>CP136058.1:529310661-530560661 GCA_032464435.1 Aegilops umbellulata | reverse complement strand
TTCCAAATTTTTGCCTGTGACTATATATAGCCCGACCCTGTCAGTGTGACCGAGTGGAACGACTCGGTGGCACCAAGATGCAAAACTGTATACAGTTATTGCAACTCGGTGTGACCGAATAGTTCAAGTCGGTTGCACCGAGATTGAAAACATAGATCAACTTGATGATCTCGGTAGGACCGAAAGTGGGGTATCGGTCAGACCGAGAATCACAAAGAGGTTTTGGAAGTTTAAGTCTATGACGAATCGGGGACTCTGAGTGCTCCTCACACAGAGTGGTTCGAATTTGACTTGATCAATTTTGTGATGTAGCATGAATAGAGTTTGAGATGAGAAAAGCATAGATAGCTAGAGGAGGTTCTTAGGCATTCTTGTCCATCCACTTGGCAAAAGAAAAGATAAAGCCAAATCAATCAAAACAACAAGTGGATGTCCTCGAATGAGTAAAATATGCAACCAGCATGCTCACACAATAAAATGACAATAGAAAAATGTGACAAAGTATGCACAACCAATTCTAGCATCAATCAAGCAATTGGCGATGACTAGGTCATCTATATATGAGTATATTGACTTAGGAGTCAAATGAGAACATTTGATCATAGGTCATACTCATCTTTTAAGCTCAAGTGGGGTTACCACTTTTACATAAAGCATTGTTGTGTTCACATCATTAGAGTTGCTTTAGCTCAAGTCTTAGAGTAAAGCTCCCCCTAGATGTGATATCCCCCCTTAAGAGGGATGAACTAACCTTGGGTTTTGTCGATGATGACTTCATGTAGATGTTGAAGATGTGGATGCTCAATATTGATGTAGATCACTTGGAGCTATCCTTTTGAGTGAATTGCACTTTCAATACCTACATGGGTTAGTCCCACAAGGAACAAGCAAGTATATCCATAGACATAGAGTGATGCACATACAAGAAGTTGTCTATGAAAGCTTTTAGATTACCTTGTCCCTTGACTTACCAACAAGAGGGTTTGTGACTCCTTGAACTAGTGCAAGATGTGGAAGTTGATTGCACTTGTTCTTGCCAAAATGATAAAGAGTGAAGTATGTTGGCGGAGTCACCCTCAAGAACTCTCTAGTTCTTCTTCTTTTGGATCCACACCATCTTGATGGGAATCCTTGGAGTTGTAGTCGTACTTGATGAAGTGGAACTTGAAGTAGTCTTGGGAATCCACTTGACTAAGGTCTTAGGAGCTTCTTCTAATGCATCTATTTCCTCTTGAAGCTTGTCCTTGCCTTTTTGCTAGTAGTCTTGTGGTGGAAGATCATCTTGAGTTTGTGTCCCCTTGAAATAAGTTGGATCATACTTCTCTTGTTGAGGAACAAACTTTGTCTTGGGGTATTGATCTTCTTCCCACTCAACTCCATTGTCATTGAACTTTCGTTCAAAACCAACACCTTGATTCTTCCGGTGCCTTCCTTGCTTGCGTACAATCTCCTCGAATTGCTTACTTATGGCAAGGCTTTTGTACACTCCTTTCTCTATGATTTCCTTCAATATGCTATTTTCTTGCTCAAGTGTAACTTGGCTAAGAGAATCATTAGTGTAATCGAGAGAACTACTAGAAGCAACAATATTGGATTTAACATGTTCATTGTTACTACTAGAGGAAGAATCTTTCTTGTTTTTGTTATTAGACTTGACTTGAGGCATGTAAGTGGATAACAGTAAACGTTTGGCAATGTAAGAAGAACTTTTATTGCGGAGATCGTCATTGATTGCCTTTAAAAGCTCATGCTCTTGCTCAAGATTGAGCTTTTCAAAGCGTAACTTCTCATGAGCCCTTAAAAGTTCTCGATGATCTTCGAAGATAGTTTCATGAGCTAACTTAAGAGTGTTTAGTTCTTTAGTTAGAGCCTCAATTTTCTCCTTATCATTTGTCATTCGTTTTAGCATGATTAATTGACGTTTCATCATAGGATTCATCACTAGAGTTGTCAACAAGTAAATCATCATCGCCTAACAAGTCATCTTCATCACTATTAAAATCAACATACTCAGGGTGAGTTACCTTAGGACCTTTGGCCATGAAGCATCTTCCAATTCCTTCATTTGGTGAATCAAATATGTCATAGGAGTTGGTTGACACAAGTGCTAGTCCGGCAACACCTTCATCTTGAGTATATTCGGAGTCGGAGTGATAACTTCTCTCGGAGTGGTTGTCGGAGTCGGAGCCGGATACCCATTCACCAACATGAGCTTGATGTCTTCGTTTTGTGTAGCTCCTTGATGATTTTTCCTTCCTTTCCGAATCCTTGCTTCTCCGTGAGTATCTTCGTTCATAACGATCATCTCTACTCCTTCTCTCTCGTGATGGTGATTCCTCTCTTTTGCTTCTTCTTTTTGGAGAATCTTCTCTTCTTTTGTAGGGAGCCGTACACTCATTGGAATAGTGTCCGGGTCTTCCACAATTGTAGCAGTTTCGCTCTCGACTAGAAGATCTTTTGTCATTGTAGTACCTTGACTTGGAGCTTCTATCTTTGCTTCTATTCTTGTAGAACTTGTTGAAGTTCTTCACCATTAAGCTCAGTTCTTCATTGAAGTTTTGTTTCTCACTTGATGATGTGGGGGCTTCACATGAGGCTTTATAAGCACCACTTGATTTGTTGTGAAGTTCCTCTTTGTCCTTGAGTGACATCTCATGAGCAACAATTCTTCCAATGACTTCCGTTGGCTTGAGATTTTTGTAATTGGGCATCATTTGTATCAATGTACACACGGTATCATATTTTCCATCCAAGGCTCTTAGGATCTTCTTGATGATGAATATGTCGGTCATCTCTTCACTCCCTAAGCCGGCAATCTCATTTGTGATGAGAGCAAGCCTAGAGTACATTTCAGCGACACCTTCACCATCCTTCATTTTGAACTTGTCAAGTTGACTTTGAAGCACATCCAATTTAGATTCCTTGACGGAGTCGGTACCTTCGTGCATATCAATCAAAGTATCCCAAATTTCCTTTGCATTCTCAAGACGGCTGATTTTGTTGAATTCTTCGGGGCACAATCCGTTGAAGGGAATATCACAAGCTTGAGCGTTGTATTGTAGCATCTTCAACTCATCCGCGGTAGCTTCATGGTTTGGTTCTTTCCCGTCGAAGAAGTTACCTTGCAAACCAACACACACAATAGCCCAAACGGCGGGGTTATGTCCAAGAATATGCATTTTCATTTTATGCTTCCAACTAGCACAGTTAGTGCCATCAAAGTAAGGACCTCTATGGTGATAATTTCCCTCACTAGACGCCATACTCTCCTAGGTTGTGAAACCAAGGCTATGACCACCAAAAGCTATGGGAATCAAAGCAAATGGAGACCAAAGTTCTGATACCACTTGTAGGATCGGAGATCTATTTAATGTAATCTTCTTTTTGCGGTGTGTTTGTTGAGACTGATGATTTGTGTGTTTATGATCAAGATTATCTATGACAATATTTGAATCTTCCCTGAATTCTTTTATGTATGATTGGTTATCTTTGCAAGTCTCTTCGAATTATCAGTTTGGTTTTGCCTACTAGATTGATCTTTCTTGCAATGGGAGAAGTGCTTAGCTTTGGGTTCAATCTTGCGGTGTCCTTTCCCAGTGACAGTAGGGGCAGCAAGGCACGTATTGTATTGTTGCCATCGAGGATAACAAGATGGGGATTTTATCATATTGCATGAATTTATCCCTCTACATCATGTCATCTTGCTTAAGGCGTTACTCTGTTTTCTTGAACTTAATACTCTAGATGCATGCTGGATAGCGGGCGATGAGTGGAGTAATAGTAGTAGATGCAGGCAGGAGTCGGTCTACTTGTCTCGGAGTGTCACATCCCTAGCTTCTGGTACTGCTTAGTGCTAGCATCTGGTGTTGCATCATGTTTAAATTCCTCAGAAACTTGAAATGGGGATGACAGAACCCCCAGCACCCCCCTTAAACCAACTAGGGTTACTAAAATCATTTTCAATGAACCCAAAATGCCCTTCTAAAATGTGCATCGTCTTTGCCGTGGTCTAGAACCTCTGAAAAAATGGTGCACAAATTTCTAGGTCATCCAAAGGTCACTGGATTAAATCATATGTTATTTGAATTTGGGCATTTAAATGCTAGTAAATATTTTAAATGCCCAAGTAATCCTAAACTAAAATGTTCCATGTTGGATATATTCTATACAGTGGGAATGTGCAGTTTGGTGATTTTTGAAAGGGTCTAGGTATTTTTAGAAACGCCACAAAGATTACAGAAAAATAGAAAACTGAAACAAAAGAAGAGAGAGAGAGAACGGAACTTACCTGGGCTTACCTCATCTGCGCAGCCACCTGGCGGCCCAAGTGGTCGGCCCAGCCCACCTGGCCCTCTTCCCTGTCGTCTTCCTCCTTTGCCAGGAGGATGGGCGCGTGGCCGACGCGCGCTGGCGCACGCCCGGCCACCTCCTGCTTGCCGCTTCGCCTCGGTCTCTTCGGGTGGCACTACGCACCCCCCAGGCCTCTCACTCTCTCCCGTGCCTTCTCCCCCTCCTCTGGCTCCCTCTCTCCCCCATCGAGCGGAGCTCGCCGCCGCCGCTCGCTGCTGCCGCAGCCACTGCCTCCCCCTCGTTTCTCCGACGTGCCCACGAGCTTCGCCTCGACCCCCTCTTCCTCCCCACTGAGCCGCGCCTCACCGGAGGCCCTGCATCGTCGCCATCTTCATCATCTTCGTCGCCGGCCGCTGGAGATCCCCCTCGCCGCTGCGCTCACTCCGGTGGTTCCCCGAGCACGCCGAAGCCACCCCTGCATCCGCCGTGAGCCACTGACCATCCTTCCCCTCCCCGTTCTCTCTGCCACTCGCCGTATTCGCCGCACCAAGCACACCTGCACGCGCCGCCGCCCGAGCTCGCCGCTGACGAGGCTCCGGCAATGCAACGGCCCCGTCGTCCTGTCCACTGACCTCACCGCGTCGCGTAGGGCCCGTAGATGCCTCGCACGCACCGACTCGTCCGCCGTAGCCTCGACCCCGAGCTCACCAGAGCTCCGGCAACCGCCGAGGTCATCGCCGGCGACAACTCTGGCCAGCCCAGGCCCAACCGCCACCACCAGTCCAGGCGGACGTGCGTCCGCATCACGTAGATGCCCTCTGCCGGTCGTTTGACCCTGCTGACCAGGGGTTTGACCCTGCTGACCAAGTTGACCCCGTGTGGGCCCAGTCTGACCCCTCTGCGTCTATGACAAATGGGACCCGCATGCTAATTTGTAGGATCGGAAGTATGTCTAGAGGGGGGCTGATTAGACTACTTGACCAAATAAAAACTACGCCTTTTCCCAATTTTAGTTCTTGGCAGATTTTAGCAACTTTAGGACAAGTCAAGCAATCATCACACAATTCAAGCAAGCATGCAAAGAGTATATAGGCAGCGGAAAGTAAAGCATGCAACTTGCAAGAATGTAAAGGGAAGGGTTTGGAGAATTCAAACGCTAATGGAGACACGGATGTTTTTCCCGTGGTTCGGATAGGTGGTGCTATCCTACATCCACGTTAGTGGAGACTTCAACCCACGAAGGGTAACGGTTGCGCGAGTCCACAGAGGGCTCCACCCACGAAGGGTCCACGAAGAAGCAACCTTGTCTATCCCACCATGGCCATCGCCCACGAAGGACTTGCCTCACTAGCGGTAGATCATCACGAAGTAGGCGATTTCCTTGCCCTTACAAACTCCTTGGTTCAACTCCACAATCTTGTCGGAGGCTCCCAAGTGACACCTAGTCAATCTAGGAGACACCACTCTCCAAGAAGTAACAAATGGTGTGTTGATGATGAACTCGTTGCTCTTGTGCTTCAAATGATAGTCTCCCCAACACTCAACTCTCTCTCACAGGATTTGGATTTGGTGGAAAGAAGATTTGAGTGGAAAGCAACTTGGGGAAGGCTAGAGATCAAGATTCATATGGTAGGAATGGAATATCTTGGTCTCAACACATGAGTAGGTGGTTCTCTCTCAGAACATATGAATTGGAAGTGTAGATGTGTTCTGATGGCTCTCTCCACAAATGAAGAGGAGGTGGAGGGGTATATATAGCCTCCACTTAAAATCCAACCGTTACACACAATCTACCAATCTCGGTGCGACCGAATCAATAAACTCGGTCGGACCGAAATGGTAAACCTAGTGACCGTTAGAGATTTTCGGTGGGACTGACATGCATCTCGGTAGGACCGATATGGTTAGGGTTTGGGCATAACGTAATCTCGGTGAGACCGATTACACAAACTCGATGAGACCGATTTGGTAATTAGCTAACCAGAGAGTTGGTCAGGCAAACTCGGTGGGACCGATTTGCTCTTTCGGTGAGACCGAAAAGTTACAAATGGGAAACAGAGAGTTTGCATTGCAATCTCGGTGGGACCGATCCGCTCTTTCTGTGAGACCGAAAAGTTACGAAAAGGAATCAGAGAGGTTGCAATCCCATCTCGATGAGACCGAGATCCCTATCGGTAGAACCGATTTGCTAGGGTTTGGCAGTGGCTTATGACATATGAAAGACTCGGTGGCGCCGGATAGAAAGAATCAGTATGACCGAGTTTGGCTTGGGGTTTAGGTCATTTGGATATGGGAAAGTAGCTGAGGATTTTGGAGCATATCATTAAGCACATAAGGCAAAGAGCTCATTAAGCAACACCTCATCCCTCCTTGATAGTATTGGCTTTTCCTATAGACTCAATGTGATCTTGGATCACTAAAATGTAAAATGAAGAGTCTTGAGCTTTTGAGCTTGAGCCAATCCTTTGTCCTTAGTATTTTGAGGGTTCCACTTTCACCATCAATGCCATGCCAATCATTGAGCTTTCCTGAAATAATTGTCTTGGAATTGCATTAGCTCAATGGGCTATATGTTGTTTTAAATTACCAAAACCATCCAGGGATAGTTGCACTTTCATAATTAAGTTAGGATTAGTACTAACTAAAAATTAGTTAGACTAATGGCACTGACACGCGGGACCCACTAGTCAGGTTTGACCCTGGGCGACCCAGTTGACCTGCTGACATCACAGTGACGTCATGCTGACGCATTATTTCTTTTGGAATTTAAATAAATCTTAAATGATTTATTTATTTGAGAAAAATAACCAAAACTTCTAAAAATCATAGAAAATAATCTATAACTCAAATTGAAAAGATTTATATATGAAAAATGATCAGAAAAATCCAATCTATTCATTTGTACTGGTTTCATGCATGTTAGAGCAATTTATGACTAGTGTTTAGGACAAATGGAATGAATGGCATTTAGATAACCACATGTGGAGTTTGAATTTGAATCTTAGATTCAAACCAACTTCATTTAACCTGCTGCTAGTTGCATTAGCTCAAACCACAATATATTGCCATGTCATGATCATGCATCATATTGTGCATTGCATTGATTGTGTTCTTCCTTGTTTGCCGGTATTTGTCCCCTCTCAGTAGACGATGTTCCGACGATGAGTTCGATGACACCGATGAAGAGTTATATAATCTTCAGAAGTGCCAGGCAAGCAAAACCCCCTTGTTCATTCCGATACAATCGCACTCTCTCGCTTCTGCTCTCTTTTACTGCATTAGGACAACAGCGATTCAACTGTTACATGCTGCGGTAGTTGAACCCCTTTCCTCTGCATTACCTGTCATTGCCACAGTAAATAGATGATACCCACTAGCATGAGTAGGAGTTATTTGAGCCCTAATGTGCCTACTCATTCATGCTTGTTTGTCATGCCTGCTACTGCTTAGAGTTGAGTCAGGTCTGATTCATCGGGAATGAATTGGAATGGTGATGAACATGTCCTACTGTGTGTGAGCTAAGTGTGTGAACACGATTTGGTAAAGGTAGCGGTGAGAGGCCATGTAGGAGTACATGGTGGGTTGTCTCATTGAAACCATCCTCAGGAACTGAGTTCTGTGTTTGTGATCCATGAGCAACTACTACCACACGTTGGGCCCTGAAAGATGACCCCGCTCGACTTATTAACCGCCCCTGCCCTCTGTCCAGAAGTTGCAACTAGTTTTGGTGTTTGTAGGATATGTGTTTGAGGCCGTGCGTAGCGCTTACCCTAGGGGTGGGCTATGATGCGGTAGATACACCGTGGCACGGTGTACCGGACGCCCGTTTGGGGTTGTGAGCGAAACTCCAGCCGGATCTCCTCGCGGATGGAACCCGAATAGGCGATAAACCTGGACTAGAGACTTGCGTGGTTAGTCAGGTCGTGGTCTACACCCACGTCGGCTTTCGCTTGAAGTCTGACGAGCACATGTCGTGAGCAGACGCTAAGTGGTGGAAACATGTGTGAAGAAGTACACCCCTACAGGGTTATAAATGATCTATAACAGTTGTAAAGGACTTCTGGGTTGCCTATAACAGTTCATAGACAAATGTAAGTGGATACTCTAAAACTCGCAAGATAAGCGTGAGTGCTATGGATGGCGTTCTCGTAGGTAGACGAGAGTGGATCCATAGTGGTGTACTGATTGGTGAATATGTGGACTCATGTGCGCCACCTCAAAAGAGTTACTTGCAGTCGTAGTTCAGGTTAGCCACTGAGTCAAAGCTGGCTTGCTGCAGTTAAACTCCACTACCCCCTTTGTTGATACCGTTGCATATGTAGTTAGTTCTGATGTAAGTCTTGCTGGGTACATTTGTACTCACGTTTGCTTAATTTATATTTTTGCAGAGAGTCGTTAGTCTCGCTAGTAGTTCCATGTGGACTTCGACGTTTAGCTTGATACCTCAGCTACGATCTTGTGCCCTCGGCAGGATCTGGTAGATAGTCAGGCTTCTCAGCCTTTTTCATTTGTCTGTACTCAGACATGTTAAGCTTCCGCATGTGCTTTGACTTGTATGCTATGAATGTTGGGTCATGAGACCCATGTTTGTAATATCTCGCTCCTCGGAGCCTAATGAATAAGTACTTGAGTCGTAGAGTTATGTTGTGATGCCATGTTGTATTTACACATATCGAGCATACCGTGTGTATGATTGAAATGCTTGGTATGTGTGGGATCCGACAACCTATTTGTTTATCCTTGGTAGCCTCTCTTATGGGGAAATGTAGTCTTGTGCTTCCATGAGCCATAGTAGTCTGCTACAGCCCGGTTCACCGAAGTCCTGCTAGCCCAGCACTACTGCTCCGGAACACTTGACTGGCCGGCATGTGATTCACTTCATTCATGTGTCTGTCCCTTCAGGGAAATGTCACGCGGTGACATCCGGAGTCCTGCCTAGCCTGCTACAGCCCGGGTTCCCGGAGTCCTGTTAGCCCAGTGCTACAGCCCGGATTCGCACGCTGCTGACCAACATGCTCGATGTTGATTCATGTATGCATGTCCCTGTAAGTTAGTGCCACTTTGGGTTCCCGACTAGTCATGTTGGACCGGGTTCTTTGTCATATGGATGCTAGCGACACTATCATATACGTGAGCCAAAAGGCGCAAACGGTCCCGGACCATGGTAAGGCGACACCCATGGGAATACCGTGCGTGAGGCCGCAAAGTGATATGGGGTGTTACTGGCTAGATCGATGTGACTTGGAATCGGGGTCCTGACAGCTTTGGTATCAGAGCCTGACTGCCTATAGGATTACCAAGCCAAATTGGTCGAAGTTGAGTCTATAAATGCTTTAGTTATATAAGGGAATTGATTGTGGAAGGGAACATAAGGCTCTTTTTACTCCTTTACCCTATGCCCTTCTGATCTGAGTTAACCTCTTCTTTTCTATGGGGATTAAGAGCTAGGCCTTCTTTCTTTCTATCAGGATCACGTGTTACTAATCCGTAGACTCGTAGGATTGTTGGTCTCAAGCCTCAGTTCAGTTTCTATTACTTCCATGTGTTGTCAGTTGAATCAGACCCTTTGATATTGTGATGTTGAGTGGTTATGCCACCATTTTTCAGGATGTCTCAAATCATTTTGAGCATTTACAGCCGTTATGCTATCCGAGTCATCCCAGGTTTCTAAACAGCCTGATGCATTTGCAAATCCCTTCTTTCCGTTCCCGATGTCCCTTTGGGCCAGTTCAACCACACTAACTGGTGAGTTGAGGTACTCTATTGCCTCGACATATATGTTGGAGCTATTATTATGACCCTAGGTGTCTTAGGGAGTCACCTAGTAATCTAGCCATGTTTTTGTGTTCCTGGTGTGATGATTTTAGCCACCATTCTCGAAAGCATCCCGTGATGCCATTTAGTAGTAGGTATTCTATTCCTGGGTTTTTGAACCCGAGATTCACCCTACTTACTTCATGTTGATAGTGTTTGCTCGTTCCTTTAGGTTATTAGTAACCTTTGCATTAGTCCTCGAGGTCCGTGGAATTTCCTTCTTCCAAATACCATGAACCATTAAGGCAGAAGTTATTTGAACAAAAAGATCACAATCAGAGTACTCTTGAGGAGTTCTCCATTCATAATTGTGACTCTGCCAGTCCTACCTCTCTGCATGGGTTATCCGGAAGAAACATGTTGAACTTGGTTCGACATACTAATCTATGCATCCACAACTCATAAAGTTATATGTTCCTTGAGTTGACCCTCCTCAGCTGTATTCCGACCCTAGTCTATCAATTGATAGTCAGGAATAGTTGTGCATTCATGTTCATCGATGCCTATTATTCTTGTGCTCCGTCAAGCCATTCTACTCCAGAATGACTAGGAGAAACAAACTCCAGTACCTCATCCATTTCTAGGATTGGGTCAAAGCAGTTGTATTCCGCAGATCAAATGCAATCAAGCTTTTGATTCTGTTCTACCCTGAAGTATTACCCACTTTATGTGAGGGACGTCATGAGAATTGCACCTTCTCTTATGAATTCTTGATGCAGTGATACTCTCGCCATCATCATTCATTCCTCGGTCCCGTGTTGTTGCAACCAGAATGCCAACAAGTGAACCATGATGTGTGAAATCTATACACCTAGCAACCGTGTTACTTGGTAGTTAATGGACAATATTCTCATTCTTAGCGTGTTGGTTATTAAATCATCATCCTAAGATTGACTGTGCTACCTAGTCCTTATTTCTGGTGCACTCCTTGATCAATGAGTTAGGATTGTGTCAATTCCTCACTATTTTGATCATATCATCTTGCCTTGAAAAGCAAGGTTGTTCTCGAGCTTAGTAACATATCGGTGGTTCGTAATTTTCCAAATATCTTCTCGGAAGTATTACCAGGTTGTCCCCTGACTGTTATGTTGAGCTCGTGATCAAGTTGGTTTTCCTCTAAACCAGCCAATCTCCAAGAATCTGTGTTGAATACCCCTGAGCTAGTTGGTCGAGCTAAACTATAATTTGGAGAGTTGGAAGATAAAAGATTGTCTAACCTAGTTCATTTCCAAAGGGATATCTTGTGTTTGTGTGCTTGTTGTAGAAAGATGATTTCTTCATCAATTGGTCCTTGTGATCGGTGGTTGAACCTATCGTCTTGCCCAAACCTTGATTTGAGTGTGGGCCATCGTCAAATCAAATTAGAACCAACGATGTTCGTAATGTTGTCTTACTCTTGGTTGATCCCTCGAGCATACACCATTACATCTTTTGGTCTGACCAATGCTATCACCATGTTCACATGATGGTGGAAGTCCAGTGATATGGAAATTCCGATGAGTTGCTATTGAGCCCATCAGCAGCATCTTGTCTCCTCCATGTTTCATGTTGAACATCAAGATAGTATTGGAAACTTTTGTAAGCATTATCTTCGTGCCCCGTTCATGAAATACATGTTTGGTGTAGGAAGTGACTTCCTTTGATTCACGTGCATTTGATGTAAGTTGCCGCCGTGAATTCGAGAAAGTTTGTTTTTGCTTCCTCTGGAATCATCCCAAGTCAGTCATGCATGTGCGAAGTATTCTATGGTCTGATAGACTGATCATCTTCATTCCATATGTATTCCCTAGCACACCAAGCCACTGATTGATTTGTTCAAGGAAAGGAAGTTCCTTCTTAAGAGCATGCCTTATGCAAGGACTTCAATATCCTCGACTATGGTTCCCCACCGGAACTCGATACTGTTTTATTATAAGACTGCCATGTGGTCACGCTTGCCTAGGACAGTGTGTTCACAGGTGTGTAGCAAAACCTGCTCATGTTTTGGAGCTTGCTATTGTAGCTCATCTCCCGAGAGTCTTGCAACGTTATCTCATCGGTTTGTGTTACCAATCAGATCTGAATCTCAGGCAGATATTGTCGGGTGGTAGGTGCAACATATGCCAATGGGTGGCTTATCATTGTGGGAGACAATAGGACGTCGCCGGTGCCTGGAAGCGGGATAAGGCAAAGGCATGCACGCCGGCGAATCTTACCCAGCTTCGGGGCTCTCCGCGGAGATAACACCCCTACTGCTGCTCTGCGGGGTCTCCTCATGATCACTAGATGAACAAGTGGCTACAAGATGCTCCTTGAGCTGTTCGGTGAGAGAAGAAGAAGGGCACGACTAGCTCTCCTCTTCTCTCTATGTGGTGTCTAAAACTAACCGAGATCAACCCTTTGCATGGGTGCCCCGGGGGGTTTATATAGGCCTACCCCCCGGGGGTACAATGGTAATCCGGCTGGGTGCGGGCCCTATTCGTCAGTGTCTACGCCTGCCGGCTTCTGCGCCGGCTGCCGGGGCCCGCCGGTTGGTGGGTCCCGCCGGCTGCCGGCTCCTTGGCCGACAGGCTGGCCCCACTGCCTAGGGCCTTGTCGGGGGTTGATTACTGTTGCCTCAATCCTGGTGGCGAGGGCTTGGTCGAGGTAAGCGTGGCTACAGTGCCGCCGCCCGGCGGGCGATCACTGTAGCCTCACCTTGTCTTGTCTCCTTAATGGGGCGCCTCCTTCGAGGGAGGAAGCAAGCCGGCCATGGGAAGCCGGCCTTGTCTTGGGCCGGCTGGGGGAGGCCTGGCCGCCTTCGGGTGTCTCTCTGCCTGAAGGGGCCCACCGCCCGTGGGCCGTGCTGACAGCCCGTCATGGATGGCGTCGTGGTCAACATGGCAACAGTGCCGCGCCGGACGGGTCATGTCCACCCCGTACGGCGTACTGTGCCAGGCGTGCTCCGGGATTCGGGGGTGGCAGGCTTTACTGTAGCCACGCCCCGTCTCATCGCCGTTATGTGGATGCAGACTTCGAGGGTACGATCTTGACCGCTTTGTGGGAGCTGGCTCCTTGGAGTCGGCCTTCTCGCGTCCAGCTTCTTGGAGCCGGCCCTCCCGCGGCTTTCTTCATGAGGGTTAAGGCCGGGCCGCCTTCCGATAGCCGGCCTAGGAGACAGCCGGCAAGGGGAAGGCGGCCCCACGTCTTGGATTCTTGAAGGCCGGATCGGCTCGTAATTTTTCAGAAGTGCCAGGGGGAGCCGGCTAGGCTACCCGTGGTCATTTACTCCGAGAGTAGTCCCCGAAGCTGGTTGGGCTCCGAGGCTGAAAAGAGACGAGAAGCTCAATCAGCTTCCTATCTTGAAGAGCCAGTGGCCGGGGGTTTGCTTGGACTCAGTGCGCCACTCTTTGTCAATATCAAAGTGCGAAGGCGGGAACCGGACACTCGCGCGGGCGAGGTTGTGAGCCGTCCGCCCGCGGCCTATGCGCCACGTGGCGCCCGAAGGCTGGCAAGGCCTGCCAACCCACGCGCGCGACGGGACGTCGCCGCAGTCCGGGCTCACCACCGCCGGGCCTCGGCCCGCACGCGGATCCTTTGTGGCCCGGGCGGACCGCACGTCTTCCAGCGGCAGTTGCCGCACGCCGTTAAAGGCATAATAATTGCGGAACGTGGGGAGTTGGCGCAGTTAATCCCACGCTCCCCCACGCCTCGTCCCCTCGGCTTCGCCGCACGGGGCTATAAATAGGGGGGTGGAGGGGGAGCGGCCGACGCTCGCACGCTCGCCCTCGGCTTCTTCCTCTTCTTCTCCGCCGCCGCAGCTTCTTGCCGCGGCCTGACTCTTCCACCGATCCTCTTGGCTCACCGTCGCTCCGCCGTAGCGGGGTCGCGTGCTTCTCCGCCGCCGCACCTTGTTCCTCGCTGCGCCGCCCCCATGGCGTTGTCGAGCTCGTGGGACGGCTCCAATGTCCATGAAGACCACGCCGAGTTCCTCCGCCGGACACAGCGTCTGCCAGGCGCGAACTACGTGCGGGTTCGTCGCGCACTGGCGAGGGAAATCTCGCCAGCACCGGGGGAGGGCGAGCGGGTAATCTTCCGCTCGCACTGCCTGCGCAGCTTCAGCCTCCCAGCGAGTGGTTTCCTTCGCTCTTTTCTTGAGTTTTACCGCCTCTAGCCGCATCACCTCACACCCAACACGGTGATGCTGCTGTCGGCCTTCGTCACCCTGTGCGAGGGCTTTCTTGGCGTTCTCCCCAATCTCGAGCTTTTGGGAGAATTATTCCAGTGCAAGCTCAACACTGTTGTCGCGGGCATGCCCGCCCCATGCGGGGCCTTCATCGCCATGAGGCGGACGGGCGAGAACAATCCGTTCCCATCCATCCCGCTGATCCAGTCGGTGAAGCCCTGGCAGAAGTCCTATTTTTACGTGAAGAACATCGCCCAGCACGGTTACTTCGTCAACCTGCCGGCTTACGTAGCCGGCCCGCCGGCTGGGAGGCAACCCTCGTGGAGCTACCGGGCCAGGTCGCTGTCTTAGGCAGGGAACGCCGCCATTGCCCGGCTCCGGGTGATGACCCAGTCGGAGGGCCTGACCCAGTCGGAGGGTTTTCTTCTTTTCTTCCTTTTTGTAGTCGGCCTCATGATGGCCGACTTTTGATCAGCCGGTTTGTCTTTAGCAGAACCCCCTTCTTCCGCCGGCGGCCGGGGCCGCAGGGGTAGAGCGCCAGCTCCTCCCCGACCGCACGGTGGACGACGTCGACGATCCGGACCTAGGGGCGGCCGCCATGGAAGACGCCGTCGTAGGGGAAGGCGACGAGGCAGGCGGCGCGGGGCTCGGGGCCGGCCTCGAGGACTGGGCGGATGATGATGAGGTCGAAGTCGTTCCGCACCGCCAGCCGGCGCATGACCATCAAGGTGCGGGCCCATCTGCCGCGCCGACCGCCCGTGGTGGTGCGCAGAAACTCCGAGCCGCGTCGACCTACTTTAGTAGTCGGCCGAAAAGACCCAGGGGCACCGCTGCTGCGACCAAGCGGGACGAAGCGGCCGCGAAGGCGGCCCGCTTCCGCAAGGTGCTGAAGCAGCCGCATGTGGTTTCGGTGTAAGTGTCAAATGTCTTGTACTTTTGGTTGTCTTCTTCGATTGAGGCTCTTCTAAACTTTTTCTTGGCTCGCTGGCCAGGGCGCCGCTTTCTCTCGAGCGGGGTCCTGCCGGCTCCGTAGTCGGGCCGACCGGAGGGTCCTCGGGCTCCTGCCGCGTGGATCCCCGCGCCGACCTCATGGAGGCTACAGAGCGGAACGCGTAGGAGGCGCGGGAGGAGCGGGAGGCGGCATAGTGAAGGGCCGCCCAGGCGGCGAAGGAGAAGTCGGCCGAGGCACGAGCCGACGCGGCAGCCAAGGCCCAGGAGGAGGCGGCGGCCGTGGAGAAGGAGGCGAAAGCCTCTCGTAGCCAGCCTCCGCAACTCGTCGTTCCCCTCCGCGCCGTGGCCCCCGACGTCCCCATGCCCCTGGCAGAGGAAGCCGACCGCGACCGGTCGGAGATGGAGAGGAGGAAGGACAACGTGATCGTCCTGGAGGAGGCGCCGTGGACGGCGCCGACTAGAGCGGGCCAAAGCGGCAAACCAGTCGCGGCGCCAGAGCAACCGACTGGGAGCGAGCCGGTGGCAGGAGCCGGCCTCGAGGTGCAGCCGGCATTTCGCCGGTGCACAAGGGGAGCAACGTCTGTGCTGGAGTCGCACAGTGCCGCGGGCGCCGGACTAACGGCGGAGGCCCTGGAGGCGGCCAGCGCCAGCACGTCCGAGTGGACGCCCAGCGGGGGGACGGCCGAGCTGAAGCGGCGGCCCAGGAGGTCCGGAACCGGCTTCAGGCCCAGGCCGCCTCACTGCAGGGATATACCTAAGAGTTCCTCATGACGCAGGCCGCCATCCGGGTGAGTCTTCTGGCCTTGGTTGATTTGCTTGTTTTTTTATTTCTTCCGTGGGGGCGCGTCAGCGCACCCACTGGGTGTAGTCCCCGAGTTCCGAGTCGGCTGCTGAACAGGCGGCTTGGAACTTACTAGGTCCTGACAGCTTTCTTATTCTTGCATCCAGTTTGCTCTTCCAGGAATACCATAACCTCCGTGTTGCCGCCTTCAACTCCCAAGCTCAGGAGCTGAGCCAGAAGGCCGAGGACCTGACCAACAGCCGGAGTGCATGCTTTGTTTCTTTCATCTCCTATGGGGGCGCGTCAGCGCACCCTCTGGGTGTAGGCCCGGAGATTCGGGCCGACTGCAGAGCAGTCGGGTCGCATCTTCCCCGACGACTTCTTCCTTATTGAGTTCTTCTTTTCCTTCATTCTCGCAGGAGCCAACGCCGACTTGAGGGAGCAGCTCGGCGGGGCCCAGACCGCCCTTCACGCCAAGGAGGCCGAGTGCACCGCCTTGGGCCAGGAGCGCGATCGTCTGACCAAGAGATTGGCCGACCAGGAGGAGAGCCACAAGGCGGCCCTGAAGGCTGTGCAGGACGGCGAGGCCTCCCTCAAGACCGAGTATGAGACCGAGGCAGGGGGCTAGGCCGAGGAGTGACAGGCGCTGAGCGAAGGCTATAGCCGAATTGAGGATTTGATCGATGGTGGGCTGCTTTCTTCTTTGCTTCTTTGCCTGCCCTTTTTCATCTGGTTTGTCTTTTGATTTTGAGCCACCGCTTTCTTCTTTGCGCAGATTACTTTCCCCGCTACTCTGTTGCCGCTACCCAAGCCATCGAGGCCTACCGCGACGCACGACAGTAGGAGGGAGTTGCAATTGGGCCGGATGCGGGCCGCTCTCTTGAGGAGCAACTCTTGGCGATTCAAGCCCGTCTGCAGCCGGTTCACCGCATGCTCCGCCATCTTCAGCGTGCCGGGGCACAAGTGCTGGCCGCCCTCTGGCCTGGCGAAGCAATTCCCCGCACCCCGAATCGGACTGCCGACTGGCTGGAGGTTGCGGTTGGCCGCTTTGAGGCTTGGAAGGCATCGGCGGTCCGGCTTGGTGTTGGGCGGGCGCTGGAGTTCGTCCGAGCCTGGTATCCTGGGCTGAACCCGGACCAACTATGCACCTGGCGGCTGGAAGCCGATGAGGAGATGGAGGAGGTGCGGCCGGCTATCGCTCAGCGTGCCTCAACGATCACCGAGTGCACCGACATCAGCGCCTTTGCTCCTGAGATAGATGACAACGGCGTTGCCCAGCCGGAGGAATGGTTCGGGCTGGACCTGGCAGAGGGTGAGGACTCGGCGGAGGAGATTGCCTCCAGCGATGCTGGCGAAGGGGAAGAGGGGGAGGGTGGTGAAGACGTCGAGCCAGCCGGTGAAGCGACCAGCCAGCCTCAGCCTGATCGTGCCTCCAGCAACGAGGCACGTGCTAGCGCGCCCTCTACGGGAGACGGTGATCATGCCGAGGTTCGCCAGCCGGCCACTCCTCCAGCCAGCACTGCTGTCTCCACTGACCTGCCCGACTCGCCAGTCGCTCCCTTGGCTTAATCTACCGTCCTTGCTTTCCTGCTTGTTATGCTTTCGGACAAATATTTATTAATTCGCACAGTTCCACCCACCGGGGGTGTATTCAAACTATGTTGAATGCTGGCCTTTCGAAGGTCTTTTGTGTAAATATAATCGTGTGTGTTTGGCTTCCATTCACGTATGCTTTTTGTCCTTAGGTTGTTTCCTTTGCCGCCTTCCCCTGGCTGCTGCCTTCCCATCCGGCAGCTGCTCTGCAGTCTGTGGCTAGGGAAGAACTCGGCCTTTTTTGGGGAAGGCGAGTATTCAAGCTTTTTTAGATTGTAGCGAAGTGAATGGAAGCCGGCCGGCCGGCTACTCTGGTAGTCGGTCGGCGGTGGGAGAAAACCGGCTTTTGTTATATTAGTCCATTAGTCCCTAGCCGTTTTTCATGTGGGCGCCCTTTCCTGCCTTTAACTCTTGCCAGCCGGACAGCCGATTCTTCGAACTGCGACTTTTGGCAAGAGAGGGCTTGGGTGTCGGCACACTACTTTTATGACCGCGGGTAGGACCTCTAATATAACTCAAGGCGGCCAGTCCCCGGGCCGACTAGTCGAACCCGGTGCCGGACGAGAAAAGTGAATGTAATGACATAATCATAAGCATGATACTCTTCATTCATAGATAAAAGATGGCAGTCCCCGAGTTCTCCTCGGGGGGTCTATTGTCTCGTACTTAGTACAAAAGGTAGCGTGATACATACTGCATTTCAACTGTAAAATCTTTGAAGGAGGTTGGAATTCCATGGTCGTTCCGACTCCTTGCCGGAGTCGTCTCTCTTTCGTGCCTTCGGCTTCTGTGCGTCGATCAGGTAGTAGGAGTCGTTTCCCAGCGCTCTGCTGACGACAAAGGGGCCTTCCCAAGGGGCCGAGAGCTTGTGCTGGCCGGCTGTTCGCTGTATCAGCTGGAGCACAAGGTCGCCCTCTTGGAAAGATCTTGGTTTGACCCTCCGGCTGTGGTAGCGGCGCAAACCCTGCTGGTAGATGGCGGACCGGCTGAGGGCTAACAGCCGGCTCTCTTCCAGCAGGTCGACGCCGTCTTCACGTGCTTCCTTGGCCTCCGCCTCCGTGTACATGGTTACCCGAGGCGAGTCGAACTCGATGTCGGTCGGGATGACCGCCTCGACACCATACACGAGGAAGAAAGGAGTGAAGCCGGTTGACCTGTTGGGGGTAGTGCGCAGACTCCAGAGGACGGCCGGCAGCTCATCGAGCCAACAGCCGGTCGAACGCTCCAGTGGCACGACCAGTCGGGGCTTGATGCCGGAAAGGATGAGGCCGTTGGCTCGCTCGACTTGGCCGTTTGACTGCGGGTGGGCAACGGACGCTAAGTCCAGTCGGATGCCCTGTGTTGTGCAGAAACGTGCCAATGCACCCTTGGCGAAATTCGTGCCGTTGTCGGTGATGATGCTGTGTGGCACGCCGTACCGAGTTGTAATATCTGCGATGAATGTCACGACAGTTGGCCCATTCAGCTTCTTGATTGGCTTTGCTTCAATCCATTAGGTGAATTTGTCCACAGCGACAAGCAGATGTGTCATGCTGCCGCGCACCGTCTTGAATGGGCCCACCATGTCCAGTCCCCAAACAGCAAAGGGCCAAGTGAGGGGGATGGTCTTGAGTGCCGAAGCCGGCAGGTGTTGCTTGGAGATGAAGACTTGGCACCCTTTGCAATGTTTAACTAACTCCTTGGCGTCGTCCAAAGCAGTCGGCCAAAAGAATCCATGGCGGAAAGCTTTGGCGACGAGTGATCTTGAGGCCGCATGGTGGCCGCATTCGCCTTGGTGGATATCTCCGAGGATTGCTATGCCCTTCTCTTGCTCGACGCATCGTTGGAAGACTCCAGTGACACTGCGCCTGACGAGCTCTCTGTTGACGATTGTGTATGCTCCGGCTCGGCGTTGGACTTGTCTTGCCTCTGTCTCGTCAGCCGGCAGTTCTTGGTTTATCAGGAAGTTGAGGATGGGCGGGGCCCATGATGGAGCTGTGACTTCTTCTATTGCCAACACGGCTACTGCGACCAGGGCGGGCGGGCTGGGTGGTGAAATGCTGGAGTCGGCCGCCGCTTGTTGCGTTGGTGCAGTCCCCGGGCCGACTACCGCAGTCCCCGAGCCGGGTTCAGAAGTCCCCGGGTCGGGTGTAACTACGGAAGTCCCCGAGCCACCTTCTAAAGTCCCCGGGCCGCCTATCGAAGTCTGCGGGCCGCCTGCTTGGTTCTTCAAGCCGGATCCGGCTGCGTCGGGGTTAGGCGGCACGAAGATGGAATCGGACTCTAGGGACGGCTTGATAGAGGGCTTGAGGAGGCGTTGCAGAGAGACGCCGGTTGGTATTGCCTGCCGGGTGGAGCCTATTCGAGCCAGGGTATCTGCTGGCTCGTTGTCGGCTCGTGGTACGTGGAGGAACTCGCATCCTTCAAAGTACCCGCTGATCTGCTGAACAAGGAAGCGGAAGCTTTCCATATTTGCGTCCTTGGCGCCCCAGTCGCCAGGTGATTGCTGGACTACCAAGTCCGAGTCGCCGTAACACAGGATCCGGCGGATGCCGAGTTCTTTGGCAAGCCGGAGCCCGTGTATGAGCGCCTCGTACGCGGCCACGTTGTTGGAGGCGGCAAAGTGAATTTGCAGCATGTATCTGAGCTTGTCGCCTTTGGGGGAGGTGAGGATGATGCCGGCGCCCAAGCCGGTGCGCATCTTGGACCCATCGAAGTGCATGCGCCAATGAGTGGAGTCGGGGGCCGGGGGCAGGTACTGGGTCTCGGCCCAGTCGACGAGGAAGTCGGCCAATGCTTGGGACTTGATGGCGGTGCGAGGCTGGTAGAAGATCATGTAAGGGGGCAGCTCAATGGCCCATTTCGCCACCCGGCCGGATGCATCCCGGCTGCCTATAATCTCGGCAAGCGGGGCGGTGCATACGACCGTGATGGGGTACTCTTGAAAGTAGGGCTTCAGCTTCTTGGCGGCGAAGTACATGCCTTAGCACATCTTCTGGTAGTGCGGGTAGTTCTGCTTCGAGGTAGACAACACCTCACTCGAATAGTACACCGGCCTCTGGACCGGCTGGGCTCAGCCCTCTTCTGGGCGCTGGACTACGATGACGGTGCTGACCGCCCGGTTGGTTGCGGCAATGTAAAGGAGCATAGGCTCTTTCTCAGTCGGTGCCGCCAGGACAGGCGGCGTGGTCAGCATCTTCTTCAGCTCACGAAAAGCTTGGTCGGCCTGGTCATTCCACTCGAAGTGAGTGGACTTCTTCGTGAGGCGGTAGAGGGGGAGAGCTTTCTCTCCAAGCCGGCTGATGAAGCGGTTCAGGGAGGCCAAGCACCCGGTAAACTTCTGGACGTCTCGCAGTTTGGTGGGAATCGCCATTCTCTCAATGGCCTTGATCTTCACTGGGTTGCATTCGATGCCGCGTTCGGAGACCAGGAAACCTAGAAGCTGGCCGGCTGGCACTCCGAACACGCATTTCTCGGGGTTGAGATTGATCTGGAACCGGCGCAGGTTCTCAAATGTTTCCTTGAGGTCTTTCAGCAAGGTGCCGCGCTTCTCCGTCTTCACCACAATGTCGTCCACGTAGACGTGGGCATTTCTGTCGAGCTGCTTGAGGAGGCACTTCTGCATGCAACGCTGAAAAGTGGCACCGGCATATCTCAAGCCGAATGTCATAGTCAGGCAGCAGAAAGCTCCGAATGGCGTGATGAAGGCGGTCTTCTGGTGGTCAGCTGGGTCTAACTTTATCTGGTGGTATCCTGAGTAGGCATCCAAGAAACACAACAGCTCGCATCCGGCTGTGGAGTCTATCACTTGGTCAATCCTTGGTAGGGCAAAGGGATCTTTGGGGCAGGCCTTGTTGAGGCTCGTGTAGTCTATACACATGCGCAACTTGTTGTTCTTCTTCGGCACGAGGACCGGGTTGGCGAGCCATTCTGGAAAGAAGACCTCCATGATAAAGCCGGCCGCCAGAAGCCGGGTTATCTCCTCTCCTACGATTCTTCTCTTTTCCTCCAACAGTCGGCAGAGGGGTTGTTTGACTGGTTTGGCATCTTCTCGGACGTGTAGCTTGTGCTTTGCGAATTCCTTCGAAACACCCGGCATGTCCTTAGGGGACCATGCAAAGATGTCCCGATTCTCAAGGAGGAAACCGACGAGCTCGCCTTCCTATTTGCTGTCCAGGTTTGCCCCAATGACGGCAAACCTTTCTGGTGCTCGGGGTCAAGAGGTATCTTCTTTGTTTCCTTGGCAGGCAGGAAGGAACCTTGGGCATCACACTCCTTGGGAGCGGGGGACAGGGCCGGCTGCTTGCCGGCCATGGCCACGACTCGGTCCAACATCTTCTTCTCTTCGGCAATCACAAGGGACTCGGCCAGCCGACTGCTGGCTGCTGTGCACTCGGAGGATTTCTTGTAATCGCCGGCTATGGTGATGATGCCCTTGGTGCTCGGCATCTTCATCTTGAGGTAAGCATAGTGGGGAACATCCATGAACTTGGCCAAGGCAGGATGGCCAAGCAGTGCATGGTAGGGGCTCTCAAGGTCCACCACTTCAAACCAGATCGCTTCCCGGCGGAAATGATCCTTGTCCCCAAAGAGGACATCAATATTGATCATGCCGATGGGGGCGCAGGACAGGCCGGGCACAATGCCATGGAACACAGTCCGAGTAGGCATGAGTTGCTTTGTCTTGACATTCAGCTTCTTCATGGTGTCACGGTACAGGATGTTGATGCTGCTCCCGCCGTCTATCAGCACGCGGGAGAGACGGGCGGTGCGTCTGTCCGTTGCAAGGGTGGCATCCAGAACCAGTGCATAAGAACCGGGAGATGGCATCACCTCTGGGTGGTCGGCACGGCTCCAGCTGATAGGCTTTTTTGACCAGTCCATGTGCTCGGAGGGGTTGGTAGCGACCGCGTTGTCTTCCTGGTGCTCTCGGCGTCTACTGCGCCGGTCTTCGGGCTGGCTAGTAAAGACGACATAGGCGGCATGCTCGTCGGGGAACTCATCGTGCACAGCTCCGACTGCCGGCCGGGCGGCCGGTTGCCGAGGAGCCGGAGGCGGCTGAATAGCAGGCGGAGGCGGCGTGAGCCCTTCACCTTTGGAGATTCGAGTGAGCCAGTGGCACTTCCGGTTTGTGTGGTTGGACGGCTTCGCGCCGCTGTGGAACTTGCATGGGGCGTCGAGAGTCTGCTCGTAGGAGAAGGCCGGTTGCCAAGCCGGCCTGCCGCCTTTCTGCTTCTTGGGTGTGGGCCGCCCTTCGGGCTGCTCGTCTTCGACTGTGGCCACCTGCCGACTGGTGGAGGGCGGCACGGGACCCTTGCGCTTGTGGTCGTTTTGGTACGGGCGTCGGCCGGAGTCCCCAGCCGGCGTCTTGGGCGCCGGGTTGAGTACCTTCCCGGAAGCGTCTACCCGAAGCTCGATCTTCATTGAGGAGTCGGCGGTGGCGTACTTGTCCGCTATGACCAGAAGCTCGTCGAGGGTAGTCGGCTCGTCGCAGAGGAGCTTGTGCTTGAGGAGGGTGCCTTCTCGGCACCCGGCAGTGAAGTACTCTATGGCTTGCACCTCGTGCACCCCTTCGCAGGAGTTGCGGAGCTCGGCCCAACGCATGAGGTAGTCGCGAGTGGATTCAGCTGGGCCTTGCACGCACAAGGAGAGCGTTCTGGGCTTGGGAGCCCTCTTGTAAGTGCTGGTGAAGTTGTGGATGAAGGCTTCAGTGAAGTCTAGCCAGCTGTTGATGCTGTATGGCTTGAGGCTGTTAAGCCAGGTCCGCGCCGTGCCTTGGAGCATGAGGGGCACGTACTTCACGGCAACTCGCCTGTTGCCGTTTGCTATGCGAACCGCTATGGAGTAGTCGATCAACCAATCTTCCGGCTTCATGGAGCCGTTGTACTTGGGGGTGTCTCTTGGGAGCGAGAGCCCTTTGGGAAAGGGCTCGTCGCGGATGCGGGGGCTAAAGCAAGGCGGGCCGACATCTTCTTCTTCTTCTAGCGCCAGGTATCGCGCTAGGCGGTCGATCCGATGGCGGGCGTCGTTCTCGCCGACTCCTTCGCGGCGACCTAGTCGACCGCTGAGAGTCGGATGCGTGACAGGCGGTGGGGTGGGATACCTCTCCCCGCGAGGCGGAGGCGAAGGCGGGTTGCCCCGCCGCTCCACGGCTCGGGGGCGGCCTTCTGTGTCTCGCTCGATGGAGATCCGGCTTCGGGTTCGGCTGGCAGCCGACTCTTTCTCGTGCCGTGCGCGGGTTTTACCCGCAGTCGGCGTCCGGGACGTCGCGCTGTGGTCTCGGCGCGGGGGAGGGCTTTCCGCGTGGGCGTCGACTTCGTGCCGCTGTGCGGCTGCATCGATTAGCTGCTGGATGCGTCTGGTTATGTGGGGGAGTTCTTCGGCCCCCAGTCCATCCAGCTCGTCTACGGCCGCCTGGGCGGCGCACAGGTTCTCGAGTGGAGTGGCATAGACTAGGCGGTCAACTCCTAGCATGTCGGCGATGGCAGCGCCGCGCTGTCTAACAACGCCGGCTCGGCTTGGCTCGCCAGGAGGCGGCGTGCCAGAGGCAGCGCAGTCGACTTCGCGCTGGTGGGCCTCGGTGAGGCGTCTCATGGAAGCTAACTTTCGGCCCTCCGCGAGGAGGGCGAGGCGGCGAGCCTCCAGTGCTTCGGCGTCGGCATCGGACGGGAGTGGGATAGACAGGTCGTGGATCACCGCATGTGGGGCGTCGAGGGCGTTCTCGCCAGAAGCGCCGCCGTGGCTGATGACCATCACCTCGGTAATGGTGCCGTCGCAGCCGTTGGCTCGGGGAAGCGGGTCGTTGTAGATCACGATGTCGGTGGGGAAAGCGTCGAGCGAGGCCGTGTCGGAGTCGATAGGCATCAGACGGGTGGAGCCAATAGACTCCAAATCCACAGCAGGCTCGCTGGAGACGTGGAGCTGGTCGAGGAGGTTGACGAGGTGGTTGCTGCCCGCGTCGGAGGTGGGCTCGTCGGAGATGTAGGTCTCACCAAGGAGATCGGCGAGGTCGCTCGCTGTGCAGACGTTGGTGACGCCTTGCAGTGCGTCGTGGCAAGCGCCATCGGGCGTGCCGGGCTGGCTACGCTCGCTGGGGAGGAAGAGGGTTCCCGTCTGCACCTGACCCCACGGTGGGTACGAAATGTCGAATGGTAGGTGCGATATATGCCAACGGGTGGCTTATCATTGTGGGAGCCAATAGGACGTCGCCAGTGCCTGGAAGCGGGATAAGGCGAAGGCATGCACGCCGGCAAATCTTACCCAGCTTCGGGGCTCTCCGCGGAGATAACACCCCTACTGCTGCTCTGTGGGGTTTCCGCATGATCACTACATGAACAAGTGGCTACAAGATGCTCCTTGAGCTGTTCAGTGAGAGGAAGAAGAAGGGCACGGCTAGCTCTCCTCTTCTCTCTATGTGGTGTCTAAAACTAGCTGAGATCAACCCTTTCCATGGGTGCCTATATAGGCCTACCCCCCGGGGGTACAATGAGAGAAAGAATCGGTATGACCGAGTTTGGCTTAGGGTTTAGGTCATATGTGGATATGGGAAAGTAGTTGAGGATTTTGGAGCATATCATTAAGCACATAAGGCAAAGAGCTCATTAAGCAACACCTCATCCCTCCTTGATAGTATTGGCTTTTCCTATGGACTCAATGTGATCTTGGATCACTAAAATGTAAAATGAAGAGTCTTGAGCTTTTGAGCTTGAGCCAATCCTTTGTCCTTAGTGTTTTGAGGGTTCCACTTTCACCATTCATGCCATGCCAATCATTGAGCTTTCCTGAAATAGTTATCTTGGAATATCATTAGCTCAATGAGCTATATGTTGTTATGAATTACCAAAACCACCTAGGGATAGTTGCACTTTCAATCTCCCCCTTTTTGTTAATTGATGACAACATATAGATCAAACCTTCGACAAATGATAATAAGAATGAATTACATCGCCACTTTGAGAAGTATGTGATAAGTAAGAGCTCCCCCTAAATTTGTGCATATTTTAAAATTTGCTTTGGACTGCAAATGCACAAGAAGTTAGAATTATGGGTTACTCTTCCATGTCACATAAATCTTGGTGGAGCGCTCAAAATGATTAATAATAAAATACATGCACTCATCACCAAGGCAAAGTGAATGATCACATAAGATAGATAAGATATATCAAGCATGCATAAGTGTAGCTTATGATCAAACACATGATCATCAATGTCTCACAAGCATATCAAAGTATCTCAACCAAAAGCAAACAAAGTTTTAAGGACCACCAAATAAAAGCAAGAGAGAATAAAAGCAACGCTCTCTCTCGAAGCCTATGATCTATACATTTTTCTCCCCCTTTGGCAACAAGTTACATCTTGGTGGAGTGCTCAAAATGATAAATAATGAAATACATGCACTCATCACCAAGGCAAAAGTGAATGATCAAACATAAGATATATAAGATAATATCAAGCATGCATAAGTGTAGCTTATGATCAAACACATGATCATCAATGTCTCACAAGCATATCAAAGTATCTCAACCAAAAGCAAACAATTGTATGAAAAAACACCAAATAAAACAAGAGAGAAAAGCAACACTCTCTCTCTCTCGAAGCCTATAATCTATACATCTTCGACCCCTTTGGCAACAAGTTACCAAAAAGTTCCTAGAAAATGCATAGTGCTAGATCGACACTCAGGCTTGATCTTCAGGTGGTGGTGGAGTCTGGATCACTCCAAGGACGAAGGCTTCCGTAGATGCTGTTGGAGTTGGAGCTGAAGTGGATGCTGGAGCAGGTTGGGTTGGTGCTGCGGCTGGTGCTGAGGCGGTTGCTCTTGTGTATGAAACTGGCACTGCAGATGACCTTGGACCTCGTGGCACTCTGGCAAATGCATCTGTGGTTGTCTTCCCTCTCCTCTCCTGCATGTCATCTTGGAGTTGCTCCACTGCAGTCTGAATCTCTGTCACCTTGATATCCAAGTCATAGAACTTCCGTTCTACGATTCTCTCTAAGCTTGCCTGGTTCTGAGTTAGGTTGGCCAAACCTTTCTCAATGCGCAGGGTGGATGCAATCAGGTAACTAAGCTGCTCTTGCTTGGTTTTCAAGAAGTATTCAGATGCCTCCTCTTGAGTTGGCATCCTTGCAGCTTTCTCCTTCCTTGCTTCTCCTTTTGTGCTTGTGCATGGGCTGAAGATGGTTCATCTCTGTTCATCACAACCTCATTGTCTTCAAAATCAGGATGAATAGGCAGATGTTCCTTATCCAAAAGATATATGCCAGTGCCCATCTTGGAGTTGATTAGTTCCTGGATCTGAGGGGCATATCCACAGCTCCTCGTCTGGTCTGCTGCAGTCCTCTTGATTGTTTCTATCATAAGGCTCATGACTTTGAACTTCTGAGGCACATCAAAGATATGAAGCAAATTGATTGCATGGCCTCTGATCATCTTGTGATCACCTGACTTGGGAAACAGAGTGTGCCTTAAGATCCAATTGATGGTTGGCAATCCTGACAGAAGATAGTGTACAGATCCATACTTGAAAGTTTCAAGTGCCTTGTCAGGGATCTCTTTGTACATGTTGATCGTGGGGTTGTGGTCCATCTTCTTCTTGGAATAGACATCCAAGTCATCTTCATTTTCCTCTGGGGCATTGATCAGTTGTGCCCATTCAGCAATAGTTGATTGGTACCTCGTACCTTCATACATCCAGACAATCCTCCCATCTGGGTAAAAATGTGCTGTGGAGTAGAACTGCATGATAAGTTCCTCATTCCACTTTGTGAGCTTTTGCCTAACAAAGTCTGCTACTCCACACGCCTTAAAGCTATCCTGCACTCCAGGGTAGTGCTCTTCGTTGTCCTTGATGTATTGCCAATCGACCCATCTCATGTCACATACAATTGGCTTCTTGTCTAACAGGACTGTCTCATAGAAGTCCTGCTGTTCCTTAGTATGGAACCTGTAGTCTACAGCAGTCCTTCTCCTGGTAGCATAGGGATCCTCTGCTCTCCATTTTGTCAATCCAGAGTCTCTCCTGATTTTCATATCCTCAGCCACAGGATGAGCATCATTATGGTCTGGGATCTTGGGCTTCAACTTTCTCAGCACTTGGCCTTCCTCTTCTTTTGCAGGTTCAGGCACTGGACCTTGTTTTTCTCAGATGCTGGGATGCTTCTTGTATTCCTCTTTGGTTTTGGCTTTGGAGCTGGCTTGGCCTTGGAAGCAGACTTGGGGGCTTCCTTTGGCTTAGATGCAGCTGCTCCTGATCTAATGGCATCACCCATCAGCTTGGGTGCCTTAGGTGCTGGTGCAACACCTTCCTCTTCTTCTTCTTCTTCAAAAGAATCTTTCCTCATAGAGGGCTTGCCAATAACTCTGGCAATGACAGTTCTTGCTCTCTTCTTTTTCTTTCCCTGGCCATCATCTTCTTCTTCAGATTCCATAGTGAGCTTCATAGTTTCCTCAGGCACAGCCTTCCTTGGCTTGGAGGTTGGAACTCTTCTAGCAGGTGCCTTTTTGTGCATGCCTGGCTTGCTGGCTGCAGCTGAGCCATATTTTTTCTTCAGCACAACTCTCTTGGAAGTTGCCTCTTCCTCTGCCACATAATCTTCATCCTCTGAGTCTGAAGTTCTCTTCTTTCTCTGTCTTGTGGCAGCTTTTGGCAGATTGCTAGGGCTGCTCCTGCTGCCATCATCTGAGTAACTGGAGGGACTAGTGCCCTGACTCATGTGCACAAGCTGCTCTGACTGATTCTGACTATCACTTTGATCTGACATGATGAACAAGCTGACTGCTGACTGCTGATCCCTGTGAATAGTTTATAGATGAGGTAGAGTGGATGAGCATCACAAAATGCAGAGATTTTTCCAAAAGAATGATTCAAAAACTTAGTTTTAGTTTCCCACAGAAAGCATCTCGGATCTACTGATTTCTAAACTCGGTGATACCGAAGCAGCATTTGGAACCTAAACTAGTGATCTCGGTCAGACCGAGTCACAGTTCGGTGGCACCGAGACTGCTAGGGTTTCACAAAGTTCAAAAATCGGTCACACCGATTAGTTACACTCGGTCAGACTGAGTTTCACTTGTGCAATGGCATAGGCCAAATCGGTGGGACCGAGTTTTTCAACTCGGTGGGTCCAAGATGGTTTCGGCGGAAACCTAGCCCTAAAAATTTTGAATCAAAACTAATCTAAGAGTTCTTTGACTGGATAGAAGTTTATCAATCGTGGCAAGAATCATTATGATCACAATGTGCTAGGAATCTGATTGGGGAATAGCACAAAGATCGAGTCCGTACCCTAGTTCGGCGGAGACTCGCTACGGCGGCAACGGCGGGGTTGATTCCCATTGACGGCGACGGAGACCAGCGACTGGAGGCTGCTGGCGGCAAGGAGACGATCCGAAGACCACGTCGGCAGAGCGAGCTATCGCGCGGGCGAAGGGGTTCGGAGAAATTTCCAAAATTTTGCCCGTGTCTATATATAGCCCGACCCTGTCGGTGTGACCGAGTGGAACAGCTCGGTGGCACCGAGATGCAAAACTGTGTACAGTTATTGCTACTCGGTGTGACCGAATGGTTCAAATCGGTTGCACCGAGATCGAAAACATAGATCAGCTTAATGATCTCGGTAAGACCGAAAATGGGGTATCGGTCAGACCGAGTATCACAAAGAGGTTTTGTAAGTTTAAGTCTATGACGAATCGGGGACTCCGAGTGCTCCTCACACAGAGTGGTTCGAATCTGACTTGATCAATTTTGTGATGTAGCATGAATAGAGTTTGAGACGAGAAAAGCATAGATAGCTAGAGGAGGTTCTTAGGCATTCTTGTCCATCCACTTGGCAAAAGAACAATAAAACCAAACAATCAAAACAACAAGTGGATGTCCTCGAATGAGTAAAATATGCAACCAACATGCTCACACAATAAAATGGCAATTGAAATATGTGACAAAACATGCACAACCAATTCTAGCATCTATCAAGCAATTGGCGATGACTAGGTCATCTATATATGAGTACATTGACTTAGGAGTCAAATGAGAACATTTGATCATAGGTCATACTCATCATTTAAGCTCAAGTGGGGTTACCACTTTTACATAAAGCATTGTTGTGTTCACATCATTAGAGTCGCTTTAGCTCAAGTCTTAGAGTAAAGCTCCCCCTAGATGTGATATCCCCCCGAAGAGGGATGAACTAACCTTGGGTTTTGTCGATGATGACTTCATGTAGATGTTGAAGATGTGGATGCTCAATGTTGATGTAGATCACTTGGAGCTATCCTTTTGAGTGAATTGCACTTTCAATACCTACATGGGTTAGTCCCACAAGGAACAAGCAAGTATATCCATAGACATAGAGTGATGCACATACAAGATGATGTCTATGAAAGCTTTTAGGTTACCTTGTCCCTTGACTTACCAACAAGAGGGTTTGTGACTCCTTGAACTAGTGCAAGATGTGGAAGTTGATTGCACTTGTTCTTGCCAAAATGATAAGAGTGAAGTTTGTTGGCGGTGTCACCCTCAAGAACTCTCTAGTTCTTCTTCTTTTGGATCCACACCATCTTGATGGGAATCCTTGGAGTTGTAGTCGTACTTGATGAAGTGGAAATTTAAGTAGTCTTGGGAATCCACTTGACTAAGGTCTTAGGAGCTTCTTCAAATGCATCTATTTCCTCTTGAAGCTTGTCCTTGCCTTTTTGCTTGTAGTCTTGTGGTGGAAGATCATTTTGAGTTTGTGTCCCCTAGAAAGAAGTTGGGTCATACTTCTCTTGTTGAGGAACAAACTTTGTCTTGGGGTATTGATCTTCTTCCCACTCAACTCCATTGGCATTGAAATTTCGTTCAAAACCAACACCTTGATTCTTCCGGTGCCTTCCTTGCTTGCGTACAATCTCCTCGAATTGCTTACTTCCGGCAAGGCTTTTGTACACTCCTTTCTCTATGATTTCCTTCAATATGCTATTTTCTTGCTCAAGTGTAACTTGGATAAGAGAATCATTAGTGGAATCAAGAGAACTACTAGAAGCAACAATATTGGATTTAACATGATCATTGTTACTACTAGAAGAAGAATCTTTCTTGTTCTTGTTACAAGACTTGACTTGAGGCATGTAAGTGGATAAGAGTAAACGTTCGGCAATGTAAGAAGAACTTTTCTTGCAGAGATCATCATTGATTGCCTTTAAAGCTCATGCTCTTGCTCAAGATTGAGCTTTTCAAAGCGTAACTTCTCATGAGCCCTTAAAAGTTCTCGATGATCTTCGAAGATAGTTTCATGAGCTAACTTAAGAGTGTTTAGTTCTTTAATTAGAGCCTCAATTTTCTCCTTATCATTGTCATTCGTTTTAGCATGATTAATTGACGTTTCATCATAGGATTCATCACTAGAGTTGTCAACAAGTAAATCATCATCGCTTAACAAGTCATCTTCATCACTATTAAAATCTACATACCCAGGATGAGATACCTTAGGACCTTTGGCCATGAAACATCTTCCAATTCCTTCATTTGGTGAATCAAATATGTCGTAGGACTTGGTTGACACAAGTGCTAGATCGGCAACACCTTCATCTTGAGTATATTCGGAGTTGGAGTGATAACTTTTCTCGGAGTGGTTGTCGGAGTCGGAGCCGGATACCCATTCACCAACATGAGCTTGATGTCTTCGTTTTGTGTAGCTCCTTGATGATTTTTCCTTCCTTTCTGAATCCTTGCTTCTCCTTGAGTATCTTCGTTCATAACGATCATCTCTACTCCTTCTCTCTCGTGATGGTGATTCCTCTCTTTTGCTTCTTCTTTTTGGAGAATCTTCTCTTCTTTTGTAGGGAGCCGTACACTCATTGGAATAGTGTCCGGGTCTTCCACAATTGTAGCAGTTTCGCTCTCGACTAGAAGATCTTTTGTCATTGTAGGACCTTGACTTGGAGCTTCTATCTTTGCTTCTACTCTTGTAGAACTTGTTGAAGTTCTTCACCATTAAGCTCAGTTCTTCATTGAAGTTTTGTTTCTCACTTGATGGTGTGGGGGCTTCACATGAGGCTTTGTAAGCACCACTTGATTTGCTGTGAAGTTCCTCTTTATCCTTGAGTGACATCTCATGAGAAACAATTCTTCCAATGACTTCCGTTGGCTTGAGATCTTTGTAATTGGGCATCATTTGGATCAATGTGCACACGGTATCATATTTTCCATCCAAGGCTCTTAGGATCTTCTTGATGATGAATCTTTCGGTCATCTCTTCACTCCCTAAGCCGACAATCTCATTTGTGATGAGAGCAAGCCTAGAGTACATTTCGGCGACACCTTCACCATCCTTCATTTTGAACTTGTCAAGTTGACTTTGAAGCACATCCAATTTGGATTCCTTGACGGAGTCGGTACCCTCATGCATATCAATCAAAGTATCCCAAATTTCCTTTGCATTCTCAAGACGGCTGATTTTGTTGAATTCTTCGGGGCACAATCCGTTGAAGAGAATATCACAAGCTTGAGCGTTGTATTGTAGCATCTTCAACTCATCTGCGGTATCTTCACGGTTTGGTTCCTTCCCGTCGAAGAAGTTACCTTGCAAACCAACACACACAATAGCCCAAACAGCGGGATTATGTTCAAGAATATGCATTTTCATTTTATGCTTCCAATTAGCAAAGTTAGTACCATCAAAGTAAGGACCTCTACGGTGATAATTTCCCTCGCTAGACGCCATACTCTCCTAGGTTGTGAAACCAAGGCTATGACCACCAACAGCTATGGAAATCAAAGCAAATGGAGACCAAAGCTCTGATACCACTTGTAGGATCGGAAGTATGTCTAGAGGGGGGGTGATTAGACTACTTGACCAAATAAAAAATTAACCTTTTCCCAATTTTAGTTCTTGGCAGATTTTAGTAACTTTAGGACAAGTCAAGCAATCATCACACAATTCAAGCAAGCATGCAAAGAGTATATAGGCAGCGGAAAGTAAAGCATGCAACTTGCAAGAATGTAAAGGGATGGGTTTGGAGAATTCAAATGCTATTGGAGACACGGATGTTTTTCCCGTGGTTCGGATAGGTGGTGCTATCCTACATCCATGTTAGTGGAGACTTCAACCCACGAAGGGTAACGGTTGCGCGAGTCCACGGAGGGCTCCACCCACGAAGGGTCCACGAAGTAGCAACCTTGTCTATCCCACCATGGCCATCGCCCACGAAGGACTTGCCTCACTAGCGGTAGATCTTCATGAAGTAGGCGATCTCCTTGCCCTTACAAACTCCTTGGTTCAACCCCACAATCTTGTCGGAGGCTCCCAAGTGACACCTAGCCAATCTAGGAGACACCACTCTCCAAGAAGTAACAAATGGTGTGTTGATGATGAACTCCTTGCTCTTGTGCTTCAAATGATAGTCTCCACAACACTCAACTCTCTCTCACAGGATTTGGATTTGGTGGAAAGAAGATTTGAGTGGAAAGAAACTTGGGGAAGGCTAGAGATCAAGATTCATATGATAGGAATGGAATATCTTGGTCTCAGCACATGAGTAGGTGTTTCTCTCTCAGAACATATGAGTTGGAAGTGTAGATGTGTTCTGATGGCTCTCTCCACGAATGAAGAGGAGGTGGAGGGGTATATATAGCCTCCACTTAAAATCCAACCGTTACACACAATTTACCAATCTCGGTGGGACCGAATCAACAAACTCGGTCGGACCGAAAAGGTAAACCTAGTGACGTTAGAGTTTTTCGGAGGGACTGTCATGCATCTTGGTAGGACCGATATGGTTAGGGTTTGGGCATAACGTAATCTCGATGAGACCGATTACACAAACTCGGTGAGACCGATTTGGTAATTAGCTAACCAGAGAGTTGGTCAGGCAAACTCGGTGGGACCGATTTGCTCTTTTGGTGAGACCGAAAAGTTACAAAAGGGAAATAGAGAGTTTGCATTTCAATCTCGGTGGGACCGATCCGCTCTTTCGGTGAGACCGAAAAGTTACGAAAAGGAAACAGAGAGATTGCAATCCCATCTCGGTGAGACCGAGATCCCTATCGGTGAAACCGATTTGCTAGGGTTTTGGCAGTGGCTTATGACATATGAAGACTCGGTGGCGCCGGATAGAAAGAATCGGTATGACCGAGTTTGGCTTAGGGTTTAGGTCATATGTGGATATGGGAAATTAGTTGAGTATTTTGGAGCATATAATTAAGCACATAAGGCAAAGAGCTCATTAAGCAACACCTCATCCCTCCTTGATAGTATTGGCTTTTCCTATGGACTCAATGTGATCTTGGATCACTAAAATGTAAAATGAAGAGTCTTGAGATTTTGAGCTTGAGCCAATCCTTTGTCCTTAGTATTTTGAGGGTTCCACTTTCACCATTCATGCCATGCCAATCATTGAGCTTTCCTGAAATAGTTATCTTGGAATATCATTAGCTCAATGAGCTATAGGTTGTTATGAATTACCAAAACCACCTAGGGATAGTTGCACTTTCACCACTTAAGGGAATATTTCTGCGAGTCATCTTCCTTAAGATGTCTCATTATGATATCATGGCAACTCAACTCCTCGCTACGGTGACTACCATTCACCACCCTCTTAGGTGGGGAATTGTTGTCTACCTAGTGAACCTTTGTCATCTGTTACACTCCATCCCTCTGGATGTATGTTTCATGTCTCATCTTGAGAGATGTTTCAATGTCTCACTCCATGAGTTGATCCTGAGTTGTTCGATCTTCGAGAAGATCGATCCTTCTGGAGTTTTCCCTTTCCTCTCATTGTCATGTTAGTTGGAGCTCTCAGAGCAAGACATCGAAACAAAGATGGTGATCGTGTCAACGTTCTTATGAAGTGCAACCTGGATCATGAAGACCGTGTTAGTTTGTGTCCCCTCCGTCCTCTTACCTCACGTCTTGAATCTCGAGACGAGATTCTTGTTTAGTGGGGGTGAGTTGTCACATCCCTAGCTTCTGGTACTGCTTAGTGCTAGCATCTGGTGTTGCATCATGTTTAAATTCCTCAGAAACTTGAAATGGGGATGACAGAACCTCCATCACCCCCCTTAAACCAACTAGGGTTAGTAAAATCATTTTCAATGAACCCAAAATGCCCTTCTAAAATGTTCATCGTCTTTGCCGTGGTCTAGAACCTGTGACAAAAATGGTGCACAAATTTCTAGGTCATCCAAAGGTCACTGGATTAAATTATATGTTATTTGAACTTGGGCATTTAAATGCTAGTAAATATTTTAAATGCCCAAGTAATCCTAAACTGAAATATTCCATGTTGGTTATATTCTATACAGTGGGAATGTGTAGTTTGGTGATTTTTGAAAGGGTCTAGGTATTTTTAGAAACGCCACAAAGATTACAGAAAAATAGAAAACTGAAACAAAGGAAGAGAGAGAGAGAGAGAGAGTAAGGAACTTACCTGGGCTTACCTCATCTGTGTAGCCACCTGGCGGCCCAAGTGGCCGGCCTAGCCCACCTGGCCCCTCCCCTGTCGTCTTCCTCCTCTGCCAGGAGGATGGGCGAGTGGCCGACACGCGCCGGCGCACGCCCGACCACCTCCAGCTTGCCGCTTCGCCTCGGTTTCTTCGGGTGGCGCCACGCACCCCCCCAGGCCTCTCACTCTCTCCCGTGCCGTCTCCCCCTCCTGTGGCTCCCTCTCTCCCCCACCGAGCGGAGCTCGTCGCCGCCACTCGCTGCTATCATAGCCACCGCCTCCCCCTCGCTTCTCCGACGTACCCACGAGCTTCGCCTCGGCCCCCTCTTCCTTCCCACCGAGCCGCGCCTCGCCGGAGGCCCTGCATTGTCGCCATCTTCAACATCTTCGTCGCCGGCCGCCGGAGATCCCCCTCGCAGCTGCGCTCGCTCCGGTGCTTCCCCGAGCACGCCGAAGCCACCCCTGCATCCGCCGTGAGCCACTGACCATCCTTTCCCTCTCCGTTCTCTCTGCCACTCACCGTAGTCGCTGCACCAAGCACACCCGCACGCGCCGCCGCCCGAGCTCGCCACCGACATGGCTCCGGCAATGTAACGGCCCCGTCATCCTGTCCACTGACCTCGCCGCATCGCATAGGGCCCGTAGATGCCTCCCACGCGCCGACTCGTCCGCCGTAGCCTCGACCCCGAGCTCACCCGAGCTCCGGCAACCGCCGAGGTCATCGTCGGCAATAATTCCGGTCACCCCAGGCCCAACCGCCACCACCACTCGATGTGGACATGCGTCTGCATCATGTAGATGCCCTCCGCCGGCCGTTTGGTCGCCGGAGACGCAAACCCGAGGCTCGCCACCGCGGCTGGCCTCGGCGGCGTCGAGTCGCCGGTGGGTTTGACCCTGCTGACCAGGGGTTTGACCATGCTGACCAAGTTGACCCTGGGTGGGCCCAGTCTCACCCCTCTGGGTCTATGACAAATGGGACCCGCCTGCTAATTAAGTTAGGATTAGGACTAACTAAAAATTAGTTAGACTAATGGCACTGACACGCGGGACCCACTGGTCAGGTTTGACCCTGGGCGACCCAGTTGACCTACTGACATCACAGTGACGTCATGCTGATGCAGTATTTCTTTTAGGAATTTAAATAAATCTTAAATGATTTATTTATTTCAGAAAAATAACCAAAACTTCTAAAAATCATAGAAAATAATCTATAACTCACATTGAAAAGATTTATATATGAAAAATGATCAGAAAAATCCAATCTATCCATCTGTACTAGTTTCATGCATGATAGAACAATTTATGACTACTGTTTAGGACAAATGGAATGAATGGCATTTAAATAACCACATGTGGAGTTTGAATTTGAATCTTAGATTCAAACCAACTTCATTTATCCTGCTGCTAGTTGCATTAGCTCAAACCACAACATACTGCCATGTCATGATCATGCATCATATTGTGCATTGCATTGATTGTGTTCTTCCTTGTTTGCTGGTATTCGTCCCCTCTCAGTAGACGATGTTCCGACGATGAGTTCGATGACACCGATGAAGAGTTATATCATCTTCAGAAGTGCCAGGCAAGCAAAACCCCCTTGTTCATTCCGATACAATCCCTCTCTCTCGCTTCTGCTCCCTTTTACTGCATTTGGACAACAACGATTCAACTGTTACATGTTGTGGTAGGTGAACCCCTTTCCTCTGCATGACCTGTCATTGCCACAGTAAATAGATGAAACCCACTAGCATGAGTAGGAGTTGTTTGAGCCCTGATGTGCCTACTCATTCATGCTTGTTTGTCATGCCTGCTATTGCTTAGAGTTGAGTCGGTCTGATTCATCGGGAATGAATTGGAATGGTGATGAACATGTCCAACTGTGTGTGAGCTAAGTGTGTGAACACGATTTGGTAAAGGTAGCGGTGAGAGGCCATGTAGGAGTACATGGTGGGTTGTCTCATTGAAACCGTCCTCAGGAACTGAGTTCTGTAGATATGTGTTGGAGGCCGTGCGTAGCGCTGACCCTAGGGGTGGGCTATGATGCAGTCGATACACCGTGGCACGGTGTACCGGGCGCCCGTTTGGTGTCTCGGGAACCCTGCACACATCGTTTGGGGCTGTGAGCGAAACTCCGCCCGGATCTCCTCGCGGATGGAACCAGAATAGGCGATAAACCTGGACTAGAGACTTGTGTGGTTATTCAGGTCGTGGTCTACACCCACGTCGTCTTTCACTTAAAGTCTGCCGAGCACATGTCGTGTGCAGACGCTAAGTGGTGGAAACATGTGTGAAGTAGTACACCCCTGTAGGGTTATAAATGATCTATTCGAATAGCCGTGTCCGCGGTAATGGACTTCTGGGTTGCCTATAACAGTTCATAGACAAGTGTAAGTGGATACTCTAAAACTCGCAAGATAAGCGTGAGTGCTATGGATGGCGTTCTCGTAGGTAGACGGGAGCGGATCCATAGTGGTGTATTGATTGGTGAATATGTGGACTCGTGTGCGCCACCTCAAAAGAGTTACTTGCAGTCGTAGTTCAAGTTAGCCACTGAGTCAAAGCTGGCTTGCTGCAGTTAAACTCCACTACCCCCTTTGTTGTACTTAGTTCTGATGTAAGTCTTGCTAGGTACATTTGTACTCACGTTTGCTTAATTTATGTTTTTGCAGAGAGACGTCAGTCTTGCTAGTAGTTCCGTGTGGACTTCGACGTTTAGCTTGATACCTCAGCTACGATCTTGTGCCCTCAGCAGGATCTGGTAGATAGTCAAGCTTTTTAGCCTTTTTCATTTGTAGATGTCTGTACTCAGACATGTTAAGCTTCCGCATGTGCTTTGACTTGTATGCTATGAATGTTGGGTCATGAGACCCATGTTTGTAATATCTCGCTCCTCGGAGCCTAATGAATAAATACTTGAGTCGTAGAGTTATGTTGTGATGCCATGTTGTATTTACATATATCGAGCATACTGTGTGTATGATTGAAATGCTTGGTATGTGTGGGATCCGACAACCTAGTTGTTTATCCTTGGTAGCCTCTCTTATGGGGAAATGTAGTCTTGTGCTTCCATGAGCCATAGTAGTCCGCTACAGCCCGGTTCACCGGAGTCCTGCTAGCCCAGCACTACTGCTCCGGAACACTTGACTGGCCGGCATGTGATTCACTTTGTTCCTGTGTCTGTCCCTTCGTGGAAATGTCACGCGGTGACATCCGGAGTCCTGCCTAGCCTGCTACAGCCCGGGTTCCCGGAGTCCTGTTAGCCCAGTGCTACAGCCCGGATTCGCACGCTGCTGACCAACATGCTCGATGTTGATTCATGTATGCCTGTCCCTGTAAGTTAGTGCCACTTTGGGTTCCCGACTAGTCATGTCAGCCTGGGTTCTCTGTCATATGGATGCTAGCGACACTATCATATACGTGAGCCAAAAGGCGCAAACGGTCCCGGGCCATGGTAAGGCGACACCCATGGGAATACCGTGCGTGAGGCCACAAAGTGATATGAGGTGTTACCGGCTAGATCGATGTGAGTTGGAATCGGGGTTCTGACACGGACGTGATGCCTATGTACATGACAATACCTAGATATTCTCATAACTATGCTCAATTCTGTCAATTGCTCAACAGTAATTCGTTCACCCACCGTAAAATACTTATGCTCTTGAGTGAAACCACTAGTGAAATCTATGGCCCCGGGGTCTATCTTTATCATATTAATCTTGAATCACTTTATTATTGCTTTTACTTTTTACTTTGCTTTTATTTTAGTTTGCATCTTTATCACAAAAATACCAAAAATATTATCTATCATATCTATCATATCTAACTCTCGTAAGTGACCGTGAAGGGATTGACAACCCCTTATCGCGTTGGTTGCGAGGAGTTATTTGCTTTGTGTAGGTATGAGGGACTCGCGCATAGCCTCCTACTGGATTGATACCTTTGTTCTCAAAAACGGAGGGAAATACTTACGCTACTTTGCTGCATCATCCTTTCCTCTTCAAGGAAATTCAACGCAGTGCTCAAGAGGTAGCAAGAAGAATTTCTGGCGCCGTTGCCGGGGAGATTCGTGCCAAGTCAAGTCAAGATTTGATTTCCCGTCAATGAGCCATTTCTGGCGCCGTTGCCGGGGAGTCTACGCAAAAGTCAACATACCAAGTACCCATCACAATACCTTATCTCCTGCATTACATTATTTGCCATTTGCCTCTCGTTTTCCTCTCCCCACTTCACCCTTGCCATTTTATTTGCCCTCTCTTTTCCGTTTGCCTTTTTCTCGCTTGCCTTTTGTTTGCTCGTGTGTTGGATTGCTTGTTTATCACGATGGCTCAAGATAATACCAAATGGTGTGACTTTACCAATACCAACAATAATGATTTCCTTAGCACTCCGATAGCTCCTCTTACCAACACTGAATCTTGTGAAATTAATACCGCTTTGTTGAATCTTGTTATGAAAGATCAATTCGCCGGCCTTCCTAGTGAAGATGCCCCTACTCATCTAAATAGCTTCGTTGATTTGTGTGATATGCAAAAGAAGAAAGATGTTGATAATGATATTGTTAAATTGAAGCTATTTCCTTTTTCGCTTAGAGATCGTGCTAAAGCTTGGTTTTTGTCTTTGCCTAAAAATAGTATTGATTCTTGGAACAAGTGCAAAGATGCTTTTATCTCTAAGTATTTTCCTCCCGCTAAGATCATCTCTCTTAGAAACGATATTATGAATTTTAAGCAACTTGATCATGAACATGTTGCACAAGCTTGGGAGAGGATGAAATTAATGATATGTAATTTCCCTACTCATGGTTTGAATTTGTGGATGATTATACAAAACTTTTATGCCGGATTTAATTTCGCTTCTAGAAATCTTTTAGATTCGGCCGCGGGAGGCACTTTTATGGAAATCACTTTAGAAGAAGCTACTAAACTCCTAGATAATATGATGGTTAATTATTCTTAATGGCACATTGAAAGATCTACTAATAAAAAAGTGCATGCGATAGAAGAAATTAATGTTTTGAGTGGAAAGATGGATGAACTTATGAAATTATTTGCTACTAAGAGTGTTTCTTCTGATCCTAATGATATGCCTTTGTCTACTTTGATTGAGAATAATAATGAATCTATGGATGTAAATTTTGATGGTAGGAATAATTTTGGTAACAACGCGTATAGAGGTAACTCTAATCCTAGGCCTTATCCTAGTTATCCTTCTAATAATTATGGTAATTCCTACAACAACTCTTATGGAAATTTTAATAAGATACCTTCTGAATTTGAGACTAGTGTTGAAGAATTTATGAATTCGCAAAAGGATTTTAATGCTTTGCTTGAAGATAAATTTCTTAAAGTTGATGATTTGGCTAGGAACGTTGATAGAATTTCTCTTGATGTTGATTCTTTAAAGCTTAGATCTATTCCTCCTAAGCATGATATCAATGAGTCTCTCAAAGCCATGAGAATTTCCATTGATGAGTGCAAAGAAAGAACCGCTAGGATGCGTGCTACGAAAGATGCCTTTATTAAAGCGTGTTCTTCCAATTTCTATGAAAATAAAGATGAAGATCTGAAAGTTATTGATGTGTCCCATATCAAATCTTTGTTTTTCAATATGAATCTTGATAATGATGGAATTGAATATGGTCCACCCTTACCTAGAAGGCGTTCCAAGAATTCGGAGTTTCTAGATCTTGATGCTAAAATTGATAAAAGTGGGATTGAAAAAAGTAAAACCCTAGATGTTGCTAAACCCACTATTTTGTATTTCAAGGAATTTAATTATCAAAGTTGATCCTTAATTGATTGTATTTCCTTGTTACAATCCGTGCAAAATTCTCCTCATGCTTATAGTCAAAACAAAGCCTTTACCAAACATATCGTTGATGCCTTGATACAATCTTATGAAGAAAAACTTGAGTTCGAAGTTTCTATCCCTAGAAAACTTTATGATGAGTGGTAACCTACTATTAAAATTAAAATTAAAGATCATGAATTTTATTCTTTGTGTGATTTGGGTGCTAGTGTTTCCACTATTCCCAAAACTTTGTGTGATTTGCTGGATTTCCGTGATTTTGATGATTGCTCTCTAAACTTGGACCTTGCAGATTCCACTATTAAGAAACCTATGGGAAGAATTAATGATGTTCTTATTGTTGCAAATAGGAATTATGTGGCCGTAAATTTTATCGTTCTTGATATAGATTGTAATCCTTCATGGCCTATTATTCTTGGTAGACCTTTCCTTAGAACGGTTGGTGCAATTATTGATATGAAGGAAGGGAATATTAGATTCCAATTTCCATTAAATAAAGGCATGGAACACTTCTCTAGGAAGAAAATAAATTACCATCTGAATCTATCATGAGAGCCACTTATGGATTGCCTACCAAAGATGGCAATACCTAGATCTATCCTTGCTTTTCTGCCTAGCTAGGGGCGTTAAACGATAGCGCTTGTTGGGAGGCAACCCAATTTTATTTTTAGTTTTTTCGCTTTTGCTTCTGTTTAGGAATAAATATTTGATCTAGCCTCTGGTTAGATCTGTTTTTATGTTTTAATTAGTGTTTGTGACAAGTTAAACCTATAGGATCTTCTCCGATGATAGTTATTTGATCTTGTTGTAATTTCCAGAAACTTTCTTTTCACAAAAACAATTGTTAAAAATCAACAGAACGTGATAAAGTACTGATTCCAATTGATGATGATCAATAAACAAATTTAATAGGTCTTCCTATTTTGGTAGATTTTTTGGAGTTCCATAAGTTTGCGTTAGTTACAGATTACTACAGACTGTTCTGTTTTTGACAGATTCTGTTTTGTGTGTGTTGTTTGCTTATTTTGATGAATCTATGGCTAGTAAAATAGTTTATAAACCATAGAGAAGTTGGAATACAGTAGGTTTAACACCAATATAAATAAAGACTGAGTTTATTACAGTACCTTGAAGTGGTCTTTTGTTTTCTTTCGCTAATGGAGCTCACGAGATTTCTATTGAGTTTTGTGTTGTGAAGTTTTCAAGTTTTGGGTGAAATCTTTTGATGGATTATGGAACAAGGAGTGGCAAGATACTAAGCTTGGGGATGCCCATGGCAACCCCATGGTAATCTAAGGACACCAAAAAGCCAAAGCTTGGGGATGCCCCGGAAGGCATCCCCTCTTTCGTCTACTTCCATCGGTAACTTTACTTGGAGCTATATTTTTATTCACCACATGATATGTGTTTTGCTTGGAGCGTATTGTATTTTTTGATTCTTTGTTTGTTAGTTTGCCACAATAATCCTTGCTGTACACACCTTTTGAGAGAGCCATACATGATTTGGAATTTGTTAGAATACTCTATGTGCTTCACTTATATCTTTTGAGTTATATAGTTTTGCTCTAGTACTTCACTTATATCTTTTAGAGCACGGTGGTGGATTTATTTTATAGAAACTCTTGATCTCTCATGCTTCAGTTAGATTATTTTGAGAGTCTTAAATAGCATGGTAATTTGCTTAAAAATTTAATATGCTTGGTATTCAAGATTTGTAAAACTTTCTTTTGAGTGCGTTGAATACTAAGAAAAGTTTGATGCTTGATAATTGTTTTGAGATATGAAGATGGTGATATTAGAGTCATGCTAGTTGAGTAGTTGTGAATTTGAGAAATACTTGTGTTAAAGTTTGTGATTCCCGTAGCATGCACGTATGGTGAACCGTTATGTGATGAAGTCGGAGCATGATTTATTTATTGATTGTCTTCCTTATGAGTGGCGGTCGGGGACGAGCGATGGTCTTTTCCTACCAATCTATCCCCCTAGGAGCATGCGCGTAATACTTTGCTTTGATAACTTGTAGATTTTTGCAATAAGTATATGAGTTCTTTATGACTAATGTTGAGTCCATGGATAATACACACTTTCCTTCCTTCCACCTTTGCTAGCCTCTGTAATACCGCACACTTTTCGCCGGTATCATACACCCACCATATACCTTCCTCAGAACAACCAGCATACCTACCTACCATGGCATTTCCATAGCCATTCCGAGATATATTGCCATGCAACTTTCCACCGTTCCATTTATTATGACACGCTCCATCATTGTCATATTGCTAGCATGATCATGTAGTTGACATCGTATTTGTGTCAAAGCCACCATTCATAATTCTTTCATACATGTCACTCTTGATTCATTGCATATCCCGGTACACCGCCGGAGGCATTCATATAGAGTCATACTTTGTTCTAAGTATCGAGTTGTATGAAAAATAAAAGTGTGATGATCATCATTTTTAGAGCATTGTCCCAAGCGAGGAAAGGATGATGGAGACTGATTCCCCCACAAGTCGGGATGAGACTCCGGACGAAAAAAAGAGGCCATAAAAAAGGCCCAAATAAAAAAGTGAGAGAAAAAGAGAGAAGGGACAATGTTACTATCCTTTTACCACACTTGTGCTTCAAAGTAGCACCATGATCTTCATGATAGAGAGTCTCTCATTTTGTCACTTTCATATACTAGTGGGAATTTTTCATTATAAAACTTGGCTTGTTTATTCCAATGATGGGCTTCCTCAAAATGCCCTAGGTCTTCGTGAGTAAGCGAGTTGGATGCACACCCACTTAGTTTCTTTTGTTGAGCTTTCATATACTTATAGCTCAAGTGCATCCGTTGCATGGCAATCCTTACTCACTCACATTGATATCTATTCATGGGCATCTCCATAGCCCGTTGATACGCCTAGTTGATGTGAGACTATCTTCTTCCTTTTTGTCTTCTCCACAACCACCATACTATTCCACATATAGTGCTATATCCATGTCTCACGCTCATGTATTGCGTGAAGATCGAAAAAGTTTTGAGAATGTCAAAAGTATGAAACAATTTCTTGGCTTGTCATCGGGGTTGTGCATGATTTAAATACTTTGTGTGGTGAAGATAGAGCATAGCCAGACTATATGATTTTGTAGGGATAACTTTCTTTGGCCATGTTATTTTGAGAAGACATGATTGCTTTGTTAGTATGCTTGAAGTATTATTATTTTTATGTAAATATTAAACTTTTGTCTTGCATCTTTCGGATCTGAATATTCATACCATAATTAAGAAGAATTACATTGAAATTATGCAAGTAGCACTCCGCATCAAAAATTCTATTTTTATCATTTACCTACTCGAGGACGAGCAGGAATTAAGCTTGGGGATGCCTGATACGTCTCCAACGTATCTATAATTTTTTATTGCTCCATGCTATATTATCTAATGTTTTGGACAATATTGGGCTTTATTTCCACTTTTATATTACTTTTGGGACTAACCTATTAACCGGAGGCCCAGCCCAGAATTGCTGTTTTTTGCCTATTTCAGAGTTTCGAAGAAATGGAATATCAAACGGAGTCCAAACGGAATGAAACCTTCGGGAACGTGATTTTCTCACCGAATATGATCCAGGAGACTTGGACCCTACGTCAAGAAAGAAAGGGGGTGGGCATGAGGTAGGGGGCGCGCCCATCCCCTCAAGGCGCGCCCTCCACCCTTGTGGGCCCCACCTTGCTCCACCGACATACTTCTTCCTCCTATATATACCTACGTACCCCAAACGATCATATACGGAGCCAAAAACCTAATTCCACCGCCACAACTTTCTGTACCCATGAGATCCCATCTTGGAGCCTGTTCCGGAGCTCTGCCGCAGAGGGCATCCATCACGGAGGGCTTCTACATCATCATAGCCCCTCCGATGAAGTGTGAGTAGTTTACTTTAGACCTTCGGGTCCATAGTTAGTAGCTAGATGGCTTCTTCTCTCTTTTTGGATCTCAATACAATGTTCTCCCCCTCTCTCGTGGAGATCTATTCGATGTAATCTTCTTTTTGCGGTGTGTTTGTTGAGACCGATGAATTGTGGGTTTATGATCAAGATTATCTATGAACAATATTTGAATCTTCTCTGAATTATTTTATATATGATTGGTTATCTTTGCAAGTCTCTTCGAATTATCAGTTTGGTTTGGCCTACTAGATTGATCTTTCTTGCAATGGGAGAAGTGCTTAGCTTTGGGTTCAATCTTGCGGTGTCCTTTCCCAGTGACAGTAGGGGCAGCAAGGCACGTATTGTATTGTTGCCATCGAGGATAACAAGATGGGGTTTTTATCATATTGCATGAATTTATCCCTCTACATCATGTCATCTTGCTTAAGGCGTTACTATGTTTTCTTGAACTTAATACTCTAGATGCATGCTGGATAGTAGTCGATGAGTGGAGTAATAGTAGTAGATGCAGGCAGGAGTCAGTCTACTTGTCTCGGACGTGATGCCTATATACATGACAATACCTAGATATTCTCATAACTATGCTCAATTCTGTCAATTGCTCAATAGCAATTTGTTCACCCACCGTAAAATACTTATGCTCTTGAGAGAAACCACTAGTGAAATCTATGGCCCCCGGGTCTATCTTCATCATATTAATCTTCCGTCACTTTATTATTGCTTTTACTTTTAACTTTTCTTTTATTTTACTTTGCATCTTTATCATAAAAATACCAAAAATAGTATCTATCATATCTATCAGATCTCACTCTCGTAAGTGACCGTGAAGGGATTGACAACCCCTTATCGCGTTGGTTGCAAGGATTTATTTGCTTTGTGCAGGTACGAGGGACTCGCGTGTAACCTCCTACTGGATTGATACCTTGGTTCTCAAAAACTGAGGGAAATACTTACGCTAATTTGCTGCATCATCCTTTCCTCTTCAAGGAAATCCAACGTAGTGCTCAAGAGGTAGCAACTACTCCCTACTCATCATGGAGAGCGCCAGGATGATGAAGATGGCCATCGGTGAGGGATTCCCCCTCCGGCAGGGTGCCAGAACAGGGTCTCGATTGGTTTTGGTGGCTACAGAGGCTTGTGGCGGCGGAACTCCCCATCTAGGTTATGTTCTGGAAGTTTGGGTATATATAAGAGATTTTGGCATAGGGAACAAGTCAGGGGGGTCTCCGAGGCGGCCACGAGGTAGGGGGCGTGCCTATGGGGGGTAGGGCGCGCCCCCACCCTCGTGGGTGCCTCGGGACTCTTCTGGCCCATCTCCGGTGCCCCATGGGCTTCTTCTGGTCCAAAAATGATCTTCGTGAAATTTCAGGTCAATTGGACTCCGTTTGGTTTTCCTTTTCTGCGATACTCAAAAACAAGGAAAAAATCATATAAAATAGCATATAAATGCATATAAAACATCCTATATGGATAATATAATAGCATGGAACAATAAAAAATTATAGATACGTTGGAGACGTATCAGATACCACTGTTGCGAAATGCAGTAATTTCAAAAAAAAATCCTACGCACACGCCAGATCCATGTAGGTGATGTATAGCAACGAGCGTGAGAGGGTGTCCACGTACCCTCGTAGACCGAAAGCGGAAGCATTTAGTAACACGGTTGATGTAGTCGAACGTCTTTGCGATCCAACCGATCCAAGTACGGAACGCACGACACCTCCGCGATCTGCACACGTTCAGCTCGGTGACGTCCCTCGTACTCTTGATCCAGTTGAGGCCGAGGGAGAGTTTCATCAGCATGACAGCGTGGTGACGGTGATGCTGAAGTTACCAACGCAGGGCTTCACCTAATCTCTACAACGATATGACCGAGGTGGAAATCTATTGAGGTGGGCACCGCACACGGCTAAGACAACTGTCAACTTGTGTGTTCTAGGGTGCCCCATGCCCCTGTATCTAAAGGAGAAAGGGGAAGGCTGGCCGACCCTCATGGGGCGCGCCCCAAGTAGGATTCCTACTAGGAATTCTATTGCTAGTAGTTTCCCAACAAGGGAAGAGAGAGGGGGAAGGAAGGATAGGGAGAGAGGGAGGGAAAGAGGGGGTGCCGCCCCCCTCCTTGTTCAATTCGGACTCCTCAAGGGTGGGGCACACGGCCAGCCCTCAGGCCCCCTCCTCTCTCTCTCACACAAGGCCCATGTTGGCCCATTAGTTCCTCCGTGGGTTCCAATAAACCCCCGGCACTCCGATATTTATCCGTGACCCCCGAAACTTATCCGGTGTCCGAATAACATCGTCCAATATATCAATTTTCATGTCTCGACCATTTCAAGACTCCTCATCATGTCCGTGATCACATCCGGGACTCCGAACTACCTTCAGTACATCAGAACACATAAACTCATAATACCGATCGTCATCAAACGTTAAGCGTGAGGACCCTATGGGTTCGAGAACTATGTAGACATGACCGAGACCCATCTCCGGTCAATAACCAATAGCGGAACCTGGATGCTAATATTGGTTCCTACATATTCTACGAAGATCTTTATCGGTCAAACCGCATAACAACATATGTTGTTCCCTTTGTCATCGGTATGTTACTCGCCCGAGATTCGATCGTCGGTATCTCAATACCTAATTCAATCTCGCTACTGGCAGGTATCTTTACTCGTTCCGTAATGCATCATCCCGTAACGAACTCATTAGCCACATTGCTTGCAAGGCTTATAGTGATGTGCATTACCGAGAGGGCCCAGAGATACCTCTCCGACAATCGGAGTGACAAATCCTAATCTCGATCTATGCCAACTCAACAAACACCATCGTAGACACTTGTAGAGCATCTTTATAATCACCTAGTTATGTTGTGACGTTTGATAGCACACAAAGTGTTCCTTCGGTATTCGGGAGTCGCATAATCTCATAGTCATAGGAACATGTATAAGTTATGAACAAAGCAATAGCAATAAACTAAACGATCATAGTGCTAAGCTAATGGATGGGTCAAGTCAATCACATCATTCTCAAATGATGTGATCCCGTTCATCAAATGACAACTCTTTGTCGACGGTAGGAAACTTAACCATCTTTGATTAACGAGCTAGTCAAGTAGAGGCATACTAGTGACACTATGTTTGTCTATGTATTCACACATGTACTAAGTTTCTTGTTAATACAATTCTAGCATGAATAATACACATTTATCATGATGTAAGGAAATATAAATAACAACTTTATTATTGCCTCTAGGGCATATTTCCTTCGGCTTCCTCCTATCGCTGGGCCTCCTAGCAGGCTTTCTGTCGGGCTCCCCTCGACGAGCCACCGTTGGTGGATAACACAGTTAGTAGCCTCGAGCATGGCATAGGTGACATGAACTAGTCTTGGAGACCTTTGGCAGGCTACACTTCATGACGTGTTGGCCCTTTACAGTTTTACATCCCAGGAGCCTGGACCGAGGCCTCCGTAATGAGCAGCCATCAGCCATGGCCATAGCCTTGGGTCTTAGAGGGCTTAATAGCTATTTGACGCAGTCTATCTGATTGGATCGGGGTCTTATGGGAAACTATTTGGGTGGATCCTGTTAATTATGTCTCGTGATGATGATGATGCCGGAAAACGCGCACCCATGCCTTGCAAAGTAGGAAACCACAGAAAGCGTGGTGCACCTGGCGCGCCGCAAGGTCTGCCGCTTCAGTTTTGAGCTGGCTATAAGGAGGGGAAAATAGGAGGGTTTTATCCTTCTTTTGATTTTCTTCCAAATACTATTTGTGCATCCAAATACCCTTAAACCCAATTTCTTTCCATGATAGTCCACCATATGTACCTATGGATTGAGAAAGATCTGTCAAGTAAGTTTTCATCGGTGCAAGCAATAAAAATGCCTTTAAATATGTATGATCTTTTATGGGAAGGGAAATAAACTTTGTACGATCTTATGATGGTCAAATAATAAAAGTGGTAGACTAGTCAATAAAGGTCACTATCGTAAGGGGAAATATAAAGTGATGTTGTTCTGCATTAAGAGTTTGCACATTCCAAAATCAACAAGTGTATGCCAACATCTGCTTCCCTCTGCGAAGGGCCTATATTTTATTCTTTAAGTTTTACTTTTATGCAAGAGTCAAAATATCTTCCCGTGTTCCAACTTAAATTATTCTTCGCTTGGAAAGCATCATGTGGTAAGGAAAGATCAAACACATATATCTAGTTAAATATATATATGATCATGATTTATTATTGTTGACAATTATCCATGTGGTAAGCAGGTCCGACCCTAACAATCCGGGGCCCCGGAGCAAGACAAAAAATGGGGCCCCACTCACAACAGCACCCTCGCCTATATTTTCATGACCATTTGTATTGTTATCGTTCTCATCTAAATTTTCAATTGGTTATTAAAAAATTACTGGAGCTAGTTCCTGATTATTACTAGCAGAACTTCTATTTGGCTTGACAAATTTGTTCATGGCTTCCTTTTTGTATTCAATAAATTCATTGTCTCTTTTTCTGTTTTGCTTCTTCTCATGACCAGACTTACACTTTCTAGATGATATCTCATAACACAAGAAACAAAGACTACAATTTTTTTGACATGAGATTGAATGCTGGAAAAAAAAAGCACCTGGACCTAGTTGCCCTTGCTTGCTGGATCTTGCCACAAACGAATCCACCAATAATCTTGCAGCAGCAGCGACGGTACGATCCAGCAGCAGCACCGTCCCCGGTCTTCCCTCAATCCTCCTTGTCATTGGCTGCCAATCCCCCTCCTCCCTTTCTTCTATGGTGGACAGGCAGGAGTGAGTCGAATAAGGCCGGGGAGATCGAGCGAAAAATAACCAGAAGGTCTAAGGGGGTAGGAAGTGAAGGAAATATGCCCTAGAAGCAATAATAAAGTTGTTATTTATTATTCCTCATATCATGATAAATGTTTATTATTCTTGCTAGAATTGTATTAACCAAAAACTTAGTACATGTGTGAATACATAGACAAAACAGAGTGTCCCTAGTATGCCTCTACTTGACTAGCTCATTAATCAAAGATGGTTATGTTTCCTGACCGTAGACATGTGTTCTCATTTGATGAATGGGGTCACTGTCGGTGTCAAAACCGGCGGATGTCCCGAACTGTGCGTATAGGATCGATGGTAACAGGAGTTGGGGAATACGATGTTTACCCAGGTTCGGGCCCTCTCTATGGAGGTAATACCCTACTTCCTGCTTGATTGATCTTGATGAATATGAGTATTACAAGAGTTGATCTACCACGAGATCGTAATGGCTAAACCCTAGAAGTCTAGCCTGTATGACTATGGTAATGTGTATATCCCTATCCGGACTATGCTCTCCGGTTTATATAGACATCGGAGAGATCTAGGGTTACATGGAGTCCGTTACATAAGAAGGAATCCTCATAGTCGGTTGCCAAGCTTGCCTTCCACGCCAAGTAGGGTCCATTCCGTACATGGGTATATCCTTCGGTCTTCATGTCTTCACGGCCCATCAATCCGGCCCACGGATAACAGGCTGGACGCCCGAGGACCCCTTAATCTAGGACTCCCTCAGTAGCCCCTGAACCTGGCTTCAATGACGAGGAGTCCGGTGCGCAGATTTGTCTTCGGCATTGCAAGGTGGGTTCCCTCCTTCCGAACTTCAGAATAGTCTTCGGATGTAGTAAGTATATCCGGACCTGTGCATATAATTACAGATAATACAATATTCCATAAGTCCGATTTGCCGATAACTGTTTATGACATCATATCACGCCTGCCCGGTTACTATTTCCAACCGTTGGCTAGCACGTCGCCCCATGTCTTGGGACGCGGTTTTACTGGCACGTCTCGTCAAGGCAAAGATCGTGTCCCCTTATTCGCGGGATCTTCATTAATGGAGGCGTGGGTAACCCAACCGTCACCTGGGTACAACTCCTTGGGAATAGGTAAGTTTCGAGACCCAAGCGGAGACGTTCGATATTCAGGGTCTTTATATAGGGACCCAGACTCGTCTTCTTCCTTTATGCTTGCTCCTTACTCAACCCCAGCCACCCCAAGTTCCAACCCTCGGGTCCCAATCGCCACCAGTCGTAATCATGTCCGGATCTAGCCGTCAGGGCTGGTGGGTGGCTTCTTCTGTCACAGAGGAGGATATCGCGAAGCTTCCGGCAGCTAGGTATCTGACCCCGGAAATCCTTCATCGGCTTTCCGCACAGGGGCAAGTTATACCTACTCCCAGATCCGGCGAGAGGGTAGTATTTGTGTCCCACTTCCTCCATGGGTTAGGGTTCGCGCTCAACCCCTTTGTCCGGGAGATCATGTTCTACTCTGGGCTAGATTTTCACGATCTGGCCCTGGACTCTATTCTTCTCATCTCGACATTTATCGTTACGTGTGAGGCCTTCCTCCGGACTCCTCCGCACATTGGTTTGTGGCTCAAGACCTTCTACGTGAGGCCGCAGGTGACAAAGGAGGAGCAGGCAGAATGCGGCAGGGTCATAATAGACAAGCTTGCCAGCGCGGATTGGTTTGAAGGATCTTTCGCCAAGCCATCCAACCTATGGCAGTAGGGGTGGTTTTATATCAATGAGCCGAGAGGCTCCAAGTGGGCAGCCACGCCTGCGTTCCGACCCGGCCCTCATGTTCAGCTTGCTTCATGGATCAATAAGGGTTTGGACTAGGGATCCACCAATGAAGTGTAGACTCTGCAAAGTCGCATCCAAAGCCTTATCGAGAAGGTCATCAATCTTGTCAACATCATTCAAGTAATGCTAGTCCGTCGGACCCTGCCATGTCAGCGACGGTCTCTCCGTCTGTGGGAGTTTAATCCGGACGGGTGGCGGACTCTTCAACACTTCTTCGGCACCACGCACGAAAGAATGTGGAAATTCTATTTCGGTGAAAGGGAGCAATTGTCAGATACCACCGAAGATGCCAGCCTTGACTGCAACCATCCGGACACAGCGGTAAGCATTCTTATCTCCGAACACCTTTCATTCAAGCATCTCTTGATAAGATACTGAACAACCCATCCCTATATAAGACTGGATAAAGAAAGTGGTGTTAATCTGGTGTCTGGCTCCCCTTCCCGAAGACTCTGCGACCGCCCTGCTGACGATAATGTTGATTCCGACACCGTACCAGGTGTCTGCAGAGGGGGGCGAGAGCAGAGAGCCCGTAGGTGATGCCCGCCCTGAGGATGAATTAGACGTTGTGTTTGGGAAAACCAAAACCCCTTTGTCTAAGGGCAAGGGTGTAGAGGAAGCCCTCCGTGGCGAAAAGAGGGCCGCTTCCGACGATCAGGAGGGGAAGCCTTCCAAGAGAAGAAGAGCGTCGTCGTCGGGGGGCTTGGGCCAGGCGAGCGATGCTGCCGCAGGATTTTATGCTGAGGACGAGCCTCTGGCCAGACCGTAAGTGAGGCTGGGGCACTTTAAACGTACCTCATTCTTTTCCCCTTAGTGAAGTAATCATCTGACATATGCACATCCACGCAGGTTAACGCCTGGTGTTTCTCAATTGTCCTCCTCCTCGGGAGACCTTCTTCCGGAGATGATGGAAAGTGACACGCCATCTCTGGCCTCTTCGCCCAACAGGGGGGATGATACCGAGGTATCGTCCGAAGGGCTTCTCCCGATCGTCAAGCTGTGCAGGAGCCAAAGAAGGCGTTACCCAAAGGTGGTGCCTCTGTCACTCAGGGTTCGGAAATCAAGAATGACGGCCCCGAACCATCCGATTTACAGCCGGAGATGATTCTGGAGGCAGTAAATGGATTCCTTCCAAGGAATGTCGTACTTCGGCGGCGGTTTCCGAAGACCCCGGAGCGCTGGATACGCTGACGGACATGATGTGACAGGCGTCCATTTCAGAGGAGCACCATGCCATTATGGTTACGATGGTCAAAAAGGTTCGATCTGCGAAGAGCGGATTGAACGAGGCCTTCTCGAGCCTTCTAAGAGGTTTTCAGGTTTGTGATGTAGTTTTGCCAATTGAATAATATTGACAGAATGCACCGGTTGTATATGCAGTAGCCCCTGAGACTCGGATTGCCTTCCAAAGGAAGCGATCGGAGGATCAAAAAAGATACGCTAAGGTACTAACCTCGATTGAACTTGGACACAGGTTGTCTCTCTTCCTGCGGCCGCCCGTAATACGGAGGTGGCCGAGCTGCAGCAAAAGCCGGATATTGCGGAAGATGACATTGCATTGATCAACAGGCGTCTTGACAACTCACAAGGTATGTATTTCGAGCATTGTCTACACCCACGTGGTTGTTATTTAGGCCTGACGCTGAAGAGAGTTTTATATGAAAGTACACGAGTGCAGATGGTGCTTCTGCCGTTGCAGTTCTTCGAGTGGAGCTAGCCCGGGCCAAGGAGCAGGCCCGGTGTAGCGATGCGGCTGCCGAGAAGGCATCGACTGATCTGAGAGCCGAACAAGCAGCTCAGCGCCAAAGTGAGGAGAAAATAACCGCACTGGCGCTTGACTTGAAGAATACTGTGAGTCGCTATGAGTACCTTGAAAAGGAGTATAAAGCCAAAATGGCTGAACTTGATAAGGCCGTACGAGAGGCAAGTGAAGCTCGGTCTGAATCTAGGGCAGCTCGTGAAGAGATTCGGCAGGCTAAGGAGATAGCAGCCGGTAAGCCCTTTTTGCTTCAAGATAAGTTTGGCAATCCGGACTATGCTCAGCTGAGCCAGGTCTGAAGTTCTCCGGCTGGATTTTTGGACTTGCCGAAGAGTTCTTCCGATGCAGTGCAATTTTACCAAGCACAAGGAGGGTATGCAACGGAGAAGCTTTTCTGGTCACAATTTGGTGCATCAAAGCGCCCTCTGTTGCTAAATGAGCAGATGTCCCAATGGGCCGAGCTTCATAGGTTATCCAGCGATGCCATGAAGAACGTCATAATCCGATTATGTCCGAATGAGCCAGTTCCAAAGAGCTACTTTGGCCTGGTGCGGCGTCTAGTTGATGCGCCGCGTATCGATGCTGCAAAGCGGTCGGTGTGCGTTGAAGGTGCACGGATGGCCTTTGCCCGAGTCAAGACATTCTGGGGGAAGATGAAGGTCGTCGACGTTGCAGCAAAGAGGCCACCCAAGGGCAAGGACCCTAGTGAGCTATAGCATTATTTTGAAGACGTCCTGGAAGCCGCCCGCCTGATAGAGGGTCAATGCTCAAAGAACATAATGTTTGAGTGAGGTGTATTAGAATTGTAAAAGACAATTTTACAATTGATCTATTTTTATTTTCTGCTCAAAAGCTTGAATTCCTCCTGTGCGGTCGTTTTAATATAATCTGAAAGTTTTCCAGTCGTCGGCTTCAGCCCCCTCGTAGGAAGTACAGGGGTGTTCGGAAAAGCATTTAATCACTCTTTATCCAACGTCTTGGTCCATGAAGGAGGTGATAATGCAGCGAACTAGGTAATCGCACTATAAGGCTTTAACACTATCACTTAGCCATAGGAGTTTTATGGTGGGACTACCACATAGCCCCTGGTATGTATGCGGCGTGCAGTGCCTTATATATTTGATCTGAAAAAGATCCCTCGTGTGATAAGGAGAATCGCTAAGGATTCCAAGAAGTCGTCAAGTGGTTGACCAGCTCTCGCCGCATCATGACAGTCAGTTTTCGGCTCCCTCTACTGAGGTGCTCATCCGGTCTAGACCAGGGCACGATCGCAGTAGTTCTCCCTTTACTACCCTAGACGAGAGAGCGGAACATAGGGTAGCAAGCACAGGAGCCGGGCAACCCAACTATTGAACCAAGACAATGATTCAGAGCTGATGCATATAAGGCCAAACTTGCGACGCCGAAGTACGCTATAGAGTTGTTCGGAATTTTGCTGGCAACTCGCTTGTTCCCATGCCGAGCCCCTGGCTGAATACGCCGAGGTGCATCTCTAAAGCAGCCGTTAAGGCCGTACTCATTGTTGAAAGAGTATGAAATATTAGTTCGGACGAGGTTTACTGGGAGAGGAGCAATGTGCCAATGATGAGTTTATGTGTATATATGTAATAAAATAAAAAAGAAACCACAAGCCCGGCTATTTGACATGCTCGGGGTTGGTAACAGAGGGAAAAGGGCATAGTACAAGCTCTGAATAAAGAGCACGGTCTACACAGAGTTATTTTGGACCTCCTGTCGCACGTCTGCGCCGCCCGTCCTCGGGGGGGGGGGGGGGGGGAGGGGATCCTTATAGGAGGTGGCCCCTTAGGTGAGTGTACGGATCCGAACTCCGACAAAGTCCGTTGTAGATGCTGTCCTGTTGGTCACCTATTCTCAAGAGATGATATAGAAAAATAAGCAAAACGGATAAAAAACGTTATGGGAATGCTTGCAGGGTTGTCCGTATTGTGCTTCTGCCGATGCCCATGGTATCTTGAGTGCGTAGTGATGTACGCGTGGTGTAAATTTCGCCGGTATAACACGTGGGTGGCGGAAGCCGAACTGCTATTTCTGTTCCGGGAGTGGTCAAACCTCGGAGGGGAACGGTTTCTGGGCCCTGGTGTTCGGCTCGCGAGCCGCTCCGCCATCTTTATCGCCTGGTGGCCTCCATCCCTTGCTATCGGTGTTGAGCTTGCCTGCCTGCTTCAGGACCCAACAGTTTCTGTTGGTATGGTTAGCTGGCTTATCAGGATGACCGTGAATCTGACAAGGTCGGTCCAGTATTCTATCAAGGGTGGATGATCCATCCTGGTTTGCCTTCAGTGGCTTCTTCCGTTGATCGGGTTTTGGATTGTGAAATCCGACGTTGACCGCTGTGTCGCGTAATCCTTCAGTATTGTTGCGACTGTTGTGTTCGGTTCGTCATGGCTTACCGTTGCCGTCCCGAATTTTGGAAGTACCCGGGTCGCCGACGTTGTTGCTTTTATGAGCGAGCCAGTTGTCTTCTCCCGCACAAAAGCGAGTCATTAGAGCGGTAAGGGCTGTCATGGATTTGGGTCCTTCCTGGCCGAGGTGACGTGCTAGCCGTTCATCCCGGACGCTATGTTTGAAGGCTGCGAGGGCTTCTGCGTCTGGACAGTCAACAATTTGGTTCTTTTTTTACTAAGAACCTGGTCTAGATCTCCCTGGTTGACTCGCCGGGCTTCTGGATGATATGACTTAAGTCATCGGCATCTAGTGGCCGGACATATGTTCCTTGGAAGTTGTCTCGAAAGGCATCTTCCAAATCTTCCTAACTGCCAATAGAATTTTCTGGCAAACTATTTAGCCAGTACTGAGCTGGCCCTTTAAGCTTGAGGGGTATGTATTTAATGGAATGAAGGTCGTCTCCGCGAGCCATGTGAAGATGGAGGAGGTAATCCTTAATCCATACCGCGGGATCTGTTGTTCCATCGTATGATTCGATGTTAATGGGTTTAAACCCGTCTGGGAATTCATGCTCCATTACCTCGTCAGTGAGGCACAGAGGGTGTGCGGCTCCTCTATGTTGAGCCACGCTGTGAAGCACCTCCGGCGGACTCATTTTATGGAGTTCGGTCTGGGTGTGTACGGTTCTGCTATGTCCTAATAGGTAACCATCATCACCGGTCGGGGCATGTCCCCGCGATCTGTATATCGGTTTTGTGTGCGTTGTTGTACCCTCCAGGTCTTGTTGGATGTCGCGAGTATTCCCCCGAGCTGTTTTGTTCTTGTTTTGATGGCCAGACGGGTTGGTATGGTGCTTTGCATGGGATGCTACTGTGTCCGGACCGAACCGTGGTCGGCCTGCCGCATTGTTCGATGGTGGTGTGGGCTCCAACGCCCTGCCATCGTATTGAGAGGGCCACCTGATCATGGGGTGGCTTTTATCTGGGTTGTTAAGGCCGTATTCTTCGGTGGCCAAGACCTTGGTCCATCAATCATTGAGCAAATCTTGGCTCGCTTGAAGCTGCAGCTGCTTCTTCTTTAGGCTCTTTGCAGTGGCTATGAGCCGGCGTTTAAAGCGCTCCTACTCAAGAGGTTCCTTGGGCCCGATAAAATCCTCGTTGCCCAGGATCTCCTCCTCCTTAGAGAGTGGGAGATAATTGTTGTCCTCTGAATCTCCATTTATGGCCTGTTCATCATGGCTGTCTTGACTGCCTTCATGTTCCTCCTGTTTGGATCCTACCTCAACATGGTCTTCATCGTCCAGAGTGTTAACTTCTCCGGTGCTGGTATTGTTTTCTCGTGACTCAGGGCGGCGCAAGATGCACCGGTGTTTGGACTATGAACCAGGGGTTTTATCTTCGACTGGGTCTGCCTCGTGATCGTCGGGAGCGTCGTTGGGTGTGACTACCAAACACACGTCGTGCCATGAAGTGGCCGGCCCGCGTCTAGCGGGTAATGAGGTCTGGCCTTTCCCCTCATAGTCGTCCATACCGTCCATGTCTTCGGAGCCAGGGTCAAGCGTGTTAGTTGGGTCTTCGACAGTGGCTATGAAGTGGTTGGCGGGTGGGAAGCGAAATTCTCCATCATCCGCCGCAAGTTTGAACCGAACATAGTTCGGCGGCAAGTCATCTGCCGGGGATAGGTTTTTAGCGAGTTTAGCACGTCGCCATGGGCGAGTGCTAGAAGATGTCTGCGGCGCTGAACTAGAAGATCGATAACCGATTGAGTTCGGTATCCACGAACTCGCAGGGTTCGGAACTCGTCATCGGAAATGAGTCCGGGGTTCTGTTGATGCAAATGTCATATGAAGTAAAATTTGTGTGCGGCTCCAACGTTGCGGGATCGGCAGCCTCCGCGACGGGGTTGAGCGTCCCATCTTCGGACGACTCGATCTGCTCCAGATCTAAGGCCGGGGTTCTTGCAGGAGCTATCTCCTGAGTGGGGTCCGATGATAAGTTTAGGCCATGTTCATCGGGGCAAAGGGGAGCGGTGGTCGTGGTTTCGAATCCATTGAAGATCAAGTCTACACGGATGTCCGCGATGTAGTTCAAGCTTCCGAACCTGACCTGATGGCCAGGGGCATAGCTATCGATCTTCTCCAGGTGGCCGAGCGAGTTGGACCGTAGTACGAAGCCGCCGTATACGAAGATCTGTCTGGGAAGGAAGGTTTCTCCCTGGACAGCGCCATTACTGACGATCGAAGGGGCCATCGAACCTTTCGTCAATGGCACCGTGGAACTCTCAATGAAAGCACCAATGTCGGTGTCAATACTGGCGGATCTCGGCTAGGGGGTCCCAAACTATGCATCTAGGATTGATGGTAACAGGAGACGGGGGACACGATGTTTACCCAGGTTCAGGCCCTCTCTATGGAGGTAATACCCTACTTCCTGCTTGATTGATCTTGATGAATATGAGTATTACAAGAGTTGATCTGCCACGAGATCGTAATGGCTAAACCCTAGAAGTCTAGCCTGTATGACTATGGTAATGTGTATATCCCTAGCCAGACTACGCTCTCCAGTTTATATAGACACCGGAGAGATCTAGGGTTACATGGAGTCGGTTATATAAGAAGGAATCATCATAGTCGGTTGCCAAGCTTGCTTTCCACGCCAAGTAGGGTCCATTCCGGACACGGGTATAGCCTTCGGTCTTCATGTCTTCACAGCCCATCAGACCGGCCCACGGATAACAAGCCGGACGCCCGAGGACCCCTTAGTCCTGGACTCCCTCGGTCACATCATTAGAGAATGATGTGATGGACAAGACCCATCTGTTAGCATAGCATAATGATCGTTTAATTTTATTGCTATTGCTTATATCATGACTTATACATGTTCCTCTGACTATGAGATTATGCAACTCCCGAATACCGGAGGAACACCCTGTATGCTATCAAACATCACAACGTAAATGGGTGATTATAAAGATGCTCTACAGATGTCTCCGAAGGTGTTTGTTGGGTTGACATAGATCGAGATTAGGATTTGTCACTCCATGTATCGGAGAGGTGTCTCTGGGCCCTCCCGGTAATGCACATCACTATAAGCCTTGCAAGCAATGTGACTAATGAGTTAGTCACGGGATGATGCATTACGGAACGAGTAAAGAGACTTGCCGGTAACGAGATTGAACTAGGTATGATGATATCGATGATCGATTCTCGGGCAAGTAACATACCGATGACAAAGGGAAGAACGTATGTTGTTATGCGGTTTGACCGATAAAGATCTTCGTAGAATATGTACGAGCCAATATGAGCATCCAGGTTCCGCTATTGGTTATTTACCGAAGATGTGTCTCGATCATGTCTACATAGTTCTCAAACCCGTAGGGTCCGCACGCTTAACGTTCAATGACGACTTGTATTACGAGTTATGTGATTCGATGACCGAAGTTTGTTCGGAGTCCTGGATGAGATCACGGACATGACGAGGAGTCTCAAAATGGTCGAGAGATAAAGATTCATATATAGGAAGATGGTATTTGGACACTGGAAGTGTTTTGGGTGATACTGGGTCACCTGAAGGGGTTCCGGGCAACTCCCGGCAAAGATATGAGCTTAATGGGCCAAGTAAGGGAACACACCAGCCCAAAGGGGCTGGTGCGCCCCCTATAGGGCCAACCACGTGGGGAGAAAGGGAAAGGAGAGGAGGAAAAGGAAATTATGAAGTAGGAATCCTACTTCCTTCCCCTCCCCCCTCCTTCCTTTCCCCCTTGTCCAAATATGGTAGGGGGCGAACTGGACTAGGGGCCCAAGTAGGATTCCTACTACTTGGGCGCGCCCTAGGCTGCCTCCCTCCCTCTCCCCCCTTTATATACGTGGGGAGGGCACCCCTAGAACACACATCAATTGTTCCTAGCCATGTGCGGCGCCCCCCTCCACAGTTAACACCTCGGTCATATCGGCGTAGTGCTTAGGCGAAGCCCTACGCTGGTAACTTCATCATCACCGTCACCACGCCATCGTGATGACGGAACTCTCCCTTGTGCTCAACTGGATCAAGAGCTCGAGGGACGTCATCGTGCTAAACGTGTGTTGAACACGGAGGTGTCGTACGTTCGGTACTTGGATCGGTTGGATCGTGAAGACGTTCGACTACATCAACCGCGTTACTAAACGCTTCCGCTTTCGATCTACGAGGGTACGTGGACACACTCTCCCTGCTCGTTGCTATGCTTGTCCTAGATAGATCTTGCGTGATCGTAGGAATTTTTTGAAATACTACGTTCCCCAACAGTGGCATCCGAGCCAAGTCTATGCGTAGATGTTATATGCACGAGTAGAACACAAAGAGTTGTGAGCGATAATAGCCATACTGCTTACCAGCAACGTCTTACTTTGATTCGGGGGTATTGTTGGATGAAGCAGCCCGGACCAACATTACATGACCACGTTCATGAGACTGGTTCTACCGACGTGCTTTGCACATAGGTGGCTGGCGGGTGTCTGTTTCTCCAACTTTAGTTGAATCGAGTTTGACTACGCCCGGTCCTTGTTGATGGTTAAAACAACACACTTGACAAAAAATCGTTGTGGTTTCGATGCGTAGGTAAGAACGGTTCTTGCTAGAAGCCCGTAGCAGCCACGTAGAACTTGCAACAACAAAGTAGAGGACGTCTAACTTGTTTTTGCAGGGCATGTTGTGATGTGATATGGTCAAGACGTGATGAAATATAAATTGTTGTATGAGATGATCATGTTTTGTTAAATTTATCGGCAACTGGCAGGAGCCTTATGGTTGTCTCTTTATTGCATAAGATGCAAGTGCCATATAATTGTTGTACTTTATCGCTATGCGATAGCAATAGTTGCAAAAGCAATAGTTGGCGAGACGACCATGTGACGACACATTGATAAAGCACTACAAGAAATATGTCAACTTATGACCTTCTGTCAGTGACCCTCAAAGAATTGGTCATAAATTTATGACCATTTTAGACCAATTGGTCAAAAGCTGTCTGGGGGGCTCTAAACCCTAAACCATAACGACCATTTTGGTCAGAAAGGTCATAATGCCATTAGAGGAAATGGTCGTAAAGCGGGAAGCACTGTCCACTGCCTCACGCCTAGCTGATAACGACCAATACAACATGGTCACTACACTTGAGTTTGAATGAATTGGGATGATTAGGCAGCCACCTCACCAACCTCGCTTATGTGTCACTGTCTAGGTGTCATTTTTGTTTAAATGTTAATATTCAACAACAGACGGGGCACACACTGACATGCAGGACCCACTTGACAGGTGGGGCCGAGTGCTTAATTCGCCCAAAAAAGAGGCGCGAGGCGGGACTCGAACCCACGACCTCGCGCTTGCTTCGCTCGCTCGCTACCGCTGGGCTAGAGAGGGACAGTTGCTTAGGTATGGGAATTTATCTATACATTATATAAAACTACGGCTCTCTCGTATCATTAACAAGTGGGACCTTCCGACCAGGTGGCATCGAACAGAGCAACACTGACAGGCGGGAACCATTTGACAGGTGGGTGAGCCACTGACAGGTGGGTGAGCGAGCATTTAATTCCCTAAAAAATGTGCGCTTTAATTCCTAAAAAATGTGCGCTAGCGGGGACTCGAACCCACGACCTGGCGCTCGTTCGCTCGTTCGGTACCGCTGGGCTAGAGAGGGATTGTTGCTAATGTGTGGGTCGTTTTCTATATACTATACAAAACCAGGGCTCTCTCGTCTCAGTGACAAGTGGGGCCTTCCGACCAGGTGGCGGCGGGTGGCATCGAGCAGAGCAACACTTAGCGTTTTCTAGGTCTTCCGACCAGGTGGCGGCGGGCGGCGGCGGAAGCAACCAGCAAGGGTCGCTCGGACGAGGGCGGGGCCGGTGGGCGGCAGGCGGGGCCGGCAGCCGAAGCAACCAATAGGGGCCGCTCGCCTTGCCCACGACCTCGCTGCAGGTGACCTCGCCCAGGCGGAAGCAACCAGCAGGGGCGGAGGCGGGGGCGGGGGCGGGGCCCACGACAGGAATGGCGACCTCGCCGCTCGCCTCGCCCACGCATGGGGGACTCACCGCCGCCGAGCATGGGGAAGTCGCCACTGCCGCAAGCAGACCTCGCCCACGTATGCACCCTTCTCCTTCCCCCCTCCTCTTCCCCCTCTCCTCTCTGTTGATGTCAATGATTTGATGTAGATTTGTTAGGAGAATCTCCACACACACATAGAGTGATTTGATGTAGGTTTGTTGTAAGCTTGGAAAAATCTCTTGGAAATGTCATTGATGAATTTGGTAGAAATTGTGAAGAGAATTTCTGTTGATGAAATTATTAGGAGAATTGTTGTTGATGAAATTGTCAAGAATTCTTTTGGAATTCAGTCAATTGTTACTGGTAAATTATGTTGTCAGCAATCAATAGAACAGAGATCGAGTCGGTCTTTCCCTGAAACAGGATCCTGGGGTTGATGTAGATTTGATGTTACACCTCTGAAATTTCAGCCTCAAATCTGTGAAAGGACCTGAATATTGATGTAGATTAGATGTAAACTAGGAAAACTCTCATTGATGTAGATTTGATGCAATCTTGGAAATGGCATTCATGTAAATTGACAGTGGTGTTATTGTTGGTGGTTTAACCAAAATAGTTCTTAGTGGCAGCATATATTGTTATTGTTGGTTGTTTAACCACCTCTGTTTTTTGTGAACCATCATGTTTTAGTTAGCTTTTCTTTTCTCCCATGTGAAATCTGTATTTCCATTTGAACTACTTTTTATTGCTCCCATGTGAAATCAGTAAACCATGTGAACTGGACTAAAGTAGTGAGAAATTGGAAATAGCTGAATGTTGTGCTTAGGCAGTTAGCTTAAACTTGGGTGCCTACCTTATTTTCTGGAATTTTAGCTTCCATTACTGTTGATGCACTGAAATTGATTTGCTAAGTTGCAACGATTTGTTGACTTTGGCAGATGGACAGAAGCTGGATTAGAAAAGGAGTTAGAAAGTTTTCGAAAGAACATATCAAAGGAGTTGATGATTTCATGGCATTTGTTCGGGCAAATTTTGCCAACGATGCTCACATTCTTTGCCCATGTTGTGAATGCCTCAACCGTCAAAGAATGGCTCAAGGAATAGTGGAAGATCATCTGCTTCTTAATGGGATGTCCAGCACATATGATAGATGGATATATCATGGAGAACCTTTAGACAGACAACCTCAACATTTTGAAGCTGATACAGAGGCCCCACATATGATGGGTGGTGGTGATGCTGGCATTGATTTCATGGAAAAGGTTTTGCGAGATAATGCTGTTTTGGAGGAAGAGGATGGGCATGAAGATGATAGGATTCCTGACCTATTGAAGGATTTGTACGATGCTGAAGTTCGTGCTGATGGACAGAAATCGTTGTTTGCTGAGGTGTTAGAGGAGGCGAAGCGCGCAGCTCATGAAGGGGGTAAATTTTCAAGATTTACCTTCACCGTGAAGTTACTCCACATCAAGTCTTTCTACCGGATTAGCAATGCCGCATTCAACGCAATACTCCGTCTTTTGAGCTTGCAATTCCCTGATAGTTGTGTTCCCAGATCTTATGATGAAGCATTGAGCGTAATCCGCAGGCTGGGGTTAGGTTATGTGTCAATACATGTGTGCCCAAATAACTGTGTCTTGTTTCAGAAGGATTTAGCAAAGCATGACAACTGTCCAAAATGCAATGCATCTAGGTGGAAATATGCCGATGGGAAGAAGTCAATACCGGAGAAGGTACTGAGGCACTTTCCCTTGATACCAAGGCTGCAGCGGATGTTCATCTCGAAGAAATCATCGCGTGAGGTACAGTGGCACAAGCTGAAGCGGCAACCTGTGGACAATGAGCTGAGCCATCCAGCGGATGGAGAGGCATGGAAAGAGTTTGACCGTATACATTTAGATTTTGCTGCAGATCCAAGGAACATAAAACTTGGCATTGCCACAGATGGGTTTAATCCGTTTGGGAACATGAGCACGTCTTATAGCATGTGGCCAGTTTTTGTGGTGCCGTACAACCTGCCACCATGGGCATGCATGGATCAGTCCAACTTCATGATGTCATTGCTTATCCCGGGTCCAGATTCTCCAAGAAAGGATTTTGATTTCTTTATGGAGCCCCTCGTAGAAGAACTGCTCCAGCTCTGGACTGGTGTACCTACATCCGATGCCTTGAGTCCGGAAGAAAAGTTCGATCTGCGTGCTGCGATCATATGGTCCATCCATGATTTCCCGGCTCTGCACACTCTGTCTGGGAGGATCACAGCGGGTTATCAGGCTTGTGTACATTGTGACAAAGACCCTTGCTCAAAGAGAATAAGGAGCAAGATCTGCTATATTGGGCACCGCCGCTTTCTTCACCGAAACCATCGCTGGTGAAGAAGCAAAGATTTTAATGGTGAGAATGAAACCCGTGACAAGCCAGCTGAATTCACTAAAGAAGAGCTGGAGCAACAACTTGAAAAGGTGAAAGATGTGAGACCAGGAAAGCTGGCGAAGAAAATAAAGCATGAGGAAGGTCAATGTTGGGACCGGAGGTCTTGTTTGTGGGACCTGCCATACTGGGCTGATTTGAAATTAAGGCATAATCTCGATGTAATGCACATTGAGAAAAACATATGCGAGAATCTGCTAGGGACGTTTCTGAACATTGAAGGGAAGACAAAGGACACGGTTAGTTCTAGGCTTGATTTGGAGGACATGGGCATAAGAGAAGATTTGCATCTACAGCATAATGAAGATGAAGATTCATTTGAAATTCCACGAGCATGGTATACAATGAATAAAGAACAAAAGCTTGCATTCGGTGAATTCCTAAGAGCGGTGAAATTTCCAGATGGTTATGCTGCTAACCTAGCAAAGTGTGTTACTTTTGATGGATTCAAGCTTTCAGTACTGAAAACCCATGATTGTCACATCCTCCTCCAAAGGATTTTACCGGCGGGCCTCCGAGGAATCATGCACAAGGATATATATGAAGCGGTTGCTGAGCTGGGAAATTTCTTTAGAGAACTGTGCTGCAAAACCCTCAAGTTAACTGTCCTGGAAAGACTTGAAAAAGAAATCCCAATTATTCTTTGCAAGCTCGAGAAGATTTTCCCTCCAGCTTTCTTCACCGTGATGGTCCATTTGGGGGTGCACTTACCCAAAGAGGCAATGCTTAGAGGCCCTGTGCAATACGGTTGGATGTACCCAATCGAAAGAAGGCTGCTTACTTGTAAGCGTTATGTGCGAAACACGGCAAGACCTGAAGGTTCTATTGCTGAAGCATATGTCGTTGATGAGTGCTTGACTTTTTGCTCTAGATACTTTGGTGATGTGGAAACAAGATGGAACCGGCCGGGCAGAAATAGAGAGCGGTCTGATTCGCAAAGTGGTGATGTCTCTGTTTTCAACCATGGTGTGAACTTTCTTGGAGCCTCACAATACTTGGAGGCTGGTGATGAGTATGACAAGATGGTTTTGTTTGTGCTCAGCAATTACGCCGAGGTTCTACCATATATCGAGTACGTTATATGTTGTGCACTCATTATATATATTTTTTTTGCTTGGGTTGGCACCAGCCTAATGTTTTAATTCACATGTTTTGTTGGCATTGCAGGAAATGCAAGGAAGAGATAAATCAGGAAGAAAGCAATATCAATGTTGATAAAAGGGTTGCCAAGGTGTTTGCTAAGTGGTTTAAGAATCATGTGAGATCTTTAGCCACATGTTTTATGTTTTCTGTGTTATTCACCCATTGTTAAATACCCATGTTTTAAATACCATTGTTTATTTGTGCAGATTGGAAAGTTGCATGAGGAGAAGAAGGTCAGTGATGATCTATTTGCTTTGGCATGCTTACCGGATAAGCGAGTGAGAGTGTATTCAGCATGCATTGCTGACGGTGTCCGGTACCACACCGTTGACCGCAAGGAAAAAAGGAAGACATAGAATAGTGGAATCGTCACTGAGGGGTCACATGATGGTGAGATCATTTACTTCTATGGTCAGTTGAGAAGCATCGTAGAGTTGCAGTACAACTCTAGTGGAGGCATCCATCACTCGGTTGTCTTATTTCGCTGTGACTGGTTTGAGCTTGGTAGCAAGAAGAGGAGAGACTCTTTTGTCAAATATGATGGCCACTTCAAAAGCATCAACACTGCAAGGTGCTGGTGCAAGAGTGACCCCTTTATTCTAACAACACAAGCAGCAATGGTGTTTTATCTGCCACACACTCTTTTGCACGGAAAATGGCGAGTTGTGCAAAACTTTCAGCACAGACACTTGTGGAGTATGACTGAAACTGAAATGGAAAAGGGCCCCGGTGATGGTGGACTAACATACCAAGATGATGACTCTACGGAAGTTCCGTTGCAAGCTGATGATGACTCTATGGAAGTTCCGGTGCAAAGCAGAGTGCGAAGGGACCGGGAACGTGTGATTGTTGGTGCTGCAACAGTTGAAGGCATCAAGAAAAGAAGAAAGGTGGTAGAGGATGGACATGAAAGCGAGGATGATCATACTATGCTGCAATATTGTAGTGATGATGAGGAAAACAGGAGTGGGCATAGAGTTCCTTGTTTTCGTATCGACGACGATGAGTAGCGAAGGTAAATTTGGTCTCCTTGGTGAGCTAATGCTATTTTGTCTCCTTGGTAGTAGTTGTTGATGTGATCCTGATGTAGTTTTTGTACTAAAAATCTCTCCAGGTACCAAAATGCATGAGACTGTGTAGTGATGGAAGATGATGGTTGAAGATACAACGCAAAATGATGTAGTTTTGGTGATCATGAAGTTTTGGTGATGGAAGATACAATGCAAAATGAGGTGATCATGTAGATGTTGTTTTGGTGAACTGAAGATGCAAAATGCTGTTTGTTGGTGAACTGAAGATGTTGTTTTTAGAGCTGTTTTTCTTAGTTTTAGTGATCATGTAGTTTTGGTTGTGATGTAAAAGATTGCAAAATGATGTTGTTTTTGGACTGAAGATGTTTTTGGTGAACTGAAGATGTTTTTGGTGAACTGAAGATGTCTTCAATTTTTGGGCGCGCTCCATCAGACAGCCGTCTGATCCCACGCGCGGCTCGTTTCACTGTGAGCAAAAAAATATGCGCGAGCGGGGACTCGAACCCACGACCGTGCGCTCGTTTCACTGTGTTTCTACCACTGGGCTACTGGTCTTCCACTCTATGCCATCTATTTTCAAATCATCAAACTAGTCAAGTATCAAACACATACCTCACTGACAACTGGGCCACTCGACCAACTCGCTGACAAGTGGGCCATTTTGCTACTCTACCCACTCGACCCTTTTCCCCCTGAGCTACCAAAAAATATTAGGCGAGTGGGGGCTCGAACCCACGACCTGCCGCTTATTCCACTGTTTTTCTACCACTGGGCTAGTTAGAGGCTGCTGGTTTTGTACTCTATGCCAACCCTTTTCAATATATCAAAACAGAACTCGCTGACAAGTGGACCCACTCTTTTCCCCACTCCTCCTGTCCACTTGACCCGCTCCTCCTCTCCATTATCCACTCGACCCACTCCTCCTCTCCGCCGCCGGCATCCCCTTCTCCTCCATCGACGGTGACGACCTCCCTGGCGACCCACTCCTCCATCAACGACGACGGCGACAGCCTCCTAAGGTATGAATCCGCCGAGTCCTTCCTGTTCCTCTTCCTATTGATTAGATTAGGGTTCCCCGGCGCATGCTGATTACGGTTCCATTGTATGATAGAGTAGTAGATCAAGAGGAGGCACCGTCCACGACACCGACAAGGCCAACAAACTCAAGCTGTCGCCGTCCAGGTCCGTTCTGTTTCCCCCATATTCTCTGATTTGATTAGATAGGACTAGATTGTGGTTCTTGCCGTCGCCTAGATTGGATTTGATTAGATAGGGATTTGATTAGGGTTTGATTTGGTTAGGGTTTGATTGGGACTGCATTAGATTAGGTTAGGGTTGGATTAGATTAGGGTTTGATTAGTGGGAAATGATTCAGTTAAGGATTATGCTGTCAAGTATGCTTTGTGCCTTTTGATAAGAGTGGGAAGTATGTTGTCAAGGATTATTCAGTTAAGGATTATTCAGTTAAGGATTCAGTTAATGTATGAGACACTTGGTATGAGCTATAGAATGTTCTGTGCCATTTGATATGCAGCAAGTATGAGCATTATGAAGCAGTGAAACACTAGTGTGTTCTAATTTGTTTTTCTTTTTGTAATGTTTTACCCGAGTGGCTAAGCACTGCTATGTAGGTGTACAAATACAATGTGATCATGCTAAGCACTGCTATGTTGGTGCTTATGTTCTGATGTGTACAAATACAATTCTATCTAGGTGTTTGCACTGCTAAGATTTTCTTGGTATCTTGTTTTTTCTGTTTTGATGTTATATTCATAGAAGTTTGCATCATGTAATGTGATCATGCTAGCTCAAATGATCATAATCTATTGATGATGCATGAAGTATTTCCTGCTATAATTTTCTTCAGTCACACTCTTGTTTTGCTGTGCTTGATAAACCTGAGACTTCTTTCTATTGTAATATTGAAATTGTTGTTTTGTTGTACACTATTGGTCCATTTATAATAGATATGGTTCTGGTCAATTTATAGTAGATATGGTTCTGGTCAATTTATATTGCTGTGTTCTGGTCAATTTATAGTAGATTTTAGTGTTGTTGCTGTTGCTGGTCACCTGATGATGTTGGTGGTGGTGGTCACCTGATGATGTTGTTGTTGCTTGTTTTAGTGTTAGTTTACTATGCTATTGATGTTGATGTGCTTGTTTAATTTACAATGCTGCTTTTCAGAGAAGTGAGATGGCTGGCTTGGAAGGTTTCGAGTTCTTCGTGTTCGTAATTGAGAAATCTTGCAGCAGGCAGGTATATTTATCATCACTCATTTCTTTATCATCACTCTGCTGTCTAGTGCTTGATTGCCACAATTAACCACTGCTTGACCCTCGCTGCAGAGGCTGCCTGACAAGTTTGCGAAGATGCTCGCCGGCCGTGAGCCCCACAAAGTGAAGCTGCGGGAGGCCGGCAGCGGGCTTCATAGTCTGTGGGAAGTGTTGGTGGTGTTTGATGGTGAAGGCCACATGTACCTAGGGCCCGGCTGGGAGCATTTCGCCCGCGCCCATGAGCTACAGTTCGGAAACTTCCTTGTCTTCCGCTACGACGGCGACACCATGTTCACCGTGAAGATGTTCGACAACACCATGTGCCGCATGTACTACCAGCACAACGACGATGCCAGTAAGCTCTCTGCCTCTCTTCTTCCTGTCCTTTTGGCTTCCTCTACCTGCACGACGACAACACCATGTTCACACTTTGTTGCATTTGGCCAGGCAATGGGAGCAGCAGCGGGGATGACGAGGACCAGAGCGGGGATGACGACGAGGAGCAGAGCGGGGATGATGAGGAGCAGCCTATTCTGGCTGACGACGAACATGCTATGGTGGTGGCTGACGACGACCCTGCTATGGTGGCGGCGGATGACGACCTTGCTATGGTGGTGGCGGATGACGACCTCGCGATGGTGGTGGCGGATGACGACCTTGCTGTGGTGGTGGCGGATGACGACCTCGCGATGGTGGTGGCGTACGACGACCTCGCGATGGTGGCGGCGCCTGCAATCCCACAGCTTGGCGATAGGACCATGCCAATTGTGGTAGAGGAGTACATCCGCGTTGGGATTCGCCACTCTGAGCGCATCAGGTTGATGAAGGAGAAGAAGGAGGAGTGAAGATGTTAAGAAGGTGTTCAGCATGTTAGGTTTAAGCATGTTAGTGTATTATGAACATGTCAATGTTAAGTATGTCAGGTTTAATTTTGTGCATGCTCATGGATGATGTATGGCAGTGTCATCTAAACAAGTCATGTTTTTAACAATGAATATTCAGTTTGGTAATTGTGCATGCTCATGGATGCACAATGGATGAAAGATAAAATTATGGGTTTTTGTGCATGCTCATGTATGAAACAATATAAATTTCATTTTTTGAAAGCTAAAAACATGACTCAAACCCTAGCCACGGACGACCGCCGTGACTAAATCCGCCGGTTTTTGAAAACACCGTAAAAATTCAAAAACCGTTTTCATTTTTTTTAATGCAAAAGACATGCATTTCCGACGGTCGCCAAAAAGCATGCATTTCCGACCCTCGTAGCTACTCCCGGCAATTCGGACCACCTTCGGCCGATTCAGCTGGAACCGGCTGGAATTTGAACTGCGGGTCCTCCATAGCTTGCCCGTTATTTTCACTAAAAATTCTTTTTAGCTTCACAGGTAGGCATTCCATCACAGAAACGACAACAGATTTGCACGGCTCAAACCCTAGCCATGGACGGTCGCCGCGACGAAATCGGCCGGTTTTTGAAAACACCGTAAAAATTTCAAAAAAAATCAAAAAAATGGGAGACCTCCGCGTCACATCATCAAATGTGGCCTACCAACTAGCAAAAATACTAAACTTGCAATACCGATGTTTTCTTGAAAAAGTGTTCTCAAAAACGACCTACCATGAACGAAGATTCATGGCTTTCAAGCCAAACTAGCAATGATATGGCCGCATCCGTTGAATAGTTTCTGATAATATGCCCAAATTGGGCGCATGCCTCCGTCTTGTGATGGCAAACAATGTTGCCAAAGCGAGGTTCCAACTTGTTTAACAAAAAAAAACGTTTTTCATTTTTTGAATGCAAAAGACATGTGTTTTTCGTGAAGCGGCTACAAGGAGGGGCACCCCAAACGGCGCCATTCCATGTCTATCTCAGAGTAGACCCTATTTTACGGACGGTCGCCAAAAAACATGCATTTCCGACCCTCGTAGCTACTCCCGGCAATTCGGACCACCTTCGGCCGATTCAGCTGGAACCGGCTGGAATTTGAACTGCGGGTCCTCCATAGCTTGCCCGTTATTTTCACTAAAAATGCTTTTTAGCTTCACAGGTAGGCATTCCATCACAGAATCGACAACAGATTTGCACGGCTCAAACCCTAGCCACGGACGGTCGCCGCGACGAAATCGGCCGGTTTTTGAAAACACCGTAAAAAATTCAAAAAAAATCAAAAAAATGGGAGACCTCGGCGTCACATCATCAAATGTGGCCTACCAACTAGCAAAAATACTAAACTTGCAATACCGGCGTTTTCTTGAGCTACTCGGTATGATTTTAACCATGATTTCTACAAAGTTTACAAAAAAAACCCTATTTTTTTCTACACCCAAACCCAAAAGGATTTCCCTCCCACACCAAATTTTTCCCTCCACCAAAATTTCCCTCTCCCAAAATTTCCCTCCACTCCCTCTCCCACTACCAGGCAGGACCCACCACCCCTCTCCCACTAAACACGCGGGATCCCACTCCCCAAAATTTCCCCATTCCATTCCCCTCCCCTCTCCCCGACGAACCCTAGCTTCCTCCTCTGCTCCTCCCCGCCGCCCCGCAGCCCCTCCTCTGCTCCGCCCCGACGAACCGCCCGCTCCGCGCCGCCCCGCTCCCCCGACGAACCACCTCTCTCCCCTGCTACATGCCGCCCCGCCACGCCGCACCGCGGTGCGCCGCCCACCCCGACGACGGATCCACCCTTCTCTCTCCCCTCGACGACCGTTGCTACATCGACGGCTACATCAACGACAGTGAGTACATCGGCGACGGTGGCTACATCATCCACATCATCAACGATCGACGACGGCGACAGGTACCCCTCTCCTCTCCCCTCTCCCCCTAGGGTTCGGTAGATCCCCCTCCTGGTCGACCTAGGGTTAGGATTCGGTCGATCTAGGGTTAGGATTCGGTCGATCTAGGGTTAGGATTCGGTCAATCTAGGGTTAGGATTCGGTTGATCTACGAGCTCCTGGTGGTTCTTGTTCATGTTCATTGGACAAGTTGTTCATGTTCATCGAGCTCCTGGTTCTTGTTCTTGTTCATGTCGATCTAGGGCTAGGATTCGTTTTCTTGTCGATCTAGGGTTAGGATTCGCGCGTCGGCTCCTCCCTCCCTGCTCAAACCCTACTGATCCAGAACGCGCTCGCCAGATTCACTCATGGTGCTTGGCTTGGGTCACAGTTGGTTATGTTGCATGCGTGTCCTTGTGCACTTGTAGTGTTTGATCCCCCTCATGGTTTAGGGTTCATGTTGATGGAGAGGAAGTGCATGATTTTAGGGGATGGGGATGGATGAGGAGGTGGATGAGGTTTGAGGAAGACCTCCCTCTGGTTCATGGTTCATGTTGCTTGTGTATGATTTAATTACTTGGCTTGTATCAGTAGCACTTGGAGAAGGTGCCCCTCAGGGCCTCTCATGCTACCCATTCCTGTTGTTTTGAGGTTATGGGTGGGTTTGTTGTGCGTTTGGTTATATTGTGCTTGTGCGTTGGTCTGGTTCGTGGCGTGTTTACCGCTCTTGTGAGCGGGGCGCTGTGTCACTGATGTTTCTGAACCTGGTGTTTAGGTCGTATCTCTCTGATGAGATGTATGGCCAAGTGAATGTTTTCATCATCACGACTCACCCCTATGAAACCAGTAGTTTATTTCCCTTTGATTTCATCGAAAATGATGCCTTGTGCTGGCCCAAGATGTTGTAATATCATTCTATGGCTGCCCATGATCTGTCCTTTTTTTGCGGGTATGGCGTTCTTTCTGTACTCAAACACAAAAGCAATTTGTGTTAAGTAGAAGGTGATGTGTTCAGTCACCAAGCTATAGTGGAATTACATGATTCAGATGAGCATTTCTTTATCAGCATAGAGTATTTTTTTTTCATCTGCTTTTGTACTTCTGCAAGTACTGTTGTTTCATGCTTTACTAGTGGAAACATCTAGTTGTTTTGAAGGTCCTCATGATATACTCGTCTAGCTTGCTGTCAGACTGTCTAAGCATGTGTACATGACACCAATTCACTAGTTCATGTTGCTTGCTTGCTAACATACATGTTGCTTGCAAGCATACATGCTTAATTAGGTTTTCCATTAGCAGTACTTGCTTGTATCAGTAGCACATGGATAAGAAGCTACTTGCTTTCTTATTAATTAGGGTTTGTATCAATAGTATTTGCTTGCTTCTTTTCAATTTCCTTCAATGCTTGCTTGTTTCTATTAGTAGCACTTTGCTTGCTTGCTTGTTTAGTGTACATATATTTCCACTGTACATGCATGCTTGTTTAGTGCACTTACATGTTTGCTTAATTAATAACAGTACATCACTATATGTGCATGATGGTCCAAATGTTTTCCTTTATTGATACAAGTGCATCATTTTACTTTATCCCTGTTGTATCTGATTGTTGTTTATTCTATTTTGCAAGCACCACCTCAAGATCATCCATGGCAAGGAGGACAAGGTCAAGCATGAGGCCAACCGTTGGTATGCAACTTGCTCCTTGTGGTCAGTTTCATAAAATTCGTGTCTTAATATGCTAAGTGAAATGTATTGCTGCAATCTGAATAAGCTGGCTTAATTGTGCCTGTGTGCTGTTAGTCTTCCTTACCTGAATAACTAGGATTAAATGATAATAAAATTTCATAAGATATGTTTGGCTGCCCGTCCATGCATTCCAAACATTCACCTAATAGTTATGTTTCCTTTTTCATGCAAAGAAGAGCCTCTCACCGAGTATGAGAAGGTTAGGGCTAGAAATATCATGAGGAACAATCGGATGTTCCAGTCCCTTGGCATCGGTGCAATAGCGTCGATGATTAGGAAAACAAATGGTGTACAAGAAGGTAGAAGTGATGAGGTTCAAGAGGGTAGTGGAGTTATCAATGATGACCCAGAGTACAATCCTAAGGAGGATGAAGTTATTGATGGAGAGGAAGTGGATGATGTTGTAGTCAACAAGATTGTTAAGGTGCAAACTCTGTCTTGCTTGGAGGGTTGGGCTTCTGTTATTCTATGTTATTCCTTGTGCTCACATATTTCTCTTGTGATATAATGCTTTTTTTCGCGCTGTTTATACGAGGCACTGAAGGAATCTAGGAAGAAGAGGCCTGGTGTTAAGAAGACAGTCAGCAAGAAGCACAAGAGCTCAGAAACATCTCCTGCAATGCCTCCAGGAAGGGTGATGGCCCCAGCTCCAGGACAAAAAAAGAGGATCCTGGAACTTGATGAACCTGCCCTTGATAGAGTCACAAGGCAGAAAGCAAGTATGGCGACTGCGACGGACCATCAGGAAAGTATGCTGCGCATGGACTCTCAGACCTTGGTGCAAACGGGTGATGAGTTGCCGCCCATGGATGAAGGAACCACTCTCAGCATGGATGGAAATGGCACTGTCTGCCTGGATGAAGCAGGAACCATCTGCATTGATGAAGCAGGCACTGTCCACACAGACCTCAGCCCTGTTGCACCTTCTATTGACAGGAACGCTGTCATCAATGAAGAAGAACAGCAGCTTGTGCTTCAATCAGGCAAGTTGACCTTTGCAATGCTATCTTTTACTAGTGCATTTTCCAAATGGAATGATCATGTATGCTTTTGTCGATTCCTGCATTTGTCGATTTCTATTCTAATTTATGAGTTCAGTTTCATTTTCAGATGCAATGACTCCCAAGACTAGACTTAGAAAGGGCAAAGGGCTAGAGAGGATCACCAAGTCGCTTGGTAGCAAGGTGCCTATCCAAATTGCCGAAGGGATGATTCGTCCAGAGAAGCCTCTGCAGGCAGCAAAGCTTGCTTCTGAGTGTGGACTCGTTGCAAAAAGCCATCTTCCGGTTCTTCCTCACTTCAAGCTATACAAAACAAATTCTGGTCTAATGGAGAACTACATTGGGAAAGTTGTTGTAAGCCACTTGTTTCATAGTTAATGTGCTATCTATTTTCTGTTACACCTATGCATGATCACTAATATTGTTCCTACCTTGTTTGCTATCTTGGTAGGCAAATTTTAGGATGAACACGGACTCGGAGACCATCAAGACCTCGTGCAAAGATATTCTGCAGAAATATTCAAAGAACAGACGCCATCAGATCAAGAAGAAGTATTTTGATACCGTAGCCGCAAATAAAGTCTGCATTAAGTCTCCGGTGCCTGATCTAACGGATGGTGAATGGCAAGCTCTGGTGGACATGTGGTCTACCCCAAGATACAAGGTTTGTCTCTACTTTGTTTGATGCTTTATGTTTTGCACATGATATGCTAGTGCTAGATCATGCTGACATTATGCTTTTTTGTAGCAAACCTGTTTGTCGAACAAGATGAATCGAGAAAAAGTCGTGTACAATCAAAGAACTGGTTCCAGGCACTACACAGCACACATTTTTGCCACTGTGAGAACTCTTCTCTAGAGACCTTACTGTTTGATCCTCATTGCACAACATTTCTGATTCTTGCTGAATAACATTTTGATTTTTGTTGAAAAACATTTCAGAAAGAAGAGCGTAAGGGTGAGGAGCTGTCTGCGATTGACTTGTTTAAGGCCACCCACAACAGCAAGAAGCACGGGTTTTCGGAGCCAGTCAAGACTGCTATAGTAAGTCACTCCATGCTTTGCCCTGTTTGATTCACAGCAAACATTGATGCTTTGATGATTTGATGTTGTTTGACTCGGAGCCAGTCAAGAACACATGCTATGTTCCATGCTTTGATGTTGTTTGGTAGTTCATATTGTTCCAATTGTAGGCTTGAGATGGAAATTTGATCAGAACTTGCTGTAGCTATTTGATGCCTTTTTTAGGATTGATGAAATTTGATCTGAATGTTAGTTTGATGATCGGCTCACTCGGGAAGCCATCTTATATAGAACCGCCATTCTAGGCTTAATGAAGTGATCCTATTGTTCCAATTGCATGTCTACAGGTCACTAATCATAATCTTGTATAGATTTTGTGTGCTGGTTTGGTTACTTCAAAAAATCCATTTGTGTGCTGGTTTGGTTACTTCAAATAATCCATTTGTGTGCTGGTTTGGTTTCTCTTGCTTGGTTTGGTTTGCAAAATGTGAAATAGATCTCCCACTAATGCCTATCATTTTCCTCCATATGCTAGCTTGAGATGGAAAAAATGAAGGAAGCGCCGGTACCAGAAGGTGAAGAGCCAAAGTCTGCTGTTGAAATTGTCGAACAAGTCCTCAAGACCGAAGTCAAGCAAAGCACATTCCTCAGGAATGTTGGCCTTGACCAGAAGTCATCTAGGAATGGCAAAGTTGCTGCTCATGTTCGTGACCTTGAGCAGAAGCTGGAGAGGTCCGAGCTTCAAGCTGAACTGGTGCAAGAAGAATTGGCTGCAATCAAGATGAAGGTGGAAGAATCTGAAGCTGCACGCGACAAGGAACTTGAGCTGCTGTGCAAGAAGTCTCAAGAACAGGAAGAGAAGTTAGCCCACTTGATGGCTCTCTTTGGAGCTAAGGTAGTTTGATGGCTGTGCTGTGAACCTCTTTGTCTTTGAGCTAAGGTAGTTGTTGCATTTTGAACCTGTGAACCTGGGAGCTGAGCTGAGAGCTGTTGCATTTTGTTGCATTTTGCTGTTTAAACTAGAGCACATAGATCCTGTGAAGTTATGTGATCACTTGTGATCTTGTGAAGTTATGTGATCTTGTGAACCTGGATCACTTGTGGATCATTTTGTTTATTTTCTGTGAAGTTATGTGGATCACTTGTGCACCTGAGCTTGTGGATCACTTGTGCACCTGGGCCTTTCTGTTTATAGCTATGCAAAATGAGAACCTGGGCTCTAAAAAGGCCAAGGCCCAAACAAGAATTAGACCAAAAAGGCTTGGGCCTAAAAAAAGAATTGACTCTAAAAAAAGTTGGTAAAAGGCTGCAACCAAGAAAAGAAAAAGGCCAAGGCCCAAATTAGAACTAGACTAAAAAGGTTGTGGCCCAAAACAATAGTGGAATATAAAAAAAAATCATCAGAAAAAGGCTCCATTCCCAGAAAATAAAAGGCCAAATTATTGGGCCAGGCCCATGCAGATAAGCAAAATAAAGAGAAAAAAAATTAAATGGGCTGAATTATTGGGCTTGGCCCATCAAGACGGCTGAAATGGACCGGGCTGATTCTATTTTACGACCTTTTCATTTGGTCGTAAGTCTGCCACGTCAGCGTGCCACGGTGGATCTGACGTGGCGTGGTCGGATTGCTAGTGACCAAAACAGTTGGTCGTCAAATCTACGATCTTTTTTTTGGTCGTAAACGTTTGCGACCATTCCAGAAGAAAGGTCGCTATAGTCAGTTTACGACGGCCAGCTTTTGACCTTCTGTTTTTTGGTCACAAAAATGTCATAAATGGAAATTTGTGACCTTTCAGTGACCAATAGTGGTGGTCACAAGTTGACATATTTCTTGTAGTGAAGATCAAGATGATGGAGATCATGGTGTCATGCCGGTGACGATAGAGATCATGACGGTACTTTGGAGATGGAGATCAAAGGCACAAGATGATGATGGCCATATCATGTCACATATTTTGATTGCATGTGATGTTTATCTTTTATGCATCTTATTTTGCTTAGTACGACGGTAGCATTATGAGATGATCCCTTACTAAAATTTCAAGGTATAAGTGTTCTCCCTGAGTATGCGCCATTGCGACAGTTCTTCGTGCTGAGACACCACATGATGATCGGGTGTGATAAGCTCTACGTTCACATACAACGGGTGCAAGCCAGTTTTTGCACATGCAGAATACTCGGGTTAAATTTAACGGGCGTAGCATATGCAGATATGGGCTCGGAACACTGAGGCCGAAAGGTCGAACATGAATCTTATAGTAGATATGATCAACATAGTGATGTTCACCATTGAAAGCTACTCCATCTCACTTGATGATCGGACATGGTTTAGTTGATATGGATCACGTGATCATTTAGATGACTAGAGGGATGTCTATCTAAGTGGGAGTTCTTAAATAATATGATTAATTGAACTTAAATTTATCATGAACTTAGTCTTGATAGTATTTGCATATCTATGTTGTAGATCAATTGCTCGCATATAGCTTCACCATTTTATTTATGATATGTTCCTAGAGAAAACTAAGTTGAAAGTTGATAGTATCAATGATGCGGACTAGGTCTGTGATCTGAGGATTATCCTCATTGCTGCACAGAAGAATTATGTCCTTGATGCACCGCTAGGTGACAGAACTATTGCTGGAGCAAATGCAGACATTATGAACATTTGATAAGCTTGGTATGATGACTACTTGATAGTTTAGTGCACCATGCTTTACGGCTTAGAACTGGGACTTCAAAATGTTTTGAAATGCCATGGAGCATATGAGATGTGCCAAGAGTTGAAATTGGTATTTCAGACTCATGCCCGAGTCGAGAGGTATGAGACCTCTGACAAGTATTTTTGCCTACAAGACGGAGGAGAAATAGCTCAACCAGTGAGCATGTGTCAGAAAGTTTGAGTACTACAATCGCTTGAATCAAGTGGGAGTTAATATTCCAAATAAGATAGTGATTGACAGAGTTCTCTAGTCACTATCACCAAGTTACTGGAACTTCGTGATGAACTATAATATGCAAGGGATGACGAAAACGATTCCCCGAGCTCTTCAGGATGCTGAAATCGGCGAAGGTGGAAATCAAGAAAAGCATCAAGTGTTTATGGTTGACAAGACCACTAGTTTGAAGTAAAAGGGCAAGGGAAAGGAAGGGAACTTGAAGAAGAATGATAAGCAAGTTGCCACTCCCATGAAGAATCCCAAAGCTAGACCCAAGCCTGAAACTAAGTGCTTCTACTGTAAAGGAAATGGTCACTGGAAGCAGAACTGCCCCAAATACTTGGCGGATAAGAAGGATGGCAAAGTGAACAAAAGTATATATGATATACATGTTATTGATGTGTACTTTACTAATATTCATAGTAGACCCTGGGTATTTGATACTGGTTTAGTTGCTATGATTAGTAACTTGAAACAGGGGTTATAAAATGAACAGAGACTAGTTGAGGGCAAGGTGACGATGTATATTGGAAGTGATTCCAAGGTTGATAAGATCACCATCGCACACTCCGTTTACCTTCAGGATTAGTGTTGAACCTAAAATAAATGTTATTTGGTGTTTGCGTTGAGCATAATATGATTGGATCATGTTTATTGCAATACGATTATTCATTTAAGTCAATGAATAATGGTTATTCTGTTTACATGAATAAAACCTTCTGTGGTCATACACCCAAGGTGAATGGTTTATTGAATCTCGATTGTAGTGATACACATATTCATAATATTGAAGCCAAAATATACAAGGTTAATAATGATAGTGCAACTTATTTGTGGCACTGCCGTTTTTGTCATATTGGTGTAAAGCGCATGAAGAAAGTCCATGTTGGTGGGCTTTTGGAATCACTTGATGCTTGCGAACCATGCCTCATGGGCAAGATGACTAAGACTCCATTCTCTGGAACAATGGAGCGAGCCACTGACTTATTGGAAATAATACATACCGATGTATGAGGTCCAATGAGTATTGAGGCTCGCGGCGGGTACCGTTATTTTCTGACCTTGACAGATGATTTGAGCAGATATGGGTATATCTACTTAATGAAACACAAGTCTGAAACATTTGAAAAGTTCAAAGCATTTCAGAGTGAAGTTGAGAATCATCATAACAAGAAAATAAAGTTTCTACGATCTGATCATGGAGGCGAATATTTGAGTTATGAGTTTGCCCTTCATTTGAAACAATGTGGAATAGTTTCACAACTCACGCCACCTGGAACACCACAGCGTAATAGTGTGTACGAACGTCGTAACCGTCCTTTATAAGATATGGTGCGATCTATGATGTCTCTTACCGATTTACCACTATCATTTTGGGGTTATGCATTAGAGACAGTTGCATTCACGTTAAATAGGGCACCGTCTAAAAATCGATTGAGACGACACCATATGAACTATGGTTTAGCAAGAAACCTAAGCTGTCGTTTCTTAAAGTTTGGGGTTCCGATGCTTATGTGAAAAAGTTTCAGCGTGATAAGCTCAAACCCAAATCGGAGAAGTGCGTCTTCATAGGACACCCAAAAGAAACTGTTGGGTACACCTTCTATCATAGATCCGAAGGCAAGATCTTTGTTGCTAAGAGTGGATCCTTTCTAGAGAAGGAGTTTCTCTCGAAAGAAGTGAGTGGGAGGAAAGTAGAACTTGATGAGGTAATTATACCTTCTCTTGAATTGGAAAGTAGCTAATCACTGAAACCAGTTCCAGTGATACCTACACCAATTAGTGTGGAAGTTAATGATGATGATCATGAAACTTCAGATCAAGTTACTACCAAACCTTGTAGGTCAACCAGAGTACAATCTGCACCAGAGTGGTACGGTAATCCTATTATGGAAGTCATGTTGCTTACCCATGATGAACCTACGAACTATGAGGAAGCGATGATGAGCCTAGATTCCGACAGATGGCTTGAGGCCATGAAATCTGAAATAGAATCCATGTATGAGAACAAAGTGTGGAATTTGGTGGACTTGCCCGATAATCGGCAAGCCATTGAGAATATACGGATCTTCACGAGGAAGATGGACACTGATAGTAGTGTTACTATCTACAAAGCTCTACTTGTCGGAAAGGGTTTTTGACAAATTCAAGATGTTGACTACGATGAGATTTTCTCACTCGTAGCGATGCTTAAAGTCTGTCCGAATCATGTTAGCAATTGCCACATTTTACGAAATCTGACAAATGGATATCAAAACTACATTCCTTAATGGATTTACTAAAGAAGAGTTGTATATGATACAACCAGAAGGTTTTGTCAATCCTAAAGGTGCTAACAAAATGTGCAAGCTCCAACGATCCATCTATGGACTGGTGCAAACATCTCGGAGTTGGAATATACGCTTTGATAGGTTGATCAAAGCATATAGTTTTATACAGACTTGCGGTGAAGCCTGTATTTACAAGAAAGTGAGTGGGAGCACTACAACCTTTCTGGTAAGTGTTGTCAATGACATATTATTGACCGGAAATGATGTAGAATTTTCTGGAAAGCATAAAGGAGTGTTTGAAAGGAGTTTTTCAACGAAAGACCTCGGTGAAGCTGCTTACATATTGGGCATCAAGATCTATAGAGATAGATCAAGATGCTTCATAAGATTTTTCAATGAGTACATACCTTCACAAGATTTTTGAAGTAGTTCAAAATGCAACAGTCAAAGAAGGAGTTCTTGCCTATATTGCAAGGTGTAAAATTGAGTAAGAGTCAAAACACGACCACGGTAGAAAATAGAAAGAGAATGAAAGACATTCCCTATGCCTCGGCCATAGGTTCTATAAAGTATGTTATGATGTGTACCAAACCTATTGTGTACCTTGCCATGAGCTTGGCAAGGGGGTACGATATTGATCCAGGAGTGGATCACTTGACAGCAGTCAAAATTATCCTTAGAAGACTAAGGAGATATTTCTCGGTTATGGAGGTGATAAAGAGTTCATCGTAAAGAGTTACGCCGATGCAAGCTTTTACACCTATCTGGATGACTCTGAGTCTCAATCTGGATATATATTGAAAGTGGGAGCAATTAGCTAGAGTAGCTCCATGCAGAGCATTGTAGACATAGAAAATTTGCAAAATACACATGACTCTGAATGTGACAGACCCATTGACTAAGCTTCTCTCACAAGACAAACATGATCGCACCTTAGTACTCTTTGAGTGTTAATCACACAGCAATGTGAACTAGATTATTGACTCTAGTAAAACCCTTTGGGTATTAGTCACATGGCGATGTGAACTAATCACATGGTGGCGTGAACTATTGGTGTTAAATCACATGACAATGTAGACTAGATTATTGACTCTAGTGCAAGTGGGAGACTGAAGGAAATATGCCCTAGAGGCAATAATAAAGTTGTTATTTATATTTCCTCGTATCATGATAAATGTTTATTATTCATGCTAGAATTGTATTAACCGGAAACTTAGTACATGTGTGAATACATAGACAAAACAGAGTGTTCCTAGTATGCCTCTACTTGACTAGCTTGTTAATCAAAGATGGTTATGTTTCCTAACCATAGACATGTGTTGTCATTGGATGAACAGGATCACATCATTAGAGAATGATGTGATGGACAAGACCCATCCGTTAGCATAGCATAATGATCATTTAGTTTTATTGCTATTGCTTTCATCATGACTTATACATGTTCCTCGACTATGAGATTATGCAACTCCCGAATACTGGAGGAACACCTTGTGTGCTATCAAATGTCACAACATAACTGGGTGATTCTAAAGATGCTCTACAAATGTCTCTGATGGTGTTTGTTGGGTTGGCATAGATCAAGATTAGCATTTGTCACTCCGTGTATCGGAGAGGTATCTCTGGGCCCTCTCGGTAATGCACATCACTATAAGCCTTGCAAGCAATGTGACTAATGAGTTAATCACGGGATGATGCATTACGGAACGAGTAAAGAGACTTGCCGGTAACGAGATTGAACTAGGTATGATGATACCGAGGATCGAATCTCGGGCAAGTAACATACCGATGACAAAGGGAACAACGTATGTGGTTACGTGGTTTGACCGATAAAGATCTTCGTAGAATATGTAGGAGCCAATATGAGTATCCAGGTTCCGCTATTGGTTATTGACCGAGATGTGTCTCGATCATGTCTACATAGTTCTCGAACCCGTAGGGTCCGCACGCTTAACGTTCAATGGTGATTTATATTATGAGTTATGTGATTTGATGACCGAAGTTTGTTTGGAGTTCCAGATGAGATCACGGACATGACGAGGAGTCTCAAAATGGTCAAGAGGTAAAGATTCATATATAGGATGATGGTATTTGGACACCGGAAGTGTTCTGGGTGATACCCGGTCACCGAAAGGGGTTCCAGGCAACCCCCGGCAAAGATATGGGCTTAATGGGCCAAGTAAGGGAACACACCAGCCCACAAGGGGCTGGTGCGCCCCCTATAGGGCCAACCACGTGGGGAGAAAGGGAAAGGAGAGCAGGAAAAGGAAAGTATGGAGTAGGACTCCTACTTCCTTCCCCTCCCCCCTCCTTCCTTTCCCCCTTGTCCAAATATGGTAGGGGGCGAATTGGACTAGGGGCCCAAGTAGGATTCTTTCTACATGGGCGCGCCCTAGGCTGCCTCCCTCCCTCTCCCTCCTTTATATACGTGGGGAGGGCACCCCTAGAACACACATCAATTGTTCCTGGCCGTGTGTAGCGCCCCCCTCCACAGTTAACACCTCGGTCATATCGTCGTAGTGCTTAGGCGAAGCCCTGCACCGATAACTTCATCATCACCGTTGCCACGCCGTCATGCTGACGGAACTCTCCCTTGTCCTCAACTGGATCAAGAGCTTGAGGGACGTCATCGTGCTGAACGTGTGCTGAACACGGAGGTGCCGTACGTTCGGTATTTGGATCGGTTGGATCGTGAAGACGTTCGACTACATCAACCGCGTTACTAAACGCTTCCACTTTCGATCTACGAGGGTACGTGGACACACTCTCCCCGCTCGTTGTGATGCTTCTCCTAGATAGATCTTGCGTGATCGTAGGATTTTTTTTTGAAATACTACATTCCCCAACAGGAAGTACTAACTGTTGGAGATTGTTGGAAATCAGAAAAATCAGGATCTCCTCCTCCAATTATTCCACACAAACGGCTAGAATCTTCTACGGGAGAGTAGCGCACCGCTATCGGCATGATTGGGGCAGAGAGAATTGAAGAACGAGGAGTCACGGGGGCAGAGGAGAACGAGCAGACATGGTCGTCGATTCCTTTATTTCTAACAAAATTGCGGGGCGTTAATTCGATCAGGCTTTTCTTGTGGTGATTACTTCGGTCAATCTGCTGGGCGTTTTACACGAATCGGCCTTCGTATATACGTACCTAGGTGGGTGTTGGAAGTATGCCCTAGAGGCAATAATATTTGTATTATTATATTTCCGTATTCATAGTTAATAGTTTTTATTCTATGCTATAAGTCCTATGATCCTAGAATATGCAATTCAGTGGAAAACTCATATGCATGTGTGGAATGATAAATGGTAAATTAAAGCTTCCTAGTCTCGCCTCTAAGACTAGCTCAAGTGTTGTTGGTGATCGCGTTTTTAGGATCTTAGGACATCTTTAAGTGTAAGCTTTGTTCTAAAACAACATTGAGATTATGACGTTCGAAGAATGATCATATTGAATCGACCCAATCTTGTTTTGTTATGAATTGAGTTAATATCGACTGTATTCAATTGTATTAACATAGAGTGTTAACGTGTGATATGGCTCCTTAGACCATGAGAGTATCGTGGTCACTTCTTACCGTACGATGGGCGATTGATTGTATCTGCGTTGGTATTTCCCCGAAGAGGAGACGATGATGCAGCACAACAATTGTAAGTATTTCCCTCAGTTACGAAATTAAGGTTATCAATCCAGTAGGAGAACCAAGCAACACCATGTAAACAGCACCTGCACACAAATAATAAATTATTGCAACCCAACGTGTAAGAGGGGTTGTCAATCCCTCCTCGGTATTGAGATAGATAAAACTGTATGAGATTTGATAAATAGATCTAGCAAAAACACAAAATTAAATAAATAAAGAAGAAGTGCAACAAGGTATTTTTGGGTTTTTGGAGTAATAGATCTGAAAATAATATGATAGAAGATAGACCCGGGGCCGTAGATTTCACTAGTGGCTTCTCTCGAAAAAATAGCATACAGTGGGTAAACAAATTACTGTTGGGCAATTGACACAAGAGAAAATAATTCTAACGATATCCAAGGCAATGATCATGTATATAGGCATCACGTCCAAGATTAGTACACCAAAACGATTCTGCATCTACTACTGTTACTCCACACATCGACTGCTATCCAGCATGCATCTAGTGTATTAAGTTAATGAAGAAACAGAGTAATACAATAAGAACGATGACGTGATGTAGACAAGATCTATTCATGTAGGAATAGACCCATCTTTTTATCCTTAATGGCAACGATACATGTGTGTCACTTCTCCTTCTGTCACTGAGATTGAGCACGGTCGAACCCATCACAAAGCACCTCTTCCCATTGCAAGAAAAATCAATCTAGTTGGCCAAACCAAACCAAAGTTTCGGAGAAGAAATACGAGGCTATAATAATCATGCATATAAGAGATCAAAGAAGACTCAAATAATATTCATAGATAGAATTGGTCATAAACTCAAATTCATCGGATCCCAACAAACACACCGCAAAAAGTCATTACATTAAATAGATCTCCAAGAACATCGAGGAGAACATTGTATTGAGAATCAAAAAGAGAGAAGAAGCCATCTAGCTACTGCCTACGGACCCGTAGGTTTGTGGTAAACTACGCACGCATCATCAGAGGAGCACCAATGAGGAGTATGAACCCCTCCGTGATCGTCCCCCCCCCCCGGCAAGGTGCCGGAAAAGGGCCCTAGATTGGATCTCGTGGCTTTGGAACTTGCTGCAGCTGGAATTGGTTTTCATAGACTCCCATAGGGTTTTGGAATATTTGGATATTTATAGAGCTAAGAGGTGGTGGACATAACACCTGTGGGCCCCACTACCCACCAGGGCGCGCCAGGGACCTAAAGACTAGGCTTAGGTGGTTCCGTCGACCCCGAGCCACCCTAAACCCTAAAGACCAGGCTTAGGTGGTTCCGACGACCCCGAGCCACCCTAAACCCTAAACACCGGGCTTATGTGGTGATGTCGCTTGAAGCTACGTTGGTATTTCCCCAAAGAGGAAGGGATGGTGCAGCGGTAGGTATTTCCCTCAGATATGAAACCAAGGTTATCGAACTAGTAGGAGAACCAAGCAACACAACATAAACAACCCCTGCACACAGATAACAAATCCTCGCAACCCGATGTGTTAATGGGGTTGTCAATCCCTTGCGGGGTATGGCGCCTCAAGATAGGCAAACAGACGTGATATAAATTTGTAGTAAATTGACAGATCGAACGCCAAATAAATTAAATAAGAATAAACTGCAGCAAGGTATTTTTGTATTTTTGGTTTAATAGATCTGAAAATAAATGCAAGGAAAAAGTAGATCGCAAAGGCAAATATATGAGAAAGATACCCGGGGGCCATAGGTTTCACTAGTGGCTTCTCTTAAGAAAAATAGCAAACGGTGGGTGAATAATTACTGTTGGGCAATTGATATAACTTCAAATACTCATGACGATATCCAGGCAATGATCATTATATAGGCATCACGTCCAAGATTAGTAGACCGACTCCTGCTTGCATCTACTACTATTACTCCACACATCGACTGCTATCCAACATGCATCTAGTGTATTAAGTTCATGGAAAAATGGAGTAATGCAATAAGAACAATGAAATGATGTAGACAAGATCTATCTATGTAGAGATAGACCCCATCGTTTTATCCTTAGTAGCAACTATACATACGTGTCGGTTCCCTTTCTGTCAATGGGATCAAGCACTGTAAGATCGAACCCACTACAAAGCACCTCTTACCATTGCAAGATAAATAGATCAAGTTGGCCAAACAAAACCCAAATATCGGAGAAGAAATACGAGGCTATAAGAGATCATGCATAAAAGAGATCAAAGAAACTCAAATACTTTCATGGTCATAAACTCAAAGTTCATCAATCCCAACAAACACACTGCAAAAGAGTTACATCATATGGATCTCCAAGAGACCATTGTATTGTGAATTCAGAGAGAGAGAGAGAGAGGAAGCCATCTAGCTACTAACTACGGACCCGAAGGTCTAAAAAGAACTACTCACGCATCAACGGAGAGGCACAATGGAGGTGGTGAACCCCATCAGAGATGGTGTCCAGAATGGATCTGGTGGTTCTGGACTCTGTGGCGGATGGATGAATATTTCGTCGATGCCTTTAGGGTTTCTGGAATATTGGGGTATTTATAGAGCAAAGAAGCGGTTCGGGGTGCGCATGAGGTGGGCACAACCCACCAGGGCGTGCCTCGGCCTCCTGGCGCGCCCTGGTGGGTTGTGCCTCCCTCGAGGCACCCCCCCCAGGTGCAGCCAGGGCCCATTATGTTCCTTCTGGTCCCAAAAAAACTACGCAAAGTTTCGTTGCGTTTGAACTCTGTCTGATATTGATTTCCCGCGATGTAAAAAACATGCAGAAAACAGCAACTGGCACTTGGTACTATGCCAATAGGTTAGTACCAAAAAATGATATAAGATGACTATAAAATGATTATAAAACATCCAAGATTGATAATATAACAACATGGAACAAGCAAATATTATAGATACGTTGGAGATGTATCAGGTGGTTCTCTCAACCCCGAGGCACCCTAAACCCTAGACACCCCACAAAGACTAGGCTTAGGTGGTTTCGTCGACCTCGAGGCTGTGGGGGAACGCAGTATTTAAATAAATTTACCTACGATCACGCAAGATCCATCTAGGAGATGTATAGCAACGAGCGGGGAAGAGTGTGTCCACGTACCCTCGTAGACCGAAAGCAGAAGTGTTTAGTAATGCGGTTGATGTAGTCAAACGTCTTCGCGATCCAACCGATCCAAGTACCAAACGTATGGCACCTTGATACGTCTCCAATGTATCTATAATTTTTTATTGTTACATGCTATTATATTATCTGTTTTGGATGTTTATGGGCTTTATTAAACACTTTTATATTATTTTCAGGAATAACCTATTAACCTAGAGCCCAGTGCCAGTTTCTGTTTTTTCCTTGTTTTTGAGTTTTACAAAAAAGGAATACCAAACGGAGTCCAATTGACGTGCCAATTTTTGATGATTTTTTATGGACCAAAAGAAGCCTCCGGAGCAAAAGAGTTGGGCCAAAAGAGTCCTGAGCTGTCCACGAGGGTGGAGGGCGCGCCCACCCCCCTGGGCGTGGGCCCTGCCTTGTGGAGGACTTGGGAACCTCCTTGACGTGAGACGTACGCCAAAAATTCCTATAAATACTGAAACCTCCAAGGAACAGAATAGATCGGGAGTTCCGCCTCCGCAAGCCTTCGTAGCCACCGAAAACCAATCGGGACCCTATTCCGGCACCCTGCCGGATGGGGAATCCCTCACCGGTGGCCATCTTCATCATCCCGGCGCTCTCCATGACGAGGAGGGAGTAGTTCACCCTCGGGGCTGAGGGTATGTACCAGTAGCTATGTGTTTGATCTCTCTCTCTCTCTCTCGTGTTCTTGAGGTGGTATGCTCTTGATGTATCGCGAGCTTTGCTATTATAGTTGGATCTTATGATGTTTCTCCCCCTCTACTCTCTTATAATGGATTGAGTTTTCCCTTTGAAGTTATCTTATCGGATTGAGTCTTTAAGGATTTGAGAACACTTGATGTATGTCTTGTCGTGCGTATCTGTGGTGACAATGGGATATCACGTGATTCCCTTGATGTATGTTTTGGTGATCAACTTGCGGGTTCCGCCCATGAACCTATGCATAGGGGTTGGCACACGTTTTTGTCTTGACTCTCCGGTAGAAACTTTGGGGCACTCTTTGAAGTACTTTGTGTTGGATTGAATAGATGAATCTGAGATTGTGTGATGCATATCGTATAATCATACCCACGGATACTTGTGGTGACATTGGAGTATCTAGGTGACATTAGGGTTTTGGTTGATTTGTGTCTTAAGGTGTTGTTCTAGTACGAACTCTTCAATAGATCGATCCAAAAGAATAACTTTGAGGTGGTTTCATACCCTACCATAATCTCTTCGTTTGTTCTCCGCTATTAGTGCCTTTGGAGTGACTCTTTGTTGCATGTTGAGGGATATTTATATGATCCAATTATGTTATTATTGTTGAGAGAACTTGCACTAGTGAAAGTATGAACCCTAGGCCTTGTTTCCTAGCATTGCAATACCGTTTACGCTCACTTTTACCACTTGTTACCTTGCTGTTTTTATATTTTCAGATTACAAATACCTATATCTACCATCCATATTGCACTTGTATCACCATCTCTTCGCCGAACTAGTGCACCGATACAATTTACCATTATTGGGTGTGTTGGGGACACAAGAAACTCTTTGTAATTTGGTTGCAGGGTTGCTTGAGAGAGACCATCTTCATCCTATGCCTCCCACGGATTAATAAACCTTAGGTCATCCACATGAGGGAAATTTGCTACTGTCATACAAACCTCTGCACTTGGAGGCCCAACAACGTCTACAAGAAGAAGGTTGCGTAGTAGACATCAAGCTCTTTTCTGGCGTCGTTGCCGGGGAGGTGAGTGCTTGAAGGTATATCTTTAGATCTTGCAATCGAATCTTTTAGTTTCTTGTTTTATCACTAGTTTAGTTTATAAAAGAAAACTACAAAAAAATTGAATTGAGTTTGCCTCATACGCTTCGTCTTTTTAATATCTTTTGTGAGTATGATGGAAAGTAAAATTGTGCCAAAGTGTTAGAAGAAGAATGCATTAAAATGTTTGGCATATAATATGTGAATGATGAGCATGATTGCAATGTTGTTAGTATGAATTCTTTGAATACCCATGATGCTAATGATATGCAAAGCCACAAGCTTGGGGATGCTATGTTTGATGAATATCATATTTTTAGTCCCCCAAGTTTTGATGAGAAAATTTATTATGATGAAATCAAGCCTCCTATTTATGATGATTATTGTGATGACACATATGCTATAAAGAATAATAATAACCATGAAACTTATCATCTTCATCTTAATTTTCAATCACATGATAGTTATTTTGTTGAGTTTGCTCCCACTACTATTGATGAGAATAAATTAGCTTATGTGGATAGTAGTAAAATCTCTATGCAAGTGGATCACGAAAGGAATGCTTTATGTGTTAGTTATATTGTTGAATCCATTCATGATGCTACTGAAAATTATTATGAGGGAGTAATATATTCTTGTATGAATTGCAATAATATCACGTTTCCTCTCTATGTGCTTAAATTTTTGAAGTTATGCTTGTTTTGCCTTCCTATGCTAGTTGATTATTGTTCACATAAGTTGTTTGCTCAAAATAACCCTATGCATAGGAAGTGGGTTCGACTTAAATGTGCTACTCATATTCTTCATGATGCTCTCTTTATGTTTCAATTCTTATCTTTTATGTGAGCATCATTGAAATCATCATGCTTAGCTAGGGGCGTTAAATGATAGCGCTTGTTGGGAGGCAACCCAATTTTATTTTTGTTCTTTGCCTTTTGCTTCTATTTAGTAATAAATAATTCATCTAGCCTCTGGTTAGATGTGGTTTTGTGTTTTAGTTAGTGTTTGTGCCAAGTAAGACCTATAGGATCTTCTCGGATGATAACTATTTGATCTTGCTGAAAATTCCAGAAACTTTCTGTTCACGAAAACAATTATTAAAAATCACCAGAACGTGATAAAACATCGATTCCAATTACAGCAGATCAATAAAAAAATTATCTAGGTCTTCCTATTTTGGTAGATGTTTCTGAGTTCCATAAGTTTGCATTAGTTACAGATTACTACAGACTGTTCTGTTTTTGACCAATTCTGTTTTTCGTGTGTTGTTTGCTTATTTTAATGAATCTATGGCTAGTAAAAGAGTTTATAAACCATAGATAAGTTGGAATACAGTAGGTTTAACACCAATATAAATAAATAATGAGTTCATTACAGTACCTTGAACTGGTCTTTTGTTTTCTTTCGCTAACGGAGCTTACGAGTTTTCTGTTAAGTTTTGTGTTGTCAAGTTTTCAAGTTTTGGGTAAAGATTCAATGGACTATGGAATAAGGAGTGGAAAGAGCCTAAGCTTGGGGATGCCCAAGGCACCCCAAGGTAATATTCAAGGACAACCAAGAGCCTAAGCTTGGGGATGCCCCGGAAGGCATCCCCTCTTTCGTCTTCGTTCATCGGTAACTTTACTTGGAGCTATATTTTTATTCACCACATGATATGTGTTTTGCTTGGAGCGTCAATCTATTTTCTTTTGTTTTGCTTGCTATTTGAATAAAATACCAAGATCTGAAATTCTTAAATGTTAGAGAGTCTTCACATAGTTGCATAATTATTCAACAACTCATTGATCTTCACTTATATCTTTTGGAGTAGTTTGTCGTTTGCTCTAGCGCTTCACTTATATCTTTTAGAGCACGGCGGTGGATTTATTTTGAAGAAATATATGAACTATCGTGCTTCACTTATATTATTTTGAGAGTATTTAGAATAGAATGGTAATTTGCTCTGGTTATGAATTTAGTCCTAATATGATGGGCATCCAAGAGGGATATAATAAAAACTTTCATATAAAGTGCATTGAATACTATGTGAAGTTTGATTCCTTATGATTGTTTTGAGATATGAAGATGGTGATATTAGAGTCATGCTGGTTGAGTAGTTCTGAATTTGAGAGATACTTGTGTTAAAGTTTGTGATTCCCGTACCATGCACGTCTGGTGAACCGTTATGTGATGAAGTCGGAGCATGATTTATTTATTTATTGTCTTCCTTATGAGTGGCGGTCGGGGACGAGCGATGGTATTTTCCTACCAATCTATCCCCCTAGGAGCATGCGCGTAGTACTTTGTTTTGATAACTAATAGATTTTAGCAATAAGTATATGAGTTCTTTATGACTAATGTTGAGTCCATGGATTACACACACTCTCATCCTTCCACCATTGCTAGCCTCTCTAATACCGCGCACCTTTCGCCGGTTTCACACACCCACCATATACCTTCCTCAAAACAGCCACCATACCTACCTATTATGGCATTTCCATAGCCATTCCGAGATATATTGCCATGCAACTTACCACCGTTCCGTTTATTATGACACGCTTCATCATTGTCATATTGCTTTGCATGATCTTGTAGTTGACATTGTATTTGTGGCAAAGCCACCATTCATAATTCTTTCATACATGTCACTCATGAGTCATTGCCCATCCCGGTACACCGCCGGAGGCATTCATATAGAGTCATATTTTGTTCTAAGTACCGAGTTGTAATTCTTGAGTTGTAAGTAAATAAAAGTGTGATGATCATCATTATTAGAGCATTATCCCAGTGAGGAAAGGATGATGGATACTATGATTCCCCCACAAGTCGGGATGAGACTCCGGACTAAAAAAAGAGGCCATAAAAAAAGAGAAAAGGCCAAATAAAAACATTAAAAAAGTGAGAGAAAAAGAGAGAAGGGGCAATGCTACCATCCTTTTACCACACTTGTGCTTCAAAGTAGCACCATGATCTTCATGATAGAGAGTCTCCTATGTTGTCACTTTCATCTACTAGTGGGAATCTTTCATTATAGAACTTGGCTTGTATATTCCAATGATGGGCTTCCAATGCCCTAGGTCTTCGTGAGCAAGCGAGTTGGATGCACACCCACTTAGTTCCTTTTTGAGCTTTCATACACTTATAGCTCTAGTGCATCCGTTGCATGGTAATCCCTACTCATTCACATTGATATCTATTGGTGGGCATCTCCATATCCCGTTGTTACGCCCAGTTGATGTGAGACTATCTTCTCCTTTTTGTCTTCTCCACAACCACCATTCTATTCCACCTATAGTGCTATGTCCATGGCTCACGCTCATGTATCGCGTGAAGATTGAAAAGGTTTGAGAACATCAAAAGTATGAAACAATTGCTTGGCTTGTCATCGGGGTTGTGCATGATTTAAATATTTTGTGTGGTGAAGATAGAGCATAGCCGGACAATATGATTTTGTAGGGATAGCTTGCTTTGGCCATGTTATTTTGAGAAGACATGATTGCTTTGTTAGTATGCTTGAAGTATTATTGTTTTCATGTCAATATTAAACTTTTGTTTTGAATCTTATGGATCTGAATATTCTTGCCACAATAAAGAAGATATCACTGATAAATATGTTAGGTAGCATTCCACATCAAAAATTCTATTTTTTATCGTTTACCTACTCGAGGACGAGCAGGAATTAAGCTTGGGGATGCTGATACGTCTCCAACGTATTTATACTTTTTTATTGTTCCATGCTATTATATTATCTGTTTTGGATGTTTATGGGCTTTATTAAACACTTTTATATTATTTTTGGGACTAACCTATTAACCTAGAGCCCAGTGCCAGTTTCTGTTTCTTTCCTTGTGTTTGAGTTTTACAGAAAAGGAATACCAAACGGAGTCCAATTGATGTGCCAATTTTTGATGATTTTTTATGGACCAAAAGAAGCCTCCGGAGCAAAAGAGTTGGGCCAGAAGAGTCCCGAGTTGTCCACGAGGGTGGAGGGCGCGCCCACCCCCCCCCCCCTGGGCGTGGGCCCTGCCTTGTGGATGACTCGGGAACCTCCTTGACGTGAGACATACGCCAAAAATTCCTATAAATACTGAAACCTCCAAGGAACAGAATAGATCAGGAGTTCCGCCTCCGCAAGCCTTTGTAGCCACCGAAAACCAATCGGGACCCTATTCCGGCACCCTGCCGGATGGGGAATCCCTCACCGGTGGCCATCTTCATCATCCCGGCGCTCTCCATGACGAGGAGGGAGTGTTGACCCTCGGGGCTGAGGGTATGTACCAGTAGCTATGTGTTTGATCTCTCTCTCTCTCTCTCGTGTTCTTGAGGTGGTACGCTCTTGATGTATCGCGAGCTTTGCTATTATAGATGAATCTTATGATGTTTCTCCCCCTCTACTCTCTTGTAATGGATTGTGTTTTCCCTTTGAAGTTATCTTATCGGATTGAGTCTTTAACGATTTGAGAACACTTGATGTATGTCTTGTCGTGTGTATCTGTGGTGACAATGGGATATCACGTGATTCACTTGATGTATGTTTTGGTGATCAACTTGCGGGTTCCGCTCATGAACCTATGCATAGGGGTTGGCACACGTTTTTGTCTTAACTCTCCGGTAGAAACTTTGGGGCACTCTTTGAACTACTTTGTGTTGGATTGAATAGATGAATCTGAGATTGTGTGATGCATATCGTATAATCATACCCCACGTATACTTGTGGTGACATTGGATTATCTAGGTGACATTAGGGTTTTGGTTGATTTGTGTCTTAAGGTGTTGTTCTAGTACGAACTCTTGAATAGATCGATCCGAAAGAATAACTTTGAGGTGGTTTCGTACCCTATCGTAATCTCTTCGTTTGTTCTCCGCTATTAGTGTCTTTGGAGTGACTCTTTGTTGCATGTTGAGGGATATTTATATGATCCAATTATGTTATTATTGTTGAGAGAACTTGCACTAGTGAAAGTATGAACCCTAGGCCTTGTTTCCTAGCATTGCAATACCGTTTACGCTCACTTTTACCACTTGTTACCTTGCTGTTTTTATATTTTCAGATTACAAATACCTATATCTACCATCCATATTGCACTTGTATCACCATCTCTTCGCCGAACTAGTGCACCTATACAATTTATCATTGTATTGGGTGTGTTGGGGACACAAGAGACTCTTTGTTATTTGGTTGCAGGGATACTTGAGAGAGACCATCTTCATCCTACGCCTCCCACGGATTGATAAACCTTAGGTCATCCACTTGAGGGAAATTTGCTACTGTCCTACAAACCTCTGCACTTGGAGGCCCAACAACGTCTATAAGAAGAAGGTTGCATAGTAGACATCACACCTCCGTGATCTGCACACGTTCAGCTCGGTGACGTCCCTCAAACTCTTGATCCAGTTGAGGCCGAGGGAGAGTTCCGCCAGCACGACAGCGTGGCGACGGTGTTGATGAAGTTACCGACACAAGGCTTCGCCTAAGCACTACGACAATATGACCCAGGTGCGTAAATATGGAGGGGGGCACCGCACACGGCTAAGAGAACACTTGGTGTGTCTTTGGGGTGCCCCCCTCCCATGTATATAAAGGGGGGAGGAGAGGTGGTCAGCCCAAGGGGGGCGCGCCATGGGGGAGTCCTACTTGGACTCCCGGTCCAAGTAGGATTCGGTCCCCCCCCTTTCCTATTCCAAGTAGGAGAAGAAGGGAAGGAGGAAGAGGAGAGAAGTAAGGAGGTGGGTGCCCCCCTCCCCTTGTCCAATTCGGACTGGGCAAGTGGGGGCACACGCCACCTCCTGGATGGCCCTCTCTCTTCTCCACTAAGGCCCATGGTGGCCCATGCATTAGTCTCCCGGGGGGTTCCGGTAACCCCAGGTACTCCTAAACTTATCTGAAACGATCTGAACCATTCCGGTGTCCAAATGTAGCCTTCCAATATATGAATATTTATGTCTCGACCATTTTGAGACTTCTCGTCATGTCACTCATCTCATCCGGGACTCCAAACAAACTTCGGTTCATCAAAACACGAAACTCAATACAAATCATCATCGAACGTTAAGTGTGCGGATCCTACGGGTTCGAGAACTATGAAGACATGACCGAGACACATCTCCAGTCATTAACCAATAGTGGAACCTGGATTCTCATATTGGCTCCTACATATTCTACAAATATCTTTATCGGTCAAACCGCACAACAACATACGTAGTTCCCTTTGTCATCGGTATGTTACTTGCCCGAGATTCGATCATCGGTATCCTCATACCTAGTTCAATCTCGTTACCGGCAAGTCTCTTTACTCGTTCCGTAATGCATCATCCCATGTCTAACTCATTAGTCACATTGCTTGAAAGGCTTATAGTGATGATCATTACCGAGAGGGCCCACAGATACCTCTCCGGTACACGGAGTGACAAATCCTAATCTCGATCTATGCCAACTTAACAAACACCATCAGAGACACCTGTAGAGCATCTTCATAATCACCCAGTTACGTTGTGATGTTTGATAGCACACAAGGTGTTCCTCCGGTATTCTGGAGGTGCATAATCTCATAGTCTGAGGAACATGTATAAGTCATGAAGAAAGTAATAGCATAAAAACTAAACGATCATTATGCTAAGCTAACAAATGGGTCTTGTCCATCACATCATTCTCTAATGATGTGATCCCGTTCATCAAATGACAACTAAAAGGATCGAGAAGAGGTGTCTAGAGGGGGGTGATTAGACACTAGGTGCCTAAAGTTGCAGTTTTTAAAATTCTTAGGTTTGAGTGGAGTTTGAGCACAAGTTTAACAAACACAATACATATCAAGCAAGCATGCAATGAGTATATGAGCAGCGGAAAGTAAAGCATGCAACTTGCAAGAATGTAAGGAGAAGGGTTTGGAGTATTCAAACGCAATTGGAGACAGGGATGTTTTTGTCGTGGTTCCGATAGGTGGTGCTATCATACATCCACGTTGATGGAGACTTCAACCCACGGAGGGTAACGGTTGCGCGAGTCCATGGAGGGCTCCACCCATGAAGGGTCCACGAAGAAGCAACCTTGTCTATTCCATCACGGTCGTCGCCCACGAAGGACTTGCCTCACTAGCGGTAGATCTTCATGAAGTAGGCGATCTCCTTGCCCTTACAAACTCCTTGGTTCAACTCCAGAATCTTTTCGGAGGCTCCCAAGTGACACCTACAATCTAGGAGACACCACTCTCCAAGAAGTAACAAATGGTGTGTTGATGATGAACTCCTTGCTCTTGTGCTTCAAATGATAGTCTCCCCAACACTCAACTCTCTCTCACAGGATTTGTATTTGGTGGAAAGAAGATTTGAGTGGAAAGAAACTTGGGGAAGGCTAGAGATCAAGATTCATATGGTAGGAATGGAATATCTTGACCTCAACACAAGTGTAGATGGTTCTCTCTCAGAAAATGTGTATTGGAAGTGTAGGTATGTTCTGATGGCTCTCTCCATGAATGAAGAGTGGGTGGAGGGGTATATATAGCCTCCACACAAAATCTAACCGTTACACACAATTTGCCAAACTCGGCGAGACCGAATGATTAAACTCGGTCGGACCGATTGAGCAAACCTAGTGACCGTTATGATTTTCGGTGGGACTGAGATGCAACTCGGTAGGACCGATATGGTTAGGGTTAGGGCATAATGTAATCTCGGTGCGACCGATTACACAAACTCGGTGGGACCGATTTTGGTAATAAGCTAACCAGAGAGTTGGTCAGGCAAACTCGGTGAGACCGATTACACAAACTCGGTGGGACCGATTTTGGTAATAAGCTAACCAGAGAGTTTGCATTGTAATCTCGGTAGTACCGATTGCTCAAACTCGGTGAGACCAATTTTGGTAATGGACATACACAAAGAGATTACAATCCCATCTCGGTGAGACCGAGATCCCTATCGGTGAGACCGATTTGCTAGGGTTTGTGGCAGTGGCTATGACATCTGAAACTCGGTGGTGCCGGATGGAAAGAATCGGTGGGGCCGAGTTTGACTTTTGGTTAGGTCATATGTGGATGTGGGAAAGTAGTTGAGGGTTTTGGAGCATATCACTAAGCACTTTGAGCAAGCAAGCCATTAAGCAACACCTCATCCCCTCTTGATAGTATTGGATTTTCCTATAGACTCAATGTGATCTTGGATCACTAAAATAGAAAAAGTAGAGTCTTGATCTTGAAGCTTGAGCCAATCCTTTGTCCTTAGCATCTTGAAGGGGTTCCACATCCTCTAGTCCATGCCACTCCATTGTTGAACTTATCTGAAACATACTAGTTAAAAGTGTTAGTCCAACAAGAGATATGTTGACATTAATTACCAAAACCACCCAGGGAGCACTTGTGCTTTCAACAACACATGTCTATGGCTAGGAAACTTAACCATCTTTGATTAACTAGCTAGTTAAGTAGAGGCATACTAGGGACTCTCTGTTTGTCTATGTATCCACATATGAAGGAAATATGCCCTAGAGGCAATAATAAAGTTGTTATTTTATATTTCCTTATAAATGTTTATAATTCATGCTAGAATTATATTAACCGGAAACTTCATACATGTGTGGATACATAGACAAAACACCATGTCCCTAGTAAGCCTCTACTAGACTAGCTCGTTAATCAAAGATGGTTAATTTTCCTAACCATAGACATGTTTTGTCATTTGATGAATGTAGTCACATCATTAGGAGAATGATGTGATGAACAAGACCCATCTCTTAGCATAGCATGTTGATTGTTAAGTTTTATTGCTATTGCTTTCTTCATGTTATATACATATTCCTTTGACTATGAGATTATGCAACTCCCGGATACCGAAGGAATGCCTTATGTGCTATCAAACATCACAACGTAACTAGGTGATTATAAAGATTATCTACAAGTATCTTCGAAGGTGTTTGTTAGGTTGGCATAGATCGAGATTAGGATTTGTCACTCCGAGTATCGGAGAGGTATCTCTGGGCCCTCTCGGTAATGCACATCATAATAAGCCTTGGAAACAATGTCACTAATGAGTTAGTTGCTGGATGATGCATTACGGAACGAGTAAAGAGACTTGCCGGTAACGAGATTGAACTAGGTATGAAGATATCGACGATCGAATCTCGGGCAAGTAACATACGGATGACAAAGGGAATAACATATGTTGTCATTATGGTACGACCGAAAAAGATCTTCGTAGAATATGTGGGAACCAATATGAGCATCCAGGTTCTGCTGTTGGTTATTGACTTGAGAGGTGTCTCGGTCATGTCTACATAGTTCTCGAACCCGTAGGGTCCGCACGCTTAACGTTCTATGACGATTTTGTATTGTATGAGTTACGTGATTTGGTGACCGAATGTTGTTCGGAGTCCCGGATGATACCACGGACATGATGAGGAGTCTCGAAATGGTCGAGAGGTAAAGATTCATATATAGGACGATAGTATTCGGACACCGTAAGTGTTCCGGGGGTACTAGGTACGTATCGGGTCACTGGAAGGGGTTTCGGGCACCCCCGACAAAGATATGGGCCTTATTGGGCCTAGGGAAGGACAAACCAGCCCCTTGTGAGCTGGTGCGCCCCCATATGGGTCGATCTAAGTGGAGAAAGGAAAAGGGGAGGAGGAAAGGAAATAGAGGGAATAGGATTCCCCCTTCCTTTCCCCTCTCCCCTCTTTCCTTCCCCCCTCTGAATAGGAATAGAAAAGGGGGGAGGCCGAATTGGGAGGACCCCAAGTAGGATTCCTCCTACTTGGGGCGCCCCCCTGGCTGCCTCTCCTCCCCTCCAACCTATATATATATATATATATATATATATATATACATATATATATAGGGGGGCACCGCTAGAACACACAACAAACGTTGTTAGCCGTGTGCGGCGCCCCCTCCACAGTTTACGCCACCGGTCATATTCACATAGTGCTTAGGCGAAGCCCTGCGCGGATCACTTCACCAGCACCGTCAGCACGCCGTCGTGCTGACGAAACTCTCCCTTGACATTTTTCTGGATCAAGAGTCTGAGGGACGTCATCGAGTTGAACATGTGCAGAACTCGGAGGTGATGTACGTTCGGTGCTTGATCGTTCGGAACGAGAAGAAGTTCGACTACATCAACCGCGTTATCAAACGCTTCCGCTTTTGGTCTACGAGGTTACGTGGACACACTCTCCCCCTCTCGTTGCTATGCATCTTCTAGATAGATCTTGCGTGAGCGTAGGAAAATTTTGAAATTGCATGCTACATTCCCCAACAACACATGTACTAAGTCTCCGGTTAATACAATTCTAGCATGATTAATAAACATTTATCATGATATAAGGAAATATAAATAACAACTTTATTATTGCCTCTAGGGCATATTTCATTCAGTCTCCCAATTGCGCTAGAGTCAATAATCTAGATTACATAGTAATGATTCTAACACCCATGGAGTCTTGGTGCTGATCATGTTTTGCTCATGAGAGAGGCTTAGTCAATGAGTCTGCAACATTCTGATCCGTATGTATCTTGGAAATCTCTATGTCTCCCTCCCTGACTTGATCGCGGGTGGAATTGAAGCGCATCTTGATGTGCCTGGTTCTCTTGTGAAATATGGATTCCTTTGCCAAGGCAATTGCACCAGTATTGTCACAAAAGATTTTCATTGGACCCGATGCACTAGGTATGACACCAAGATCGGATATGAACTCCTTCAACCAGACTCCTTCATTTGCTGCTTCCGAAGCAGATATCTATTCCGCTTCACACGTATATCCCGCCACGACGCTCAGCTTGGAACTGCACCAACTAACAGCTCCACCATTCAATATAAATACGTATTGGGTTTGTGACTTAGAGTCATCCGGATCAGTGTCAAAGCTTGCATCGACGTAACCGTTTATGACGAGCTCTTTGTCACCTCCATAAACAAGAAACATATCCTTAGTCCTTTTCAGGTATTTCAGGATGTTCTTCACTACTGTCCAGTTATCCACTCCTGGATTACTTTGGTACCTCCCTGCTAACCTAATAGCAAGGCACACATCAGGTCTTGTACACAACATTGCATACATGATAGAACCTATGGCTGAAGCATAGGGAATGACTTTCATTTTCTCTCTACCTTCTGAAGTGGTCGGGCATTGAGTCTGACTCAACTTCACACCTTGTAACATAGGCAAGAACCCTTTCTTTGCTTGATCCATTTTGAACTTCTTCAAAACTTTATCAAGGTATGTGCTTTGTGAAATTCCAATTAAGAGTATTGATCTATCTCTATAAATCTTGATGCCCAATATATAAGCAGCTTCACCGAGGTCGTTCATTGATAAATTCTTATTCAAGTATCCTTTTATGTTGTTCAAAAATTCAATATCATTTTTGATCAACAATTTGCCATCCACATATAATATCAGAAATGCTACAGAGCTCCCACTCACTTTCTTGTAAATACAGGCTTCTCCAAAAGTCTGTATAAAACCATATGCTTTGATCACACTATCAAAGCGTATATTCCAACTCCGAGAGGCTTGCACCAGTCCATAAATGGATCGCTGGAGCTTGCACACTTTGTTAGCACCTTTTGGATCGACAAAACCTTCTGGTTACATCATATACAACTCTTCTTTAAGATATCCATTAAGGAGTGCAGTTTTGACATCCATTTGCCAAATTTCATAATCATAAAATGCGGCAATTGCTAACATGATCCGGACGGACTTAAGCATCGCTACGGGTGAGAAAGTCTCATTGTAGTCAACTCCTTGAACTTGTCGAAAACCTTTTGCAACAAGTCGAGCTTTGTAGACAACAATATTACCGGCAGCGTCGGTCTTCTTCTTGAAGATCCATTTATTCTCTATGGCTTGCCAATCATCGGGAAGTCAACCAAAGTCCACACTTTGTTCTCATACATGGATTCCATCTCAGATTTCATGGCCTCAAGCCATTTTGTGGAATCTGGGCTCATCATCGCTTCCTTATAGTTCGTAGGTTCGTCATGGTCAAGTAACATGACTTCCAGAACAAGATTACAATACCACTCTGGTGCGGATCTTACTCTGGTTGACCTACGAGGTTCAGTAGTAACTTGATCCGAAGTTTCATGAGCATCATCATTAGCTTCCTCACTAATTGGTGTAGGAATCACTGGAACTAATTTATGTGATTGACTAATTTCCAATTCGGGAGAAGGTACAATTACCTCATCAAGTTCTACTTTTCTCCCACTCACTTCTTTCGAGAGAAACTCCTTCTCTAGAAAGGATCCATTCTTAGCAACGAATATCTTGCCTTCGAATCTGTGATAGAAGGTGTACCCAACAGTCTCTTTTGGGTATCCCATGAAGACACATTTCTCCGATTTGGGTTCGAGCTTATCAGGTTGAAGATTTTTCACATAAGCATCGCAGCCCCAAACTTTAAGAAACGACAACTTGGGTTTCTTGCCAAACCACAGTTCATATGGTGTCGTCTCAACGGATTTCGATGGTGCCCTATTTAACGTGGATGCAGCCGTCTCTAAAGCATAACCCCAAAATGTAGCGGTAAATCAGTAAGAGACATCATAGATCGCATCATATCTAATAAAGTGCGGTTACGTTGTTCGGACACACCATTACGCTGTGGTATTCCTTGTGGCGTGAGTTGCTAGACTATTCCGCATTGTTTCAAATGAAGACCAAACTCATAGCTCAAATATTCACCTCCACGATCAGATCGTAGAAACTTTGTTTTCTTGTTGCGATGATTTTCCACTTCACTTTGAAATTCTTTTAACTATTCAAATGTTTCAGACTTATGTTTCATCAAGTAGATATACACATATCTGCTCAAATCATCTATGAACGTTAGAAAATAATGATACCCGCTGCGAGCATCAACACCCATCGGACCGCATACATCAATATGTATTATTTCCAATAACTCTGCTGCTCGCTCCATTGTTCTGGAGAACGGAGTCTTAGTCATCTTGCCCATGAGGCATGGTTCGCAAGCATCAAGTGCTTCATAATCAAGTGATTCCAAAAGTCCATCGGCATGGAGTTCCTTCATGCGCTTTACACCAATATGACCTAAACGGCAGTGCCACAAATAAGTTGCACTATCATTATTAAACTTGTATCTTTTGGCTTCAATACTACAATATGTGTATCACTACTATCGAGATTCAACAAAAATAGACCACTCATCAAGGGTGCATAACCATAAAAGATATTACTCATATAAATGGAACAACCATTATTCTCATATTTAAATGAATAACCGTCTCGCATCAAACAAGATCCAGATATAATGTTCATGCTTAACGTTGGTAGTGTGCCAACCACGATTACATCGAATTTGGAACCATTTCTCACGCGCATCGTCACCTCGTCCTTAGCCAATCTTCGCTTAATCCTTAGCCCCTTGTTTCAAGTTGCAAATATGAGCAACAGAACCAGTATCAAATACCCAGGCGCTAATACGAGCATTAGCAAGGTACACATCAATAACATCTATATCAAATATACCTTTCACTTTTCCATCCTTCTTATCCGCCAAATACTTGGGGCTGTTCCGCTACTAGTGACCAGTCCCTTTGCAGTAGAAGCACTCAGTCTCAGGCTTAGGTCCAGACTTGGGCTTCTTCACTTGAGCAGCAACTTGCTTGCCGTTCTTCATGAAGTTCCCCTTCTTCCCTTTGCCATTCTTCCCTTTGCCCTTCTTCTTGAAACTAGTGGTCTTGTTAACCATCAACACTTGATGCTCCTTCTTGATTTCTACCTCCGCAGCCTTTAGCATCACGAAGAGCTCAGGAATTGTCTTATCCATCCCTTTCATATTATAGTTCATCACGAAGCTTTTGTAGCTTGGTGGCAGTGATTGAAGAACTCTGTCAGTGACACTATCAATGGGAAGATTAACTCCTAGTTGAGTCAAGTGATTGTGGTACCCAGACATTCTGAGTATATGTTCACTGAAAGAACTATTCTCCTCCATTTTGCAGCTGTAGAACTTATTGGAGACTTCATATCTCTCAATCCGGGCATTTGCTTGAAATATTAACTTCAACTCCTGGAACATATCATATGCTCCATGACGTTCAAAACAACGTTGAAGTCTCGGTTCTAAGTCGTAAAGCATGGCACATTGAACTATTGAGTAGTCATCAGCTTTGCTCTGCCAGACGGTCGTAACGTCCAGAGTTGCTCCTGCGGCGGGCTTGGCACCCAATGGTGCTCCCAGGACGTAATTCTTCTGTGTAGCAATGAGGATAATCCTCAAGTTACGGACCCAGTCCGTGTAGTTGCTACCATCATCTTTCAACTTAGCTTTCTCTAGGAACGCATTAAAATTCAAAGGAACAGTAGCACATGCCATTTATCTACAACAACATAGACATGCAAAATACTATCAGGTACTAAGTTCATGATAAATTAAAATTCAATTGATCATATTACTTAAGAACTCCCACTTAGATAGATATCCCTCTAGTCATCTAAATGATCATGTGATCCATATCAACTAAACCATGTCCGATCATCACGTGAGATGGAGTAGTTTTCAATGGTGAACATCACTATGTTGATCGTATCTACTATATGATTCACGCTCGACCTTTCGGTCTCAGTGTTCCGAGGCCAGATCTGCATATGCTAGGCTCGTCAAGTTTATCCCGAGTATTCTGCGTGTGCAAAACTGGCTTGCACCCATTGTATGTGAACGTAGAGCTTATCACACCCGATCATCACGAGGTGTCTCGGCACGACGAACTGTAGCAACGGTGCATACTCAGGGAGAACACTTATACCTTGAAATTTAGTGAGAGATCAACTTATAATGCTACTGCCGTACTAAGCAAAATAAGATGCATAAAGGATAAGTATCACATACAATCAATATAAGTGATATGATATGGCCAGCATCATCTTGTGCCTTTGATCTCCATCTCCAAAGCACCGTCATGATCACCATCGTCACCGGCTTGACACCTTAATCTCCATTGTAGCATCGTTGCCGTCTCGCCTACTATTGTTTCTACGACTATCGCTACCGCTTAATGATAAAGTAAAGCAATTACATGGCGATTGCATTTCATACAATAAAGCGACAACCATATGGCTCCTGCCAGTTGCCGATAACTATTACAAAACATGATCCTATCATACAACAATTTATATATCATCACGTCTTGACCATATCACATCACAACAAGCCCTGCAAAAACAAGTTAGACGTCCTCTACTTTGTTGTTGAAAGTTTTACATGGCTGCTACGGGCTTCTAGCAAGAACCGTTCTTACCTACGCATAAAAACCACAATGATTTTTCGTCAAGTGTGCTATTTTAACCTTCAACAAGGACCGGACGTTGTCAAACTCGATTCAACTAAAGCTGGAGAAACAGACACCCACTAGCCACCTGTGTGCGAAGCACGCCGGTAGAACCAGTCTCATGAACACGGTCATGTAATGTCGGTCCGGGCCGATTCATCCAACAATACCGCCGAATCAAAGTAAGACGTTGCTGGTAAGCAGTATACTATTATCGCCCACAGCTCATTGTGTTATACTCGTGCATATAACATCTACGCATAGACCTGGCTCGGATGCCACTGTTGGGGAACATAGTATTTCAAAAAATTTACCTACGATCACACAAGATCCATCTAGGAGATGCATAGCAACGAGCGGGGAAGAGTGTGTCCACGTACCCTCGTAGACCGAAAGCGGAAGCGTTTAGTAACGCGGTTGATATAGTCAAATATCTTTGCGATCCAACCGATCCAAGTGCCGAACATAAGGCACCTCCGTGTTCTGCACATGTTTAGCTCAGTGACATCCCTCAAACTCGTGATCCAGTTGAGGCCGATGGAGAGTTCTGTCAGCACGACGGCGTGGCGATGGTGTTGATGAAGTTACCCGCGCACGGCTTTGCCTAAGCGCTACGACGATATGACCGAGGTGTGTAACTGTGGAGGGGGGCACCGCACACGGCTAAGAGAAGACTTGGTGTGTCTTTGGGGTGCCCCCCTCCCACGTATATAAAGGGGGGAGGAGAGGTGGCTTGCCCAAGGGGGGCGCCATGGGGGGAGTCCTCCTTGGACTCGCGGTCCAAGTAGGATTCGGTCCCTCCCCCCATTCCTATTCCAAGTAGGAGAAGAAGGGAAGGAGGAAGAGGAGAGAAGGAAGGAGGAGGGCGCCGGCCCCTCCCCTTGTCCAATTCGGACTGGGCAAGGGGGTGCGCGCGCCACCTCCTGGTAGGCCCTCTCTCTCCTCCACCAAGGCCCATGGTAGCCCATTAACCTCCCGGGGGGTTCTGGTAACACCTAATACTCCTAAACTTATCTGAAACGACCCAAACCATTCTGGTGTCCGAATGTAGCCTTCCAATATATGAATCTTTATGTCTCGACCATTTCGATACTCCTTATCATGTCCGTGATCTCATCCGGGACTCCGAACAAACTTCGGTTCATCAAAACACGAAACTCATAATACAAATCGTCATCGAACGTTAAGCGTGCGAACCCTACGGGTTCGAGAACTATGTAGACTTGACCGAGACACATCTCCAGTCAATAACCAATTGCGGAACCTGGATGCTCATATTGGTTCCTACATATTCTACGAAGATCTTTATCAGTCAAACCGCACAACAACATACGTAGTTCCCTTTGTCGTCGGTATGTTACTTGCCTGAGATTCGATCGTCGGTATCCTCATACCTAGTTCAATCTCGTTACCGGCAAGTCTCTTTACTCGTTCCGTAATGCATAATCCCGGGACTAACTCATTATTCACATTGCTTGCAAGTCTTATAGTGATGATCATTACCGAGAGGGCCGAGAGATACCTCTCAGATACACGGAGTGACAAATCCTAATCTCGATCTATGATGATACGTCTCCAACGTATCTATAATTTTTTATTGTTCCATGCTATATTATATTCTGTTTTGGATGTTTAATGGGCTTATTTATACACTTTTATATTATTTTTGGGACTAACCTATTAACCAAAGGCCCAGCCCAAATTTTTGTTTTTTGCCTATTTGAGTGTTTCGCAGAAAAAGAATATCAAACGGAGTCCAAACGGAATGAAACCTCCAGGAACGTGATTTTCGGAACAAACGTGATCCAGAGGACTTGGAGTCCATGTCAATCAATCAACGAGGAGGGCACGAGGCAGGGGACGCGCCTACCCCCCCCCCCCCAGGTGCGCCCTCCACCCTCGTGGGGCCCATGTTGCTCCACCGACGTACTTCTTCCTCCTATATATACCTACGTACCCCCAAACCATCAGAGGCATCCACAAAAACCTAATTCCACCGCCGCAACCTTCTGTACCCGTGGGATCCCATCTTGGGGCCTTTTCCGGCGTCCTGTCGGAGGGGGCATTGATCATGGAGGGCTTCTACATCAACACCATAGCCTCTTCGATGATGTGTGAGTAGTTTACCTCAGACCTTCGGGTCCATAGTTATTAGCTAGATGGCTTCTTCTCTCTCTTTGGATCTCAATACAAAGTTCTCCACGATTCTCATGGAGATCTATTTGATGTAATCTTATTTTGTGGAGTGTTTGTCGGGACCGATGAATTGTGGGTTTATGATCAAGTTTATCTATGAACAATATTTGAATCTCCTCTGAATTCTTTTATGTATGATTGAATATCTTTGCAAGTCTCTTCGAATTATCAGTTTGGTTTGGCATACTAGATTGATCTTTATTGCAGTGGGAGAAGTGCTTAGCTTTGGGTTCAATCTTGCGGTGTCCTTTCCCAGTGACAGCAGGGGCAGCAAGGCATGTATTGTATTGTTGCCATCGAGGATAACAAGATGGCGTTTATATCATATTGCATGAGTTTATCCCTCTACATCATGTCATCTTGCTTAAAGTGTTACTCTGTTCTTATGAACTTAATACTCTAGATGCATGCTGGATAGCGGCCGATGTGTGGAGTAATAGTAGTAGATGCAGGCAGGAGTCGGTCTACTTGTCGCGGACGTGATGCCTATATACATGATCATACCTAGATATTCTCATAACTATGCTCAATTCTATCAATTGCTCGACGGTAATTTGTTCACCCACTGTAATACTTATGCTCTTGAGAGAAGCCACTAGTGAAACCTATGGCCCCCGGGTCTATTTTCCATCATATTAATCTTCCAACACAGCCTTTTCTATTGCCTTTTATTTTACTTTGCATCTTTATTTCTCTTTATCATAAAAATACCAAAAATGTTATCTTATCATATCTATCAGATCTCACTCTCGTAAGTGACCGTGAAGGGATTGACAACCCCTTTATCGCGTTGGTTTCGAGGTTCTTATTTATTTGTGTAGGTGCAAGGGACTTGAGCGTGGCCTCCTACTGGATTGATACCTTGGTTCTCAAAACTGAGGGAAATACTTACGCTACCTTGTTGCATCACCCTTTCCTCTTCAAGTGAAAAAGCAACGCAGTACTCAAGAGGTAGCATATGACAACTCAACAAACACCATCGTAGACACCTGTAGAGCATCTTTATAATCACCCAGTTACGTTGTGACGTTTGATAGCACACAAGGTGTTCCTCCGGTATTCGGGAGTTGCATAATCTCACAGTGTGAGGAACATGTATAAGTCATGAAGAATAGCAGAAAAACTAAACGATCATTATGCTAAGCTAACGGATGGGTCTTGTCCATCATTCTCTAATGATGTGATCCCATTCATAGAATGACAACACATGTCTATGGCTAGGAAACTTAACCATCTTTGATTAACGAGCTAGTTAAGTAGAGGCATACTAGGGACACTCTGTTTGTCTATGTATCCACACATGTACTAAGTTTTCGGTTAATAAAATTCTAGCATGAATATTAAACATTCATCATGATATAAGTAAATATAAATATCAACTTTATTATTACCTCTAGGGCATATTTCCTTCAGAGGCACCCTAAACCCTACATACTAGGTTTAGGTGGTTCTGTCGACCCCGAGCCACCCTAAACCCTAAAGACTAGGCTTACGTGGTTCCGTCGACCCCGAGCCACCCTAAACCCTAAAGACTAGGCTTAGGTGGTTCCGTCGACCCCGAGCCATCCTAAACCCTAAAGACCAGGCTTAGGTGGTTCCGTCGACCCCGAGCCACCCTAAACCCTAAAGACTAGGATTTTGTGGTTCTGTCGACCTGAGCCACCCTAAACCCTAAAGACTAGGCTTTGGTGGTTCCGTCGACCCCGAGCCACCCTAAACCCTAAAGACTAGGCTTTGGTTGGTTCCGTCGACCCCGAGCCACCCTAAACCCTAAAGACTAGGCTTAGGTGGTTTCGTCGACTCCGAGCCATCTAAACCCTAAAGACTAGGTTTAGGTGGTTCAGCCGACCTCGAGCCACCCTTAACCCTAAAGACTAGGTTTAGGTGGTCCCGTCGACCTCAAGCCACCCTACCACTAGCACTAAAGTAGGCCATCCATCCGTTGTGTGTACCATAAGAAGGAAGAGAACCAGAAGTTGAGGCACCAGAAGTGGAGGCAACAGATTGCCTGGGGGCAGTGAATGGCCTTGGAGCACGTCTTCCAGCACCACTTCTTCCAGCAGCACCTCTTCCAACACCACTTCTTTCAGCACTTCCTCTGCCAGCTCCTCCTCTCCCAGCACCTCCTATGCCAGCTCCTCCTCTTCCAGCTCTTGGCTGTGTAGGTGGTGTTGTAGGAGCACGAGCAGCAGCTCTAGGCTATGTTGGTTGTGGTGTAGGAGCAGTAGCAGCAACTCTTGCGGTCTTGCCTATCTTGATGGTGGTGTAGGAGCAGCAACAGCAGCTCTTTCCTGTGGGTTGCTTGGAGTAGCCTTACATACACATGGAAAAAAATTAATAATACTGGAAGGAAAGAAATGTAAAAGAAAGCAAAAGTTATTATACTGTACGAGGAAACATTATTACCACATGTTTGTTCTTCCTCAAAGCTAGCTCAGGCTTCAACTGTTTAAGACAACTTGTGTACCTATGCCCTTGGAGACCAAAATTGCCACATATTATAGTCCCCATTCTTGATGTGTCCTCTGGCTTTGGTACTTAAAATTTGCACTTGATCCTCTTTCCTTTCTTTCTTCCTCTCTACACTTTAAATGCAGGTGATTCTATGTCTAGACTAGGGGTCCTTGTGCAATCATGCTCACCAGGAACCGGAAAGATCATTGTGTAGGATCGAAAGTATGTCTAGAGGGGGGTGATTATACTACTTGACCAAATAAAAACTTAACCTTTTCCCAATTTTAGTTCTTGGCAGATTTTAGCTACTTTAGGACAAGTCAAGCAATCATCACACAATTCAAGCAAGCATGCAAAGAGTATATAGGCAGCGGAAAGTAAAGCATGCAACTTGCAAGAATGTAAAGGGAAGGGTTTGGAGAATTCAAACGCAATTGGAGACAAGGATGTTTTTGTCATGGTTCGGATAGGTGGTGCTATCCTACATCCACGTTGATGGAGACTTCAACCCACGGAGGGTAACGATTGCGCGAGTCCACGGAGGGCTCCACCCACGAAGGGTCCACGAAGAAGCAACCTTGTCTATCCCATCATGGCCATCGCCCACGAAGGACTTGCCTCACTAGCGGTAGATCTTCATGAAGTAAGCGATCTCCTTGCCCTTAAACACTCCTTGGTTCAACTCCACAATCTTGTCGGAGGCTCCCAAGTGACACCTAGCCAATCTAGGAGACACCACTCTCCAAGAAATAACAAATGGTGTGTTGATGATGAACTCCTTGCTCTTGTGCTTCAAATGATAGTCTCCCCAACACTCAACTCTCTCTCACAGGATTTGGATTTGGTGGAAAGAAGATTTGAGTGGAAAGCAACTTGGGGAAGGCTAGAGATCAAGATTCATATGGTAGGAATGGAATATCTTGGCCTCAACACAAGGGTAGGTGGTTCTCTCTCAGAACATATGAGTTGGAAGTGTAGATGTGTTCTGATGGCTCTCTCCACGAATGAAGAGGAGGTGGAGGGGTATTTATAGCCTCCGCACAAAATCCAACCGTTACACACAATTCACCAATCTCGGTGGGACCAAATCAATAAACTCGGTCGGACCGATTTAGTAAACCTAGTGACCGTTAGTGATTTCGGTGGGACCGACATGCAACTCGGTAGGACCGATATGGTTAGGGTTAGGGCATAACGTAATCTCGGTGAGACCGATTACTCAAACTCGGTGAGACCGATTTGGTAATAAGCTAACCAGAGGGTTGGTCAAGTAAACTCGGTGGGACCGATTTGCTCTTCCGGTGAGACCGAAAAGTTACAAAAAGGAAACAGAGAGTTTACATTGCAATCTTGGTGGGACCGATCCGCTCTTTCGGTGAGACCGAAAAGTTACGAAAAGGAAACAGAGAAATTGGAATCCCATCTCGGTGAGACCGAGATCCCTATCGGTAGAACCGATTTGCTTAGGGTTTGGCAGTGGCTATGACAAGTGAAACTCGGTGGCGCCGGATTGAAAGAATCGGCATGACCGAGTTTGGCTTTGGGTTTAGGTCAAATGTGGATATGGGAAAGTAGTTGAGGGTTTTGGAGCATATCACTAAGCACATGAAGCAAGAGGCTCATTAAGCAACACCTCATCCCTCCTTGATAGTATTGGCTTTTCCTATAGACTCAATGTGATCTTGGATCACTAAAATATAAAATGAAGAGTCTTGAGTTTGAAGCTTTAGCCAATCCTTTGTCCTTAGCATTTTGAGGAATCTACTTTCATCATCCATGCCATGCCAATCATTGAGCTTTCCTGAAATAATTATCTTGGAATAGCATTAGCTCAATGAGCTATATGTTGTTATGAGTTACCAAAACCACCTAGGGATAGTTGCACTTTCAATCTCCCCCTTTTTGGTAATTGATGACAACATATAGATCAAAGCTTCGACAAATGATAATAAGAATAAAATATATTGTCGCTCTGAGAAGTATGTGAAAAGTAAGAGCTCCCCTTAAATTTGTGCATATTTAAAATTTGCTTTGGACTGCAAATGCACAAAGAGTTAGAATCATGGGTTACTCTTCCATGTCACATACATCTTGGTGGAGCGCTCAAAATGATAAGAATTGAATACATGCACTCATCACCAATAAAAAGTGAATGATCACATAAGATAGATAGGATAATATCAAGCATGCATAAGTGTAGCTTATGATCAAACACATGATCATCAATGTCTCACAAGCATATCATAGTATCACAACCAAAATCAAACAAAGTTTGAAAAACCACCAAATAAAGCAAGAGAGAATAAAAGCAACACTCTCTCTCTCTCTCGAAGCCTATGATCTATACATTTTTCTCCCCCTTTGGCAACAAGTTACCAAAAAGTTCCTAGAAAATGCATGGTGCTAGATCGACACTCAGGCTTGATCTTCTGGTGGTGGTGGAGTCTGGATCACTCCAAGGACGAAGGCTTATGTAGACGTGGTTGGAGCTGGAGCTGAAGTGGTGGCTCTGGTGTCAGGAACTGGCACTGCTGTTGACCTCTGAGCTCGTGGCACTCTGGCAAATGCATCAGTGGTAGTCTTCCCTTTCCTCTCCTGCATGTCATCTTGAAGTTGCTCCACTGCAGACTGAATCTCCGTTACTTTGGCATCCAAGTCATAGAACTTTTGTTCTACGATTCTCTCTAAGCTCTCCTTATTCTGAGTGAGGGTGGCCAATCCTTTCTCAATCCTCAGTGTGGATGCAATCAAGTAACTAAGCTGCTCTTGCTTGGTTTTCAGGAAATACTCAGATGCCTCCTCTTGAGTTGGCATCTTGGCAGCTTTCTCCTTCCTTGCCTTCTCCTTCTTAGCTTGTGCATGAGCTGATAATGGTTCATCCTTGTTCATCACAACTTGATTATCTTCAAAATCTGGATGGATAGGCAAATGTTCCTTGTCCAATAAGTATATGCATGTGACCATCTTGGAGTTTATCAGCCCTTGGATCTGAGGGGCATAACCACAGCTCCTCTTCTGATCTGCTGCAGTCCTTTTGATAGTTTCTACCATGAGGCTCATTACCTTGAACTTCTGTGGCACATCAAAGATATGAAGCAAATTGATTGCATGGCCTCTGATCATCTTGTGATCACCTAACTTGGGCAATAAATTGTGCCTCAGAATCCAATTGATAGTTGGTAGCCCTGACAGAAGATAATGTACTGACCCAAATTTGAAAGTATCAAGTGCCTTGTTGGGGATCTCCTTGTACATGTTGGACATGGAGTTGTGATCCATCTTCTTCTTGGCATCTATGCCCAAGTCATCCTCATTTTCCTCTGGGGCATTGATCAATTTTTCCCATTCCTCAACAGTTGATTTGTACCTTGTACCTTCAGACATCCACACAATTCTGCCATCTGGATAGAAGTGTGATGCGGAGTAGAATTGCATGATCAGCTTTTCATTCCACTTTGTGAGCTTCTGCCCAACAAAGTCAGCTACTCCACAAGCCTTGAAGCTGTCTTGCACTCCAGGATAGTGCTCTTCATTGTCCTTAATGTATTCCCAGTCTACCCATCTCATGTCACAAACGATAGGCTTCTTATCAAGCAAAACTGTCTCATAGAAGTCCTGCTGTTCCTTTGTGTGGAACCTGTAATCAACAGCAGTTCTTCTCCTTGTAGAATAAGGATCTTCTGCTCTCCACTTCCTCGGCCCTGAATCTCTTCTGATTTTCATATCCTCAGCCACAGGATGAGCATCGTTGTGGTCTGGGATCTTGGGCTTTAGCTTCCTCAGAACTTGACCTTCTTCTTCTTCTGCAATGTCAGGCACTGGGGCCTTGTTATTCTCAGCAGCTGGGATGCTCCTTGTATTTCTCTTTGGAGCTAACTTGGCCTTTGATGCAGCTTTGGGTGCTTCCTTGGGCTTTGATGCAGTAGCCCCTGATCTTATAGCATCACCCATAAGCTTAGGTGCCTTAGGTGCCGGTGCAGCAACCTCTTCTTCTTCATCTTCTTCCTCAGAAGAACGTTGTTCAAACTCAGCCATTGGATCAACTTTCTTGCACCATCTGCCCCTTTTCCTTTCCTTCTTCCCTTCAGCAACAACTGGCCCTTTGGGTGCAGGCTTTTCAGCAATCTGAGTTGAGGCTCTAGCCTTTGGCATAGGCTATCTACCTGCTGGCCTTTTGACTTTCAAGCCTGGCTTGGTGCTCTGTCTTGAGCCATACTCCTTCTTGAGCACTACTTTCTTGGAAGTAGCTTCCTCTTCCTCTGCCACATAATCTTCATCCTCTGATTCTAAGGTTCTCTTCTTCCTTTGTCTAGTGGCAGCTTTTGGCAAATTGCTAGGGGCACTCCTGCTGCCTTCGTCTGAAGAACTGGAGGGACTAGTGCCCTCACTCATATGCACTAGCTCTTCTCACATATTCTGGCTGTCACTCTGATCAGACATGATGAAAAAGTTGACTGCTGACCCTGTGAAGAGTTTATAGATGAGGTAGAATAGATGAGCATCACAAAATGTAGAGGTTTTTTGCAAAAGAATGATTCAAAATCTTAGTTTTAGTTTCCCACAGAAATCATTTCAGATCTACCGATTTTCAAACTCGGTGATACCGAAGCAGTTTTGGAACCTAAACTAGTGAACTCGGTCAGACCGAGTCACAGTTCGGTGGCACCGAGACTGCTAGGGTTTCACAAAGTTCCAAAATCGGTCACACCGATTAGTAATTCTCGGTCAGACCGAGTCTCACTTGTGCAATGGCATGAGCCAAATCGGTGGGACCGAGTTTTACAACTCGGTGGGTCCGAGATGGTTTCGGCGGAAACCTAACCCTAAAATTTCAAATCAAACCTATTCTACGAATTGCATAGACTGGATAGGAGTGTTTCAATCGTGGCTAGAATCAATAAGATCATAATGTGCTGGGAATCAGATGGGGAATAGCACAAAGATTGAGTCCATACCCTAGTTCGGCGGAGACTCTCTACGGCGGCAACGGCGGGGTTGAATTCCGTTGACGGCGATGGAGACCAGCGACAGGAGGCGGCTGGCGGCGAGGAGACGATCCGGAGACCACGTTGGCAGAGCGAGCTATCGCGCGGGCGAAGGGGTTCGGAGAAATTTCCAAATTTTTGCCCGTGTCTATATATAGCCCGACCCTGTCGGTGTGACCGAGTGGAACAACTCGGTGGCACCGAGATGCAAAACTGTAGACAGTTATTGCAACTCGGTGTGACCGAATAGTTCAAATCGGTTGCACCGAGATCGAAAACATAGATCGACTTAATGATCTCGGTAGGACCGAAAAGGAGATATCGGTCAGACCGAGAATCACAAAGAAGTTTTGGAAGTTTAAGTCTATGACGAATCGGGGACTCCGAGTGCTCCTCACACAGAGTGGTTCGAATCTGACTTGATTAAATTTTGTGATGTAGCATGAATAGAGTTTGAGATGAGAAAAGCATAGATAGCTAGAGGAGGTTCTTAGGCATTCTTGTCCATCCACTTGGCAAGAGAAAAGAAAATCAATCAATCAAAACAACAAGTGGATGTCCTCGAATGAGTAAAATATGCAACCAACATGCTCACACAATAAAATGGCAATTGAAATATGTGACAAAGCATGCACAATCAATACTAGCATCTATCAAGCAATTGGTGATGACTAGGTCATCTATATATGAGTATATTGACTTAGGAGTCAAATGAGAACATTTGATCATAGGTCATACTCATCGTTTAAGCACAAGTGGGGTTACCACTTTTACATAAAGCATTGTGGTGTTCACATCATTAGAGTTGCTTTAGCTCAAGTCTTAGAGTAAAGCTCCCCCTAGATGTGATATCCCCCCTAAGAGGGATGAACTAACCTTGGGTTTTGTCGATGATGACTTCATGTAGATGTTGAAGATGTGGATGCTCAATGTTGATGTAGAACAATTGGAGCTATCCATTGGAGTGAATTGCACTTTCAATACCTACATGGGTTAGTCCCACAAGGAACAAACAAGGATATCCATAGACATAGAGTGATGCACACACAAGATGATGTCCATGAAAGCTTTTAGGTTACCTCGTCCCTTGACTTACCAACAACAGGGTTTGTGACTCCTTGAACTAGTGCAAGATGTGGAAGTTGATTGCACTTGTTCTTGCTGAAATTATTAGAGTGAAGTATGTTGGCGGAGTCACCCTCAAGAACTCTCTAGTTCTTCTTCTTTTGGATCCACACCATCTTGATGGGAATCCTTGGAGTTGTAGTCGTACTTGATGAAGTGGAACTTGAAGTAGTCTTGGGAATCCACTTGACTAAGGTCTTAGGAGCTTCTTCAAATGCATCAATTTCCTCTTGAAGTTTGTCCTTGCCTTTTTGTTTGTAGTCTTGTGGTGGAAAATCATCTTGAGCTTGTGTCCCCTTGAAGGAAGTAGGATCATACTTCTCTTGTTGAGGAACAAACTTTGTCTTGGGGTATTGATCTTCTTCCCACTCAACTCCATTGGAGTTGAACTTTCGTTCAAAACCAACACCTTGATTCTTCCGGTGTCTTCCTTGCTTGCGTACAATTTCCTCGAATTGCCTACTTATGGCAAGGCTCTTGTAGACTCCTTTCTCTATAATTCCCTTCAATAAGCCATTTTCTTGCTCAAGTGTAACTTGGCTAAGAGAATCATTAGTGGAATCAAGAGAACTACTAGAAGCAACAATATTGGATTTAACATGATCATTGTTACTACTAGAGGAAGAATCTTTCTTGTTCTTGTTACTTGACTTGACTTGAGGCATGTAAGTGGATAAGAGTAAACGCTTGGCAATGTAAGAAGAACTTTTCTTGCGGAGATCATCATTGATTGCTTTTAAGAACTCATGCTCTTGCTCAAGATTGAGCTTTTCAAAGCGTAACTTCTCATGAGCTCTTAAAAGTTCTCGATGATCTTCGAAGATAGTTTCATGAGCTAACTTAAGAGTGTTTAGTTCTTTAGTTAGAGCCTCAATCTTCTCCTTATCATTGTCATTCGTTTTATCTTGATTAGCATGATTAATTGACGTTTCATCATAGTATTCATCACTAGAGTTGTCAACAAGTAAATCATCATCACCTAACAAGTCATCTTCTTCACTATTGAAATCGACATACTCAGGATGTGTTACCTTAGGACCTTTGGCCATTAAGCATCTTCCAATTCCTTCATTTGGTGAGTCAAATATGTCGTAGGAGTTGGTTGACACAAGTACTAGACCGGCAACACCTTCATCTTGAGTATATTCGGAATCGGAGTGATAACTTCTCTCGGAGTGGTTGTTGGAGTCGGAGCCGGATACCCATTCACCAACATGAGCTTGATGTCTTCGTTTTGTGTAGCTCCTTGATGACTTTTCCTTTCTTTCCGAATCCTTGTTTCTCCGTGAGTATCTTCGTTCATAACGATCATCTCTACTCCTTCTCTCTCTTGATGGTGATTCTTCTCTTTTGCTTCTTCTTTTTGGAGAATCTTCTCTTCTTTTGTAGGGAGCCGTACACTCATTGGAGTAGTGTCCGGGTCTTCCACAATTGTAGCAGTTTCGCTCTCGACTAGAAAATCTTTTGTCATTTTAGGATCTTGACTTGGAGCTTCTATCTTTGCTTCTACTCTTGTAGAACTTGTTGAAGTTCTTCACCATTAAGCTCAATTCTTCATTGAAGGTTTGTTTCTCACTTGATGATGTGGGGGCTTCACATCAGGCTTTATAAGCTCCACTTGATTTGTTGTGAAGTTCCTCTTTATCCTTGAGTGACATCTCATGAGCAACAATTCTTCCAATGACTTCCATTGGCTTGAGATCTTTGTAATTGGGCATCATTTGGATCAATGTGCACATGGTATCATATTTTCCATCCAACGCTCTTAGGATCTTCTTGATGATGAATCTATCGGTCATCTCTTCACTCCCTAAGCCGGCAATCTCATTTGTGATGAGAGCAAGCCTAGAGTACATTTCAGCGACACCTTCACCATCCTTCATTTTGAACTTGTCAAGTTGACTTTGAAGCACACCCAATTTGCATTCCTTGACGGAGTCGGTACCTTCGTGCATATCAATCAAAGTATCCCAAATTTCCTTTGCATTCCCAAGACGGCTGATTTTGTTGAATTCTTCGGGGCACAATCCGTTGAAGAGAATATCACACGCTTGAGCATTGTATTGCAGCATCTTCAACTCTTCCGCGGTAGCTTCACGGTTTGGTTCTTTCCCATCAAAGAAGTCACCTTGCAAACCAACACACACAATAGCCCAAACGGCGGGGTTATGTCCAAGAATATGCATTTTCATTTTATGCTTCCAACTAGCAAAATTAGTACCATCAAAGTAAGGACCTCTACGATGATACTTTCCCTCGCTAGTCGCCATACTCTCCTAGGTTGTGAAACCAAGGCTATGATCACCAAAAGCTATGGAAATCAAAGCAAATGGAGACCAAAGCTCTGATACCACTTGTAGGATCGAAAGTATGTCTAGAGGGGGGTGATTAGACTACTTGACCAAATAAAAACTTAACCTTTTCCCAATTTTAGTTCTTGGCAGATTTTAGCTACTTTAGGACAAGTCAAGCAATCATCACACAATTCAAGCAAGCATGCAAAGAGTATATAGGCAGCGGAAAGTAAAGCATGCAACTTGCAAGAATGTAAAGGGAAGGGTTTGGAGAATTCAAACGCAATTGGAGACAAGGATGTTTTTGTCGTGGTTCGGATAGGTGGTGCTATCCTACATCCACGTTGATGGAGACTTCAACCCACGGAGGGTAACGGTTGCGCGAGTCCACGAAGGGCTCCACCCACGAAGGGTCCACGAAGAAGCAACCTTTTCTATCCCATCATGGCCATCGCCCACGAAGGACTTGCCTCACCAGCGGTAGATCTTCACGAAGTAGGCGATCTCCTTGCCCTTACAAACTTCTTGGTTCAACTCCACAATCTTGTCGGAGGCTCCCAAGTGACACCTAGCCAATCTAGGAGACACCACTCTCCAAGAAGTAACAAATGGTGTGTTGATGATGAACTCCTTGCTCTTGTGCTTCAAATGATAGTCTCCCCAACACTCAACTCTCTCACACAGGATTTGGATTTGGTGGAAAGAAAATTTGAGTGGAAAGCAACTTGGGGAAGGCTAGAGATCAAGATTCATATGGTAGGAATGGAATATCTTGGCCTCAACACAAGGGTAGGTGGTTCTCTCTCGGAACATATGAGTTGGAAGTGTAGATGTGTTCTGATGGCTCTCTCCACGAATGAAGAGGAGGTGGAGGGGTATTTATAGCCTCCACACAAAATCCAACCGTTACACACAATTCACCAATCTCGGTGGGACCGAATCAATAAACTCGGTCGGATCGATTTAGTAAACCTAGTGACCGTTAGTGATTTCGGTGGGACCGACATGCAACTCGGTAGGACTGATATGGTTAGGGTTAGGGCATAACGTAATCTCGGTGAGACCGATTACTCAAACTCGGTGAGACCGATTTGGTAATAAGCTAACTAGAGGGTTGGTCAGGTAAACTCGATGGGACCGATTTGCTCTTTCGGTGAGACCGAGAAGTTACAAAAAGGAAACAGAGAGTTTACATTGCAATCTCGGTGGGACCAATCCGCTCTTTTGGTGAGACCGAAAAGTTACGAAAAGGAAACAGAGAAATTGCAATCCCATCTCGGTGAGACCGAGATCCCTATCAGTAGAACCGATTTGCTTAGGGTTTGGCAGTGGCTATGACAAGTGAAACTCGGTGGCGCCGGATTGAAAGAATCGGTATGACCGAGTTTGGCTTTGGGTTTAGGTCAAATGTGGATATGGGAAAGTAGTTGAGGGTTTTGGAGCATATCACTAAGCACATGAAGCAAGAGGCTCATTAAGCAACACCTCATCCCTCCTTGATAGTACTGGCTTTTCCTATAGACTCAATGTGATCTTGGATCACTAAAATATAAAATGAAGAGTCTTGAGATTGAAGCTTTAGCCAATCCTTTGTCCTTAGCATTTTGAGGAATCTACTTTCATCATCCATGCCATGCCAATCATTGATATTTCCTGAAATAATTATCTTGGAATAGCATTAGCTCAATGAGCTATATGTTGTTATGAATTACCAAAACCACCTAGGGATAGTTACACTTTCACATTGGTTCATAAGATGCCACATAAAATTGTTTCTTGAAGAATTTGCTGACATAATCCTTTGGAAATCGTTTAGCCTTGTTTATTGCAGATATGGCATGGTTGCATGGGATGGCACTAAGGTCCCACTTCCTGCATCCACAAGTCTCAAGTTCCAAGTTCACAACATGTGTTTGCTACCCACTTGTAACTTGACATAAGTTCACGCAGCTTGTATGGGCTTGTAATATTTGGCCCTCTCCTTCTCGACCTCTAGCTTCTCACTCTAATGAGGTGTTATCTCCCATCTTGCTTCTTTCCACTCTCTATGTTCCTGTGCCACCTCACCACCTGCTTATGTTTTATCCCATCATGCATTGTCCTTACAGGTTTTCTCCTAACATCTAGAATGTACTTGTTAAACACCTCACACAAGTTGTTAACTACCAAGTCAGTCTTGTAGTTTGTGTCAAATGCATGCCTTGCCCATGTTTTTTTGGTATTGCACTAAGCCACTTCCAAGCTTCCTCACTTTCAGATCTCGGATCATTCATTGCAATATTAAATTTTTGTTCATTGTAGGCATAGCTAGCATTATCCATGCATTTCTTAAGATCTTCTTCCCTAAACCCATGTAACATCCCAATTTTCAATTTGGATGTGAATCATTAGGTCATCATATGCATCCATGATTCTTGCATTTTGAATTGGTTTTATTTGCACATTTTGATCCTAGAGACCTTAAGAAACTAAAGGACCATTTGAGAGAGTTGGAGTTTTTTATAAAAAAAATCTGTTTTGAATTTTTTTAAAACTGGTAAATTGGATCAAGGTGATTTTTATTTGAAATTATTTTTCCGATTATTCCAAAATAAATAAAATAATGAGATAACATAATATGACTTCTTCAAAACAGAGGAAATAATGGAAATTTAATTTTAAATAAAAATATTTGTTTATTCGAATTTTATTTGAGATTTTATTCGAGTAAATTAGGGGAAATTGCATTTTAGCCCAGAAAAACTTCATGTTGTCCTAAATATTAGTAGAGGATCGTGAAAAATATTTTTGGGATTTTACGATTTTCATGTATTTTCATTCTGAATTTTTCTGTTTCGGTGAATTTTTTAAAAAAAACTTACAGACCGACCACGCCGAAGGCCCAGCCGCCACCGCCTACCCTCGCGTCACGTCGCCCGTGCCCGAGCCGGACTCCGGCAAGGAGTCCGACGCCGCCCCGCCTCCGTCGCCCCCTTGCCCAAGCCGACCCCGCCCCTCCCCCTTTATAAGACACCACACACACCCCCCCCCCTCTTCCCTCACCGCCGCCGCTCGCCTCCCGCAGTAGCAGTAGCCGCAGCCACCGCCGCCTGCTGCCGCTGCGCCGCTCCACTGCGCCACCCCGCGCCGCTCCGCCGCCCGCGCTGCCCCACCTCGCAGCCGCCGGAGCCACTCCCGCCGTTGCCGGAGTTCGCCGCCGCAGGTTTTCCCACACCGAACCGGTAAAAACAAAGAGAAACCGCCCGGTTTTCTTTATTAAGTTCGATTTATTTTTATAGATCGGTTTTATTTTTAGGGTTCGTTAATTAGCAAACGTTCAGCCTATCTTATTTGTTCGTGAATGAATTCGTTAGTTAGTCTCGGTTAGCGGACGTTCGTCCGATAGATTTTTATTTTTAGTTTTATTTTCGGCCAGGGACCTATCCGTAATTACTTTTATCGCAGATTAGTCCCTGATCTTCAAACCTTCGCTACTTTTTGCTTGTTTGTCCAATCTAGTGAAACCAACGCCAAAATCTTCGTCTCATTCCCCTCTGTCAAGATAATCAACTTGAACATGATTTTGGAAATTTAAAATTTGGTTTCAAGCAGATTTGATTTCGAACTTCTTTTGATCGTAGTTTGAGTTTCGTAACTCTGATTTGATTGATTCTTTTTGCAAATCGAAACTCTTCACTTGAACTTTCAGTTTAGATCTTTTATTTTTGGTTTTACCTTTGCATCTTATGCTTGAGTGCTTATGTATGCTATTGTTTGTTCACGATAGAGCTTCCGAAGTGCGAGGCTTGCTACTATGAATCTCTAGGGTTTTCCTATCGTCAGCAAGGCAAGTAACACTTTGATCATATTCCTTTACTACCCAGTTTTTTTAAGCATTAGTTTCAACCCTCAAACATTGCATGAATAGGATTTGATCACATGTAGGTATTGGGAAGTAGTTGATGAGGTAGAACCTATTGTCTTATATGCAAACCTTGGGTGTTACTACGTTATGCTTATACCGCTATGCTATGCTCGTAGATGTGGATTGGTTTGAGAGAATTCATGAAAGATGTGAGAGTTATTGTTAACTAAGTTTTAACTTAAGGTGGCTACTTTAATACACATCTGGGTGGATTGGTTGTGGGCACCTGGGGATATACCAGTGTTGTCCAAGGAGATCCCGGGGAACCCGTGTGATCATCCTATGGTTTGCCACCCAGGCTCAAAGGGATGATAATTTTATTCATGCTCGAAACTTCTGTGTGCAGCCACAAGCCATTATGGGCTCTGGCATAGTTGAGTATGTTGTGTGACCTCTTTCAGTGGTAGACTACCAGATGTAGGGGATGTAGGTGGTACTGTCTACCCATCATAAAGAGTTAATACTTCTGAAAGACCGTGTCTCGGTCATCCGTTTCTCAAACATCATGTAGTGCGAGAAATTCAACCAAGGAGATCGAGTCTTGTGGGAAAAAGTGTGTGAACCTCTGCAGAGTGTATAAACTAGTCATGGTTAGCCGTGTCCCCAGTTATGGACATCTTGAGTATCTGGTACTTGAATTATTATGTTGGTCTCATCACTTTACTTAATTAGTTTGTCGGGTTATTAATCTTTTATTTTGGGATTGAGTTGGGATTACCTTCTCAATATTTTAAACAAACTTTTTAGTTAAGTAAAATATATTCCTTTGTTGTATGGAAAAACTAGCTTTATGCAAATGATAGCCATAGAGCCTCCACCAGCCATATATGCATGTAGTGATAGTTGTTATTCTGTTCATTGCTCTATAGTGTTATCTTGCCAGCATATTCCATGTGCTAACCTACACGGCTGCAACGTATCATGTTGCAGAATTTTCAGACGAAGAGTAAAGTGCGCTAGGTCGTTGTCGTGCACTCAGTTTTGCCGTGGAGTTTGATGGACTCATTTATCTTTGAAGCTTCCGAAGTTATCTTATTTAGATGGCCTTTAGCCATATTGTTGTAATAAGTACTCTATTTTGAGACACTCGATGTAATAAGTGTGTGATTGAACTCTGCAATAAATCCTCGAGTACTGTGTGTGTCAGCAATACCGATCTAGGGATGACACTTAAGCACAGAGACTTGACCGTCTGAGGTCGGGTCACTACAACCCAACATTCTGGAAATTTGTATATAAATGTCTAAGGCAGAATCTTTGGTTGTAGTTTGGAAACAAGACATTCATTGCATTTAGTAACCCCTGGTACACACAATTTAACAGTCTAAGCTACTAGCTAGCACAAAGATAACAAATTGAAGTGTTGCAAAAAAATGAAATATGCATACACATACCTTTTGTCTATCTGACATTATAGTATATGGTCCAAGCTATCCCACTTCTCTCCATAGGAAAATGTTTAGTTGGTGTAGAAACCAGCACCAAGTAGGTGTGTCCTCTTGTCCAACAATGCAAAATTCCATTGGATATATATTGTTGTTGCCAACTCTACCAGTGGCAGCAAGGAGTTTAGCACCAGTAGTGAGCTTAATAAAGCATCCATCAACACCTACATTATCAACATATCAAACAATTAAATACAATTGAATGAGAAATAATACATAAGTAGTGCACAAGGTTCAGAAACTAACAAATGAATGGTTTGCACCCCTTGAGAAACCCCTCCCTTGCTCCATTGATGCAATAGAACATGGCATGGAATATGGGTCCTAGGTGGGGAATTTTTTAAGTTGGTATTGGAGTAACAGTAGTGAGTATTACTCTACTCCCAGAGTTTGTATCCATGACAGTCTGCGCATAGTCTTTAAGCTCGGGATATTGCTTCTTGTGATCTCCTAACACAACTCCAATAGATATGTTCTTTGCCCTATATGCCATGGACTTCGGCACATCCACACCATATTTTTTCATGCATGCATCAATTATAGTCTGAATGCCAGTGGTTGGATCAGATCTGAAGAGGTGCTCATATTTCTGTGCCAGCCACTTAGCACTCACTCTAGTGGTCTTTGTAGTACTAGGGCAAGTGTGCTCTAGTCTCATCTTCTCAATTATAAAGGTTTTATTCCCTTTTATAACTGCTGCCACCATAAAGAACTTGCAATGTTTATCTCTGCACTCAACAATTATCCTCTCATCTGAATTCCTGTGACACTTGAAATTTCTGCTCTGAGTGATGTGTAAATTCACCAAAGCATCTCTAAATTGATGTTGATCCCCAAAACACAACTATAAGCATAGTTGCTAATGTGGTCGCTCCATTTTCTCATTGTACCATTTCCTAGCAGGCCTCTTCTTTGCCCTACTCTTCCTTTTGTTTGGTAGGACGAATGAAAGTGGCTCATAACCATCGTCATCACTCTCCTTCAGCAAACCCTTCTCTTGTTCATCTGATGAAGGTTTGAAATCTGGTTCCACCTCTTGTAACACACTTGAATGTGACCTTGTTGTTGGTCCTCTCCTAACTGACAGCTTCTGCTTCTTCTTTGGAGGTACAACAATAGTTTATTGTTCTTCTGAAACCAATGTGTTATCTTCCTCCAGCTCAAATAATTCCTCAACTTTAGTGTCACCCTCATGATGCAGCACTTCTTCCTCCTCTGAATCTTCATGATCTGTTTCTTCCTCTTCTACTCCTTCCTCTCTCTCCGTCTTTTTCCCTCTTCCATCTCTAGATCTTCAGCATCACACATATAATAAGGGGCACTGCCAATTTGACCTTCATCATTAGAGGAGGAAGCATCATTTTCCTCATATACCTCATATCCCGGGTGTCCCTCTTCTTCTTCTTCCAAAACAACTTTCAACTTGGCATTTACATTCCTGCTTTCTTGTGTGCAAACAGCGAGAGCATGAGTTGTAGTAGAGCTGCTACACTGACTTTCAGACACTATGCCTTGCTGATTAACAACTAAGATGAGAGGCTCACTTAGATCAAGCACAACAGGCTCTTGATACACAACATGGGACAATTCTTGCTTATGACATTGTTGCCTCTCAAATTCACTAACGGGGGGTAGACAACCCTAACTCACTACTGGAATCAGCTTATTTTTCGTCTGCCATGGCGGACGGCAAAGGTACCAAAAGCGGATGGCAAAGGCCTTTCCTGTCTGCCACTAACGGCAAACCTGCCCGGCAAAGAGAGCTATGGTAAAGAGGTCCTTTGTCGTCTGCTTCCTCAGAGTGGACGATAAAGAACATCACTACAAAAAAATACACTTCCGTGATGATACGTGTTTGTCACAGTAGGTCACGTTTTTGTCATGCATGTACATCCATGACGATTTTATGACAGAATCAAGATAGTCATACCTGTGCTGTCGTAGAAGTGTTCCATGATGATAAATTACGCGTCATAGAAGTGCTTTTGTCGAGGGTGACCGACAAGTGGCATTGACCGTAACGGGTCGCCGCTAAGCTATTGGGTCTGGTTTTGGATCCGATAACCCGTTAACAGCCCAGACCAATGGGGATTTTCCACGTGTAAAAATCTGATTGGCCGGAGGAAACACGTGTTTGCTCACCGTTGGGACAGATGTCATCCACTCATTGGACAGGAGGCGCCTATGATACGTCGACACGTGGCACGGCCCAACAGAGACCCATTCCGGTGAAAAGGTCGGCCCAGCTAAAGGCCCACCATGTTTTTTCAAACACTAGTGGGCTGGCCCATTAACAGCCTGCCATGTTTTGGGCCAAATTGAGGCTCGTAGAAGACCATGCTCGTTCAAAGCCAGCCGTGCTTTGGGCCAAATTACGTCCCATATCGGATCAGGCCCGTTAACAGGCAACTGTTCTTTTCGGCCCATTCTAAGATAGGTTTGTATTTTAGCCTGTTAAATGCCCGTTAACCAGTTCGGCCCGATAATAGTTTCAGCCTGTTAGCGGCCCGTGGTGCATCTGAGACGTTGTCGGCCAAGTTTAACTTTATGCCCTTTAACGGCCCATGCAGAAACTGGGCTATTTCTTATACGAAGTAACTTTAGGCCTCTTAACAGCCCGTAGTCTTCGTGGATAAATTTCGGCCCAACAGGCCTATCGTCCTGTTAATGGCTCGTGGAACAGTTGGGCTTAATTACAGCCCGCGTTGAATCCGGCCTGCTTACAGCCCATCTGATAATGGCCCGTGACACTTTTGGGCCTATGGCCTGCATGGATACCGGCCTGCTTAAAGCCCATAATTTTATTGGGCCAAACAGGCCCGAGATATATTTTGGCCTGTTAACTGCTCGTCCTATTTGGGCCAAACATGGGCCTTAGGCAGTTTCGGCCTGTATTGGCCCATGAATTTTCCGGCCCAATGTTGGCCCAATCTAGGTTTTAGCCTGTTAAAAGCCCATGGTATTCTCTGGCCTAGCTGGCTAGAACTTTACTCGGCCTGTTAAAGGCGGGAAACTACTGTAGGTTTAGACCTGCTAATGGCCCAAGATGATTATTGGCCCATGTTTTGGCCCATATATGAGTAACGGGTTGGCCTGAAGACCGACAACACTGAGATCCACTGAACCTTCCGGCCTAAATGACAGCATACCGACCAAAGAATAAACCTAGACTATACAATAAAGAAATTACGGCATATTACATCCACTGGGAATCAAAGTTCGCTACCGGTGATAATAAAGCGCAACATGACCGTGGATTACATACACTGGGCATCAAAGGTCGCCACCAGTGCATATAAACGCGCCAACAAAAGAATATACAAAACTGAGAGCACTTCAAAAGGCACTAGGCCTGGCCAGGACGGGCCTCGCAAGCAGCCGAACAAGCTGATGAGACCTCAGTTGTGTCAATGATAGATGCTCCATCCCTAGCTGTATGGCACCATAGTGCGCAAGGAAGTTCTCTGGCATATTCTTTGCATCTTGGACTTCAAGTCAGAGTTGAGCTGAAGCAAGCCTTTCTGCTTTAAGTTGATATTGAAGAAGTCGAACTGATTGAGGCAGCGATGCTACCTCTTGAGCACTGCGTTGGATTTCCCCGAAGAGGAGATGATGATGCAGCAAAGTAGCGTAAGTATTTCCCTCAGTTTTTGAGAACCACGGTATCAATCCAGTACGAGGCTACGCTCGAGTCCCTCGTACCTACACAAAAACAATAGCTCAACGCAACCAACGCGATTAGGGGTTGTCAATCCCTTCATGGTCACTTACGGGAGTAAGATCTAATAGAGATGATAGATAATATTTTTTGGTATTTTTGGTATAGAGATGCAAAGTGAAAAGTAAAAGGGAAAGTAAAAAAAGCAAAGCATTAATAAAGTGATGGAGATTGATATGATGAGAATAGACCCGGGGGCCATAGGTTTCACTAGTGGCTTCTCTCAAGAGCATAAGTATTCTACGGTGTGTGAGCAAATTACTGTTGAGCAATTGACAGAATTGAGCATAGTTATGAGAATATCTAGGTATGATCATGTATATAGGCATCACGTCCGAGACAAGTAGACCGACTCCTGCCGCATCTACTACTATTACTCCACTCATCGACCGCTATCCAGCATGCATCTAGAGTATTAAGTTAAAAACAGAGTAACGCCTTAAGCAAGATGACATGATGTAGAGGGATAGTTTCATGCAATATGATAAAAAACCCATCTTGTTATCCTCGATGGCAACAATACAATACGTGCCTTGTTGCCCCTACTGTCAGTGGGAAAGGACACCGTAAGATTGAACCCAAAGCTAAGCACTTCTCCCATTGCAAGAAAAACAATCTAGTAGGCCAAACCAAACTGATAATTCGAAGAGACTTGCAAAGATAACCAATCATACATAAAAGAATTCAGAGAAGATTCAAATATTATTCATAGATAGACTTGATCATAAACCCACAATTCATCGGTCTCAACAAACACACCGCAAAAAGAAGATTACATCAAATAGATCTCCACGAGAGAGGGGGAAAACATTGTATTGAGATCCAAAAAGAGAGAAGAAGGCATCTAGCTAATAACTATGGACCCGTAGGTCTGAGGTGAACTACTCACACTTCATCGGAGGGGCTAGGATGATGTCGAAGCCCTCCGTGATGATGGCCCTCTCCGACGGAGCTCCGGAACAAGCCCCAAGATGGGATCTCGTGGGTACAGAAGGCTGCGGAGGTGGAATTAGGTTTTTGGCTCCGTCTCTGATCGTTTGGGGGTACGTAGATATATATAGGAGGAAGGAGTACGTCGGTGGAGCTTCGAGGGGCCCACAAGGCAGGGCTGTGCCCTAGGAGGGGGCGCGCCCTCCACCCTCGTGACCGCCTCGCGGCTTTCTTGACGGAGGGTCCAAGTCTCCAGGGTCTTATCTGATGAGAAAATCACGTTCCCGAAGGTTTCATTCCGTTTGGACTTCGTTTGATATTCTGTTTCTCCGAAACTCTGAAATAGGCAAAAAACAGCAATTTTGGGTTGGGCCTCCGGTTAATAGGTTAGTCCCAAAAATAATATAAAAGTGGAAAGTAAAGCCCAATATAGTCCAAAACAGTAGATGATATAGCATGGAGCAATCAAAAATTATAGATACGTTGGAGACGTATCAGGCATCCCCAAGCTTAATTCCTGCTCGTCCTCGAGTAGGTAAATGATAAAAAGAGAATTTTTTATGCGGAGTGCTACTTGGCATAATTTCAATGTAAATCTTCTCAATTGTGGTATGCATATTCAGATCCGAAAGATTCAAGACAAAAGTTCATATTGACATAAAAATAATAATACTTCAAGCATACTAACTAAGCAATTATGTCTTCTCAAAATAACATGGCCAAAGAAAGTTCATCCCTACAAAATCATATAGTTTAGTCATGCTCCATTTTCGTCACACAAGAATGCTCTCATCATGCACAACCCCGATGACAAGCCAAGCAATTCTTTCATACTTTAATAATCTCAAACTTATAAACCTTCACGCAATACATGAGCGTGAGCCATGGATATAGCACTATGGATGGAATAGAATATGATGATGGGGGTTATGTGGAGAAGACAAAAAAGGAGAAAGTATCACATCAACGAGGATAATCAATGGGCTATGGAGATGCCCACCGATTGATGTTATTGCAAGGGTAGGGTTTGCCATGCAACGGATGCACTAGAGCTATAAATGTATGAAAGCTCAACAAAAGAAACTAAGTGGGTGTGCATCCAATTTGCTTGCTCATGAAGACCTAGGGCATTTGAGGAAGCCCATCGTTGGAATATACAAGCCAAGTTCTATAATGAAAAGTTCCCACTAGTATATGAAAGTGACAAAACAAGAGACTCTCTATTATGATGATTATGGTGCTACTTCGAAGCACAAGTGTGGCAAAGGATAGTAACATTGTCCCTTCTCTCTTTTTCTCTCATTTTTTTATTTGGGCCTTTTCTCTTTTTGTATGGCCTCTTTTTTTTATTTTTCGTCCGGAGTCTCATCCCGACTTGTGGGGGAATCATAGTCTCCATCATCCTTTCCTCACTTGGGACAATGCTCTAAAAATGATGATCATCACACTTTTTATTTTTCTTACAACTTAACAATTACAACTCAATACTTGGAACAAAATATGACTCTATATGAATGCCTCCGGCGGTGTACCGGGATATGCAAGGAATCAAGAGTGACATGTATGAAAGAATTATGAACGCTGGCTTTGCCACAAATACAATGTCAACTACATGATCATGCTAGCAATATGACAATGATGGAGTGTGTCATAATAAATGGAATGGTGGAAAGTTGCACGGCAATATATCTCGGAATGGCTATGGAAATGCCATGATAGGTAGGTATGGTGGCTGTTTTGAGGAAGGTATATGGTGGGTGTATGATACCGGCGAAAGGTGCGCGGTAATAGAGAGGCTAGCAATGGTGGAAGGAAGGAAAGTGCGTATAATCCATGGACTCAACATTAGTCATAAAGAACTCATATACTTATTGCAAAAATCTAGAAGTTATCAAAGCAAAGTATTACGCGCATGCTCCTAGGGGGATAGATTGGTAGGAAAAGACCATCGCTCGTCCCCGACCGCCACTCATAAGGAGGACAATCAATAAATAAATCATGCTCCGACTTCATCACATAACGGTTCACCATACGTGCATGCTACGGGAATCACAAACTTTAACGCAAGTATTCTTCAAATTCACAACTACTCAACTAGCATGACTCTAATATCACCATCTTCATATCTCAAAAAAATTATCAAGCATCAATCTTTTCTTAGTATTCAACGCACTCAAAAGAAAGTTTCACAAATCTTGAATACCAAGCATATTATTATTAAGCAAATTACCATGCTATTAAAGACTCTCAAAATAATCTAAGTGAAGCATGAGAGATCAATAGTTTCTATAAAACAAATCCACCACCGTGCTCTAAAAGATATAAGTGAAGCACATATAGCAAAACTATAAAGCTCAAGAAATATAAGTGAAACACATAGAGCAAAACTATAAAGCTCAAAAGATATAAGTGAAGCACATAGAGTATTCTATCAAACTCCAATTTATGTATGGCTCTCTCAAAAGGTGTGTACAGCAAGTATGATTGTGGCACACTAACAAACAAAGACACAAATAATACAAGACCCTCCAAGCAAAACACATAACATGTGGTGAATAAAAATATAGCTCCAAGTAAAATTACCGATGGAAGTAGACGAAAGAGGGGATGCCTTCCGGGGCATCCCCAAGCTTTGACTTTTTGGTGTCCTTGGATTATCTTGGGGGTGCCATGGGCATCCCCAAGCTTATGCTATTGCAACTCCTTGTTCCATAATCCATCAAAAGATTTCACCCAAAACTTGAAAACTTCACAACACAAAACTCAATAGAAATCTCGTGAGCTCCGTTAGTGAAAGAAAACAAAAGACCACTTCAAGGTATTGTAATGAACTCATTCTTTATTTATATTGGTGTTAAACCTACTGTATTCCAACTTCTCTATTGGTTATAAACTATTTTACTAGACATAGACTCATCAAAATAAGCAAACAGTACACGAAAAACAGAATCTGTCAAAAACAGAACAGTCTGTAGTAATCTGTAACTAACGCAAACTTCTGGAACTCCAAAAAATCTACCAAAATAGGATGACCTAGACAATTTGTTTATTGATCAGTAGAAATTGGAATCAGTATTTTATCACGTTCTGGTGATTTTTAAATTGTTTTCGTGAACAGAAAGATTCTGAAATTTACAGCAAGATCAAATAACTATCATCCAAGAAGATCCTATAGGTGTAACTTGGCACAAACACAAATTAAAACACAAAACCACATCTAAACATAAGGTAGATGGATTATTTATTCCTAAACAGAAGCAAAAACAAAAAAAACTAAAACTAAAATTGGGTTGCCTCCCAACAAGCGCTATCGTTTAACGCCCCTAGCTAGGCATAAAAGTGAGGATAGATCTAGGTATTGCCATCTTTGGTAGGTAATCCATAAGTGGCTCTCATGATAGATTCATATGGCAATTTTATTTTCTTTCTAGGGAAGTGTTCCATGCCCTTTTTTAATGGAAATTGAAATCTAATATTCCCTTCCTTCATATCAATAATTGCACCAACCGTTCTAAGGAAAGGTCTACCGAGAATAATAGGGCAAGAAGGATTTCAATCTATATCAAGAACGATAAAATCTATGGGCACATAATTCCTATTTGCAACAATAAGAAAATCATTAATTCTTCCCATAGGTTTCTTAATAGTGGAATCCACAAGATGCAAGTTTGGAGAGCAATCATCAAAATCACGGAAATCTAGCAAATCACACAAAGTCTTGGGAATAGTGGAGACACTAGCACCCAAATCACACAAAGCATAAAACTCATAATCTTTGATTTTAATTTTAATAGTTGGTTCCCACTCATCATAAAGTTTTCTAGGGATAGAAACTTTCAACTCAAGTTTTTCTTCATAAGTTTGCATCAAGGCATCAACGATATGTTCGGTAAAGGCTTTATTTTGACTATAAGCATGATGAGAATTTAGCACGGATTGCAACAAGGAAATACAATCAATAAAAGAGCAACTTTCATAATTAAATTCCTTGAAATCCAATATAGTGGGTTTAGCAACATCTAGGGTTTTATTTCTTTCAATCCCACTTTTATCAATTTCATTATCAAGATCTAAATACTCCAAATTTTTGGAACGCCTTCTAGGTAAAGGAAGATCATATTCAGTTTCATCAAGATTCATATTGCAAAACAAAGATTTAATAGGGGACACATCAATAACTTTTAGATCTTCATCTTGATTTTCATAGGAATTGGAAGAACACAGTTTAATAAAGGCATCTTTCATAGCACGCGTCCTAGCGGTTCTTTCCTTGCACTCATCATTGGAAATTCTCATGGATTTGAGAGACTCATTGATATCATGCTTAGGAGGAATAGATCTAAGCTTTAAAGAATCAACCTCAAGAGAAATTCTATCAACGTTCCTAGCCAAATCATCAACTTTAAGCAATTTCTCTTCAAGCAAAGCATTAAAATTATTTTGTGAATTCATAAACTCGTTAACACTACTCTCAAATTAAGAGGGCATCTTATTAAAATTCCATAAGAGTTGTTGTAGGAATTTCCATAATTATTAGAAGGATTACTAGCATAAGGCCTAGGATTAAAATTCCCTCTACACGCGTTGTTACCAAAATTATTCCTACCAAAAAAATTCACATTCGTAGATTCATTATTATTCTCAATCAAAGTAGACAAAGGCATATAATTAGGATCAGAAGAAACACTTTTAGTAGAAAATAATTTCATAAGTTCATCCATCTCTCCACTCAAAACATTGATTTCTTCTATCGCGTGCACTTTTTTATTAGTAGATCTTTCAGTGTGACATTGAGAATAATTAACCATAATATTATCTAGGAGTTTAGTAGCATCTCCTAAAGTGATTTCCATAAAAGTACCTCCCGCGGTCGAATCTAAAAGATTTCTAGAAGCAAAATTCAATCCGGCATAAAAAAATTGTATAATCATCCACAAATTCAAACCATGAGTAGGACAATTACATATCATTAATTTCATTCTCCCAAGCTTGTGCAACATGTTCATGATCAAGTTGCTTAAAATTCATAATGTCGTTTCCAAGAGAGATGATCTTAGCGGGAGGAAAATACTTAGAGATAAAAGCATCTTTGCACTTGTTCCAAGAATCAATACTATTTTTAGGCAAAGACAAAAACCAAGCTTTAGCACGATCTCTAAGCAAAAAGGAAATAACTTCAATTTAACAATATCATTATCGACAGCTGTCTTCTTTTGCATATCACATAAATCAACGAAGCTATTCAGATGAGTAGCGGCATCTTCACTAGGAAGGCCGGCAAATTGATCTTTCATAACAAGATTCAACAAAGCAGTGTTGATTTCACAAGATTCGGTATTGGTAAGAGGAGCAATCGGAGTGCTAAGGAAATCATTATTGTTGGTATTGGTGAAGTCACACAATTTGGTATTATCTTGAGCCATCGCGACAAACAAGCAACCCAACACACGAGCAAACAAAAGGCAAGCGAGAAAAAGGCAAACGGAAAAGAGAGGGCGAATAAAACGGCAAGGGTGAAGTGGGGAAGAGGAAAACGAGAGGCAAATGGCAACTAATGTAATGCAAGAGATAGGGATTGTGATGGGTACTTGGTATGTTGACTTTTGCGCAGACTCCCCGGCAACGGCGCCAGAAATTCTTCTTGCTACCTCTTGAGCACTGCGTTGGATTTCCCCGAAGAGGAGAGGATGATGCAGCAAAGTAGCGTAAGTATTTCCCTCAGTTTTTGAGAACCAAGGTATCAATCCGGTAGGAGGCTACGCTCGAGTCCCTCGTACCTACACAAAAACAATAGCTCAACGCAACCAACGCAATTAGGGGTTGTCAATCCCTTCACGGTCACTTACGTGAGTGAGATCTGATAGAGATGATAGATAATATTTTGGTATTTTTGGTATAGAGATGCAAAGTGAAAAGTAAAAGGCAAAGTAAAAAAGCAAAGCATTAATAAAGTGATGTAGATTGATATGATGAGAATAGACCGGGGGCCATAGGTTTCACTAGTGGCTTCTCTCAAAAGCATAAGTATTCTACGGTGGGTGAACAAATTACTGTTGAGCAATTGACAGAATTGAGCATAGTTATGAGAATATCTAGGTATGATCATGTATATAGGCATCAAGTCCGAGACAAGTAGACCGACTCCTGCCTGCATCTACTACTATTACTCCACTCATCGACCGCTATCCAGCATGCATCTAGAGTATTAAGTTAAAAACAGAGTAACGCCTTAAGCAAGATGACATGATGTAGAGGGATAGTTTCATGCAATATGATAAAAAACCCATCTTGTTATCCTCTATGGCAACAATACAATACGTGCCTTGCTGCCCCTACTGTCACTGGGAAAGGACACCGCAAGATTGAACCCAAAGCTAAGCACTTCTCCCATTGCAAGAAAAACCAATCTAGTAGGCCAAACCAAACTAGTAATTCGAAGAGACTTGCAAAGATAACTAATCATACATAAAAGAATTCAGAGAAGATTCAAATATTATTCATAGATAGACTTGATCATAAACCCACAATTCATTGGTCTCAACAAACACATCACAAAAAGAAGATTACATCGAATAGATCTCCACGAGAGAGGGGGAGAACATTGTATTGAAATCCAAAAAGAGAGAAGAAGCCATCTAGCTAATAACTATGGACCCATAGGTCTGAGGTGAACTACTCACACTTCATCGGAGGGGCTAGGATGATGTAGAAGCCCTCCGTGATGATGGCCCTCTCCGGCGGAGCTCCGGAACAGGCCCCAAGATGCGATCTTGTGGGTACAGAAGGCTGCGGCAGTGGAATTAGGTTTTTGGCTTCGTCTCTGATCGTTTGGGGGTACGTAGGTATATATAGGAGGAAGGAGTACGTCGATGGAGCTTCGAGGGGCCCACGAGGCAGGGGGCGCACCCTAGGGGGGGCGCGCCCTCCACACTCATGACCGCCTCGTGGCTTTCTTGACGGAGGGTCCAAGTCTCCTGGGTCTTATCTGATGAGAAGATCACGTTCCCGAAGGTTTCATTCCGTTTGGACTCCGTTTGATATTCTGTTTCTCCGAAACACTGAAATAGGCAAAAAAACAGCAATTCTGGGTTGGGCCTCCGGTTAATAGGTTAGTCCCAAAAATAATATAAAAGTGGAAAATAAAGCCCAATATAGTCCAAAACAGTAGATAATATAGCATGGAGCAATCAAAAATTATAGATACGTTGGAGACGTATCAAGCGACTGCACAGAGGTTGTCTCACACCTACTAGTGAGTAGCTTCAACTCACTGTCTTCATCAAGACAGGACCTTGGGGTCATCTCGCTGTCCTCAATATGATTTGGCTCACTATCTTCCCTAAAGTTCTGTCTTGCATAAGAGATACGACTCTGAAAGAGAAACAAGGAGATACGTAACAGGTTTCACAATTATATAAGAAAATAAATAGATCTATTCTGCATAAGGAACATGTTTTTACAACTTCAATTTAAAATTGGTAGTTATTGCAAACATCCAATCAGATGTAAACAGCAAAGTAAACAGCAGTGGAGGAAATAATGCCTATCCAACTCTATACTAGAACAAAGTTTGAAGGCTTGAGAAGGATGAACTTACATTACATGTTAACACGGGCTAGACAAAGCCCTTCTCCATGTTGATGGAAGGATAATTCAATAAATTCCCTAAAGAAAAATCTTTATAAGCGTTGCCATTATTCTACATTTCGCAAAGAGTAAATATAGATCAAATAATATTGGAAGAAATAGAGGATAATGAAGCTCAGGTGCAGACTGATGATACATAATCAAATAGCAATTAATTAAGTATAGGGTTATAAGGAAAAAGGTACTGACAAGAGGACTGCAGACATCAACGTGTGTAGTGGCATTGGCTTTATTCAACATTTTGGTAAGAGTAAATGTAGATATGATAATTTGGAGAAAGTGGAGGGCAGGGCAGATAAGATGCAGAGTAATGCTAGACAATCAACTATCTCGCGATGCAAGTACAGTAATACCACCACCGTCTGTTATTACTTGTCGCTCAAATGGATGTATCTAGCACTATTAAGTTATAAATACATCCAATTGATCAACAATTAATTCGATACAGAGGGAGTACATGACAACAGGTACTTACATGGGCAATCCAAAACTTCATAACCACTGTGTTAATTCTACATTCATCTAAGAGTAAATATAGATCTTATAATTTCAAGCAAAGGGAGGATAAAGAAGAGAACATTTATAGTGACGCTACATAATCAAACAGCAATGAGTGTAAGTATGCTGACAAAGGGCAAGAGGTACTGACAAGAGCAATTCAGAGCCCAGTATTGTTGTGAGATCCTATGATCCTTTGAGCAAGGAGATTCATATGAAATTAGTTTTCATACAGGAGAGAAGGTAAGGCACATTCGGAAATTTAGGAGTTCAAATTTTGAATTAATATCATAGACAGTACCTCACGCTGGGCTCTCAGCAGTTCTAATAGGGGTTTGGCCAGTGGAGTAGGGGTAAAGTGTGGTACAGTTGGGCCTGTGTTTTCTGTGGCTGCTGATCTATCTGATTTATCAGGTATCACTACCTTTTCCGAATACCTAGTTTATACTCCTTGAGGATCTGCACTCACCCTCTTCCTTTTGGACATCTATTACGAAAGAACAACATTTGACTGGAAAAACATAGTATGATGACACATGGAGTAGGTACAAAAAATGGATAGGTATGGCATATACTCATATATGATGCTTAAACTAAGCAGATGGTGTAACAAAGTAGAAGTAATGCAACAGGTCAGATGCAAAATATGTGCGACCAATACAACCTTGCCAAGTTAGAGCAAGCACCTTGATGGGTGAATAAGATAGGCCATCCTCCACCATGACAAGTTTGTTAGCCAGTGGATTGTTCTGCAATATTCCTCTCCTGCGCCCATTCTCATATTCATTTTGGTAATGTTCAATACCTGACATGCATGAAAACATAAAAACAAGTGAGATTATCTTTGTAATGCAGAAGTGATTCTAATCCAATACTGCCTCCCTGTAACCCCTTTGTGCTATCTCTGCAATTCTTCTGAGAGATGCCATGCATGATGTAATTTGGTGTGTGCATTAATATAATGCGGCCTACTACTCAAAATATGAGAGCTCCAGAAGTGATGATACTTCGTAGATGACATTTCAACATATAGTAAAGAAGAACAAGTCGACCTGACCTGACAGATTCAAAATATACTAAGGGAGAACAACTCGACCAGACCAGTCGACCGCAAATGTCTCTGCTACTCTTCGCAACAAGGAAATACTTATTAAAGAAGAGAAGAGGATCATCTTAAAGAAGAGCAGAAGAGCAAGCAGATTGAAGATATTACAAGTCTTTCTATACAATGTCGGTTGTCCACACATGATGAACCAAAGCGCACAGAGAAATAATATTCCTTCCGGTCTCTCCATATGTGGCTCACATGCATTTCGAAACTAAAGTAGGAACATTTAGCTAACCAATTAAACATCTCTCAGTTTTACTAATATCAGCATAATATCAAAATATCAGCATAATATCAGATTTGAATTTGTACAACTAAGCTTGTTTAGCTTGATGGGTGGAGCAGTGCTATTACGACACGAACCACGTAGGCTAGTTGTGGTCATCATAAATTGGGGAAACCGTAAGCATGATGAGTATAGTGTTGACTGTGGCAGTGGGATGGTAGATCTGAAGCTGCAAACCGCGCAAAGGGTAGTTAGCAACCGTTGTTTGCTTTGAAATAACAACTAAGATTTGGTATGGACAAGAAAGTACAGTCAACAAGTGACAAAGAAATGCAATTATGCTGTCTCTCTATATGTCGTGACATGCATTTGGAAACTCAAGTGGGACCTTTAGCTAACCAATTAAATGTGTCTGTTTATTAATATCAGTATCATATCACAATCATATTTTAACAACTAAGCTTCGCAATTTTGAGTGTTGTGTTGTTTAGCTTGAAGGGTGGGGTAATGCTAGTACGACAGAAAGCACCTACGCAGATCATAGTAGAGTAGACAAAAGGGGAAAACCCTAAGCATCAAGAGTAAAATCAGGAAAGTGGAATTAGCTGGACCAGTGGGTGGCGCACATGCTTTTCGAAACGAATATAGGAACATTAGGTGACCAATTAAACGTTCTCTATTTTAGTAATATGAGCATCATATCAGATTCGTATTTCAACACCTAAGCTTTGGAATTATGAGTGGCATGTTGTTTCGCTTGATGGGCTAAGGTCTTGAGGAGTAGCACGGCACGAAGCACCTACGATGATGGTAGTGAATATAAAGGGTGGAAACCATAAGCTTTACGAGTATAGTGACCGTGCCATGGTGGATCTGAAGGTGCAAACCGTACAAAGCTACTTTGCAACCAATGTTTGCTTTCAACTAGACACTACGATTTGGTACGGACAGGAAAAGTATGGTAAACAATTTACGATCTATTTTCCGGGTGAGATCAATTACTTAAGCACATATGGAAGAGTACCACCTCTCTTGCGACGCCGTATAGGCCCCTGCTGATACGTTGAGGGTGTTGCGGGTGCGATGGCTGTCGGCGGCGGGGAAGAAGACTTTAGACGCCAGACGGCCGTGTCAGGGAATAAATCTTGTTGTCGTGGACGAGGCGGTCGTAGGAGCGGCAACGACAAGGTGGACGACGGTGCCGGTGAAGCGAGAGGACGCAATCAAAGGATCCTGGTTCGGCGTCGTGGATGAGAGACGTCCATCTCTTGCAGTGGACGACGGGGTAGGGGTAGCGGCTCCGGCAAGGTGGAGGATGGGGTGGCGGGCGGAGGAGGCTGGCCGCAGTGGGGAGGTTGTTGTGGCGCCGACGGTGTATGAATGGGGAAATGGAGGGGGAGGGGGATCTCAAACTTTGGGACGCGCTTGTCTGAAATGTGGGAAAGTTACGAACTTATCCCCTGTTTAAAATTTCAGACATCACATCGGTTGGGGATAAGACGGTAATCTCGCATCTCCCGTATATTTGCCAGTAGCGATTTTGAACGAGGAGAGGGTGTTTTGCCGCCCACGATTGGCGTCCACGATGTATGAACGGGGCTGACAGATAGGGTGGTTCTGTCACGTCTGAGGGAAGTTACACATATGCCCCTATTTAAAATATTTGCCTACATCGATTTCGGACGAGGAGAGTTTGTTTTGCCGCCCACGTTTGGCGCCCACCGTGTCTGAATGGGCTCAGAGGCGGTCGTGTCACGTCTGATTCAAGTTACTAGTCTACCCCTATTGACAGCAGTGTAAATCCGGTCAATAAGGATGTCAAAGTTTCAGGGGTAGATAGTAATTTCCATCTCGCAAACACTTGCTTCGTGCAGCCCACAAATGATAGTGGGTTTTTAGCCGCTTCGTTCAAAACTTGGGAGAATTAGCATTCACGTTTGCCCTGGGCCCTGACAACTAAATTCAAATCCAATTTGTATTCGATTACGAATATCCACAGATAATTCTACCTTTTGTTATTTATTTCTTCAAAACCACAACAAAGATTTATTCCACCTTTATATATGATTATGATTTAGAAATGTCGTGATCTTCGAATTCAGTAGGTTGGATATAGTTTACAATTTTATGCTAACATAGATATTACAAAAGAAAGGAAATTTCAATTAAGTTTACTATTACAATTAGCAGAACATGAATCAATATAGTTTCCTCTTTCAGTTAACAGTAAGATAAATCAATTAAAGTAACACAAGCAAATTTTGGACTTGCCAAATTAAAGTAACACTAGGAAATTTCAGAACATGGTAAGAGAAAACAGTTAAGAGGAAGCATTGCACTACCCTAGCAAATTTGAAATCTGGGGTGAACTTATGGCCACTGCAGTACCCTAGCCAAAGATTAACCTGCCTAATTAAACAAACATCTGAACTTATTTGAGAGGAAGCACTACACTACCCTAGCAAATTTGAAAGTATACTAGCAAATTAAAGTAACACAAGGAGAAAAAATCTACTTCTAGGGTTATAAAGCAGAGGATGAACATAGGATGAACAAATAGGGCGTGTTTGGTTGGCCGCGCTACACCTGTATGGCATCTTAGATGCAATTTGTAGCTTGTTTGGTAAACTGCATGACCATCTGGGCCAGGCCCAACTGATGCAAAAAGTACCCTCTCAGCTAGGCTGAGAGCTACGCCAGAATCGGCCGTTCCTCTGATGCATGCACGAGCTGAGCCCAATGCCTGCACCCACCTCTGCACTGTTGTAGAGCAGGGAACCACGACCGCCAGTGGTAGCAAGAGAAGTTTTTACTGAATTTGTCAAGAAAGATTACCTGAATCTGAAGTTCGGCTAGTGCCATGGCCAGTTTCTCTTGTTTGCTGCAAACAACATGACCAGTTTACCAAACAACATCTTACTCAGCTTGTGGCACCTCATACAACCTACCAAACACATGTTCAGCTTGGCCAGTCCCACGTCACACAAGCAACCAAACACACATCTGAATTTACAATTGCATTAGCCCAGCCAGGCCACACTCAGCCAGCATGCTACATGTCATGCGGCAAAATGTGACCCGGGCAACTAAACACGCCCATAGAGGACGAAAATAATCTGTTACTGCTAGGGGAGTGCTAGGGTTATAAGGCAGAGGATGAACTACCCTAGCAAATTTGAGGCCCGCGTACTTTAGTTGAACTAAAATTTGTTAAAAAGCAGAGGATGGACAAACCCTAATCCCCAATTGCAGAAGAAATCAGAGGAGGAGGGCAGACTAGGATACTTACAGCACGCCGCCGATTCCATGCATCCAGTGATGGCTACTGCTAGGGTTCGCCACCCAAAGTTGCGCCATCCGCAACCGCTGCTCCATGGACAACAACGCCTCCGAAAGATCATCGTCGTCGGTGGAGTATGCAGAGCTAGAGTCGTCGCCGCTGCCGCCGTCGCCATAGATTCCGCCATCCGGGCCTCTACGTAAGCACGGGAGGTCTCCGCCGCCGTCTACGTACTCGCTGCCGCCTACCGGAGTCGTCGGCGCCACCATCATACTAGAAGTAGTGGCATCAAGGGACTTGTGGATTTGGCATGTCTTGTTCTCACAACAACATGAATGTGCTCCAGCGATTTCCATTGTTCAAGAGACTTTGTAATTAGGATGTATCACCGTGCAAGTACACCGTCAATGGCCATAACTATAACATGTGACACTACCTTATCGATGGTATCTATCCTTAATGGACGGTGTTTGAGAAGACCATATCCGATCCCCATGGCAACAAACAAAGCCAATTTGCAACAATACAAGAAGCAACTAGGAAGGATCTGGGCAAGGCATTCAGAGTGCTCCAAGCTCGTCGGGGTATTGTTCATGAAGCTTGTAGGACTCGTAGATTTTGTGGCAACTAATTATATCTTGTGTCATTTTACATAATATGATTGTCGAGGACAAGTGTGAAGGGGCAGCCCGAATCCATGATTTTGAGAAGGCTAGAGAACAAGTCCACATCCCAAAACAAGATGGAGATCATATTCTGAATCCAGACTCAACGACCTTGTGAGTATATATTGACCCACAATAAAAAGCAAAGAGTTTAATGTTTGAATTGTGCATTTGGAACCAATTTTATATCTGAACTATGTATTTTTCTTGCTACAAACAAATGTTGCTCCCTGCGTGCGGTATTCATGTACAAGATTGACTTGCATGGATTTGAGGGCTTTGATATGATAAGTATAGATGTCTGATATGACATTTGAGACGCCGTCCAATACTATCTGTGGCACGTCTGAATGTGTCGGCGAACGTTTAGGGGCCGGATTTGCTAAGTCCTGCCGAATACGCTGTTAGAGCTGCCCTAAAGCAGGTGACCGTAACCAGCTGACGGTAAACCTCGCGCGATGGGTGGCACGCTTTGTTTCACGGCTCCAAGTTCTACCACTCGGAGTCGTAGCAGGTAGTATGCGGGCGCGGCTCGTGGTCCTCCCTCGCGGCCGGAGTGGAGCTGCGAATCTTGTCGCCTGGACCGCCCGCATGCAGTGCAATGCACTTCGCCTGCCTTCAATGGAGCACACCGGCCAAAAAATCCCCCGTTGCGTTCGCGGCAGCAGCAACCCGTCCGGGCCGTATAATCTCGACCCCAGCGACCGTAGAACAACACCGCTGGCACGAGGAAAATCGCCGGTTTCACTCACTCCCCTGGCCTGGCCCGTGTACGTACGTATTTTGGAGGTTTACACATTACAGCTACGTGTCGGCCGTATCCTCGGATTCCTGGGGTCGATGCCCTCGGTCGTACGTCGCCGATTCGGATTTCGGCTGCGCATTTAATCGATCGGATCGAAAGCCTCACCGGTAACTCTGACCCGGGACATGGTCGGAGTCAATGGCGGCCGACCAATGCCTCCGGTACAGTAGTACTACTCCCTTGTCCTACTCTCTGTATCTTTGTACATGTTCATGGGTCGTATACCAGCTGCTACACTGTGTACCGTACTACGTACGTAATATACCCTCCCCCCCCCCCCCCTGCATTGAGAGCAGCTTTATAACCCACCAACAACGCTGACTCGACTCGCCACGGGTGAACAGAACAGTAAACGAAACCGCAGCTAATCCTGCAGGCGGAGGCTGCGCGAATTAACCCGCGGTGTCAGCCCGGCTGAGACCAGAGGTGGCCGACTGCTCCTACACAGACAGACACACAGTGAAACCAGCCGATCATCACGCATCCATCCACGGGTATTTAACAGTCGCAGGTTCAGTTAAGCTCGACAGTAATCATTCGCCTGCACTGCAGATTATTCAGTCCTGATGGTACGCTGTGCGTTAACAATTCATCACCCCCGTCGCCAAGAAGTTACTGCGCGTGGTACTTTGCGAACCCCACTGTTACAGTCAGTTTAGTTTAGCCATTACTAATCGTACTAGTACTACTACTACTTGGACAGTAATCATTCGAGCATGCATCAGTTTCCTACAGTAGTTTTCCTTTTACTGCGGACCATTCACAGCGTCAGCAGTGGTGGTGGTACTCGAGCAGGCAGGCTCGCTCACACCCACTCGCTGTCGCTGTTGGTGGCGGGAGTATCATTGTTTTCTACCGCGCGCCCCCGGTCCCGTGTCCGACGCCGCGGGACCCACCGCCCCCCGCTCGGCGCTAGATGCCAGGCCGGTCAAATTCTTGCGATTGTCTTGCCCTCGCCCTGCACTCGGCCCCAGCACAGAGCCCGTACACTGGCCCCCAGCACACCACAGCACATCAGACCCCGTACCACCACCACCCACTGCTTTCGCTCGCGTGATTCCGAGGAAAATTTCCGCCCTCGCCCGCTCCCGCTCTGTTCTACTCCTTCCCCTCAGAGTTCCGCCATTGGCTGGCCGCGGACGAGGACCGGAGGACACAACTGGAGGACGGACGGACCCATCCGGTGAGAAAAAAAATCACAGTAACACTTCTTTGACTGCATGACGCAATGGGTGTGTGTATACTGTGCTACGTGCTGCATGCCGCTGTCAGTGTTCACAGGTTAAGGAGGCATGCTGCAGTTAGTGCGAGGTTAAGGGCCACTGAAGCAAACTGGGCAGCAGTGACAGCACGGGATGAACATGATTCTGAATGCTTGGTGACGGGGGTGACACGTGCTTTCCTCGTCAGCACTGACTGCCCTGCTTGCTTGTGTTTGAATGGACTGAATGGATGCAGGCAAGAATGATTAAGCTGGTAGTAGTAAGCACCAACAGTCACTTTTGCACAAAGTCACTGCCAAAAGGGAGATAAGTTAAAGTTTTAGCTTTCTTTATTCAGCAATCACCGCAGCTTTATCGATCCCTGGCTGAGGTTAAGAGCAGACAAAAATGATGATGATGGTGATAACTATCCTTCTCCAAACTGCATGTGTCGAGGTGAAAGTGGGATCTTAATAAAGGCCCTACAAAATCATGCGTACTAGGGCTCATCTTTAAACTAACCATGGCAGATAAGATCACTAGTGTGATCAATTAGTAGTCAATAATGCAAGTAGCGTCGTATAATTTTCAAGGTCCCGGGCCCGGTAAAAGAAGAAAGAAAGTGAAAGCCAAGGCCCTTTACCCCACGCCCATGTGAGCCAAGGCGCTTTGGAGCAGGTGAAAAGAAACAAAGGGTGGATGGGAGATTCTCCCTGCTCATGTATAGGCGACCGTGAATGCATGGTTCCAAGGGAGGCTCCACGGCGGTCACGTACCCCCATCAAATCTTTGATTGCAGCAGTAGCACTGTGCGGTTTCTTCTCAATTGATGGAGTGCTCCCATCAAAGTTTTGGGATTAAGCTCCATCGTTGAATGGATGCAGCTGACTAATTAGATTGCGGCTTGATAAGGCTATTGTATACTGTACTGGTGCTTGGCCAGGGTTTTTCAACGTCGTAGTAATGATCAATTATGTCCTAGATTAGGGCGTGGGATAGTGCTAGCCTAGAGCCAAGTAAACAAATGGCGGTAGCGTAGTGTTCTTGCGGCCAGTATATTTGGTTAGTGGGATCACTGCTCCTTCTCACCAAGACGAAGTTGAGCTGGCCGCGCCCTGTACCCCGTGCAAAGCCGTCGTCTACCTCTTCGAAAACACCTACTCACACGCACAAACACACACAGAGAGACGGGGCCAGCCATGTATGTTTGCCTAATCAACCACGCTCGTCTTATTTACCGCCCCAAGCAGCTCGATGCTACTCTACCAGGGCCTATAGACTATAGACTATAGACAAGACAGCCAGCGGCTTCCAAAGCAACTCCGTACTGTGTGTTTGCTTGCACGTACTACTGTGTTTTCCTTTGTACAGGTAACGCGCATCAAAAATGAAATGAAAATGCGTGCACGCAATGAGAAGAAGGCGAGAGACCAGACAAGTCATCACAAAACGAAAGACAGAAGAGGGCAAAACAACAAGCTGCTGATCCAGCAGCGGCCTCATCGGTTGCTTTGTGTTTTCACGTGTAGGAAACGCCGCGAGTTTGCGCGCCCGGAACAGTAACGCCACGCCGTGCCATGCGCACCGCCAGTAGAGCAAGCAGGTCATGCATGTGCATGCAGCCTGGGCCGTCCTCGTCTGCGGGCTGCGGCGTTGGCTTGGTTCAGGTTGGTACGCCGGCCGGGGTCACGACTTGCACGCTCCTTCGATCGTTTGTCGCAGTCGGAGCAGAGACCGTGTTGAGCTATTTCCGTGAAACATTTTCCTTTTCATCACCATGAGAAACAAGACGCGCAGCACCAGCAGCGGCACTTTTGTTTGCTGGACCAAACAGGCTACCGAGTAGCCCACACGGGCGGTGGGCTGGTGGCTGGCCCCAGCCTAGGCCGAGGCCCCCGCCGCAGCGCCAGCCCCAGGTCGGGGTAGCTAGCTGCCCGACGTGTCGACGTGCCGAGCGTAATGGCGATGCCATGCGCGCTGCCGTGCAGATTCAGCCACTACAGCGTTGCATTCAGGCGGACATCGAAAATGTTTCCCTTGCATGCATGGGTGAATAACTATGGACGTGTTATTGTGGGCTCGTAGCTTGAGCGCTGCTGCAGCGCATGGAGTGGAGGGACCATCCATCACCCGGCATGAATGAATGAATGTGGTCTCGAGAGTGGGTGACGGGCGTCAGTCCAGGGGGGCGAAATCAATCAATCAATGAATGAATGAATCATCTGCGTCCAGCCATGATCCATCCATCCGCAGATGTGTTGAGATGAGATGAGATCCCCACAGGCCCCGGTCCAACAGTACAAGTTGTTAGTGCTAGTACCACGGCCCATGCGCAACACATGATGCCCCATCCATCATCCACCCTATCCTATACTGCTCCAACATACGGTACCCTGTCCTTGAGCTCAATCATCAGGCATCATGTCTCCCACCAACGGTGGTGTCAATTGTAACTGCTCGTTGTTCATGTTCATTTCATCGGTGTTTGAGAGCAACGGTCTCGAAAGCCCTCATTTATTCAGGCTCAGTTTGCGGTTTCACTGTAAAGAAAAGTAACCAACAGTGCAGGCTGAAACCATGTCAAACAAACGCCAAAACAGGCAAAAGCCATTTTAATCCATCCCTCTATACCAAACGCAGCCTTGGCCCATTTGGCCCACTGAGGAATGTCCTTTTCACCTGTTGAAATTTTCCTAGGTAATCCTTGCAAGGGGTACCACTTACTAGCTATTTCGTTCATAGACCATCGTGTTCGGAGTGGGGCTTTACTTGCTTGATGAAGGGTTAAGAGTCGGAGCAAATTTACAGAATTCTTGGCCCAAAAGGCAGATTCAGCCCCAACAGATACATACACTATACAAGGGAACAGACTAACAGGAGAGATGGTGCAGCAGGACTGACTACAGGAGAGACTAACAACTACTGTACAGGAGTGGAGTGCGCCATGTCAGAGATCTAGAGGCACCAAAATGACCATGAACATGGCCTAGGGCATGGCAACAGCTTGGCCTAAACTACCAGTAACATCTCTTATCAGATCCAGGAACTCGGCCGGACGGTGTCGGCAGATGATGTGCACACAGGAGGATTATATCAGATTGCAGGCATCAGGCTGGTATTATAGCCATGTCAGCTGGTTGTGTGCATTGACTCAGTGAGTCATGACTCGTGTGTCTTCTTGAATCTGATGTGCTTCCTCTTTACCTTTCTCTAGAGCACGAATCCTGGAAAAAGGAAAATCATAGTTCATGCCAATATTAAAATGTTGCCACTTAGACTGTACCAGATGTCCTTCTTAATGGAAGATGCTACCATCATGTGGTTATGTCAGCAAGTTGAAATCAGTGCGCCAACTCCAGAATTATGGAGTGCAATTTGCTTGTAGAAAAGAGAGACAGACAATTACCTTCCTTTGGCGGCTGAAATCTTCAATTCCAGAATATGGGGTGCGAAGCTCGCCGCTGCAGGGCGATCGCTCGCTTTTCGTTTCTGGGGTAGAATGGTATGGCGTTGACACTCCACTTGCCCATTGTTTCCCATCACCAGCATAAGGCGAGCAGCCAGACATCATGTAGTAAGAGCTGAGATGTTCCTGCCTACAGATGGTAGGCGTCTCGTGTTGATTTTTGAGAACAGACATGGTGCTGAAACCTTGTTGGAAAAAGCAACTAGATGGAGAAGAAGAAGACTGTGACTGTGGACTAGGAAACGACATGAATGGTGGTAGCCTTCCATGGGGCGTAGCAACATCAGGGCTCGAGCTAGGCAAAGGGCAGCCTTCTACAGTTAAGCCTTGCTTAGCAGCCAACTTCAGAATCTGTTTCTGGTTTAGCCCTGTTCCATAGAGAATGTTCCATAGGCTCCTTAGAGATTCCCTCTGGTTATGTATTACCTGATCCCGCATAGCCATCTCAATTTGAAGCTCAGCATTATTCATTCCCTGAAGGATTCATTTTTTTACATATAAGCAGCTTGTGGGATATCATATTCTGGATGGTAACATACTAAAACTTTGGGGATTACTCACAAGAAGCCTGTATTGGCTGAGAATCTGCAGGTAAGTCCTGTTCCCATTGTTACTGGTAGCCTCCTCGATCATATCTTGGAGCTGACGCCTACGACTCTCATTCAATTCAATATCCTACAGGGAAAAGGATAAATAGCCATGCAAGTTTGCTTCAAGGTAAGAGAGCAAAATTAAACTCAAGATGTACCTTTCTGTAGCCAGCACCAGCTTCATCATTGTCACGGATGTTGTCAAGAATAACTTGTCTCCTTGAAGTTAATGCTTGCAAAACTGTATAATCCTTCTCGTTCGCCTGAATACAAAAACCCATCAGTGCACTGTACATAGTCTGGAATTTCTAAGAGATCTGTTGCGACAATAGATGTAGGAAATAGCTGCTACAGTCTGTTCGATGAAAGAGTTCTCGAAAAATTGATCGGTCAAGTTACCCACCTGTGGTCTTGCAATTGCACCGTCAAGATGTTGGAGCTCCATCCGGTTACGCTTGTTAGTTTCTTCAAGTTCAAACAGTGCTTTCTGTAGATTTATACGTTCCTGAACATTCTCACCAGTTTCCTGGCTCAAGACATTTAGCCAAGATAGCTCATTATCTGCAGCTTTTTCAGTAGGTTTTACGCTCAACTGATGCTCCTTATCAGCTAATTCTTTTTTCAACTGGGATACCTCACCCTAGAAAGTGACAAGGCGACATACTTTAGTATTTTACTGTGGCCAACAATTAGGTAAAACTGTAGAAATTTACTCGTTTCCCTGTTAGGCAAACCTGGAGATTCTCTATCATCCTCTGGTAGTCTTCAACATGATTGTCGATCGTTCCAATATTTTTCTATACAGGAGAAAGAACAAACATCAAATAATAGAACTGGCTACTTTAGCATGTATGAATCACAAAAAATATGAATCAACAGAAATAATATATTGTTGCGTGTGCAGTTGTGCACTCAACCGAAAGAAACGACCCCTTACATGAACATGTGTTTTTATCTCCTTAGCACGATCCGCATACTTGAGTGTATTGGTAGTGTGATGATACTGATCATCAGCTGGTGATATTGTGGCAATCATAACAGTTCGAGAATTACCAGAGAGACCATCCTTCAGAATTCGAGTTAATTTGCTGTAAATAGCCACTGTCACATAACTAGAATGGATAAAATTGGTTCTGATAGTAGAATGTCCACCTGATATTACCTGTTGCGATATGGAACATATGCTAGACCTTTCTTATTTTGCTTGCCGAGGGCATTGATACAATTTGCTAACGCTAGAAGTGACCGATTAATGTTGGCTCCATCTCTAAGCTTTTGGCCAAAATTGTTTGTTTCAGTAGCCCTCTCACTGCTCAAGGAAAATTGTTCTCAGCTTACTTTTGCTGACAGAGTGAAATGAAAAGCAGCAGCCCAAAAAGAATAGTTATTACCTGCCCGCAAGATCAACCAAGGCAAGCTTTCCACGAAGAACTTGACTACCATATTTTCCTTTCTGCTTGCGTCTTACTGTAATCTCCAGTACAGCATGTGAACTTGAAAAAATAGAGGGAAAAATCAGTATTGTCTATGTGAGAATAATGTAAAAAAATGACAGGCACTATTACCTTATTATAACTGTCTTCATAGACTCACGATCTCAAGATTTTAGCAGATTAAAGGTACTCTAGTAAGTAACCTTTAATAGCAGTTATTTAGGTTTTACTAAGACATAGATGATTCATTTTGTATGTAAATAACTAATGAAAGCTTGAATTTTAAAAAGGGAAAGCAGAAGAAAGAAAAATACCGTGAAGAAGTTGCGTTTGCTTCCGTGCTCTCTGTCTTGCGTCTGCTGTTGCCTATGTTCAAGAGTTCAAGAATCTTATCTGCTGAATGGACCTAGCACAATAAGAGTTTAAACATTAGTTTATGCCAAAACCCATGGGAATAACAGCCATGCTTTCAGAATATGGCATGACAAGCAATAGATACCCAATGTTGCGACAAAATTAGACAAGAACATAAGAAAGATGGCTTCATACAAAACTGACCAAATTGGTAATATCAACTTATCAATTATCATAAACAAGATGATCGAATATCTTTGAAAAAAGAAACCAGATAAAATCAGCATGTTAATTATTTATTGCAGTCTTTTCCTAACCAGATAAAATCACCATGTTAATTATTTATTGCAGTCTTTTCCTACAGATTACATAAAAATATCTACTCGTGTTCTTTCATTGTCAACTTATTGGCTTCAAAATCGGTATAGCAGATAACTTTATGCACAAAAAACCTTTAGAATAACAAAAAAGAAGAAGCAAATAACACAACAGAAGGCCAGAATTAATACTAGCAGCCAAGGCATTTATCTTATTACCAGGGAAAATAAATACGGAAGGAAGAGTTGTAAACCTTAATTCTTCTTAAACCAGCAACTATTATGCCATGCTCTGGATCCTCACGAAGCTCCAGGTGACCCGAAGATTTCTCAAGCAAATCGTAGATAACCTGGAATTCAGAAAACCAACAATTATATCACAGCTTATATGCAACACATATATTAGGACTGGTATTTTGATATTATCAACGCAATATTTTGCACATTACCTCATTGTATACTTCCAGATATGAACATGAGACTTCAAATGTATCTGAACTATCATCTTTTTTTATTTGATCAAAGATTGTGCGGAAGCTAAGAACCATAAGACCAGGATCATTCCGGCTTCCAACCATCGTATATGTTTTCCCACTGTAGAATCACATACAGCAGGACATATTAATATACATATGGAACAAATTCAGATTGTAGCTCAGTATAGCAAAAACACCCTTACTGAATAAATAGTATATCAGTTCTTCGACAGGGAAGTTTTGAAAAGAATGAAACAAAAGAAACAAAGTAACCTCCCATAGCAACTGGGAAGAGTTTAATTTTAGCATTTTGAACAGTCAACTACTTATAGCCCCGTAAGATCCAAGATTTTCTCATCACGTTTGCACATGCATAAATCCTAAAGTCTTATCAAACAGACCTGGACGGTGACTTAGAAATAGCAAAACCATTTGAACAATCATTAGATTGGAACGGCAACGGACTAAGTGTGAAGTAAATACAATCTGGAGTTGACAAGCATTTAATCACTTTTTAACCCTCAACCGCATGATTAAGAGGTAAGCTTAGTAGGCATGGTACACATAAGAAAATTCTGAAATAGAGGAAATTCAGGAAAATATAATGTGTTAATTCAATAATCACGTCTGAAGAAGTGTTTGGACAGAATATTATCCATTTCCTTAAAGTTAAAAAACTATATCATATTTTAATGACAGCAACTTATGAGATCGTTCAGAACTGTGAGTGTCAGGCAGTACATATTTGATGCTGGCTAATGATAAACAGTCTGCTTGTCAGTAGTAAAACTATTCCAGTGAATGCATACCTTCCAGTAGAGCCATAGGCAAAGACCGTCACATTAAGGCCTTGAACTACACCCAAAACTGTGGGAGAAATATTCTTATAAACGTCCTGCAAAATGAATGCATTTATATCAAATTAAAATCATAAGACATTATAGTGTAAAACATTAACTATAAGAACACAGCATTTGTTCCCATGTCTTAAATCCATACACATCCATATGGTTCTCATTCTTGCAGTTTCCATATATTCAGTAATAATAACCATAAGTATGGGAAATTCTAATATCAAGACATAGACATATTAGCATCAGTTTGCACATAAATGCATTTTAGGCTACTGAACTTGCTGGGTTGTGTTGAAACACAATACTCACAAAAAAAATGAAATACATAAAATAATTACATGTAGAAAGGCGTATTAAGGTATACTATGTATCTATGTACCTATGTATCAGTTAGACTATCTCCAACAGCAGGCCAAAAAACGCAGCCGTCACAACAAAAAAAACTGACGGCTCCAACAGCAGACAAAAATACCTATATGGCGACCATATTTTTTTTGGTCCTGACCAAACAATTGGTACAAATGATGTATATTTGGGTCACCGCTAGCAGCTGACCAAAAACCAAAACTGCTGTGGCAGGAACCAAACCGCCGCCGCACGGCCTCACACTGCGTCCGCGCCGGCCAATTCTGGTTGTCGGGCACCGCCCTAAGTCCTGCCGCCACCCCCACGACCACTGCTACCCGGTCCCGCACAATTCTGCCCGTCCAACCGTGCTCCACACCGTCGCCAAACTTCCCCGCCACCGGATTCCGCCGTCACTGTCACCATCCCCGCCGAGCTCTCCCCCCCCCCCCCCCAACAGATCTGCCTCCCGGCCTCCCTGCCGTCGGATCGTCATGTTTCATGTGGTTCTTCAATTTTTTGTCACCAGTTTTTGGTCTGCTGGAAAACCACAAGATTTTCTGGTGAACAAAAACCTTCTCTCTCCCCCTAAAATCAGTTTTTGGTCACCAACTTTTTGGTCTGCTGTTGGCGATGCTCTTAGTCCAACCTATTACATATTATTACAATGGGGCTAAAAAATCCACATTAACAGGAAAAATAAATATATGCAGTATTTACAGACCTTGATCAAAATGGTGGAACTTTGTCAGCTATGTTTAAAGTTATTGAGCTGTTGTAGTTGTACAGGAAATGCAGCTATATATTTGAACAAATACGACTATTTCTGAATAAAAGCACATTAGTTTTAGTATCTAACCGGGCAAGAGATTTGACTAGGTATATACACATTTCCAGCATCTATATATACCAGCGTAACATGGCCTGATCATAGAACTTTGATTGCCTCAACATAGTGATCTAAACGCTCTTATATTTGTTTACAGAGGGAGTAACATTTTTTACAAGAATGGTTCTGCCAAGATCCAGCGATAGTGCGATACAGAATTAACTTTTTCAACACGATGTACGATGTTACATGGCTCTTGCTAAAACGAATCAATTTTTTTACGGGAAAAAAATTAGTATTCATATGAAATCAAATCCTAATAGTGATTTAAACATTGTTGGCAGATCTGTTGGGCTTTACGAGTAATTAATACATACACGTGTTTGTCAGGATAAGCTGCTAGGGGTTTATAGCCTGGACTCAAGACCAGCTCGTAAGTAGGACTAGTTATGTATCTATCCAGCCACTGGGTGCTCGCATGATCTCTGTCACACAAAAAACTCGAAATAAATGCAGTGACTACAACTAACTCACAGGTTTTTGAAACGTTAACACAGCAGAAACAAAGTGAGTTTTTTTTTCAAAAAGGGGTAACCACGGAACAGAAACAAGTGGTACTGGGTTAAAAAAACTTAATAACACAGTTGTAGAGCGGACTAATGCAACCGTATCAGGGAGAGCCACTGTAGACGAACTACGAAGACCGTGGACGGCTGCCCAGCTACTTGCACTTAATTACAGTTTACAGGGTAAGTGGTGAAGATAAAGTGTAACAAATGCCCCAGGCTCCAGTCCAGGGCACTGATTAAACAGAGAACTGGGTTTTGGAAATTATTTCTCTAAACTAGAGTCCTTTTCCCTGAAACCAGACGTATACGCGTTAGGTAGCATACCTAACAGTAACAAATACAGCCAAGGATTTGTTTGCTCCAGACTGAATTGGCGTTTTGCACATGCCAATAGCATCGTTACAACCTAGAGCTATCCAAAGCATGAGCAACTCCTAGTTTTGGCAATTAATAAACCAAAGGGGTTGGTTGTGGTTTCGCTTTCTGGAGTGGCATTTCCTAAAATGCAAGACCTGACCAGTCTAGGAACTCCCAGGCTTCAGTGCAGATTTTAAAACACTTGCCCTAATCATCATATGAGCCCGTCGGCAGAAACAAGCTAAACAATTCAAGATTTAGAGCAGCACAAGCTAATGAGGTACATAAGCTTGCGTACCGTATTGGAGCATCCAGGCGCGTACACGTGATCGAAGCTATATCTTTTCTCCTTGGTCCGGTTCTGGATGAGGTCCAGGTAGCCCTTGGAGATATCAGGGTCCAACACGGCCACATTCTGGAGAAACATACAAGCACAACATTATTACTACTACTTTGCTTCTTCTTTTTTGAGGGGTTACTACTACTTTGCTACCAATACCATTACCATCCATGGCAAAATTCTACTAGTTCATGGCCCAACCAAATCAAGCCCAGCCTCTGAATGTTTACCTTGTCATCAATGACTTGTATGATGTGCCGCGAGCGCCGGCGCTCGTTGTCGGTCAGTGGCCTGCACTTGACGGCCACCTGCAAATAGACACAGCAGGATCACACACACGCGCAAAGCAGCAGAGTGATTAAGCAATGGAACAGAAGTGCGGTTAAATCGAAATGGATTGATGCAGAGGATGCAGTAGTACCTGCAGCGTGGCCGTCTGCCTGGAAGCCGGAGCCCGGATGGTGGGCATTGCGCCGAGGGAAGCTTCCTTCTGGGGCTTGGCCCCCAGCCGACCCCCCTCCCTTCCCTTCCTTCGCCCAGAAGATGCGGTGCTAATCTAGCACAAGCCAACGCGGCCGCGCCCACGCCCACGACCCTTCGGAATCACGCCACACGGGGACGGGGGCGGCAAAAAGGCGAGGCGCATCCCCACCGCACCAGCACCACCACCACCAGCCGCGGCGGCGGCGAAAAGGGGCCCCGCGAAAAGGAGCCGGCCACTGCCGCTGCTACACTGGACGGCCACCACCAACCCGAGCCGCCGTCCGCGCCTCCAGCCAGCCAGAAACGACGAATGCCGATGAGAAATGCCGCCGGAGCCCGTGCCCCTCCGCCGAAATGCGGCGCCGCGTAGCCGTTCCCGCTTCCCCGCCGCGCACCAAACGCTGCAGAAATCGCCGCCCGGGAAGGAACAGCGGTTACTCCATCAACAGGAAAAAAAAATGGCGGTGTGTGATTTGGTGGGTGGCACGACGAGGCCGGCAGGCGTACGAAGCGGATTCAGGGGAGGAGGCGTTAGATGAAGGGGGAGGAGGAGAAGGAGGAGGAAGCGGAGGTGGAGGTGGTGGTTTAATGGGGGGAGAATAATTAATCGGCGGCAGCTGGAGAAGGCGACACGGAACGGAAGGGGAGAGAGGGGAGGCGCGGGTGGGCCTCACCCTCGCCTCGCTGGGCCCCACCCAACGGTCCGATGCCTTTGCTTGCGCCTGCGCCTCCGTCCGGCCCGGTCCGGTACACGACGCCGTACCCGCGGTACAGTCCTGCGCACCGCACAGCTCAGCGCGCCCCTCTCTCTATCCTTTCCCTGCCCGCCTGCCAGGTCTCGCTTCGTCGGGGCGCTCTCGTCCCGTGCAAAGCGAGGCGTGGACGCTAGCCGGTGCGTCCACTATGGGGTGTGGAGCGCGCAATGCAACAAAATGGGATTTAGGAAGGCTCGATGTGCACGAGCGCCGAAAGGCGTTCTGCTCCAGCTCAATGCACGATGCGGAACAGTGCGATGATATAGCTAGAGCGGGGAGCTCAGCTTCGCGAGTGTGTGGTGCACGGCCGGTGGGTGATGGTGTGCCTTTAGTTTGGGTATCGGGGCGGCGGCCATGGGTGGCGAGGCTGCGTGGTTGGCTATGTGGCGAGCGTCGTTGCAGCCGCGGTGGATCTCGGCTTAGCTATGTGGGTAGCAAAGGGGAAAGCCGGCGAGGCGAGTGATTCTGGTGTGTCGTGGCTTCGGCGGTGGCGGCTCCCTGGTCGTGGTTTGGAGGCCCTGTGCTGGCGGCGGCGGCACTCATCCATTCTGGCTGGTTCGAAGATCATGGTACCTCGTGTGGTGCATGGCCGGTGGGTGATCGTGTGCCTTTAGTTTGCCTGGCGGAGGCGTGGGAGCTCTGATATTTGGAGCAGTGGTCCTGGATGTGAGGCTACACGGTTGGCTCTATGGCGAACGTCGTTGCAGCCGCGGTGGCTCTCGTCTTAGCAATGTGGAGGAACCAAGAGAAAAATGTGACGAGTGATTCTGCTGTCGCCGTGATTTCGACGGTGATCACTCACTGGTCATGATATCAAGGCCTTGTGCTGACGGTGATAGTCCTACCTTTGGGTAGGTTCAAAGATCATGGTACCTTCTATGGCACAAGCGAGGACCCGAGTGGAAGCTCCGCGCTTTGGCACCGGTAACGGCAAAGATTCGAGCAAAAGCTCCGCGCTCTGGCACCGGTAACGGTGATGCCCGTGGGTGTTGCTTCCTCATGGGGGTGTAGTTGTGTGTGTTTCTCTCCATGTCAGGGCTCCGAATAAAAACCCTAGTAGCTGCACGTAGCTCTCTTGAGGGCGTCATCGAGGAGCTTAGACACCATCTAATCGTAGTGTGTCGGCGCCTTCGACATGCCCTAATCCTGCCGAGAAGCTACTTTGAATCTGATGTGGGGTGTTTTTGTTGGTCTCCTATCTTTACACGTGTTGACGGTGTCCCGGCCCAGGGTTCCCTCACCACATCAGTTCCCAACCTGATTGGTTGTGCTAGCCCATGATGCGCCATAAGAAGACTTCGGATGACTTGATGTGCAAGCTGAAGAAACCAGAGCTGTGGATGACTCTATCTCCGACGTAGCCAACTACCTAGGACTCCTGGTAAGCTATATAAGCCGGGGGTCGGATTCGTCAGTAGACACATTACAATCCTTGGTATCAACTGTACTTTATATACACCCCAATCGCAATATACATTGAGTAGGAGTAGAGGATTATCTCCACCGTGAGAGGAAAAACTTGGGCAAAACCTTGCCTCATGTTACTATCCAGTCCAATCGCCTAGTCGGGATATCCTATCGAGGGATCTACCTGATTTAGCTCCGACCCCTGTCATCGTTGTCACCACTCTCGGTTTTTTCTGCCCACTGGCAGGACCAGATCTCTGCGGCCCGAAACGAGAGGGCAGGTGGCCCTTTCCGGCGAAAGCTTGATGTTGGTGGTATAGCTTTCCGATGGTTTCCTCAGGAGCACGGTGCCGTTCATGTTGGGTGCCTTAGTTGCCTATTGCTAGGTGTGACTACCCATGTTATCTTTCTTGGTGTTGAGTTGATGGAATTCTCACTACACTCTTGGGTGTTGTTTTATTTTGATTTGCTTTGTAAAAGGATTTTTCCTCACCACCTCGTAGCGGCTTGGTCATTCAGGTTTTATTATGTAAAGCGAGCCGAAAACCTATTTCAAGGTACATGAGTGTGACATCCTACCACCGACTCTAAACCCTAGCAATCAAGCTCCTCCCCCCTTTCTCCTAGCGGGTGCCGCTAATATGAGAGCATTGATGATTCTCGTGCGATGCATACTTTTATGTCGTATACAGATATGTGTATTCAACATCAATTCAATTTTAACATATTACTCTTACTCTTCATATATGAAGGGGAGCCTTGGCGCAGTGGTAAAGCTGCTGCCTTGTGACCATAAGGTCACGGGTTCAAGTCCTGGAAACAGCCTTTTGCAGAAATGTAGGGAAAGGCTGCGTACAATAGACCCAAAGTGGTCGGACCCTTCCATAGACCCTGCGCAAGCGGGAGCTACATGCACTGGGGCTGCCCTTTTTACTCTTACTCTTCATATATGAAACGGTCCTTGCATGTCGTATGATGTGTTCCCCTCTTCCTACGCACGCAACTCTGATGAGATAGAGTTTCTAGCCCCCTTATCGGCGCTGTCGCCTATCAGCGCCACCTCCGATGGCCCTATGGGCCTTGGGGGAGTTGGAGGTGCCGCAGCCTCTGGACTCCGCCAACGCGAGGGATCTCGTCCTTGCTTTAGGTCGTTTTAGTGCCATGACCGGGATGGCAAGGCGGCAGCGATGGCGTCCCAGGGTTAGAATCACGTATGTTTTTTGTATGTACCCGCCGATGGGTTAACTCAAATTTTATGTATGTTTTGCTGATCTTACTACATTTTCCACAGTAGTAATGGGTTAACTCAAATTTCAAAATAATATACATATAAGTTTATGTGCATCGATGGTTATACATTGTTCCCCAAATCAACGAAATGATCCGATGAAACACCGATGGTAATAACTCTCCAATACAACTGTAGAAGCAACAATTAGAAGACCGTATACTCAATTAAGCAGTAGCGTGCTGCGTGCATCCATCCTTGAACGGTGTATAAAAGCAGTACTAGTAACGTACAACTAATTGAGCAAATTAAGCAAATTAAGTTGGCATCCGTGCATGCACAACCGCGTGCCTATTTAATCAGATCGAAGCATCAAATCCGTCAGCCTTGATATCGCCATGCTAATCGTCTATAGTAGTACTATTATTTTTTTGGAACTGACCATGCTAATCTTTTATTAGATAATGAAAGAAAAACAGCTTTCCGCCTCTGCATTATAAAATGGTTTCCATGTCGGTTGCCACGTCAACCTCTTTTCTTAAACCACCAGCAGCTACAGTGAGTCTCGGTGTACGACCGGAGCAAAACGGTACAGTTTTATTTCCCCGTTGATTTCCTGGATCGGAGGCGCTAGTTTAGCCTGGTCATAGTGGGGAGTAACTTATACTAGTGTCATGCATATGACACTAGTCTAAATTACTATCTTCATAGTGCAAAGTAACATAGTAGTAGTGTCATAGAGGACTTCATTAATTAGCTTATAGACTCATCTTGTCTTGGAAAACGCTATGTTACAGTAACATATTATGTTACCACTTCTCATTAACTACATGTCACATAAGCAAAAATTTCTCGAAGTGCGCTATGTTACTTGCTAAGTTATTCCTATGACTAGCCTTAGTCAATAGAAACATTAGTGAACCTGTCGCCATTCAGACAACGAGTGAAACAATGATTACCAAAGAAAAAGAAAACCGAGGGAAAATAAATGTATATTTTTTGCGGGGCAAAATAAATATTTTTCTCTCTAACAACGTTAATTTGCTTGTACCTCGCGCTTTTATGCACGGGCTGACTCTTTCTTTCCCTCTAGAGTCTAGACTAGATCGGTCTAGGTGCATGGAACAAGCTAATAATTGAGACTTTGATCCGGATCAGAAATACTGTTCGTTTTAAACTTTCAATACTGACTTCATTTTCCCTGCGTCGCTGATTTCAAATGAAATGTGTGTGTCGCACCTAACACGAACACGTGGGGCTTTTCTGGTGAAGCTGATGCATACCGGGGCAGAACTGTAGACTTTTGATTGATTGCGGTCCAGTGAAGTGATGCTCCAGCCTCCAGCGATCGCGCCCTTTGAGATTCGAACTCGAAGCAGTTTGAAATGGTCTGTGGAAATGGAATACAGTAGTATACTAAATTCACAACTGCTCAGCGTTACGTTTGTGTCGACGCCTCCTCAGATCTTGGACGCACCAAACAAATTGCCCGACACGGGATTCAAAAGTCAAGCGTGCGTGGAGCCAACAGCGCCATCGATCGATGAACTGCAGCATATATAATACCACCCCGTTTTGGTTTGAAATCAACTCGCGGACTTATTTGAACGTCGATCGATCTGTGGATACTTAATGGTTCCAACAACAAACAGAGTACGCGCGTGTCCATTCATGCCCCGGTTGCAGAACATGCAGGATTGTAGACATGGAGCGAGGCACAGCCGCCCTGAAAACGAAATTCAAAAGGTCAAATGAGCAGTGAGCCAACAAAGACGAGATGGCCACCCTCCGCGCGTGCTGTAGACCGACCATGGCGTGTCAGGGTTTTAAGAGCGGTCCGCCTACTCGCCATACTGCCTTTAGTTGTGCACAGTGCAGTGTTTTTCATGCATGTATATCGAAAGTGTTATTTTTGCTCGCGAGTTCAAAACGCACCCTTGATCAACAGTGCAGTCGAAATTTTCGCACAAAAAAAAACAGTGCAGTCGAAGAAATTGAAAACAAAGTAAAAAATAAATTATTCAACAAACATTGGCGAATTGTGTGCATGCGCACAAATTTTCATGAAGACAAATCTTTCCTAATGTTCTGAGATTTTTTTTTGCAAAATGCTTTAAAAATACTTCAATTTTGTTTGTTTTGTCCAGAGTATTTAGGAATGTTTTTTCTTCACAAAAAAATTGTATGTTTATAGACCATTCATCAATGTTTATTACCAAAAAAATCAGATTGAGAAAAACTATTTTATTATTTTACTATTCATAAGAACGAATTTGAGGTCACTTGTTAATACGGGTGAACGACCCACGCCTTCCAATCCACGGTTTCATCTACCTTTATCTAAAGCTTCTTGGCTCTGTAATACACTAGGGCCTTTCTTTAGGGCAACTCCAACACGTCGAATCAAACGGAGACGTAGTGTGTCTGTGTTTTTTTTTTTGCCCATTTGGGTCGTTAGTACGTGTGGTATCCGCTCCTTGTCCGTGTTTTTCTAGTCAGTACAGCCAACTGGCCACCCCATTTGGCCGAGGCCTCGGCTGTTTTTTTCAACAAAAAAATTTTCATCATCAACCATAGCATGTAGATAGCATAACAAAGCTAATTTTTGTTCATAGTCCCATATGTCATGCCGACATACTCCCTCCGTCTGGTATTACTTGTCGGAGAAATGGATGTATCTAGACATATTTTTTAGTTCTAGATACATTCATTTTTATCCATTTTTACGTTGAAGACGAAGGGAGTATAAAATAATCACATCTCGGCGGTATTTATGCAAAACAAACAAAATAAGATGATCACACATCTCGCTCGAGCATTAACTTTTGCTTCTTCTCGAGCCAAAGCCTTTTTCTTACGTGCATCTTGCTCAAGTCGGCCGCTATGATCTCCGGTTCCTTCGAGATTATAGCGAGCTCTACCTTCCTGGCTCTTGACCGGGCGTTGGCTTCATTGATGTTGAGCTTCTTCTTTTTATGTCGAAGAAGGTCTTCATTGCCCCATCTTTCTCTTGGCGCTTAATCTCTCCCCTCTTCTTAATTGACACTTGTTTTTCGGTCCTGAACCCCTTCAAAGTTTCTTGCAAGTCGTGTGTGGGAGCATCACACTTTGCATCACCTTGGGTCAACGAATGACGAGCGCCCCCCCCCCCGCTTTTCTTGGGTCGCATATTGCTCGTTGTTTTTTTATGACGGGTTGATCCAGGTTTCATCATAGCCACAAGGGGCTGTCTTAAACCGATTTGTTTTTGTCTATATGCTCCCAGTGAATCATAATCAGTAGAAAATGTTTTTTCCATACTTAGAATTATTATTATTATTGTAATTCACTCAGTAAAGAAGGGTACGCGTGCTACGGCTTACATAGTGGATCTTCGGGCAACCAACTTGGCACATCCAATTTCGATCGACAACTTGGAGGTATGGCTGAGTGGCTTAAGGCATTGGGAACAGTGCGTGCCGAGGTGTGAAGTGGGAGAGAGTGGATGTGATGATTGATGTTTTAAATAAGTCAACCTTTGCATTTTAGATTTGGATCTTCTTTTTTTACTTTGGGTGCTCGTTGGTTTTCGTCCAACAATGGCTCAAGGTGAATGGCTTGCCCCCATGTTGGACCTTAAAGGTATACAAAACTTGAAACACCTACATAGATAGATGAAACCAACAAGATATATTTATATGCATGGGAGGACGATATATGATCATATGGACAAGGGGAGAAAAACAATAACATGTCTTTGACGCCAATGCCACTCACGGGTCGGCCAACAGCATTCTCAAGGGAGCCACAAAATTGGTTGCACTCCAATTGGATGAAGGCCCACCTCTTTTGAAGCGACACGTCAGTGTGGTCATTCTCAAGTATGCAGGGGCTCAAAGTTCCTACGTTCGTGGAAGTAATCATGAACCCTCTTCCAAAATGTTGTCCCTTTTTGCTCGGAGTTGATTTTGCGATATTGTTCAATTGTCATCCAAGCATCGCAGAGTAACTTGTCCTCATCCTCCATGTATGCTACCATCCTCACGCTTTGCCGCCTTCTTTGTGACTGGTCTTGATCAATTAGCTCTTCCTCAAACAATGGCTCTCCTTCAATGTCCACTCCCTCTTGACCTTGGGTGCCTTGGTCTTCAGTGTCTTGGTTGTGGGTATCTTGGCCTTGAGTTTCGTCAGCATCATACCCTTGCCCACCCTCATTGATCATCTCCTCCATGACATCCACGTAGTACCTCGGGTCGTCCGACATCGGGGCCGACATATCATCAAACAGGCTGCAAGCATCGAGAAAGTTGACCAGGAAGATGGCCGACGGGAGCTTCCTCTGCGTCCCGGTGGACTAGCCGACCACAAGTGTGGCGTTGAGATCAATGGGAGACGCCATGGGGACGACTGGAACGGAGTCACCCATTTCCGATAAGCCGTCCTGAGGTGACATGGAGAAGCGGGTGGTTGTCGCGTCGTGTCTGGGAAGGTACCCGTAGGTCGATAGTGATATTGACATGCACGACGACTCCGGTAGCCCGGGTGGTGCCCTAGCAAGAGGAGGATGTGTTGCGCGACTTTGCCGGCAATGGCCTCGGTGTTCGCAACGGCAAGAAGGGACGGCTCATGGTACCCTATCAAGAGGAAAGCGTATTGCGCGACTTTGGCAGCGATGGCCTCAGTGTCCGCGACGAAGGCCGTGATGACGAGAAGGCCCGACTCGCGGTACCCTAGCAAGAGGAGCGCGTCTTGCGCGACTTTGGCGGTGATGGCCTCGGTGTCCGCCATGATTGCAGCGTTGGAGGCGTCTTCTTTTGCCTTCATTTCATCCTTCGGTTGGCCTGCTTCACCGCCTCGACCGCTCTCTGCTTCGGGATGACCTCCTTCTTCGGCTTCTTCGATGCCACGGCGCGGGCAACCACGGCGGGGGCGAGGGCGGGTTTGTCGGCCATGGTTGTAGGGCAAGAGGTTTTGGGACGAAGAAAGATGGGAACAAAAGTGGCGTGCCACAGACAAGCAAGCTAGCGGAGGACGTCACGGTCGTCCGTGGCATGGCCGCACGAACCCAAACACAGACCAAATTTGGGTTGGAAATGGGTCGAAGCGGCCATGAAAGCAGGCAACCGTTCGTTTGTATCAGCGCGTTGGGTCGTGTTTATGTTCATGCGGACCCAAGCGGACGCCACGCCGGGTGGATGAAATGCGTCCGCAGTTGGAGTTGCACATAACTCTTGTTACCCTTTTCCTTTTTTATTTGAGATGAGAAACCACAATAGGTTAACCAGGAGTGGTACTAGTAGCATCTGTCAAGGACTCGTGCATTTGCCACTCAAGAAAAAAAAGACTTGTGCATTTGGATTTATTCACTTTAATCTCGCTTACAACTCGTTACAACTCGTGTGCAGGGGGCGTACGGCCACCGGGGCCAGACGGGGAGAGAGAGAGCCTGGGCCAGCGAGCGGGGCTACACTACTCAGCGCAGACAATGATCACGGGGAGGCCACCACCGGACCGCACCGGACCGGAGGCGGCAAGTTGCCGATGAGGTGGTTGGTTGACGACTCCCGTTTGGGTTTGGCGCCACTCCACACGATGCCGTTATTCTAATCGTCCGCCGGAAGGAGAAGAAGCAACTAGACATTGTGGGATCATTACGCTAATCAAACCGAACCCCGGCCGAATCATGAGCCATGCCCCGGTGGAATCTAGCGAGCTCCTTTTCTCCCTCGCCGGCCGTACTTTTATTCCGGCTCCTCCTCGTGCGCTGGCGCACGGATGCTTCCGGCCGTCCCGTGCCTTGTGGGGCGCATGTGCATTGGCTTTCGCGCCGCTCGTCGGCGACGGCGATGCTTCCTCCTCGCTCGATCATGTGTGCGCTGCTGCTGTGTGCGGTGGCAATAACGTACGTGCCGTCAAGTGCTTCAGGGCGAGGCAGAGGTACGGTACGCAGGCAGGAGATAATGCCGTTTTGCTTTTGCATGGCCTCGCCGGTGCTGAGGGGTCCAATCTCTTTGCCAACACGTGAACCCTGGAGTCCTGGAGACCTGGACTCTAAGGGCATCTCGGGCCGTTGGCCCCCAGCATCGCCCCGAGCGCCGGCGCGAAACCGCGCACTGGGGGCGTGATGCCCCCAGTCGCGGCGCCCACGGTTAGTCAAAAAAGTCAAAAACGGCGCAAAAAACGACTTAAATTTAACGCAAACATCGACGAGTTCGTTCAAACTCAAACATATTTTACAAAAAAGAAAAAAACTTTCGCGGGCTAGCCCCGCCGTCTCCCTCGCCGACCGCCCACGCGGTTTACATGCCGAGGAGGCTGTAGAACCGCGTGTAGTCACCGTCGTCGTCGCCGCCCCCGCCTGCGCCTCCGCCGTCCCTGCTGCATCCCTCCCCCGGTTGGCGCGGCGGGTTGGACGGTCCGGGGGCGTCGTCGTCGTCGTTGTCGTCGTCGCTGTCGAGGACCACGACGCCGTGTTCGTCCTCGCGCCCACGCTTGCGGGCGGCGATCTCCTCCAGGGCCCGGCACTGCCGGACCATCTCAACGCGGAGGTAGTCGTCCCGCGCCCACCGCATGGCGTCCTCGTCGGAGAAGCCACGCCGGGCTATCTCCTCGTACTCCGCGGGGAGGCCGGGCTCCGGCTTGGGCTCGACGAGGACGAAGCGGCCGGTGGGTGGGGAGGCGTTGGCGCTGATGCAGACGCCGGAGCTGCGGGTGCGCGCGCTGACCGGCGTGTCCTGGGGCTCCGGCTTGACGGGGCGGAGGCAGGGCGAGCCGCCGGACGAGGAGGAGGACCCCCCGGTCTCCATGCGCCTCGGGGTCCAGGAGCTTCCCCGGCGGCGTGAGAAGGAAGGGGGAGCGGGATACTCGAGACGCGGCGTGTTGCCGCCCTCGATGTACTCGAGGACGGCCTCCAACGTGCGCCCGGGCACGCCCCACCACCGGCGTCGGCCCTCGGAGTTGAGCCTGTCGGAGGGCTCTACACCGTTGGTGGCCTCGAGCTGCTGGGCGTGGCGGCGCCGGAAGTAGGGCTCCCAGAGCGGGCTATCGGGGACGTACCGAGGTCCCTCCCTCGCCGCCCGCGGCAGGTTCGCGCGGATGCGTGCGATCTCCGCACGCCGCGCCGCGCCGGTTGGCACCAGGGGCACCGGCACGCCGCCGGCGCTGATCCTCCACGCGCTGGGCACCCGCATGTCCGGCGGGACCGGGTACTCGGCCTCGTAAAGGAGGCGAGCCTCGTCCTCGTGGAGATGGCGGCGGCCGAAGCCGTTCGCCGCCGCGCCGTCGCCTGGGAAGCGCTCGGCCATGGGTTCTGGAGACGGCGAGAGAGAGGAGAGGGAGGAACGATGACGGCGGCGAGGGAGAGGAGAGTGGAGACTGTGATCGCCGAGCACGCTGGTGAGTGTCTTATATAGGCCGAGGCGCCGCCCGTACGCGTGGCCGCCGTGTGTACGCGTGGCGGGCGAGGGAGGGCGAGGGACGCGCGTCGTCCGGCCTTCACTGCGCCGCCCGTGAGGCATCAATGGCGCAGGCTGACCGGCGCGGCAGCGCGGCAGCTTTGGCATTGATTCGTCGCGGGAAACGAGGCGATGAGGACGACGAAGGGGCGAGAAGAGAATCGTGTCGCTGACGCGGCGGGCCCGCGGCATTTTCGCGCCAAAAAAGTTCGCCCGGCGCCCCCGGGCGCCCCCCAGCGCGTTGGGTTCGGCTTGGGTCCGCCGGCGCTGTTTTCGGCCCAGGCCGGCGAAAATCGGGCTCCTGGGGGCGCGACTGGGCCGATTTTTCGGCGCCGGCGAAAAAAAACGCCTAGGAAGGCCTTCCTGGTGGCGCGGCTGGAGATGCCCTAAGCAGCTGCCAGCTGCTGATTCTTCACGTGCGTAAACATTTTTGTGGTGACCACTACTGACGAGGGGAGTAGAATGGCACTGGCACTTGAGAACGGGCCGGGCCGGGCTAGGGCTAATTAGCATGCAAGAAGAGCAGGAACCAAGCCCTATCCCGGAGCACGAGATGCACCGAAGAAATGGCCTGCTGACAGCATCTCCAACCGGACTTTGCCAAATTCGGCCTCTTATACGCCCACGGACGCGTCCGTCAGCCCCTAATATGTTGCGTCGCACATCCATGTATCTCAAATGTCGATTCTCAAATTCATGCACCTCAATCATAATTGTTTGAATTCAGTAGTCCGAAACGAAGCAAAGAAAATTATAGTTCAACAAATCCGAACATGCCAAAATCAATCAATGTCTGAGCGTGACCGAGCGCTTGCTCCGAGCGGAATGCGTCCTGCTCGGCTCGCGTCCGGGCTGCCTGCTCCACATGCATCCGCTTGCATCCGGTTCGCATGATCCTCTGCCGCTACCGCCCTCGTCGCCCGACATCTGCGTGGGCTAAAAGCTCGCGGAATGGTCAAGCCGGCCGTCGAATCCTCCTCTGTCCCAACGGGGTCGGGCGGTGTAATCAGGGTCGGCACTTGGATGAAAGGGGCGCGGGGTTCCGGGCGCGGGATGGAGACAACTGCTCGACCATGTCTGAACCCCCCTACGCCGCTGCCGCCTCCCTCTCTTGCTGCCGGCGTCGCTGCAACTACCAGGCAAAGTTCTCCGTCTTGGCAAGACGAAGCCGACGAAGGTACGCCGGCGGACGAGGCTGACTGCGTCTCCGTCACAGCGGTCAAGGACGGGCTGAACGACATTTCCGGCGGTGGACCCGGATCGATGGTGAGGATTCTTTTTTTGGCGGGGCGGACCGGTGGTGAGGATGGGGAGTAAGGGTGGAAGACGGCGAGGAATCGGGCGCGAGAAAGGTTGGAGGGCAACGGGAGGAGGAGATTTGATGAATTTGATGCAATTTGCGATGGGGTCGGGTTGTCAGGTCCAACGTGTCCGGGCACGTCCGGGCACGGCATATCCGCTTCATATTTGGGCTGGATATGAGTGGTGCCGGTCAGTCCAGACATTTAGGACCCATTTAAGGAGCTCTCTGGTCGAAATTTCGTGACCGGTCAATGACCGAGCGGCCCGTTCCGAGCATATGAGGTGGGTTTAAGGCAACCGGATGTTGTTGCTCGCATGGTGCAACTCGGGCGGATACCGAAGCGCACATGCGCAACACCGAAGCACCACCGGAGCGACAGGATCTTCTTGGGCGGGTAAACAAAGGAGCACTTGCCAATTGGAGGCTCCGAGTCGGAGTTCGTCGCCCAGAATAATACCACAAGCGATGCTTCGTCCGTACATCCCTCCGTACCGCCACCGCCTCGCCAAGATCACATCTGGATTATACTGTATTTGCCAAGGAGCACAACACAACGTGCGCATATATCCCCCCGCCCGGGCAGCCTGCCACGCCGGTGTCGGAGGCGATCTCGTCCCGTCGTCGGGCCACCCACCGGCACCGGCATGAGACGATTTGATTTCGCCCCTGGGGTTCAGCACGGCACACCACAGCTCGCTCTCGGTCTCAGGCAACACTGACCAACTCCTCGATCGGCCATGGGGCAAGGCAGCAATTGCTCACCAACGGCCACCGCGTTTGGCCAGCTGTGCGTAGCGCACGGAGCTCACGGGATCAGCACGCGCGCACGCAGATGTGGTCGAGCCCATCGTTTACTGCCGCCGCCGGCCGTGTCCTCGCCGTCGGTGGGAATTGGTCGATCCCGAAGGCGTAACATTGAAGCGACAATCATACCACAGTACGTAACGGCACGGCCGAACCCAACAAACGGGGCCAGTTGTACGTGCCCGTAGCGCCACACTTCATTACAAGTAGCCTCTGCGCACGTAACCGCACAGGGTCAGATCAGATCAGATCAACTGAAGCTTAAGGACATGGGGGTAGATTGACTCTGCTTAATGCATCCTTAAGCAACAAACCTTTGCATATGCTATGGGTTTTCTAATGGTGTGCTGGAAGGGTGTGGTTATTTGCCTTCAGGAAGAGACTAGTTTGGCAGGAGGATGCTGATCACAGAAAGTGCCACCTTGAGAAAAATATGTGAAACAGTCTGTCTCCCTAATAACATGCGGGATTGGGTGTTCTAAATCTTGAATTTATGAACATATATGGCCCTTTCACGGAAGTGGGTTTGGAAATCAGAAAATGAACAGTAGATTTCGCAAGATCCTCTCAAGAACAAACCCTGACCCGGGTTGACAGTGGGTTTGGAGTATTCTTTTTTGTAGAAGAGAGGTGCATGATGGAAAGAGTATCAGGTTCTGGGAAGACTTAGGCCTTGTCGGTTGATTGTGGATCCAAGTGGATTGAAGGGGTTTGAGGGGGATTTAAACCCCTTGTAAGTCAAAATACATCCCAATCCTTGCCAATCCCCTCCAATCCTCTTGGGGAGAGGATTAGCCGAACAAGCTTTATGGTGTTGTGATCAAACTTTTGCTGTTAGGTTTAATTCCCTGTACTCTATCACCTTTTTCACAGGATGTCACGTGCATAAGGTGTTGTTGGGTGAGCAACTGAACCCTTTGGGGTGTTCATTTTGAACAAAACGACATCTTTGAGGAAGTTGTTTCCAGGTTTTTCTTTGTCTGAATTCAAATACAGGCTTGCGTTGTACAGCAATTGTACTCACATTTGCGTGGATGGAATTAGAGTGTTTTATTGGCTTGTGCTCGTCTAGTTTGGGTGCTCGGTTGCTCGTCTAATTTGGGGAGTGTGGTATGTGCTCTTGGGTTATCATGCTCTCCCTTCCAAATGCGCAGCGTGTAGGTTCAGTTACTCTGTATGCATGCATGATCGATACAACACAACACTGAAGCTGACTAACCACTGCGCTGATCAATTCTTGAATGCGCTCTGGAACGAGGTGTAGGCCGTGGACACGCTCGCACGTGTGATGATGCTAAGGGACCATGCCGTATAAATAGACGTCGATGTAGCATCTGCTCCATATACATATGATTACGCGAAATCACTGTCCATGGCGGAGGATCAACGACATTCAGAATGATGGAGTGGAGTAGCTAGCTCCTAGACGTACTGTTCGTCCGTCGTGATCAGTGGTAGCGGCACTGACGAACGTATTTGATTAATCGATCGCTAACCTGCATGCTTCGATCGATCGATCGATCGGCAGTGCACAGTGCGAGTGAATTGCACAAGCCATCGGCATTGAAGGATAGGGTTGCATGACCTTATGGGATTGAGTAGTTTCTTTTTAAGAAAGGATTTATTTTTCTTCTTTTTGAAAAAAAAAAGACCTGTGTAACGCCGTCTATTAGAAACTGTTACTACGACATGTCAACCTTTTGCGAGACCAATCGGTCATAACCATCATTAATGGACTAGTGGTTTTTGACACAAAACAGTAAACTCGTGTTTCCTACAACCCTTCCCTACAACCCTAAATTGTAATGTAAACAAACCCGAATTGGAAGCTTGCATTGATCCAAAGAAGGTTTAGTTGTAGGAAAAAAATGACCCGTCCACGCCACCGCTCGCGCGGCAGCCCCAGCCCCGTCCCAGTAGTCCACCGGCCCTTCCCGGCGGTCGCCACTCCGGCACCACTGGCCACCCACCCTAGCTCTCCCCGGCGCCACCTTGTTGGCCTCGCCGCGCCCTCTCTGCTTTGGGCTTTCCCGTCTCCTGCGCCTGTGGGGAACAACGGCTGTTCTCCAACGAATCCGGATCTGGATCGGGCGTTTGCCACGCCACCTCCTCCGCCGCCGGGCGGGCCGGCGCGCGACCCGCGGGACGTCTCCTGTGTGCCTGAGACCCCCCCTGAGCTGCTCCTCGCCGCGCCTCGCCAGGCTGCTTCTGGCCACGCGCTCGCCTTCAATGCCGTCGCGGCTGGGCAGGAGGGGCGCATTAACTCCGACAGCTGGGCTGACCGAGTCCGCGGCAACGGCGCTCGCGCCCTGGGTGCGCATTCATCGCGGGAGGCAACCGCGGGGCTCGAGGCGATGGACGGCTGGGTCACCGTCGCGTCTCGTCGGCCGCGCCGGCCGGCTTTTCCTGCTACTCCATTGAAGCCGCGCCAACCCATCCCGGACTGGATTAAAGGGCTCTGCTTCCGCTGCCTCTTTCCTCGCCATCGGCAAGCCGAGTGCCGCAACCCAATCACCTGTCGCCGCTGCTTCCAACCCGGGCACAAAGCAAAGTACTGCTTCAACAAGCCTGCTCCACACCTCCGCTCGGGCGCCTCTGTCGCGCGCCCCAGTCGCCCCTTCCTCGTGCGTGCGGCGCCTGTGCCGGCACCTCCAGCGGCTCCGCCTCGTCCCCAAGCCCTCCCCCGCGCCATGGCTTGGTCCGGCGACCACTCGCAGAGGTCGGCCGAGGTGTTTACGGTGATCCACGCCACGCCGGCCATGCACCAGGAGGCGGCGCTCCTCGGCTCGAACGCCGTCGTCGCTTGGCTCGACCGCGACCTCAGGGCCTCCACGCAAGACATCGCCAACGCCATCGTTTAGGAGATGGGCATGTTGCCGAACGACGTGTGCGTCGTCAAGCACTTCTCAGAGGCCTTTCTGGTGCGGTTCTTCCACCAGCACCACTGCGCGGACGCAGCCGGGCGCCGCGACCTGAAGTTCCGAGACACCAGGCTGCAGATGCGTCCTTGGAGGCTTGAGGCCCATTTCGAGAACGTGGACCTCGTCCACCATGTCCGCCTTTGCTTGGACGGGCTCCCGCTGCAGGCGTGGGACGACTACGCCGTCGCGCAGGCCATCGGGCCGGGATGCTCCATCGACTACATTGAGACCGCCTCCAAGCTCAAGACGGATACAGAGGTGTTGGGGGTGTGGGCGTGGACGGCGTCGCCGGCGAACGTCCCGCGCGTGAACTGGGTGACCCTGCCGGCGCGTGCGGGGGGGGGGGGGAGCCTATCGTCGGGCGTCGTGGCTTGGAGCGGCGGGTGATCATTCACCTGTCCATCCATGAAGATCCCACGCAGGGTCCCAAGATCGTCTCCAAGGGGTACACCTTCCAGAAGGGTGTCATCGACGGCGAGCGACATGCGCGTGATCCCCGCGAGCGCATCTCTCGCCCTGTCGACCACCATAGGAGGGACCGTGACGACGACCCCGGCCACGGCCGAGATGACGACGGACGCCGCGGCCGCAACAGCTTGCGGAGCCGCGAGGGGTGGGGTGACCGCATCAGGCGTAGCCTCTCGCGCCAGCCGCGGGACGCCTCGCGTGACAACCGTCGTGAAGAGGGGCGGGACGGCCGCCGGGATGGTGGTGGCCGTCATCGTTCTGCTGAGTCGAGCATGGGTTCGGGCCATGTCGCGGTGCTCCAAGGCTCCGGCTACGCAAGTGGCGACGCAGCTCGCGTGCTGGAGTTCGTGCCTGTGCAGGCCACTCCCCTGGCTGCTGCTGGACGAGGCCGAAGCCCGGCGCGCCAGCCCTCGCCGCGCGCGGCACGACGCCGCTCCCAAGAAGCTCTTACGCCACCTGCCTCCCCACCTTTGTCGCCCACAACTGTGCTTCCACCATCTCCGCGCTCCAGGAGAAGTGATGAGCGCCCCTCACCGCTCTCACAGGCTCGCCCTACCGCGGCGTTGCGCCTGCTCTGCTCGCCAGCCAGGCTCCAAGCACCGTTGTTCTCACCTGTGAGGCCACCAGGTTTCGAGGCCTCCCCAACGCCTCCTCTGATCACAAGCGGTCCTCTGCAGCGCACGCCTTCGCCGGTGCGGCGGCGTAGGGGTGCTGTTGCTGTTGAGGGGGCGGTTGGGCTGCAGTGCCTCACGCCACTTTTCGAAGACCGTCAGGAGGCCATCCTGCCTCCCCCTGCTCCAACACCGGCTCGGGCGCCGTCAACTCGCCGGAAGACCATGGCTGGGCTTGTCATCTCCAAGGCTGGTGGAGGCTTCTCCATCACCAAGTCATGTGCTTCTAGACGTCCCAAGGCTGCTGCGGCTGGACGTCCCAAGGCGACTCCGGCGGCCAGAGCGGCTGAACTGCTTGTGTGCCGCACCCTAGGTATCGTCAAGGATGGGCAAGATGTCACTGATGCTGCCCTGGACGCCTTTGCCGAGCGCTTCAAGGAGCAGTTGCCGCCAGATGTGATCGTAGCCATGAGAGGGTTGTTCAAGCTTGACTGCAACAGCGCTACGGGCGTGGAGGAGGCCCTCATTGCGCATGGAGGAGATGGTGCTCTCGACCTGGAGTCGAACGACGGCGACACGGCGGCTCAGCTAGCTGATGCTTGAGCGCTTGTTGTTGCTGTCTACCTGGGGCTATAGTTTCTTTATGTTAGCACAAAAACATGTCATGTGGTGTGTTTGGCCCGTGTGTGGGGTGCCAAACGAGTTTCGATCAAGAGCTGTGTTGGCTTTTGGCCATGTATCCGTGCTGGGTTGTGTTCCTGTGACGTTTAGAATGCAAAGTGTTGTTGTGTCCGTTTGCACTGCTTATTGGAAGACAATCCTCAAGGCGCTCCCTATTTTACATGATAGAACAATCGATTAACTTCCTCAGTTGGAACGTAAGGGGTCTCAATTACCCGGACCGACGATCTACGGTGAATGCAACGATTGCCTCCTCGTCGTGCCATATTGTGTGCCTGCAAGAGACTAAGCTCGGCAACGTCGACCAATTCACAGCATCTTTTTTGGGCGGGCACAGGCTGCGTAGCTTCGCGCAAAGACCTGCTTCGGGCACTTGGGGTGGCATCTTGATGCTCTGGGATGATCTCCTTGTGGATGTTTCTTGCATCAGCTTCACGACGTATTGCCTCTCCGCCATGGTCCGGGTGCGAGGGACTGACGTGCTTTTCAAAATCACGACCGTCTATGGCCCCACGGACTACTCTTGCAAAGATGCTTTCTTTGCCGAGTTGCTGGCAGAGAAGCCACCGCTAGGGATGGCCTGGCTTGCCACCGGTGATTTTAACCAAATCTACCGAGCGCGAGATAAAAACAAGAGAAATGTCAACCGAAGCAGGATAAACCGTTTCAGAGCAACACTCCAGAGCTGTGAGCTCAAAGAAATCCACCTCCAGAACCGGCGTTTCACTTGGAGCAATGAGAGGACGAACCCAACCTTGTGCAAGCTAGACTCCTTTTTTTGCAACGCTGATTGGGACACAACCTTCAACACCCATGTTCTCAATGCACTTTCTTCCTCCCTCTTCGATCACTGTCCGCTTCTGCTTGCCGATGACAAGGGGCCAAGAAGACCTCGGGTCTTTAAGTTTGAAAACTTTTGGGCATCCATGCCCGGGTTTGAGGAGGTGGTCCAAAAGGCGTGGAACGAGAGGATTGACCACACCGAGCCATACCAAGCACTTTACCAAAAACTCAAAAAGACTGCACTTCGACTCTCCGAATGGAGTAGGGGCCTTTTCTCCAAGGCTAAAATTCACCACCAGGCCGCGCTTTTGGTGATCCTTCGCCTTGACATCGCTCAGGAGAATAGACTCCTCTCCACTGAGGAACTTGAGCTCCAAGATAGGCTCAAGAGAAGGGTCATTGCCTTGGCCGTGCTCGAAAGATCGCGTAAGAGGCAATGTGCAAGAATTTCCAATCTTAAAGAAGGTGATGCAAATACCAAATTCTTTCACCGCCGAGTTAATGCAAGGAGGAGGAAAAATCATATTCATAGGGTCCAGAATGAGCATGGGTGGGTCACCGAACACGACACCAAAGAAAAGCTAGTCCATGAGCACTTCTCCAAGGTCATGAAGAGAGGCCCCCGAAATCGCAAAGATTTCAATTGGGAGGAGCTTAATTTTGAACCACTTGATTTGCATGACCTTGGCGCTCCAATGGCCGAGTGTGAGGTTCTTGAAGCGATCAACGACATGCCTAGCGACAAGGCACCGGGGCCAGATGGTTTCACGGGCCTCTTCTTCAAGAAATGTTGGGGCATTATCAAAATCGACCTCATGAGGGTCATTTCACATTTTGACTCCCTGCACACGTCAAACCTCCAGTGGCTCAACTCCGCAAATGTGGTCCTCTTGCCTAAAAAGGATGGGGCGGAGGGAATCGCCGACTATAGACCCATTAGCCTCATCCATGCGATCGCGAAGATTATTGCGAAAGTGCTCTCCTTGTGACTTGGCCCTCATATGAAAAATCTCGGCTCCAACGCCCAAAGCGCCTTCATCAAAACAAGAAGCATCCACGACAATTTTTTGTATGTTCGCAATCTTGCTCGGCGCCTCCATGCGAGAAAGACCCCTTCCCTCCTTTTCAAGCTTGATATTCGAAAGGCCTTCGACTCCGTTAAGTGGGAATACTTGCTTGATCTCCTCCAAAGGCGAGGATTCCCGAGCAAATTCAGGGATTGGATCGCAGCCCTCCTTAGCACCTCTTCCTCGAGGATCATCCTCAATGGCATTGCCGGCAGCCCCATCAAGCATGGACAGGGCCTTCGGCAGGGAGACCCTGTATCCCCGCTCCTCTTCGTCATCGCCATCGATCCACTACAAAAAATTTTAGATGTGGCAACAAGGAGGGGTCTCCTCCATAAAATCCGTGGGCGGGGAGCCATGTTGAGGACCCCCCCTCTATGCAGACGATGCGGCCGTCTTCTTGGCTCCGATCAAAAAAGATGTTGACAACCTTGCAAGCATTTTTGAAGGGGTTCGGGGAGGTCACGGGCCTTTGCACCAATTTCCAGAAGAGCTCCATGGTGCCCATTCGTTGCAACCACCTTGATTTGGGTCGCTTAACTCAAAGTTTGCCGGCTGCACGGACCTCTTTCCCACTGCGATACTTGGGGCTCCTCCTCTCCGTTTGGAAGCTAAAGTTGGTGGATCTCCAATTTCTCGTGGACTAAGTTGCAAGCAAGTTATCAACGTATGATGGCCAGAACATCACCACCATTGGACGTACGTCCCTTGTCAAGTCCGTGATCACTTCCCAACTGGTCTACCCCGCCACCCCGTTGGTCATCCCACCAACCATCCTTCACAGTGTCACACAAGCTCGAGAGAGCTTTCCTTTGGTCCGGTACGGACAAGACAACTGGGGCCAAATGCAAGGTGAATTGGGAGAATGTTTGCCGTCCCCTTGAGTACGGAGGTCTCGGGGTCCTCAACGCTGACAAGTTTACGAGGGCTCTCCGTTTGCGATGGCCGTGGTATGAATGGAAGGAGCCCACCAAAATGTGGGTGGGAATGGGAAACCCATGTAATGAGGAGGACCTCAACTTTTTCTATGCTTCCACCACCATCACCGTTGGTAACGGTGCGAGGACCCCCTTTTGGGACTCTCCTTGGCTCCTTGGGAGAATGCCTAAAGACATTGCCCCGCTCATCTATGAAGCCTCCAAGAGAAAGAATTGGAAGGTGAGGGAGGCCATGAAGCACAACGCTTGGATTCTCAAGATCACCCCCCCCCCACCAACGTCTCTGTTGAGCACATCACGCAATTCTTCGCTCTATGGATGATACTAAATGAGGTCCATCTTGACGAGCTCAACGAAGATGATATCCTCTGGAAACACACTACCTATGGGCAATACTCGGCGGCCTCCGCGTATAGGGCGCAGTTCCTAGGGACGGTCCTTTCCCCCATGGACAAAATGGGTTGGAAGGTTTGGGCACCCCCCAGTCAAATTGTTTGCTTGGTTGGCCCTTCAAGACAGAGTTTGGACGGCGGATAGATTGGCAAAGCGTGGGTGGCCAAATTGCAATCTCTGCCCTCTTTGCAGCACGGTGCAAGAGTGTGGACCTCACCTCTTCTACAAGTGCCGCTATACCCGACGTCTTTGGTCTTTGGTCATTGAGAAATTCCTCATGCACGGGCTTGACACTTCCGCTTGGCCCCTGTTCGACTCGGTGGACGAGTGGTGGACTAGCACCTGCGCCGATGGTACGCCGAACCGCCAAGCCAAGGCCTCCCTCACTATGCTCGTCTCATGGACAATTTGGAACGAGCGTAACGCAAGAGTGTTTAAGCATAAGAGTGCTCCACCGCCAATCTTGCTCTCCTCCATCTCTACCGAGGCCAGCCTTTGGGTCATCGCCGGCGCAAAGAAGCTAGGGTCCTTTATTTCACGCGAGTAATCCGCATGCCGTGTTTGTTGGGTGTCTTGTAACAAACTCTTTTCTATCTTAATTAATGGATGAGGCAAAGCTTTTGCCTCCGTTTCAAAAAAAAAAAAACTGTAATGTCGATGATTTCTACAATTCACTCCACCAACACACACGCGTCGCAAGAGGACACGAGTCAGGAGTAGTTGCTGGTGCGTACACGTGGGCACGCACCTATCTACTGGACTGGTCCGCGACACCTCTACGTGGCTGGATTAGCTTATCGTCGACCCCATCGAACGCGAGAAGTTTACTCATCTCATTACTTTTAATTTAAACACGAAGATTCAGAACGGGGCAGACGAGTCGCCTTGGAAATTCCAGGCGGCTACATTTCCAGAGCTACTACTACAACTTGTACTCTACAAGATAGGAGTCGCTGGCCGATGTCTCCAGCGGTGTCGTCCAGCGATGTGTGGCGCTCACCTCAAGGTGATCCGAACTGGCGACGGCGACGCGATATTGGTTTATCCCAGCTCGCCTGTCGGCACTCTCGGACTAGCCGCCAATGACTCGACTCGCTCGCTCCGTCGCTCGACACCCCGGAGACTTGGACCGTGCAGCGTGCGGATCGGTCGTTCCACGCACGGCACGACGCGATGGGCGCATCAAATCATTCATCGACGGAGACCGACAGCTACGGGTGTGCGAGGCGACAAAGGAGGTTGTCCCCCGTGGCGACTGAATGAGAACGACTCCGAAGAAATCAGCAAAGCTAGTCGACGGACTAAAATGCTAAAACAGGGGCAACCGTGCGGCAACGGAGTGGGGTACTACTAGTCATCTCTTTCTTCCGCTGATTTTCCACATGCAAATTGGGTCTCATCTGATAAGGTGATGTTGCTTTCCTTTGGCGATTCCGCTGATTTACCTGAAGAATAGTCGACGCACAGGTGCACCAGTACTCTTCCTATATCTCCATATATACATGCTATACGTCTTCTCTTTGTATTCTGTTTTGTTTGCGGGAATCGTAGGGTATATATAAAGATATCGGGTTTGCTATTTCACATCTAAAGATATTTTTTAGAGGTGCTGTGCATCAGTCGATTGATCTTTGTCGGCCCCGACCCGTCCGATCCGATCGTGTGATGCCCATCATATGTCATCCAGTTCTCTTGTTGCAAAACCATCTTTGTCTCCGCTACAAGAACATGGCCCTTGCTGCAAAAGCATCTTCGGCCCTTCAAGGTCGTCGGTGCAAGAAGACCTTTGTAGCAATTGCAACGTAACCCTTATTGCAAAAACATCTCTGGCTCGAGGTCGCCATTGCAAGAAGACTATTGTTGTAAAAAAGATACATCTCGGCTCACGAATTAGCCGAGTGCCTAGCGATGAGCGGAGCCGTGACCCACTAGCATAAAATTACTTGGGTCGGGACGCTAGCCTTCCTAGCCGCCGTCGTCTCTGGCGGTGTCACCCTGACTTGCATGGTGGCTGGTGTCATCCTAACCTGCGCGTTGGCCACCATTGCCCGTTGATTGCACGGAAGACACCGATGACCGTTAGCAAAATTCGTGTAAGTATCCAATTAGATATCGTTTCCAACGAGAAACACATGAGAGTATTAATCTTATCGTTTCTGTCACACACAAGTTATCACATATCTTGTGCAAATTAACTATCTAAATACCTACCGGGATTGGTATTATTCCGAAAACAAAAACATACCAGGAGGTGGGTTGAAATAGGGCTGTAAACACAAGAAATTAAAGAACATAAAAATAAACACAAGTACAACACTGTGAATAAACTTTTGGTTTGGCTGCTGCATATCATGTGTGCTAGTGCAACGGTAATACCAATTATCTTTTCATGTGATTCTACTTCATTGATTATGTGTTCGGTAGACGGTCCACCTTTGAGTAGTTGAACTTCTCCATGCAGGGATTGTTCTCCTCTATTGTCTTGCATCAACGTTGCCATATGCTGATATGCATGGGCGTTTCAACAATTAAGGTCGTGAGACTGGACCAGCGCTTCAAGTGTCGTGGATTTCCGTTATCATCATATTGTCTTCGCTCCTCGTAGATACCAACACATGTCACCTTGCGGTCACGGATCCACTAAACAATATGTGTTACCTATGTAGGTCTTCATATCATGTTGCCTTGCTCTTAAATTAGACAACTCAAATTGCGCTCACAACAAATGAACAACTTAATCAATCATAGAAATAGTACCACAAAAAAGACATATCGAATGGGCGCAAATGAATCTCACTAGTCACCTACATCTAAGGATGGCAATTTTATCCATGGACATGGATACCCATGGATATCCAACCCGAATGGATAGGGTTTGGATATGCTTTTGCGCCCATGGGCAGCGCCCAAACCCGAGCCGATTACTCGTGGATAGGGCATGGACATAATCTTATACCCATGGATATATCCAAACCCGACCCGATAGTCTGACTTAACGAGCAATATTCTGCTACCCCTACCCCATAGTCACATGTCTCACTATAATTTTATCCTTTATCTAAAACATCCAAAAGAAATTACACAATCCCCACCGTAACATACTCCAACACACCTTCTCATCTTATTATCTACACTAATTAAATGACTTGTCATTGAGAATCGGTGTCGTGTCCTTGAGTTACTCCTGCCATAGCCCTAGAGGTGGCCGCCGCTACCAGCCGCTACCCCCATATAAGGTGGATCGCTGCAGCAGCCACTACTGGCCTGCGAAAATCCAGCTCCATATCTCCTTGACCCCTCCATCTTCCCTTTTCCACACACGCATTGATGCATGACCGCAACAGTGGGACAATGCAAGGGCTATGCCTGCACGGTAGGGAGTGAACACGCCAATGCGGAGTGCACATTGTGCAATGAGTTATGTCTTATGTATAGGTCTTGAGAGGACTCGATGGATATCCAATGGGTATGGGTATCCATCGGATTTGGACATGGTCACAATTTTTCGCCCATGGATTTTTTCATGGATGGGCAGGGACTGCCTTCATGGATATGGATATGGATTTTATATTGTTCAACCCGATCCAAACCCGACCCATTGCCATCCTTACCTACATCTCCCACACCCATGGAAAATTACTCACGCATGGGAGGGGAACAACCAATAAGCACAAAGATTAAATTGAGAGCAAAGAATTACAATAGTATGGATGATCGATCTGATATCAATCTCTGAACAAGTGCGAACAAAGTTGCAAAGCCTAGTCTTACAAATTAGAGTTACTCTCTCAAATGTGGTGGTGTTGATGAATGAAAGGGGGTAAAGATTGGAGAAGACCGAAATTCAGTTGAGTGATGTTCTTCTCTCTCGGATACCTTCTCCCTTCTTCGTGTGGTGAAGTTTTCTCCTCTCTGGATTCCTTTCTTTCTTCTTAGCCCTCCTCTGATGCGTCCCTTCATGAAAGTTGTTTCTATATATCAAGAGGTGTCGGCAATGTAAGACCGCTGGTACGAGCGTCCATGCTCATACCAGGCACTATCTTCTTTGATCCGCGAAGGTTTGCTCAAAAAGGGAGGGTCACTCCAAATTTCTTCAATGACTAGGGTGTTGATTGCTTTCTTTCACGAAGTGTTTGTACCTACACATCAAGTAGGTAAACAAGGTTCCTTCGTTCTCGAAGGATTGTCGTTAATAAAAGAAAGGCAAGAACCGACAAAAACCCTGAAAGTGAAAAAATATTGAGCCATCAACCATCTTTCCAGCTGGCCACAGTTGCTCGTACGCCGCGCGACTTTTCTTGTAGCAAGCATGCTTGCCTGCTGCTACGTGTTGCTGCTTGGCCGTTACCTGAACAAGCACTCTCCATCCTAGGGTGTGGCCTGCTAGAAGGAGCTGGACGGTTGGGGAATGAGGGTAGCTTAGTGATGAAGGGGGAGAGATGTGGATGGGAGTCATCGGGGAGAAGATAAGGCAACATGGAGAAGTGGTGGACGGGCCCCACTGAGGACACACATCATCCATGGGAGGCGGCCGGAGTGTTAGAAATACTAGATGATACCCCGCGCATTGCTGCGGGTATGTGTGTAGTTGCATCTCTATAGAATTGGAGAAATAAAAGTAAAAGCAAACATTGAGTAATGGATAATAAGAGCAAAAATAAAAATCTCTTGCTAAACACCATGTGCTTTTCCACAATCAATTATGTCCATTAAATTGAGGGTTTACCACACAAAGGGTAAAAATGCAGCAATTTTTGTATCAAGTAAAACTAAGTAAATTAGAGAATCATGGTAACATTTGACTAAATATTACAAATAGACAAAATTAGTAAATACAAACATTTATGCAGCTAACACACGATAGCATAAATTGCTAGGCTAGAATGCTTTTATATAGAAACATACTCCAGAATGATATAAATATCATGGATGTGGGTATTTTTATTACCTGCAAAAAAAGTTTGTTAATTTTTTAATTAATAAGCAAGAAATGGTTAACTCAGAATTGACACTGACCAAAAGGTAACCTCCCTTAAATGGAGTCGCAAATTTGGGATAAAGTTAATCCATCTTGTAAATTTAATCTGCATGGAGTAAAAAGGTGGGATATGCGTCTTTTCTTTTGTGCTTTGGAATTGGGTCACCATGTGCTTCTTGTTTTTTATAGGGAACCATCTGCTTCTTGATAGGATTGACAGAGAAATATATGGAAAACATGTTGAAATAGTAAAATCGAAAGATACATCTATGAAATAAAATGAATTGCTCTAAATCACAAAAGAGGGTAATTGCCTCAGTTTAGTAGGCACGCACGGCAGTAAAATAGGAGAGAGCAAAAGCAGAACACAATTACGTAGACTATGCCTCAACTTTGGAGATTCATACCCACCGGTTCTGATCTCTTGCATGTAAACTGCAGCGGCATACATGAACTTCTGTTGCAAAATCAAGATGTAAAAGCATAATGTGTTAGATGGCAAGAAGCTAAACTTAACCAAAATAGTAAACTGAATCATGGAATGCAATAAAGAATCAAAACAAAATAAGATTCATGGGAGTGGAAAGGAAGAAGAGTAGCACAAATTGGATTGAAGCGAAAGATCCGTGGGATGAGAAAATTGCCTTGTCCATTAAACCAGGAATTCTAAGAGACGTGAAGTGAATGGAAATATGAATCATGAAAAAGCAGATGGTGGTACCTAAGAATAAATAGGTGGCCTGCTGCTCGCTTTCCTCACCCAAGATTGTGGCATACGTTAGGAGAATATGAAAAGAAGCAAATAGGCAGCCGAGTGGCCATCTGTCTCGTTGGTGGCCTTCATGTGCGCCTAGTGGTATGAGGAGAGGAAAGGGTGAATCGTACTGTTGCGAGGCAATGCACTGGTGTGCGTGTGCGAACGCAACAATTATGGCAACAACAGAGTGTAGAGGAAGATGCGGGCAACCCTCAAAGTAAAATGGAACCAAACGCATGAGGTGGGTGGAGTTTCGCTGACGTGGCTGCATGGCAAAGGTGGATATTGATTGGCTGATTTGAAAACTGAATAATGATGTGGCACATCATTTGATGTGGACAGTGTGCATGGTGAGAGAATAGGGAGTAGTGGGGAGCAACTTCTTAAGAATGGTAGATTAGCCAATTGAGGGAAAGCTTTTCCCATATTTTTAGCTGATACATATAAGAGTTTTATTTAATAAAAGAGACTTTCTCTCCCAATTTCATATAAAGAAACCACAAGTTCATTACAACCATAGCACGCTAACCACTTAGCTAGCCAACTAAACCACAGTAAAACAGATGAAGCGCAAGAGGTTAAGCAAGAAGACAATGAAAACTTGAAGCTAATTGTCCACATTCATAAGCACACTCGTCCCCGAAACACATACGATAGCCCGTGCAAAAACAAACTACAGTGAGACAACAATAGAAGCTAGGCGTCACCATTTTGAAGCAGATTCCAGATCTACTCAGGCCCCATCTTCTCAAGTCAGTCTAGAGATCCATGATGTCTAGCTTCGTCTTGCACAAAATAGCTCATCTGCGACTTGATCCATAAGCTTTGCGCAGCTCCATAGTCCCAGTCTTATGTCCTCCCCCACATGTGTTGGAAATATGCCCTAGAGGCAATAATAAATAGGTTATTATTATATTTCCTTGTTCATGATAAATCGTTTATTATCCATGCTAGAATTGTATTGATAGGAAACTCAGATACATGTGTGGATACATAGGCAACACCATGTCCCTAGTAAGCCTCTAGTTAACTAGCTCGTTGATCAATAGATGGTTACGGTTTCCTGACCATGGACATCGGATGTCATTGATAACGGGGTCACATCATTAGAAGAATGATGTGATGGACAAGACCCAATCCTAAGCCTAGCACAAAGATCGTGTAGTTCGTATGCTAAAGCTTTTCTAATGTCAAGTATCATTTCCTTAGACCATGAGATTGTGCAACTCTCGGATACCGTAGGAATACTTTGGGTGTGCCAAACGTCACAACGTAACTGGGTGACTATAAAGGTACACTACAGGTATCTCCGAAAGTGTCTGTTGGGTTGGCACGAATCGAGAGTGGGATTTGTCACTCCGTGTGACGGAGAGGTATCTCTGGGCCCACTCGGTAGGACATCATCATAATGTGAACAATGTGATCAAGGAGTTGATTACGGGATGATGTGTTACGGAACGAGTAAAGAGACTTGCCGGTAACAAGATTGAACAAGGTATCGCGATACCGACGATCGAATCTCGGGCAAGTACAATACCGCTAGACAAAGGGAATTGTATACGGGATTGATTGAATCCTTGACATCGTGGTTCATTCGATGAGATCATCGTGGAACATGTGGGAGCCAATATGGGTATCCAGATCCCGCTATTGGTTATTGGCCGGAGAGGTGTCTCGGTCATGTCTGCATGGTTCCCGAACCCGTAGGGTCTACACACTTAAGGTTCGGTGACGCTAGAGTTGTTATGGGAAATAGTATGTGGTTACCGAAGGTAGTTCGGAGTCCCGGATGAGATCCCGGACGTCACGAGGAGTTCCGGAATGGTCCGGCGGTGAAGATCGATATATTGGACGAAGGGTATTGGAGTCCGGACGTGTTCCGAAGGTACCAGTCTATGGCCAGCATGACCGAAAGGTGTTTCGGGAGCCCGACAAGTGTTGGAGGGCCTCATGGCCCAAAGGGGAAGGGTAAAACCAGCCCACTAAGGGTTGGTGCGCCCCCCACACCCTTTCCCACGTTACTTGGGGAGGTGGGGCGCCTCCACCTGGCTTGGGAGGCAAGCCTCCACCTGCTTGGCTTGGGGGGCAAGTCTCCCTAGGATTTTCCCTGGGGAGATCCAATCTGCCTAGCCGCTGCCCCCTAGGAGAAACCCTAGGGCGCCTCCCCCTCTCCTCTTGCCCCTATATATAGTGGAGGGGTGGGAGGGCAGCCGTGACCTCTTCCCTGGCGCAGCCCTCCCTCCTCCTACCTTCTCCTCCTCCTCCATGGTGCTTGGCGAAGCCCTGCCGGAGAACCACGAGCTCCACCACCACCACGCCATCGTGCTGACGGAGCTCTCCCTCAACTTCTCCTCTCCCCTTGCTGGATCAAGAAGGAGGAGACGTCCCCGGGCTGTATGTGTGTTGAACGCGGAGGTGCCGTCCGTTCGGCACTAGGATCATCGGTGATTTGGATCACGACGAGTACGACTCCATCAACCCCGTTCACTTGAACGCTTCCACTTAGCGATCTACAAGGGTATGTAGATGCACTCTCCTTCCCCTCATTGTCGGTTTCTCCATAGATAGATCTTGGTGACACGTAGGAAAATTTTGAATTTCTGCTACGTTCCCCAACAGTGGCATCATGAGCTAGGTCTATTGCGTAGATTCTATGCACGAGTAGAACACAAAGTAGTTGTGGGCGTTGATTTTGTTCAATATGCTTACCGTTACTAGTCCAATCTTGTTTCGACGGCATTGTGTGATGAAGCGGCCCGGACCAACCTTACACGTACGCTTACGTGAGACCGGTTCCATCGACTGACATGCACTAGTTGCATAAGGTGGCTGGCGGGTGTCTGTCTCTCCCACTTTAGTCGGAACGGATTCGATGAAAAGGGTCCTTATGAAGGGTAAATAGCAATTGACATATTACGTTGTGGTTTTGCGTAGGTAAGAAACGTTCTTGCTAGAAACCCATAGCAGCCACGTAAAACATACAAACAACAATTAGAGGACGTCTAACTTGTTTTTGCAGGGTATGCCATGTGATGTGATATGGCCAAAGGATGTGATGTATGATATATGTGATGTATGAGATGATCATGTTCTTGTAATAGGAATCACGACTTGCATGTCGATGAGTATGATAACCGGCAGGAGCCATAGGAGTTGTCTTAATTTATTTGTGACCTGCGTGTCAACTTAAATCGTCATGTAATTACTTTACTTTATTGCTAAAGCGTTAGCCATAGTAGTAGTAGTAATAGTTGATGTGACAACTTCATGAAGACACGATGATGGAGATCATGGTGTCATGCCGGTGACGATGATGATCATGGAGCCCCGAAGATGGAGATCAAAAGGAGCAATATGATATTGGCCATATCATGTTACTATTTGATTGCATGTGATGTTTATCATGTTTATACATCTTATTTGCTTAGAACGACGGTAGTAAATAAGATGATCCCTCATTAAAATTTCAAGAAAGTGTTCCCCCTAACTGTGCACCGTTGCGAAAGTTCGTCGTTTCGAAGCACCACGTGATGATCGGGTGTGATAGATTCTTACGTTCACATACAACGGGTGTAAGCCAGATTTACACACGCAGAACACTTAGGTTGACTTGACGAGCCTAGCATGTACAGACATGGCCTCGGAACACAAGAGACCGAAAGGTCGAGCATGAGTCGTATGGTAGATACGATCAACATGAAGATGTTCACCGATGATGACTAGTCCGTCTCACGTGATGATCAGACACGGCCTAGTTGACTCGGATCATGTAATCACTTAGATGACTAGAGGGATGTCTATCTGAGTGGGAGTTCATAAGATGAACTTGTTTATCCTGAACATAGTCAAAAAAAAACTTTGCAAATTATGTCATAGCTTACGCTTTAGTTCTAATGTGTTAGATACGTTCCTAGAGAAAATATAGTTGAAAGTTGATAGTAGCAATTATGCGGACAGTAGAAGGCTTATGTCGTTAACGCACCGCTCGGTGTGCTGGACCTCGAACGTGGTCTGTGGATGTTGCGAACATCCGACATACACGTTTTGATGACTACATGATAGTTCGATAATGTTAAATGGTTTAGAATTGAGGCACCGAAGGCATTTTTGAAATGTCACAGAACATATGAGATGTTTCGAGGGCTGAAATTGGGATTTCAGGCTCGTGCCCACGTCAAGATGTATAAGACCTCCGACGATTTTCTTAGACTGCAAACTAAGGGAGAAAAGCTCAATTGTTGAGCTTGTGCTTAGATTGTCTGAGTACAACAATCACTTGAATCGAGTGGGAGTCGATCTTCCAGATAAGATAGTGATGTTTTTCCAAAGTCATTGCCACCAAGCTGCTAGAGCTTTGTGATGAACTATAACATATCAGGGATAGATATGATGATCCTTGAAATATTCGCGATGTATGACACCGCGAAAGTAGTAATCAAGAAGGAGCATCAATTGTTGATGGTTAGTGAAACCACTAGTTTCAAGAAGGGCAAGGGCAAGAAGGGATACTTCATGAAACGGCAAATCAGTTGCTGCTCTAGTGGAGAAACCCAAGGTTGAACCCAAACCCAAGACTGAGTGCTTCTATAATAAAGGGAACAGCCACTGGAGCAGAATTACCCTACATACTTGGTAGATGAGAAGGCTGTCGATAGAAGTATATTGGATATACGTTATGTTAATGTGTACTTTACTAGTATTCCTAGTAGCACCAGGGTATTAGATACCGGTTCAGTTGCTAAGTGTTAGTAACTCGAAATAAAAGCTACGGAATAAACGGAGACTAGCTAAAGGTGAGCTGACGAGATGTGTTGGAAGTGTTTCCAAGGTTGATATGATCAAGCATCGCTCGCTCCCTCTACCATCGAGATTGGTGTTAAACATAAATAATTGTTATTTGGTGTTTGCGTTGAGCATAGACATAATTGGATTATGTCTATCGCAATACGGTTATTCATTTAAGGAGAATAATTGTTACTCTATTTATTTGAATAATACCTTCAATGGTCTTGCACCTAAAATGAATGGTTTATCGAATCTCGATCATAGTGATACACATGTTCATGATAAAAGATATAAGATAGTAATGATAGTACCACCTACTTGTGGCACTGCCGTGTAAGTCATAATGGTATAAAACGCATGAAGAAGCTCCATGTTGATGGATCTTTGGACTCACTCATTTTTGAAAAGGATTGAGTAATGTGAACCATGTCTATTGGTATATACGCATGAAGAAACTCCATGCAGATGGACCGTTTGGACTCACTTGATTTTGAATCACTTGAGATATGCAAATCTTACCACATGGGCAAGATGACTGAAAAGCCTCGTTTTCAGTAAGATGGAACAAGATAGCAACTTGTTGGAAGTAACACATTCTGATGTGTGCAGTCCAATGAGTGCTGAGGCACGCAGTGGATATCGTTATATTCTTACTTCACAGATGATTTAAGTAGATACTGAGTATATTTACTTGATGAAACACAAGTCTGAATTATTGAATGGTTTAAGTAATTTCAGAGTGAAGTTGAAGATCTTAATGATAAGAGGATAAAATGTCTATGATATGATCATAGAAATGAATATCTGAGTTACGAGTTTGGCACTGTGGAAATTGTTTCACAACTAATACCGCCTGGAACACAATAGTGTGATGGTGTGTCCGAACATCATAGTTGCACCCTATTGGATATGGTGCGTACCATGATGTCTCTTATCAAATTACCACTATCGTTCATGGATTAGGCATTAGAGATAACCGCACTCACTTTAATAGGGCACCACGTAATTCCGTTGAGACGAAACCGTTTGAACTATGGTTTGGAGAAACCTGAGTTGTCGTTTCTTAAAAGTTTGGGGCTGCGACGCTTATGTGAAAAAGTTTCAGGTTGATAAGCTCGAACCCAAAGCGGATAAAATGCATCTTCATAGGACACCCAAAACAGTTGGGTATACCTCCTAATTCAGATCCGAAAGCAATAGGGATTGTTTCTAGAATCGGGTCCTTTCTCGAGAAAAAAAAGTTTCTCTCGAAAGAATTGAGTGGGAGGAAGATAGAACTTGATAAGGTTGTTGAACCTTTACTTCAGGTAGAGAGTAGCGCAAGCACATGAAAAATGTTTCTATGGCCCCTGCCTCAGTTGAATAGAAAGCTAATGATGATGATCATGGAGCTTCAGATCAAGTTACTATCGAACCTCATAGGTTGACAAGGGTGTGTACAACTTCTAAGTGGTAACCCTGTCTTAAAAGGTCACGTTGTTGGACAACGATGAACCTATGAGCTATGGAGAAGCGAAGGTGGGCCCGGATTCCGAAAAATGGCTCGAGGCCATAAAATCCGAGAGAGGATCCATGTATGAAAACAAAGTGTAGACTTTGAAAGAACTACTTGATGGTCGTAAGGCTGTTGGGTACATATGGATTTTAAAAGGAAGACAGACAATGATGGTAAGTGTCATCATTAGAAAGCTTGACTTGTCGTTAAGGTGTTTCCCGACAAGTTCAAGGAGTTGACTACGATGAGACTTTGTCACTCGTAGCGATGCTAAGAGTCTGTTGGAATTAGCAGGTACTGCATTATTTATGAAATCTTGCAGATGGGATGTCAAAATATTGTTTCCTTGTTCTTGAGGAAAGGTTGTATGTGATACAACCAGAAGATTTTGTCGATCCTGAAAGATGCTAACAAGTATGCAAAGCTCCAGCTATCCTTCTAAGGACTGGAGTAAGCATCTCGGAGTTGGAATGTACACTTTGATGAGATAATCAAAGATTTTGGGTTTATACAAAGTTTATGAGAAACTTGTATTTCCAAAGAAGTGAGTGGGAGCACTATAGAATTTCTGATGAGTATATGTTGTTGACATATTGATGATCAGAAATAATGTAGAATTTCTGGAAAGCATATAGGGTTATTTGAAAAGTATTTTTCGATGGAAAACCTGGATTAGGCTGCTTAAACATTGAGCATCAAGATCTATAGAGATAGATCAAAATGCTTAATGGTACTTTCAAATGAGCACATATCTTGACATGATCTTGAAGGTGTTCAAGATGGATCAGTCAAAGAAGGAAGTTCTTGCCTGAGTTTTAAGGTACGAAGTTAAGACTTAAAGCTCGACCACGGCAGAACAGAGAGAAAGGACGAAGGTCGTCCCCTATGCTTAGACATAGGCTCCATAGTATGCTATGCTGTGTACCGCACCTGACATGTGCCTTGCCACATGTCTGGCTAGAGGGTACAAAGGTGATCTAGGAGTAGATCACCAGATAGCGGTCAAGATTATCCTTAGAGGAATAAGGATATGTTTCTCGGTTATGGAGGTGATAAAGAGTTCGACGTAAAGAGTTACGTCGATGCAAGCTTGACACCTATCCGGATAGCTTTGAGTAGAGATGCCAGATACGTAAAATGGAGCAACAATTTGGAATAGCTCCAAGTAGAACAGTTATTTGAAATGGCTCCAAATATAGCGTAGAGATTTGCGAAGTACATACAGATCTGAATGTTGCACACTCGTTGACTAAAACCTCTCTCACAAGCAACATGATCAAACCCAGAACTCATTGAGTGTTAATCACATAGTGATGTGAACTAGATTATGAACTCTAGTAAACTCTTTGGATGTTGGTCACATGGCGATGTGACCTGTGAATGTTAATCACATGGCGATGTGAACTAGATTATTGACTCTAGTGCAAGTGGGAGACTGTTGGAAATATGCCCTAGAGGCAATAATAAATAGGTTATTATTATATTTCCTTGTTCATGATAAATCGTTTATTATCCATGCTAGAATTGTATTGATAGGAAACTCAGATACATGTGTGGATACATAGGCAACACCATGTCCCTAGTAAGCCTCTAGTTAACTAGCTCGTTGATCAATAGATGGTTACGGTTTCCTGACCATGGACATCGGATGTCATTGATAACGGGGTCACATCATTAGAAGAATGATGTGATGGACAAGACCCAATCCTAAGCCTAGCACAAAGATCGTGTAGTTCGTATGCTAAAGCTTTTCTAATGTCAAGTATCATTTCCTTAGACCATGAGATTGTGCAACTCCCGGATACCGTAGGAATACTTTGGGTGTGCCAAACGTCACAACGTAACTGGGTGACTATAAAGGTACACTACAGGTATCTCCGAAAGTGTCTGTTGGGTTGGCACGAATCGAGACTGGGATTTGTCACTCCGTGTGACAGAGAGGTATCTCTGGGCCCACTCGGTAGGACATCATCATAATGTGCACAATGTGATCAAGGAGTTGATTACGGGATGATGTGTTACGGAACGAGTAAAGAGACTTGCCGGTAACAAGATTGAACAAGGTATCGCGATACCGACGATCGAATCTCGGGCAAGTACAATACCGCTAGACAAAGGGAATTGTATACGGGATTGATTGAATCCTTGACATCGTGGTTCATTCGATGAGATCATCGTGGAACATGTGGGAGCCAATATGGGTATCCAGATCCCGCTATTGGTTATTGGCCGGAGAGGTGTCTCGGTCATGTCTGCATGGTTCCCGAGCCCGTAGGGTCTACACACTTAAGGTTCGGTGACGCTAGAGTTGTTATGGGAAATAGTATGTGGTTACCGAAGGTAGTTCGGAGTCCCGGATGAGATCCCGGACGTCACGAGGAGTTCCGGAATGGTCCGGCGGTGAAGATCGATATATTGGACGAAGGGTATTGGAGTCCGGACGTGTTCCGGAGGTACCAGGCTATGGCCAGCATGACCGAAAGGTGTTTCGGGAGCCCGGCAAGTGTTGGAGGGCCTCATGGCCCAAAGGGGAAGGGTAAAACCAGCCCACTAAGGGTTGGTGCGCCCCCCACACCCTTTCCCACGTTACTTGGGGAGGTGGGGCGCCTCCACCTGGCTTGGGAGGCAAGCCTCCACCTGCTTGGCTTAGGGGGCAAGTCTCCCTAGGATTTTCCCTGGGGAGATCCAATCTGCCTAGCCGCTGCCCCCTAGGAGAAACCCTAGGGCGCCTCCCCCTCTCCTCTTGCCCCTATATATAGTGGAGGGGTGGGAGGGCAGCCGTGACCTCTTCCCTGGCGCAGCCCTCCCTCCTCCTACCTTCTCCTCCTCCTCCATGGTGCTTGGCGAAGCCCTGCCGGAGAACCACGAGCTCCACCACCACCACGCCATCGTGCTGACGGAGCTCTCCCTCAACTTCTCCTCTCCCCTTGCTGGATCAAGAAGGAGGAGACGTCCCCGGGCTGTATGTGTGTTGAACGCGGAGGTGCCGTCCGTTCGGCACTAGGATCATCGGTGATTTGGATCACGACGAGTACGACTCCATCAACCCCGTTCACTTGAACGCTTCCGCTTAGCGATCTACAAGGGTATGTAGATGCACTCTCCTTCCCCTCATTGTCGGTTTCTCCATAGATAGATCTTGGTGACACGTAGGAAAATTTTGAATTTCTGCTACGTTCCCCAACAACATGCAAGTCACTCAATGCGTTAATACAAAAGGAAACCTTGTAAAGAACATCGATAGGCTCAGTTGGCCAATTTTACTCGAAGCAGGCCAGATTATGAGCTTTCGATGCTCCACAACACAACTACAAGCCCAATAGTATATTTTTTTCTTGTCGCCCATGTTTTTTAACCACCTAAAGCATGTTCCATCTCGTGGAAAGTGGCATTCAACCCACAAAGGGCAACTGATCACATTCCAAATATATCTTGCAAGGGGACATTCGGAAAAAATATGATTAATGGACTCATGCTTCACGCAAAAATAAATAGTCTGGTTCACAACAACCTCCCCTCTTGAGTAAGACATCTCTCGTCAGGATGCTTTTTTTAAGCACCAAATAGATGAAAGTTTGCCTCTAAGTGGATTTTCCACTCTCGGGAGAAATTTATAAGGCACCACACCACTAGTTTGCATTGCAGCGTAAAAGGATTTAATGCTGAAATTCCCAGAACTAGTAAGTAACCAAGACATTATATGTTATATATCATTAAGGTTGAAAATAAACACACATTAGTTGCAGCTTGGTCCAAAGCTCTGCTTTCTCCCCTACCAAGACTCTCCAAAAAGTCAAGGTAGAAAGGTTACTACCAAGAGTCGCACTAACAGTAATATGATGTCGGAAATTAGGTATAGTATTGGGAAATTTTGATGTGGTGTATCATTGCATAACCATGTGTCTTCTCAAAACCTTGTCTTCTCACCATTACCGACACATAATCTACAACAGGAAAGAAAGAGATCATTTACTTTCAGCATCCGGTACCAAAATTGAGAATCTCCCTCTCCATGTTGTACCTTTCCCCGAGCCCACACCCCCCACTAAGATATTTTTCTCTAATCATATCATGAAAAAAGGCTAAGTTCATTAAACAACTTCCACGAAGACTTGGATGAAAATGGCAGCATTTATTAATTCCAGATCAAGCAACCCTAATTCTCTAAACCCCCGATCTTTAGGAAGGCAAACCACATGCCAAGAGACCAAGTGGTATTGTTTCTTGTTTTTGCCCCCCTCTAGAGAAACCTAGCTCCAGGTCTACCACAAGCCAACAACCAAGTGGCATTTTCTCTTATTTTTCTCCCCGCTCCTGAGGACCCTACATCTCGGTCCATCATATTTCTTCTTGATCCCTTTGGAGAGATAATAGAAATACATCATATAGAGAGATACAAACAAGATAGAGAAGACTTATTTAAAATAGTCTTCCCCTGAAGCCCCCAATGTTAAGGTTTTTACCAAGCCAACATCCTATCCTTTTCTCAATCTCCCCAGCAAATGGACCTAGTCACTATTTTTAAGTCTCTTCTCATCCACTGGAATCCCAAAATACTTAATAGCAAGCTACCATTGCCATAGGCGAACCTTTATTCAAAAGAGACTAGTTCTTTCTTTAGCGTGCCTTGTGCAAAATACTTTACTCTTGTGGTAGTTGGTTTTCAAGCATGACATCTCCTCAAAGAGACATAGCATGAATTTCATGTTAGTGGCTTGCTCCAAATCATCCTGCATAGGAAGGATTGTGTCATGTGCATATTGAAATATGGCAACATCTCCTTTCGTTAAATGTTTGGTCAGCCTAGTGACAAGACCTTGATTGACAACCTTGCCCACTAAAAATGGTAAGTACATCTACAACTAGGTCAAAAAGTAAGAGGGCAGTGGGTCTTCTTGTCTCAAACCCTCATGGGTATTTAAGTATAACCCAATTTCCTCATTCACTTTGACCCTCATCCCTCCCGAGAGATAATGGTCATGATTTCATTTGTGAAAAAAATAGTTTCATTTCCAAAGTTTGATTTTGTTAAAGGCCTTTTCGAAGTCAATTTTGAAATGAACACTAGAGAGTTTTTTCCTATTCAATTCATTAACTGCCTCATGGAGTACCAAAACACCCTCCAATATGCATCTCCCCTAAAGTAAGGCAGTCTGAGGCCCTGATCACCCCATCGATAACAACAATAAGCCTATTGACGGGCGCCGACAGGGAGAAGCTTCTGCGCGGGACGAATGCATGCTGCCGTCGCGCCGGCAGCGGGAACGGACGCCGTCGGGGATTGGCGCTTGCTGCCTTCGCGTTGGCAGGGACGAGCGCCTGCGCGCGACATGCGTCGACGAGAATGGGCGTCGACATGGATGGGCACCAGCAAGGACGAGCGGCAAGAGAGACGGAGGCGAGATGCGGTGCGTGGGTGGGTGGGCTAGTGGAGAGAAAAAGCAAGAGAGAGAAGTGGGTCTGTGATAGGTAGGCTATGCCTCGCATGTAGCAGACATAGACGGACGAAGGGGACACATAAATCATCCGTTTTGTGTCCGCCTCCACTCCAAATGTGATCCAAATTTGCGTCGAAAATGGATCCAATCGAACACAAAACAAATAGTAAATGAAAATGGGCCTGTGTGTTGAGCAGTTGTTTTTATTTACACGGACACAAATGACACGAGTTGATGAAATAGATCGCTGCGTTGGAGTTGCTCTACGACTTGAAGGAGCATCATGATTCATGGGTTCAATCGACCCACTAGCACGTTTATTCGATATGACACCACCATGCTCGCCTTGGATGCACGCATCTGGAATAGAAAATGAAATCAGTGAGGAACCCATTCCATCGTGTTTTCTTTTGCCTCCCGGAGATTCGAAAACGACGGCAACCTAAATCATCCTTTTATTATAACTTTTCAAAAAGATACCACTACAGGTGAGAACATTCCTTCATTCGCGGCCGAGCAGGGCCCCACAGGTCAGCGCCACGAACGCGCACGTACGCCCGCGGCAAATGATGAGCTCTCGGTCCAATCAGACTCCACCACCTCCCCTCCCGCGCCGCCACCACCCGCTGGTGGAAGGAACCGCTGATGGGGCCCGCATGGAAGTGAGAGATGCCCCTCCCCCACTTCGCCTTGGCGTCTCCCCGTGCTCCCCGTGGTCAACTCGCGGCTTCCCCAGACGCTAACCGGCGAGGAAATAGGCGGAGGCCGGGCCACCCAAAGCGCCGAACACCTTGCGCGCACCACTTCCTCCGCCATGGGCGCGCCATGAGACGCCACCTCCCGTACCCGTAGCCACCGCTGCCGCACACACCCCCACCCCACCCCACTCTGCTCCGCTCCGCCACCTCCTCCCCCATGCTTCCGCGCAGCGCCCTCCTCCGCCTGCTGCTGCTGCTGCTGCTCGCGCCGCCGCCGCTGCCGCTCGCCCGGGGCCAGCCGCAGCCGACGCTCCCGTGGCAGGACCGCGCGGCGCTCCACGGGCTGCGCGCGTCCCTGGGCCTGCGCGCGCGGGACTGGCCGGCCAAGGCTGACCCCTGCGCCGCCTGGGCCGGCGTCGCCTGCCGCGCCGGCCGCGTCGCGGGGGTCCGCCTCGGCGGGCTCCGCCGCACCCGCGTGGGGGAACGCAGCGCCGCCTTCGCCGTCGACGCGCTGCGCGGGCTCGCGGCGCTCGAGGAGTTCAACGCCTCCGGGTTCCCGCTCCCCGGCCGGATCCCGGCCTGGTTCGGCCGCGGCCTCCCGCCGTCGCTCGCCGTCCTGGACCTCAGCTCCGCCGGCGTCGATGGCGAGCTGCCGCTCTACCTCGGCATGTCCGGGAACCTGACCACCCTCGTTCTCGCCGGTAACAGCCTCTCCGGCCGGATTCCGGCGTCGGTTTTCTCCAGTAAGGCTCTCCGGATCCTTGATCTTTCCAACAACAACCTCACCGGGGAGCTTCCCAGTGTGTCTGCCTCCGCCGGTGACATAGCAGGAGCTCTGTTTAACGCCTCGGGGAATTCACTCTACGGTGCGATTGGCGATGGCCTGGTGTCCCTCAAGAAGAGGTTTCAGGTGGTCGATGTGTCGAGCAATTACTTTGGCCAAGCGGCCACCACTGGATTTCAGAATGGCTCTGAGGGAACAGTCAACATCAAGATGAATTGCTTGCCAGGCGTACCAGGCCAGCGCAGCCCCGGCGATTGCAAGGATTTCTTTAAGAGGAATGGATTGCCATTGCCTGAACCACCCCAAGCATCCCCATCACCGGGCAAGAAAGGTGTCAGGTGGAAACATGTACTAGCTGGAGTTCTTGGAGCTGCAGCTATTGTGGTTGTCCTTTCACTTGCTGCACTGGTGTTTTGCTTGGTGAGGAGGGGGAGAAGGAGGCCTAGGGGAAGAGGGCTGGAGCAGAACGACGACGGCATCCGCTCTGGTCGCAAGAGCAGCAGTGTGAATCCGATGGTGATGTCACCATCCCGGGCAGCAAACAGTCCACCCAAGGGTTTGCCTGTCGTCGTGGATGAGCTCACCTATGAGCAGTTGCACCATGTCACCGGAGGCTTTGGAGATGATAACCTTGTCAAGCATGGGCGCTCCGGGGACATCTATCGTGGTGTCTTAGAGAGTGGCTTAAATGTTGTCATAAAAAAGGTCGACATGAAGAGCAATAAGAAGAACATAGTCGAATTAAGCTTTCTTGTCAAAAAATCCCATGCCAGGATTGTTCCATTGCTGGGGCATTTGGTCAAGGATGACGAGGAATTGCTAGTGTACAAGTACATGTCAAAGGGAGATTTGACAACTGCACTGCACAGGAAGCCAGCGGATGCTGAAGTGGGGTTATCTTCATTGGATTGGATAACAAGACTGAAGATTGCAATTGGTGTAGCTGAGGCCCTGTGCTTCCTTCACGATGAATGTAGTCCGCCATTGGTTCACAGGTATGGTTATGCATGCCATGCACTACTTTTTGGAGTATGGCAGTTACAGAAAAATTTATTGTATAAAACATCTCATAGCTGTGGTAGGCTAGTTTCAGCATTAACATCATGATAAGAATGCGGAAATTTCAGATTCTATGCAGCTCAATAAATCATGGCATTTTAATGAAGAAGTTTTACTAGAGATCACAAGTGAGACAGTGACAGAAGGAAAATAATATTACCCATGTAGGCATCTAAAAATGGTTGTCCAAGAACCATTTCTGGAAGAAATTAATATGTATAAGCATTTTGTCGACCAACATTTAGAAGTGAGGACACCAGATGCCATGCTTAATGTATAGGAAATATTATCTTATATATTTCCTAGATGCATTGGCTTCATATCAATGGTATTAATTCTAACATACTTTGGAATTTTCGTAGATATTTTTGTTTAGGATTTTATTAAGGCAACTAGCAGGTGCTCTGCTTTTGCATTAAGATTTAAGAAGATGGGAAAACAAAGTTACTCCAAACTGCAACAAAAGAAAGAAATACTCCAAACTGCAACACTAGCTTCGGGCTGAACAACGGCCTACACGCATATGGTTTCTTTACATGTGCAAATGCATTGGAAAAACAACGAATAATTATAAGCAGCATGCAGTAAAGCTGATTAAATCATTTATTTGTTTTGTGCTTGACTAAGCCTTGTGTCCCCCTGTCTGTCTGTCATGGTGTTGTAATTGCCATAATTTGACCATCCAAATCTGAGTTGATGTGTGTTGCTCAATTTCTTCGATTTTGTTTTTGATATGATTTTTTAAATATATTTTCAGTCAATACTTGTTCTTATTCATTTGTGATCACGTCATAATATTTGTAGAGATATCCAAGCAAGCAGTGTTCTTCTTGATGACAAATTTGAAGTGTGCCTTGGAAGTTTGAGTGAAATTTGCCTTCAACCAAGTGATGGAAGCAGGAGTTTCTTCTCTAGGATGTTGAGATCATCAAAGTAAGACCTCTATGTCATCTTCTACTATAGTTAGCATGCTACTCTTAAAAGAAACTCTAGTGGCCTAAATGGTTATAGTATGAATATCTCATCAGCATATTTTATTTTCACGAATATCACTTTCAACCGAGAGTAAAAGTAATGACCCTTATTTAGTTGGTCACTACAGTTTATCCTGAGTTTAATACTCAAAATAAAGCTTATGAACTGGGGACGACTACTGTATTTTGTTTCTACAAGCAGTGTAGCCACACTGTTTCCTCCAAGAATGTGTTACTGCACACTCAACTAGACTATTTATCGTACATGTTGGTGGTTCCTCATCCCTGTTACATCGAAAACAAGTTACTTGTTAAGAGCTGTTTGGTATATCCCACGAGCTGTTTGCATCAAGATAGTGACCGGTACAAGTCAACGCTATTGAGTATATATGATGACAAATGGCTGTTTCTTCCAGTTAGTGTAACATGTCACTGTAATTTACACCTTGTCTCTATGTGGTAATGCCGTAATGAAACTTCCACATCATCTCCCAAACACAAGATGGATCGTCCACATTTTTTTCTGAAAACTTGATGTTTGTTCGAGTATATAAAATATCAGGGCTCTTTGGCTGACATCTGTATCTGTCTCTCTTTTTTATGGCAGGTCTCTCGACAAGAACATGTCAGGTGTGTAAAGCTTCTTCATAACTCTGTTTGTACAGCATGTGCATAATAATTCTGATGAGCAAAATTTTATGCATGTTCTTCACCTAACAGGTCCACCTGCTAGCCGCACATATGATGTCTACTGCTTTGGAAAGGTGCTACTAGAGCTAATCACCGGGAAATTTGGCGTGAGTGGCTCAAACGACACCGACTCAGAGGAGTGGTTGGCAAGCACTTTAGATTACATTGAAACCCATGACAAGGAGAGTGTCATAAATATTGTAGACCCTTCACTTGTTGTGGACGAAGACCACCTAGAAGAAGTATGGGCAGTCTCCATTGTCGCGAAGACATGCCTGAATCCAAAGCCCTCCAGGCGGCCTCTCGCTCGGTACATCTTGAAAGCGCTGGAGAACCCGCTAGGGGTGGTGCGGGAAGAGCTCTTCTCGAGCCCCAGTTCAGCTCGGCTCACAAGTACCTCATCCCGAAGCTCTTGGCGTTCTGCTTTCCATGGGCACTCGTACCAGTACTCCGAGGTGCAAACATCAGGGAAAGTACTTACCTGTAGGCAGTCAGCAAAATCCGAAGGAAGCGATGAGCAGGAAAATTCCTTCTCCTTCAAGAAGGCTTCACAGGATATGCTCCAGGATCCAGTAGAGCTGGAAGACAGAGCTGTTGTGTAGGATCAGCATAGATTAGCTATACCTTACATGAGCCGAGACTTTTTGCTGTTGTTAATCTCAGATGTGTATAATCCATCATCTGATGTGCATATTTTGCTGTGCTAGTAGGTGAGAAAACTGTGTATACAAGTAGGCTTTCTTTATCTCCCACCGCCTTTCAGTGAGACAGTTTTCTGTAACTTATACTGGGAATAAAATCTGTAATCTGTACTGGGAATAAACGGCGCTGCAAGTGGCCAGTAGTTTTGGTAAGCATACCTACTTGCCATTTTTTTCCTTGCGATTTACTTGCCATTCTGGATTTCCGTGTTACAATTTTTTACATGTTCAGCATGGGTAGTAACTACAGGAGAGTTGATATCTAGCGGCGAGCTGATATTGAGCTAAAAAATGGCCATCTTGAATTGCATCTCTGACTGTATGCAAAAAAGAAGAGAGAAAAATGAAAAAGAACAAGGTGGGTTCATTTGTATGCAGAAGGAAGAAAGAAAGAGGAAATGCAAAAAAATTAAAGGTCCCACCGAGACTTGAACTCGGGTTACTTACCTGTAGGCAGTCAGCAAAATCCGAAGGAAGCGATGAGCAGGAAAATTCCTTCTCCTTCAAGAAGGCTTCACAGGATATGCTCCAGGATCCAGTAGAGCTGGAAGACAGAGCTGTTGTGTAGGATCAGCATAGATTAGCTATACCTTACATGAGCCGAGACTTTTTGCTGTTGTTAATCTCAGATGTGTATAATCCATCATCTGATGTGCATATTTTGCTGTGCTAGTAGGTGAGAAAACTGTGTATACAAGTAGGCTTTCTTTATCTCCCACCGCCTTTCAGTGAGACAGTTTTCTGTAACTTATACTGGGAATAAAATCTGTAATCTGTACTGGGAATAAACGGCGCTGCAAGTGGCCAGTAGTTTTGGTAAGCATACCTACTTGCCATTTTTTTCCTTGCGATTTACTTGCCATTCTGGATTTCCGTGTTACAATTTTTTACATGTTCAGCATGGGTAGTAACTACAGGAGAGTTGATATCTAGCGGCGAGCTGATATTGAGCTAAAAAATGGCCATCTTGAATTGCATCTCTGACTGTATGCAAAAAAGAAGAGAGAAAAATGAAAAAGAACAAGGTGGGTTCATTTGTATGCAGAAGGAAGAAAGAAAGAGGAAATGCAAAAAAATTAAAGGTCCCACCGAGACTTGAACTCGGGTTACTGGATTCAGAGTCCAATGTCCTAACCACTAGACCATGGGACCAAGTTGATGGCATTTCCGCACAAGCCTTCTTATTCCGTGCGTCAGTGACCGATTCCCAGCAACAGGCCGCGCTTCTGTTACACGCTCATATCGATGTAGAATCACATCAAACTGCTACATCAGAAAACGTAACTCGACCCAGGAAAGGACAACATCGGCAAGAATAAATAAATAAATCAAATGCAGCATCATCAATCCCAGACGACCACGAAAACCTGATTGAAAGATCTTAAGCTTCTTCCTCGCGCTCCAATCTTTGGCTAGTTCGCGGCCCTTCTGTTCCAGCAGCAGCATCCACAGACCACAGCAGCATCTCCAACTTCGCCGTTTCTTTTCTGGGCACAGCAGCCTCCGTTCGCTCCCTGATCATACTACGAAACAGCTTCTGCCAGAGTACCTTCATACCAATCCGTGAACACCCCGAAACGGATTTCATTCCTTTATTTCCACAAAGCCTACAAGTGAAGCACTGAAAACCACACTGATAAACACAATCTTCGTACTACTAACCCAAAATGTTTGGTCACCACACATTCGAAAAAAGGATACATCGCCGTTTCCTTCTCCGAACAGAAGTTACAGGGTTTGTCAACTATATATGTTTTGCCTATTAGACACACTGATGTTGGGCTTAATAACCATATGAAAAACGTGCACCCGGGGCAGGATGTTTAATTGGCACGCTGCAGGAACAAAATTTGCTTTAGAGTGATTTCGTTCACTACATAAATCCCAGTGGAATTCAGCCCGCAATTCTTTTTCCAAAAAGGGGAAGTGTTGTCCTCTGAATAATAGTACTCCTAGAACATATCTGGGGATTGTTACTCCCTTTGATCCATAATTACTTGTCGCGTGCTTTAGTACAAATTTGTACTAAAGCAACGACAACTAATATGGATCAGATGGAGTATTATCTTCAAGTACACAATTTGTTTCTACAATTTATGATTCTCTACGCTATATTTTCTGACCCAAGAAGTTCACAAGTAAATATTTAGTTCCCTGAGATTGGGAATGCCCAATCCACTGAATTACTCAGACTGAGTAGCCCGCGTTTTCTTTTTTCTTCAGAAACAGTGCAGCTTGTTATAAATAGTTCAACCAAATGTATGTACTAATTGGTATCTTAGACACGAAATATCACCTAAATTAGGTCTACAACTTGGCAACTCAAGTCACAACTCGCAACAAATGCAAGGAACCGACTCCTGGTACTTTCCACTCTGACGCCCTTCTTAGTCTTCACTCGAGCTCCCGGAGTACTTCACCACAGAGGGAAAGATATTCTCGATTGGTACCATGTATGTCTCCATAAAATGTGGGTCAGCCAACTCCTTGTACATACGTCTTACGGAGGCCTCCTCAGCTTCCAGTTCGGCTTCAGTATGTCCCAAATCTTCCTTCGGTCCCTCAAAACGAAACATGCCCCTCAAGCAACCACTTTCAGATTGACCACCAATGTACGCGTCGGCCTTGGGGTGTTTCACATCAGTTGAACAAGCATAGCAGTGGCCATTTTCATCATCAGAAGGATCAACCCTGCAGATACAGCTGACAATTAACTCATGGCGCCCTTTCTGGACAGCTTCAGCAAAGAACAACAGATTGTCGAAGCCGCAGTCAAAACCATTAGCTCCTTTGGTCTTTGCTCTGAAATTGATATGATAGTACCTCCCATCGCTATCGCCGTCATGAAAGTACAGGTAGCACACAACATCTTGGAGCTCATACGCAAGATCCCCCAAAAGATTGTGGTCATCGTTATACTTGTCCGTCAAAGCTTGAACCAACTGGAGCTCCCAGCGACGGCTATCATCAATGGGCAGCGATTTCAAACGACTCTTCCTCGTGCCGTCTGGCCAGTAAAGCTCTCGCCATATAGCCCTCTCTGGGGTACACTCCAACTGCATTTTTGGATGCAGGCGGTCGGAGAGATAGCGATCGATGGCACGGCAAACTTCGTCGAAGCTACGAAACGGCCCACCCACATGAGGATAGGTGTGGAAAGACCCCTTATGATCCATCCTCGTAAACAAATGCAGTGACCATTCACGTTCCAACCGAACCCAAATGGTGTCAGTTCTGGACGGTTCCTCCAATGCTGTGGCGTCGAGGAAGTCCCCCAAGATCAAGACGTCCGATTGTTGCAGAAGTTCTGCATCCCCCTCATGGCTGGAGTGGAATAACAATAATTCGTCCATGAGTCTGTCCATGCCTCGGACCTGCATGCCTTGAGAACCATAGTCCGTGAAGTACTTCCCGTCCGTGCCTGCGAATACAGCAATCACTGGCCCGGAATCGGAACGGACCTCGGCGAGGCGGTGCCGGCTGTATCCGCGCGGAGAAACGATCTGTTTGCTCTGCCCGCAGCCATGGACGGAGAAGATCTGTCGCTCGGCGGCTGTGGGAACATCGAAGTGTACCGCTGGGTGGCTAGGGGAGAGGTGGAGGACTGGAGGTTGTCAGCGCGGTCACGTCCGTCATTTTCACGGCGGCCGCCAGGATTTGCCATGGGGAAGCGGGGTGGAAGGCCCTTATTAGGGCTTCGTGGTGATTTCTGCGTCAGGCGAGGTAGGGGAAAACAGAACCGACTAACCCTCAGTTAGCTAGACTTTTTTCTCTTATCCGCTGGCTCCCCCACCGTCAGATCAAGCTTAACCAAGCGGCCCACAACGTCCCCCTTGCCTCGTGCATCGTCAGTGACGTCATAAGCATTGCAACATTGGCCATGTTTCAACAACACTAGTGATGTTGCAATCCCGTGAGCTTGTAGATCCGTGCCTTTGCAACAAGGATGATGTTTCAGGAACACGTCTCTCCAACAACTTTTAGAAACATGCTTCTGCAACAACGTCGATGTTTCAGAAACACCGGTGATATTGCAATCTTGGCGTGTGCGATCTGTTTAAAAAACGTGTCTTTGCAACAACAACAATGATGTCTCAGCAACTCGCCTATGCAACAATGACGATGTCTTAGAAACGCCGAAGACATTACAATCCGGGCATGTGTCCGCACGTGGTGGCTTGAAACACCGTACGATCATTACAACAGCGCAACAGGACGATGTCCTCCGCGCATCAGCCGGTAAAATGCAAGTGTTTTCCTTACTCTAAGCTAACAAAAACATTTTGGTAGCTCATGTACCTCCCGATTGTTCTCCCTTCTCTCGTGCTTGATATGGACTTCGACTAAATCTCACATGTTCACCTTGATCTCCGGAATAATAGCTTTGATATAGTGCCCATATAGGTCCCCTTGAGGTGCTTTATCGTAGCCATACAACTAGTAACCACGAACACGTTTGGTTGCGTGATGAGGTCGTCGAACAATGTCATGTTGAGTGTAATCCTACTATTTGAGTAGCACAAATTATTTCCCCACAAAAATAGTTCAATCAGGCCCACGCGGTGCAAAATTGATCCGTTTGGTAGTATGTATTCGCTTTTTGGCCTGCATAGCACGAAACTCATCACGTAAAGATCGCATTGGATCTGCCTACCGAGTAGATCCCGGGCGCGAGAAACAAAGTATAATGATGGTGATGGGGCCTTCTGTGGGACCAGCGTCCCTTGGGTACCTGTGCCAGATCAAGCCAGGTTTTGGTCTGGATTAGATAGTCGGGAGTGGCGACGTCAAGAACCTTCATTAGCATTGGTTTCAACAGAGGCCGGAATCACGAAAGCCAGACATTTCGGCGGTTTGCTTGGGAGGTTAGCAAGTTAGCGGAGCTACTGGCCTCAAACTCAAAGGAGGAGCTCGTCAAGACTTCATCACGATGGTTCAAGACGAAGCTTCAACCAAAAACTAGGCGGAACTTGATGCGGCTTGAAACTGCGTCGGTATTTCCCAATGAGGAAGGAATGATGCAGCACATCTACGGTAGGTATTTCCCTCGGTTATGAAACCAAGGTATCAGACCAGTAGGAGGACCAATCAAGACTATGCAAACGGTACCTGCACACAAAGAACAAATACTTGCAACCCGACGGGAAAGAGGGGTTGTCAATCCCTCCACGGTAATAAGATAGATTGTTTTGTGATAGATTGGATAAATAGATCTCGATAAAACTCAAAATAAAATAAATAAAGAAAAAGTGTAGCAAGGTATTTTTGGATTTTTGAAAATAAATATGGCAAAAGATAGATCGGAAAGCAAATATGATAAAAGGTAGACCCGGGGCCGTAGATTTCACTAGTGGCTTCTCTCGAGAAATAGCACACGGTGGGTAAACAAATTAGTGTTTGGAAATTGATAGAAGAACAAATAATTATGACGATATCCAAGGCGATGATCAATATATAAGCATCATGTCCAAGATTAGTAGACCGACTCCTGCCTGCATCTACTATTATTACTCCACACATCGACCGCTATCGAGCATGCATCTAGTGTATTAAGTTCATGGAGAAATGGTGTAATGCAATAAGAACGATGACATAATGTAGACAAGATCTATTCATGTAGGAACAGAACCCATCTTGTTATTCTTAATAGCAACGATACATGCATGCCTTGCTGCCCCTTCTGTCACTGGCAGAGGACACCACAAGATCGAACCATCACAAACCACCTCATCCCATTGCAAGAAAAATCAATCTAGTTGGCCTAACTAAACCAAAGTTTCGAAGAAGAAATACGAGGCTATAAATAATCATGCATATAAAATATCAAAGAAGACTCACATAATTTTCATGGATAAAAATCTGATCATAAACTCGATACGTCTCCGTTGTATCTATAATTTTTTATTGTTTCATGCCAATATTATACAACTTTCACATATTTTTGGCAACATTTTATATGATTTATTGGATTAACCTATTGATCCAGTGCCCAGTGCCAGTTCCTATTTGTTCCATGTTTTTGTTTCACAGAATATCCATATCAAACGAAGTCCGCGATAAAAATTTACGGAGAATTATTTTGGAATATACGTGATTTTTGGGACTTGGAATCAACGCAAACGGGATCCCACAACCCCCATAAGAGACCAGGGCGCGCCCAGGGGCCATGCGCGCCCCGGTGGGTTGTTCCCTCCTCGGTTGTCAGTTGGGTCTCTACTTCGAGCGCAAGGAAGCTTATATCCGGAAAAAAATTGTGTTAAAATTTCAGCGCAATCGGAGTTACGGATCTCGCGGAATATAAGAAACGGTTTTCGGCCAGATCTGGGGAACACGAAACAGAAGAGAACAAAGAGGGAGATATTGGGGAACGTAGTAATTTCAAAAAATTTCCTCCGCACACAAAAGATCATGGTGATGTATAGCAACGAGAGGGGAGAGTGTTGTCTACGTATCCTCGTAGACTGATAGCGGAAGCGTTATGACAAAGCGGTTGATGTAGTCGTACGTCTTCACGGCCCGACCGATCAAGCACCGAAACTACGACACCTCCGAGTTCTAGCACACGTTCAGCTCGATGACGATCCTCGGACTCCGATCCAGCAAAGTGTCGGGGATGAGTTCCGTCAGCACGACGGCGTGGTGACGATCTTGATGTTCTACCGTCGCAGGGCTTCGCCTAAGCACCGCTACAATATTATCGAGGATTATGGTGGAGGGGGCACCGCACACGGCTAAGAGAACGATCACGGAGATCAACTTGTGTGTCTAGAGGTGCCACCTGCCCCCGTATATAAAGGAGCAAGGGGGGAGGCCGGCCGGCCCTAGCAGGGCGCGCCAGGAGGAGGAGTCCTCCTCCTAGTAGGAGTAGGACTCCCCTCTTTCCTACTACTACTAGGAGGGGGAAAGGAAGGGGGAAAGGGAGAAGGAAAGGGGGGCGCCGCCCCCCTCTCATAGTCCAATTCAGACCAGAGGGGGAGGGGGCGCGCGGCCCACTCTGATCGCCCCTCTCTCTCTCCACTAAGGCCCATTAGGCCCATACTTCTCCCGGGGAGGTTCCGGTAACCCTCCAGCACTCCGGTTTTATCCGAAATCACTCAGAACACTTCCGGTGTCCGAATATAGTCGTCCAATATATCAATCTTTATGTCTCGACCATTTCAGGACTCCTCGTTATGTCCGTGATCACATCCGAGACTCCAAACAACCTTCGGTACATCAAAACATATAAAGTCATCATGAAACTCTCATCGTAACGTTAAGCGTGCGGACCCTGCGGGTTCGAGAACAATGTAGACATGACCGAGACACGTCTCCGGTCAATAACCAATAGCGGAACCTGGATGCTCATATTGGCTCCCACATATTCTACGAAGATCTTTATCGGTCAGACCGCATAACAACATACGTTGTTCCCTTTGTCATCGGTATGTTACTTGCCCGAGATTCGATCGTCGGTATCTCAATACCTAGTTCAATCTCGTTACCGGCAAGTCTCTTTACTCGTTCCGTAATACATCATCTCACAACTAACTCATTAGTTGCAATGCTTGCAAGGCTTATGTGATGTGCATTACCGAGAGGGCCCAGACATACCTCTCCGACAATCGGAGTGACAAATCCTAATCTCGAAATACGCCAACCCAACATGTACCTTTGGAGACACCTGTAGAGCTCCTTTATAATCACCCAGTTACGTTGCGACGTTTGGTAGCACACAAAGTGTTCCTCCGGCAAACGGGAGTTGCATAATCTCATAGTCATAGGAACATGTATAAGTCATGAAGAAAGCAATAGCAACATACTAAACGATCGGGTGCTAAGCTAATGGAATGGGTCATGTCAATCACATCATTCTTCTAATGATGTGATCCCGTTAATCAAATAACAACTCTTTTGTTCATGGTTAGGAAACATAACCATCTTCGATTAACGAGCTAGTCAAGTAGAGGCATACTAGTGACACTCTGTTTGTCTATGTATTCACACATGTATTATGTTTCCGGTTAATACAATTCTAGCATGAATAATAAACATTTATCATGATATAAGGAAATAAATAATAACTTTATTATTGCCTCTAGGGCATATTTCCTTCAGTCTCCCACTTGCACTAGAGTCAATAATCTAGTTCACATCGCCATGTGATTCAACACTAATAGTTCACATCACCATGTGATTAACACCCATAGTTCACATCGTCATGTGACCTACACCCAAAGGGTTTACTAGAGTCAGTAATCTAGTTCACATCGCTTATGTGATTAACACCCAGAGAGTACTAAGGTGTGATCATGTTTTGCTTGTGAGATAATTTTAGTCAACGGGTCTGTCACATACAGATCCGTAAGTATTTTGCGAATTCTATGTCTACAATGCTCTGTACGGAGCTACTCTAGCTAATTGCTCCCACTTTCAATATGTATCCAGATGGAGACTTAGAGTCATCTGGATTAGTGTCAAAACTTGCATCGACGTAACCCTTTACGACGAACCTTTTTGTCACCTCCATAATCGAGAAACATATCCTTATTCCACTAAGGATAATTTTGACCGCTGTCCAGTGATCTACTCCTAGATCACTATTGTACTCCCTTGCCAAAACCAGTGTAGGGTATACAATAGATCTGGTACACAACATGACATACTTTATAGAACCTATGGCTGAGGCATAGGGAATGACTTTCATTCTCTTTTTATCTTATGCCGTGGTCGGGCTTTGAGTCTTACTCAATTTCACACCTTATAACACATGCAAGAACTCTTTCTTTGACTGTTCCATTTTGAACTACTTCAAAATCTTGTCAAGGTATGTACTCACTGAAAAAAATTATCAAGCGTCTTGATCTATCTCTATAGATCTTGATGCTCAATATGTAAGCAGCTTCACCGAGGTCTTTCTCTGAAAAACTCCTTTCAAACACTCCTTATGCTTTACAGAATAATTCTACATTATTTCCGATCAACAATATGTCATTCACATATACTTATCAGAAATGTTGTAGTGCTCCCACTCACTTTCTTGTAAATACAGGCTTCACCGCAAGTCTGTATAAAACTATATGCTTTGATCAACTTTATCAAAGCGTATATTCCAACTCCGAGATGCTTGCACCGGTCCATAGATGGATCGCTGTAGCTTGCATATTTTGTTAGCATCCTTTGGATCGATAAAACGTTCAGGTTGCATCATATACAACTCTTCTTCCAGAAAGTCATTCAGGAAATGCAGTCTTTACATCCATTTGCCAGATTTCATAAAATGTGGCAATTTGCTAACATGATTCGGACAGACTTAAGCATCGCTACGAGTGAGAAGGTCTCATCGTAGTCAACTCCTTGAACTTGTTGAAACCTTTTGCGACAATTCTAGCTTTGTAGATAGTAACACTACTATCAGCGTCCGTCTTCCTCTTGAAGATCCATTTAATCTCAATGTCTCGCCGATCATCGGGCAAGTCAATCAAAGTCCATACTTTGTTCTTATACATGGATCCCATCTCAGATTTCATGGCCTCAAACCATTTCGTGGAATCTGGGCTCATCATTGCTTCCTCATAGTTCGCAAGTTCGTCATGGTCTAGTAACATGACTTCCAGAACAGGATTACCGTACCACTCTGGTGCGGATCTCACTCTGGTTTACCTACGAGGTTTGGTAGTGACTTGATCTGAAGTTACATGATCATCATCATTAGCTTCCTCACTAATTGGTGTAGTAGTCACAGGAACAGATTTCTGTGATGGACTACTTTCCAATAAGGGAGCAGGTACAATTACCTCATCAAGTTCTACTTTCCTCCCACTCACTTCTTTCGAGAGAAACTCCTTCTCTAGAAAGGATCCATTCTTAGCAACGAATTTCTTGCCTTTGGATCTGTGATAGAAGGTGTACCCAACAGTTTCCTTTGGGTATTATATGAAGACATATTTCTCCGGTTTGGGTTTGAGCTTATCAGGATGAAACTTTTTCACATAAGCATCGCAACCCCAAACTTTAAGAAACAACAACTTTGGTTTCTTGCCAAACCAAAGTTCATAAGGCGTCATCTCAATGGATAATGATGGTGCCCTTTTAACGTGAATGCAGCTGTCTCTAATGCATAACCCCAAAACGATAGTGGTAAATCGGTAAGAAACATCATAGATTGCACTATATCCAATAAAGTACGGTTATGATGTTCGGACACACCATTATGCCGTGGTGTTCCAGGTGGCATGAATTTGTGAAACTATTCCACATTGTTTTAATTGAAGACCAAACTTGTAACCCAAATATTTGTCTTCATGATCAGATCGTAGAAACTTTATTTTCTTGTCACGATGATTTTCCGTTTCACTCTAAAATTATTTGAACTTTTCAAATGTTTCAGACTTATGTTTCATCAAGAAGATATACCCATATTTGCTCAAACCATCTGTGAAGGTTAGAAAATAACGATACCCGCCGCGAGGCTTAACACTCGTCGGATTGCATACATCAGTATGTATTATTTCCAATAAGTCAGTTGCTCACTCCATTGTTCCGGAGAACGGAGTCTTAGTCATCTTGCCCATGAGGCATGGTTCGCAAGCATCAAGTGATTCCAAAAGCCCATCAGCATGGAGTTTTTTCATGCGCTTTACACCAATATGACCTAAACGCCAGTGCCACAAATAAGTTGCACTATCATTATTAACTTTGCATCTTTTGGTTTCACTACAATCGAGATCCAACGAACCATTTTCATTGGGTATGTAACCATATAAGGTTTTATTCATGTAAACAGAACAACAATTTATTCTCTTACTTAAATGAATAACCGTATTGCAATAAACATGATCAGATCATATTCATGCTCAACGCAAACACCAAATAACACTTATTTAGGTTCAACACTAATCCCGAAAGTGTAGGGAGTGTGCGATGATGATCATATCAATCTTGGAACCACTTCCAACACACATCGTCACTTCACCCTTAACTAGTCTCTGTTCATTCTGCAACCCCCGTTTCGAGTTACTACTCTTAGCAACTGAACCAATATCAAATACCGAGGGGTTGCTACGAACACTAGTAAAATACACATCAATAATCTGTATATCAAATATACCTTTGTTCACTTTGCCATCCTTCTTATCCGCCAAATACTTGGGGCAGTTCCGCTTCCAGTGACCAGTCCCTTTGCAGTAGAAGCACTTAGTCTCAGGCTTAGGACCAGACTTGGGCATCTTCACTTGAGCAGCAACTTGCTTGACGTTCTTCTTGAAGTTCCCCTTCTTCCCTTTGCCCTTTTCTTGAAACTAGTGGTCTTGTCTACCATCAACACTTGATGGTTTTCTTGATTTCTACCTTCGTCGATTTTAACATCACGAAGAGCTTGGGAATCGTTTCCGTTATCCCTTGCATATTATAGTTCATCACAAAGTTCTACTAACTTGGTGATGGTGACTAGAGAATTCTATCAATCACTATTTTATCTGGAAGATTAACTCCCACTTGATTCAAGCGATTGCAGTACCCAGACAATCTGAGCACATGCTCACTGCTTGAGCTATTCTCCTCCATCTTTTAGCTATAGAACTTGCTGGAGACTTCATATCTCTCAACTCGGGTATTTTCTTGAAATATTAACTTCAACATATGGAACATCTCATATGGTCCATGATGTTCAAAACGTCTTTGAAGTCCCGATTCTAAGCCGTTAAGCATGGTGCACTAAACTATCAAGTAGTCATCATATTGAGCTAGCCAAACATTCATAACGTCTGCATCTGCTCCTGCAATAGGTCTGCCACCTAGCGGTGCATCAAGGACATAATTCTTCTATGCAACAATGAGGATAAACCTCAGATCACGGATCCAATCCGCATCATTGCAACTAACATTTTTCAACTTAGTTTTCTATAGGAACATATCAAAAATAAAACAGGGGAGCTAAATGCGAGCTATTGATCTACAACATAGATATGCTAATACTATCAGGACTAAGTTCATGATAAATTAAAGTTCAATTAATCATATTACTTAAGAACTCCCACTTAGACAGACATCTCTCTAATCCTCTAAGTGATTACATGATCCAAATCAACTAAACCATAACCGATCATCACATGAAATGGAGTAGCTTTCAATGGTGAACATCACTATGTTGATCATATCTCCTATATGATTCACGCTCGACCTTTCGGTCTCAGTGTTCCGAGGCCATATCTGCATATGCTAGGCTCGTCAAGTTTAACCTGATTATTCTGCGTGTGCAAAACTGGCTTGCACCCATTGTAGATGGATGTAGAGCTTATCACACCCGATCATCACGTGGTGTCTGGGCACGACGAACTTTGGCAATGGTGCATACTCAGGGAGAACACTTTTATCTTGAAATTTAGTGAGAGATCATCTTATAATGCTACCGTCAATCAAAGAAAGATAAGATGCATAAAAGATAAACATCGCATGCAATCAATATAAGTGATATGATATGGCCATCATCATCTTGTGCTTGCGATCTCCATCTCCGAAGCACCGTTATGATCACCATCATCACCGGCGCGACACCTTGCTTTCCATCGTAGCATCGTTGTTGTCTCGCCAAATTTATGCTTTTACGACTATCGCTACCGCTTAGTGATAAAGTAAAGCATTACAGGGCGATTGCATTGCATACAATAAAGCGACAACCATATGGCTCCTGCCAGTTGCCGATAACTCGGTTACAAAACATGGTCATCTCATACAATAAAATTTAGCATCATGTCTTGACCATATCACATCACCACATGCCCTGCAAAAACAAGTTAGACGTCCTCGTTGTTGCAAATTTTACGTGGCTGCTACGGGCTTTAGCAAGAACCAGTCTTACCTACGCATCAAAACCACAACGATAGTTTGTCAAGTTGGTGCTGTTTTAACCTTCGCAAGGACCGGGCGTAGCCACACTCGGTTCAACTAAAGTTGGAGAAACTGACACCCACCAACCACCTGTGTGCAAAGCACGTCGGTAGAACCAGTCTCGCATAAGCGTACACGTAATGTCGGTCCGGGCCGCTTCATCCAAGAATACCGCCGAACCAAAGTATGACATGCTGGTAAGCAGTATGACTTATATCGCCCACAACTCACTTGTGTTCTACTCGTGCATATAACATCAACACATAAAACCTAGGCTCGGATGCTACTGTTGGGGAACGTAGTAATTTCAAAAAAGTTCCTACGCACACACAAGATCATGGTGATGTATAGCAACAAGAGGGGAGAGTGTTGTCTACGTACCCTCGTAGACCGATAGCGGAAGCGTTATGACAACGCGGTTGATGTAGTCGTACGTCTTCACGGCCCGACCTATCAAGCACCGAAACTACGACACCTCCGAGTTTTAGCACACATTCAGCTCGATGACGATCCCCGGACTCCGATCCAGCAAAGTGTCGGGGATGAGTTCCGTCGGCACGACGGCGTGGTGACGATCTTGATGTTCTACCGTCGCAGGGCTTCGCCTAAGCACCGCTACAATATTATCGAGGATTATGGTGGAGGGGGGCACCGCACACGGCTAAGAGAACGATCACGAAGATCAACTTGTGTGTCTAGAGGTGCCCCCCTGCCCCCGTATATAAAGGAGCAAGGGGGGAGGCCGGCCGGCCCTAGCAGGGCGCGCCAGGAGGAGGAGTCCTCCTCCTAGTAGGAGTAGGACTCCCCTCTTTCCTACTCCTACTAGGAGGGGGAAAGGAAGGGGGAGAGGGAGAAGGAAAGGGGGGCGCCGCCCCCCTGTCCTAGTCGAATTCGGACCAGAGGGGGAGGGGGCATGCGGACCACTCTGATCGCCCCTCTCTCTCTCTCCACTAAGGCCCATTAGGCCCATACTTCTCCCGGGGAGGTTCCGGTAACCCTCCGGCACTCCGGTTTTCTCCGAAATCACTCAGAACACTTCCGGTGTCCGAATATAGTCGTCCAATATATCAATCTTTATGTCTCGACCATTTCGAGCCTCCTCGGTATGTCCGTGGTCACATCCGGGACTCCGAACAACCTTCGGTACATCAAAACATATAAACTCATAATGAAACTGTCATCGTAACGTTAAGCGTGCGGACCCTGCGGGTTCGAGAACAATGTAGACATGACCGAGACACGTCTCCGGTCAATAACCAATAGCGGAACCTGGATGCTCATATTGGCTCCCTCATATTCTACGAAGATCTTTATCGGTCAGACCGCATAACAACATACGTTGTTCCCTTTGTCATCGGTATGTTACTTGCCCGAGATTCGATCGTCGGTATCTCAATACCTAGTTCAATCTCGTTACCGGCAAGTATCTTTACTCGTTCCGTAATACATCATCTCACAACTAATTCATTAGTTGCAATGCTTGCAAGGCTTATGTGATGTGCATTACCGAGAGGGCCCAGAGATACCTCTCCGACAATCGGAGTGACAAATCCTAATCTCGAAATACGCCAACCCAACATGTACCTTTGGAGACACCTGTAGAGCTCCTTTATAATCACCCAGTTACGTTGTGACGTTTGGTAGCACACAAAGTGTTCCTCCGGCAAACGGGAGTTGCATAATCTCATAGTCATAGGAACATGTATAAGTCATGAAGAAAGTGTCGGATTTCGGGTTCCGGCAGACCCTTGAGGTTCGAACTCTGGGGTGCGCGCGGAGATTACGCGTCCTACCTACCTGTACCCCTCCGCCTCGCAAGGATCTAAGCTATCGAAAACACAGCACAAGAGACACAGAGTTTATACTGGTTCGGGCCACCGATGTGGTGTAATACCCTACTCTAGTGTGGTGGTGTGGTGGATTGCCTCTTGGGCTGATGATGAACAATACAAGGAAGAACAGCCTCGCGAGGGTCTGTTCTTGGCCGGAGCGATGAACTGCTAGAAGGGTTCAGTCACCCTTCTCTCTCTCTCTCTCTCTTGGTGCCTCTTGATCTCTGGATCGATCTCTTCGTTCCCTACCCCGGGGGTGGCTAGTCCTATTTATAGGCAAAGGCCCTGGGCCTCCTCCCAAATATTGAGCGGGAAGGGCGCCAACAATTGGCCATTTTGAAGGGGAACATATGGTACACTTATCCTGACTAAAGTTGGTCCTCGCCTGCCAAAGGCTCTAGTGATGACGCTGGCTAGGGCTCCACATTGACCTCTTCCTTGTCGCGGAGTTGGTCTTGGTATCGTTGCACCGAAATGGGTGCCTTTGCTTGATCCTCTCGCCCGCGCTTGCTCCCTTTGCACCAAAGAGGAAAGGGAGGACACTGCGCGGGCTGGCGCCCGCCTGGCGCCCTTGGTCGTCATGGCTTGCGTCATGGGCACCTCGTAAGGTACCCCGCCTTGATCTCTCCGCCTCCTCGCGAGACAGCCTGATGAGGCCGTGCCTGAGGAAGCTCCGCGTCGTCCCCCCCGCGAGGTTTGGCCCCTCGCGAGGGTCTTGGGTCTCTGTTGATGAAGATAGGCCATGCTGGGCCCCCTTTGAGCCACGCCGCAGGCCGCAGGCAGGCAAGTCTGGGGACCCCCGTTCCCAGAACGCCGACAGTAGCCCCCGGGCCCAAGGCGCGCCCGGGCTTGGCCGTGCAGTGAGGCGAAAGGGCAAGGGCGAAGCGCCGCGGGCCCTAACAGCCTGCGGCCTTGGGCGCCGCGTGGCGGTTGATTGGACGTGGGTGTCTCCGCTCCCCCACGACGCCTCGGCATCTGCTCGGATTGGACAAGTCCCTGCATGTGAAACGGGTCATGATTACCTGAGATCGTGGAGGCCGATGGTTGGCCTTCGCCGGCGATAAGTACGGAATGGCGCACGCCCTTCCAGTCCATCCCCCTTGCTTCTCCTTCTTCCCGATCCTTGCTCCGCTTGCTGCGATGGCTCCGATCCGCCGGTTCTCGACGGCAGAGAAAGGGAAGGCCCCCCGAGAGGAACCAGACCCGCTCCCGCCGAAGAAACGGCTCGCTCTCTGCCGTCGGGATGAGGGGACTCTTCAGGTGGTGTCGAGGCCCTGGGGCGAGCGGGCACCGCCGGGGTTCCCGCTCCCCTTGTACGCCCACATCAAGGGCCCCAACGGGGTTGATGCCGATCACCACGGGCGGCGCCGCCGCTGGCGCCGACGGATCACGAAGGTGTGGGTCGTCCCCCCTGGGGTCCACGCCGAGGGCTCCTCCGGAGAGTTCGTGCTCTTGAGGATGTCGCCCTTGGCCTTGGCCCCACGGCCGAGGCCGAGGCGCGTGTCCTGTCTTCTGCAGCGCTGACGCGGGTCTTCGCCCACATCCACCTTCGCGCCCCCAACATCGACCTCGACAACCTGCTGGAGCCAGTGAGCGGCGAGCGTGCTGCTGCCGCTGCCGAGGCCGTGAAGGGACGCGCGAAGGCTCTGCTGGGGAAGTTCCGGGCCTTCAGCGCCAAGCCGAAGCCAGGCGCTGCCGACCCTGCTGCTCCATGAGGTGAAGTCACCCCGCGCTGCTCCACCGTCATCTGGCGATTCCATCGTGGCTCCTGTCCTGTTTTCAATTCCTGCACATGTATCATGCCTCGGGGAGGCGTTTAAACTTGCGTTTGGCGTCGAGATAACAGTATGGACTGTAATATTTGCTTCTGAATTCTTTGAATTTTACGCTATTCCTTCCTACTTGCTTATGTTCTACGCCGGCAGAGCCCGGCCCCGCGCGTACCTCACCCAGCATTAGCCCCGACCGGAAACCAGGACGGGACCAAAGGAGTGAGGGGCTACAGGACAAGTTAGGCTCCTGAGTCGCGATGCTCAGGAGTCCCCCTTGGCGCACGAACAACAAGTAGGGAGGCGACCCTTGAAGTTTACGCTTTTCCTTCCTACTTGCTTAGGTTCTACGCCGGCAGAGCCCGACCCCGCGCGTACCTCACCCAGCAATAGCCTTTCGGAACTAAGGAGTGAGGGGCTACATGACCAGTTAGGCTCCTGAGTCGCGATGCTCAGGAGTCCCCCTTGGCGCCCGAATAGCAAGTAGGGAGGTGAGATGTGGGTGGATCTACCGTTCTACGTCTGCAGAGCCCGGCCCCGCGCGTACCTCACCCAGCATTAGCCTTTCGAAACTAAGGAGTGAGGGGCTACGGGACCAGTTAGGCTCCTGAGTCGCGATGCTCAGGAGTCCCCCTTGACGCTCAAACGGCCTTCGTACCTTGGCTCCGCTCGGGAAGAGACGCGCGATGAACCAGGCCCGAGGGGCCTGGCTGGGTGGCGTGTGCCCCGGCGTGACCCAGGCGCAGCCCCCGTGCCCAGCCCCCTCGCGCGGCACTCCCGGGGGGAGGCGTTACGATGAGGCTGAACACTGAGCTCTGGGCTCCTGAGGTTGATGCGGCCCGGGGGCCACCCTTAGTTGTTTATCACCAACGCGGAGCATAGCGCTTCCGTATGTGTACGGGCATAGCCGCTCCTCGGCAGTGTCGTCAGCCAGCGTGGAGCATGGTGCTTCCACTGGTACGTGGGAGGGGGCTCCCCTCCGGGAGGAGCCCCCGGGGCATGTACAGCCCCGCCCTGACACGTGGCTGGCACGGTAGGGCCTGGTGAGGTGTATCTGGGCACCCGTGAGCCAGCGCGGGACTCACGGGGCCCTACCTCTAGGCGGGTTGCGCCTGGCACTGGGCCTTATCTTGTGATGTGTTCCTGCAAATTGGGTTAGATGCCTACACTCTACGTCCTCGGGTCCCGGCCCTCGAGCTGGTCTCAGCCGTCGCTGGTATGCCAGGTCGCGATGCCATGGACAAGGCCAGAGGGTGAGAGCTGGAGAGCCAGTAAGAGCCCCGAGTCGCGATGCTCAGGCACCCCCCCTTTAACGTGCAAGTGGTCTACATGGAGAAGAAGAGGTCCCGTGGACCGGCATCAAATATCAAGCATGGTGGGTTGAATGCATAGCCGAAAGTAAACGCGAAAGGGATATATGCCGCTGGGTCTGGCCCGAGCGACTTGGGGATGATGCAACCCGAGGGGCGCCCCCAACAAAGTAAGCTAACGACGCGAAATAAAAGGGATACATGCCACTGGGACGGACCCACGTGGCCTGGGAATAATGCAGCCCTGGGGGGCACTCCCAATTGGAAATGAAACTTGAAAGGTGTCACCTGATGATGTTGAAGACAAAGCAGAGTTGGTGCAGCAGCCTCGGTGGGCTGCGGAAGCCGATCCTCACGAGCCCCCAGGCCCTGGGGCCTCGGGAGGCTCCGGAGGCGCTGGTGTCTCCTCGCGGACCGTCTCCATCTCTGCCAGGGCTGCGGAACGCCTGGCCTCTTGAGCTTCCATGATGCCCCTCATGAGGCGCTGGTACGTGGCAGCCGCGTTCGGCAAGCCGTAAGGCATGCGAACGTAGCTGTGGGGCGGACCCTCGCAGCGCCCCACTCGCGAGGGCCAGAGGCGCTCCTGCGAGGCGACTCGGTTGAGCCCTGGAACGTCGACGCAGACGCGCAGCCCACCATCCTCGCCTGGATGGGGGACCACAGCTGGTAGGCGGCGGCCGCCTCTCATGACTCTTGAATCTTGTAGCTCCTGAATGGCTTCGCTGACGAACTCCTGAGGGTCTGACCCTCCTTGCTTCACTCCTTCTTGAGGGAAACGTGCTTCAAAACACGCCTCCATGTGGTGCCCAAGCGCCTCCCTCGTGACCTTGGCCAGGTCGGTGGCCCACCAGGGGAGAGCCCCCGAGCCCTGCCTGAGGAGGGCGCCGGGCGCGCTTTCCTATGCGATGGAGGGAGGATCCCCCTGGGCAGGCACGGGCCCTGAGGGGCCTGCCTCCCGAGGGACCGGGCCGGACGATGTCTTCTTCTTCTTGGGGGTGATCTCGGGAAGCCCCCTGCTTCCATGATCCGGGTCTTCCAGCGATGCGGCCTGAAAAGCTCGTTCCAGGGAACACACCGCGTCTTTCTCTTCACAGGGCACCGTGATGACTCCGCCACTCCCTGGCATCTTGAGGACGTTGTAGCCATGATGAGTCACGGCCATGAACTTGGCCAGCGCCGGGTACCCAAGGATGGCGTTGTACGGCAGGCGAATGTGAGCGACGTCGAAGTTGATGAGCTCGGTGCGGTAGTTGTCGCACGCTCCGAAGGTGAAAGGGAGGCAGACCTGCCCGATCGGGACCCTGGAGCCGTCAGTGACTCCAGAGAAAGGCTTGGTCGGTTGAAGCTGGTTGTAGGGCACTTGGAGATTATTGAATGTTTCCACGGACAGGACGTTGAGCCCTGCCCTGCCGTCAATGAGGGTCCTGGTGACCACCACGTTGCTGATGATTAGGGAACAAAGCGTCGGGAGGACTCCGGTCGTGGCTGCACACTTGAGCTGATCCGCTGAGCTGAACGTGATGGCGCATGATGACCACCTGAGAGGACGTGTGGCTTCAAGCTTGGGGAGGACTGCATTCACTCCGCGAGCGAACTGCTTGAAGATGCGCTGAGAGGCTGTGGCTTGAGCTCCGCCCAGGATGCAGGCGATCGCGCGCGGCTCCTGGAAGCCCCCAGCCTCCTCGTCCTGGTGGCGGTCCTCGTTTCTTCTTGGATGTGGCGGCAGCGGAGGGAGGCCTGCGTTACCTTGCGGGCGATCCTCGCGAGGCTGATCCCTCCAGTCCCCCTCGCGAGGCGGGTCTTGCCAGTGGTCCTCGCGAGGTCGATCGCGCCACCCCTAGCGTGGGCCGCGGTCTTCCCAGCGTCCTGGGTTCCTTCCTCCTCCTCGACCGTAGCCCCGGTCGACACGGTCGGGGCGACGACCGATCCTTCCTTCTCGCACGGCTCGGAGCTCTTGGCATTCATTGGTGTTATGGGTGTGGAGGTCATTGTACACACAGTAGCGACTGCCCTTGGAAGACTCGGGCTGATCTCTGCCCCGCTTGGTGTCCGGTTCTGCCGCGAGCACGACAGCCCCCTTGCGCTTCACATCCTTGGCCTTGGGCTTCTTCTCTTCTGGGTCTGCGGCAGGCAGCTCGAGGAGGGAGAGACGCCCTTCCTCAGCCCTGGCGCACTTGGTCGCCAAGTTGAACAGCTCCAAGGAAGTGCACATGTCTTCATGCATCGCCAGCTCCTCCTTCATCCTTACGTCGCGCACGCCGTCGGAGAAGGCTGAGATGATGGCCTCCTCGGACACCCAGGGAATCTTGAGGCGTGCATTGTTGAAGCGCTGGATGTACTTTTGCAGGGTCTCTCCGGGCTGCTGCTTGATGCGGCGCATGTCGCTCATGGCGGGTGGCCGATCACGAGTACCTTGGAAGTTGGCGATGAAGCGGTTGCGCATCTCGTCCCAAGAGGAGATCGTGCCTGGGGCCAGGTTTAGGAGCCAGGTGTGGGCCCCATCCTTGAGTGCCATGGGAAACCAGTTCACCATGACCTTCTCATCTCCGTTGGCAGCTTCGATGCCCAGCTCATAGAGCTAGAGGAAGTCCGCAGGGTCGGCCGTGCCGTCGTAGAGAGGAGGCAAGTCTGGCTTGAACTTGCCGGGCCACGCGACTCTGCGCAGCTCGGTGGTGAAGGCGCGGCAGCCCGCCGTGGCCACGGGAGGCCTTGGGTGACGGAGAGCTTGATCTTGCAGGTCCCCGCGCGCTGCAGCTGGGAGCAGCGCGGGGTCTTGACGTGCGGGTGCAGGAGCGTGGCCGCGGCGTGCCGGAGCGTGGAGCGCCCAGGCTGCTTCTTGCGAGTAAGGGACTTCTTGACAACTCTGCTCTTGCCACGCTGGTGCCTGGCGGAGCGGGTTCCAGCCAGGGGCCACGCGCCTTGCGGCTGGGGCGTCTTCTTGGTGAGGAGGCGGCTGGGGCGCCCCCGGAGCTTCGTCGCCCGCGCGGGGCGGGGTGCAGTGCAGCGGAACGAATGGTGCGGGAGAGCCCCCCGCGGCGCGGACGAGCTCGGCGACGATGTCGACGGGACGGTAGCGCATGAGCTCGTTTGCTGCGATGAGCGCAGCTCAAGCCTCCATGGGTGCGCGGAGCGCGTGGGATGAAAAACCAGCTGTGGTGAGCGAGGGAGTAGCGGCGCGGCCGTCTTGCCGCACGGACGGATGCTGAGACGACGCTTGCTGCTCGTTCCCCGTCGGGCCGGTGGCGGCGTTGACGGCAAGCGACGGGGAACGACGAGGACGCCCGCCGACGGGGGCCGTCTGGGCGACGCGGGAAGCGAGAGCGGCTCGGCGCTCGGCGCGGGCCCGACGAGCGTCACACATGAACGCGATGGTCGGAGGAGAAATGGGCGGTGGAAGGCGAATTCCGGTGCACCCCTACCTGGCACGCCAAATGTCGGATTTCGGGTTTCGGCAGACCCTTGAGGTTCGAACTCTGGGGTGCGCGCGGAGATTACGCTTCCTACCTACCTATACCCCTCCGCCTCGCAAGGATGTAAACTATCGAAACACAGCACAAGAGACATAGAGTTTATACTGGTTCGGGCCACCGATATGGTGTAATACCCTACTCCAGTGTGGTGGTTTTGTGGATTGCCTCTTGGGCTGATGATGAACAATACAAGGAAGAACAGCCTCGCGAGGGTCTGTTCTTGGCCGGAGCGATGAACTGCTAGAACGGTTCAGTCGCCCTTCTCTCTCTCTCTTGGTGCCTCTTGATCTCTGGATCGATCTCTTCGTTCCCTACACCGGGGGTGGCTAGTCCTATTTATAGGCAAAGGCCCTGGGCCTCCTCCTAAATATTGAGCGGGAAGGGCGCCAACAATTGGCCATTTTGAAGGGGAACATCTGGTACACTTATCCTGACTAAAGTTGGTCCTCGCCTGCCAAAGGCTCTGGTGATGACGCTGGCTAGGGCTCCACAGTGACCTCTTCCTTGTCGCGGAGTTGGTCTTGGTCTCGTTGCACCGAAATGGGTGCCTTTGCTTGATCCTCTCGCCTGTGCTTGCTCCCTTTGAACAAAAGAGGAAAGGGAGGACACTGCGCGGGCTGGCGCCCGCCTGGCGCCCTTGGTCGTCATGGCTTGCGTCATGGGCACCTCGTGAGGTACCCCGCCTTGATCTCTCCACCTCCTCGCGAGACAGTCTGATGAGGCCGTGCCTGAGGAAGCTCGTCGTCGTCCCCCCCGCGAGGGTCTTGGGTCTGTGTTGATGAAGATAGGCCGTGCTGGGCCCCCTTTGAGCCACGCCGCTGGCCGCAGGCAGGCAAGTCTGGGGACCCCCGTTCCCAGAACACCGACAGAAAGCAATAGCAACATACTAAACGATCGGGTGCTAAGCTAATGGAATGGGTCATGTCAATCACATCATTCTTCTAATGATGTGATCCCGTTAATCAAATAACAACTCTTTTATTCATGGTTAGGAAACATAACCATCTTCGATTAACGAGCTAGTCAAGTAGAGGCATACTAGTGACACTCTATTTGTCTATGTATTCACACATGTATTATGTTTCCGGTTAATACAATTCTAGCATGAATAATAAACATTTATCATGATATAAGGAAATAAATAATAACTTTATTATTGCCTCTAGGGCATATTTCCTTCAGGAGATTCATTTTGGGAGGGGCTCCCACCCCTCCGCCGCCATGGAGGCCATGGACCAGAGGGGGGACTCTCCTCCCATCTAGGGGGAGGCCAAGGAGGAAGAAGAAGGAGGGGGGGGTCTCTCCCCCACTCTCCCGGTGGCTCCAGCAAGGATCGTGACGGCGATATACATCAACAATCTTGCTACCATCAACACCAACTCTCCCCCTCTATGCGGTGGTGTAACCTCCCTTCTCCCCGCTGTAATCTCTACTTAAACATGGTGGTCAACTCCATATATTATTTCCCTCTGGTTATCCTATGATGTTTGAGTAGATTTGTTTTGTCCTGTGGGCTAATCGTGATCTTGGTTGGTATGAGTGCATATTTTGTTTATGGTGCTATCCTACAGTGCCCTCTGTGTCGCACAAACAGAGGGATCCCCGTTGTAGGGTGTTGCAATATGTTCATGATTCGCTTATGGTGGGTGGCGTGAGTGATAGAAGCACATACCCGAGTAAGTGGATTGTTGCGTATGGGAGTAAAGAGGACTTGATACATAATGCTATGGTTGGGTTTTATGACCTTAATGATCTTTAGTAGTTGCGAATGCTTGCTAGAGTTCCAATCATAAGTGCATATGATCCAAGTAGATAAAGTCTGTTAGCTCATGCCTCTCCCTCATGTAAAATTGCATGAATGATTACCAGTCTAGTTATCGATTGCCTAGGGACAAATGACTTTATTGTTGACAAAAGCTATCTACTTTCATTACCTTGCAATTTACTTGTAGTTCTATTCTCGCAAAATACTCGTAGTTTTATTCTTGCAAAATAGCTTCATACTTGTTTTAGGTAAAACAAACGTCAAGTGTGCGTAGAGTTGTATCAGTGGTCGATAGAACTTGCGGGATTATTTGTTCTGCCTTTAGCTCCTCGTTGGGTTCGACACTCTTATTTATCGAAGAAGGCTACAAACGATCCCCTATACTTGTGGGTTATCAAAACTTGTATTTCAATGGATCCCAACAAACACACCGCAAAAAGTCATTACATCAAATAGATCTTCAAGAGACCATAGTATTGAGAGTCAAAAAGAGAGAAGAAGCCATCTAGCTACTGCCTATGGAACTGTAGGTCTATGGTGAACTACTCACGCATCATCGGAGAGACACCAATCAGGATGATGAACCCTTCCGTAATCATGTTCCCCTCCGGCAGAGTGTCGGAATAGGGCTCTAGATTGGATTTCGTTGTTCTGGGACTTGCGGCGGCTGGAATTGTGTTTCGTCGACTCCCCTAGGATTTTTGAAATATTTGGGAATTTATAGGGCGAAAGGCGGTGTAGGAGAGCTATGTGGTCCCCACAACCCATCAGGGCGCGTCTGGGCCTCCTGGCGTGCCCTGGTGGGTTGTGGTCCCACGGGACTTTGATACGTCTCCAACGTATCTATAATTTTTGATTGTTCCATGCTGTTATATTATCATTCTTGGATGTTTTACAATCATTTTATAGCAATTTTATATCATATTTTGGGACTAACCTATTGACATAGTGCCCAATGCCAGTTGCTGCTTTTTGCGTGTTTTTTACTTTGCAGAAAATCTATACCAAACGGAGTACAAATGCAGCAAAAAAAATTGGAGATTTTTTCTGGACCAGAAGACACCTGTTGGGCCAAAGAAGTACCAGAGGGGGGCTCCGAGGGGAGCACAACCCACGAGGGCGCGCCTGGGGGCCTAGGCGCGCCCTGGTGGGTTGTGCCCACCTCGGTGGTCTCCTGATAACCCATATGTATAGGGGATTGCAATAGTTTTTGAGGGTAGATTATTCAACCCAAATTTATAGCTACAACACAAGGGGAGCCAAAGAATATTTGAAGGTATTAGCAGCTGAGGTTTCAATTCAACCACACCTGGAGATTAATTATCTGCCGTAACATGATCAGTAGCAAAGTAATATGATAGTTTGATAATAGTGATAGCAGTAATAGTAACGGTAACGGTGATAGCAGTAGTTTTGTAGCAAGTGCAACAATAACGATAACAGTAGTAACTTAGCAGAAACAATATAAGATAAATTCGTAGGCATTGGAACGGCAATTTGTTGGACGATATTCATCATGTGACAGTCATAACCTAGGGCGATACGTCACTAGCTCCAGTTCATAAATATAATGTAGGCATGTATTCTATAAATAGTCATACATGCTTATGGAAAGAACTTGCATGGCATCTTTTGTCCTACCCTCCAGTGGCAGCGGGGTCCAATTGGAAACTAAGGGATATTAAGGCCTCCTTTTAATAGAGAACCGGAACAAAGCATTAACACACGGTGAATACATGAAGTCCTCAAACAACGGTCATCACCGAGAGTTGTCCCGACTATTGTCACTTCGGGGTTGCCGGATCACAACACGTAGTAGGTGACTATAACTTGCAAGATCGGATCTAGAACATGGATATAATAGTGATAACATAAACTGTTCAAATCTGAAATCATGGCACCTTGGACCAAAGTGAAGAACAAGAGGTGACGGCGGCTCCGTCTCGTGGATCGTGATAATTCTTTCTCCCTGATTTTTTCTGGAAAAATAGGATTTTATAGCGTAGGTTTCAAGGTCTGCGGGGCCACCAGGTAGGGACAACCCACCTGGGTGCGCCTGGGGGGGGGGCAGGAGCGCCCTGGTGGGTTGTGCCCACCGAGGTGCCCCCTCGGGGGACTCTTGGATCCAAAAATTCCCTTTTATTGTATAAAAAATCCTCGCAAAGTTTCATTCCATTCCAAGAACTTTTATTTCTGCACAAAAACAACAGCATGGTAGTTCTGCTGAAAACAGCATCAGTCCGGGGTTAGTTTCATTCAAATCATGCAAATTAGAGTCCAAAACAAGAGGAAAAGCGTTAGGAAAAGTAGATACGTTGGAGACGTATCACCTCCCGCACTGCCTCTTTGCTCTATAAATACCCCAATATTCCAGAAACCATAGGGGAGTCGACGAAAATCAATTCAAGCCGCAAGTTCCAGAAACCACATATCTAATCTAGACACCATCAGGGAGGGGTTCACCATCCCTCATTAGTGCCTCTCCGATGATGCGTGAGTAGTTCATTGTAGACCTACGGGTTCGTAGTTAGTAGCTAGACGGCTTCCTCTCTCTCTTTTGATTCTCAATACAATGGTCTCTTGGAGATCTATTTGATGTAACTCTTTTTGAGGTGTGTTTGTTGGGATCCGATGAACTTTGAGTTTCTGATAAGATCTATGTTTTTATCCGTGGAAGTTATTTGAGTCTTTTGATCTCTTATCCATGAAATCCCTCATATTTCTTCTTCGAATGTTTGGTTTAGTTAGGCCAACTAGATTGATTTTTCTTGCCATGGGAAGAGGTGCTTTGTCATGGGTTCGATCTTACGGTGCTTGATCCCAGTGACAGAAGGGGAAATGACACATATGTATCAGTTCCATTAAGGATAACAAGACGGGGTCTATTTCTACATTAATAGATCTTGTCCACATCATGTCATCGTTCTTATTGCATTACTCCGTTTCTCCATGAACTTAATACACTAGATGTATGCTGGATAGCGGTCGATGTGTGGAGCAATAGTAGTAGATGCATGCAGGAGTTGGTCTACTAATGTTGGACGTGATGCCTACATAATGACCATTTCCTGGATATCGTCATGATTATTTTAAGTTCTATCAATTGCCCAACAGTAATTTTTTTACCCACCGTATGCTATTTTTCTCGAGAGAACCCACTAGTGAAATCTTCGTCCCCCGGGTCTCTTCTTTATTATATTTGCCTTAGAGATCTATTTTTATGTGCTTTTATTTTTAGATCTATTAATCTAAAAACCCAAAAATACCTTGCTGCACTTTATTTTATTTTGCATTTATTCGCGATCTATTTATCCAATCTATCATATTTTTATCCCGTCAACTCGACAATTGCTGGCACCATTACCCGAAAGGGATTGACAACCACTTTGACACGTCGGGTTGCAAGTATTTGTTCTTTGTGTGCAGGTACTGTTTATGTAGTGTTGCGTGATTCTCCTACTGGTTCGATAACCTTGGTCTCATCACTGAGGGAAATACCTACCGTCACTGTGCTGCATCATCCCTCCTCTTTGGGGAAATACCTACGTAATTCAAGCTGCAATCAGGCTTCCCTCGTCCACTTTCCTCTGCTCCTTAGTTATCTTCTGGTCCAAAAAAGTTCCCAAAAATTTCGATGCGTTTGGACTCCGTTTGATAGGGATACTCTGCGAAGTAAAAAACAAGCAAAAAACAACAACTGGCACTCGACACTATATCAATTGGTCAGTCCCAAAAATGATATAAAGTTGCTATAAAATGATTGTAAAACATCAAAGATTGATAATATAACAGCATGGAACAAGCAAAAATTATAGATATGTTGGAGACGTATCAGCATCCCCAAGCTTAACTCTACTCGTCCACGAGTAGGTAAATGATAAAACAAATTTTTTGATGTGGAATGTGGCCTAACATGTTCATCACACATTCTTTTCTTTTGTAGCATGGACATTTGGACTTTTTATATGGTTCAAAGCAATAGTATAGTTTCGACATGAAGATTTCAATACTCAAGCATATCAACAAGCAACCATGTCTTTCAAAATATCAACACTAAAGAACAATATCCCTAGCCCATAATCCTCAATCATTGATCCATTTAGGAAACACACTCGAATATTACACTACAAAAAAATACACTTCCATGATGATACATGTTTGTCACAGTAGGTCGCGTTTTTTGTCATGCATGTACATCCATGACAAATTTATGATAGAATCAAGATAGTCATACATGTGTTGTCGTAGAAGTGTTCCATGACATTACCAAAATTATCATCACAGAAGTGTCCACTTCCATGACGATAAATCGCGCATCACAGAAGTGCTTTCTTCAAGGGTGACCGACACGTGGCATCCACCGTAACGGAACGCCATTAAGCTATTGGGTCGGGTTTTGGATCCGATAACCCGTTAACAGCCCCGACCAATGGGGATTTTCCACGTGTGAAATCATCATTGGCTGGAGGAGACACATGTCAGGTCCGCGTTGGCACAGGTGTCACTCATCCAATGGGCGAGACGCGCCTATGATATGTTGACACATGGACCGGCCCATTAAGTTTAAATGGGCTGGCCCAACTGAAGGCCCACAAGATTTTGCGGACCATAATGGGCCGGCCCAGTTAAAGGCCCACGAGATTTTGCGGACCATAATGGGCTGGCCCAGCTAAAGGCCCACAAGATTTTACGGGCCATAATGGGCCGTCCCAGGTACATGCCCATAAGATTTTTGTGTGCCATAATGGGGCAGCCCAAGTAACGGCCCACAAGATTATTGCGGATCATAATGGGCCGACCCAGCTAAAGGCCCACGGGATTTTGCCGACATTAATGGGTCGGCCCAGCTGTAGGCCCACTAGATTTTGAGGACCCTAGTAGGCCGGCCCATTAACTGGCTGCCATGTTTTGGGCCAAATGCCGGCCCATATTTGATCCGGTCCATTGATGGCCTGCCACGCTCCGGGCCTAATAGTGGCCCATATGAGATCCGACCCGTTAAAAGCCTACCACGTTCTGGGCCAAATTACGGCCCAGATCAGGTCCGGCCCTTTAAGAGGCTTTGGGCTCAATTATGGCCCATATCAGATTCGGCCCGTCAACTGGACACTATGCTTTTGGGCCCACTTGCTAAAGGCCCACTTAGTAATTCGGCCTGATATTACTTTTGGCCTGTTAAGGGCCCGTTTAACATTCGGCCCTATATTAATTTCGGCCTGTTAAAAGCCCGTCATATAGTTGGGCCTAACTACGGCCCGGTTTGCAACCGGCCTGCTCGCAGCCGATATGTGATTGGGCCAAACAAGGACCGAGACAATTTTGGCCTGTTAAAAGCCCATGATTTGATTCGCACAATAATGGGCCGGGGTTCATTTCGGGCTACTGCCGGCCCGTGGGCTGCTCGGCACGTTTCAGGCCCAACCTACATCGTGATTGCATGACGGCCCGATTTTGTACCGTAATTTTACGGTTTGGCTGGTTTACTGCCAGACAGGATATATATACAGTAAAATAGCTGCAGCATCATGAATAAGAAAAAACCTAGACTATACAATAAACAAATTACGGCATATTACATCCACTGGGCGTCAAAGTTCGCCACTATGATAATAAAGCACAAGCAGACAGTAGATTACATACACTGGGCATCAAAGATCGCCACCAGTGCAAATAAACACGCCGACAAAATAATATACAAAACCAACAACACTTCAATAGAGTTCAAGAAAGGTTAGCCCTGCTGGGGAGCTGCAGCGCAAGCAGCTGAGCAAGATGATGAGACTGCACTTGTTCAACACTTATATCTTCCTCACTCTAAAAGATAAGCAAGCAGACAGATGACAGGTTTTGCACATAAAAGTATCAGTGCTGACAATTCATCACATTTCTTACTGACGAATAAAGTGACATAGTTTAAATTTGCATTAACACAATATGGTATTGTTCAGGTCAAGACATGGCAGGAAATGACATTGTGAAGGAGTTGGCAGCTTCACGACACCACTGGATTACAGATCAAGAACTCATAAGTATCAATGGTTAGTGTGTTGTCAATTTATACCATTTCAGATTGGCAAATAAAGAGACGGTTTAAATAATAGTAGAATGATATGACATTGTTCATAGTTAAGACATTGCAGAATATGACATTGTGCTGTAGTGGGTAGGTTCACCACACCACTGGATTACAGATGAAGAATAGAAGCATACATGTAGTGCAAAAGAAGATCACTTGCTCTGTATAGTTTAATTTACATGGTATGAAGAAGGAACTTGGTTGTACAACTGAAAACTTAAATTGAGAAAGGACAAACTTTTGTTTATGAACTACATAATAAACTTTAAACAAGCAATTTGATGCAAACACCAAAAATAAATAGCTGTTGCAGTCATGCCTAACCAAATATATACAACAAAGTTAAAAGGCTTGAGATGGACAAACTTACATTATTGGTGAAGACATGCTCTATAAAGGCCTTGTCCATGCTGATGGGGGGGGGGCAATTCAAGAAGTTTACCACAGAGTCTTCTTCAAAAGCATTGCCTTTATTCTACATTTTGTTAAGAGTAAATATAGATGTGATAATATACGAAAAAATGGAGAATATTTAAGATAAGATGAAGAGTGATGCTACATAACCAAGTAGCTATAAATGTAAGTGCAGCGATACAGGCAAAAGGTACAGCCAAGAGCAATGCACAGCTAAACTTCTTCAGTACCAACCTTATGGTAAGAGTAAATATAGATCTGATGTGTAGAAAATGGAGGGCAAATGAAAATAAGCTGCAGAGTGATGGCACATGAACAACTACCTGTCATTATAAGTACATTGATAAAGGACAACATGTACTTACAAGAACAATGCAGAGCTAAAAAAACATTGGCATTGGATATATTCTACACTAATGTAACCATTCATACAGATCAGATAATTTGGAGCGAACAATTGATAAGCAAGCTATCATGCATACTGCTGTCACATAATGAACCAGGTATGTATGCAAGTATAGTGATATAGGACAACAGGTACTAACAAGAGCAAAGCAGCGGGCAGCATATTTGCGATATCCTGTCGTTCTTGTCAAACCGGAATTCTTCTTCGAGCAGATTTCCTGCAAAAAAGATCCGTAAGGCACATGCGGAAAAGTAGAAGTTCAAATTGTCATGTGATTTCATAAACAGTACCTCATCCTGGGAACGAGACCAGTGCATAACAAGGTTTTTCCATTCAATGTCTTCTGAATTTAGCACAGGAGACTTCACCGGAAATTCGTTTATAGACTTGCCATCGAAGTGTGATTTCCTCAGGTAACAACGATACTGTTGCAATGCTTCCTTGAAAAGCGCAAGCAACCTTTGCTCGTCATGACTATCTAGATTGACCCTCGCCTACTTACAACAATGTAATGTAAATCACTGATGTGTTCAATCAGTAGAAAATAGGAAAATAATCACCGTGAATTATAGCACTTACACGTAAGTGGGACAGGAAGATGTGAAAATGGTGTTTGTCTTCACTATAATCTTCCCATGATGGGAATATATGCATGTAGTCCCTAACAACATTGAAAGTATTGTATTTTAAACTGGGAATAAATGGAATGTGGTTCCAATCTGCAGGAATTGGCCGTCTCTGCAGTTGGGATAGGTCTTCAGCCGGTGGACTTGCTGTACTTTTTGCTGGAGTGGGATTTTTCTATGGTACGGCTGGTGCTATGGCAAATGAAATCGGTATACCTTTTGCTGGAGTGCAGGTCCTGTGTGGTGGGGCTAGTGGTGTGGCCAGTGAAGTATGGGTACAGTCTGCTGGAGTCGGTCCTATGTTTTGTGTCACTGGTTGTACAACCAATATAAGTGGGGCGCTGTCTGATTTCTCCGGCACCACCACATTTTTCAAGGACTTTGCTGGTGCTCCTTCAGGTTCGGCAATCACCCTCTTCCTTTTTGATGTATGATGCACAATAACAGCATTTGAGTGAAAAAACATGGTATGATGACAGATGGAATATGTATAGATAATGGATGGGCATGGCATATCGGGTTATATGATGAGTAAACTAAGCAGATGGCGGTGCAACAAAGTAGAAGAAATGCAAGACAACATATGCAAGATACGCGCAATCAATAAAACCTTGCCAAATTAGAACAAGCACCTTGATGGGTGAACAGGACGAGCCATCTGCCTTTGACTCCTCGAGGTTAGAATAGTCATTAGGATGATATTCTGAACAAGAATCAACAGGTGGGGAGCGTACGAGTTTCATTGCTTCCAGAATGGCACTCAATGCCTTGCTGCCAATTTTGTAAGTCATTGCAGTGTTCCACAATATTCTTCTGATGCGCGAATTCTGATATTCACTGTAATTGCGTATAATATCTAAGAACCATGAAAAAATAAATAGCTGTGACATTATCTTTGTAATGAAGATGATATTCTAATATAGGGGCGCCCCTGTAAACACTTGTGTGCTATCACTGGATTCTGATGAGAGAGCTCATGTGTGTTGTATATGGTGCGCGCATTTATATAATCTGGCACAAGTACACACAAAAATAGGCTCCAGAAGTAAGGATAGCTGGCAGATGATAGGTTCATAATATACTGTATAGAGACTTTATTGCCAAACCATGATAACAAGAGCACACAACAACTATGCAGATCATAGTGTACATAACAGGGGTACACCATAACCAGGATATATAAATGGGGAAGTGGAACTGGCTGGAAATTACGATGTTGTATTGCCGCTACTAATTGAAAGCCTATCGATCACGTACAGGCCAGCTCTATCAGCTGTTCACTGCAGATGTCCCTGCTCCCCTTCCTGACAAGGAACATCCTGTGCTTCCCATACAGAACACCGCACGGGCCGCCGGCCGAACCACCGGCCCCACCGCCTGTGTTCCTCTGCCACCCCCACCCCTGCCCCCACCTGTGTCGAGTTTTCTTCGTTCGACGAGGCCCCACCACTGCCCCCCACAACCACCGTCCCCACCCGAGCCCCTTCCTTTGCACCGGCGAACTCCGGCGAGCTCTCAAAAATCGACTGACCCAATTTTGAAATTTAGTCTACTATGATTAAACTAGTGTGGAATATAAAAGGGGGAAACCATAAGCATTGCGAGTATGGTGTTGAGCGTGCCATGGTGGATCTGAAGGTGCAAACCAAACAAAGGCAACTTCGCAACCAAGAAAAGAAATCAGAGTAAAGCAGTGGCAATCTATTTTCTTGCTGCGATAAATAAGTTGAGCAGATACAAAAGAGTACCGCCTCTGGTGCGGCGCCGTGTACACATCTGCTGAGAATTTGACGGTGCTGCGGTAGTGATGGCTGTCAGCGGCGTGGAAGCATATCTAGGAGGGTAGACGGTGGCGACAGGGCGCGGTGGATGAGACGGTCGTAGGAGCGGCGCCGGCAAGGTGGACGACGGCGGGGATGAAGCGAGAGGACGGGATGCAAGGATCCCGGTCCGAAGCCGTGGATGAGAGAGGTCAATCTCTTGTAATGGACGGCGGCGTCGGGGTATCAGCTCTGGCATGGTGGAGGAGGACGGCGGTGGATGGGGTGGCGGACGGCAGCGGATGGAGGAGGGTGGGGTGGAGAGGGTGTTTTGGCGCCCACGGAGTACGAATGCGGAAAAGGGAGGTAGAGAGGAAGGGGGAACCATGTATTTAGGGCGCGCTTTTCTCAAATGCGAGGAAATTTACAAACTTAGCCCCCGTTTCAAATTTCTACTACATCACAGCAACACTAGTCGGTTGCGGATAGGACGGTAATCTCGCTTACACCGAATATTTGCCGACGAGAGTTTGTTTTTGGCGCCCACCGTGTATGAATATGAATCGGGGAGGGAGTCGATTTCGGCCGAGGACACACTATGTTTTGGCGCCCACCGTGTATGAATCCGGGTGAGAGGCGGTTACGTCACGTTTGGGTGAAATTACAAACCTACCCCTATTGAAACCTATAGAAATCCAGCAGATAGGCTTTGTGTGGCAGGGATAGGCAGTAGTGATTTCCATCTCACAGATTTTGGTTTCGGGCGGTTACTGCGACTTTCCCCGCTTCGTTCAACTTTTGCAGAGTGCACGTTTACCATGTCAACTCAATTCGAATCCTGTTTGTATTCTATTTTTTTCGGGCGGGATCCATTTTCAATTGGAATTACATTCTATATACATCGTTTTTTATATATACTTTCAAAAGCACAACAAAGAATTCTGCTCCTTTATATGTATAATATGATTTACAAATAAAACGATCTCGAAATCTTAAGGTTGAATTCAAAAAATTTAACAAATTATGTTCTACTAAAATGTATGGATCAGTAATATCTACATATTAAATAACATAGATGTGCGTGAATTCATATGAGTATGCATGTTTGATAGATCAATTTTGGTTCGAGTATGGATTACATGTATCATCATCTCGAATTCAAATATTTGAATCCCTTTTGTGTTCACTCCTTTCACACCCATTTCTCTCGCATGCATGCTCCTTCAGGTAGCTATCACTCTCTTTTCTCCAGCTCACCCGCAGGCTCACTACATGTTGCAGATAAGGCCTTCCCTCGTTCATCCTTTTCTCCCACAAGATCTTGATGTTCCGTGCAACGCACGGGCATCTTGCTAGTAAGAGTAGAAATTAGACATATACCACTTCTCGAATCTTGAAACCAACAACATTCCTCCCTTATCTCATCAAAACCGCCAAAGGAATATATTTTGAGTGAAACATAACATATTTTTAGTGATATACGTATTTCAAAACTAGACTTTTTTCTATCAGATCGGTGAATATGTATTAATCCAGTGGCGGAGACAGGCCTGGGGCAGCTAGGGCTATAGCCCCAGGCCTAGAAACAACTTCCTTTGTAATTTCTTCATGCAAAGCATAGAAAATCATATAAGTTTATCACTCAACATAGCACAACCCCAGGCGTAATCTGCATCTAGCTCCGCCACTGTATTAATCTACTTTGATCCTGTGGCAACGCATTGGCACATTGCTAGTAGTTATTATAATTTTTTGGACACCAGACAAACGGTGGAGTACATATACGAAGAGAAGAGGCGCCCGCACGCAATCGGCCTCTCGCTGTCTCGCAGACATGAGTGTTACGTAAAGGCGATGTTAACAAATAAACCCTAAAACCCTAGGTGCACGATTGCTGCATTCGCGGGTACCGGGTACGTGGTGGAGCACCTTTGTAGGAATAGTGATCTCCCGTGATAATTTGATATGTAGGAGTTGATGGTCGGGACCACAGGTGAACGACTTGGAGCACGGTGGCTCGCCAGTTGCCACAGATCGAGTAGCCATGTTTAAAATATCGTTTTTTAGCGGGGTTAAGAGTTCCGATTTTCAGTGGCGCGTCATAAGTAGTAAGTAGTTTTTAGAACAATTGGTATGGAGCGAAAATGGAATTCATAGTACTACGTACCTCCTTGGCGTATGGTTGTATGGTTTTTTTTGCCATGGAGGTTGTATGGGTTTATGTTGCGAGATGTTGAACCTGGTAGTTCTAGGGCAAATACTATGGTTTAGATTTAGATGCTGGTTTTCAGTAATGAAAATCGGAAGGGGAAACCCTTCTTTGATTAAAAAGAACTACTACCTCCATTCTGGTTTACTAGTCCCCATCGTACTTTGGGCCAAAGTTTGTCCACGAATTTTAGTTGTAAAATGTGAATGGAAAACGAGATTTTGTTATACCCAAACAAAAAAGGACTGGAGGGAGTGATTGCTCTGAAACAGACGTGACCTCTCATAGCCCAGGCATTGAACCGGCGCGCCGGCCAAGAGGGTCGCACTCGCTGCAGGCCCGGCTAAGCACGCCTCCTCGCCGCGTGCAACCAGCTTAAGACTGCCCCGCCTGCCTTCATTGAATCCGCGTGTGTGCCGGCAACACGTCCTTCTGCGAGCCGGCAGGCATTTTAGAACACAAAAAATGACTAAAATATAATTAATTTACGCATGGTCTTGACTTCTTGTGCTTGCACTGATAGCAGGAACTAGTAGAGGATTTTCTTTATTTATAACTCTCCTCACATTTTTTGGGCTTTGAAGTGAATCATGGTTGTGGACATTATGTATGAATGTGTAGAAATCTGTGAACATGAGTTTGATGTGGAAGTTGAACTTGGAATGTCGGGCTTGCGCGTGAACTATACCATGTCCAATGCTTCGTCTGTTATTCTTTGGAAAGTAATTGCTGTTATTACATGACCCGAAAAAAACATTTTGTGCCACATCAGTAGATGCACGGACATCACAACAGGCATGCTGACTGGATAAACATTTGAACCTAGCTATTATGAAGGAAATTTTGTATTGACAACAGTTTTAGATAGCAGGAGACGCCTAGCCTGCTCTGCTAGCTTATTTTTGGCTTCTTCCATCTCTTCTTTGGCTTGGGTGAAGAGAGCATCTGATTGTTCTTTTCGCTTCTTCGGGAACTCAACTACATTCTCAAGGGCTGCTGCATGCTTTATTTCAGCCTTTACTAATGCCACGAGGACACGAACAGCTGACGTCTCCACCTGGCTTGTCTGTAATCCAGTATCACCTGGGAATTTGCACCTTGTGTCTAATCCAGCATCATTAGGGAACTGGCACCTTGTGTGTAATCCAGCCTCATTTTGGAAACATGATCTCGAGGTTGACCATACTTCCCTCCTCGAAGGAACTGCATCCTGACATGAAGTTACTTCTTTTTTAGATCAATACTCAGAGCAACCTAGATCCATTTAGTAGAAGCCAGATAAACAGAACTCGGAGAAGTGAATTCAAAAGGAAATAAATAAATAAAAACAGACTACAAGGTGAGAACACCCACTTCCTACATCAAGCAAAAACGAAAGCATTAGGACGATTAAGACTCTTCTTATTACACATCGAAGAACACCACACTTAAGAGAAACAGAAACTACAACATATACACATCGAAGAACACGAGGCTACACGAAAGTAATTGAAAGGGCGTTACTTACCAAAGCTCGTTTTACAGGTTCGGTGAAGCTCCTCTTTAACTTGCCACGCTCCTTGAAGATGTCCCGAATATCCCGTATTTGGTCTTCATTGCTCCTCTGCATGTTCGCACTCGTGGTTTTAAAATCTCAACATGGCAAGAAAAATATACTACTAGTAATACTCGCGCATCTTGTGGGCCACATTAAAGCACTCGTCTGCCATGTTAGAGCATCTCCAACAAGATAAACTACTCATACAAATGCATCTTGGTGCGTGCAACGCATGGGCATCTTGCTAGTTCTAAAAACCTTTCAATCATTTGCCACACTACTGGTTGCAGATGAAAAACCTACCCAAGCACAGCGCGATACAGGAGCGACGCACAATTACAAGATGATATTCTGTTGGACAATGGAGGCTATAACCAATTACTTTTACGGGAACAATAGCACCCAGGAAATTTGAAGGGTAGGTATGAACAAAATTGGAACTGCACATGTACTGCTAAGTGATTCAATACACACATTACCGATCAAGGAGGAGAACGATGGTCGCGATGGCCTCTGTGAGTCATGGTCTGCAACGGGATTCAGTTCATTGTCCACGTTGGTGGTACTTCTACGCTTGGCGTCGGCTTCCAGGAAGCAGATCCGAGACCGTGGAAGACGATGCCGGGGAAGAGGCTCCATGTACGACGACGACGGTGGACCGGCTCTAGTGCGGCGTACGAGGTCGTCAATGAGGCAGATGCGCTGCGGTGGGTGAGTGCGCCGATGTAAAGGGGAGGATCACGAAGGCTACGGTGCCGTGGAGAAGTCTATTTTGCGGTGGGGATAGAATTCAGGGAGTATTCAGGTGTACTACTCTGGGTGCTGGGGTGGGGTTGGCTGGGTAGGGTGAACCTGAAGTTACAAAAACAGCCCCCTACCAAGCGTCATCCGTAGGCTTGTTCCGAAGGCCATGATGGTAACTTCCCACTGCTCGAATCAGGGTCGCGGGAGATTTTCCCGCCGACCTCAAAATTTTGTCACACTGGACTCCCCGTGTGGCATGTTGAGTGATTCGGCTAAGCAACCAGCGAGTAGTACTAGTAAACTCTGCATATTAGGTTTGACCGAAGTCAAACTTCCTAAAGTTTGACCAAGCTTATAGAAAAATATAAACATTTACCATAACAAATATGTATGATGTGAAAGTACATTCAATAATGAATCTAATGGTATTTATTTGTTATTGTATATGTTAACATTTTTTGTTATAGGCTTTTTGAGAGTTTACAAAACTTGACTTTGACCAATGCTAATACGCGGACTTAAATAAAAACGGAGGGAGTACACATTTGTTTTCTTAGTTTGTAGTGAACTAATCATTTGTTGAAATTGTGAAATAAATATATTAGGCTATTGACTTCGAATGTAATGGTCTATACAATTCAATAGTTACAATCATTGTCGAATCCCAAGATGTATACAAGGTCTATACTACTCTACATCATGCTCAAACTTACATAATCCCAGTCAAATGAGAATCTAAATGCATTTCATAGTTATTACTTTGTTGGATACAACAAAAACAACCATAACTCTACATCAGCCATTATAGAAGCAACATTTTGACATATCCCAATGTGTGAATGAAACCTGCAGAGAGAGCTTTTGAAGATGGAGCAGATAGGGCGGGAAAGATTGTATGTATGTGGACGAGAGAGTAGGAGACAAACCTAACGAGACAGAGAGAGATAGACAGAGAAAGAGAGAGGAAGAAGTTAGGTCTGTGAGAAAGATGCATACATGTAATATACATGAGATGCGTGTGCATCTGGATTCTGTATACGTGGAAGGAGAAGAGACAACATGTTTGATGAGAGAGCTGGAAAAACATGGACGAGAGGGGAAGGATCTCGTGGGTTGAGGGATTGACAATTTTGTGCGGGGGAGAGAGGGATTGGTAATTTTGTGCAAGAGAGAGAGAGAGAGAGGGTGGGGGAGGAGTCAGTCAGTCGTCGTCACATCACCCTGCTTCCAAATGACCCCGCATTCTCTAGCGCGGTGTGGTCGCCATCTTCAATCTGCTCGTTGCCCTCTTTGAAGATTGAGGTGTTGTGCATGTTGGGGTGCAAAGAAGCATAAGCTAGAGTGGTCGCCGTATAACCTTGGATGGGGATGAATTGTGTGCTCGGGGGAGTGTGTGTGTGTGTTGTGCTGCGTGTGTCTCTCTGTGTGTGTGTATGTGTGTGTCAGATATTGAGAGAAAACAAACCTAAGGATAGAAATGGGTATTCAATAAAGATTGTGCAGGCCTTGAGGTGGGCAGGGGCCGGGTGAGGGTGTCTAAATGTGCGCGTTGATGCATGTGTTGCATGCGACCGTGCGAGGGATGGACGAATCGAGAGAGATGGTTGTTGTGTTACGGATGCTCCTCTCTCTGTCTCCCTCTCTCCCTCTCTCCCTCCCTCTCTCTCTCTCTCACACACACACACACACAAGTAAACTAGAAGACCGTTCTCTCATGTATACACAACGTATCGGCATCTGTCTATGTCTCACTCATGCATGATCATTTGCACATTCACACCTCTCTATGTCTGTATCACACGCACACTGTCTCCACATTGACCTTCCGCCACAACACACATATGGACACATACACACGTTCTCTCTCAGCCACACACACAAAATCAGTATTAAAAAAACTAGGGCGCACCTAAAACGTCCAAATCCAAATAAACACGAACTGGAGCTAAATTCAAATATATGTAAATATTGCAGCGTCAAGAACTTCCACAGGAAAAAAAGTTGAGTAATATTCGAGGATTGTTTTCACACACACAAAAAGGTTTGGTGGATGTCCTTCGAGCGCGACACGGCGATGCACCGTTTGATCGACCGCGCGGCCGCGGTTCACGCGCATGCACATGATTCCGTATCGTGGTTGTGGTACTAACTAATAAAAGCGCTGCCTAAGTCTAATGTTTACGTGTACTAGTACGGTTTTATTTTAAGTTCGACCAACCTTATATATAAAACTAAAGTAAGCTCCCACACGCGCACTCATCAATATGCCGCCGCCGCCGTTGCGCATGCTGGTGCCCGCCTGCTGCGACCAACAATTTCTCGCCCATCACCGCCGTGTCGCCGCCATCCCTGTGCCATGAAGCCGAAGGCTCGCCCACTCACCTCGTCTGCAGTCCCTCCTCGCGATGCCGCCGCGCTGCCAAGCACGCGAGCAGCTGGTGGAGCCGCGTCTATGCAAGCAGCATACGAAGAGGAGGACGAGCGCGTGCTCCAGCACGCCCGCGAGGAGGAACTAGCGTGTCATTGTCGTCTCCGCCCGCGTGGAGGAGGCGCGCATGGTGGCTGTCGCGGCGAAAGCCGGTCGCGCGCGTGTCGAGCCTGCAAACTGGGTGCGGACGTGGAATCTACCTTCGAGACCTTGAATGCCACGTGGATCCTGCAATCTGAAGGAGCAATTTGGGTCAGTCGACTCATGTGAGCCGTTTGATGCAACATGGATGGCTAGAAGGGCTTCTTCCACCTCTTCTACCGTCTTCTTCCTTCGCTCCGTCAAACTTCTTTCACAAATCGACTGACCCAAATTATACTACTAGTACGAACGTATTAAGTACAGTAGGAACACGAAGATACGAGCAGTAGTACCAACTACAAGAAGAATAGTAGTAAGACATAGTACTAGTACTATTATACGTACTAAAGAGTTCAGATAACGAGAAAGAACATAAACATAGTTCTGCTGGGGCCTCAGCACCCTTGAAAATAAACTAATAAGCAACTAGTCCGCTTGACACTGCAGTAGAACCAGCATGAGCGACGGCACTGCCACCTACTCGGAGTCCGAGTCCACGTCCTTGACTTCGTCCTCGTCCCTCTTCATCTTCCTCTTCGCTGACGCTTCTTTGCTTGAACCAGACACTGGGCTCTGCTTCTTCATCCAACCCTTGTAGATATTTAAACAAAGGTAGGCATCCATTGCTGCGTACAGGATGTGATCTTCATCTAATGTCTTCGACTCCCATGCATGATGAAACTCGTGACGAGGTTTCTTTAGTTTAGCGTACAAAGGATCAATCATGGCTGCTGCCAGGGTCAGCATTGAAGGTTGAGAGGAGGACACCAGGCTTGCCTTCTGGAGATCGAAGGGCTGGCCTACAACGAGAGCTATCCAACGCAGGACGTCACTGTCGTTCTTAAAGCCTACAGTAACGAATTTCACTCTCTTTTCCTTGAGGAAGTTCTTAAAATCCTGGCACTCAACGTCGGCATGGCATATGTGGTAGACCAAGAAAATGTTATGTATGCAAACCTGGATCACGGCGGGCTTTTCCTCTCTTCGTCCTTTAGATCCTTCTCTCATCCCAGGACTGTGGTGTACTCAACATCTAGCCCAGCGACCCACTCATTCGTTGAACTGTTTAACATGCGTGGGAAGCAAGCAAGCCATGCTTTCACCATCTCGGATCCACGTATTGAGATGATGATGAACTGATCGCCGGTGATGGCTCTAACCTGGTACTCAACGGCGACCATGGAGATTTGGGAGGCCATGGATTTTGGAGGAGGGTTAGGAGAAGTTGAACTGTTGTACCCCGCAAATAAAACTAGGAGCGAACTAATGTGAAAGGATGGGACGACTGGGAGCGAACTGTTGTAAGGTAGAAGACGGAGACGAGTAGGGCGTGTGAACGGCGTGGGGTTGTTGGCTTGCCCGATGGATAAACGGCTGCATGCCCCCAAAGAGTACTCGAGAACTATGCGAGGCCCACTAGATGTCATGTCTACTAGACCCATATCGTAGGTCTGACGGTATAGCTTCTGCCTGTTCACACGCCATGCCGGCGCGTGGATGTAACTTCACTTAATTCTGTCAAACGTCGCGCCTCCCACGACCTTCACCTCCCTCGCGCGGTCGCGCCCTTTGGGACTTCGACCGGCTATAAATGAGCATTTTTTTTGCCTTTTTTAAACAAGCAATTTTTTTGCCTACTCCGCATGCATGATACTTCCCCTGGTCCTTTTTACTCCCTCAACCGTTTGCAAAGTGTTTGACCAAATTTATAATTTTTTTAACACCACCTTATATTAATTAACCAGCCACACCAGTACACTCATTCGATACAATATTCACCACACAGGGCGGTGCATTATTTACAAGAATACCATCTAATCTATTGTCAAAGCTATACTTAGTGATTAAGTGTGCCACCTTATTGGCCGAACGGCTAATCTTTGACAATTGAAGATTGTTGATCAACTTCGAGATGCTCAACGCTTTCATCTTCAGGTCACGCATAGCAGACCTGTCATAGTCCCCCGATGCTGGAGACGCTACCACAAAAGCGCAATCAGTCTCTAAAATTACAGGATTATGAAGAGAAATACCTAGGTAGAGACCGGCAATGCAAGCCTTAAGCTCCGCTTCCTCCATGCTTTGGCAGGTGAGGGAGTCCTGGATTAGGGGGTGTTCGGATAGCCGGACTATACCTTCAGCCGGACTCCAAGACTATGAAGATACAAGATTGAAGACTTCGTCCCGTGTCCGGAAGGATCTTTTCTTGGCGTGGAAGGCAAGCTAGGCGTGCGGATATTCGAGATCTCCTACCATTGTAACCGACTCTGTGTAACCCTAACCCTATCCGGTGTCTATATAAACCGGAGGGTTGTAGTCCGTAGGACAAGAACCATCATCATACACAATCATACCATAGGCTAGCTTCTAGGGTTTAGCCTCCTTGATCTCGTGGTAGATCCACTCTTGTACTACCCATATCATCAATATTAATCTAGCAGGAGTAGGGTTTTACCTCCACCGAGAGGGCCCGAACCTGGGTAAAATAAAGTGTCCCTTGTCTCCTGTTACCATCCGACCTTGACGCACAGTTTGGGACCCCCTACTCGAGATCCGCCGGTTTTGACACCGACATTGGTGCTTTCATTGAGAGTTCCTCTGTGTCGTTGCTTTTAGGCCCGATGGCTCCTTTGATCATCAACAACGATGAGGTCCAGGGTGAGACTTTCCTCCCCGGACAAATCTTCGTCTTCGGCGGCTTCGCTCTGCGGGCCAATTCGCTTGGTCGTCTGGAGCAGATCGAAAGCTACGCCCCTGGCCATCAAGTCAGGTTTGGAAGCTTAAACTACACGGCTGATATCCGCGGAGACTTGATCTTCGACGGGTTCGAGCCACAGCCAAGCGCGCCGCACTATTTCGAGGGGCAATAGCTCTGCCTCCGAATAGTACCCTAGAGGCCGCACACACTCCGGCCCCGATCCTTGACTCGGAGCCCGCTGCGTTCTCCGAGGATGAATGGTTGGACGTCACCTCGGGGGCTGCGATCTCAAAGGCGATCGAGCCAAACGCCAGCCCCGTACTCCGCACGACCCAGGACTCCATGGAGCCGGACTCTTCTCCGAACTCCGAGCCTTCCGTGCCCCCGCCGATCGAATCTGATTGGGCGCCGGTAATGGAGTTCACCGCCGCGGACATCTTTCAGTGCTCACCTTTCGGTGATATCCTGAATTCTCTCAAGTCTCTCTCTTTATCAGGAGAGCCCAGGCCGGACTATGGTCTGCGAGGTTGGGATTCGGACAACGAAGAAATTCAAAGCCCACCCACCACCCACTTAATAGCCACTGTCGACGATTTAACCGACATGCTTGACTTCGGCTCCGAAGACTTCGACGGTATGGACGACGAAGGAGGAGACGAACAAGAACCAGCACCTGTAGGGCGCTGGACCGCCACCTCGTCATAAGACATATATATGGTGGATGCTCCAAAGGATGCGGATGGCGATGGAACAGCAGAAGACGACAACTCGAAAAAACCGCCAAAACGCCGGCGCCAACGGCGCCGCTCTAAATCTCGCCACAACAGAAACGGTGATTCCGGCACGGGAGATAATACTACCCCGGACAGCGCCGAAGAACACCAGAACCAGCAAGATTCGGCGCAGGAAGATGGAAAAGCCAGCCCTCAGGAGAGAGCGGCAGAGCAAGAGGTTGAGGATGATAACTACATGCCTCCCTCCGAAGACGAGCAAGCCTCGACGACGACGAATTCGTCGTACCATCAGACCCCGCCGAACAAGAGCGTTTTCAACGCAGGCTTCTAGCCACGGCCAACAGCCTAAAGAAAAAGCAGCAACAGCTTAGAGCTGATCAAGATTTGCTAGCTGATAGATGGACTGAAGTCCTTGCGGCCGAAGAGTATGAACTCGGGCGCCCCTCCAAAAATTATCCTAAGCGCAGGCCGCTACCCCAATCAGAGGGGGAAGCATATGACATCGCAGACCGGCCACTCCGTGGCCGCGACAGAGAGGCCTGTCGAACAAATAAGGCACGGGAAAACTAAAGGAAATATGCCCTAGAGGCAATAATAAAGTTATTATTTATTTCCTTATATCATGATAAAGGTTTATTATTCATGCTAGAATTGTATTAACCGGAAACATAATGCATGTGTGAATACATAGACAAACAGAGTTTCACTAGTATGCCTCTACTAGACTAGCTCGTTAATCAAAGATGGTTATGTTTCCTAAACCATGAACAAAGAGTTGTTATTTGATTAACGAGGTCACATCATCAGTTGAATGATCTGATTGACATGACCCATTATATTAGCTTAGCACCCGATCGTTTAGTATGTTGCTATTGCTTTATCCATGACTTATACATGTTCCTATGACTATGAGATTATGCAACTCCCGTTTGCCAGAGGAACACTTTGGGTACTACCAAACGTCACAACGTAACTGGGTGATTATAAAGGAGTACTACAGGTGTCTCCAATGGTAGATGTTGGGTTGGCGTATTTCGAGATTAGGATTTGTCACTCCGATCGTCGGAGAGGTATCTCTGGGCCCTCTCGGTAATGCACATCACTTAAGCCTTGCAAGCATTGCAACTAATGAGTTAGTTGCGGGATGATGTATTACGGAACGAGTAAAGAGACTTGCCGATAACGAGATTGAACTAAGTATTGGATACTGACGATCGAATCTCGGACAAGTAACATACCGATGACAAAGGGAACAACGTATGTTGTTATGCGGTCTGACCGATAAAGATCTTCGTAGAATATGTAGGAGCCAATATGGGCATCCAGGTCCCGCTATTGGTTATTGACCGGAGACGTGTCTCGGTCATGTCTACATTGTTCTCGAACCGTAGGGTCCGCACGCTTAACGTTACGATGACAGTTATTATGAGTTTATGCATTTTGATGTACCGAAGGTTGTTCGGAGTCCCGGATGTGATCACGGACATGACGAGGAGTCTCGAAATGGTCGAGACGTAAAGATTGATATATTAGAAGCCTATGTTTGGACATCGGAAGTGTTCCAGGTGAAATCAGGATTTTACCGGAATACCGGGAGGGTTACCGGAACCCCCCGGGAGCCAAATGGGCCATAGTGGGCCTTAGTGGAAAGGAGAAAGGGGCTGCCCTAGGTGGCCGCGCGCCTCCCCCCTTCCCCTAGTCCTATTAGGACTAGGAGAGGTGGCCGGCCCCCTCTCTCCCTCTCCCCCTTGAGGAGTCCTAGTCCAACTAGGATTAGGGGAGGGAATCCTACTCCCGGAGGGAGTAGGACTCTCCTGGCGCGCCAAGGGCTTGGCCAGCCAGCCCCTCCCCCTGGATCCTTTATATACGGGGGCAGGGGAGCACCCCATAGACACACAAGTTGATCTACGGATCGTTCCTTAGCCGTGTGCGGTGCCCCCTTCCACCAAATTCCACCTCGGTCATATCGTTGCAGTGCTTAGGCGAAGCCCTACGCCGGTAACACATCAAGATCGTCACCACACCGTCGTGCTAACGGAACTCTTCCCTGACGCTTTGCTAGATCGGAGCCCGGTGATCGTCATCGAGCTGAACGTGTGCTAAGAACTCGGAGGTGCCGGAGTAACGGTGCTGTGATCGGTCGGATCGCGAGGAGAACGTACGACTACTTCCTCTACGTTGAGTCAACGCTTCCGCTTCGGTCTACGAGGGTACGTAGACAACACTCTCCCCTCTCGTTGCTATGCATCACCATGATCTTGCGTGTGCGTAGGAATTTTTTTGAAATTACTACGTTCCCCAACAGTGGTATCAGAGCCTAGGTTTTTATGGTTTGATGTTATTTGCACGAGTAGAACACAAGTAAGTTGTGGACGATACAAGTCATACTGCCTACCAGCATGTCATACTTTGGTTCAGCGGTATTGTTGGACGAGACGATCCGGACCAACCTTACGCGTACGCTTACGCGAGACCGGTTCCCTCGACGTGCTTTGCACATAGATGGCTTGCGGAAGACTGTCTCTCCAACTTTAGTTGAACCGAGTGTGGCTACGCCCGGTCCTTGAGAAGGTTAAAACGGAGTCTATTTGACAAACTATCGTTGTGGTTTTGATGCGTAGGTAAGATGAGTTCTTGCTTAAGCCCGTAGCAGCCACGTAAAACTTGCAACAACAAAGTAGAGGACGTCTAACTTGTTTTTGCAGGGCATGTTGTGATGTGATATGGTCAGGACATGAGGCTAAATTTTATTGTATGAGATGATCATGTTTTGTAACCGAGTTATCGGCAACTGGCAGGAGCCATATGGTTGTCGCTTTATTGTATGCAATGCAATCGCGATGTAATGCTTTACTTTATTACTAAGCGGTAGTGATAGTCGTGGAAGCATAAGATTGGCGAGACGACAACGATGCTATGATGGAGATCAAGGTGTCGCGCCAGTGATGATGGTGATCATGACGGTGCTTCAGAGATGGAGATCACAAGCACAAGATGATGATGACCATATCATAATCACTTATATTGATTGCATGTGATGTTTATCTTTTTATGCATCTTATCATGCTTTGATTGACGATAGCATTATAAGATGATCTCTCACTAAATTATCAAGAAGTGTTCTCCCTGAGTATGCACCGTTGCAAAAGTTGTTCGTGCTGAGACACCACGTGATGATCGGGTGTGATAGGCTCTACGTTCAAATACAACGGGTGCAAAACACTTGCACACGCAGAATACTCAGGTTATACTTGACGAGCTATGCATATAAGATATGACCTCGGAACACAGAGACCGAAAGGTCGAGCGTGAATCATATAGTAGATATGATCAACATAACGATGTTCACCATTGAAAACTACTCCATATCACGTGATGATCGGTTATGGTCTAGTTGATTTGGATCACGTGATCACTTAGAGGATTAGAGGGATGTCTATCTAAGTGGGAGTTCTTAATTAATTTGATTAACTGAACTTAAACTTATCATGAACTTAGTATCTGATAGTACTTGCTTGTTTATATTGATTGTAGATAGATGGCTCGTGCTGTTGTTCCGTTAAATTTTAATGCGTTCCTTGAGAAAGCAAAGCTGAAAGATGATGGTAGAAATTACACGGACTGGGTCCGTAACTTGAGGATTATCCTCATTGCTGCACAGAAGAATTACGTCCTGGAAGCACCGCTAGGTGCCAGGCCTGCTGCTAGAGCAACACCAGAAGTTATGAACGTCTGGCAGAGCAAAGCTGATGACTACTCGATAGTTCAGTGTGCCATGCTTTACGGCTTAGAACCGAGACTTCAACGACGTTTTGAACGTCATGGAGCATATGAGATGTTCCAGGAGTTGAAGTAAATATTTCAAGCAAATGCCCGGATTGAGAGATATGAAGTCTCCAATAAGTTCTATAGCTGCAAAATGGAGGAGAACAGTTCTGTCAGTGAGCATATACTCAAAATGTCTGGGTATAATAATCACTTGATTCAATTGGGAGTTACTCTTCCAGATGATTGCGTCATTGACAGAATTCTCCAATCACTGCCACCAAGCTACAAGAGCTTCGTGATGAACTATAATATGCAAGGGATGACCAAGACTATTCCCGAGCTCTTCGCAATGCTAAAAGCTGCGGAGGTAGAAATCAAGAAGGAGCATCAAGTGTTGATGGTTAACAAAACCACTAGTTTCAAGAAAAAGGGCAAAGGTAAGAAAAAGGGGAACTTCAAGAAGAACGGCAAGCGAGTTGCTGCTAAAGAGAAGAAACCCAAGTCTGGACCTAAGCCTGAAACTGAGTGCTTCTACTGCAAGCAGACTGGTCACTGGAAGCGGAACTGCCCCAAGTATTTGACGGATAAGAGGGATGGCAAGGTGAACAAAGGTATATGTGATATACATGTTATTGATGTGTACCTTACTAATGTTCGCAGTAGCACCTGGGTATTTGATACTGGTTCTGTTGCTAATATTTGCAACTCAAAACAGGGACTACAGAATAAGCGGACACTAGCAAAGGACGTGGTGACGATGCGCGTGGGAAACGGTTCCAAAGTCGATGTGATCGCGGTCGGCACGCTACCTCTACATCTACCTTCGGGATTAATATTAGACCTAAATAATTGTTATTTGGTGCCAGCGTTGAGCATGAACATTATATCTGGATCTTGTTTAATGCGAGACGGTTATTCATTTAAATCAGAGAATAATGGTTGTTTTATTTATATGAGTAATATCTTTTATGGTCATGCACCTTTGAAGAGTGGTCTTTTCTTGATGAATCTCGATAGTAGTGATACACATATTCATAATGTTGAAACCAAAAGATGCAGAGTTGATAATGAAAGTGCAACTTATTTTTGGCACTGTCGTTTAGGTCATATCGATGTAAGGCGCATGAAGAAACTCCATACTGATGGACTTTTGGAACCACTTGATTATGAATCACTTGGTACTTGCGAAGCGTGCCTCATAGGCAAGATGACTAAAACACCGTTCTCCGGTACGATGGAGAGAGCAACAGATTTGTTGGAAATCATACATACCGATGTATGTGGACCGATGAATATTGAGGCTCGTGGCGGATATCGTTATTTTCTCACCTTCACAGATGACTTAAGCAGATATGGGTATATTTACTTAATGAAACACAAGTCTGAAACATTTGAAAAGTTCAAAGAATTTCAGAGTGAAGTTGAAAATCATCGTAACAAGAAAATAAAGTTCCTACGATCTGATCGTGGAGGAGAATATTTGAGTTACGAGTTTGGTGTACATTTGAAAAATTGTGGAATAGTTTCGCAACTCACGCCACCCGGAACACCACGGCGTAATGGTGTGTCCGAACGTCGTAATCGTACTTTACTAGATATGGTGCGATCTATGATGTCTCTTACTGATTTACCGCTATCGTTTTGGGGATACGCTCTAGAGACGGCCACATTCACGTTAAATAGGGCACCATCTAAATCCGTTGAGACGACGCCTTATGAACTATGGTTTGGCAAGAAACCAAAGTTGTCGTTTCTTAAAGTTTGGGGCTGCGATGCTTATGTAAAAAAGCTTCAACCTGATAAGCTCGAACCCAAATCGGAGAAATGTGTCTTCATAGGATATCCAAAGGAAACTGTTGGATACACCTTCTATCACAGATCCGAAGGCAAGACTTTTGTTGCTAAGTTCGGAAACTTTCTAGAGAAGGAGTTTCTTTCGAAAGAAGTGAGTGGGAGGAAAGTAGAACTTGACGAGGTAACTGTACCTACTCCTTTATTGAGAAGTAGTACATCACAGAAAACTGTTTCTGCGACACCTACACCAATAATTGAGGAAGCTAATGATGATGATCATGAAACTTTAGATCAAGATACCACTGAACCTCGTAGATCAACCAGAGTGAGATCCGCACCAGAGTGGTACGGTAATCCTGTTCTGGAGGTCATGATATTAGATCATGATGAACCTACGAACTATGAAGAAGCGATGGTGAGCCCAGATTCCGCAAAGTGGCTTGAAGCCATGAAATCTGAGATGGGATCCATGTATGAGAACAAAGTATGGACTTTGGTTGACTTGCCTGATGATCGGCAAGCAATTGAGAACAAATGGATCTTTAAGAAGAAGACTGACGCTGATGGTAATGTTACTGTCTACAAAGCTCGACTTGTCGCAAAAGGTTTTCGACAAGTTCAAGGGATTGACTATGATGAGACTTTCTCACCCGTAGCGATGCTTAAGTCTGTCCGAATCATGTTAGCAATTGCGCATTTTATGATTATGAAATTTGGCAGATGGATGTCAAAACTGCATTCCTGAATGGATTTCTGGAAGAAGAATTGTATATGATGCAACCGGAAGGTTTTGTCGATCCAAAGGGAGCTAACAAAGTGTGCAAGCTCCAGCGATCCATTTATGGACTGGTGCAAGCCTCTCGGAGTTGGAATAAACGCTTTGATAGTGTGATCAAAGCATTTGGTTTTATACAGACTTTCGGAGAAGCCTGTATTTACAAGAAAGTGAGTGGGAGCTCTATAGCATTTCTAATATTATATGTGGATGACATATTACTGATTGGAAATGATATAGAATTTCTGGATAGCATAAAGGGATACTTGAATAAAAGTTTTTCGATGAAAGACCTCGGAGAAGCTGCTTACATATTAGGCATAAAGATCTATAGAGATAGATCAAGACGCTTAATTGGACTTTCACAAAGCACATACCTTGACAAGATTTTGAAGAAGTTCAAAATGGATCAAGCAAAGAAAGGGTTCTTGCCTGTGTTACAAGGTGTGAGATTGAGTAAGACTCAAAGCCCGACCACTGCAGAAGATAGAGAGAAAATGAAAGATGTTCCCTATGCTTCAGCCATAGGCTCTATCATGTATGCAATGCTGTGTACCAGACCTGATGTGTGCCTTGCTATAAGTTTAGCAGGGAGGTACCAAAGTAATCCAGGAGTGGATCACTGGACAGCGGTCAAGAAACATCCTGAAATACCTGAAAAGGACTAAGGATATGTTTCTCATATATGGAGGTGACAAAGAGCTCACCGTAAGAGGTTACGTTGATGCAAGCTTTGACACTGATCCGGATGATTCTAAATCGCAAACCGGATACGTGTTTACATTAAACGGTGGAGCTGTCAGTTGGTGCAGTTCTAAACAAAGCATCGTAGAGGGATCTACATGTGAAGCGGAGTACATAGCTGCTTCGGAAGCAACAAATGAAGGAGTCTGGATGAAGGAGTTCATATCCGATCTAGGTGTCATACCTAGTGCATCGGGTCCAATGAAAATCTTTTGTGACAATACTGGTGCAATTGGCTTGGCAAAGGAATCCAGATTTCACAAAAGGACCAAACACATCAAGAGACGCTTCAACTCCATCCAGGATCTAGTCCAGGTGGGAGACATAGAGATTTGCAAGATACATACGGATCTGAATGTTGCAGACCTGTTGACTAAGCCTCTTCCACGAGCAAAACATGATCAGCACCAAGACTCCATGGGTGTTAGGATCATTACAGTGTAATCTAGATTATTGACTCTAGTGCAAGTGGGAGACTGAAGGAAATATGCCCTAGAGGCAATAATAAAGTTATTATTTATTTCCTTATATCATGATAAAGGTTTATTATTCATGCTAGAATTGTATTAACCGGAAACATAATGCATGTGTGAATACATAGACAAACAGAGTTTCACTAGTATGCCTCTACTAGACTAGCTCGTTAATCAAAGATGGTTATGTTTCCTAAACCATGAACAAAGAGTTGTTATTTGATTAACGAGGTCACATCATCAGTTGAATGATCTGATTGACATGACCCATTATATTAGCTTAGCACCCGATCGTTTAGTATGTTGCTATTGCTTTATCCATGACTTATACATGTTCCTATGACTATGAGATTATGCAACTCCCGTTTGCCAGAGGAACACTTTGGGTACTACCAAACGTCACAACGTAACTGGGTGATTATAAAGGAGTACTACAGGTGTCTCCAATGGTAGATGTTGGGTTGGCGTATTTCGAGATTAGGATTTGTCACTCCGATCGTCGGAGAGGTATCTCTGGGCCCTCTCGGTAATGCACATCACTTAAGCCTTGCAAGCATTGCAACTAATGAGTTAGTTGCGGGATGATGTATTACGGAACGAGTAAAGAGACTTGCCGATAACGAGATTGAACTAAGTATTGGATACTGACGATCGAATCTCGGACAAGTAACATACCGATGACAAAGGGAACAACGTATGTTGTTATGCGGTCTGACCGATAAAGATCTTCGTAGAATATGTAGGAGCCAATATGGGCATCCAGGTCCCGCTATTGGTTATTGACCGGAGACGTGTCTCGGTCATGTCTACATTGTTCTCGAACCGTAGGGACCGCACGCTTAACATTACGATGACAATTATTATGAGTTTATGCATTTTGATGTACCGAAGGTTGTTCGGAGTCCTGGATGTGATCACGGACATGACGAGGAGTCTCGAAATGGTCGAGACGTAAAGATTGATATATTGGAAGCCTATGTTTGGACATCGGAAGTGTTCCAGGTGAAATCAGGATTTTACCGGAATACCGGGAGGGTTACCGGAACCCCCCGGGAGCCAAATGGGCCATAGTGGGCCTTAGTGGAAAGGAGAAAGGGGCTGCCCTAGGTGGCCGCGCGCCTCCCCCCTTCCCCTAGTCCTATTAGGACTAGGAGAGGTGGCCGGCCCCCTCTCTCCCTCTCCCCCTTGAGGAGTCCTAGTCCAACTAGGATTAGGGGAGGGAATCCTACTCCCGGAGGGAGTAGGACTCTCCTGGCGCGCCAAGGGCTTGGCCAGCCAGCCCCTCCCCCTGGATCCTTTATATACGGGGGCAGGGGAGCACCCCATAGACACACAAGTTGATCTACGGATCGTTCCTTAGCCGTGTGCGGTGCCCCCTTCCACCAAATTCCACCTCGGTCATATCGTTGCAGTGCTTAGGCGAAGCCCTACGCCGGTAACACATCAAGATCGTCACCACACCGTCGTGCTAACGGAACTCTTCCCTGACGCTTTGCTAGATCGGAGCCCGGTGATCGTCATCGAGCTGAACGTGTGCTCAGAACTCGGAGGTGCCGGAGTAACGGTGCTGTGATCGGTCGGATCGCGAGGAGAACGTACGACTACTTCCTCTATGTTGAGTCAATGCTTCCGCTTCGGTCTACGAGGGTACGTAGACAACACTCTCCCCTCTCGTTGCTATGCATCACCATGATCTTGCGTGTGCGTAGGATTTTTTTAAAATTACTACGTTCCCCAACAAAAACGAGCCAGACCTGCGAGACGTACTGGAGGATAAAGCAAAGCAAACAAGATCGATCTATGGATCGCGCGGACGCCCGAAGACATGTGATGATCTTCACTCCGGACACAATAAATCTGGCCGGGCCGAACACAGCAGGCACAGCTCTTCCGAGCTGTGTCGTGACATAGCCCAGTACAGGGGCGCCGCACACCCACTATGCTTCACAGACGAAGTAATGGATCATAAAATCCCAGAGGGTTTTAAACCCGTCAATATCGAGTCGTACGATGGTACGACAGATCCGGCAGTATGGATTGAGGATTATCTCCTTCACATCCACATGGCACGTGGCGATGATCTGCACGCCATCAAATACCTACCCCTTAAGCTTAAAGGACCAGCCCGGCACTGGCTTAACAGCCTACCAGCGGACTCAATCGGTTCTTGGGAGGACCTGGAAGCCGCATTCCTCGACAACTTCTAGGGGACCTATGTGCGGCCACCGGATGCCGACGACCTAAGCCACATAATTCAGCAGCCAGAAGAATCGGCCAGGCAATTCTGGACACGGTTCCTAACAAAGAAAAATCAGATAGTCGATTGTCCGGACGCAGAGGCCCTAGCAGCCTTCAAACATAACATCCGTGACGAGTGGATTGCCCGGCACCTGGGACAGGAAAAGCCGAAAACCATGGCAGCCCTCACGACACTCATGACCCGCTTTTGCGCGGGCGAAGATAGCTGGCTAGCTCGCAGCAACAACTTATCGAAGAAGCCCGGTAATTCGGATACCAAGGACAAAAGTGGCAGGTCACGTCGAAATAATCAAAAGCGCCGCGTTAGCAGCGAGAACAATGAGGATACGGCAGTTAATGCCGGATTGAGAGGCTAAAAATCCGGTCAGCGGAAAAAGCCATTTAAAAAGAATACCCAGGGCCCGTCCAGTTTGGACCGGATACTCGACCGCTCGTGCCAGATTCATGGCACCCCCGAAAGGCCAGCCAATCACACCAACAGGGATTGTTGGGTGTTCAAGCAGGCAGGCAAGTTAAGAGCCGAACACGAGGACGAGGGGCTGAACAGCGATGACGAGGAGGAGCCCAGGCCGCCGAACAACAATGGACAGAAAGGGTTTCCCCCACAAGTGCGGACGGTGAACATGATATACGCGACCCACATTCCCAAGCGGGAGAGGAAGCGTGCGCTACGGGACGTATACGCGATGGAGCCAGTCGCCCCAAAGTTCAACCCATGGTCCTCCTGCCCGATCACTTTCGATCGAAGGGACCACCCCACTAGCATCCGTCACGGCGCTTTTGCCGCACTAGTCCTCGACCCAATCGTGGACGGATTTCATCTCACAAGAGTCCTCATGGACGGCGGCAGTAGCCTGAACCTGCTTTATCAGGATACAGTGCGGAAAATGGGCATAGATCCATCAAGGATCAAGCCCACAAGGACGACCTTTAAAGGCGTCATACCAGGTGTAGAGGCCAATTGCACAGGCTCGATAACACTTGATGTGGTCTTCGGATCTCTGGATAACTTCCAAAGCGAAGAGTTAATCTTCGATATAGTGCCGTTCCGCAGTGGCTATCACGCCCTGCTCGGACGAACCGCATTCGCTAAATTCAATGCGGTGCCGCACTACGCATATCTCAAGCTCAAGATGCCAGGCCCTCGAGGAGTAATTACGGTCAGCGGAAACACAGAACGCTCCATCCGTACGGAGGAGCACACGGCGGCCCTCGCAGCGGAAGTACAAAGCAACCTTTCAAGGCAACTCTCCAGTCCGGCCGTTAAAAAACCGGACAATGCAAAGCGCGCTCGGAGTAACCTGCAACAAGACCACCTGGCACGATCAGAGCAAGCGTAGCAATACGGCCCCGACCCCAGCCATCGCAACATAGCGGAGCAAGTACCTCGAGCACACAATTACACCCTTAAAATTCCATGGGCACAGGGGGAGGGGCACATTAACGGCATGCCTACAACACGGCGTCAAACGTACTAGGGGCTGCCGGATTTTTCTTTTTTACTTTCTTTTACTTTCAGGACTCCATACTCTGGATAACCTGCTCGGCATTGTTGCCGCATAGACGATGCAAGATCCAGGAAAGCAGACAAAGCTACTCCGCATTCCGGAACTCTCAGGTGGTCTCTATTTCGAGCGATATATCTGTTTCTAAATCCCGCGGCCTGTGCCTGGTCAGGACATGTTAAATAGTCTAATATCTTTTTTGCTCATCGCAATACTTGTATCGTTCGGCTTTGATAGATAGCCTCTTTATAAAACAATGCATAGCTTTCTGACTATTTTTTGCATTATCCTCTTTTGAATATATATATATTTATTACATAACATGATAGCACCAGTACACCTTGGTACGGCAAACCACACCAGGGGCTTCATTACCCTTTTATCTGGTGTGAGAAGTCTGTACACTTTCACAAGTGCGGCACCCTGAACTTATAGCACTATATGCATCGGCTCCGAGTCATGATTTTGGTCACATGTTGGGTTTGCCCGGCTCCTATGTTTTGGTGCCTTACGTTCCGCTTTATCGGCTAAGGTAGCACTAGGAGAACCACTGCGATTGTGCCCCAGATCAGGTGGGTTGAGCACCTCAGTGGAGAAAGCTAAAACAGACTGTCATGATAAGGCGTGAGACCGGTCGCTGTTCGAGAGGTTTTTCGAGTCCTTAAAGGCTTATGCCGCTTTGAGCGAGGAGCTGGTTATGTCCGGCCAAAGGCGTGGATAGCGCCCCGAATTCGGCCTTTCGAACTAGGGGCTTCGCCGAAATTTAAAATTATAACGTTCTATGGCTAAGTGAGAGTGTTCAAGCATTATAGTCCGATTGCCTAGTTCGTTGTGCTGAGCGCCTCCCTCGAAGGACCCAACTATGGGAATAAGAGCCCTCAGGTTTATCCCGAACACCCCAGCACTAGTGGCATGGGGGCAGAAGCCGACGACTGGCCATCTCTCAAATTTTTGATAAACGGCCGCACAGAAAATAATATTTTAAATTAAATAAGCATTGCTTTGCGCATATGAACAAGTTTTCAGCGCACAGGATACAAACGAGCGAGTTATCTCAAATATTACATCTTTAGTACATTCATCCGCGACAAGGCGGGCTCTGGCAAGAATTTCCTTGTAGTAGTTCTCAGGCTTGCGATGCTCCTTCCCCTGCGGCGGCCCGTCCTTCACCAACTTCTCTCCGTCCAGCTTACCCCAGTGTACCCTTACACGGGCAAGGGCCCTCCGGGCACCTTCAATGCAGACGGAGCGCTTGACGACCTCAAGCCGTGGACAGGCCTCCATCAGCCGCCGCACCAGCCCGAAATAGCTCCCAGGCAAGGCCTCTCCAGGCCACATCCGAACTAGTAAGCCCTTCATGGCCTGTTCGGCCGCCTTGTGGAGCTCGACCAGCTGTTTCAGCTGGTCGCTTAAGGGCACAGGGTGTCCAGCCTCAGAATACTGAGACCAGAACACACTCTCTGTCGAGCTGCCCTCTTCAGCTCGGTAGAACGCGGCGGCTTCGGATACGCTGCGGGGAAGATCGGCGAACGCCCCTGGAGAACTCCGGATTCGGGTAAGTAATAGGTAGTTTACTTTTATATTCCTACTTTGCATTGAGAATGCCTTACCCGTTGCTATCTTTTTCACCTCCTCCAACTCTTGGAGGGCCTTTTGGGCTTCGGCCTTGGCACTCTTGGCGGTCTCGACGGCCGACGCGAGCTCGGATGCTTGCGTTTTTGACTCAAGCTCCAAACCCTCATGTTTTGTCATGAGAGCTTGCAGCTCTTGCTGCACCTCGTCGACCTGAACCCCAAGCCTTTCTCGCTCGGCGCGCTCCTCGGCCGTTTTCTTTTCGGCCTCTGCCAGCGCCTGCTTCAGGGTTGCCACCTCGGTTGCGGCCCCTACAATAAGCAGTATAATCCTGTTATTTCTTTCTGCAATCAAGCCTCTCTATAGGCACCTTTTTTCTTTTTTCATTTTTTTTAGGTATTTCTTACCTTCCTTCTCCTCGAGCTGCCGTTTGGCAAGGCCGAGCTCTTGCTCGGTCCGCCCGAGGTCCTTTTTAAGGACATCCACCTGCGCAGTCAGTGCGGCGGTGGACAACAGTGAAGCCTGCATACGCATATTAGACTTTTTTTGTTAGACTCCTGCGAAAATTACTAGATCCTCTATCGGGCTTTTCTTTCCGAACACCGAACAGAGCATCAGGGGCTACTGTCTATGCGGTAAATAATTTGACATATTTTTACTTACCTCGAAGCTTGTTAGAAGGCTAGCGCAAGCTTCATTCAGTCCGCTCTTGGCGGACTGAATCCTTTGGATCACCGTACTCATAACAGTACGGTGCTCCTCATCGATGGCGGCGCCCTTAAGCACCTCCAGCAGATTGTCCGGCGCCTCCGGTTGGATGGAGGCCGCCGGCTCAGACGGCTTACTCCTCTTGGAAGGAGTTCGCCCACCACGGACCGGGATTGTCGAGTCCGGCGCGGTGTCCGGCACAAAGCCGGACTTGGAGCCCTGGGGGTTTCATCCCCTTTACTCCTGGGGTCCGGAGGATTGCCTTGTGGCTCCTCTAGGACCATCTCCTCCTGCCCCGAAGCTTGGTGGGGCGCCACTTTGGCGTCGTCCACCCTGCAGGGGGAGACCGCGGGCGGAATAGAGTTCACGTCCGACGAATCCAGGGAGCCGCTCGACGAATCGTCGAGTCCGGCCCGGGGCGGGCTGCATAAATTACGTTCGATATTAGGGAAAGCCGCGCATTAAAAGAATATCATGAGTCACTCTGGTATGTAAACACTTACGATGTTGCCGGACGCTTAGTTCGGTCCAGCCACTCCTCTCCGCCCTCTTCAGCGTCGTGGGAGTAGTCCGGCGGAGGGGTTTTCCTTTTCCTCGACCCCTCGGCCTCCCCTGTTGGGGCGGCCTTCTTCTTCTTTGCTCCCCTCGCTGGGGGGGGAGAGCTTCCTTGTTCCTCCTCCTCGTTTTCACGAGAGGAGAGCGTTGCGGACTCGTCAGATGACGAGTCCGACACCACCATGTTGCGGGAACTTTTTCGAGTCCCGGTGGTTTTCTTCTTCTTGGCCTTCCTCTCCAGCACCACGTAAGGTGCCGGAGCCATCAGCTTCACCAAGAGAGCTGGGGTCGGGTCTTCGAGCAGAGGAACTAGACAGTTAATTGGTCCGGATATCTCCTGCCAAGCCTGTCAAAGGTAAAGGGAGTTTAGATCCCGCATAGAGTTAATCTATGAAGAAGAGCTTAACGAACTTGTCAAAGGTATAGATAGCTTACCTCGCTAGCGTTACGCTGCGAGCTGTATCCGCGATCCTCGGAGGCGGATGTGGGGGACTCGGCGCCTTTGGTCAGCACCTTCCAGACGTCTTCATACGTCGTGTCGAAGAGCCTACTGAGGGTTTGGTGCTGCGCCGGGTCGAATTCCCACAAAGTAAAATCCCGTTCTTGGCACGGGAGGATCAGGCGAACGAGCATGACCTGGACTATATTGACAAGCCGGATTGGCTTGTTCACCAGGGACTGGATGCACGTTTGCAACCCAGTCACTTCTTCCTCATTGCCCCACGACAGGCCTGTCTCTTTCCAGGACATGAGCCGCGTGGGGGGTCCGGATCTGAACTCGGGGGCCGCGACCCATTTCGGATCACGGGCTCGGTGATGTAAAACCACCCGGCCCGCCACCCCTTTAGGGACTCCACGAGGGAGCCATCGAACCAGAGGACGTTGGCTATCTTGCCAACCATAGCGCCTCCACACTCCGCCTGGGTGCCGGACACCACCTTGGGCTTGGCGTTGAAGGTCTTGAGCCAGAGGCCGAAGTGGGGGCGGACGCGGAGAAAGGCCTCACACAGGACGATAAACGCCGAGATGTTGAGAACAAAGTTCGGGGCAAGATCGTGGAAATCCAGGCCGTAGTAGAACATGAGCCCCCGGACAAATGGATGAAGTGGAAAGCCCAGTCCGCGGAGGAAGTGGGGAAGAAAAACTACCCTCTCATGGGGCCTTGGGGTAGGAAGAAGCTGCCCCTTCTCAGGAAGCCGATGCGGGATGTCCTTGGACAAGTATCCGGCTTTCCTTAACCTTTTTACGTGAGCCTCTGTAACGGAGGAGACCATCCACTTGCCTCCCGCTCCGGACATTGTTGGAGAAGGTCGAGGAAGGAAGAGCGGACTTGGGCGCTGGAGCTTGAGTTCTCAAGAGATGGATTGGCAAAGGAGGAAGAAGGCGTAGGTTAAAAAGGTGAATCCTTATCCCTTTATATAAGCAGGTACGGTTAGGCATCCCCACCTACCTAATAAAACTCACTTGCCTCCCAAACGCCGTGGTAAATGGCGCGGTTGGGTTACCCACGTCCGTATTAATGAGAATCTCGTTAAAGGGGGCACATGATCTCTGCTTTGACAAGACGTGCCAAGGAAACCGCCTCGCTAAACGAGCTGAGGTGGAACAATGAAAGCAATTTATATAGAAGGCTTGGTCGCAGTGTTATGACGCACTACGGAATACGTCAGCAGATTTGATTTGTGTTAATATTATTCTCTATATGGCAATATGTGGAAAGCTTATTTTGCAGAGCCGGACACTATTTCTGGTGTTTATAATCTTCTTGAAGAACTTGGAGGAACCCGCCTTGCAATGCCGAAGACAATCTGCGCGCCGGACTCATCGTCATTGAAGCCTGGTTCAGGGGCTACTGAGGGAGTCCTGGATTAGGGGGTGTTCGGATAGCTGGACTATACCTTCAGCCGGACTCCAGGACTATGAAGATACAAGATTGAAGACTTCGTCCCGTGTCCGGAAGGATCTTTTCTTGGCGTGGAAGGCAAGCTAGGCGTGCGGATATTCGAGATCTCCTACCATTGCAACCGACTCTGTGTAACCCTAACCCTATCCGATGTCTATATAAACCGGAGGGTTGTAGTCCGTAGGACAAGAACCATCATCATGCACAATCATACCATAGGCTAGCTTCTAGGGTTTAGCCTCCTTGATCTCGTGGTAGATCCACTCTTGTACTACCCATATCATCAATATTAATCTAGCAGGAGTAGGGTTTTACCTCCACCGAGAGGGCCCGAACCTGGGTAAAATAAAGTGTCCCTTGTCTCCTGTTACCATCCGACCATGACGCACAGTTCGGGACCCCCTACCCGAGATCCGCTGGTTTTGACACCGACAGGCATCAATGAACGACCAAATTTATACTAAAAATATCAATATCTACTATACTCCCTCCGTCTAGGTGTGTAAGTCATCTTACGAAAACCAAATAATCCCAATACACTTAGGGGCGGTGCATTAACTTCTACCTCGTTTCTTGTTTCTTGACATATCAACCAATAGGAGATGTGGGTGAGCATGCTTTTAACGACTTGAGACTACCAAACACGACATGAAGTGGTTACTTCATTGCATGCAATGCTATTAATTAGCAAATAAACATTAAGATCTCTCGTTTTCCCCTCCTCATTGGTCACAGTGCACAATCTAAGATGACTTACTCGCCTAGACGGAGGGAGTACTGATTATAATGAGTATAAGAACTACGTTTTATAATGAGTGTAATAATATTGATTTGACATTATGAATGTTGACACATTTTTCTATAAGTCTGGTGAAAGTAGAGGTACATTGACTTCAGACAAAACTTAAATGCACAATGCAGACTAGTTCCTCTGTCCAGGTGTGTGCCATGTCCTATCTTGTCATCACAACAAGGTTAGCTATTAGAGTACCACTACCCCCCTTCTAGTTTAAAGGGCTCGATTCAAAAATTTCAGCTACTCTTAGCAAGATAGTAGAGGCGGTGGAGTAGTTTTTGAAGTCTGCAAAAGTACTCAACTAGTGTTGTCGTTCTTCACAAAAAAATGTGTTTACCAATGCATGCATGAACACTAGTTACACTAACCCCCCTCTCTTCTTAATTCTTTGCCACATCAGCATGTTTGCTACTCCTGTGTGCATGATACCAGCTAAGATACCACCATTATGGCCAGCCTTAATCATCGCATGGAATAATTTAGTGCACCTTGAAATATGAACATGTGTGGGGCGTGTATGTTTTAATGACTTGAGACTATACCTAGCCCGGCATGCAAGATGACTTATTATGCACTGTTCCCCATACCTGCACGTATGACTCTCCTCCCCCACGCTCGTCCAATCCGTTGTGACCAACAATATTTCCACCCCTTCGCTCCCCCGTAATTTACTCCAACAAATATGCCCACGTAGCTGTTACTTAACTGCAGGTGCATTGGGTCACTAACATATGGGACCAACAGGGGTCTGGCCCACATGTCAGTGACGCAACTGGACCTGTAGTTAAGTCAGTGCAGCTCAGTCCATATCTTACGTAGGTGTGCCATTGGTCACTATAAATATTGCGCCTCCCACGACATCGCTATCTCCTCCCCCTCACGTTCACGTTCATCGCTATCTCCTCCCCCTTCCTCTCACGTCGACCACCATGGCATCACCCCTACCAAGCCCTAGGAGCCCATCACTGCACCGCGCGGACGGTCACGCGTCGCCGTTCTGTTCCTCGCCGCCACTAGTCGAGGAGGACGCGTCGGTGTTCCGCTCCTCACCGCTACACGACGCGTTGTCATTCCGTTCCTCGCCGCCACTAGTCGAGGAGGACGCGTCGGCGTTCCGCTCCTCACCCCGACGCGATGCGACGCGTTGCTGTTCCGTTCCTCGCCGCCACTAGTCGAGGAGGACGCGTCAGTGTTCCGCTCCTCGCTGCGACGCGTCGAGGTGGACACGTCGGCCTTCCCAATCTCGCCAGCACGCGCGCCGGAGGACACGTCGGCTCCCCTCTATGATGAGAACACCGCGCCGCCCGCCGAGCCCCCCAGCCTTGAGGAGCTTTGGGAAAAAATGGATGTCGCCTTGTGGGAGGCTTTGCCTCCAGCAGAGCGCGCCAAAATAGAGGCGGAGAAGAAGACCGAGGAAGAGAAGCGCACCGCGGAACAAGCTGCCTGGGAGGCCTATGTCGCGTCTGAGAGAGTCAGGCAATTGGCTCTTTGGCAGAAGGCTCGTGCAAGGGCTGTGAGGGTGGCGGAGGACGCCCGTGTCGACGCCCTGAGTGCAGTTGGGCCCAAGCGCCTCATCTACGTTTGGCAGTACGTGGACCGGGTGCACGCTTCGAGTGAGGAGTACCTGTTGGCGCCGGATCACCACACCGGTGAGATCGCGCTCGCCCGCCGGCAAGCGGCCAATCAGCACCTCACGAGTTGCGAGGCTGAGGAAGAGGCGTTGTGTCGGCGCGCTGGGAAACGGCCGCGCACAAGGGCACTCGTGGCGCGCTCCTGCGAGCGTCGTGGCTTTTAGGAGGAGTATAATTTTTGTTTCGTAAGGCGATCTCATTAGTTTTGGGACGCAAATGATAAATCCTGAACGTTCAGGAATTTTTAGCGTCCTTAATTAAGTATGTAAAAGGGAAAGTTTGGAAACCTTGTGTATTCATACGCATTTCGCAAGTACGTGCATATAGCATAAACTTTACTATATACTATCGCACTACAACTCTCGATATATGCTTGCAGACTGTGCTACTCCCTCCGTCCAGGTCAATAAGTCAGCTTTGGTTGTGCACCGTGACCAAGAAGGAGGGAAGACTTATACACCTAGACGGAGGGAGTACTACCATTACTTATGTATGTGCAAATGCACGTTTTAACATTACGATGCCGTTTTTGTAAAAGTAGAAAAACAACACTAGTCAAGCTTGTGAAACGATTCAATGCAAAACAAATGAAAAAATGCTCGTTTGATTGTTTACTTTTAGCTTCCTTCTCTATGGTTATTTCTCTGTCGTACTTTATACGGAGTATCTCACTGGTTGGAAAGGCATGCAAATTTCCAAACCGCTTCCTACACCCTGTATCGAATTTTTTGCCTAACATGTTGTGCCGTGCAATTGGAATTACAGCTTGAGTACTACTAGTAGTAGGAGTACCAGGGGCCAGTTCTTTTAGGCTTCTAGATTAGTAATCCCATAACTACTACCTCCGTCCTGGTTTATTGGTCCCCATTGTAATCTGTGACAGATTTTGATCATAAATTTAACTAATGAAATGTTAGTGCATGTCACATGCACTACTCCATCCGTCCAGGTGAGTAAGTCATCTTAGGCTGTGCACCGTGACCAAGGAGGAGGAGAAAACGAGAAGCGTTAATGTTTATTTGCTAATTAATAGTATTGCATGCAATGAAATAACCACTGCATGTCGTGTTTGATATGTCAAGTCGTTAAAAGCATGCACACTCTTTATCTCTTATTGGTTGATATGTCAAGAAACAAGAAATGAGGTAGAAGTTAATGCACCGCGCCTAAGTGTTTTGGGATTATTTGGTTTTCGTAAGATGACTTACACACCTAGACGGAGGGATTACAATGGTGAGGAATAAACCAGTTAAATCTTTGGTAAAAATTTAGCACAAATTACAATGGTGAGGAATAAACCAGGACAGAATAGTAGTTTAGAAGCCCAAATAAATGAGTGAGGCGCCTTATTGTTACTCTCCACTGTGACTAGTCTTGTGGGAAAAGATGGGGAAGCCGCCAAAAGAACTGGCCCTAGGAGTAGTAGCTAGGGATCGAGTGTGCGAGATGAACCGGAGAAAGTAAATGCAGAGAGATGAAATGCAAAAAAGACCGAGGGATGTGATGGTTGCTTGTCCGTTTATTTTACCAGGCCACTTATTACTGGGAGTGGTTTGGTTTTGTGATATAACGGCTTTACTACCGCGCCACGAGTGGGGTGAGAGGTGAGACTGTCGTGCAGCGCCGCCCTCTACACTAGTACTACCACTCCCTCCATCCATTTTTACAGGGCCTAACTTGTCAATCTCTCGTACCAAGGCATGTCCGCGAAAAGAGGAACTGATTTTGGGACTAGTATTTGGATCCCGTGTAATCTTGCATGCAGCCTCCTTTGAATGCCTAGCCGTTGGCCTCCCTTCCTTTAATCCCTCGCATGCAAATTACTCTCCTCCCTTTTCTACATGCATGCCCAACCATAATTCCTCAAATCATGCATGCATTGGCTGAAATATAGAGCTCGCTCCTCCTTTGAAAATATGGTGGTGCTATCCATGCATGCAAATTAATGCGACGGCCAGAGCATTTTCATGATGAAGAGACCATGCACTACTTGCAAGAGAAAATTAAGATGGAGATGCCTCGGTTAGTTCATTTGGCCTTGTATAGATGGAAAAATAAAATTTGGGGTTAGGCCTTGTATAGATGGAAGGAGGGAGTACGTCGGTCGTGGTTTATCCCCCATTGAATTTGACTGAAGATTTAACTAACAAAATGTTAGTGCATGTCAACAAAAACAATATTGTTGGATTCGTATTTGAACATAGTTTTCAATGATATAATTTTAGGTGACATGCATCATCATTTATCGTACTATATATAATGTTAGTTCAATTTTTGGTCGTACTAATCTATAGTAAGGTGCCCGTGCGTTGCACAGAAGAGTGAAATGCATTGATCAGGGAGTTGTTTATTTTGACAAAGGATGTGGGGGTCATCTCATGTGTAACGAGTATCGATAGGTTTGTTTAGATATTATTTCATCTCTAGAGCTCACAAACATCCAGATGAAATAGATAAAAAGTATCTTTTGCAAACAAAAGCGTTCAACTGTTCAACCTGCATCCAAAACTTGTGAAGAAATAACTCTTATTGTGCTTTGCAGGAAATGATCTTCAAGAATTAGTTTTTGAGTATCCATTGTTATACATGTTGGCTACAGATGACATGGCACTTTCTTATTGCCAACAGTTGGCTATACTATTTAAGTATTAACCATGCCCTTATACACCTAGACGGAGGGATTAAATCAGGATGACTTGGGAGGGGGCAGAGGATATGTAAGAAATGGTTCATCATAAGTCTTTCACCAGTACTGTAGTAAAAATTCATACATGGAAGATTCTAGACTAAACCATAAATGGATACACTTTTATTCATGCGCGATACTCCAGTAGAGCAAGATCATGCATGGAAGTCTCCACATGCTTAGACAACGGATTACATTGAGCGAAGACTAATGATCAACATTTAACTTGAAAATGCAGATGTCCAGGTGAACCTCCTTGGAGTCCCCGTGCACATTGTTGGAGTTCAAATAACACCATGGGTTTTCCATGCCGATGTCAGCGGGAAGGTCCCAGCTCGACAGAGTCCAAGTATACTTGGCGTAGCCAGTGTCACCGCCCACGTACCTCCAAGGGGTAGTAATAGTGAGCACACACACGCGTACATAGGCCTTGTGTCAGTTTCAGCGTCAGCGGCGTCGCCCCTGACGCACACTACAGAGATGTGGCGGCGGCCTGCGCGGGCCTCGCCGGTGGCCACGATCAAGAGGAAGACGCTGCCGTCCTCCTCCGAGACTAGCAGGCGGCGCTGATCCTCCAGCGACTCTGGCACGGTGAACGGGTAGCATGTCTCGTACTTGATGTTCTTCGCCAAGGGCCAGTAGTGATTGCCGCACGCCTGCGTCAGGTGATGCAGGATGTCCGTCGGCGAGCCCCAAAATGGCACCGGGCACTCATAGCAGTAGACGAAGGGTTCCTTGGAGGCATCGACCAGGCCGTCCATGAAATGGGAGTGACCGTAATGGACGTTCCGCCAGTTGAATATATGAGCAAGTTACTACGAGATTTACTACAAAATGAATCATGACGGCTATAACAGAGATTAAACTAATCATGCGGACTAGCATAGTAGATGAACAGATCGAATCTAGGACACAGACTAGAAACATGAATTCTACCACGATTTCAAACAGGAAGGACAGAAACACATACGGTGCAACGGGAGCAGCACCATTGGCGTTGAGGTTGTCGCCCATGTCGTTGAGGAAGAGGTTGCCAAGGTCGGGGAAGAAGTCGTCGTCGGTGAAGTCGTCGCTGCTAACAGTCGTGGGAGTGCGCTCCCCAAATTTCAACAGCGCCCACCGAATGGAGCGCAGGAGGGAGTGGCTGTAGGGGGCGTTGCGACCGTCGAATGGAGCGCAAGAGTAGCCCACGAAGCAGTAGATGGTGCTCCTCCCTAGTCTCTATTCTTATCTCTATCTCTACTACTCTTCTTTGTTTTTTATAATATACTGGATGTAGTTGTCAAATCGAATAGTAGTAGAGCGGAGTCCTATTCTACTACTCTACTCAAGCAAGTTAGGGCATAGCACTGTAGGGAGTACCAGTACTATGATCGCTCAAGCAAGTTGTCTGGCATCGACATGACCCTACGCTGTTGGTATGTGTCTCGTAAGTCAAGCGGCGTGCTATAGTCATCATCACATGTCCACTTCCCGCAGCACATATTCGCTTCTCCATCTTTGTCCGCACATAATATCGTCCAATCTTCCATCCCCGCTAAGGCGCCTCCCCCCTCATCCGAAACCGAAGCACTAACAATGGCAGAACTGAGCAGCATCCGCCGAAAGAGTGGCTGGAATTCGCTCCCCACAGAGGTAATCAAGCTCATTGTTTCGCGTGTGGACAATCTCAGTACCATGCCGCTCGCCGCGTGCTCGTCGGGGATGTATCGTTTACTCAAAGCCCTCAGGCCGGAGCTTTTTAAGCCAGCTCCTTGCTTGTTGATGCCGCCTGATCTTCAGAAACGGCGTGTCACGTAGCATAACAATCGTAGGGTGGAGAGCATCAACCTCCTTGACTGCGATCCGATCCCCGTCAGCCTCAACTACATTAACGGTACGTACTGGGTCGGCATGAACACGTCTTGGATGGTGCTCGTCGACGGTCGCGGCAGCTGGATGCTCGTGGAGGTCTACACCCGGCGATTCATCCCCCTTCCTTCTATTAACACTGCACTGCTTTGGCACCGTGGCCCAGAATACTCGGAATCTTGCAGTAGCCGACATGATACCAAGTTTGATTTGCTCAAAGTTGTAATCTGCCAAGTGCCCACAAGATCTGTGAATTATAAAGACTTCAGGCTAATTGCATTCTTCAACCGTAGTCTCGCCTATCTGACAGGTCACTGCGGTAAGTGGATAAATCTGCACGTCCATCGCAGGATCATACATCCTCCATGGTTCTCTGATGCCATTGAACACAAGGGCTTCATTTACGCTGTCGACTCCTTCTATGGCTTGACGTATTGCTGGCCTACTCCAGTCATCGCTACAAACGGCTGTTACAGCAGTATGTTACTTTCCTATGATATCATGATGGCTTGCTTATATTACTGTCAACATTTGCTGAAAAAATATTCATGCTCATAACATGCTGTTCTTAAGATTGACTAAACCAAGAGCCCTTTTTTATTTGAATCCAACTTGATATGATGTTGTAGGCCGCCCGGTGTCCCTACCCTTCCTAATCCCAGAACCTTTCAAAGAAAAGCGGCATGGCAGTTGCTGGTGGTTCCTGGCTCGATCAGACGATGGCGAAAGATTGATGATCGTTCGTACGTACCTGACGTGTTGTTTCGCGGAATACAATCACAGTCACTGCAAGGTCTTTGAGCAGGATCCCAGCTTCTCTGGGCCTTCAGGAATTTTTGACTGGAGGCTGGTAAGTAGCCTTGGTACACGCTCTCTGTTTGTCGGACTGAATTATCCGATTAACCAGGAGATAACCGACGGCAAGGATCATGATGGCAGCGTGGTTTCGTTCATCAGGCAAAACTATGTGTACACAGCGTACCATGCGTCTCTGCATGCACCATACCCTGATATTTGCAGCGTACCATGCGTCTCTGCATGCCGCCACGCTCTGCAGCCCAAAGTAGGAGAGAGGGTCGCAAGTATCAAACTTCGACCTGCTGGCTGGAGTTTCCGCCGTCAGGCACCCATCTGGTTCAAGCCGTCAGCCAATCTCCACAGCTTAATAAATAGTAACGTCTAACTGAGCCAGTTAGTTAGATGCATACACTTGGTGTAGTAGGATCTTTATTTAGTTTGATGCACACACTTATCCTTTTTTGGTAGCCCTTTTGTAATGATGGCTGATGTTTGGTTTGGAAGAGAGAGCTGCACCTTCACTCTTCTGGCCTGCTTACTGCTTCTGTTGCACCCCCAGCCCTGGTTGCTGTTGTTGTTGTTTTCAATGTACAATCAGTAGTATATTTCGTCTGTTGGTTGAATAAATGTGTTGTTAGAACGACAAACACAATGTTTTGGAAGTCGTTGCACGGTTCGATCCTTTAGTGCCCCGTACCGTACGTAGCGCATACTATTTATCGTATGGAACACATTTTTTTGAAACTCGGAACACATTTTCCACTTGTTGATAACATGCAGCCCACTGATGAAGGCCCAATAGAGAAGCCCATAATTAACTGGAAGGGAGGCTCTCACATGAATCCGGCCAAGGTACATGCTCATGGTCCCCTAAATATAAATAAGTAAATAAATAAATAAATAAAGCTAAATGCTCGTGCACCAGTTCTTTGGGAAAATAGGTAGCCCAGTATTTCTTTTTGAAGAATACCCAAGCTAGGCCTATTTGTTTTCTCCGAATTACTGGGCTGCAAATCTTTTAAGACGAGGAGGGATGCATTTCGGCCTGGCTTAAGAGTATGGTCAATGTCTGTTAAAAGTAATATCAAAAGGGGTTGAAAATTCCAAAAAAAATTATAGCAAATGGGATATAAGTTTCTTTTTTTGTTTTTGTTCTTCACTGATATCTTATACGTATTTCATTGGATTTAACATACATAGTACTAATTTATTTTTAAATTTGTTTTAGTATGGCTATTAATTTTTGGATTAAGAATATTTCGATCCCCAGCAAAAATTTGCGAATTTTCAAAATTTCCCACATATTTAGTTAATTTTTTGACCCTGGTACTGACCAGAAAATGGCCAGCAATTCTAAAAATGGAAAACGGGCTGCAATAAATTCCATATGAATTAGAAAATAAGTAAAAATTATAAAAATAATAGCAAATGGGATGTACACACCACAAATTTCGAGGCTGACTTGTTTACGCAAGGCTTTGTCAGTGAACACACGATTCTAGCAGCAGTTAATGTTGGATGTCCATCCAGCGTCCGACGTGCTTCTTCAATCTCTGATCTTCCTGCTCCAGCCGCCTAAACTAGCGCCAGCGGGACTGCCTGCTCCCTCCTCTTATGGCCCGCTGTGATGCCACGCAGGCCTGGCCGCATGCAATCAACTGCCTCCTTATTACGCAAAAAATGATTCCTCCCACTGGCATCTGGGGCGCACCGGTTGGGAGGCTGACCTGTGGTCCTACTAAGTTGACGCGTACGCAGGGCTTGTCAACTTAGTCAACAAACGATTCTAGCAGCAGTAACCGTTGGATTTGAATCAAACGGTCCTGCTGCTTCTTCAGTCGCTGCTCTTCTTGCACCAGCCGCCCAAACCAGCGCCGGGGAGACCGCCTGCTCCTGCCTCCAGTGGCCGGCTGTGCTGCCGATGAGGCCTCATCGCCCCCTACTACTCCCACTGCTAGCCAGGCCCTGCGGCGACGGCAGCCGAACCAGCGAACCCTCGTACTCCTCTCCGCGTGGGCATCCACTGTCGCGTCTTCCCCGGGTCCGCGTCGTCCCCTTCCTAGGCCTCGCAGTCGTCCACCGCCTTGGTGCTCTCGGCGCGGCGTGGTCAACGTGGTCAACGACATTCCATCGGAAGAGTACTGTACGTGGAGAGGCTGACAGCTGGGTCCATGGCCACAACCCAGTTTTTTTGTGACTTGCCAAGTAAGTCGCTTTGTCAGGCATGTTGGGCTGCAAATCTTTCAAGACAAGGAGAGCTTTCATTCGGCTGACCGAGAAAATGGCCCATCAGTAATGAGAAATGGGTTGTACATTTTTAAAACACATCAAACCGGCAATTAGTTTCAAATATCTTTTTTTTATTTCGAGATTTGAAATTACATTAATTTTTATGCATGGAGAATTTGTTGGATTTTATATTGATATACATTTATTTTTAAAATCAGTTTGAATGTGAGTCGAAAGTTTGGGATTAAAAACAGTCCGGACTGCACCGAAATATGCAAAATTTCGTATAACTTTTTAACCATGGCCACAATATGGGCTGTAATGCTAACAAAAAGAATATGGGCTCCAAAAAAACCTTAATAATTAGCAAATGGGCTGTAAATTATTAGAAATAATGGCAGATGGGTTGTATGCTGTTTTCCATAGATTTGGGGCTTTCCTAAAAAAAGGTTGACGCATAAGCAGTGACTGTTGGATGGCCATCCAACGGCCGTCGTGCTACTTCAATCTCTGCTCTTCCTGCTCCAGCCGCTCAAACAGGCGCCGGCGGGACTGCCTGCTCCCTCCTCCCCGCGGCCGGCTCTACTGCCACGCAGGCCTCACCGCCCCACCGTATCCCATAGCTGGCTAGCCATCCCTCTACTCACCCACACTTGCTGTTATTCTCCGGCGACGGCGGACGAACCAGTAAACCCTCGTACAGTCGTACTCCCCTCCGCGTGGGAAACAACTGCCGAGTCTTCCCTGCCTCTGTGTCCTTCCCTTCCTAGGCCTCGCCGTCGTCCACCGTCCTGGTGCTCTCGGCGCGGCCTGGTCAACGTGGTCAACGACCAACCTGCATTTGAAGTGGATTGTACGTGGAGAGGCTGACAGCTGGGTCCACGGCCGCACGCAAGGAAATGCCTCCTCATTATGCGCAAAATAATGATTCCTCCACCTGACATCAGGGACCCACCGAAAGGGCCTTTGTATTTCGTGAAAAAAACGTTACCACCGCTGACAGCTTGGACCCACCAGCTATATCTTCGCACGCAAGGAAGTGCCTCCTTATTACGTGCAAAAAAATGAATACTCCCCCTGTTAGCTGGGACCCAATATAGTGGCAGGCTGACTTGCGGGCCTACTAAGTTGACGGGGACGGAGGGCTTTGTCAACTTAGTCAATATGCACGATTCTAGCTCCAGTGACCATACAATGTCCATCCAACGACCGTAGTGCTTCTTCAACCTCTGGTCTTCTTGCTCCAGCCGCCCAAACCAGCGCCGGTCGTGCCTTGTGCTCCTGCCTCCCGTGGCGGGATGCGATGCAGCGGAGGCCTCACCGCCCCCTACTACTCCCGCCGCTGGCCAGGCCATCCCTCTACTCACCCACACCCCCTGTTTTTCTGCGTCGACGGCAGCCTCACACCGCAGCGAACCAGTGAACCTCGTACTCCTCTACGTGTGGGCATCCACTGCCGCATCTTCCCCAGCTCCGCATCATCCCCTTCCTAGGCCTCGCCGTCGTCCACCGCCCTGGTGCTCTCGGCGCGGCGTGGTCAACGTGGTCAAGGAAAGGCTTCCATCGGACGTGGACTGTACGTGGAGAGGCTGACAGCTGGGTCCACGGCCGCAGCAAGGAAGTGCCTCCTTATTACGTGCTAAATAATTATTCCTCCACCTGACAGCGGGGACCCACAGGACGGGCCACCGTATTTCGCGAAAAAAATGTTTGCCCCTAACTGCTTGGACCCACCAGCTACATCTTCGCACGCAAGGAAGTGCTTGACAGTCGGGACCCACCCGGTCGAAGCGTACGTAGCGTTGTCATTCTGGTCGCGAACGTGTATGTACATATATACTGGTTGATGTAGAGGTGCGCACGTGTCGTAGTAGAGACACGCATGTAGCATGTACACGTACGTACAGCGGCCAGGGTGCAAGAAAGAAAATACGGCCACGTATGTGTACATACGGGTGGGGTCTCGAACGCCTACTCGCGCATGCGTACAGCCAGGGCTCGTGTACATGGCTGGGTTGGAATAGAGAAACAGCGTCGTCGTCGTGTTCATGGGGAGGCAACGGAATGCGTCGTGTTCGTGGGGAGGCAACGGAATGCGTCGTGTTCATCGGGAGGCAACGGAATGCGTCGTGTTCATCGGGAGGCAACGAAATGCGTGGGAGCCAACCGGCTGGGTCGGAACAGAATGTGTGGTCGTGTTCATTGGGAGGGCTTGGACGGAACAGGCGATGGAAAGGAGGCCTGGCGTACCTCAGAACGGAGGAAACAGACCTCCTACGGTCGAAACGGGATCCTGTACATCGGGAGGGGTCTGGCGTACCGCAAAACGGAGGAAACGGACTTCCTACGGTTGAAACGGGGGTCCTGTTGATCGGGAGGGGTGTGGCGTACCACAAAACGGAGGAAACGGACTTGTGTTTGAGCGCTACGATCGAAACGGGGGTCCTGTTCATCGGGAGGGGTGTGGCGTACCGCAAAACGGGACTCCACGGGATACTGTTCATCTCCACCGTCGACCTCCTCCAGCCTCCACGGGCTACCATCGACCTCATCCAGCCTCCACGGGCTCCTATTCATCCAGCCTCCACCGCGTGCTACTCCATCGGCTATTGTTCAACCACCCCTCCACGGGCACCCCTCCACCATCTACTGTTCATCCAGCCCTCCACACCACGGGGTCCTGTTCAACCACCCCTCCACCGTCTACTGTTCATCCAGCCCTCCACCACACCCCAGGGTCCTGTTCATCCAGAGGCAATGCCACCGCTCACTGTTCATCCAACCCCCCCCCCCCCCCCGCAACACTCACTGTTCATCCCCTCGATCGGCTTCGGTTAGCAGCAGTAGCGAAGGAATCGCTCGATCGGGTTTAGTTAACAGCCATCGATCGATCGCTCGGGTTCAGTAACGTGTAGCCTGCAGTGCAATCGCTCGGGTTCAGTTAGAACCCAACGCCTCGCTCGGGTTCAGTTAGAGCTAACGCCTCGCACACACGCGCGTACGTGTACAAGAGAAACGCGCATCACTCGGCCCCCGACCTCCCACCGTAACCGGGAACTCCCGAAATTTTCCTCGCCCTCGCTTTTACCTAGGTTTTTTCCATCATGGACGGATCAAAGAATGTCATGCAGCTGCGTCTCCGGGCCGCCCAGGACGAAAAGCCCATTTTCTGTCATGATTTTTTGTCATAGAAGTAGGAGCCCACCACATCTATGATGATACCGGGTTTTGTCACAATAATCGTCATAGAAGTGTCATATGTATGACAGAAAAAATGCGTTCGGCCCAAAATGTCACGGATGTGTCTGTTTTTTGTAGTGTTAGCTATATCCAATGCTCAAGTATGATCATAGTGCTCCCTAGTTGGTGCTTTATAAGAGAAGATGAAGACTCAAAATAGAAATTGCATAAAAGTAAATCGATAGGCCCTTCGCAGAGGAAAGAAGATATTTGTAGAGGTGCCAGAACTCAAAGCTTTAATTAAGAGATATTTTTTTTTGAGAGGCATACTTTTCCCGTCAACGAAAACAATCGAGTAATTCCCAATACTTTCCATGCTAGATATATCATAGGTGGTTGCCAAATATTAAATAAATTTTATTCCTTTTTTCACCATACTTTCACATTCCACGACTAGCCATATCCACGGGTACCGTCCATACCAACACTTTCCAGGGAATTTATTATATGACAACATAAAGTAAATTTCTTTTCATTGCGGGACTGGGCATCCGTATTACCGCCGTACTCTCATGCAATGACAAGTGAATAAACACTCATCTTGAGAATAGCACATCTAGCATGGAAAATATTGGCCACCCCCTGCAACTTCATGGGCGGTACGAGCACACAAAAAGGAAATTCATTTTGAAAATTAGAGGTGGCACATACAAATTTGCTTAGAACGGCTCGGAAATACGATATATAGGTAGGTTTAGTGGACTCATATGGCAAAACTAGGTTTAAGGATTTTGGATGCACAAGTAGTATTTCTACTTAGTACAAATGAAGGCTAGCAAATATATTGAGAAGAATCCAACCAAGAAACGAAAATTCACATAAACAAGCATTAAGCATAACTAACACCGAATAATGCACCACAAGTAGGATATAATTTCATTGCATAACCATTGACTTCCGTGCTTGCATAGGGAATCACAAACCTTAACACCAATATTCTTACTAAAGCATAATTACTCACCAACATGACTCACATATTACTATCATCATATCTCAAAACTATTACAAAGAATCAAGTTTATTTTGTCCAATGATCTTCATGAGAGTTTTTATTATATCCCCCTTGAATATCTATCACTTTGGGACTAATTTCATATGTTGTAATTACTTTTGATAAGCTCAATCGAATTTAAGTGAAGAGCATGAGCATAAAAAATTTCAACTCTCAAAATAATATAAGTGAAGCATGAGAAAATTTCTTCAAAAAAATTACTAACTCTCAAATAAATCTAAATAAAGCATGAGAGTATTTCTCAAAAAATATTAAAGCACACCGTGCTCAAAAAGATGTAAGTGAAGCACTAGAGCATTTCCATAGCTCAAAAAATTTAAGTGAAGCACATAGAGCAATTCTATCAACTCATAGCATAGTTTTGGCTCTCTCAAATAGGTGTGTCCATCAAGGATAATCATGACAAACTAAAAAGCAAAACAAGCAAAGACCCATATGTCGGTGTACTAAAGTAGGGGTACCCTAGTATCCCGAACTTGTGCACGGGCAGTCGCAGCACCCCGCGGCAAGGCCTGCCAGGTGATCGCCAAGGCTCTCTATGGTTCCTTTGGAGCCATTCGAGAACAAAGTATTTAAGCCAAGGAGACGAGTCCCCGGCAAGAGGAGCTTGCCGGGAAGGCCACTCGAGGCACAAGACCTCGGCAAGAGGAGCTTGCCGGGAAGGCCAACCAGAGCATCTCAAAGAACTTGCCGCGACGCGCCACGCGTCCCGGCAGCACTCGGCGAGCGACAAGCTCCCGGACGCAGCAAGACAACGGCCGCGGCAAGGCACTTGCCGCGGCGGGCAACCACTCCGTACCTGCGCTCCAGCTCACCCACCTACGTGTCGCTCCGGGACCCTTCCTGGCGTACGTGGCGGGAGGCTGTGCAGCCAGGGGTACACTGTGGCATGCGGCGCTGACATGATCGCCATCGTGGCGAGCGGTGGCACCCCTGACGGTCCCTTTTCTGCACCGTCAGGGCGACGTAGATAGGCATTTAATACCTTTGTCCCCTGCCGTCAGGGTTAGGTATGATACACTGTGTAGGTAGCTGTACCTACCACCGCATCTTTCCATTTTTGCCCTCACCTATGTTGCCACCTGTTGGAGACCCCTTGAACATATAAAAGGAGGCCCATGCACAACGTAGAAGGGGATCGCCCCCCCCCCCCGGAGAGCGATCTCTGAGAGGAAAACAGAAGAACGCTCGGTCTCGTTAGCTGCTTGAGTGTACTGTAGCACTCAGCGCTCCCGAGCAAGAACTCAATACAATCCCCAAAGCAGCAGTAGGAGTGTTATCTCTCCGGGGAGCTCCGAAGCTGGGTAAAAAAAACCCGTGTGCTTCACCTCGATCCGCTCTTCGCGCGACCTCCGCCCCCCGCCGAACCGAGAAGGGGCTCCGTCCCCGTAGGTGCTCAAGGAGCCAGAAAACCCCGGCATCTTTGGCGCGCCAAGTAGGGGTGTCGAGGTTGTGTGAACCTGATCCGGCGTTCACGCGAGCTAAATCTTCATCGACTTCATCGACATGCCGCCGAACAAGAAGGCTTCGGACGTGGCTGCGCCGTCCGCGTCGAATCCACCGCCGCCGGAGCAAACGGCCGGTGGGGAAGACGCCGGCGGAAGAACGGGCGTCGACGAGGGAGCCCACGGTGCCACCAAGTCCAAGGACAAGACCGCGCTGCCCGTCGGCGGCCTAGCCGGCTCCCACGACGACCGGGCGTCCGTAGACGCACCGCGCCCATCTCAAGAGGCGCAGGACCGGCAGCGTCGTGGTACTCACGGTACCATATGCTCGCTGGACCCAAATCGAGCTGGCGGATCCCGGGATGCTCATGGCCAACATGCACGCAAACGTGCTGGCGCGAGCGAGGCACGGTCGCCTGGACGGAATACTGCTCCTTCTAACATTGTTGGAAGTCCGAGCATATCCCGCTCCTCGCACCGTTCGCCACCGCTACCCGCCACTCCAGCAGAAGCTTTGGCACGAGCTCAACTGCTCCTAGACTTCCCTCCAACGCCAGACAAGATCGACGACTGGAGGGCCACCATTCAGAGTCTCATCGGCTTCGCCAATGGCGACACTCCACGGCCGGCGACCACATCGCAGCCGCGGCAGGCCAGCCAGGTGCGAGCCGATGGCGACAAAACCGGTGGGGGTGCAACCACCATGCACTCTCCGCCCCGAAGGCCAAGATCGCCGACTCGCCGGGTCCGCCACGACAGCGACTCCACTGCTTCACCAGATCCGCGAACTCGTCGCGATCAGCGCCACGTTCTTCACGAACGGCAGCAAGAAGACGCTCGTACCCGCATCGAGCGCCGAAGAGAAACACGGCGTCAATCAGGCCGACGCGCTGGCCCCGCTGTCGACATGCAAGCGCCAGGGGAACCAGGCGACCTGCCGTACGCGGTAGGTTGCCCTGCGTTTACTCGTGAGCTGCGGCAAGTCCAGTGGCCCAGCACGAAGAATTTCAAGCCAGACGTACCAGAGAAGTACGACGGCAATCTACATCCGTCGGAGTTCCTCAGCATCTACACCATCGCGGTGCAGGCTGCCGGGAGGCGAGACGACAAGATCCTTGCCAACTACTCCCCTCTGGTGCTCAAGCCCAACGTCAGGTCCTGGCTCATGCACTTGCCGGAAAACTCCATATCTTCCTGGGCAGACCTATGCCATCAGTTTGTCGGTGCCTTTACAGGCGGCCACAAACCTCATGGCCAGGAGAGTGATCTTCACCTGCTTGCCCAGAAGGAAGGGGAACCTCTGCGCAAGTACATCCAGAGATTCAGCCAAGTGCAACGCAACATCCCGGACGTCCATCCTGCCGCGGTCATCAGTGTGTTCCACCAGAACGTGCGTAACCGCAGGATGCGGGAGGAGATGGCGATGTGCAAGATCAGAGACGTCAGTGAGCTGTATGCCCTGGCCGACAGATGTGCACGTGCTGAGGAAGGGAGGAAACTCCCCGGAGAAAATACAGGAACAGGAGGATCTGACAGCGATGATGCCGCCCCGGCAAGCAAAAACCGGCGGCGGAACAACAGGAAGAGGAAAGGCAAAGACGTGCTAGTTGTCGAGCAGTCCGGCAACGAAGGTGGCGCCAAGACAGCCAAGACTGGTAGCTCCGGCAAGGAGGTTGCCGCATGCGCCAACTGCCAGGCTGTGGCGGCCGCCGACAAGCAGGACGGCACCAACAAGCAGTACTGCAAGATTCACCGCACCAAAGGCCATGACCTCCAGAGCTGCAAGAAGGTCGAGCAGCTCGTTGAGCTGCAAAAGGCCGAATACGAGCGACACGACAAGGAGAAGGCCCAAGGAGGTGCTCGAGGATCCGGTACGAAGCGCACCGGCCGGGGGGGACGCCGCGGCAACGCCAAGCAGCGGCAAGGCGACAGACCTCCCCGCGGCCGCGACAAGGATGAAGATGATGACGATGATGAAGACATGGATGACGCCGAGACCAGCGAGCAGGAGTTCCAGAAAGCCACAGAAGTTTTGTGCGTTGAAGGCGGTGCTTCTCTGCATACTTCACACCGCCAACTCAAGCAGTGGGTGCGGGAAGTCAATGCAGCAGAACCACCCGTTGAGTCACGCAAGCTTCTGAGATGGTCCAGCACGCCTATCATCTTTGATATTGAGGACCACCCCGATCGCACAACTGCTGTCAGGTGTTTGCCGATGTTGGTCTCACCAACTATCCGCAACCTCAAGGTCACTAAGATGCTAGTTGACGGCGGGGCCGGCTTGAACCTGATCTCCTCCGCTATGCTCCGGAGACTCCAAGTCCCTCACAGCGAGCTCGAAGAGACCGGCACGTTCCAAGGAATCAACCCGGGAAGGAGCAAGCCGAAGGGGAAGATCACGCTGCCGGTGACATTTGGCAGCGAGCTGAACTTCAGGACTGAGAGGATCACTTTCGACGTTGCCGATTTTCCATTGCCTTACAATGGAATTCTCGGCCGTCCAGCGCTCGCCAAGTTCATGGCGGCCTCTCACTACGCGTACAACATGCTGAAGATGCCAGGCCCGATAAGTGTCATCTTTGTACATGGCGACAAGAAAGACGCTCTTATCTGTGCCGACAAGATCTACCGGGAAGCAGCAGCCGCCACAGATCGCGAGACACTTGCCGCTGAAGCTCCCGGGAGGAAGAAGAAGACCAAGTCCGGCAAGAGCTCTGATGCCCACTCCGGCAAGCGCACCTCTTCGGAGTGCTGCGCTACCGTCGAGGACGCACCATCGAGCTCCACCGGCAAGTGTAAGAAGACGATGGCAGCTCCGCCAGCAACCAAGAAGGTGCCCGCCAAGGAGGACGGCACTGGTGGTACTTTCACCATCAGTGCCACTCTCGACCCTAAATAGGAAAGCGCGCTCGTTGCTTTCCTGCGGGCGAATGTCGATGTGTTTGCGTGGCAACCATCTAACATCCCCGGCGTTCCCAGGAAAGTAATTGAGCGCCACCTTGTCGTATGTCCTCATGCGCGGCCCGTCAAGCAGAAAGTCAGGAAACAAGCAGTGGAGCGCCAAGAGTTCATCGCCGAAGAGATCAAGAAGTTGGAAGCAGCAGGCCTCGTCAGAGGAGTGCTCCATCCCACGTGGTTGGCCAATCCTATAGTCGTGCGCAAGGCAAACGGGAAATGGAGGCTTTGCATCGACTTCACCGATGTCAATAAAGCTTGTCCCAAAGACCCATTCCCCCTGCCGCGCATTGACCCGATTGTTGACTCCACGGCCGGATGTGATTTGCTTTCATTTCTTGACGCCTACTCAGGATATCATCAGATCTTCATGGCAGAAGAGGATGAGGAGAAAACCGCGTTCATCACTCCATGTGGCACGTACTGTTTCGTACGAATGCCTTTCGGTTTGAAGAATGCTGGTTCAACATTCGCAAGGGTAGTCCATACTGCTTTTGAGCCACAAATACACAGAAATGTGGAAGCCTACATGGATGACATAGTGGTCAAGAGCAGGGACAAAGCAACTCTGGTTCAAGATCTAGAAGAGAATTTTGCAAATCTACGCAAGATCAGCCTCAAGCTCAACCCCGAGAAGTGCGTGTTTGGAGTCCCGTCCGGCAAGCTTCTCGGATTCTTCGTGTCTCAGAGGGGTATTGAAGCCAATCCCGACAAGATCAAGGCCATTGAGCAGTTCGAAGCACCGAAGCGCGTCAAGGATGTACGAAAACTTGCCGGCTGTGTGGCGGCTCTCAGCATGTTTATCTCTAAGTCTGCTGAGCGCGCCCTGCCGTTTTTCAAAATCTTGAAAAAGGCAGGTCCAATGAAATGGACTCCGGAAGCGGAGGCTGCGCTGCAGGACTTGAAGAGGTACCTGTCCTCCACTCCAATACTTGTCGCACCTGAACCACAAGAGAAGTTGCTGCTATATCTGGCGGGAACCAATCAAGTGGTTAGTGCTGCGTTAGTAGCGGAGAGAGAGGCAGATGATGAGCCAGCGACCGTGGCAAGCACATCCAGCGACAAGCAGGGGGCTTCCCCGACAAGCTCTGGTCCCGACGAAGATGGATCTGCGCAGATGTGCGAAGGGATACAGAAGAAGAAAATGGTGCAGCGCCCAGTCTACTTTGTCAGTTCCCTTCTGCAGGGGGCTAGGTCAAGGTACTCTGGTGTGCAGAAGTTGCTTTTCGGCCTTCTCATGGCCTCGAGAAAGCTGCGCCATTACTTCCAAGCACATGTGATCACAGTTGTCACTCGCTTTCCGCTGAAGAGGATACTGCAGAATCCAGAAGCAACAGGCAGGATTGTTGAGTGGGCACTGGAACTGTCAAGCTTTGGCCTCAAGTTTGAGAGCACTTCAACTATCCAGAGCAGAGCATTGGCAGAATTCATAGCAGAGTGGACGCCAACACCAGACGAAGAAATTCCAGAGACGAGCATCCCCATCAAGGAAGCAAACAAAGAGTGGCTGATGTACTTTGATGGTGCGTTCTCGCTGCAAGGCGCCGGTGCTGGCGTGCTGCTTGTCGCACCCACCGGAGAGCACCTCAAGTACGTGGTCCAGATGCACTTTCCCAAGGAGCAAGCAACAAACAATACTGCAGAGTATGAAGGATTGCTCGCCGGTCTCAGGATCGCGGCAGACCTTGGGATCAAGCAACTCATTGTCAGGGGTGACTCACAGCTTGTCGTCCGCCAAGTGAACAAAAATTATCAGAGTCCGTTGATGGAAGCTTACGTTGATGAAGTGAGGAAGCTGGAAGAGCGCTTTGTCGGCCTACAGATGGAACATGTTCTAAGAGCTCAGAACGACATCGCTGACGGCCTGTCAAAGTGCGCGGCACTTAAGTTACCTGTGGAACCAGGGATCTTTGTGCTCAAGCTGACTCAACCATCCGTGATGCCATCAACTGGACAGAGCAAGAAGAGGAAGTTGATTTCTGGTAACTATCTTCCGGCAGAGCTTCCCGAAGCCGCCGCCAAGAAGGTCCCCAAGATCAACGCCAAGAGTGCTGAGGAGCAGTCTGCTCCGACAAGCCCCAAGGTTTGTTTTGTTGTAGCAGATGCTCCCGACAAGTTTCGCTCCGGCAAGCTTGTCGGGGATCATCAAGCTCCGGCTTAACCGCAGGTTCTCGCCGTATAAGCGGATGTTCCCGCACCAGCAGATATGCCTTTAGTCCTCGTTGTCGAGCCGCAGGCTCCATCCTGGGCGCAGCAGATCGTTCGTTTCCTCCAGTCAAGAGAACTTCCCGAAGAGCCAGAAGAAGCGGAAAGAGTAGCCCGGCAGTCAAGTATGTACCAGTTCGTCGACAACGCACTGTACAGAAGAAGACTCAACGGTGTGAAATTGAAGTGTATTCCCCGGGAAGATGGACAGAGGCTGTTGGCAGAGATACATGGAGGCATTTGTGGTCACCACATTGGCGCAAGAGCGCTTGCCGGCAAAGCTTTCCGGCAAGGCTTCTTTTGGCCGACAGCCCTCCAGGATGCAACTGCACAAGTAACCAAGTGTGAAGCGTGCCAGTTCCATTTCAAGCAGATACACCAGCCAGCTCAAGCTCTCCAGACGATCCCTTTATCCTGGCCATTTTCGGTCTGGGGGCTCGACATCCTCGGCCCCTTCCCCCGAGCAGTCAGGGGCTCTGAGTACTTGTACGTCGCAATCGACAAGTTCACAAAGTGGCCGGAAGTGGAACCAGTGAGGAAGGTGACAGCACAGTCAGCAGTCAAGTTCTTCAGGTCGATTGTTTGTCACTTCGGAATCCCTAACAGGATCATCACCGACAACGGTACACAATTCACGAGTCGCACCTTCATGCAGTACGTCCAAGACCTTGGCGCCAAGGTCTGCTTCGCTTCTGTTGCTCACCCCAGGAGCAACGGTCAAGCAGAGAGGGCAAATGCTGAAGTGCTGCGTGGACTCAAGACCCGGACTTTCCACAGGCTGCACAAGTGCGGAAGAAACTGGATCGAGGAGCTGCCGGTGGTTCTTTGGTCGATCAGGACGACGCCAAATCGAGCCACTGGCCAGACACCTTTCGCTCTAGTCTATGGAGCAGAGGCAGTTATCCCCACGGAACTCGTATACGGGTCACCTCGAGTGCTCGCTTATGATGAGCTCGAGCAAGAGCAGCTGCGACAAGATAACGCGCTGCTCCTTGAGGAAGACCGTCTTCAGGCTGCTGTACGAGCTGCTCGATACCAGCAAGCTTTGCGCCGCTACCATAGCCGCAAAGTAAAAGCCAGAAGTCTCGAGGAAGGCGACCTTGTTCTTTGGCGCGTTCATTCCGCCAAGAATTCCAACAAGTTGACGCCGAAGTGGGAAGGCCCTTACCGGGTGAAACGAGTCACTAGGCCTGGCGCTGTCCGCCTTGAGACCGAGGATGGCTTTCCGGTGAGCAACTCCTGGAACATCGAGCATCTTCGTAAGTTTTACCAGTAAGGCGCGGTTGTCAGACCCTGTCCGGCAACCACCATTTTGTACAAGTCTTGCCGCTGTTGCATGTAATCCTTTGTACAAAGCCAGGCGCAGACCCTGAGCGAAGATAAAGCGCTGGCGCCCTGAGTTTTAGCATGCATGCTGAGTCGAGTCTCGTCCTTGGTTAGGGTTGACAGTGCTTAGTTGCGGCTAACCCCTAACTTAGAGGTCGAGTGTGCGTTCCTTTGCCGTTCTTTTCGTTTCCCTTGATTCGCAGGGCTCGCATATCCTGACCAAACCACTTAAGGACGAAAAGGAGGAGAAGGACGGACCGACATCTGGACCTCGGCAAGCTAGTGTGCCGAGGGCTGCAAGACCCCGGCAAGTCGGTATTGTCGGGGGCTGCAAGTACAAAGATTAACCCACGGCGAATCAGAGTTGCCGGGGGCTGCAATCTCAAATAAGTTTTTCATCCCCTATCATGCATTCTCTTATGGACTGAGGCATGCGAAACCTCATTTTCTTCCTAAAAGCTACCGTGCTCCCTTAACTCTAGGCCTTGGGGCTCGTTCCCGGGGCCAGATTTGGTCGTAGTCGCGGCAGCAAAGGGACGAAACGAGGAGCCTGAACCCGCCTCCTCCCTACCTCCGCCAAAAGTGTGAGAAAGGGCGAGCGACGTGGGAAGAAGGCAGGGCCTGCTGCCGGGAAAGGAAGTGTCTATCTTAAAGATATAAAGGATTCGCTCCTTGACGTGGGTTCCACCCACGAGACAAGTGACCCGGCAAGCATCCCCTTTTCATTAAAGAGCATTCCACTCAGGTACAGTTCATGAGAGGATGAAAAACATGAATAATGGGATTACAAGCTTTAAATGCAACTAAGGCCCGAGGGCTTACAAATTAAAAAGAGATAAGGTGCCCGTAATCCCTCTCTTGTCCCTCTCTTCAGGAGGCAGGCCAAGGAGGCGAAAAGGGCAAAAGGGGCGCCTAGACGAGCTACGGGTGGCAGAAGACACCAAGAGAACATTTCGGCGGCATGGTGATGGCGGCGCCGGAGGCAGAGCTCGAAGACGAGGCGGCAGGACGTCAGCACGCTGTCGAGGGCGTCGTGCCCTCGTACTCCGAGTTGACGGCCTTGCCGCTTGCCCTCTTCCTCTTCCGCAGCCTCCCTACGCCAGCCGCCCAAGGAGACGACCCCGAGAAGCTCCAGGAGCAAGCGACGCGGATGATGGGGTCGCCGGTGCCACGCGGAGCGGCACCCGACACCTAGTCGGACCCGTCATCCCGCCGCCCGTCGCCCTCGTCGTCGATGTCGCTGTCCTCCTCGTCACTCCCGCCCGAGGAGGAGCCTTCGCTATCGGAGGAGCTCTCCACGCAGCACCGTTCCCGAGTCCCGAGGTTCCCGAAGACCTTGATGGAGAGGAGACCGCCCTCCATCAGCTTAAAATGGAGGGTGAGCCCCGCCGTCAAGTTGTGGATGCGGGTGAACGTCTTCCACCCTCGACCAAGGTACATCACATTAGGGGCCGGGAAATCAACGCGGACTCGCGTACCGCTGATTCCACAACCCCTCATGTGCAACCTCAGTGTCTCGGGCGGATCCAACTCCATCTCGCTCGCAAACAGAGTCGGGAGACGAAGGTGACGACGAGGCGGCCGACGCAACCTGACGAAGAACCCGCAAGGCTCGTCCCCAATATGATCCGCCACGGGGAGAGGATCTGCTGGCGGAGGCGAGGCCGGCGGACTGCCTCGCCCACCTCTTCGCCGACCGCCTCGGCCTCGCCCTTGACCTCGCCCGCGGCCTCGTCCCCTCCCTCTTCCCCTTGCAGTTGGCTCTGCCACCACGGGTGCAGGGGGAGGAGGGACGCGTTGCCTAGCGGCAACCCTCGTCGCCACCGTTGAAGGACCAGGGTTCCCTTTCTCCATGGCGAATGAGAGAGAGGGGAGCAGAAGCTGAAGAAAGGAGGAGATGAGAGAATGCGGGTTTCCGTCCCCCCTATCCCGCTCCTTATAAAGGAGCGGGGTGGGGGCTCGGCCGCCCCGCTCAGCCAATCAAGACACAGAAAGTGCAGGGAACTGGGCCCGACCCGTTGCCTCGACCCGGGACGGCCCGGTTTCCCGCCTCCACCGTTCGCCACTCCAAGCGCATGGAGGCCGCGTGGCAGGAGAGCAGAGTTGAGGCGACGGGTGAGGCGACCTCTCCCCACCCCGTGATCGTGGGGAGTGGACGCCTCGAAGACCATGCCTCCACGTCTCCCTCCGTTTATGAGGAAGATACGAACCGCCAGAAGGCGGGCGTTTCATTTTTTTGAATAAAGGAACCACCCACGACCTCTCCCACGACGCCGCAATCGACGCGTGTCGTTCGGGGAGGACGCGGTGGATACGGAGCAAGGTGCGACGTGACCCAGGCCGCGCGTGCCCGTGCCCTGTTTTGGGCCTGGCCCAACAGCGCTCGGCACCGTGTGTGGCCCAGGCCCGGGGGCTCCTGTCGGTGTACTAAAGTAGGGTACCCTAGTATCCCGAACTTGTGCACGGGCAGTCGCAGCACCCCGCGGCAAGGCCTGCCAGGTGATCGCCAAGGCTCTCTATGGTTCCTTTGGAGCCATTCGAGAACAAAGTATTTAAGCCAAGGAGACGAGTCCCCGGCAAGAGGAGCTTGCCGGGAAGGCCACTCGAGGCACAAGACCCCGGCAGGAGGAGCTTGCCAGGAAGGCCAACCAGAGCATCTCAAAAAACTTGCCACGACGCGCCACGCGTCCCGGAAGGACTCGGCGAGCGACAAGCTCCCGGACGCGGCAAGGCACTTGCCGCGGCGGGCAACCACTCTGTAACTGCGCTCCAGCTCACCCACCTACGTGTCGCTCCGGGACCCTTCCTGGCGTACGTGGCGGGAGGCTGTGCAGCCAGGGGTACACTGTGGCATGCGGCGCTGACAAGATCGCCATCGTGGCGAGCGGTGGCGCCCCTGACGGTCCCTTTTCTGCACCGTCAAGGCGACGTAGATAGGCATTTAATACCTTTGTCCCCTGCCGTCAGGGTTAGGTATGATACACTGTGTAGGTAGTTGTACCTACCACCGCATCTTTTCATTTTTTCCCTCACCTACATTGCCACCTGTTGGAGACCCCTTGAACATATAAAAGGAGGCCCATGCACAACGTAGAAGGGGATCGCCCCCCCTCCCCCCCGAAGAGCGATCTCTGAGAGGAAAACAGAAGAACGCTCGGTCTCGTTAGCTGCTTGAGTGTACTGTAGCACTCGGCGCTCCCGAGCAAGAACTCAATACAATCCACAAAGCAGTAGTAGGAGTGTTATCTCTCCGGAGAGCTCCGAAGCTGGGTAAAAAAAACCGTGTGCTTCGCCTCGATCCGCTCTTCGCGCGACCTCCGCCCCCCCGCCGAACCGAGAAGGGTCTCCGTCCCCATAGGTGCTCGAGGAGCCAGAAAACCCCGGCACCATATAATACAAGACGCTCCAAGCAAAACTCATGATATGTGATGAATAAAAATATAGCTCCAAGTAAAATTACCGATGGTTGTAAGAAGAGAGAGGGGATGCCTTCCAGGGCATCCCCAAGCTTAGTTGCTTGGTTATCCTTGAATATTAACTTGGGGTGTCATGGGCATCCCCCAGCTTAGTCTCTTTTCACTCCATATTCCTTCATCCATCATGATCTCACCCAAAACTTGAAAACTTCAATCACACAAAACTTAACAAAACCTTTGTGAGATCCGTTAGTATAATAAAGCAAATCACTACTCTAAGTATTGTTGCAAACCCATTCATATTTTATTCTTGCATTATATCTACTGTATTCCAACTTTACCGTGGCTTATACCCCCGATACAATCCATAGATTCATCAAAATAAGCACACAATGCAAAGAAAACAAAATCTATCAAAAATAAAACAGTCTGTAGTAATCTGGAAAGTTCGTATACTTATGTAACTCCAACAATTCTGAAAATTAGGACAACGTAGGAAATTTGTATATCAATCTTGTGTAAAATATTCGGAATTTTGTCACGCTTGTGTGATTTGTACAAATTCTGCTACTGGGTGCAAAAGTTTCTGTTTTTTAACAAGATCAAATCAACTATCACCCAACATGATCCCAAAGGCTTTACTTGGCACAAACACTAATTAAGACATGAAAACAATCATAACAGTAGCATAATTTTGTAAACACTCAAGAACTGAAAGAAAAAGGCAAAAATGAATTTTATTCATTGGGTTGCCTCCCAACAAGCACTATCGTTTTATGCCCCCAACTAGGCATAATATATAGATTCAAGTATTGTCATCTTTGGTTTTCAACCCATAGGATGCCCCCAAGATAGATTCATATGGTGGCTTAATTTCTTGTTATAGGAAAGTGTTTCATACCCTTTCTTAGTAGAAATTGAAATTTAATATTCCCTTCTTTCATATCAATCACGACACCTATAGTTCGTAAAAATAGTCTACCAAGTATAATGGGACAAGATGGATTGCAATAAATATCAATAACAATAAAATCTATGGGCACATAATTCCTATTCGCAAGAATAAGGACATCATTAATTCTTCCCAAAGGCTTTTTAATAGTAGAATCCGCCAAGTGCAAATTAAGAGAACACTCTTCAATATCGGTAAGACCAAGCATATCACATAAAGATTTTGGAATCATGGAAACACTAGCACCCAAATCACATAAAGCAAAACACTTAAAAAATTAATCTTGGCTTTACCCACTCATCATATAATTTTCTAGGAATTGAGATCTCTAGTTCCAACTTTTCTTCCAAAGCTTTCATCATGGCATCTACGATATGTTTAGTAAAAGTTTTATTTTGTTCATGGGCATGAGGTGAATTTATTATGGAACAAAGAAATACATTCAATCAAAGAGAAATTATCATAATTAAACTCTTTGTAATCCAAAAGAGTGGGCACATCACTAGTTAATGTTTTGACCTCTCCAAACCCACTTTTATCAACTTTTTCATCAAGATTTTCACCCTCTGAATCATCGGGAGGCCTTCTACCTTAATTTGACTCTTGTTTAGTCCCTTTATCATCAAGTTTAATCTTAATAAACAAAGAATCAATAGAAGAAACACCAATTGTGTTAAGATCTTCATCATTTTTATGAAAGCAATCGATAGAAAATGCTCTTTCTAAAAATTATCTTTTAGCTCTAAGCATAGCGGTTCTTTTCTCACTTTCATCCATAGAAACATATAAAGCCTTAATTGATTCATTGATATCAAGCTTAGGTGGAAAAAATAATCTTGAGATTTTCTACATCATGGGAAATTCTATCAATGCTTCTAGACATATCATCAATCTTATCCAATTTTTCTTCTATCGTAGTGTTGTAAACTTTTTGAGCATTGATAAATTCTTTTATATTACTCTCAAGATCAGAGGGGTTCCTATTATTATTGTGAGAACACTTACCATAGGAATTACCATAATTATTTGAGGATTTTTCAGGAAAAGGCCTAGGGTTAAAATTACCTCTATAAACATTGTTATTAAAATTGTTTCGCGAGACAAAATTCACATCTACGAGATCACTATTTTGCTCAATAAATGTAGACAAAGGCACATCATTAAGATCAACAGGAGAACTTTTACTAGCAACCAATTTCATAAGAGCATCAACCTTTTCACTCAAAGTACTAATTTCTTCAACCGAATTAACTTTTTTACTAGTAGGTGATCTTTCGGTATGCCATTGTGAACAATTTGCCATAATATTATCAAGTAATTTAGTAGCTTCATGATGCGGCTTGAACTACGTCGGTATTTCCCCAAAGAGGAAGGGATGATGCAGCACAACTACGGTAGGTATTTCCCTCAGTGATGAGACCAATGTTATCGAACCAGTAGGAGAACCACGAAACCCTACGTGAACGAAACCTGCAGACAAAGAACAAATACTTGCAACCAGACGTAAAAGAGGGGTTGTCAATCCCTCCCGGGTAAAAGATAGGTAAAAATTGTAGAAGATTGGATAAATAGATCTCGCGGGAACGCGAGATAAAATAAATAAATAAAAATTGCAGCAAGGTATTTTTGGGTTTTTGGATTAATTGATTTGAAAATAAAAGCAAATAAAAATAGATCTCAAAGGCAAATATAATAAATAAGAGACCCGGGAGCCGTAGATTTCACTAGTGGCTTCTCTCGCGAAAAATAGCATACGGTGGGTAAACAAATTACTGTTGGGCAATTGATAGAACTTCGAATAATCATGACGATATCCAGGCAATGATCATTATATAGGCATCACGTCCAAGATTAGTAGACCGACTCCTATTACTCCACACATCGACCGCTATCCAGCATGCATCTAGTGTATTAAGTTCATGGAGAAACGGAATCATGCAATAAGAAGGATGACATGATGTAGATAAGATCTATTCATGTGGGAATAGACCGCATCTTGTTATCCTTAATAGCAACGATACATATGTGTCGTTTCCCCTTCTGTCACTGGGATTGAGCACCGTAAGATCGAACCCATCGCAAAGCACCTCTTACCATGGCAAGAAAAATCGATCTAGTCGGCCTAACTAAACCAAAGATTTGAAGGAGAAATACGAGGCTATAAGTAATCATGCATATAAGAGATCAAAAGACTCAAATAACTTTCACGAATAAAAACATAGATCTGATCATAAACTCAAAGTTCATTAGATCCCAACAAACACACAGCAAAAAAGAGTTACATCAAATAGATCTCCAAGAGACCATTGTATTGAGAATAAAAAGAGAGAGAGGAAGCCATCTAGCTACTAACTACAGACCCGTAGGTCTACAATGAACTACTCATGCATCATCGGAGAGGCACCAATGAGGATGATGAACCCCTCCGTGATGGTGTCTAGATTGGATTTGTGGTTTCTAGAACTTGCGGCGGCTGGAATTGTTTTTCGTCGACTCCCCTAGGGTTTCTGGAATATTGGGGTATTTATAGAGCAAAGAGGCGGTGCGGGAGGCCACCGAGGTGGGCACAACCCACCTGGGCGCGCCTGGGAGCCCAGGCGCGCCCAGGTGGGTTGTGCCCCCCTCGGGGCACCCCTCTGGTACTTCTTTGGCCCAACGTGTGTCTTTTGGCCGAGAAAAATTCTCAAAAAAGTTTCGCTGCGTTTGGACTCCGTTTGGTATTGATTTTCTGCAAGTAAAAAACAAGCAAAAAGCAGCAACTGGCACCGGGCACTATGTCAATAGGTTAGTCCCCAAAAATGATATAAAGTTGCTACAAAATGATTGTAAAACATCCAAGAATGATAATATAATAGCATGGAACAATAAAAAAATACATACATTGGAGACGTATCAGCATCCCCAAGCTTAATTCATGCTCGTCCTCGAGTAGGTAAATGATAAAAACAGAATTTTTGATGTGGAATGTTGCCTAACATGTTCATCACATATTATTTTCTTTTGTAGCATGGACATTTGGACTTTTATATGATTCAAAGCAATAGTCTAGTTTTGACATGAAGATTTCAATACTCAAGCATATCAACAAGCAACCATTTCTTTCAAAATATCAACACTAAAGCAAGTTATCCCTAGCCCATTATGCTCAATCATTGATCCATTTATGAAACACACTCGCATATTAGCTACACCTAATGCTTAAGTACGATCATAATGCCCCTTAGTTGGTGATTTATAAGAGAAGATGGAGACTCAAATAAAAAAATTGCATCAAGTAAAAGAAAGGCCATTCGCAGAGGGAAGTAGGGATTTGTAGAGGTGTCAGAGCTCATAGTGAAAAAGATAGAGATAAAAACATTTTGGGTGGCATGCTTTTCCTGTCAACGAAAACGATCGAGTAGTTCCAACAAAAATTAGAGATGGCACATACAAATTTGCTTAGAATGGCAAAAGAATACCGCATATAGGTATGTATAGTGGACTCATGTGGCAAAGCTGGGTTTAAGGATTTTGGATGCATAAGTAGTATTTCTACTTAGTACAAATGAAGGCTAGCAAATATATTGAGAAGCATCCAACCAAGAAATGAAAATTCACATAAATGAGCATTAAGCATAACTAACACCGAATAATGCACCACAAGTAGGATATAATTTCATTGCATAACTTTTGACTTTCGTTCTTGCATAGGGAATCACAAACCTTAACACCAATATTCTTACTAAAGCATAATTACTCATCAACATGACTCACATATTATATCATCATATCGCAAAACTATTACAAGGAATCAAGTTTATTTTGTCCAATGATCTTCATGAAAGTTTTTATTATATACCTCTTGAATATCTATCACTTTGGGACTAATTTCATATGTTACTTTTGAAAGCTCAAACAAATCTAAGTGAAGAACGTGAGCATACAAATTTTCTTATCTCAAAATAATTTAAGTGAGGCATGAGAGAATTTATCACAAAATTTAACTCTGAAATAAATCTGAGTGAATCATGAGAGCATTTCTTCAAAAATAATAATGCACACCGTGCTCCAAAAGATATCGGTGAAGCACTAGAGCAATTCCATAGCTCAAAAAGATTTAAGTGAAGCATAGAGAGCAATTCTAACAAGTCATATCATAATTTTGGCTCTCTCAAATAGGTGTGCCTAGCAAGGATAGATGACTATAAATAAAAAGCAAAACAAGGAACATAGCATACAAGACGATGCAAGCAAAACTCATGATATGTGACGAATAAAAATATAGCTCCAAGTAAAATACCGATGGACGTTAGAAGAAAGAGGGGATGCCACTGGGGGCATCCCCAAGCTTAGTTGCTTGCTTCTGTTTTTAGATAATGGATTGGAATGCCATGGGCATCCCCAAGCTTAAGCTATTCTTACTCATTATTCCCTCATCCATCGTGATCTCACCCAAAACTTGAAAACTTCAATCACACAAAACTTAACAAAACCTTCGTGAGATTCGTTGGTATAACAAAGCAAATCACTACACAAAGCAAATCACTACTATAAGTACTGTTGAAAACCCATTCATATTTTATTTTTCCATTATATATAATGTATTCCAACTGTTCTATAACTTATACCCTCCAATACATACTGCAGATTCATCGAAATAACCACACAATGCAAAGAAAATAGAATCTGTCAAAAACATAACAGTCTGTAGTAATATGAAAACGTCGAATACTTCTGTAACTCCAAAAATTCTGAAAAATTAGTACAACGTGGGCAATTTGTATACCAATGTTTTATACAAAAATCAGGATTTAATCACGCCACTGTTAAAAATGAAAATTATTTTTTGGACGCAAAAGTTTCTGTTTTTCAACAAGATCAAATCAACTATCACCCAACATGATTCCAAAGGCTTTGCTTGGCAGAAACACTAATTAAAACATAGAAAACACAATCATATCAGTAGCATAATTGTGCAAACACTCAAGCATAGAAAGAAAATGACAAAAATAAATTTTATTCATTGGGTTGCCTCCCAAGAAGCGCTATCGTTTTATGCCCCTAGCTAGGCATAATGCAAAGATTCAAGTATTGTCATCTTTGGTTCTAGATCCATAAAATGACCTCATGATTGATTCATATGGTGGCTTAATTCTTGTTCTAGGGAAGTGTTTCATAGCCTTCCTTAGTGGAAATTGAAATTTAATATTGCCTTCTTTCATATCAATCACGGCACCAATAGTACGTAAAAACGGTCTACCAAGTATAATAGGACAAGGCAGATTGCAATCAATATCAAGAACAATAAAATCTATGAGCACATATTTCCTATTTACAAGATTAAGAACATCATTAGTTCTTCCCAAAGGCTTTTTAATAGTAGAATCCGAGAAGTGCAAATTTAAAGAACCTTCTTCAATATCGGTAAGACCAAGCACATCACATAAATATTTCGGAATTGTAGAAACAATAGCACCCAAGTCACATAAAGCAAACCACTCATAATTTTTAATCTTTACTTTGATAGTAGGTTCCCATTCATCATGTATTTTTCTAGGAATTGAAATCTCTAATTCCATCTTTTTTCCAAAGCTTTCATCATAGCATCAACAATATGTTTAGTAAAAGCTTTATTTTGTTCATAAGCATGGGGTGAATTAGTCATGGATTGCAACAAAGAAATACAATCAATCAAAGGGCAATTATCGTAATTAAAGTCTTTGCAATCCAAAAGAGTGGGCACATCACTAGTTAAAGTTTTGACTTCTCCAAACCCACTTTTATCAATTTTCTCAACAAGATTTTCACCCTCCAAATTATCGGGACGCCTTCTAACTAAAGTTGACTCTTATTTAGTCACTTTGTCATCAATTTTAATTTTACTAAACAAGAAATCAATAGAAGAAACACCAATCATTTTAAGAACTTCATCATTTTTTATGAAAGCAATCGCTAGAAAACGCCTTTTCTAAAAATTCTCTTTTAGCTCTAAGCATAGCGGTTATTTTCTTACTTCCATCCATAGAAACATATAAAGCTTTAATTGATTCCTCAACCTTAGGCACAAAAATTTTCATCTTGAGATTTTCTACATCATGAGAAATTCTATCAATGCTTCTAGACATGTCAACAATCTTACTCAACTTATCTTCTATCGTAGTATTAAAATTCTTTTGAGCATTGATAAATTCTTTAATATTATTCTCAAGATCAGAGGTGTTCCTATTATTATTATAAGACGGATTACCATAGGAGTTACCATATTATTAGAGCAATTTCCCGGAAAAGGTCTAGGATTAAAATTATCTATATAAGCATTGTTATTAAAATTGATTCGCGAGACAAAATTCACATCTACGGCATCACTATTTGTTGGGGAACGCAGTATTTCAAATATTTTACCTACGATGACGCAAGATCTATCTAGGAGATGCATAGCAGCGAGATGGGAGAGTGTGTCCACATACCGTCGTAGACCGAAAGCGGAAGCGTTTAGTAATGTGGTTCATGTAGTCGAACGTCTTTGCGATCCTACCGATCCAAGTACCGAACGTACGACACCTCCGTGTTCAACACACGTTCAACATGATGACGTCCCTCGAGCTCTTGATCCAGTTGAGGCTGAGGGAGAGTTCCGTCAGCACGACGGCGTGGCGACGGTGATGATGAAGTTACCGGCGCAAGGCTTCGCCTAAGCACTACGACGATATGACCGAGGTGTGTAACTATGGAGGGGGGCACCGCACATGGCTAAGAGAAGACTTGGGTGCCTTTGGGGTGCCGCCCTCCCATGTATATAAAGAAGGGGGGAAGAGGAGGCCGGCCCTAGAGGGGGCGCGCCAAGGGGGGGAGTCCTACTTGGACTCCCGGTCCAAGTAGGATCCCCCCTTTCCTATTCCAACTAGGAGAAGGAGGGAAGGAGGAAGAGGGGGGAAGGAAAGAGGGGGGCCGGCCCCCTCCCCTAGTCCAATTCGGACCAGCCATGGGGGCGGCCTCCCTTGTGTCCTTTCTCTCCTTTCCACTAAAGCCCATTAAGGCCCAATAACTTCCGGGGGGGTTCCAGTAACCCCCGGTACTCCGAAACTCATCCGAAACATCGCGAACCGTTCCGGTGTCCGAATGCAACCTTCCAATATATGAATATTTACCTCTCGACCATTTCGAGACTCCACGTCATGTCCGTGATCTCATACGCGACTCCGAACAAACTTCGGTTCATCAAATCACATAACTCATAATACAAATCGTCATTGAACGTTAAGCGTGCGGACCCTACGAGTTCGAGAACTATGTAGACATGGCAGAGACACATCTCCGGTCAATAACCAATAGCGGAACCTGGATGATCATATTGGCCCCTACATATTCTACAAAGATTTTTATCGGTCAAACCACATAACAGCATATGTCATTCCCTTTGTCATCAGTATGCATGTTACTAGCCCGAGATTCGATCGTCGGTATCATCATACCTAGTTCAATCTCGTTACCAGCAAGTCTCTTTACTTGTTCCGTAATGCATAATCCCGCAACTAACTCATTAGTCACATTGCTTGTAAGGCTTATAGTGATGTGCATTACCGAGAGGGCCCAGAGATACCTCTCCGATACTCGGAGTGACAAATCCTAATCTTGATCTATGCCAACCCAACAAACACCTTCGGAGAAACCTATAGAGCATCTTTATAATCACCCAATTACGTTGTGACGTTTGATAGCACACAAGGTGTTCCTCTGGTATTCGGGAGTTGCATAATCTCATAGTCAAAGGTATATGTATAAGTCATGAAGAAAGCAATTGCAAATAAACCTGAACAATCAACATGCTAAGCTAACGGATAGGTCTTGTCCATCACATCATTCTCCCAGTGATGTGATCTCGTTCATCAAATGACAACACATGTCTATGGTTAGGAAACTTAACCATATTTGATTAACGAGCTAGTCAAGTAGAGGCATACTAGGGACATTATGTTTTGTCTATGTATTCACACATGTACTAAGTTTCCGGTTAATGCAATTCTAGCATGAATAATAAACATTTATCATGATATAAGGAAATATAAAATAACAACTTTATTATTGCCTCTAGGGCATATTTCCTTCACTATTTTTCTCAATCAAAGTAGACAAGGGCAAATCATTAAGATCAATAGGAGCATGTTTATTAGAAACCAACTTCATCAGAGCATCAATTTTTCACTCAAAGAATTTATTTCTTCTACCGAATTAACTTTTTTACTAGTAGGAGCTCTTTCGATATGCCATTGTGAATAACTAGCCATAATCTTATCAAGCAATTTAGTAGCTTCACCCAAATTAATTTCCATAAAAGTACCACCCGCGGCGGAATTTAAAAGATTTCTAGAAACAAAATTTAATCGACAAAGATTTAAACCATGAGTAGGACAATTTCTTAGCATCAATTTCATTCTTTCCCGAGATTGTGCAACATGTTCATGCTCAGGTTGCTTAAAATTCATGATTTGTGTCCTAAGGGAAATAATTTTCATGGGCGGAAAATATTTAGTAATAAAAGCATCTTTGCACTTATCCAAAGAATCGATTCTTGAGAGGCAAAGAAGAAAACAAAATTTTTGCACGATCCCTCAAAAAGAAAGGAAACAATTTCAACTTCACAATATCATTGTCCACATCTTTTTTCTTTTGCATATCACACAATTCTATGAATGTGTTTAGATGGGACGTGGTATCCTCATTAGGAGTACCGAAAAATTGTTCTTTCATCACAAGATTCGACAAAGCGGCATTAATATCACAAGACTCTGCACTAGTGGCGGGAGGAGCAATCAGGGTGCTAATAAAATCATTATTATTGGTATTAGAAAAGCACACAATTTGGTATTTTCTTGAGACATCATAACTACACAAACATACGCACAAAAAAGATAGATATTACGAGAAAACAGCGAACGGAAAAGAGGGCGAATAAAAAGGCAAAAAAATTGTAAAGTGGGGAGATGAAAACGAGAGGCAAATGGCCAATAATGTAAATTGCAAGGAGATGAGATTTGTGATTAGGAACCTGATAGATGTTGATGATGTCTCCTCATGCCAGAAATTGGCACTTTGACGGGAGACTACCTTGACTTGATCCTCCCCGGCAACGGTGCTAGAAATTCCTTTTGATGCAGCTTGAAACTGCGTCGGTATTTCCCCAAAGAGGAATGGATGATGCAGCATAGTTACGGTAGGTATTTCCCTCACTAATGAAACCAAGCTATCAATCTAGTAGAAGGACCAAGCAAGACTATGTAAACGGTATCTGCACACAAAGAAAAAAAATACTTGTAACCCGATGCGAAAGAGGGGTTGTCAATCCCTCTACAGTAATAAGATGATTGTTTGTGATAGATTGGATAAGTAGATCTTGATAAAACTCAAAATAAAATAAATAAAGAAAAAGTGCAGCAAGGTATTTTTTGTTTTTGGAAATATAGATATGAAAATAAATATGGCAAAAGTTAGATCGGAAAACAAATATGATAAAATATAGACCCAGGGGCCATAGATTTCACTAGTGGCTTCTCTCGAGAAATAGCACGCGGTGGGTAAACAAATTACTATTGGGCAATTTATAGAAGAACAAATAATTCTGACGATATCCAAGGCGATGATCAATATATAGACATCACGTCCAAGATTAATAGACCGACTCCTGCCTGCATCTACTACTATTACTCCACACATCGACCGATATCCAGCATGCATCTAGTGTATTAATTTCATGGAGAAACAGAGTAATGCAATAAGAACGATGACATGATGTGGACAAGATCTATTCACGTAATAAAAAAACCCGTCTTGTCATCCTTAATAGCAACAATACATGTGTGCCTCGCTGCCCCTTCTGTCACTCGGAGAGGACACCGCAAGATCAAACCCATCACAAAGCACCTCTTTCCATTGCAAGAAATGTCAATCTAGTTAGCCTAACTAAACCAAAGATTCGGAGAAGAAAATGAGGCTATAAATAATCATGCATATAACAGATTAAAGAAGACTCAAGTAATATTCATGGATAAAAATCTGATCATAAACTCGAACTTCATCGGATCCTAACAAACACATCACAAAAAGTCATTACATTAATAGATCTCCAAGAGACCATTGCATTGAGAATCAAAAAGAGAGAACAAGCCATCTAGTTACTGCCTACGGACCTGTAGGTCTATGGTGAACTACTCACGCATCATCCGAGATGCACCAATGAGGTTAATGAACCCCTCCATGACCGTGTTCCCCTCTGGCAGAGTGCTGGAATAGGGCTCTAGATTGGATCTCGTGGTTCTTGAACTTGCGGCGGCTGGAATTGTGTTTCGTCGACTCCCCTAGGGTTTCTGCAATATTTGGAAATTTATAGGGCGAAGAGGCGATGTAGGAGAGTTGTGTGGGCCCCACAACCCATCAGAGCGTGCCTTGGTGGGTTGTGGTCCCACGGGCCTCCCCTCGTCCACTTCCTTGGCTCCCAAGTTGTCTTCTGGTCCCAAAAAACCTACAAAAAGTTTTGCTGCGTTTGGGCTCCATTTGATAGATATATTGTGCGAAGTTAAAAACAAGCAAAAAACATCAACTAGCACTGGGCACTATGTCAATAGGTTAGTCCCAAAAAATGATATAAAGTTGCTACAAAATGATTGTAAAACATCCAAGATTGATAATATAACAGCATGGAACAAGCAAAAATTATAGATACGTTGGAGACGTATCAGAACTCCAGACGAGCTCGAGGTCTACGGACACTACATGCCACTGGAGGTGTCTGGGCCGCAACGAAGTCGATCATTGGTCTGTCGTCGTGGCCCAATAGGCCAAAGTGTGGTCAAGGCCCCTCGCCCCATAGGAATGTTGGAGATATGCCCTAGAGGCTATCATGTATGATGTTTATTTCCTATGTGTTTATGAATAAAGATAGTCGTTGGATGTTATCAATGATGTGTACCAGCAAGTATGTGACTTGTTTGTGGGACTATGCATTGTATGACGATCATCCAAAAAAGGTCCCTAGTCGAAAGGGTTGTGTGGACGCGTAGCCGACTAGATTAACATATGACAAGATGGATGGCTCGGTCTCACTAGCCATGGAGCATTGGATGCTAGCCGGATAATATGAACTCGGAAGGATCTGATCGGATGCGACATAGTTGGATCCGAGTCGAGATATGATCCGAGTCTAGGATCCTTGCATTTGCCACACACACACTTGTCAGTCAAATCTCTCTACTTGTTTCCTATCTTCACCAGCATTTTGTTGTCCAAAACCTCTGCCCCTTCTATCTTCTTGTGTCACTTTTCATGTCCATCTCCTTTCCCATCTCTCCTGTTTTCACACTCCCATCAGCACCACCATGTTCCGCTTCTGCTTCCTTCACATTAGTAAGAACTCCCCCACTGTCACTCTTCCCAGCTCCCACATTTTTCACTCCACTGTTAATCCCTTGAACCAGTTGAGAAAGCAGAGCACTCAGCATCTGTTGTTGTTGATTTGAGTCCATGCTTGCAATCTTATCATCTCCACTCCTAGCTTCTCAACCACTCGCATCTGCATCAGGCCTTTCAATTACCTCAATTGGGCCACTAATCTCCATCTGGGCAACTTTTGCTTGCCACATCTGTTTTCCTCCGATTTGTCATCTGTGAAAGCACCAGATCCCCACCCCAGAGCGGCACCATAACTAACACGTCCTCCCCCCCCCCCCCCCCCCGCCAAATGTAGGTGTCATTGGAGGCCTCAAAGAAGTTGTTTCTGTTCATTTCATCAGATGAACCCTATCCAAATTGATTCTTCTCGCATCAAAAGCACCCTTCCTTCCTCGCCCTCTATTAAATCTACCCCCTCCAAACCCTCTCCCATAGTTTCCAGCCATGCTCTTGGACCCAGGTGGCGGCGGAAGGAGGAACCCTAACCCTTGGGTCTCACTATAGTCTCCTCCCGCCACATCCAGTACTTCTATAATACCCCGGCTACCACATGAAGTTTGGACCGGGTCAGCAACTGGACTTCTAGTGACCCATGGGCCTAGATCTATGCCATCTGAATATCTTCACCTACTGGGCCCCCAAACAAGATTGGATATCCCCTACTTTCCACCTTTTTATCCTCTCTGCCTCCACTCCTTTCCGAACCAAATTGGTTCTAATTGGAGTTTGATTAAGTACAGTCTCTCCAAAACCAACAAAACCTTCCTCATACCAGATAGCAATGGGTTGGAAATTAACACACCTCAAAACTCTGATATTATTATTATTTTTAATTGCGGATTCCTCTCTAGCCCAGCCCTTTTTGCGACTGAGGGAGTCCTGGATTAGGGGGTGTTCGGATAGCCGGACTATACCTTCAGCCGGACTCCAGGACTATGAAGATACAAGATTGAAGACTTCGTCCCGTGTCCGGAAGGATCTTTTCTTGGCGTGGAAGGCAAGCTAGGCGTGCGGATATTTGAGATCTCCTACCATAGTAACCGACTCTGTGTAACCCTAACCCTATCCGGTGTCTATATAAACCGGAGGGTTGTAGTCCGTAGGACAACAATCATCATACACAATCATACCATAGGCTAGCCTCTAGGGTTTAGCCTCCTTGATCTCGTGGTAGATCCACTCTTGTACTACCCATATCATCAATATTAATCTAGCAGGAGTAGGGTTTTACCTCCACCGAGAGGGCCCGAACCTGGGTAAAATAAAGTGTCCCTTGTCTCCTGTTACCATCCGACCTTGACGCACAGTTCGGGACCCCCTACCCGAGATCCGGCAGTTTTGACACCGATATTGGTGCTTTCATTGAGAGTTCCTCTGTGTCGTCGCTTTTAGGCCCGATGGCTCCTTTGATCATCAACAACGATGAGGTCCAGGGTGAGACTTTCCTCCCCGGACAAATCTTCGTCTTCGGCGGCTTCGCTCTGCGGGCCAATTCGCTTGGTCATCTGGAGCAGATCGAAAGCTACGCCCCTAGCCATCAAGTCAGGTTTGGAAGCTTAAACTACACGGCCGATATCCGCGGAGACTGGATCTTCGACGGGTGCGAGCCACAGCCAAGCGCGCCGCACTATTTCGAGGGGCATGATATAGCTCTGCCTCCGAATAGTACCCTGGAGGCCGCACAGGCTCCGGCCCCGATCCTTGACTCAGAGCCCGCTGCGTTCTCCGAGGATGAACGGTTGGACGTCACCTCGGGGACTGCGATCTCAAAGGCGATCGAGCCGAACGCCAGCCCTGTACTCCGCACGGCCCATAACTCCAAGGAGCCGGACTCTTCTCCAAACTCCGGGCCTTCCGTGCCCCCGCCGATCGAATCTGATTGGGCGCCTGTAATGGAGTTCACTGCCGCGGACATCTTTCAGTGCTCACCTTTCGGTGATATCCTGAATTCTCTCAAGCCTCTCTCTTTATCAGGAGAGCCCAGGCCGGACTATGGTCTGTGAGGTTGGGATTCGGACGACGAAGAAATTCAAAGCCCACCCACCACCCATTTAATATCCACTGTCGATGATTTAACCGACATACTTGACTTCGGATTTGAAGACTTCGACGGTATGGACGACGAAGACGGAGACGAACTAGGACCAGCACCTATAGGGCACTGGACCTCCACCCCACCTAGCGATGTATTCATGGTGGATAGCCCTACAGGAAATGACAACGAGGAAAAAGGGGGCGGAAAAAGGGGTAAACCCTCCGAAAAGCAGTCAAAGCGGCGACGTAGACGCCAAGCCAAGCCCCGCCTCGATCAAGACCCAGTCGTAGAGCAGGATGAGCCGGTAGACGACGAGCATGCCTCGGAGCAGCCGTCCGAATAGGGCAATACGGATGGAGAGGACAGACAGCCCTCCCCCGGCCATAACATAACTCCGGACGATCTCACGCCGGATAAAACCACGGAGCAGAAGAATCTCCACGAAAGGCTCGTTGCCACAGCACGCAGCCTGAAAAAGCAGAAGCGAAAGCTAAAGATGGCAGAAGATGCACTCAGAACAAGATGGAACAAGGTAATCAAGACCGCAGATAAATACAGCGGCAGCCGCCGCACTAAAAGTTATCCGAAGAGAAAACTACTGCCCGAATTCGACCAGGAGGCCCTAGAGCCCCCACACTTAAAAAATAAAAAAGCCACACGGTCGGATGGACGACCCCACGGCCACCATAAAACAGCAAGCGGCGCCGCACTCAAGGCGGCATGCGACCCAATTAAAGACTCGCATCATGGCCCAGCCAGGTCCATTTACGGGCCAAGGAAGCAAGCTCTCACAAGCAATGCAAAAAATCCATCATCAGAATCCGGCACACCCAAATACAGGGGCTCCGCACACCCCCTATGTTTCACCGATGAGGTCTTGGAATATGAATTTCCAGAGGGATTCAAACCCGTTAACATAGAGGCATACGATGGAACAATAGACCCTGGAGTCTGGATCGAGGATTACATCCTCCACATACACATGGCTAGAGGAGATGATCTCCACGCCATAAAATATTTACCTCTTAAGCTTAAAGGGCCAGCCCGGCACTGGCTTAAAAGCCTTCCCGAAAACACAATTGGAAGTTGGGAAGAGCTCGAGGATGCTTTCCGAGCAAACTTTCAAGGGACCTATGTCCGCCCCCCGGACGCAGACGATCTCAGTCATATAACTCAGCAGCCCGGAGAATCAGCTCGACAATTCTGGAACAGATTCCTCACTAAAAAGAATCAGATAATGGATTGTCCGGATGCCGAAGCCCTAGCAGCTTTCAGGCATAATGTCCGAGACGAATGGATCGCCAGACACCTCGGCCAGGAAAAGCCAAGAACAATGGCCGCACTCACAAGCCTCATGACCCACTTTTGCGCAGGAGAGGACAGCTGGTTGGCACGATGCAGCCCCAGCGACCCAAGTACATCAGAAATCAGGGATGGAAACGGAAAACCGCGGCGAAATAAGGACCATCGCAGAATCAAAGGAAAAAGTCCGAAGAGCACGGCAGTCAATGCCGGATTCAAAAGCTCATGGCAAAATCAGACAAAACCACCCCTTCAGAATAATAGGGATGATCCGTCCAGCTTGAAAAGAATCCTCAGCTTGAAAAGAATCCTGGACAGAATATGTCAGATACACAGTACTCCTGGGAGGCCTGCCAATCACACCCACAGAGACTGTTGGGTTTTTAAACAATCCGGACAGCTTAACGCCGCACACAAGGGGCTCGATACACCAAGTGAAGAAGAGGACGAACCCCAAAGGCAGAATACCAGGAAACAAAAGAACTTCCCGCAAGAAGTCAAAACAGTGAACTTACTTCACGTAACAAAACGTGTGGCACCCATAAAGGTACGCACAATCAAGTTTTCCCCTCAGGAGTCCCGCCACTGGTCACTAAAGCCAATCATTTTTTATCAGCTAGATTATTCTAGAAATATCAAAAACGCAGGCCGGACTGCCCTGATACTGGATCCAATAATCGATGGATTCCAGTTTACCAATGTGCCTTATGGACGGCGGCGGTGGACTAAACCTGATATATCAGGATACAATCCACCGCATGGGCATAAACCCAGCAAGAATCCGCCACAGCAAAACCTCCTTTCAAGGGGTAGCACCAGGCCCGGACACCCATTGTATGGGTTTTCTCCGGCTTGTAGTCATATTTGGCTCTCCCAATAACTTTCGTCGCGAAAAGCTGACCTTCCATGTAGTCCCATTTTCAAGTCGCTATCAAGCACTAATGGGATGCGAAGCTTTCGCTTGCTTTAACGCAATACCGCATTACGCATCTCTCACGCTTAAGATGCCCGGTCCTCGAGGCATCATCTCTTTAAAAGGAGCGCACTAAAATACGCCTCCTCCAAACGAAAGATTGCGCGGCCGCTTAAACAGCCGCACAATAAAGTGGCCTCGCCAGCCAAAGGACTTTTTTATAAGTCATCAAAGGCCACAGACCCGGACTCAACGAGTTCGGCACAAGTCCATCATTAACGCAGACCAGGGGCTGTACGCAGAGACAATAAAACTCAACCTTATATATTCTTTACTTTATATTTTGTTCCGCACGACCCATTTTTCAAATTAGTTCTTCTCTTTTACAGATGAACGTCGTGCGGCGCCCGTCCAGGACACGGCACAACGGAGACACAGGCGCAGACGTGCAGTAGGGACCCGTCCTAAAGGATTCTTTTTAGATTAAGACCCTGTGTAAACCTTTTTTACTGTCTCTTGCTGCTATACATCCCCTGGTTTTTTCTTTTTCGATATAACCAAGGAGGAGGCTGGCGTTTTGGCATGTGGCAACGCCAGAATTCTTGCTCGTACCTAGACACTAAGGGCTTTTTTCCTTTTTGTTTAAGGGTGTTGTTTCACACGCACTCACAAAGACCGAACACCTTAGGGAGTGTTCGGCGCCCCGAGTTTTGGCACTATATGCATCAGCTCCGAATCATGATTTTGGTCATATGTTGGGTTGCCCGGCTCCTGAGTTCGGCTACCTTACGTTCCGCTCTATCGGCTAAGATAGCACCGGGAGAACTACTGCGATAGTGCCCCGGTTCGGCCGGGTGAGCACCTCAGTAGAGAAAGCCGAAAACCGACTGTCATGATGTAGCGCGAGACTGGTCGCCACTCGATGACTCATAGGAATTTATCGAATTCCTCCGCTTTGACGAAGGGTCGTTTCCCGGTCAGGCACGTACGCGCTCCGAACTCGGGCAAAGCGCAGTCGCCACTAAAGGGCTACCTAAAGAGTCCCACTGTCAAGCTCCTATGGCTAAGTGAAAGTGTTAAAGCATTATAGTCCGGTTGCCTAGCCCGTTGCGCTATCACCTCCTTTATAGGACCAAGACGTTGGGTTAAGTGTGAAAATGTGTCTTCTGCGCGCACCCCCGCACTATGTGCGTGGGGGCTGAAGCCAACGACTGCAACCTTTCAGAATTTATATATTTAAACGGCCGCACAGGAGGTGTTCCTAATACTTGAAGGCACAAGTCTAAAAATATGCCCCTACAATTTATCAAAATATTGTTTCATGATTACATATGCTATCATAACATAGCATCCTTCGAGCACTGCGTCTCTATTATGCGAGCGCCTTCGAGGACTTCCTCAAAATATTGCTCGGAAGGTATTCGGCTTTTATCCGAATCCCGGGACGCAACAACGGTGGGCTCCATATCTGCCCAGTATGTCTTGACACGGGCAAGAGCCAACCAAGTTCCCTCCGTGCATGCTGACCTCTTCATAGCACCGATACGTGGCACCACGTCGAGAAATTGCTGCACCAAGCTGAAATAACTCTTTGACTTCGATTTCCCCGGACACAGATAATCCATGACGTACTTCATGGCGAGTCCGGACAACCTATTCAGTTCGGCCCATTGGGCCAGGCGATCGTCCACTGCAAGTGGACGCTCTGGATTGATGAATTGCGACCAGAAGAGCTTCTCCACTTCATGACCCTTCTTATCTTGAAAGTGTTTGGTCGCATCAGCAGCGCTAGCCGCCAAATCCAGATAGGTGTCCTCTACACTCCACGCTCAGTCCAACGGGGCAAACCTTGGGTCGCAAAATTTTCTCCGCAGCAAGAAGGGCTTTCCATCCGCAATTAGTCCGGCTTGACGTAGATCCTCCTTTGCCGCTCTCATTACAAAGCGGGCATCCTTGGTGTCGTTAACAGCTTTCTCTAAGCTCGTTTGCCTCTCCCGACCTTCTTCTTCAAGAAGCTTGCAACGGTCAGTAGCACTTTTTAACATTACGGCCATATCAGCCACCTCCTCCTTGCTTCGGCAATGGGCAGCCTGTTCGGCTTTCAGCTCTTCAAGGGCTTTCACGGCAGCCGCATCGCTTTTTCTGGCTTGTTCCTTCACTCGGGCGAGTTCGGCCCTAAGACCTTCCACGGCAGTCGCACCATCTGCGTCAAGCACACACACGGTAAGATATTGACATAAAGCTCCTCTTACTAACAATCCCCTAATGATTTCAATACCTTGAGCACCATCAAGCCGCTTGTTAACAAGCACGATGTCGGCTTCTGCCTCATCCAGTTGTCGCTTTAGTTCGGCATATTCACGAGTCCGGCTCGACTCCGGACAATCAGCCACCTACGTATAAAGGTGCCAATTAAAGGACCTGGGATTAAGATCCTCTGCGCGCCGTACATCTTTACGACGCATAGAGTCTCAGGGGCTACTATCTACATAGGGTGCACTTTATTTATGCGCAATTAATACAAATATACGTTATTTAAAACGTACCTCAAGGCCTGCCACTAAACTCTTGACGGCCTCGTGCAGTCCGCTTTCTGCGGATGAAATCTTTTCAATCACCGTGCTCATTAACGCACGATGCTCCTCTGAGACAGAGGCTCGCCCAAGTAGAATCTTTAGCTCCTCCGACCGAACACCAGATGGTGCCGGACTCGTCCCATGGCCTTCCTCAAAGACCGGACACGGAGAACCTCGGGGGGCTGCACCATCCACCCCTAGCGGATCCGGAGAAATCCCCCGCGACGACACTTCAGCGTCGCCCGCCTTGCTAGGCGATACAGAAGGAGGAGGCGTTCCGCTCTCCATCATCTCTGGAAGAAGATCCCCCGAAGACGAGTTCTGCTGAGAAGGGCTAAGGTTCGAACTACAAAGTAAAGTTTCGGTTAAAACTTCTCAGATATAAATCAAGGATTTCTATTAAAAGAATAACTCTTTTTCTACTTATGGCTCGCTGAAGAGCTGCTCCCTTTGAGGGTTTAGTTCGGCCGAGGGGCTCCCTGGCGTCGGGCCCTCTGACAAGGATTCTTTCCCCCGCTTCGAAGCTATGGTTTCCGGGCGGTCAGAGGCGGCCCTTTTCTTTCCCTTAGGAGGAGAATTATCGATTCCCCCCTTTGGAATGGTCTCTTTCGGAGAGGCCACGGTCTCCTTGTCTACTCCCATATTTCCCTCCAAAGGCACTACCTCTAGCATCCTGACTAGCACAGGATCCAGCCTGGTTTCGGGAAGGGGAGCCGGACACCGGATCAGCTTCGCCTTCGCTATCCACTCCTGCTTAAAAGGAAAAGTGTTGTTAAAAAGCAAATTAATTATGCGGATAGAAGGTCCGGTCGCAAGGTCACCTACTTGAGTATCCGGGCGATTGCGGCTTAAACCAGCATCCTCGGTCAAATCCGGACTCACTTCTTGTGATCAGAAGAACAGTTTATACATCTCCACAAGCGTCACGCCCATAAAATTCTGGAGAGCTCGTGGTCCCTCCGGATTGAATTCCCACAAGCGAAGGGGGCGACGTTGGCCGGGCAGTGTCCGGCGAATCAGCATGACTTGTGTCACCTTGACCAGGTTGAGGTCTCCCTTCAAAAGATCCTTAATGCGGCCCTGCAGCAGAGGAACGTCTTTGGGCAAGCCCCGACCTAACCCTGTGTTAATCCATGATGCTAACCGTGGTGGGGGACCCGAGCGAAAGGCCGGAGGCGCCACCCATGCGGTGCCGCGAGGAGCGGTGATGTAGAACCACTCCTGTTGCCATAAGTCAAGCTCCTCTTGAAAAGCGCCCTCGGGCCATGGAGCGTCGGCATTTCTTTTTATAGCAGCGCCTCCGCACTCTGCGTGGCGCCCTTCGATTATCTTCGGTTCTACTTTGAAGGTCTTGAGCCACAATCCGAAGTGAGGATAACACGGAGGAACGCTTCGCACACAACTATGAATGAGGAGATATGGAGGATGGACTCCGGAGCTAAGTCGTGGAATTCCAGCCCATAATAAAACATCAGCCCCCTTACAAAGGGATCCATGGGGAAGCCTAATCCCCGAAGGAAGTGGGACATGAATACCACACTCTTGCCAGGCTGAGGGCTAGGGATCACCTGTCCTTGAACAGGCAGCCTGTGCGGAATCTCCCTGGTCAGGAATCTAGCTTCCCTCAATCTTGATACGTCCTCCTCTGTAACAGAGGAGGGCATCCATCGGCCTTGGAGGTCGGAGCCGGACATTATCGAAGATCCGGTGCGCTCGGAATCTGGAAGCCTAGGGTGTTGGAACTCGAGGCGACGGGCGAGCTCGTTTTGAGAATAGAAGCGGGGAACATGGCCTTGGTCTCTTTATAAGAGGCAGAATATCAAGCGCCCTCCCCGTAACCATCTTGGACTAGCCTTTAATTAAGGCAAGACGTGCTATCAGGCACGATTGGGTTATCCACGACCGTATTAATGAGAATCCCGTTAGAGGGGGCACACGATCTCTGCTTTGACAAGACGTGCCAAGGAAACCGCCTCGCTAAACGAGCTGAGGTGGAACAATGAAAGCAATTTATATAGAAGGCTTGGTCGCAGTGTTATGACGCACTACGGAATACGTCAGCAGATTTGATTTGTGTTAATATTATTCTCTATATGGCAATATGTGGAAGCTTATTTTCAGAGCCGGACACTATTTCTGGTGTTTATAATCTTCTTGGAGAACTTGGAGGAGGAACCCGCCTTGCAATGCCGAAGACAATCTGCGCGTCGGACTCGTCGTCATTGAAGCCTGGTTCAGGGGCTACTGAGGGAGTCCTGGATTAGGGGGTGTTCGGATAGCCGGACTATACCTTCAGCCGGACTCCAGGACTATGAAGATACAAGATTGAAGACTTCGTCCCGTGTCCGGAAGGATCTTTTCTTGGCGTGGAAGGCAAGCTAGGCGTGCGGATATTCGAGATCTCCTACCATAGTAACCGACTCTGTGTAACCCTAACCCTATCCGGTGTCTATATAAACCGGAGGGTTGTAGTCCGTAGGACAACCATCATCATACACAATCATACCATAGGCTAGCCTCTAGGGTTTAGCCTCCTTGATCTCGTGGTAGATCCACTCTTGTACTACCCATATCATCAATATTAATCTAGCAGGAGTAGGGTTTTACCTCCACCGAGAGGGCCCGAACCTGGGTAAAATAAAGTGTCCCTTGTCTCCTGTTACCATCCGACCTTGACGCACAGTTCGGGACCCCCTACCCGAGATCCGCCGGTTTTGACACCGACAGCGACCCTTGTCCCCATTCCCATCCCTATCATCAACATTTTGAGTTTGTGGGGAATTCCTACCTCTCATCCTATGTTTATCTCTATGTTTGCTCTTTTTGCAACAATCAGAAGTATCATCATGTACATCAATCGATGTAGTAGATGTCTAAATACCTAGCAGCACATTTATGCGTTCCTAAAGAAGTTTGAGAAGTCTTCATATATCCCTCCTCCTTAGAGCTATCCCCAGCCAGCAACCAGAAGCAATTGTCGGCCAACGAGCATCCTACAGGGAGCGGGAGAGGGCTCGGAGGCATGTCGAGTGCCTCGAGAAGCGAGACGAGCGGCGAGGCAGCGCAGTCACCTCCCTTGTTTGCCTCCTCCTTGGCATTTCTGTAGCCTCGTCGTCGTCTTCGATCTCGATCGGCGCCGCTCACGACCCGGGCGCAGGGATCCCCATCACCACTGCCCTTGGCGGAGCTGACGAGCGGATCTGGGTGTAGCGGAGGGATCTGAAGACCCTCCACTTGTGCCTCTGCTCTGGATCGGCGAATCCACTTCGAGCATCGCCTAGAGCAGCGCCCCCCTCGCTGGCTGCCGGCCGAAATTGGGAGAGCAGCGTGACATCTTCTCCTCGTCCAGCTTCCTTCGGACCATGGTTGTCGCGTCGTTGAGCGCTTTCGCCGTGGGATACCACATGTCGGTCTCTTGTAGCCTTCCCAACATCACCTCGGCGTCGCCGGCGAGCGCCGTCATCTGTTGCTCCCACGTCGTCATCAAACCGTAGGTCTCGATGCGTCGGGGGAGAGCAGGTCGAGGTGGAGGTGGGGCACGAGGGAGAAATGCGAGGGGTCGGAATGAGAGGCGGATTAAGTATCTTCACCACCCCCCTGTCGCCATTACTCACCTCGGGTTTCGTAACGTGCCCACCCGCCCACGGAGGCGACGCCACTCTAGCTAGGGGAATTGAACCACCTGCCCAGCCCTAAACCCCTCATCATCGCGCCAACCTCGTGTACCCACCGCACGATCGTCGGCGTTGTACGAAATCAGGCGTCCTCCTCGCCAGAGAAGGGAGTCCGGCCGGAATCTAGGAGGGAGGCGTCTAGATCCTCCTCCTGCTCGACTAGTGAACCTATAAACCCCATGCCTCCTCTGTAGCTACGCTCGCGTAAATAAGCCGTTGTGTATGTGATTGCCCATATTGCCACTGCATGCCAAGTCTTGAATTGTGTTCCTCTTGAATTCCGGGGCATGGGTCTCGCGGCGTTGGAACATATCGTAGGCTTATAATCCTTTGATTGATGACATGTCATATGGTTGCATGGTCACCAGACGTCAACGTTGTGCTCTAAGCCTCTAATGCTAGCTCCATAGAACCTGCGCCTTTATAAACCTCGAGCTCGTCGAAGATCGATAGAGCCCTTCTTCCATCCATTCATACTTATCTGCTCCAAAGTTCAAGGGGCCGCCGGCGTGCACGGCACACGTGCACTCTCCGGCCGCCGGTGAACAAAGCAATCTGTCACTGCTGTCACAAACAAACCCATCTGCTTCCAAGAAGAACCGAAAACAGATGTAACAGCAACACACATTCTCACTCTACACTTATTCTCTATCTCATACTACCACTGGTCCGATCACCGCGCTGCCAGACCAGACAATGAGTGAGGTATATGTATGTAGTAGCTAGCTAGGAGTGACTGACGAAGTCGGCGACGGTGGCCATGTGCGCGGCGGCCTTGGGCGACTGGAGGTTGTTGAGGAAGTAGCAGTGCCCCTCGCCGGGCGTCTCGTACAGCCGCGCCTGCCCGCCCCAGCCGCTGCCCCGGAGCGCGTCCACGTACGCGCGCTGCCACGGCCCCAGCCCGTCCTGCCCCGACTTGGTCACCAGCACGCGCGCGGCGCCGAGCCGCCGCCACGCGTCCGCCGGCAGCGCCATTGGGTCCACGAACGGGTGCTCCGTCCCGTACCGCCCCGCGCAGATGAACCCCCACGATCGCTCCGCCCACGGCCCCGCGTGCCCGCCCAGGAAGTACGGGTCCAGCAGCGCCACGCCCTTGATCCGCCCCTTGCCGTCGTCCTGGCCGAGGCCCTGCTGCCCGACGCGCATTGCGAGGTTGTGCGCGATGTTGCCGCCGGCGCTGTCCCCGGCGACGAACAGGCGGGACATGTCCCCGTGCTTGGACAGCCAGGACGCGCCGTAGCCGGAGCCGTTGCGGGCGTTGGAGAGCACCCACTGGAGCGCCGTCCAGGAGTCGTCGTAGGCGGCCGGGAGCGTGTGCTCCGGCGCGAGGCGGTAGTTCACCGACACGGCGATGACGCCCGCCCTGGCCGCCAGCACGTTGAGGTAGTTGTGGTACACGGGGCCGAAGGCCGACTCGACGACGAACGCGCCGCCGTGGAAGTAGAGGAGCACCGGGAGCCTGCCGCGGCGGCTCGGGCGGTAGAGCCTGACGGCGAGGCCCGTGGCCTGGTCGACGACGACGTCGGTGGAGGCGACGCCGGTGCGCGCGTCCACGGACGGCGGCACCACGCTGGTGCCCATCAGCCGCTGCACCCGCCCGCTCTGGTACTGGATGAGGAACGGCGTGAAGTCGAACTTGACCGCGTCGCCGTTGGCGCGGGCGCGCAATGCCGAGACGCCCTCCCCGAGAGCCGAGCAGAGCGCGAGGAGGAGGGAGACGAACAGAGCTCGCGCGGCCATGATGGCCGGCTGGCTAGAGCACGGAGCGCGGAGGGAGGGGACAGTGCGCGCGGCCGCGAGTGACGCGCACTGTGCCGCGGTACTCCCGGTGCGGTGTGATTGCAGTGGCCCGGGGCGCGCACGCACGCACGCTCGTATATATACATGCACGCGCGCACCGGTCGACGCGGCGGGCACGGTGGGCAGCGCGCACCGGGCGGTGGATGGTGCGCGAGGTCCTTGTGCGGGAAGCGACGGATGGCGTGCGCGATGTACGTGGCTCGGGTCAATGCGGAGCATGCGGTGAGTGCCGTCCTCATAGTGGGGCGGCTCGGCACACTCGCGCGCGAGCCATTACTAGTGGTGGCCCGTAACCATCCGCCCGGCGCCTAGTGCTTAAGTGCGCGGACCTATCTATCCATCCTCCCCGTCGACCGTCACTCACGCTCGTAACTGGCGCGTGGTTAATCAAGGCGGGCGCGAGTTATGTTACTATAGACCGACAAACGGCCGTCGGTAGCTAGGAGGGTTTCGGAGTGCGTTCAATCAAGCCAACGCCTACGTTGTTCATCAATCAAACGTACGTTTCGTCACGGGCGTAGTCCATTAATGCCAACTGTTGGTATGGTGGGAGGGTTTTGGAGCACGCACAGTACGTACGTGTGGACGGACGCTGGCCGCTCCAGTTGGCTTGTGCGGACGGAGATCGGCCGGTGTAGACCCAGCGTGTCACTTTGGTGCCTTGTGAGGAGGTTGCGACCCTGGGCGAAGCTACTTTCCACGACCACTTTGCATTGCGTCCTCTCGTCGTGCGAGCGTCTGCAGATGGCGGGACGCGTTTACTGCGCCATGGCTGGCGGCCTGGCGTTTCACTTACTAATTGCACCCTTGCACGAGGCTACCTGGACGGGTTGTCCCCTCTACATTAGTGTGCCATGCATTTACTAACGAAGCTCCGAAAAGCCATCGGCGGGTAGCACGAACGCCGGCCCGTCCGTTACCGGGTCTGGCCAGGACTGACGCCATGTGTGCACTGGCGTGCGTGAGCTCGCTCTCTCCTTCTGTGCTGCAATGGTCTCTGGCCGTTGGAAGCTTGGAATGGTAAATGCAGGGCAGAGCAGAGGAGGCAAGTGTGAAGAGTGAAGACACTCTGGGTCTCTGGCACGAGCATGTGGGTATGTATGAATTGTATCGGTCTCAGGCGGTTTGGCGCAGCATGGCGACGAGCTCAACGGCCACGCCACGCCACGGTGTATCATTCGTACGGGTCCGGATTGATGGGAGGGGGTTTCCCTTCTCGTGATCAAGGGATGGGATTGGATTTGCTTGTGAGCGACCGCAACGTGCCCGGAGTGTGTGTGTTCCAGGCTCTCGGTGTCACGGGCATGGATTGAACCGTGGAATCGTACTATCGTAGTAGTACATAAGATGTTCACTTTCGGGAACCGAGAGAATGCAGCACGTAATAAACTGGGTGTGCTGGGAAGGGACGAGGGATGGACACCATATTTTGCCGAATTCGTCTGGTCCCGTCTCAAGGCCTGCCATCACAATCATCAAATTCAAAATTACATACACTCCTCCTCACCTTATCTCTCCTCTTTCTCGAGATATCATTAGTTTTTACACATAGGATTACTCCCGCATGAGTCAATCACAACATGTGCTTTATAAAAAAAACATCTTGATGTTCCGTGCAATGCACGGGCATCTTACTAGTAAAATATAAATAAAGTACAACAAACAACAAATTCTGCGTAGCTCCGCCCATTAATCGCTTCGGTGTAAAAAATACAAAAAAATACTCCATATCCCTAGTTATAAGTATTATTAGAATCATTTTTAGGAGCATTAAAATCATTTAATTATCCTATATTTCATTAGATCTCCTGTTTTAGGTGTTTCGGGATTTTGATCCAGGACATGGGGTTGGGTTGTATAAACCTAGCTTACGTCATTCCGCTGGTGGGAAAAAACCAATATGCCTATTTGTTTTCTTTTTGTTGCTTCTATTCCTTATTTACAATGTATTTTTGTCGCCCCACATTTTTTGTGTTTTGTTCAACGATTTTATAGATTTTGTTCTAAGTAGCTTTTTTAGGGACTGTTCTAAGTAGCTAACAATTTGTTTCATGTACATAAAATTACTTTCTTTCACAATTCAATGCCATAAATAATGTTTTTGAATATCTAAAAATACATCCTTTCAAATATAGGAGCATTTTTTTGTACATATGCATTTTATTTGCAGTACACAATTTTACGTTCAAAACTGATTCACAGGATTATTTCAAAATAAAAATCTTGAGATTATGACAAAGGAAAAAGGAGGAACATGTACTTCCAACATTTATTGGAAAGTCAAACTTTTTCTATGTTTGGCCATATTTATATAATAATAGACCAACATTTATGCCATCAAATTAGTAGCTAGATCGATGATAAAATATATTTTCGTCATATACCTATTTGGTTTCACAAGCATTGACATATTTTTGCGCATACTCGGTCAAACTTTGAGATAGTTTGACCCTCCAACAAAGTTGGAGGTACACTCAGGGTGTATATGTTAGTAGGTTGTGCTAGGGGGCGGCCCATTGTCTTTTCCTTTGAGCGTTTCCCCGGTAGTTGTCGCTTAAAGATGCATATAGGGAGTGCGGCTAAACTTTGCCCGCGGCGAGAGCAAGCATGCATTTGCCTCAAGCGACTAGTTACTGGGCCGACCCAACGCTGGGAGGCACACTGCCTTTCTTTTCCTTTTTCTTCTTATTTTATTAACAACACTTCTGGAATGGGAAATAATATATTTAATATTTTAAGAACGTTCATCGCGCATTCATAAAAATCTTCGTACAGTCTTAAAAGAATGTTCGTACAACTTCAAAAATAAATGTTTTTTTTAGATCTTCAAAAATAAATGTTGATAGCATTTAGAAAAAAGTTCTTGACATCCCAAAAAGAATGTTCACATACTTAGAAAAAAATTCGTGCCATTTGCCAGGTGGCCAAGACGTGGGCACCAACATTATGCTTATTGGCATTTTAATTCTGAAAAATTCAAATGAAGCCCGAAAATCATAAATTTTAGCATGTTATCATGATATGAATCCTAGAGGATATAATAAAAAATTGTTAGTGTTTCACAAAAGTTGTCACGTAAACTGCTTGAATAAAACCATCTTCGGGTAGGAAATTAGGTTCCGAGAAGGAATATACCATGCTTGCATGCGAAGAAAATGTTGTTTCCTCGGTTCAACCATTACTAGAAAAAAGCCTACTAATGGCGCACTGGTTTTGCCTACTAATGGCGCACTGGTTTTGCCTACTAATGGCGCATTACCAGTGCGCCATTAGTAGCACGTCACTAGTATATCTTACTAATGGCGCACCACAGGTGCGCCATTAGTATCTGGTATACTAATGGCGCACCCGCTAGTGCGCCATTAGTATGTAACAGCATGCGTCATTAGTGTGCCTCTAGGGGGGCCATACGTAAGCATGGCTTTGTCATACTAATGACGCATTCTCCGCTGATGCGCCATTAATATCCTTTGGCATACTAATGGCGCACCTGGTTGTGATGCGCCATTAGTATGAATATTTGGTTTTTTTCCTTTTTTGATTTTTGCGCAGGTTACAAAATATATTATTAGACAGAATATAAAATATATTATTAGACAGAATATAGACAGCAGCACACAGCAACATCAGTTTCATCGAATACAATAGAAGATTAGTCTCCGAATACAATTCATCATATTAGTCTCCGAATTCAAAAGACCGAACAAAGATAAAACATTACAAGTCTCAAGACCGCGAGTATCGAGTTTGTCTTCACATTACAAGTCAATATCGATCATCTAAACTACCATCACATAGAAGAGAGCTGTGGTCATCACGATGAGCATCATCGCGATCAAACTGGTCTTCATCCGGTTCCTCCAACGCTCCCTCCTCTCTCCCACTAGATAGCGTGCGTATCTAGATTCGGCCTCCGCCCTAGTGGTGTACCCTTTGTAACTGTTACCGCTGAAACGGTGAACCTGTCTCCGACACTCCTCCCAGTCATCGTAGACTCCGGGAACCTTACCCTTGTACATGACATACGACGGCATCTCTATGCACAAGCCAAACAACAGACAATACATAAGCAATATGTAAGTATGCAACAAAATGATCGGAAGAGAAAAGCAAGACATTAATAGCATGATTCATAGTCCTACTAATAAATAGCATCGATTACATCTAAGTTGAACAACTGTCCAAACCAAAGAGACATACGAATTCATTAAAGTTTAATTACAACATGAGCCAATCAATGTTTCAGAACTACACATCACTACTTTCGACTCGACTCATCGGACAGGAGCGTGGGTGAAGCCGCCATCTGTCGTGATGGTCATGAAATCACGGTCGTTGTCACCCTGCATTTGTAGCGTTTCATCTATCTCACTGTTGGACGGTTGATATCTGAGGAAGAACTGCCCCGTGGTATGAAGGACATCTTGATGGATGATGTCCGCAAACTCCGACTGGATGCGAAAGAATTCTTGTCTGAGGTCCGCGTCCTGGACTGCCGACAAGCTCGCGGCCCAATCTTTGAGATTATCTGGTAGCAGAAGTTGATGATGGTCCCTTACGATCGCCCGCATGTGATGGAGGGCGTAGTAGGCATCCTTCTGATCGCCAGGCGGCTGCTTGACGCAGAAGAACTTCGTATTGTGTGAGAACATGTGCTTGCCGTACTTACGAACCGGCCTGGTGAAGGTGCCTCCAGATTTGGCGTAGCTCGGGAGAACATCATCAAGAACTTTCTTGACATTTGTGTAGTCTATTTTGGAGTTACGGTTCGGGTCTAAATACGTGGCCATGGGATATTTCGGGCTTAAGAGGATGAGTGTGCAATGTGTGTCACTGCACAGAACACGGAATGTTAGAAAAAAAAAGAACGATCAAAATCTAAGAAATCATATGTTACGGGGCGGTTAAGGGATGACTTGCTCGGGAAAGTAAGCCACAAGGAAGTTATCCTTATCTGCGTTTGCCAGAATGACGCCTTCGAGGTGTGAACTCGCAACTTGGCGGTCCCCAGCGCCGCTCAAGTGCTTGGCACGCATGTAGAAGGGGTCGACTATCACGATGTCCGGGGTCTTGTCTCTAATGATCCGCATCTGCATGCTCAGTGAAAATAGCCGAACGAAGGTGTAGTGCAGCGGATGAAGGTTGAACATAGCAAAGATGTCATCAAACCGCAGGACGATCGTACCCCCGATGTCGCCATCCACAAAGCCCTTGCTCTCTGGCACCTTGGCCACGAAAACCGGGTATGCCACATCCTTCTCTCTGAGACACCGCTTCTCCAAAGAAAGAACCCTGTCGTGCAGACTCCGCATAGCACCGGTTGCAGCATTCAGCATATTTGGCGGTACCATCGCCCTACCCGCCACATGCACCCTCCTCGAGATATCCTTAGGTGAAGGTGGCCCGTCCTGAGCACGGATCGAACTCGGTGCCGGCTGGCTCGCACCGGCGCCCTTGTTAGTCTTTCGTTTCTGTCCCTTCTTCTTGATCTCCTGTAATGGGACCGAGTTCTGCTCACAGACCACCTTCTTGAGCGTGTTGGGGCTGATAATATTTTGCACCTCAGCTATCTGAGGCTCGGTGAAGGCGGGAGCTGGAGGCGTGTCCTGAGAACTGAACGCCAGACGACGCCTGTTGCAATTGGATTTCTCCGCCGTACCAGCTAGATCGCGGTCGTCTTGGTTGGGTTCTTGAGAAAGAGGCCCGCAGAACTCGTCATCGTACCCATGTTCGGCAAAGTACTTATCAACTTTGGTAAATGTACCGTCGTCGTTGTCGCCGCCGTCCGGATCCTGTGCCATAGGGCTGTCCGGATCCTGTGCCATAGGGATGTCCGGCAGGTCCGGTAGCGTTGCGGCGTTCTTGCCATGGCTTGGCGCCGGCACGACTGGCGGTCTTGTCTGTGGGGTGGTGTCCCCCGCCCCCAAACGAATCTGGCTCTTCGGCCAAAGCAGGGGCCAGTTTACGCAAGTGTTGAGGGTCATCTCATCTTCTTCGTCGGCCCCAGCGGGTCGAATCGGAGGTAACAGCTCGTCGTATCCTGGCAGCACCCGAACCACTTCAACCCTATACATTGTGGGTGGCATCGGATTACCGTGGAACATGGGGTTGCCCGGTTGAACAATTCTGCCCTTGGCGACATCGACCAACTCGGCGCCCACGAAGTGCAGAAGAGTGCAACGAACGTCGGCGGTGCCCTGCGAAAACATGTACAGGGCGTCAGGGATGCCCAGTCAAAGGCAAGGAGATGAAGTCATCGGCCGAGAGGCTTAGTTACCGTGATGTCGTCAAGCTCGGCTAATGTCGAGGCACCGCCAACGGCGGGCGTGCAGCTGACGGAGGGGGCGCTTGCTGGCGAGGTGCCGGCCGGCGTACACCCGGGTGCATTAAGCTCCAATGCCCGTGTCAGCGCCGGAGAGACGAATACCGCCTCCGCCGGAGACACCAATGGCGCCGCCGCCGGAGACACCAATGGCGCCGCCTGCGCGCTGTGCGAGTTGCTGGCCGTGAAGCTGGGAACCGGGGGAGGCCCCTGTTGGCCGCCCGCAATCCACGTCGTCAGCCCATGAATCAACGTAGGCACCATGGCGTTGAGCGTCGTTCCAAGTTGTTGTTGCACTTGCTCTTGGACAAGCTCCGGAATCCGCGCCACTTGTGCCTTGAGTTCTTCAACCTCGCGCATCTGGCTTTCCGAGCTGGTCTTTTTCTCCTTCCGCACACCAGCGGTATAGTATGACCCCCATTTTGTGGGCAAGCCTTTGCCGACCACACGACCAGCTGACGTCGGCTTATTGAGCTTATCCTTGTTTTTCATTACGTTCAACGCCCTATTTAAAGGGGTGTCGAAAGGGGAGCTCTTAGACGACCCCGCGCTACTGCTTTCAGTGTCCTGCGAAAGGAACGTCAACCATTTAGAAATATTGGGGATTAATTAGAGTGCAACCATATGGAGCTAATTACGCGGGGGTGTATTCCTTACCAGAAGAAGCTCAAGCGCCCTGGTCTTCGGATCCGTGGTAAGCTCCTTTGTTATCGGGTCCTCCTTGTACCGGTCCCTGACATAGTTCCTGGTCTGCTTGTCACCGCTGTATTTCTCGAAGCAGGGCGGTAGGCCTTGCTCGGCACGCTCCGCGTCCTCCTTGTCCCATATAGGCTCCGCCACTCTGTAACCACCGGGACCGAGTTTGTGTTCCCCTAAGTTCAACTCCTGCATTTCTTTCCCCCACTGACTTGATTCAGAGGTTGCGGGGCTCTCGCACTTGATCTTGTAGTCATCTTCGCTCATCAAAGGATATTTCGCCTTGATCTTGTCATAACTATCACCTTTATCAATCATTCTCTTCACCACGCTTTTCCAAGTAGACAGGGCCGTGATCATCTTCGTGAGGGCGGCATTGTTCACTTTATTCCCTGAGAGGCGTGTGTTTTCAAATTCGGCGGGGAACTTGTATCGTTCGTGCAGCTTCGTGAAGAGGAGGTTCCGCAAATTCCCTCGGTCCTTATGCCTAAGGTTCTCGGTGTTGATCGAGATGGTGCTCCGGAGAATGCACCCGAGCTGAAGCGAGTACCCCTTGACTATATGTTTGGGCTCCGTTGGATTCCCGTCGGAGTCCACCTGAGTGAATTCCTCCTTGAGGGCGCGGAGCGCATTCGGGCGCCGGCCCTTCTTTTGCTTCTTCGGTTGGCTGCCATCTGTGTGTGCGCCACCATCATCAGTGGTGGCATCCTCGGCGACACCATTAGTGGTGTCATCCCCGACGCCACTAGGGGTTGTGTAATCAGGATCGGTGTCTTCCGCGGCGTCCTCATAGCGGTGAGGTTGTTCCTCCATCTCCTGGGACAGCTCCCAAAATGGCTTGCTGCCCGAACCACTGGCGTCATCGTTGTGGGCCATGTTTCGCTCTAAATAGGAAAAAAGTTTGGTCAAAAAGTTGGTTATTGTCAAGGAACAAGATCATGGTCTCATCATTTAGGGTTTGTCGACACCGAGGCACCCTAAAAGCCTAAGCTTTCATCATTTAGGGTTTGTCGACACCGAGGCGGCACCCTAAAAGCCTAAGCGTACATCATTTAGGTTCTCATCGACACCGAGGCATCCGGGGCAGCCAAGTTAAGTTTTCATCATTTAGGGTTTATCGATGCCGAGGCACCCTAGGTTGGGCCTAATCACTTGGCACTAATCACTTGGCTCTATTGCCACCTATGGTTTAATACAGCAAGAATAAAGGGGCAGTTGATCCTACTTGATTAAGTACTAAGATACCCCGGCCCATGCATTAGTAGCAAGTACCTCATATGTCCGATTTTTAGCAAAGTCATGCTAAAATTCACGGAAAATTTCAGCATGACCTTTACTGAAAATAGGACATATGGAGTACCCGAATTTGCCGGAACGGAAGTTAATCGACATTCCGGCAAACTCAAGGGCCTCTCGGGGTACCTGCAAAATCATCACGACACAACGGTCGGAGACAAAACCCAGCAAACTAGCACCACAATGTGCCTCTACTTTCATATGGATGAAAAGGCCACAGACCATATGGTCCTCTGCTTTCATATGGACAAAAATCAGCTCAACTTATGCGAGCTTCCATTCCAGATCTAATAGGTCACCCAACAAAAAATCATCAATAGTTTTAGCTGAAAAAAATCATGGATTGTTGTTAACTGAAAATTAGTGAAAGAAACTGTTGCTGATCATGGATTACTGTTAATTAAAAATAGAGCATCTGGCTTGTCTTATCATGTTCACTAAGTCCACAAAAATGAATAGGTTCAGTAAACTTGAAGTACTCAACACTGAACATGGTTCAGAGCTCACTACACTACACTACATCGTGCAATGGTTCAGACCTCACTACACTAGAACAAGCTCACTACACTACACTACACATGCTTAAACTCTAAACATAAACAAACACTAGCAATGCCGGACCAAGACTTTGCTGGAAAATTCTAAGAAGTATTTATGAGTTTTAGCTGACCTGAGGAACTCTGCAAGAATGGTTAGGTACCCCTGATAAAGGCAGTAACAGAAGGCAATGCAATATGTAAACTACCTCTGTTTCTAGGCAACAAGAGTTATCATCAGTTTAGTTTGGTTACACCTCAAAATTCAGTTTAAAATTTGTTCTTCTACTCAAATACATAGCATTTTTCTGAATATGATGTTCCCATTCATCTAGCAATACAAAAAACACAGAAATTGCAAGGTCTGGACTGAATGCTTTTGAGTTTATTAAGTACCTTCAGTTCTGAGCTTTAAATGTCAAAAGAGCTTCACAGAATCTTGAATCCTCCAAATCACTCTTAACACTTCTGCATTGCACAAAGGCAGCAATGAGCCAATGATATCACTCCAAATCAGTGCATTGCCAAAACAGTGCTAAAATGTGTAGTATGCTAAAATGTGTAGTGTGCCAGATAGAGAATCTTTGCTATAATGTGTAGTGTGCCAAACTGAGAAACAATGCTAAAATTATACTAAATGTGTAGATGATTGCCCATGTGTGCCAAACTAGTGTACCATACATGTGCAAAATTTTACCAAATGTGTACAATGCCCATGTAGATGAATGCAAACTAGTGTGCCAAAATGTAAGCAGTGTCAAATCAGTTCCAAATTTGTGGGCATGTTTGGTTGCCATCCACACTTTTTCACACAAGTGTGGCATGCCATAGTTTTTTTGGTGGACAGATTGGTCGTCACACTTGTGGCAAAAGTTGGATAGCAGCCGAGTCTGTCACAAGTGGTGTTTGACTAAAAAAAAGTGTGGCATTCTAGTTATTTCTGTCAATGGAGTTTGAATAGATGGCAACTGCCATGTCTTAGATAATTAGGGGTTTGAATAGATGGAAATTGCCGTGTGTTTGCTCTAATGTAGATTTGTAAAAATGTCATGTGTAGCATCTGTTGAACTACTTTGTCCAACAAAATATTTATCTTTCTAACAAATTAAAGCGCACTGGGTCATGGCCAATTTTGGAGGCGACAAGGAGGAGGAAGGGTGGAGAGGGAGGAAGGAGGAAGGAGGAGAGGTACCTGGGCGGGCGCGGCCGGTCGCCGGAGGGGTTGGGGTCGGGGTCGGCGGCGGCGGCGGCGGCGAAGGGATGCCTCGGTTGGTCGTGGGGAGGCCGGCGATCACGGCGAGGTCGCGGAGGCGTCGGCGATGGAGGAGCTGCAGTGGTGGGGGCCGTGGGGGCGCAGGGGCGCCGGCAGCGGTGGCGGCGGCTAGGAACCCTAGCTGTCGCGCTCGGGAGGGAGGTTGACGCAGGCGGTGCCGCGGGGGGAGGGGGACGGCGAGGGCGCGGGCGCGGACGGAGGGGGGGCGGTGAGGGAGGTGGTCGGGTGCAGCGGGGGAAGCGAGCACGGGGGAAGTGGGACGGCGGTGGTACATGGTCAGGCGCGGGTGAGACGAGGCAGGGGAGGGATTAGAGAGAAATGGAGATTGGGGAATTTAGTGAGGGGGGAGGCTTAGCAATGGCGCACCACCCAGGGATGCGCCATAAGTACATCCATAGAAATGGCGCACCAGCGAGGGGTGCGCCATAAGTAATTTAATCTAGCCCGACTTATATAAGGTTATATACAACCTAACCCTATCTACAACAGACCCCGCCCACTAGCCCAACTGGTCAATACGCAGCACACACACCAGGAGGTCTTGGGTTAGATTCCCAGGCTCCCCAATATTTTTTTATGCATTTTAAATCCTGTTTGATATTTATTTGTGTTTAAATAGGTTCAAACTTGTTTAAATCATAACAGTAATATTTTTTATAAAAACAGTAATAACCCCCCCCCCCAGGGGTGCGGGGGGCCGGGTGCTCGTCGGCGGCCGTGGAGCGGGAGAGGGTTGCGGTGGGTCGTCGGCGGCGGTGGAGCTAGCTAGCGGGGGAGGGTGCGAATGGGATCGAGATCGAGATGGAGGGGGAATCGAGATCGAGATGGAGGGGGAATCGAGATCGAGATGGAGGGGGATCGAGATCAAGTGTCCTCATGAATTCAAAAAGTGCCCATGAAATTTAAAAATATTCATGATATCAAAAAGTGCCCATGAAATACAATCGAGAAATGAAGACTACGATTTAAATACAATCGATCTTAGCTAGCTATCTGTTCACAATCTTCTTGCCCTTCTTTTTCGCAAATGGAGTTCTTCTGTGGAACGGACGTCCTTTAGGTAGGGTGGTCCTGCTTCTTCTTGTGGTGTGTGCTGATACTTCATCATCGTCGTCATGTTCGATCTTCGGGTCGCCGTACTTGTCGAAGTCTTGCTCATTGGCTACTCCATCCATTCCGATGATCTTCCTTTTACCTCTCCTCACGACAACACGACTGGGCTTTGACGGGTCGGTAATGAAGAAGCATTGGTCCACTTGGGAAGCCAGTACCCATGGCTCATTTTTCGCGGTGACATTTGCGCCCGCGGTCTTGGATTTGGCTTCGGGTATAACCATGGTGGTGAAATACCGGTCTTCTTTTAGGACACTCTTGGCCCATCTGACACAGAACATCGGGACCTTCTCTCCAGCGTAGCTCAGCTCCCAGATCTCCTCGATCCTTCCGTAGTATCTGTCCTTGTCGTTGCCGGTGTAGGATTCCATCGTTACCCCGGAGTTCTGATAACCATCGCTCTTCATGTCCTTGTCCTCGGCGTAGAATGTGTAGCCGTTGATATCGTACGCCTCATAGGTCATCAGGTTGTGCTCGGCGCCCTGTGACAAGGCGAATATGAGTTGTTCTTCCGCGGAAGAATCCTCATGTAAAGGGTACAACAGAAGCTTCTGCTTGAACCAACGCGTGAAACATGAGTTGTGCTCTTTGAGTATATCTCCGTCCGTCCTCTATTGGCCTCGGTCATTGTACGTCTTCTCAATAAAGGTTTTGTGCTCTACCACCCAAGGATCGACCACGTCCATGTGTGGTAGCGCGACTAGGTTTGCTCTTTCAAAGTCGGCGAGTCGACCCTCGAAGTCGACATGCATTTCACGGCGACCCTCACAGTGACCCCATCCAACGAGCCTGCCGAGGTGCCTGTTGACGGGCAGACCAACGGGGTTCTCGATGCCTAGATAATTCATGCAGTAGGAGATGCACTCTTCGGTCAGGAAGCCCCTGGCCATACTTCCCTCTGGACGAGACATGTTGCGAACGTATCCTTTGATGACACAATTCATCCTTTCGAACGACATCATGCTGTGCAGGAACGTCGGCCCGAGTTGGATGATATCCTCCACGATATGGACCAGCAGATGCACCATAATGTCGAAGAATGCGGGCGGGAAGTACATCTCAAGCTTGCATAGTATCACCACGATCTCTTCCTGTAGCCTTCTGAGTTGCCTCACGCCAATCGACTTCCGAGAGATGACGTCAAAAAAGTTGCATAGGCCAAATAGCGTTTCACGAACGTGCGCGTCCATGATCCCACGGATTGCAACTGGAAGTATCTGCGTCATCAGCACGTGACAGTCGTGAGACTTCATCCTGCTGAACTTCTGCTTCGCTGGTCTAGGTATCTGCTTATCTTCCCCGCGTAACCGTAAGGAAGTTTTACTCCTAGGAGGCAAGTGAAAAACTGCTCGATCTCCTCCTGACTTAGAGTGAAGCACGCGGGAGGGTAGTCATTTCCGGTCTTCTTGGCCTTTTTGCCTTTGCGGCGACTTTCTGTGTCCTGCTTCGCCTCATCATCATCATCATCATCATTAGCGTGAAGCTCCTGCCTGATGACCATTGATTTCAAGTCTGCCCTTGCTTTCAGCCCATCTTTGGTCCTCTCTGGCATGTTGAGCAGGGTACCAAGCAGACTCTCGCACACGTTCTTCGTGATATGCATGACATCAAGGCTGTGAGGCACATGGTGGATCTTCCAGTACGGCAAGTCCCAGAAAACAAACCTCGTTTTCCATACCTTCAGCAGCGGCTCTGGCGCCTTTCGCTTCTTTCCCGGCTCTGGCGCCTTTTGCTTCTTTCCCGGCAGTGGGCAGTCTTTCCAATTTTTCAACAGCTTGTCTATTTCCTCGCCGCTCCTCGTACACGGGCGTTTTCGGGGTTCGGTTTCACCATCGAACAGATCCTTGCGTTTCCTCCACGGGTCATCGTCGCGAAGCCACCTTCGATGTCCCATGAACACGGTTTTCGAAGACCCGGGATCTCTATCTAGCTGGCGATACGTTGTGTCATCCATGCACCTTACGCATCCAGAAAATCCGTGGACTACCTGCCCCGAGAGATATCCGTAACCGAGATAGTCGTGCACCGTCGTGAGCAGTGCGACTCTCATAGGGAAATATTCTTTCTCTGCGGCATCCCACGTATTGGCTGGCGTTTTCCACAGCGTGTCTAGCTCCTCCTTCAACAGCCCTAGATACAGATTGATGTCGTTCCCTGGTTGTTTCGGCCCTTCAATTAGCATACTCATGTGAATGTACTTCCTCTTCATGCACAACCAGGGGGGAAGGTTGTACATCCACACAAACACAGGCCAGGTGCTATGTGTGCTTCTCTGGCTGCCAAACGGATTGACTCCATCGGTGCTCGCGCCCAGCACGATGTTCCTTGGATCCTTCCCAAATTCTGGGTATTCGAAGTTCAACGCTTTCCACTGGCTCGCATCCTTAGGGTGACTCAGCATCTTGTCTTTTTTATTTATCTCCGGATCATTTCCGTCATCTTCCCGCTTCTTCTCCTCCCTATCCGCGTGCCAACGCAGGAGCTTTGCTACCTTAGGGTCCGCGAAATACCGCTGCAGACGAGGAGTGATCGGAAAGTACCACACCGATTTTCGAGGAGCTTTCTTCCTCTTCTTGTATCGAGTGACGCCGCACACCGGACATATGGTAGACTCCGCGTGCTCGTCCCGATAAATGATACAATTGTTCATGCACACATGGTATTTCACGTGGGGTAAATCCAGAGGACACATGATTTTCTTTGCCTCCTCGAAACTGGTCGGGCACTTGTTCCCCTTGGGAAGACGTTCGTGCCAGAATGACATGTTCTCGTCGAAGCATGCGCCGGTCATTTTGTGTTTTACCTTCATCTCCAGAGCCATGAGCATTACTTTCAGGCGGGTATCCTCGGGCCTGCATCCTTCATACAATGGAGTAACCGCGTCTATCTCCAGTTGATCCAGCTTGGCTTTCTCTCGGGCGGCAGCTCTTGCGTTATCCGTCTGCTTGAGAAGCAGCTCTTGAATATGAGGGTCCTGCACCCAGCCTCCATCGTCGTCTGCTCCGGCATCTTCATCTTCATGATCATGCCCTTCGTCTTGATCTTCCTCATTATCATGTACGACATCTTCTACGTGATGACTGTGTACAGCATCACCGTCGTGATCATGTCCTGGAGGTTCTTCGTCTTCTCGCCCGCCCTCGCCGCGGTGGTACTTGTCTTGTTGCCCTTCCTCATTTCTTGCCCGGCGCCGGCCATGGACGACTTCATAGTCATCTTCATCACCTTACCACCGATAGCCATCCATGAAACCACGCAAGAGCAGGTGGTCCCGCACCTGCCCGGAATCCGGGTCCGCAATAAGGCTCTTCAGCTTGCATCTTCGACACGGACATCTTATCTCCGTCTCGTTCTTTTGAAGCATCTCGGCCTTCGCGGAGCTCAAAAACCTATTCACGATGCCTTCAGTCATCGTGCGGACCATGGTCGCCTGCGGGGTAGAGTAAAACGATATTTTAGAACCGAGAAAAAATTTGGCATGACCTTCCCTAAAATTAGGACCAAAAAGAATGCATAGTGTCAAAATTCTCGCCGAAACGGAAATGAATCAAAACATTCCGGCAAAATATTGGCAACTATCGCATTTCAAATACCGGTACCTTCAAACACAAACATATATGCAACACCACAAAGACATGCAACACCACAAACATACATAGATCTAGCTAGGCCACAAAAAGTGCACGTGCACGCTGTTGGAGCGAGCTAGAGAGAAAAAAAGTAGATCTACATCATGAAGATAGCTTTCCCTTACTTACCTATCAAAAAAAGGTAATTTCACCACTTAATTTTGATGAATCTATGGTGGCAATGAGGTGAGGAGGCGGAGATGGCCGAAAGCTTGGAGAAGGAGGTGGATGGAATGAAGTGGGGAAAGTGAGTGGGTAGGTGTGGGGCTGTCCAAAATATCTTGTTGGGGTCCCAGGTTACTAATGGCGCACCACAAGCAAATGCGCCATTAGTAACCCTGGTTACTAATGGCGCACCAGCAGGTGGTGCGCCATTAGTAGTTTTGCAAAAAAGTAAAAAAAAATACTAATGGCGCATCTTCTCACAGTGCGCCATTACTAGTTTAAACTAGTAATGGCGCACTGTGAGAAGATGCGCCATTAGTAGTTTTGCAAAAAAAGAATAAAAAAATTTGCAGTAATGGCGCACTGTCTGCATGGTGCGCCATTAGTAGTTATAACTAGTAATGGCGCATTATGGACCTGATGCGCCATTAGTATGTATGGAAAAATGGAAAAAAATTCATACTAGTGGCGCACCCTGTTTCCGGTGCGCCATTAGTGTCTTCCACACTAATGGCGTATCACAAACAGGTGCGCCATTAGTATATAGTAGTGGCGCACTACTTTCATGGTGCGCCATTAGTACCAATCCTATCTATAGCCCTTTTCCTAGTAGTGACCTTGAAACTAGGCTTCAAGTGGGAATAACCCAAGTTTGGGTGTGAAGCGGCTGCTGCTTTGCCGATTGGTTTTAAACCTTTTTGCACAATCATCACGCACTATCATTTGTATTATATCAAAATTTAGCATTTTTGGGGGTCCGTTTGCTATATTGAAATCATAAACTGCATTTGTAGGTCTTTAAATATATAGCTCAAGTATGAACTAAAGTACAAGAAATAATCGCTAGAAATGGGGCTGAAAAATCTTATTAGTGGTCTTTGTTTTATGGTTAATCCTTCTATAAGGAAAGAAAAATAGTCCCAGACACACGGTGCCCTCGCGCACCAACATGATACTTATTGTCATTTTAATTCTGGAAATTTTAAACGAAGCCCGATGCTACTTCTTGAGCTTGCGTTGATTTTTTTCTTAAAGAGGAAAGGTTGATGCAGCAAAGTAGACATAAGTATTTCCCTCAATTAAGAACCTAGGTACCAATCTAGTAGGAGGCACAAGCAAGTCTCCAATATATGCACCTGCACAAACTAACAAACACTTGCACACAACACGAAAAAGGGGTTATCAATTCCTTCACGGTCACGAACAAGAGTGATATCTATTAGAGATAGCTATAAAAGATAAATAAAGAGCAAACTTAAGTAATATAAATAAATTGCAGCAAGTTTTTTTTAACAGATCAGAAAATATATGATGGAAAATAGACCTAGGGGGCATAGGTTGTTGGGTAACGTAGCAATAATTCAAAATTTTCCTACGTGTCACCAAGATCAATCTAGGAGATACTAGCAATGAGAGAAAGGGAGTGCATCTTCATACCCTTGAAGATCGCTAAGCAGAAGCGTTACAAGAACGCGGTTGATGGAGTCGTACTCGCGGCGATTCAAATCGCGGAAGATCCGTTCTAGCATCGAAAGGATGGCGCCTCCGCGTTCAACACACGTAGAGCCCGGGGACGTCTCCTCCTTCTTGATCCAGCAAGGGGAGAGGAGAAGTTGAGGGAGAACTCCAGCAGCACGACGGCGTGGTGGCGATGGAGCTCGTGGTTCTCCGGCAGAGCTTCGCTAAGCACTACGGAGGAGGAGGAGTAGTTGGAGGAGGAGAGGGATGCGCCAGGGAAGGGGTGCGGCTGCCCTCTCTCTCCCTCACTATATATAGGGGGAAGGGGGTGGAGGAGGAGCCCTAGGGTTCCCTAGGGGAGGGGCGGCGGCCATAGGGGAAACCCTAGATGGGTTTGGGTGCCCCCACCCCTAGGAAACTTGCCCCCCAAGCCGGGGAGGGGCGGCTACCCTAGGGGAGGCGCACCCACCTCTCCAGGTTACGTGAGAGGGGTTGGGAGGGGCGCACAGCCGCTTAGTGGGCTGGTGTGCCCCTCCCCTTGGCCCATAAGTCCCCCCAACGCTTACCGGGGCCTCCGAAACACCTTTCGGTCACGCTGGTCGTCACCCGGTACTCCTAGAACAATTCTGGACTCCAATACCCTTCGTCCAATATATCGATCTTCACCTCCGGACCATTTCAGAGTTCCTCATCATGTCCGGGATCTCATCCGGGACTCCGAACAACCTTCGGTAACCACATACTATTTCCCATAACAACTCTAGCGTCACCGAACCTTAAGTGTGTAGACCCTACGGGTTCGGGAACCATGCAGACATGACCGAGACACCTCTCCGGCCAATAACCAATAGCGGGATCTAGATACCCATATTGGCTCCCACATGTTCCACGATGATCTCATCGGATGAACCACGATGTCGGGGATTCGATCAATCCCATATTCAATTCCCTTTGTCAATGGGTATGTTACTTGCCCGAGATTTGATCGTCGGTATCCCAATACCTCGTTCAATCTCGTTACCGGCAAGTCACTTTACTCATTCCGTATGCTCGAGATTTGATCATCGGTATCCCAATACCTCGTTCAATCTCGTTACCGGCAAGTCACTTCACTCGTTCTGCAATGCATGATCCCGTGACTAACTGCTTAGTCACATTGAGCTCATTATGATGATGCATTACCGAGTGGGCCCAGAGATACCTCTCCGTCATACGGAGTGACAAATCCCAGTCTCGATTCGTACCAACCCAATAGACACTTTCGGAGATACCTGTAGTGCACCTTTATAGCCACCCAGTTATGTTGTGACGTTTGGTACACCCAAAGCATTCCTACGGTATCCGGGAGTTGCACAATCTCATGGTCTAAGGAAATGATACTTGACATTAGAAAAGCTTTTAACAAACGAACTACACGATCTTGTGCTATGCTTAGGACTGGGTCTTGTCCATCACATCATTCTCCTAATGATGTGATACCGTTATCAATGACATCTAATGTCCATGGTCAGGAAACCATAACCATCTATTGATCAACGAGATAGTCAACTAGAGGCTCACTAGGGACATGTTGTGGTCTATGTATTCACACATGTATTACGGTTTCTAGTTAATACAATTATAGCATGAACAATAGGCAATTATCATGAACAGGGAAATATAATAATAACCATTTTTATTATTGCCTCTAGGGCATATTTCCAACAGTCTCCCACTTGCACTAGAGTCAATAATGTAGTTCACATCACTATGTGATTGTAATGAATCCAACACCCATGGGGTTTGATCATATCTCGCTTGTGAGAGAGGTTATTAGTCAACGGGTCTGAACCTTTCAGATCCGTGTGTGCTATACAAATCTCTATGTCATCTTGTAGATGCAGCTACCATGTGCTACTTGGAGTTATTCCAAAGAACTGCTCTACTATACGAATCTGATTTACTACTCAGAGTCATCCAGATTAGTGTCAAAGTTTGCATCGATGTAACCCTTTACGACGAACTCTTTTACCACCTCCATAATCGAGAAAATTCCTTAGTCCACTAGTTACTAAGGATAAGTTTGACCGCTGTCATGTGATCCATTCCTGGATCACACTTGTACCCCTTGATTGACTCATGGCAAGGCACACTTTAGGTGTGGTACACACCATAGCATACTGTAGAGCCTACGTCTAAAGCATAGGGGACGACCTTCATCCTTTCTCTCTCTTCTGCCGTGGTCAAATCTTGAGTCTTACTCAATGCTCACACGTGAAACATAATATATCTCTAGTGACATATGTATATCAAAATTAGAGTGTTTTGTACCAAGTTTGTGAATAAGTATTATTCTAATTATGATTCGTTGCAACGGACATGAACATTGCTAGTATTTCCAACCACGCATTTCTTTTCCTAGTATTCCATAGTTTTGAGTTTTCCATCAAGATATTAGTCACTCATGGTTGATATTTACTTTCAATCATGTACACATATGCACTATGTAACTAGCCTTGCTTATTGGCTTCCAAAGCTTAACTTTCACTCCTACTTACAATATGTAGAGTATTTAACAAAAAACTACCACTTTCAACCAGCCCTAGGAGGAATCTATTGTACAAAAAATAGCAAAAACATACCCAAAATTTCTTAATCCACGCCAAAAACTACCTAGTACTCCTACCGATTAGGTTCGTTTAAACCCATTTATGACAGGGTTGGCCCACATGTCCGTGCTGACGAGGCAGCTTAAACCAACACATTTTGTTTGACCATTGACACGAGGGACCCACATCTGACCTTCTATCCTGTTATTCCCCCTCAAATCATTATTTTTCCTGAACATTACTTCAAACAGTACTGATGCGTGTTCGTCGGTGGCGCCGGTGATGAGCGAGTTGGCCGCCGCTCCGCCGGACGGGCCGGACACCGCGCTGGCCTCCGTACGGGTTGGCAGGCTGGCCCGAGGGTGACTCACGAGCGAGCAAGCCGCCGCGCTGGCCTTCGCTCGAGCCAGATGGCTGGCCTTAGCGCGGCGCACTCGAGCAAGCCGCCGCGCTGCCGTGCCAATCTAGCTAGCAATCCTTGCAGACAAGCAGCTGGACGGAGCTATCTTGGCTAGCTAGCGGCCGCGAGCGCCGGACGGAGCTGGCATCCGGGCTGCCGCAACATGGGCTCCGCACCGCCGGCGGTATTGACCTCGCCTTCGGCTGGCGGCGGTAGCTGCGTCCCATGGCCGAGGATGACTAGGTGGACGGGGCGGAGGTAGGAGGTCACTCGAGGATTTTTTTTGGTAAGAGCATGTACAATGGTTGATAAGGTAGTCTTATCTTAAGTCTGCCACGTATGCAAGTGGTAGTAGTTTCTTGGCATTTTAGTGGTTTCTTGCATTATTAGAGCAAGTACAATAGAGCTGAGTCAGCGGGCTATAAGAAATAAACTACTACTACATGTTGGCTATAAGATGGGTTGTAGATGACATGGCACTGGCTTATAGCCAGCAGCTGGCTATACTATTAACCATGCTCTTAGGAGTTCTTGTAAGGAACAATGTACGTACTACTAGCGACAAAAGGCGATTCTAGGTTGCGTTGTACTCCAACGAGTACTACTAGTGGTCGCGGGAGTGTATACCTCGTTTTGTGGGTTCGATGCCGGCCGAACGCACGGCGGCCTTTTTTTTTAAATAGTATACTACTACACTTTGCTGCGAGCCAATATTTTACACGGGTAGTTTGAGTTTTGAAGTCAAACGAACGTGCGGCCCCACAATCTTGGTGCACTGGACAGCCTAGCCACGTGAACGGGTTTTCCTTCTCAACATCCCGTGGCTCGCGTGCTCGCCCTAGCCGCACCTCGCTTGCAGCTTCCAGCTAGTAGCATATTTAAATTAAGCCCGAGGAGCCGGAAAAGCCTAGCGGGGCATTGGGAACTGTGCAATATGGCTCTGTACGTAAAGTGCTCTACTACTACTCTGTAGCTTGTGGCTTTGCATGCATGGACTTCACTCCATTATCGGCTCTACTATAAAACAAATTCCTCTTGACGTGTTTTTTTTTTGAAACGGAGGCAAAAGCTTTGCTTCATCTCATTCATAAAGAAGGAACTACTAACAAAGTTCGATGAGATCCATTGCACCTCCACAAATGGAAGCGAAAAGCCTAGTCTCGCTGTATCAAATAACTCAAATGTTCTGCCCCCGCAGTAACCGTCGCTGATAAACAGGCTGCTAGTGTGTGCGTGAGAGGAGCGGCTGAGTAGGCCAGCTACGTGAGAGGAGCGGCTGAATAGAGCACCTAGAGTACCCACTAGGCCACTACGCAGGTGTACTTCCCCTGCATTGATAGTACAGCGATGGTTCTAGAGAACAGTAGTACCCTCCACTTCCAACTGTAGCTCCTTGGCCCTGAGATTCAAGAGTTCAAAACTGGTGCACTATACAAGACTAGACTAGAAGTACAGTACATTGCACTACTAGTTGAGAAAAGTAGTACTAGTACTGCTACAGTACGAGTACGTACTCCTCCGTCACATAATGTACGACGTTTTTTGACACTAGTTGGCGTGTATAAAAATGGCAAAAACATACCCAAAATTTCTTAATCCACGCCAAAAACTACTACCTAGTGCCAAAAATTTTTTACTAGTGCTATTATTTACAGTATAATGCAATCCCATAACGTTCCATAATGCTAGTACTAGTACTCCATGGTACCAAAAACTACTACCTAGTGCCAAAAATTTCTTACTAGTGCTATTATTACTAGTGCTATTATTTACAGTAGTAAATAATAGCCTCACCCTTTTGCTGAGGAACGATCTACAGTTGGAAGGGACGAGGCCCTGCGGTTATTACGCTCTTATCTCCTCCTCGCCAGTTCCCCTCCTCCCGAAGAGAAGGCAGATCGTTGCTGCTCCCATGGATTCGCCAAGCGGTTCTCCTCCTTGTCGGGGCTGGGAGACCTTGGACGACGATCCTCTCAGAGAAATCGCACGCCGCTCCGACGTCCTCACCGCCGCAAGACTCGGTGTTTCCTGCACCAACTTTTTCAAGACACTGCTTAAAAAGGCTTGGGAAAAGGCCATGCTTGTTGGTCTTCCATGCGTCCTCGAGGAGAAGGTTCTTCTATGGGACAATTCTTCGAACAGTCCACCGCTCCCTCGCCATGGTTGAACGTTGACTCCGCTAGAGTTGACGACGTTGAGAGGTAGTCGGATTTTATCCGATGAGCAGGTCAGTAATGGAGTTTGATCATGTAGTACTTAGTTATTCCATTTCCATCCCGTAATTTCTTCGCTGCCCACCGTCTTATATATAGGTCTGGGTCGGTGCCAACGAATATTGGCTTGCATACCTCCGGCCGGATACCACCATGATTTTGCACAACATCCACAGCACTGCGGCCGTTCCGGTAGACCCCTTCTCCACCATTGGGATCGGCCTTCCGGACTGGCTGGGCAAGAATACGTATGATGATGCCTACATGAGATTGAAGAAGATAGCAATTGCGGACCCGCCGACAAAGTGACGCGGCTACAACGATTACTATCTCATCGCGGTGTTCGACATAAGGATTGCCATCAACGCAGGAGGCAGTAACGGTAGAGGCTGGCGCATGTTGGCGGCGGCAGATTTGTACCCCTACACGTTCGAAGATGTTGTGCGCCATCTAGGCGGCATCTTCGTGGTGACAAGCCAGGGGACTTGTTTCATCTGGTTGACATCCTACGGTACGGGAGATTACAAACGGAATGCACAACCATCATTTGCATCCCTAACGGTACTCCATTATTTTGCAGGGACCAGTCATCCCCCGATCAAAATAAGATCGCTGGTCCTGGATGTGCAATTGCATCCGTGATTCGGTCTAACCTGGAACCTTGTAGCTGACATTGGCATATTGGGATCAACTATCTTAGCAGTCGTTACCCATGGTACCACTGATGTGCAACATGGTCACATAATCTACCACGATCGGACCATCACCATCTACCCAGGTATTCCATTTTTTAACCCTCTCGCCTTCTCTTTCATTGTTGTACTAGTAGTATACTTTGTACTCCCTCCTTTCCGGTTTACAGGGCTTATCTCAAAATTTTAGTTTTTCCATTTTATAAGGCTCAATTTGGTTGTTTCCCATCACATGTTCACATTCCGAGGTGCATTAAATCATTGCATGCAAGTATTAAGAGAAAATTGACCAATGCACTTAATTTATGCATGCATGCATTGCAATTAATGCATTGGTAAACATACTTTTTGAGGAAAACAAGAGCATTAATTGGGTGCTTTTGCAAACTACAAAAAGTATTCCACCATTCACCATCTACTTTGGTTGGTGAGATTTTTGAATTGAGCCTTATAAACCGGAAAGGAGGGAGTAGTACTAGTAGGAGTACTTTTAAACTTGGAGGACGCGTATAGCTAGCTAGGCCATTGAAGACTTGAACCCACTAGCTGCCACCATTTTTGTTTTTCCATGTCTTACTATCTCATCCATGTAGCCAAGAGTGGCTATATATAATAAGCCGGTTATTTTACTTCCTCTATACCGGAGTAGTACTATTTGCTGCACAGTATTACTGACCGCCACATTTGAGCACAACATTATTATGCATGGACCTTGACTATGTACGTCACCATGTGTCCAGATCTAGGATGTCGCGTGTACCGGATGAACGGCGCCGAGTTCGACCCCCGTGATACTACGTGGGTGCCGAGGAACACTCTTGGAGAGTACTTTCTTTTCATCGGGGACAATTACCCCGTTGTGAAGCGGATGCCACCTTCCATGCACGACACGGAAGGCCTGCCGTTCATGAAGCATGGTTGTGTCTTCAGTGCGCACCGCCGGATGAACGACATGCTGGAACACGCTATCCCTGATTTATGTCGCTTTAGCTTGGATGAGTCTCCATCATGTGGAACCGGACTAGAAAGCTGCGACAATGATTCCCGTTGCCTACCGCTATGGATCGTGCCATCCATGAAGAACACCTGGGACTGGAACCTGGAGGAGGACATGTAGCCCATCTATAACATGTAAGTGGAGTAAGGTAATTGTGAACGGTAGCGCTGTGAATATATGTAGACTAGTCGTGCACAAATTTATCACATGAGTTGGAGATGAACTTGTGTGGCATAGTGGCATTTGTCCTTTAGAATTTGTTACTAGTAAATGTGTTATGTGTATGTGCAACTTGTGTGGTTGTTGCACGGGCTCCAACACGCTCTTTGAGAAAAAAAGGTGGCACAGCTTTGGATATACGTGACGTGGCGGCATCATACAGTAGCATCATTCGCTATAGTTGTACTAGTACACTCCTACTAGGACAACAACTCCTATAAAACCTTGTGCTTGGATCTTTGCCTCTTCGGGAGGTTCAACAGTTCGTACTCGTGTGAAGCTTGCACTTGGCTCTTCGCCTCTTCGGAAGGTCCAACAATGATGATACTACAGTTTAATATGCTTCTGGCAATCTGACACCGATTGAACTGCTGCATGTCCACCGCGAGGGCGAGGGTGAGGGAGAGGGAGAGGGAGAGGGCGTTGTAGTCAAAACCCTCTCCTCGTCCTGTGAACCACCGCGCGCGTGGGCGAGGGAGAGGCGTAGTAAGCAAGCTTCTCCTTGTTCGGTGAGTTGACGGGACACATCAAAGCAGTACTAGTACTAGTAGTAGTAGTCCATACTGCGTCCTTTCCGATTAATATGGCTTAATTTGAAACGAGAAAAATACACTGGCGGTCAACATATGTAACAATACGCTCTTTACGGTCACTATATATAGTTTTGCGGCGATTATGCTATCACTAGCTCATCGTAGAGCACCGTATTGCACCCTACTGGCCTGCCACATAGTCGACGTGGCACTTTGTTGACTGGTTAAATTGTCACCTGGTTTCTGGGTCCCACCTGTCAGTTGGCAGAGCAAAGAAATCCGTTAAACAAAACTTTACGCAGGCGCGACACAAGTCCAACCCTTGCGTGCGAAGCGCCCTGGCTGTGTATGTGAGTGCATGCACGTGTCCTCCCTCGGTCTTGCAACAAAGAGTGTACTACATGATGTACATCTACACTTCCAATGCATTTAGCCTTTAATCTAAATCGATATTGATTGACTAATGCACCAACTTGTGCTGTAGGTATAGGCTGCATGTCTATCCTTAATTACAGCATGCAATGGCTTTCATTTAATCTTCTTATCTCAATGGTCGCATGCACACATGTAAATGTACAGTCTTTCACGAACGTAGGGAGTAGGTTGAGCACTTGAGCGTGAGCGTGTGTGTTGCCTCGTGTGCTGTGTGCCGCATGGGTGCGTGAGTGTTGCGTCCGTCCATGTGTACATGTGAGTGTTGCATGTTGCATGCATGCATGCATGCATGGGGCTTACTCCCTCCCATTGACATGTTCATATTTCAAGCTTCCTCTGTTCCCTCCATATGGTGATACTCCCTCTGTTCCCAAATAGTACGAAGTAAAAGCCTCCCTCTATTCCCAAATACGGAGTATTTGCCTTTCTACAGATTTCAACAAGTGACTAGGTATGGAGCAAAATGAGTGAAGTGAGCGTAGATGCATAGGGATAGTGTAGAAAGGAAGTCCTCGCGATCCGTTTATTCCCCATCTCGGTCAGAGAGAACTATTCAACTAGTCTTCGCAGTAAAGTGACAATACACGCTGCAGCAGATGGGACACGTAATTAATAAGCTGAACCAGCGTGTTGGTGTTACTAAATCAGCCTTACCCAGTACTGCCATCATGTGTGCCAGTAGAGCACGCTTTCGCAAATATGCCTACGCACCTCTGTACTCCATTAACTAACATATGGGCCCTGTTGTGGTAGACCCACATGTCATCGGTGTAACTATTTACACTTCGAAGGACGGTATATCCTGGTAGTAGTACTAGTAGAATTGAGATTGAATGCACTTTCTTCCCCGTCTTCCACTCTTCTTCCTCCTCTCTTCTTCTTCCTCCTCTCTTCCCCATCGTCGGCCGCACACCATTTACCCCCGCTCACTGCTCGCCCGCCCGCGGCATCTACCTTGGTAGCTCGCGCGTACCATACCCCCCTGCTCACTGCTCGGCCACACGAGGAGAAGCTTCTTCGCTCGCCCGCCCGGGTCCACTTCCCCGCTGGCTCGCAGGCACTGAAAATCCCAATGGCAGAACCGACTGACACGCAGAGCCGCGATTGGAATTCCCTTCCCGATGTTCTCTTGGAGCAGATCTGTAGTTGTATAGACCTACTCAGCACCGTCCGTCTGGCCGCATGCTCGGTGTCTTTGTACCGTCTACTCGTCTGCAACTGGCCGGCTCTTTTCAAGACACCCTGCTTGCTGATGCCCGGTCCTCGCAGGTGGCCCAGACACCGACTTGACGATCCTACGGAGGTTTCCGTAGTGCCCCTCGACATGCTACCGCTACCCGTCCACCTGCCCTTCATGCGCGGCCACTACTAGGCGGGCATGAAGGCCAACTGGATCGTCCTCATCCACCAATCTGGTAGTCCATGGCGTCTCGTGGATATCTACACCCAGCGAGAGATCACCCTTCCATCTTTGGATACCACCGCCATCGAGCCTCGCGGCCCGCCGGACACTCCTGCCTACTACGCACGAGACGTGTCAAGCTTTTGGCTCGACCTCCGTTTGCATAAAGTTGTAATCTGCGAAGTGCCCACACCATCAGAAGACTACATGGATTACAAGTTCATTGCCTTGTTCAACAAGGGATTAGTCTATCTGGAATCCGGTCGCCATACATGGTTATGGCTCATTATCAATCCTGTTGAGGAAATATTTCTGTCTGATGCTATAGTGCATGATGGCATCGTTTACGCGGTCGACGCACAGATTGGCTACCTATATTGGTGGAATCTATCATCGTGTAATTGTTCTATCTCATCTCATCTTTACCTTATGAATACGACTGCATGTTCATTTGTTACAAATTTAGAATGCATAGCATGTCTATAACCACATCATTGCTATATGTTCCTCTCATTTCCTAGATTTTTATGACCACACATGTTATTGTTAGAGTTGATATGAGAACAGTCGGCATCTAATGATTGTTAGAATACATATTATGAGCATAACATCATGATTGCTATATGTTACTCTCGTTTACAAGATTTTTATAACAACGCATGTTATTGCTTAGAGTTGATATGAGAACAGTAGTAGTAAGTGCTATGGTAGAATATGAGTAGGCGCTATCATAGCTGTTTTCCTCTCATTGTTACATGATGTTTGAACCATGACATATTGCTAGAATATGAAAGCCATTGGCTTATTTTTTTTAACTTGGGGTATGATTATGACCACGGCATTACAATTCTCTGTCTATGATATGTGTCACTGTTACAATAATCTTAATTCCACACATACTCTGAACATGATTGTTTATTTTTGTCCTTTTGGTCTCCAATTTGAATTGTTGCAGCAGACACAAATGCGCTGGCCTTCATGATTCCAGGACCTGGAATCATACCAGCCGATGGGTGGTGGTTTATCGCTCGTTCAGCTGACGGCGGTCATTTGATGCTCATTCGCACGTACCAAATTGACCAAATCATTACATCAAACCACATGCAGTACAATGCATGGGGCGTTCGTGACATTGATGGCTATGGCTGCTTCGTGTTCGAGAAAGATCCCAGCTCCGTTGGGTCAGGCGTATTCAACTGGAGGCGGGTTTACAACCTCGGCAACCAGTCCTTGTTCCTCGGGCTCAATTATCCGATCATCCAACGAATCATCGATCATATCATCGGCGATGATTACTGTGCTATGCAACTTCCATTCGCGAGGGGGGGCTGTGTTTACACATCATACCATGGGTTTCATGAATCACCATATCCAGAGATTCGTCGACACAGCTTGTTGCCAGATAATCTTCAGTGTGTGAAAGGCATCAAGCTTCCATGCGATGGATGGCTTTTGCAAACCCGACATGCGGCGATGTGGTTCATGCCAACAGCAAATATGCACAACTTGATTCGTGCTGATATCTAGACTGAGCCATGTATTCTGCTGCTGTAGCACGACCCTCTTTTGTTGGATATTATGTATTGTTGTTAGTTTGAAGCACTCCTCTGGTTTGAAGGATAGATACCTTCCTGGGATCAAGTGCATCCTAACTCAACTGCGTAGGATGTACTGATAATGATGATGGAGATGTTGTGCAGAAGCCATATATATATATATATATATATATATATATATATATATATATATCAGTTAGGCTTCAAGTGCGTACTTGTTAGTTAAACCTATGTATAAATTGTGACACTAAATACGACTAGTAAGTAGTACAGTAGCAGTACGAGTATACGTCGGTCAAATTATTCATCATGTCCACACATTCAATTCACGTGACAACACGCTGCGCGTGAGGTGACACAAGAATCCCGGCGGCATGTTCGGGTATTCTGGACTTCAGATTTGGAGTACCACTTATCTGTCGAAATCTTTCATCATTTACTTAAAACAGTCGATTGATCATACATTGAGTACCATATAACTGGAATTACTGATGCAAGTCGAAGAAGGATTGGCCCTGCTGCCGGCTGGCGTCAAGTTCGATCGCACGGATCAGGAGCTGACCGAGCACCTTGAGGCCAAAGTGAGTGCTGACAGCGCGAGATTTCAGTCTCTCATCGATTTGTTCATACCAAACAGCGAGCACGGCATATGTTACATCCAACCTAAGAAACTTTCAGGTAAGACACCGATCGGCCGTCTACTTGCACAAACATATTTCTTTGTTTATAGCTCTATTTTTCTTTTTAGACGCGGACCTGGTGAAGCAATTACAATTTGACAGTTAATAAAAAGTGAAACAAGTGACTACAACATACCAAAGATGTTATGAAAATGCCAACTAGGTACACTAAAACCTGTATTCCACAATACTGCAGGTATCACACTGAGTGGCCTAAGGAAGCATTTCTTCCAGTGCAATTCCAGGGCATTCAAAAGGGGCGCCTGGACGCGTCGCAAGATACAGTCAGAGTGTGGCATGCACGCGATGTGGCACAAGACCGGCAATACCTTGCCGGTGATGGTCAACGGCCGACAGACGGGCGGCAAAAAAGGTTCTGGTGTTGCACACCAACAAGAACTTCGACCAGCAGAGGACCAACTGGGTGATGCACCAGCACCACCTCGGGGACCTGGAGCAAGAGAAGGAGCGGGAGCTCGTCCTCTGCAAGATTTTCTATCAGACGAACACTAGGGTCAGGAGTAAAAAGATTATAAGTTAGTTTGGTATTGGTAGTTGTACTACCTTGTCGTCCGCAAGTTGGTATTGTTGTTAACGATCTTTTGATATGAATTTGCATTTGCTTCCAACCATCATGCAGAGGGTCGAGGTGGATATAAAGCTGAATCATTTGTTTCGAAACGAATTTTCAGGCACCTGATTTTTATTTGATGGGTAGCATAAGCACCCGCCGTTCGAATTCCTAGTTCTCCATTTTTTTCAAAACAAGTGCATGCACTTATTATCACGATAAAAAAACAATATCCATGTTGCATCCCAGTTATCAGTCTGTACTTGCAGAATTCTCTCGTTTATTGAGCATGTATATTGTTTTTTCAGGTCGAGCAAGTTTCAACTAGGCTGTAGATTGCCCAGGGTTGTTTTGTTTTTAACAGGCCCAGCCCATGACGACAACGGGGCACAAAGATCCAACAGGTATCTACTGGCCTCTGGCCCGCCAGCGTTAGTTATATTTTGTCTTACAACATCCGCAGGCAGTTTTTTTACTGAATCAAACACACAGCCCAGTTCTATTTTCCTCTTGAAACGCATGTCCTACATCCATTTTCTAATCTCTACCTATAGTTTTACTAGTTCATATACACGTATCATTATATTGAAAACACATAAAAATACCTTTTCATATTTACATCCTTATTTTTGTTGTTTTTACCCACCCAGCGCTGATTTTTTACCACTGGTTTTCCCTTAAACCAACTAAATTGTCCCACGTCTTATTTGCTTACAAAAACAAAACGATTTTTTTGGCAAATCAATAAGTTCTTAAAAAATGTTTATCATTTCGGGATTACAACAGTTCGGACTCCACCGAAATATGCAAAATAAGGTTGGACTTTTTGACCGTGGTCCTGGGCAGAAAATGGGCTGTAATAAATTACTTAAGAATTAGCAAATGGGCTTTATGTTGTATGCCACAGATTTGGAGGCTGACTTTTGGGCCTACTAAGTTCATGCGTACACAAGGTTTCTCAAAAAAGAAACTTAGTCGACAATCCACTCTACCAGCGTCAGACCGTTAGATGTCAATCTAACGGCAATCGTGCTTCTTCAGTCTCTGATCTTCCTGCCCCAGCCGCCCAAACCAGCGCCATCGAAACCGCCTGCTCCCGCCTCCCGTGGCCGGCAGTGCTGCCGGGAAGGCCTCACAGCCCCATCATACTCACATCCCTGGCCTGTCTATCCCTCTACTCACCCACACCTCATGTTATTTTCCGGCGACGGCAGCCGAACCAGTCAACCCTCGTAATCTCCACCGCGTGGGCGGCCACTACCGTGTCTTCCCCGGCTCTGTGTCGTTCCCTTCGTAGGCCTCGCCGTCGTCCACCGCCTGGTGCTCTCGGCGCGGTGTGGTCAACGATGTCCGGCCAACGGCCGTAGTGCTTCTTCAACCTCTGGTCTTCTTTCCCCAGCCGCCCAAAGCAGCGCCGGTCGTGTCGCATGCTCCTGCCTCCCGTGGCCGGCTGTGCTGCCGCGGAGGCCTCACCGTCTCCATACCACTCCCACCACTGGCCATGCCATCCCTCCACTCACCCACACCCCCTGTTATTCTGCGGCGACGGCAGCCTCACACCGCAGCCGAACCAGTGAACCCTCGTACTCCTTTCCACGTGGGCATCCACTGCCGCGTCTTCCCCGGCTCCGCGTCGTCCCCTTCCTAGGCCTCGCCGTCGTCCACCGCCGTGGTGCTCTCGGCGCGGCGTGGTCAATGTGGTGAACGACCGACTTCCATCGGAAGAGTACTGTACGTGGAGAGGCTGACAGCTGGGTCCATGGCCACAGCCCAGTTTTTTTGTGATTTGCCAAGTAAGTCGCTTTATCAGGCCTGTTGGGTTGCAAATCTTTCAAGACGAGGAGAGCTTCATTCGGCTGGCCGAGGAAATGGCCCATCAGTAATGAGAAATGGGTTGTACATTTTTAAAACACATCAAACCGGCAATTAGTTTAAAATATTTTTTTCATTTCGAGATTTTAAATTATATTAATTTTTATGCATGGTGAATTTGTTGGATTTTATATTGATATACATTTATTTTTAAAATCAGTTTGAATGTGAGTCGAAATTTCGGGATTAAAAACAGTTCGGACCGCACCTAAATATGCAAAATTTTGTGAATTTTTTAACCGTGGCCACAATATGGGCTGTAATGCTAACAAAAAGAATATGGGCTCCAAAAAAACCTTAAGAATTAGCAAATGCGCTATAAATTATTAGAAATAATGGCAGATGGGGTGTATGCTGTTTTCCACAGATTTGAGGCTTTCCTAAAAAAAAGGTTGACGCACAAGCAGTGACTGTTGGATGTCCATCGAACGGCCGTCGTGCTTCTTCAATCTCTGCTCTTCCTGCTCCAGCCGCTCAAACAAGCGCCGACGGGACTGCCTACTCCCTCCTCCCTGTGGCCGGCTGTGCTGCCGCGCATGCCTCACCGCCCCACCGTACTCCCATCGCTGGCCTAGCCATCCCTCTACTCACCCACACATGTTGTTATTCTCCGGCGACGGCAGACGAACCAGTAAACCCTCGTACAGTCGTACTCGCCTCCGCGTGGGAAACAACTGCCGAGTCTTCCCTGCCTCCGTGTTGTTCTCTTCCTAGGCCTCGCCGTCGTCAACCACCCTGGTGCTCTCGGCGCGGCCTGGTCAACGTGGTCAACGACCAACATGCATCTGAACTGGATTGTACATGGAGTGGCCGACAGCTGGGTCCATGGCCGCACGCAAGGAAATGCCTCCTTATTACACGCAAAATAATGATTCCTCCACCTGACATCAGGGACCCACCGAAAGGGCCTCTGTATTTCGCAAAAAAAACGTTACCGCCGCTGACAGCTCGGACCCACCAGCTATATCTTTGCACGCAAGGAAGTGCCTCCTTATTACGCACAAAAAAAATGAATACTCCCCATGTTAGCTGGGACCCACCTTGGTGGCAGGCTGACTTGTGGGCCTACTAAGTTGACGGGGACGGAGGGCTTTGTCAACTTAGTCAATATGCACGATTCTAGATCCAGTGACCGTACGATATCCATCCAACGGTCGTAGTGCTTCTTCAACCTCTGGTCTTCTTGCTCTAGCCGCCCAAACCAGCGTCGGTCGTGCCTCGTGCTCCTGCCTCCCGTGGCCGGCTGCGATGCGGCGGAGGCCTCACCGCCCCTACTACTCCCACCGCTGGCCAGGCCATCCCTCTACTCACCCACACCCCCTGTTATTTTGCGGCGACGGCAGCCTCACACCGCAGCGAACCAGTGAACCCTCGTACTCCTCTACGCATGGGCATCCACTGCCGCGTCTTCCCCGGCTCCGCGTCGTCCCCTTCCTAGGCCTCGCCATCGTCCATCGCCCTGGTGCTCTCGGCGCGGCGTGGTCAACGTGGTCAAGGAACGGCTTCCATCGGACATGGACTAAACGTGAAGAGGCTGACAGCTGGATCCACGACCGCAGCAAGGAAGTGCCTCCTTATTACATGCAAAATAATTATTCCTCCACCTGACAGCGGGGACCCACCGGATGGGCCACCGTATTTCGTGAAAAAAACATTTGCCCCTGACTGTTGGGACCCACCAGCTACATCTCCACACGCAAGGAAGTGCCTGACAGTCGGGACCCACCTGGTCAAAGCGTACGTAGCGTTGTCATTCTGGTTGCGAACGTGTACGTACATATATACTGGTGGATGTAGAGGCGCGCACGTGTCGTAGTAGAGGCGGCCAGGGTGCAAGAAAGAAAATACGGCCACGTATGTGTACATACGGGCGGGGTCTCGAACGCCTACTCGCGCATACGTACGGCGAAGGCTCATTGACATGGCTAGGTTGGAACGGAGAAACAGCGTCGTCGTCGTGTTCATGGGGAGGCAACGGAATGCATCGTGTTCATGGGGAGGCAACGGAATGCGTCGTGTTCATCAGGAGGGCTTGGACGGAACAGGCGATGGAAACGAGGCCTGGCGTACCGCAGAACGGAGGAAACGGCCTTATGTTCGACCGGCCACGTTTGAAATGGGATCATGTTCATCGGGAGGGGTCTCGCGTACCATAAAACGGAGGAAACGGACCTCCTACAGTCGAAACGGGGGTCTTGTTGATCAGGAGGGGTGTGGCGTACCGCAAAATGGAGGAAACGGACTTGTGTTGGAGCGCTACGGTCGAAACGGGGGTTGTCGGTGTCAAAACCGGTGGATCTCGGGTAGGGGGTCCCGAACTGTGCGTCTAGGCGGATGGTAACAGGAGACAAGGGACACAATGTTTTTACCCAGGTCCGGGCCCTCTCGATGGACGTAAAACCCTACTCCTGCTTGATTAATATTGATGATACGGGTAGTACAAGAGTAGATCTACCACGAGATCAGAGAGGCTAAACCCTAGAAGCTAGCCTATGGTATGATTGTTGTTCGACCTACGGACTAAAACCCTCTAGTTTATATAGACACCGGAGAGGGTTAGGGTTACACAGAGTCGGTTACAACGGAAGGAGATCCACATATCTATATCGCCAAGCTTTCCTTCCACGCCAAGGAAAGTCCCATCCAAACACGGGACGAAGTCTTCAATCTTGTATCTTCATAGTCCTGGAGTCCGGCCAACGGTTATAGTCCGGCTATCCGGACACCCCCTAATCCAGGACTCCCTCAGTAGCCCCTGAACCAGGCTTCAATGACGACGAGTCCGGCGCGCAAATTGTCTTCGACATTGCAAGGCGGGTTCCTCCTCCGAATACTTCGTAGAAGATGGCGAACACAAGGATAGTGTCCGGCTCTGAAAAATAAGTTCCACATATTGCCATAGAGAGAACAACATTTACACTAATCTAATCTACTGACGTACCCCGCAGTATGACATCACACTACGGCCAAGTCTTTATTCGAATCGTTTTGTTGTCCCACCTCAGCATGTTTAGCGAGGCGGTTTCCTTGGCACGTCTTGTCAAAGCAGAGATCGTGTCCCCTTATTCCGGGATTCTCATCAATACGGGCGTGGGTAACCCAACCACGCCATTGATTACGGCACTTGGGAGATAAGCGAGTTTTACCAGGCTGGTGGGGGCACGCAGTTTCGTCCGCCCATATAAGGGGATAAGGATCCACCTTTTCACCTACGCCTTCTTCCTCCTTCGCTCATCTGCTTCCGCATACTTGAGCTCCAGTGCCCAAGTTCGCACTCCCCACCTCAACCTTCTCCAGCCATGTCCGGAGCGGGAGGCAAGTGGATGGCCTCCTCCGTAACGGAGTGGCACATCAAAAAGCTGAGGAAGGCCGGATACTTGTCTGATGACATCGCGCACCGGCTTCCCGAAAAGGGGCAGCTCCTCCCCACCCCAAGGCCCCATGAGAGGGTGGTGTTCCTCACCCATTTCCTCCGCGGACTAGGTTTTCCTCTCCACCCATTTGTCCGGGGTCTCATGTTCTACAACGGCCTAGATTTCCATGATCTGGCCCCAAACTTCATCCTCAACATCTCGGTGTTCATCGTCGTGTGTGAGGCCTTCCTCTGCATCCCACCCCACTTCGGTTTATGGCTGAAGACTTTTAACATCAAGCCGAAGGTAGTGCGCGGCTGCCAGCCGGAGTGCGGAGGTGCCATGGTGGAAAAAATGCCCAATGTACTATGGCTCGAGGTCTCTTTCATGGAGACCCTAAAGTGGTGGCAATCGGGGTGGTTCTACATCACCGAGCCGCGTGACCCTAAATGGGTCGCAGCCCGCGAGTTCCGATCCGGAGCTCCTACGCGGCTCACCTCCTGGAAGGAGACGGGCCTATCATGGGGCAAAATGGGAGAGCTGACCGGACTCCAAACATGCGTCCAAACCCTGGTGAACAAGAAGCTCAAGCTTGTCAATGTAGTCCAGATCATGCTCATCCGCCGGATACTCCCGTGCCAACAACGGGCTTTCACCTTGTGGGAGTTCAATCCGGCCCAGCACCAAACCCTGAGCAGGTTCTTCAACACAACGTACGAGGATGCCTGGAAGGTGCTATTCAAGGGTGCTGAAGCTCTCGCATCCGCTACCGAGGATCGCGGTTTCAGTGCACAACGTCAAACCAGCGCGGTAAGCTGTTTTTACCTCTTATAGGATATTTATTTCTCATAGTTTGACTCTATGCGGATCTAAACTCCCTTACCTTTAGCAGGACTGGCAGGAGATGTCCGGACAGATCAACTGTCCGGCTCCTCTGCCCGAAGACCCAGCGGACGCCCGCTTGACGGGGCTGCTGGTTCCGGCACCCTACGTGGTGCCGAAGAAGAAGGCCAAGAAAAAGGCCACGGGAACTCGAAAGAGTTCCCGGCATCTGGTGGTGTCGGAGTCGTCGTCCGCCGACTCCAAGACGCACTCCTCCCGTGAAGACGAGGAGGAGGAAGAAAAGGCCCCTTCCCCTCCAGCGGGGGGAGGAAAAAAAAGGAAGGCCGCCCCAACTGGGAAGGCCGAAGGGTCCAAGAAGGGGAAAATCCTTCTTCCGGACTACTCCACCAACGCCGACGACGGCGAAGAGGAGTGGCCGCACAGGCACAGGGCCAAGCCCCTGGCGAAATCGTAAGTGTTCGGATACCAGAATGACTCATGGCGTTCCTTTATTGCATAGCTTTTCCTAACGCCGAATACATTTATGCAGTCCGCCCAAAGACGGGCTTGACACGTCGTCGAGCGGTTCCCTAGATTCATCGGATGTGAACAGTACTTCACTACCGGCCGCCTCCTCCCCTCACCCTATGAATAACGCCGAGGTCTTGTCCCAGGAGGCTGCAGGCCAGGAGGAGGTGGTTCCGGAGGCGCCGCAAGGCGACCTCCCGGACTCCAGGCGCCCAGGGCACAAAACCCCTAAGGGCTCCGAGCCGGCCCTAGGCCGGACACCGCTCCAGAACCTTCGAAGGTTCCGGAGTCCGGCAGGCGTCCCCCTAAGAAGAAGGGCAAGCCTACTATGCCGGTGACCTCCGCCCAACCGGAGGCATCGGATAACTTGCTGGAGGTGCTTAACGGCGCCTCCATCGACGAGGAGCACCACACTATTATGAGTGCGGTGATTCAGAAGGTTCAGTCTGCTAATAGCGGGCTGACCGAAGCTTGTGCCAGCCTGTTGACAGGCTTTGAGGTATGTAAAAGATATGTAAAAATATTACCGCATAGGCAGTAGCCCCTGATGCTCTGTTTGGCGTTCGGAAAGAAAAGCCGAATAGAGGATCTAATTATATTCGCAGGAGTCTAACAAAAGTAAGTCAATTTGCGTATGCAGGCTTCGCTGCTGGCGTCTGCCGCACTGACTGCGGAGGTGGACACGCTGAAGCAGAACCTTGAGCGGTCCGAGCAAGAGCTCGGCCTTGCCAAGAAGCAACTCGAGGACAAAGAAGGTAAGAGATACCTTACTGAAATATAAAAAAGGTGTGATTGCAAGAAAATGACAGGATTAATGTGGCAATTGTAGGGGCCACAACTGAGGTGGCGGCCCTTAAGCAAGCGTTGTCCGAGGCCGAAGAGAAGGCGGCCACAGAGCGTACCGAGCGGGAGAGGCAGGAGGCGTGGGTTGGCGAGGTGCAGCAAGAGCTCCGGGCTCTCATGAAAAAACATGAGAGTTTGGAGCTTGACTCGAAGACGCGAGAATCCGAGCTCACGCTGGCCATTGAAAATGCCAAGTCTGCCAAGGCCGAAGCCCAGAAGGCCCTCCAAGAGGTTGAGGCGATGAAGAAGATAGCGGCGGGTAAGGCTTTCTTTATGCAAAGCAAGCATGTGAAAGTGAATTACTTGTTACTTACCCGAATCCGGAGCTCTCCAGGAGCATTCGCAGATTTGCCCCGCAGCGTGTCCGATGCCGCCGCCTTCTATCGAGCCGAGGAGGGCAGCTCAATGGAGAAGGTGTTCTGGTCTCAGTACGCTGAGGCCGGACACACGGTGCCTTTGAGCGACTAGTTGAAGCAACTGGTCGAGCTCCACAAGGTGGCCGAACAGGCCCTGAAGGGCTTCATAGTTCGGCTGTGACCTGGAGAGGCCCTTCCTGGGAGCTACTTCGGGCTGGTGAGGCGGCTGGTGGACGCCTGTCCGAGGCTTGAGGTCGTCAAGCGCTCCGTCTGCATCGAGGGTGCCCGTAGGGCCCTTGCCCGTGCTAAGGTGCACTGGGGCAAATTGGATGCCGTGAAGCTTGTGAAGGACGGGCCGCCACAGGGCAAGGAGCATCGCCACCCCGAGATGTACTACGAGGGTGTCTTGAAGGGTGCCCGCCTTGTGGCGGATGAATGCTCGAAAGATGTAATATTTGAGTGAAACTTTGTTCGTTTTATCCTGTGCGCTGAAAACTTGTTCATATGCGCTATGCAATGCTTGTTTAATTTAAAATATTACCTTCTGTGCGGCCGTTTATTACATTTGAGAGATGGCGAGTCGTCGGCTTCTGCCCCCATGCCACGAGTGCTGGGGTGTTCGGGATAAACCTGAGCACTCTTTTTCCCATTCTTGGGTCCTTCGAGGGAGGTGCTCAGCGCAATGAACAAGGCAATCAAACTATAATGCGTTATCACTCTCACTTAGCCATAGAATTCTATAATTTTAAATTTCGGCGAAGCCCCTAGTATTCGGAAGACCGAGTTCGGGGCACTATACACGCCTAGGCCGGACAAAGCCGGCTCCTCGCTCTAAGCGGCATAAGTCTTTAGGGACTCGGAACCTTCCCGAACAGCGACCAGCTCTCGCCCTATCATGACAGTCAGTTTTAGCTTTCTCTACTGAGGTGCTTAGGCCCAGCTCAATTGGGGCACAATCGCAGTAGTTCTCCCAGCGCTACCTTAGCCGATATAGCGGAACATAAGGTACCAAAACATGGGAGCCGGGCAAACCCAACTATTGACCAAAGACATGATTCGGAGCTGATGCATATAATGCTATAAGATCGGAGGGACGCACTTGTGAAAGTGTTCGAACTTCTCACGCCGTGTTATGGGGTGCGTGAGCCCCTGGCGTATTGGTCGTACTAAAGTGTACGGGTGCTGAATGTCATAACTGAACATATATATTTAAAAAATAAATGAATAGAGAATGCAGTAATAAGCTGAAGCTAAGCATTGTTTATTTTAAAATGCTGCTGTAAAAGCAGAACGATACAAATAGTGCGATAAGCAAGAGATGGGACTATTTGACATGTCCCCCTCCAGGGGCGAGCTGCGAGATGATATGTAAGGCAGGTATTTTGCTCATTATAGAGACCACCTAGGAATTCGGCGTAGCTTCCTGCCTCCTTGGTTGTTGCATCGTGTGTTCGGCGATTTTATTGCCGGACAGGCCTTCCGGATGATAGAGTCCTGAAAGTAAGAAAAAAGGACGAAATCGGAGCCCCTGGTGCGGTTGAGCCGTATTTAGGGCAAGCCGTGGACGTGCCCCTCCCCCTGTGCCCATGGAATTTTCAGAGTGTAATTATGTACCCGTAGTACTGATTTCGCAGTTTTGTGAGGGCTGGGGTTGGGGCCGTATTGCTACGCTTGCTCGGAACATGTCGGGCGGTCTTGTTGTAGGTTACTCCGGGCGCATTTGACGGTGTCCGGACGTTTTAGAGCCGGACTGGAGGATTGCCTTGAGAGGCTGCTCTGTACTTCCGCTGCCAGCGCCGCCGTATGATCCTCTGTTCGGAGAGAGCATTCGGTGTTTCCATTGACCGTGATGACTCCTCGAGGGCCTGGCATCTTGAGCTTGAGGTATGCGTAGTGCGGCACCGCATTGAATTTTGCAAATGTGGTGCGTCCGAGCAGTGCGTGATAGCCACTGCGGAAGGGACTATGTCGAAGATTAACTCCTCGCTTCGGAAATTATCCGGGGATCCGAAGACCACTTCGAGTGTAAGGGAGCCAGTACAGTTGGCCTCCACACCTGGTATGACGCCTTTAAAGGTCGTTTTTGTGGGTTTAATCCTCGAGGGATCTATGCCCATTTTCTGCACTGTATCCTGATAAAGCAGGTTCAGGCTGCTGCCGCCGTCCATAAGGAATCTAGTGAGGTGAAATCCGTCAATAATTGGGTCAAGAACCAACGCGGCGAATCTGCCATGACAGATGCTAGTGGGGTGGTCCCTTCGATCAAAAGTGATCGGGGAGGAGGACCATGGGTTGAACTTTGGGGCGACTGGCTCTAACGCGTATACGTCCCTGAGTGCACGCTTCCGCTCCCGCTTGGGAATGTGGGTTGCGTATATCATGTTCACCGTCCGCACTTGTGGGGGGAAACCCTTCTATCCACTATTCTTCGGCGGCCGGGGCTCCTCCTCGTCATCGCTATGCAGCCCCTTGTCTCTGTTTTTGGCATGTAACTTGCCTGCGTGCTTGAACACCCAACAATCCGTGTTGGTGTGATTGGCTGGCTTTTCGGGGGTGCCATGTATCTGGCACAAGCGATCGAGCATTCGGTCCAAACTGGACGGGCCCGAAGTATTTCTCTTGAATGGCTTTTTCCGCTGACCGGGTTTAGAGCCTCTGAATCCGGCATTAACTGTCGTATCCTCAGCGTTGTCGCCGTTAATGCGGCGCTTGTGCTTGTTGCGACGCGACCTGCCATTGCTGTCCTTGGTATCCGAATTACCAGGGCTCTTGTTCATGTTATTACTATGAGCTAGCCAGCTGTCTTCTCCCGCGCAAAAGCGGGTCATGAGTGTCGTGAGGGCTGCCATGGATTTCGGCTTTTCCTGTCCTAGGTGCCGGGCAAGCCATTCGTCACGCATGTTATGTTTGAAGGCTGCTAGGGCCTCTGCATCCGGACAGTCGACGATCTGATTTTTCTTGGTTAGGAACCGTGTCCAGAATTGTCTGGCCGATTTCTCTGGCTGCTGAATTATGTGGCTTAGGTCATCGGCGTCTGGTGGTCGCACATAGGTGCCCTGGAAATTGTCGAGGAATGCGGCTTCCAGGTCCTCCCAACAACCAATTGATTCTGCTGGCAAGCTGTTGAGCCAATGTCGAGCTGGTCCTTTAAGCTTTAGTGGGAGGTATTTGATGGCGTGTAGATCATCGCCGCGGGCCATGTGGATATGAAGGAGATAATCCTCGATCCATACTGCGGGATCTGTTGTGCCATCGTATGATTCGATGTTAACGGGTTTGAAACCCTCGGGGATTTGATGATCCATAACTTCATCTGTGAAGCATAGTGGGTGTGCGGCGCCTATGTACTGGGCTATATCACGACGTAGCTCGAATGAGCTTTGTCTGCTGTGTTCGGCCCGGCCGGATTTGCTGTATCCGGCGTGACGGTTATCGTCTCGAGTCGTGGGGCGCCCACGTGATCCGTAGATCGATCTTGTTTGCCTTGCCTTGTCCTCCAACATATCGCGCAGGTCTAGCGCGTTTCCCCGTGACTTGGTATTTTTTGAGCGATGCCGGGGTGCGGCTTGAACGGAGGGTCGTGAGGCCTCTCTGTCGCGGCCACGAGGTGGCCGATCGGCCGCGTCATGCGCTGGTGATGTAGGTTTAGGTGCTTCCTCCTCTAAGCGGGGTAGCAGCCTGCGCTTTGGGTAGCTCTTGGAGGGGCGTTTGAGTTCATACTCTTTGGCCGCCAGGACTTCAGTCCATCTGTCGGCTAGCAAATCTTGATCAGCTCTAAGCTGTCATTGTTTTTTCTTAAGGCTGCTCGTCGTGTCCATAAGCCTGCGCTTAAAAGCGATCTTGTTCGGCGGGATCCTCAGGCACGACAAATTCATCATCGCCGAGGCTTGCCTCGTCTTGAGGGAGGCATATAATTATCATCCTCCTCCTCTCTGTCTACCTCCCTCTCAGGAGGGTTGGCTTCTCCATCCTCCTGCGCTGAGTCCTGCTGGAGGGAGTTGTCTTCGGCACTGTCCGGGGTGTTATTCTCTCTGGTGCTGGTTTCACCGTTTTTGCTTTGGCAGGACTTAGAGCGGCGCCGCTGACGTCGGCGCTTTGGTTGCTTCTTGGATGGGCCATCCCCCGTTGTTCCGTCGCCGTTGCCTTCTTTGGGTGTATCCACCATATATATGTCATATGACGAGGTGGCCTTCCAGTGCCCTATAGGCGCTGGTTCCTGTTCGTCTCCTACATCGTCGTCCATACCGTCGATGTCTTCGGAGTCGAAGTCTAGCATGTCGGTTAAATCGTCGACAGTGGCTACGAAGTGGGTGGTGGGTGGGCATCGAATTTCTTCGTCGTCCGCATCCCAATCCTGTTGGCCATAATCCGGTCGGGACTCTCCTGACAAAGAGAGAGACCTTAGAGAATTCAGAATATCGCCGAAGGGCGAGTGCTGAAAAATATCCGCAGCGGTGAATTCCATGACCGGTGCCCAATCGGATTCGATTGGCAAGGGCGCGGAGGGCTCGGAGTCCGAAAAGGAGTCCGGCACCTCGGTTACGGGCTTCGCCGAGGGTAAGGCTGGTGTTCGGCTCAATCGACGTAGAGATTGCAGCCTCCAAGGCGGTGTCCAGCCACCCGACCTCGATTGGTGCAGTCGGCTCCGAGCTAAGGGTCGGGGCGGACACGGGTGCGGCCTCCAGGGCACTGTCCGGCGGCAGAGCTAGATCATGCCCTTCATGACAGTGCGGCGCGCCCGGCTGCGGCTCGAATCCGTCGAAGATCAAGTCTCCGCGGATATCAGCCGTGTAGTTCAAGCTTCCAAATCTGACCTGATGGCCACGGGCGTAGCTTTCAATCTGCTCCAGATGGCCAAGCGAATTGGCCCGCAGTGCAAAGCCGCCGAATACGAAGATCTGTCCAGGGAGAAAAGTCTCACCCTGGACCGCATCGTTGTTAATGATCGGAGGAGCCATCGGGCCTAAAAGTGACGACACAGAGGAACTCTCAATGAAAGCACCAATGTCGGTGTAAAAACCGGCGGATCTCGGGTAGGGGGTCCCGAACTGTGCGTCTAGGCGGATGGTAACAGGAGACAAGGGACACGATGTTTTTACCCAGGTTCGGGCCCTCTCGATGGAGGTAAAACCCTACTCCTGCTTGATTAATATTGATGATATGGGTAGTACAAGAGTAGATCTACCACGAGATCAGAGAGGCTAAACCCTAGAAGCTAGCCTATGGTATGATTGTTGTTCGTCCTACGGACTAAAACCCTCCGGTTTATATAGACACCGAAGAGGGTTAGGGTTACACAGAGTCGGTTACAACGGAAGGAGATCCACATATCCGTATCGCCAAGCTTGCCTTCCACGCCAAGGAAAGTCCCATCCGGACACGGGATGAAGTCTTCAATCTTGTATCTTCATAGTCCTGGAGTCCGGCCAACGGTTATAGTCTGGCTATCCGGACACCCCCTAATCCAGGACTTCCTCACGGGTCCTGTTCATCGGGAGGGGTGTGGCGTACCGCAAAACGGGACTCCACGGGATATTGTTCATCTCCACCGTCGACCCCCTCCAGCCTCCACGAGCTACTGTTCATCCACCGTCGACCTCCTCCAGCCTCCATGGGCTCCTGTTCATCCAGCCTCCACCGTGCGCTACTCCACCGGCTACTGTTCAACCACCCCTCCACCGTCTACTGTTCATCCAGCCCTCCACACCACGGGGGCCTGTTCAACCACCCCTCCACGGGCACCCCTCCACCGTCTACTGTTCATCCAGCCCTCCACACCACGGGGTCCTGTTCAACCACCCCTCCACGGGCACCCCTCCACAGTCTACTGTTCATCCAGCCCTCCACACCACGGGGGCCTGTTCAACCACCCCTCCACGGGCACCCCTCCACAGGCTACTGTTCATCCAGCCCTCCACCACACCACGGGGTCCTGTTCATCCAAAGGAAACGCCACCGCTCACTGTTCATCCAAACCCCCCTGCAACGCTCACTGTTCATCCCATCGATCGGCTTCAGTTAGCAGCAGTAGCGAAGGAATCGCTCGATCGGGTTCAGTTAAAAGCCATCGATCGATCGCTCGGGTTCAGTAACGCGTAGCCCGCAGTGCAATCGCTCGGGTTCAGTTAGAGCCCAACGCCTCGCTCGGGTTCAGTTAGAGCCAACGCCTCGCACACACGCGCGTACTTGTACGAGAGAAACGCGCATCGCTCGGCCCCCGACCTCCCACCGTAACCGGGAACTCCCCGAAATTTTCCTCCCCTCGCTTCTACCATGGTTTTTTTCGTCATGGACGACCCAAAGAATGTCATGCAGCTGCGTCTCCGGCCCGCCCAGGACGAAAAGCCCATTTTCTGTCATGATTTTTTGTCATAGAAGTAGGAGCCCACCACATCTATGATGATACCGGGTTTTGTCACAATTATCGTCATAGAAGTGTCATATGTATGACAGAAAAAAATTCGTTCGGCCCAAAATGTCACGGATGTGTCTTTTTTTGTAGTGAACATAACGATATCCATTGCGTGCCTCAGCACTCATTGGACTGCACACATCAAAATGTATTACTTCCAACAAGTTGCTTTCTTGTTCCATCTTACTGAAAACGAGGCCTTTCAGTCACCTTGCCCATGTTGTATGATTTGCATGTCTCGTGTGATTTGAAATCAAGTGAGCCCAAACGATTCATCTGTATGGAGTTTCTTCATGCATATATACCAATAGACATGTTCGCATGTCTCAATCTTTTCAAAAACGAGTGAGTATAAAGATCCATCAACATGGAGCTTCTTCATGCGTTTTATACCAATGTGACTCAAATTGCAGTGCCACAAGCATGTGGTACTATCATTACTATCTTATATCTTTTGGCATGAACATGTGTATCACTACGATCGAGATTCAATAAACCATTCATTTTAGGTGCAAGACCATTGAAGGTATTATTCAAATAAACAGAGCAACCATTATTCTCCTTAAATGAATAACCATATTGCGATAAACATAATCCAATCATGTCTATGCTCAACGCAAACACCAAATAATAATTATTTAGGTTTAACACCAATCCCGATGGTAGAGGGAGCGTGCGATGTTTGATCACATCAACCTTGGAAACACTTCCAGCACATATCGTCGTCTCACCTTTGGCTAGTCTCCGTTTATTTGTAGCCTTTTATTTCGAGTTACTAACACTTAGCAACCGAACCGGTATCTAATACCCTGGTGCTACTAGGAGTACTAGTAAAGTACACATTAATATAATGTATATCCAACATACTTCTGTCGACCTTGCCAGCCTTCTCAACTACCAAGTATTTAGGGTAGTTCTGCTTCAGTGACCGTTCCCCTTATTACAGAAGCACTTAGTCTCGGGTTTGGGTTCAACCTTGGGTTTCTTCACTAGAGCAACAACTGATTTGCCGTTTCATGAAGTATCCCTTTCTTGCCCTTGCCCTTCTTGAAACTAGTCGTTTTACTAACCATCAACAATTGATGCTCCTATTTGATTTCTACTTTCGCGGTGTCGCAAATAGCTCAAGGATCATCATATCTATCCCTGATATGTTATAGTTCATCATGAAGCTCTAGTAGCTTGGCGGCAGTGACTTTGGAGAACCATCACTATCTCATCTGGAAGATTAACTCCTACTCGATTCAAGCGATTGAGCTTTTCTCCTTAGTTTGCAGGCTTAAGAAACTTGTCAGAGGTCTCATACCTCTTGACGTGGGCACTAACCTGAAATCCCAATTTCAGTCCTTGGAACATCTCATATGTTCTGTGATGTTTCAAAAACGTCTTTGGTGCCTCAATTCTAAACCATTTAGCATTACGCACTGCACTATCATGCAGTCATCAAAACGTGTATGTCAGATGTTCGCAACATCCACAACCGACGCTCGAGGTTCAGCACACTGAGCGGTGCATTAAGGACATAATCCTTCTGCACAGCAATGAGGACAATCCCAGTTTACGGACCCAGTCCACATAATTGCTACTATCAACTTTCAACTAAATTTTCTCTAGGAACATATCTAAAACAGTAGAACCAAAGTGTGAGCTACGACATAATTTGCAAAGACCTTTTGACTATGTTCATGATAATTAAGTTCATCTAATCAAATTATTTAATGAACTCCCACTTAGATAGACATCCCTCTAGTCATCTAAGTGATACATGATCCGAGTCAACTAGGCCGTGTCCGATCATCACGTGAGATAGACTAGTCATCATCGGTGAACACCTTCATGTTGATCGCATCTACCATACGACTCATGTTCGACCTTTCGGTCTCTCGTGTTCCGAGGCCATGTCTGTACATGCTAGGCTCGTCAAGTCAACCTAAGTGTTTCCCATGTGTAAATCTAGCTTACACCCGTTGTATGTGAACGTTAGAATCTATCACACCCGATCATCACGTGGTGCTTCGAAACAACGAACCTTCGCAACGGTGCACAGTTAGGGGGAACACTTTCTTGAAATTATTGCGAGGGATCATCTTATTTATGCTACCGTCGTTCTAAGCAAATAAGATGTAAACATGACAAACATCACATGCAAATCATAAAGTGACATGATATGGCCAATATCATCTTGCACCTTTTGATCTCCATCTTCGAGGTGCGGCATGATCACCTTCGTCACCGGCATGACACCATGATCTCCATCATCATGATCTCCATCATCGTGTCTTCATGAAGTTGTCTCACCAACTATTACTTCTACTACTATGGCTAACGGTTAGCAATAAAGTAAAGTAATTACATGGCGTTTTTCATTGACACGCAGGTCATGCAATAAATTAAGACAACTCCTATGGCTCCTGCCGGTTGTCATACTCATCGACATGCAAGTCGTGATTCCTATTACAAGAACATGATCAATCTCATACATCACATATATCATTCATCACATCCTTTTGGCCATATCACATCGCATAGCATACCCTGCAAAAACAAGTTAGACGTCCTCTAATTGTTGTTGCATGTTTTACGTGGCTGCTATGGGTTTCTAGCAAGAACATTTCTTACCTACGCAAACCACAACGGTGATATGCCAATTGCTATTTACCCTTCAAAAGGACCCTTTTTCATCGAATCTGATCCGACTAAAGTGGGAGAGACAAACACCCACTAGCCACCTTATGCATCAAGTGCATGTCAGTTGGTGGAACCTGTCTCATGTAAGCGTACGTGTAAGGTTGGTCCGGGCTGCTTCATCCCACAATGCCGCTGAATCAAGATAAGACTAGTAACGGCAAGAAAATTGACCAAATCATCGCCCACAGCTACTTTGTGTTCTACTCGTGCATATAATCTACGCATAGACCTAGCTCATGATGCCATTGTTGGGTAACGTAGCAATAATTCAAAATTTTCCTACGTGTCACCAAGATCAATCTAGGAGATACTAGCAACGAGAGAGAGGGAGTGCATCTTCATACCCTTGAAAATCGCTAAGCAGAAGCGTTACAAGAACGCGGTTGATGGAGTCGTACTCGCGGCGATTCAAATCACGGAAGATCAGATCTAGCGCCGAATGGACGGCGCCTCCGCGTTCAACACACGTACAGCCCAGGGACGTCTACTCCTTCTTGATCCAGCAAAGGGAGAGGAGAAGTTGAGGGAGAACTCCAGCAGCACGACGGCGTGGTGGCGATGGAGCTCGTGGTTCTCCGGCAGAGCTTCGCTAAGCACTGCGGAGGAGGAGGAGTAGTAGTTGGAGGAGGAGAGGGCTGCGCCAGGGAAGGGGTGCGGCTGCCCTCTCTCTCCCTCACTATATATAGGGGGAAGGGTGGTGGAGGAGGGGCCCTAGGGTTCCCTAGGGGAGGGGCGGCGGCCATAGGGGAAACACTAGATGGGTTTGGGCGCCCCCACCCCTAGGAAACTTGCCCCCCCCCCAAGCCGGGGAGGGGCGGCTGCCCTAGGGGAGGCGCCCCCACCTCTCCAGGTTACGTGAGAGGGGTTGGAAGGGGAGCACAGCCCCTTAGTGGGCTGGTGTGCCCCCTCCCCTTGGCCCATAAGGACCCCAAACGCTTGCCGGGGCCTCCGAAACACCTTTCAGTCACGCTGGTCGTCACCCGGTACTCCCAGAACAATTCTGGACTCCAATACCCTTCGTCCAATATATCGATCTTCACCTCCAGACCATTCTGGAGTTCCTCATCACACACGGGATCTCATCCGGGACTCCGAACAACCTTCGGTAACCACATACTATTTCCCATAACAGCTCTAGCGTCACCGAACCTTAAGTGTGTAGACCCTACGAGTTCGAGAACCATGCAGACATGACCGAGACACCTCTCCGGCCAATAACCAATAGCGGGATCTGGATACCCATATTGGCTCCCACATGTTCCACGATGATCTCATCGGATGAACCACGATGTCGGGGATTCGATCAATCCCGTATTCAATTCCCTTTGTCAATCGGTATGTTACTTGCCCGAGATTCGATCATCGGTATCCCAATACCTCGCTCAATCTCATTACCGGCAAGTCACTTTACTCGTTCCGTAATGCATGATCCCGTGACTAACTGCTTAGTCACATTGAGCTCATTATGATGATGCATTACCGAGTGGGCCCAGAGATACCTCTCCGTCATACTGAGTGACAAATCCCAGTCTCGATTCGTACCAACCCAACAGACACTTTCAGAGATACCTGTAGTGCACCTTTATAGCCACCCAGTTACGCTGTGACGTTTGGTACACCCAAAGCATTCCTACGGTATCCGGGACTTGCACAATCTCATGGTCTAAGTAAATGATACTTGACATTAGAAAAGCTTTTAACAAACGAACTACACGATCTTGTGCTATGCTTAGGATTGGGTCTTGTCCATCACATCATTCTCCTAATGATGTGATTCCGTTATCAATGATATCTAATGTCCATGGTCAGGAAACCATAACCATCTATTGATCAACGAGCTAGTCAACTAGAGGCTCACTAGGGACATGTTGTGGTCTATGTATTCACACTGTATTACGGTTTCCAGTTAATACAATTATAGCATGAACAATAGACAATTATCGTGAACAAGGAAATATAATAATAACCATTTTATTATTGCCTCTAGGGCATATTTCCAACATAGGTTTCACTAGAGGCTTCTCTCTTGAATAAAACATACGGTGGGCGAACAAATTACTGTTGAGCAACTAATAGAAAAAAAACATAGTTATGACGATATTTAAGGCAATGATCATGAATATAGGCATCACGTCCGTGATAAGTAGACCGACTTATGCCTGCATCTACTACTATTACTCGACACATCGACCGCCATCTAGCATGCATCTAGAGTATTAAGTTCATAAGAACGAAGTAACGCCTTAAGCAAGATGACATGATGTAGATGGATATACTCAAGCAATATGATATAAGCCCCATCGTTTTATCCGTAACGGCAATAATAAAATACGTGCCTTGCTACCTGATACGTCTCCAATGTATCTATAACTTTTGATTGCTCCATGCTATATTATCTACTGTTTTGGACCATATTGGGCTTTATTTTCCACTTTTATATTACTTTTGGGACTAACCTATTAACCGGAGGCCCAGCCCAGAATTGCTGTTTTTTGCCTATTTCAGTGTTTCGTAGAAACGGAATATCAAACGGAGTCCAAACGGAATGAAACCTTCGGGAACGTGATTTTCTCACCGAATATGATGCAGGGGACTTGGACCCCACGCCAAGAAAGAAAGGAGGCGGCCACGAGGGTGGAGGGCGCCCGCTGCCTTGTGGGCCCCCCTTTGCTCCACCGACGTACTCCTTCCTCCTATATATATCTACGTACCCCCAAACGACTAGATACAGAGCCAAAAACCTAATTCCACCGCCGCAACCTTCTGTATCCATGAGATCCCATCTTGGGGCCTGTTCTGGAGCTCCGCCGGAGGGGGAAACCACCACGAAGGGCTTCTACATCATCATAGCCCCTCCGATGAAGTGTGAGTAGTTTACCTCAGACCTTCAGGTCCATAGTTAGTAGCTAGATGGCTTCTTCTCTCTTTTTGGATCTCAATACAATGTTCTTCCCCTCTCTCGTGGAGATCTATTTGATGTAATCTCCTTTTTGCGGTGTGTTTGTTGAGACCGACGAATTGTGGGTTTATGATCAAGTCTATCTATGAACAATATTTGAATCTTCTCTGAATTCTTTTATGTATGATTGTTTATCTTTGCAAGTCTCTTCGAATTATCGGTTTGGTTTGGCCTACTAGATTGGTTTTTCTTGCAATGGGAGAAGTGCTTAGCTTTGGGTTCAATCTTGCGGTGTCCTTTCCCACTGATAGCAGGGGCAGCAAGGCACGTATTGTATTGTTGCCATCGAGGATAACAAGATGGGTTTTTTTATCATATTGCATAAATCTATCCCTCTACATCATGTCATCTTGCTTAAGGTGTTACTCTGTTTTTAACTTAATACTCTAGATGCATGCTGGATAGCGGTCGATGAGTGGAGTAATAGTAGTAGATGCAGGCAGGAGTCGGTCTACTTGTCTCGGATGTGATGCCTATATAAATGATCATACCTAGATATTCTCATAACTATGCTCAATTCTGCCAATTGCTCAACAGTAATTTGTTCACCCACCGTAGAATACTTATGCTCTTGAGAGAAGCCACTAGTGAAATCTATGGCCCCCGGGTCTATTCTCATCATATCAATCTTCCATCACTTTATTATTACTTTGCTTTTTTACTTTGCCTTATATTTTACTTTGCATCTTTATACCAAAAATACCAAAAAAATTATCTATCATCTCTATCAGATCTCACTCTCGTAAGTGACCGTGAAGGGATTGACAACCCCTAATCGCGTTGGTTGCGTTGAGCTATTTGTTTTGTGTAGGTACGAGGGACTCGCGCGCAGTCTCCTACTAGATTGATACCTTGGTCCCAAAAACTGAGGGAAATACTTACTCTACTCTGCTGCATCACCCTTTCCTCTTCAAGGAAATCCAACGCAGTGCTCAAGAGGTAGCACTACCCCTACTATGTCACTGGGTGAGGACAATGCAAGATTGAACTCATCACAAATCACCTTTCCCATGGCAAGATAAATAAATCTAGTTGGCCAAACCAAATCAATAGATCGAAGAAAATACAAAGCTATTTAAATCATGCATAAAAATGTTCAGAGGAGACTCAAATAGTATTCATAGATAATCTGATCATAAACCCACAATTCATCGGATCTCAACAAACACACTGCAAAAGAATATTACATCGGATAGAATTCCAAGAACATCGAGGAGACTATGGTATTGAAGATCAAAGAGAGAGAAGAATCCATCTAGCTACTAGCTATGGACCCGTAGGTCTGTGGTAACTACTCACACATCATCGGTAGGGAAACAAGGTTGATGTAGAAGCCCTCCGTGATCGAATCCCCCTCCGGCAGATTGCCGGAAAAGGCCCCAAAATTGGATCTCACAAGAATAGAAGCCTGCGGTGGCGGAAAAGTATTTTGTGGATGCTTCTGATGTTCGAGGAATATTTGAGAATATATAGAGCTGGAATTAGGGTTAGGGGACCCTCGAGGGGCCCATGAGCAAGGGGCGCACCCTAGAGGCTTGTGGCCTCCTCGGGATTCCTCTGGCCCTCTTCCCAGGTCTCCTGGGTGTCTTCTGGTCCAAGAAAAATCATCGTAAAGTTTTATTCCGTTTGGAATCTGTTTGATATTCCTCTCTATAAAAGCCAAAAATAAGGAAAAAATAGCAAGTGCCACTGGGCACTAGGTAAATAAGTTAGTCCCAAAAAATGATATAAAATAGTACCAAAATGCATATAAAACATCCAAGATAAATAATATAATAGCATGGAATAATTAAAAATAATAGATACGTTGGAGACGTATCACCCGAAAATCATGAAACCTAGCATGGCGTAATGATATGAACCCTAGGGGTTGTAATACAAATGTGTTAGTGTTTCGCAAAAAAAATCATGTAGACTGCTTACAAACAAAATCATCTCCGAGTAAGAAATTAGGTTTCGAGAATGAGCTGACCATGTTTGCTTGTGGAAGCGGGCTTATTTACTCGATTGGCCTTGAAACTTTTTCCACATTCAACATATACCATTACGTGTGACATGTCAAAATTTAGTATTTGTTGAGTATATTGTCTATATTTAAGCTGTTAAGTGCATTTACCTTCGTTAAGTGCAAATTAACACTAAAGGTGCCAAACTATTACATGGAACTTCCAAAGATGCTCCTTTAATGTATGAAATAAAATTGGTACCATAACCCTAAACATAAAATACTAAACCCCTGGCATTACAAAAAATGACAAAATAAATAAATAAATAAATAAATAATACTAGCGGTGGACACGAAAAAACGTTTGCCATTAGTATTTTCCACCCATCGATAAGTTACCGCAATTACCAGGGGACACACACATATTCTTCCCACCAGAGTATGCCCACCACTGATAATTTTGACCCACAACTAGTCTGGGCTGATGAAAAATATCAACGGCGAGCAGCCGGATTACCAGTGGCAGACGCAAATGTGTACCCAACCTGGTAAGGGTCCACCTATAAGCAGATTTGAGTAGTGTATGCCTTCACCAACACGAGCAGGTTTCCGGTCTTTGCTGGCTCAGCGAAACACCCATGCGTCTGACGCCACAACTACCACCACACCTTTAGTCTCCTTCCTCTTCTCTGTCTGATGGCCTCGTCGGCGGAAAGAGGATTGGGGACTCGTCCGTCTAATTTTTCCAGTTAGGCTTTTTACTTCTCACGCGACATCGATGAGGTCATGGCGACGATGTCGTGTTGGAATAAGGTCTCCCCAGCCTTTCCCTACCTCGACGATGTCTGATGTTGCGCCGACAAATAGCCTATGAGATTTTGTGTCCCTGGATCTGTTGGACCCCTTCAGATCTTGGCAGTTTGTGTGTCTTCCAAGGAGAGCTTATGGGTGGCTATTGGTGTGGCGACTTCGACATCTTCTTCTGTGTTGTTCTGTGGCTTGATCAAGATTCTCCAACACTCTGTGCTGATGCTGATGCACGGCAAGCCTATTACGTATGGGGTGATGCTCCAGTATATGATGGTTCAACGATTTTTAAATCTCGTCTCAAGGGGCGAGTGGCTATTGCGGTCTTCAAAACTTGGTATGGCGAGGGCATTCACAGGTTTCGTTTTCTTTGCTGTTGGTTCAGTGTAATTCTTAATCTTCGGCCGGCGGTGTACAATCAGAGGAAGAAAAAGACCAGTATGCTTTTTAATAGTCTAATTTTATTTTGTATAAGTCGTTCTACGTTCACTTGTCTATTCTTTGTACTTGCCTTTGTTTTTCTTGATATTAACAAGATCTAAGATGCCTTTTGGATGTCTTTATTCAAAAACAAAAACAAAAACACGAGCAGGCATGTTCTTTATCCCGGTTGTTTGCGTCACAATGATGAAAGTGATAGAAGCACTGCCAGGCGGCATGATAAACTAACACATGCGGATGAGATATTTTGGTTCATATTGGATAATATATCTGAAAATGGTATTTATAAAACAATATGTTTAGGACGCCGATAACGCCTACACGTGTGGCATATTAGACATCCGCCCACACATCGTGTGTGGCGTGAGCAGGAGGCAGCCCACACGGGTTGTGTGTGGACAAACATTAGAATTGCCCACACATGTGGGCGCAGCTACTTCGTGCCATGCCCAACAAGTACTACTCATCTATACCACGCGCGTGTGGCATGAAGCAAAAATGCCCACATGTCTTGACGCAGCTACGTTAGGTCCCCGCAGGATGAGGATTAGTTGCCATCCTGGATGGCAGATTTAGTCATCTAGGATGGCAAATGTAGTTGTAAAAGCATGACAACTCTATCTGTTTTGGTTAACTATAGTTGCCATGTCTAATTTATAGTAGTTGCCGCGTGTAATCAAACTACAGTTGCCGTGTGTGATTAACTACTTGCCACGTATGATCAAACAGTAGTTGTCATGTGTGTTACCTAGTTGCTACGTGTGGTCCAACCATAGTTGTCATGTATGGTTAATCACAGTTGTCATGTGTGTTTATCTGGTTGCCACGTACGCGCAACTGCAATTGCCGTCTAGCAACGAATCATAGTTGCCATGTGTGTTTACCTAGTTGCCACGTACGCGTAACTGCAGTTGCCAACCAACAACGTACGAGTCTCGTGTGGGCGAAAAGCAGTTCGCCCACACGCGCGTGGACTAGATGGTAGCTGTGTGGGCAAAAATTAGTTCACCCACACAGCAGAGCTGGCAAACCGCGTGCTGCGGGGCGTGTGAGCGAACTCTCCAACACCCACACACCAGCCTCGCCATACGTGGCAGGCGAAAAATGCCTCAGTGTTTCAAGATTCGTGCAAACTTAACTGGACGGTGATCCACACGTGTGGGCGAGTTGCAAGATTACCACACATGTGGGCATTAATATATATCAGCCTGTATATTAGTCGGTATATAGACTCCTGACTGCTTTGTCAATCTCTAGAAATTTCCCCTTTTTTATAGTTTTATAAGCATCCTTAGTATTTGTTGGTAGTATCCTTTCATTTGCAAACCGGAGATTCCCGAAGGCAGCGTTAAAATCACACGCTGTGTCTGCAGTGGGTGTCGTTCAACAAGAGGGAACAAAACACTACGAAATTTTCTTCCTAAATTCTAAAAAGTACATACGCACTATTTAGAGAAAACGAGCGGCCGGTCTTACACACGCATGCATGTAGTTTTGTGGTCTAATTTTTGTCTTTATTTGTGACGTGACATGTACTACTAGGATGGTCACATGGGCAAGACACTGCATTATTCCATGGATGCACATGTCCATTTATTCAGGTTTTCAAATTTTTAAAAAGCCATATCTTTTAGACCGTACTTCGGAATTTAGATCCGTTTTCATTATTGGAATCCTCGCGACGAGATCTTTGAAACTAGATCCCGCATGGGTATGTTTTGACGAATTTTTTTTGATGCCAACTTTTATGCTATATTGTGCAACTCTATTACTGTATTGTGCAACTTTATTACTACATCATGCAACTTTTTTTCCAAAACTAATGTTTGAAGCTGCACCTTCGTATGAGGTTGTAACCTAACAACCACGACAACTTTGATGTGCACCTAGTCTATTGCCTCAATGAAAGTCGATGTGCAACCTCCTCTTATAATGTAGTCTAGTTGCACACACATTGATGTTTAGTTGGCTTGTACTGTAGCCTAGTTGCATACACAATGATGTTTAGTTGGCTTGTAATGTAGTCTAGTTGCACACACATTGATATTTAGTTGGCAGGAAGACTAGTTGCACACACATATGCTCAGTTGCTTGTAATTTAGTCTAGTTGCACACACATTGATGTTTAGTTGGCAGGACATTAGTTGCATACACATATGCTCAGTTGGCGCGACAATCTAGTCTAGTTGCACACACATTGATGTTTAGTTGGCAGGACTTTTTTGGCACATACACATATGCTCAGTTGGCGCGGCAATCTAGTCTAGTTGCATACACATTGATGTTTAGTTGGCAGGAAGACTAGTTCGTCGAAACATCCCCATGCGGGATCTAGTTTCGAAGAGCACGTCGCGAGGATTTCAGCGGTGAAAACGGATCTTAATTCCAAGACGCGGATTAAAAGTTATGCTTTTTTTAGTTTTTGAAACCACGAATTAAATACACCAAAGAATAAAAAGCATGCATCGATGGGATGGCTGTGCAAACATTTAAAGACCAGATGAAAAGCTTTCTTAATTAGGATGGTTAATTAGAAAGGGGACACAAAATTTCCGGTTTGGGCCGGCCGCTCGCGTAGGCTAAGAGCATTACTAGTAGAACCCCTAAACCCTCAAACCCTTATAGCAGTTTTAAGGATTGAGAAGTGGCACCTTTTGACATTTTAAGGGTTGAAAAACAGGGGCAAAGACTAGGACCCTCAAACCCAGCCCTTAAACTGCTTTAAGGGTTGGATTTGAGGGTTCTAGTCTTTGCCTTAACCCCAACCTTTAAAACTGTCATTTCATATATCACACATTTCATCATATGACATATCACAAATTCCATCACATTTGAATAAAACAATAATCATTCTAGTTATTATTACAACACCGAATAAAACAATAATCATTCAAATTATTACAACAATGTTTGAGCAAATTACACTAATTGTTCGAATAAAATAGGACACCGAAAAGTAAAACAAAGATACATCATGGGCCAATGCGCCGCCCATCCAACTGCCAGTGGTGCTCTGTTAGATCATCCCAGAGCCGACCATGAGTGGTTGCATCCTCAATCTCACGATGTGCTTAAAGAAAAGCGTGTATGCGAGAAGGGTTTCTTTCCGGCTGCACACGGGTACCAACATTGTCATAGAAATAAGGGAGGTTTAACCCTCTTTCATCTTCTAGGATCATGTTGTGGAGAATCACACAACATTTCATGATGTTCATCAAGGTTTTTTTGTCCCAAAACCGAGCTGGAGCACGAACTATGGCAAACCTTGCTTGCAAAACACCGAAAGCTCTCTCAATATCCTTGTGGGCTGCCTCTTGTGCCTTGGTGAAATGAGCCTCTTTTCTTGTTAAGGGCACCCCATTTTTCTCCTTGATGGACTTCACAAGAGTTGCCCATTCGGGATAGATGCCATTGGTGAGATAGTATCCCATTGAGTACTCATTGTCCATGATTTTGTAGTTGCAAGCTGGAGCATCCCCAGAAATTAATCTTTTGAACAAAGGAGATCTATTGAGGATATTGATATCATTGAGTGTTCCCGGCAACCCAAAGAATGCATGCCAAATCCATGTGTCCTGAGATGCTACGGCCTCAAGCACAATGGTAGCATCACGGCTTTTACCGCAATACATTCCGTGCCATGTCTTTGGGCAAATTTTCCACCTCCAATGCATGCAGTAAAGACTACCTAGCATCCCCGGCCATCCCCTTTCTTCATTCATTTCCATTAATCTCTTTGTATCTTCCTCGTTTGGTGCCCGAAGATACTGCTCACCGTACAACCGAATGACCAACTTGGCAAACCTACGGACTGACTCCGTGGTTGTATCTTGCCCAATGCGAAGATACTCGTCAATATAATCCGCGGGTATGCCATAAGCGAGTACCCGCATTGCCGCCGATATCTTTTGATATGCACTAAACCCCATGATACCGGCGACGGATCTACGACGTTTAAAGTAATAGGAGGCGGCCTCACAATCAGTGACAATCTTCACAAACAAACTACGCCGCATTCGGTACCTTATGCGGAAGAGACGAGGAGGGTATGTAGGTACCTCCGCGAAGTAGTCTTCCATCAAATGCTCGTGTCCGAGAGCGCGGTTTCGATAGATGGTGACTCGCCCCATCTTCGACCCTCTCCTCTGATCCATCAGCTTCACGCGGTTTTCAAAGGATTGCACGTCGATGAGGAGGCTCATCATCTCGACATCGTCGTCTTGCAACAACTCGTCGATGTCCGAATCGTCGGATGACGACCAACCCGACGAATCGGACAACGAGTCCATGTCGTTGTTGTTCACCTCCATCTACACAATACAACAAGCAATAAATTGTGAGTGCCAACAATGAATCAAAAAGGAAAAAATAAAACAAAAAGAAAGAAAAGGAAGCATACTTGTGGGGAGCTCGGGGCGGTGGCGCGGCTGCCTCTGGCCCGCCTGGCCTCTGGCGCGGCGGCTCGAGGAGGCCTGAGGCCGGCCTGCCTCTGGCCGCTGGGGGCCGGGAGGCAGCTGGGAGGCGGGAGGCGGCTGGGGGCGGGATCCGACTGGGGGGGCGGGGGGCGGGGCCCGATGGCTGAGGCGGGCGGGCGGGGGGCGGGGCGCGGCGGGGCGGGAGGCGGCGGGGCAGGAGGCCGGGGGGCGGGAGGCGGCGGGGCGGGGCGGCCGGGGGCCGGGGCGCGGGGCGGGAGGCGGCGGGGAACGGCGGATCCGGCGGCGGGGAGTGTGGCGCAGGGACGGGACGGCGGCGGCGTCGAGGGGAGGCGGGGGGCCGGCCGGATTGGCGGCGGGCGACGGCCGGCGGCTTGAGAGGGAGGAAGCGGGAGGTTGGGGACGGGAAACTTCCCTCCCGCGCGACGGGGGAAGGGAGTGCGGGCTGGGGTCGAGCGCCCCCCTCCATCCCTCACTTCTACGGTTTGAAATTGGGTTTGAGGGTTGGACCCTTACTTTTTTTTAGGGTTTGAGGGTTTAGAGGTTCTAGTCTTTGCGTTTTTTTTATCGCAACCCGAAAAAAATGCTTATTTTTGCGGGTTTGAGGGTTTAGGGATACTACTAGTAATGCTCTAAGCGAGCAGCCGGCAGCTCGCTAGACTTAGCCAATTTTCTTGCGAAAAAAAGAACACTACAAAATTTGGAGTTTGAAAAACAAAAAACGCCCAAAAAAATCAGGCCGTCCCAATTACCGGACCGTGGTTACTTAAATACGGGCTGTGAGGCCAGCCCATGTATTCGCAAGTGTACAAGTGAGAGCCCAGCAAGTGAAGCCTGCCAGCCTATATAGAAAACCCCGGCGCCCTCGCGACCCGACCTCCTCATTCTAGCCAGGCGAGAGCAAAAGGTAGGGTTTCCAGTTGCAAGCCGCGCCGCCGCCGCCGCCGCCATGGGACACTCGAACGTCTGGAACTCGCACCCCAAGAACTACGGCCCCGGATCCAGGGTTTGGTAATGATCCTCTCTCTTCTCCCTACTCTTGATCGATTGGAAACTCGCACCCCGTCCTCTCCTAGATCGGTAGCAACAGGCGCTTCCATGTCCGCACCTGTAGATCCGTGGCGCAAGCTCGTAGCTTGGCTCTAAATCTTATATGCTCGTGTTAGATGTGCTCCATGGTTCACGAGCCTTGGATTGCTTGATGGTTTTATGCCCTGACGCGTGGTGGTTTGGATCTTTTCTTGCAGCCGTGTCTGCGGCAACTCGCATGGCCTGATCCGCAAGTACGGGCTGATGTGCTGCAGGCAGTGCTTCCGCAGCAACGCCAAGGACATCGGCTTCATCAAGGTATGTGGCGCCACACTGCCTGTGGATTTCCTGAATCTGTGCCTGAATTTGATGGCTGGAGAGTAATACCAGTATATGTCCCCATGCTTTGCTTTGAATAATATATATGATTTGTTCACAAGGCCTCTCTTGGTATGGTGAACCAGTTTTAATTTGTTAGAGGCTACCATCTGGTAGAGTGAGTTGTTACATACTGTAGTGTATTGTATGGCATGTTAGATTCACTTAATTCAGAATAGATGTGTGTGTCGCCCCTCTTGACAGAGTAAACCTGGTCAAGTTTTGCAATCATCACCTCATGTTCTGCCTTGCAATGTTTTGTAACTGTTTGATCAGTGTGCAATTTCTAGGAACCATAAGGCATCTTGGAACGGACAGGGTTGTGCATGACTACACGATACTAGCTCCGCTCGTTGTTCCCACCAATATATGTCTTACTCTGTTGCATCTGTCCCCAGTTTCAACTATTTTACTAACCGTTGGCTACCAAGTATTTTTGAGTATACCTGTCCATTTCAATGCACAACACATTGGGTGTATTGCAGTTATGCAAATTTCTATTAACTAGGCATATAGTTACATAACTAGTACTTGATTTAGTAGAAAATTGAGATGATTTTCCTTTTGAAGAATGTTGTTTCCATTTCCACTTTTGTCTGATTAACTGTAGGTTTTATGCTTCAATTTTTAGGTCTGGCTAAATTATTTTCCAGATTCATATGTTGTTGTGCCTGAATACCTGAATGTTTGTGTGTCTAATTTCTTTTTGCATTTTATTCTGCATATCAAAATATCTTTATACTTATCTCTGAATTTGCACTCTTGTTCAACAGTACCGTTAAGAATGGAAACCTCAAAGGAAGCAAGGACTAGGAAATTATCATCGAAATGTAGTGCTTCATCGAGGCTGATCTTTATCCTATAAGCTATGTAACGAACTACTATTATGTTTGAATCCTGGTGACAAAACCGTGAAACCATGTTAGTGACTGCTGTTTGAGCATGTGAAACCGATAATTCTGTTACTCGTGCCATTATGGTTAGAAGGTTGCTCTGCATCCTTATATTTTTATTATATTTTGTGAAGGCCGGCCATGCTATGTTTTGATGCTCTAATTTTATATTCCTCGTTTTCATACCTTTCTTGCTTGGCTTCTGTTCTTAATCAGTCTCTGCTGTGCTCTACTATTCCCTCTGGGATTGTTTATGATCTTCTTTGTTTGTTGAACAGTTGTCCTTAGCTGCTCTGACTTTGCTTAAGCTAGAAAATATGTATGTAATTGTTAATTGGTCATCTCTAACACTTGTCAATGCTGAGCTTCTCTAGGGTATTAGGTGCGGGTCACAACAACCATTAGTGGAATTTTTCGTTGGTCACATATAGAAAAACCTAGAATCCACGATTGCATGTGAATTTGATGTGTGACTGACTGTCCTGCTACCGCCCATATTTTGCCACAGATTGTTAGAACTCGTCGGAGGCCAACAATTTCTTTGCTGCCCTCCTGTTCTAATCGTGGAAAACCTGGAGCATCAAATCCCAGATCTGACAACTAACGATGTCAAATCTAATTGCCAAATGATACCTGTATTCCACTCAAAATTTGAGCATGTATCACATTGTCAAAATTGAGCGTCTCCAGGGATTAGGTGTGCTTTCTGCTGTCCTTTTGTATTTGTGCGTGAACAAGCATGAGTAGAATACGCAAGCATGAGTAGAATTATTCGTTGGTCTCGTCCTGAATAAAGTAGAATGCTTATAGTGTACCTAAAAAAAGAGAGTAGAAAGCTTTCCCTCCAAAAAAAAAGAGAGTAGAAAGCTTTCCCTCCAAAAAAAAAGAGAGTAGAAAGCTTAGTGATACGATTGCATATATTTGATGTGTGATCTAGGAGTAGGATGCACGGATACTTCATAGAACCAGTGTATCTATCGGAAATAACGTATCTGATACGGATATCTACCCTCCAGGATCATCAGGGAATAAACCATTTAAAACAACTGATGTATACTTGGCTGATGTGTTTTGCATAAATACGGGCGGGCTGACCGGTCACAAAATTGCCACCCAACCGCGGCTGGCAAATCCGGCCCAAATGCTTGGATTGGCCGACACTTCCCATATCTAGCCCATATGTATAGCGGATATGGGACGCTTGGACGCGCCTGCCACTTCGGATTCGGCCAACCGTGACCGACTCCACATAAATTAGACCCTATCTGCACTCTAGATGAAACACTAGCCGCACTCCACTCTACTCTCTTTCCACAATACCCAAGTTCCTCTCTGGCGACCTCCGACGTAGTCCTTCATGGCGTTAATTGGAACTAACTTCGAGATGTCTGGATCCGAGGATTGGGAGCTCATCCCTTGTAGTCCTGAGGAGCAGATGGTCATCTCGCTGCTCTCCGACGATCCCGGGAGTGCATCCTCATGCGGTATCTATAGATCTGGTGGGAATCCATAGCGCAAATGGCACTAGGATCCACCGGGGCCGATGGATCACACCGTGTGACCACGGCCTCGCTGGTATCAGAGACCACCGCATGGCAGGGCAACCCCGCTGTGCCAACGGAACCATTTAGGTGGCGCCTCGTCCCCATGATCCGCGGCCATATCCGCGTCCATGGTCTGCGACCAAAACAAGGAGAAGGTGTGGTATGCTGGCCGCGCGAGGCCTCGTGCGCGCCTTCAAGTGGAAGCGCTTGGGGCAGCCTGCAACGCGGAGGCGGCTTCGGTAGCCCACGAGCCATAGGTGGAGGAAGCCCTCCGTGCCCGCATAGCCGAGAAGCGGCGGAGGAGGGCGGTCAAGGCGATGGCTATAGATCAAAGCAGTGTCGTCCATGCCACGGCCGGACTGCCCACAAGGAGGAGAAAGACGAGGATGAAGACGGATCGAATAGCTCGGACTGCCCACAAGGAGGAGAAAGACGAGGATGAAGACGGATCGAATAGCTCTGGGAGTGAGCAGATCCGTTTTCCATCTTCGACCGCTACTATTGCACGGAGGACGATAAGGGCAAGGCAAAAGGCAGTCGTGGATGAACTTTTTTACATTGTCGTGTCATTCGTGGTTAATAGAGCATGTCAATTTTGGGTAGGCCAATGGCATGTGTGAACTACATATGTAAAATTTATCATTGCATGAGATTAGTGTGAATTTGAGGACTTTGGTTTGATGGATCTGATTGTGAACACAGACTTTGGATGCCTGCCTGATCATCGTCCGTGGACATTCCCGGACAGATTAGGTAACTCTGGTTGGTTGTAGATGTTCTTAAGAGGTAATAATGGCGCAATCCTAGTCCTCCGACGCCCCATTTTTTTCCTCCCCGCTTCTTTCCTTCTGAGCTCGACAACAAGCAGTGGTAGGCTAGAGGCTAGCCGACGAACTCCTCCTCCTTCCTCACCGACTCACCATCGTCCTCATCACCAACTCCCCTCACCCTCAGCCCCAGCTCGTCGAGCTTATCCTCGGCCCTCAACGGTTGAGGTCACACAATGTATTTGTACTGAACTGTTCAGCCGTGAGTCGTATTCCCTCCGTTTCGAATTACTGTCACCAAAATGAATGTATCTAAAACTAAAATACATCTAAATACATCAATTTCAATGACGAGTATTTCCGAACGGAGGGAGTAGTATTTTTGGCTCATTGTTTTGACGAAATTATAAAAAGGAAAAGGAAAAATGTACCCCCGTATTAGCGCTCTTCCAAGACGAATTTATGTAGGCCACCATTTTTTCTGCTACCCTCTTGTTCTAAAGTGGTTGGCCTAAGGGCATCTACAGTCGGGCGTCTCAAACTCGCCTCATACGTCCGGACGGACCGTTCGGTCACTGTCCGATCGCAAAATTTTAACTCAGACGGGCGCCTCAAACGGCCTCTGACTGGCACCCCTCATATCCAGCCCAAATATGAGATGGATATAGGGCGTCCGGGCACGCCTGCCACGTCGGATCCGGCCCACGCAGGTCCACCTGACCCCACATATATTTCTTCCCATCCGCTCGCCAGGCCAAACCTAGCCACTTCATTCCACTCTCCTCCACTCCCCTCCGCTACTCAAGCTCATCTCCGGCGCCGTTCGGCAGTCTCCGGCATGGCAGGCAGCGGATCCGAGTCCTTCACCACCAGATCCGTCGACCCTGAGCTCATTCCACACGGCCTCGAGGAGGAGATGGTCGTCCGGCTTGCGCTCCGCCGCGCCCGAGAGGAGGCCCGTGCACGACAGCGCTCGGATCCTTCCGTCGGAAATCCATTGCGTCTATCCAAATGACGCATGGATCCAGCGCTAGGCCAACCGTAGCTGCCTCACCGGAGGCGGTGCGGTCCATCTGACGTCTGAACACGATGGCGGACATGCAACCCCTTCGTTGGCGCCCCGAGCATCGAGACGCACCATGGGTCTCGTTCGACGAGAACATGGCACGACGTGCCACTGTGCCAGGCACCGGGCGAGGGAGGCGGCGGCAACCCTCGCGGCGGTGGACGTCGGCGAGGCGGAGTCGCATTCTCCGGCGCCCGTATGGTGCATCAGTTTCGGGCGCCGCAACAGCATCGTGGATGGACGTCGGCGGCTCGTCCCAGGACAGATCAGTCATCGATCTAACGTCCACTAGCACCGTTCGGGTTTCGGGCGCCGACGAGAAAGGGTAGGGCATGGGAGACGGTGGCGCCTTGAGTTCCGTGAGCCGGCTCGTGTCCCATGCCCTACTTTACCTTGCCGCCAACCGGACCAACACCCTAAGGGGCACAACCGGCCCCCGAACATGGCTAGAGCGAAGCCGGGCGAGTGTGAAACGCATTTTTGAGACATGACCGGTCTGTGGCCGAACATTTGAGGGGCTGAATTTGCCAAGTTTGGCTGTAGATGCTTAAAGGCGTGAAGAATCACCCAACGGCGGTGTGCAGCGAGGTGACTTGTGTGCTGCCCGATTGCCCACATACCTGCACGTGCCCATTATTTTTAATCAGAGGCCCCAAGACCCAAGTCCTGGCCACTGCCTTTGTGCTTAAGCTAGGTCTAGGTGGCGAGGCGATGTGGGCGAACGAAGGAGGGCGTCTGGTCGACCGTGCAGCGGCGGAAGCCCGGACGAAAAACTGTTCGACCGGATGAACCCTCCCGCAACGTGACAGGCCCGTGGGGGAGAGGAGAAAAGACGACCACGATCGCCCATGTGACGCACCACACGCCGTTATTCTACAGCGCAGGTGTCGCGGCGTCACCACTTGAAGCAGCCGACGCCGTGGATGTCGATGCAGGGAAGCTTCGCCATCAGTCGGGACTCCGGAGCGCGCACCGGAAATCCATCGGAACGGCCCGGGCGCCGCGCTGGGACAGGTGGTCGAAGCGCTGGCGCACAGCACAGCGCGCCCCCGCCCGCAGTCCAGCGCCCACTAGGCCCCGTCCCGTCCCGTCCCGGCGCGATCGGCCAATCGCGGCCCGGAATTTTATCGGGGGCGGGCGCGAGGCGAGATCGGAATCTGAATTCCGGAGGCGGATAGCGCCACCTAGGGCCCCTGTGCCCATCCCCCCCAGCTGTCCCCAGCCTGGACTCCAACGACGCCACAGCCAGCGCGCCGCTCCACCACGCATCCGTAATAAGATCGCATATGTGCCCGTCTGGCCTCGCTGCCATGCGGGCCCGCGCAGCGCAAGTTGCACTGCTTTCCGTGGGCGAGGCGGGCTGCACTGCACCCGTGGACGATCGGGAGAAGGTACGTACAGTGGTTCGGATTAGTTTATGGCGCTGGGGAAACGAACGGATGATTAACGACGGGCTACGGATATGTGCAGGCCATCACCGTGCGTCGCGGACAGCGCGGCACGGCACGTCGGCACGCACAGGCCGCTTTTCTATTGCCAATTTGCTCCGGCGCCCGTGCGTGCAGTTCATCTCCGCTCTGCCGCGCTGTGCTCTCTCACATGCGCGCATGCGCCGGATCGATCGGGATTAGTAAAAGGGTTTTCCGTGCGGCGATAGTACCTGGATTCCAGCCGGGCACGGCAGCGGGCGAGTGAGCTGACTGACACCCACACACACCCACCAGCTTTGGGTGAACGGGTCGTGCGGCCCGCTTGGAGCTAGCATTGGATTCTTCTTCTTCTCCTTGAAAACATTCGGCGTGCGGGCAGGCGCTCGTGCAAGCTCGCAGGCCGCACGCTGTCGCCCTGCTGCACATGACAGCGATCCGCAAGCGACGACGCCGGGTACCTGAGATCCCAACGTGAAATGCTTCCGGCGCCAGCGGGAAATACACTTCTACTGCCGCACTTCTACAGTCCACACGACGCTGGCACAGTTGCGATCCCGTTGCTCTAGTAAAATAGTGATCATTTGTATACTGATGATCCCAGGTGGAGGGGGGTGTGCGATAGCTGGCCTTGAGCTAGTGGTGGTCACTGCTTTTCCGATGCGATCATAGTCATGCTTTGACCATGTTAATTTATTAGCGAATTTATTTAAATCTTTAATAATTTCTGGGACAATGCCTTGAGTCATTACAGCTATATTTGCTATGTTTGTGTTGACCAAGCATTTGGGAAGATATCAAGCTAAATTTCGATCTTGCCAAAGATTTGTGTTTTATGTGCACCTATCGTAGCTATGGTGGCCGCATTTAAAGTTTGACTAAGCTCATGTTGATATGTCTTGGCAAAAAGGTGTTTTTAGATAAAATGTGGCTAAGGCAAAATAATGGACCTGTTTGGATCCATGGGTTAGAGTTAGTTCGAGTTAGCTTGTACTCAACTAACTCAAAAGTATCCAAACAGGAGGGTTAGTTTGGGTTAGATGCATCTAACCCATCCAAAAAATCTAACCCATCCAAGAGGTGTTTATTTGGGTTTGTTCTTCTTGGGATTATTAAAAAACAAATTTTTTCTCTCGCTCTCCCCGTAGCAGATCCCTCTCCACTTTCTCGAAGCTTCTCTTCCTTTCCCTCCCTCCCTCTCGCGTCGCCCGTGAAGGCGCCTCTTCGTATCTGCGCTCCATCTAACCCTGCCATCTAAACACTTCTTTGTCTATAGTTAGTTTAGGATTAGTTCAGAGTTAGAATCTAACTCTAACCTCTAACTGAGTTAGAGTATCCAAACAGGGCCAATGGATAAGTACTCGGACATGATGCAAGCGTGGCATGAAAGTGATGTCATTGAAGTAGCGACATTTGTCTTGCTAGGCTGCTAGCAGGATGTGAACTACACCATGCCCTCACGTGTAGTTGCACATATTCAAACACTCACACAACACCAAAGGAAGACCAGGGCAACAAAGCTTGAAGATTCATGTGGGCACTAGGGATGTAAGCGGCGCGGGTTGACGTACAACAACATAGTACAAATACAACGTTAAATTTAGACAAGTGATGAACAATTTATGAGCTAATTGATGAGTACGACACCTAGTTCAAAAGCTCTACCCACCTTAAAGTGCCCGGTTCTTAGCTCGTGGTCTCCCGTGACGGCGGGACGTGTGAAGCTAAACAGAGATGAGTCCGTGTTAAATGGGTTCGGCGGAACAAGAATGATCTTAAGAGATGTTGGAGGCAATGTTATCTTCAGCTCGTGCATGTATTTATTTGATTGTCATGATGTTCTAGAGACCGAGATTCTTACTATACGGGAGGGACTCATGCTTGCCTGCAGTGGAGCAACCAACCAATTGATATTGAATCTAACAGTCCGAACATGGTCAATATGGTGCAAAGTGGAGATACCAATAGATCAAAATATGCCTTTTTGATAAAAGGATATCAAAGAAAGTTTGACCGAGCGTACTTCTTGTATTACTCATTTTTTACTCACAAAAAATTATGCTAGTCATTTCCTAGGAAGTTTTGGAAGATCACAATTCCGAACAGTTGTGTGGCTTGGGTTTGATCCAAATGAACTTCTCGACGTTGTTGGTCATGATTGTAATTCTTGATTTCCAGTAATGCAAGTATTACTCCGCAAAAAAAATAAGAGACGCATATCACATCAAGCCTAGGGTTTGAACTCTTGCGACAAGGAAGTGCTATATGTATACGTCTATCGATATTTCTCCATATCCTTTTTTATCTTGTAGAAATGGCCAGAGAATTTCTGAGTTTATTCCTCCCATGATTAAACAATACTCCCAATGTCGCGTACCACCAAGTGTAAATATTGGCTCTTTTCTTTATTAATTAATGCAAACAAACATATACACAGCCTTAGTGATACTATCCCCATCCTGTTTACAAAGCACAAACATATGCTTAGAAGGTCAAATTTAACCATTGGAAGTCATGTACTTTAAAACTGGTTCGAATACAAATTCAACCGTATACTCCTTGGTCACTCGCAAAAAAAACATTGTATATTCTTTGGTGCATGCAACTTGTATTTTCTTGATCAATTTGGCGTACCCAATTTTTGGGGGGCATTAACTGTAACATCACCGCGCATTCTATTTTATATGAATATATATACGGGTAAAATACATCAACAATCTTGTAGAAAGACATTGCTCCTCTGATAATACAGTACTACCTATGCGTGGAACCCCGGCGAAACCAGCCAGTTGCCGGCTGGCCCAGCCATTGCGCGCATGGCCCCACTCCCAGCCGAGAAAAAAGAGGGAATGAAACCAAACCAAAGCAAACCAAACGTCTGGCACAGCGCGGCATCCGCACAACCACTCTCGGACCCATCCGTCCAGGCTCCAGCTCGCCCCCTTCTCCCCCCACACACACCACCCCGCCCCTCACCCCCCACCCCTCACCCCCACTGACACCGCGCCCCCAGCAGAGAGCGACCGCCAGCCGGGTCGACTGGTGTGGTGTACGTACGGTTACAGCCATGGCTCAGCGGGATCCAGCCTGGCCGCGCGCCCCCCGTCCTCCCATATACACCCGCCAATCTCTCTCCCTCCCTCCCACCTTATCTCCCGGGCTCGTCTCCAAGCCAAGCCAAAGGCACGCCCTCGCCTCGCCTCCTCCGCTCGCCGCGGATCCCGCCTGACCGATCGCCGCCATGGACCCGTGCCCGTTCGTGCGGGTGCTGGTCGGCAACCTCGCCCTCAGAATGCCGGTCGCGCCGCCCGCCGCCGGCGCCGGCGCCGGCGTCCACCCCTCCACCTCCCCCTGCTACATCAAGATCCGCCTCGGCAAGATGGCCTGCCAGACCGCCGCCGCCCCGCTCGTGCTCTCCGACGCCGCCGAGCAGCCCCCGTCCGGCGCCCTGGCCGCGGCGTTCCACCTCTCCAAGGCCGATTTGGAGTGGTTCGCCCGCAAGCCCTCGCTCTTCTCCCCCGCCCGCGGCGCAGCCACGCTCAAGGTCTCCGTCTACGCCGGCCGCAAGGGTACTACGTGTGGGGTCAGCTCCGGGCGGCTGCTCGGGAAGGCCACCATCTCGCTGGATCTCAAGGGCGCCGAGGCCAAGCCCGCGGTGCTGCACAGCGGCTGGATTTCCGTCGGGAGGCGCGGGGTTGGCGGCAAGGGTGCGCCCGCGGCCGCGGAGCTCAGCCTGACTGTGCGCGCCGAGCCCGACCCGCGGTTCGTGTTCGAGTTCGACGGCGAGCCGGAGTGCAGCCCGCAGGTGATGCAGGTCCGGGGCAGCATGAAGCAGCCCATGTTCACCTGCAAGTTCGGCTGCCGCACCAACAGCGACCTGCGGAGGTCGGCCGCGCAGACGGAGCGGGAGGCGGCCGGGAAGGAGCGCAAGGGGTGGTCCGTGACGGTGCACGACCTCTCGGGCTCCCCCGTCGCGCTCGCCTCCATGGTGACGCCCTTCGTGGCCTCGCCGGGGACGGACCGCGTCAGCCGCTCCAACCCGGGCGCCTGGCTCATCCTCCGGCCCGCCGGCGACGGCGCGTGGGAGCCGTGGGGCCGCCTCGAGTGCTGGCGCGAGCGCGGCGGGGCGGGGTCGTCCGACAGCCTCGGCTACCGCTTCGACCTGCTCGTCCCCGGCGTCGACCACGCCGTCCCCATCGCGGACTCCACCATCGCCGCGTCCAAGGGCGGCAAGTTCGCTCTCGACCTGACCGCGGCGCAGCCCCTCAGCCGGGGGAGCACCCCGGGATGCAGCCCGCGGGGCAGCGGCGACTTCAGCCAGTGGCCTCTGGGGAACTACCGCGGGTTCGTCATGTCAGCCTCGGTGGAAGGCGAGGGCCGGTGCAGCAAGCCGACGGTGGAGGTCGGGGTGGCGCACGTCGGGTGCGCAGAGGACGCGGCGGCGTTCGTGGCCCTGGCGGCGGCCGTGGACCTGAGCATGGACGCGTGCAGGCTCTTCTCGCACAAGCTCAGGAAGGAGCTCTCGCACATGCGGTCGGACGTCCTCCGGTGACCGCCGGCGGCCGGGCGGCAAACATCTCCTCATTCCGATCCGACGAGCAAACTGTACAAAGTAGCCGAGAATGTAGAAGACAATTTAGCTGGTTCTTTAGTTGGTTGCGGCCGTAGTAGTTCAGATCGCCTTCTTTTTTGTGAGCGGCAGTGTGGTGTGGTTGTGATTTTTTAGTTGGCTACTCCACTTTTAGCCTCCTTTGCTAGCTGTTTCCCTCTATCAATCAAATGAAACTGAGAGCCTTTGTGATCTACTCCCAACTCCATTACGATTTTGACCTTTGTAGAATGCAAGGACATGGAGGAATTGATCCCGGGCACCAGTGATCTCGGATGAACAGTAAAATCCGAAAAAATAGTAAAACAATTCAAAAAAATCTGAAATTATTTGTCAAGAAACTTTGATGTTTTTTCTACATGCGTACCAATTTTCATAATGAAATGACATTTGTGGAGGTCTCGGCAAAAAAAACAAAATCATGCTCAAAAAAACTGTTTTTGGATGCATTTTGAAGCATCGATTTTGTCTTTTTTGCCGAGACCTGCATGAATGTCATTTTGTCATGAAATTTTGCACGCATGTGAAAAAAATATCAGTGTTTCTTGACAAATAATTTCAGACTTTTTTGAACTATTTAAATATTTTTTTCGTTTGTACTGTAGTAAAGGGTGCCTGTGAGCTCGAGCTCACAATAGCACTTTGGAAGTCCTTTTGCAAGATGTGAAAAGATGAACTAGTAGTAGTACTCATATGCGATTGAGACTGACATGAGCCCGTGATTCCGCAGAGGATAAACCAAAATGCGAAGCATTTTTGTCTGCAAGGTATCATAGCCATGCGACCTGCTTTTGCAAATAGCAGCAAAAACGACTGTCCCCAACTGTAATTTTCAGATGAACCAAAGCTTGGCCTGGCCTTTGGAACCTTGGAGGAGCAACTGGTCAAGGCAACCCTGCAAGCAAGGTTGCCCTTATTTTTTGAGGGAAAATGACTTGTGAAGGGGAGGAACAGGGAACGCACGGCACAGCAGGAGGCGCATGAGGGGCGGGGGCATGGCAATGGCAGGTGTGGTGGGGGAGTACGGCCGGTTTCCCTGCCCATCCGGCACGCCCACCAGTCACCCACCGGCCCTGCAGCGAGGCAACACACCGCACCGGTGTGCGATGGGAGTGTGGGGCTGGCTACCGGCTAGGCTGTGAGCCTAGCGTTGGAGCGGGTGTTGGGATTGGCGCCCAGCGACTTCCTTCCTTCCTCGGCTGTCGTCTGCTCTGCTCCCGCGCCCGCTGGCGATCGGGCGTGGCTGGGGCCGGCCCGGTCCGCTCCTTTCGGGTAAAGAGGAGCGCCCCATGCCAGCCAGCCAGTGCTGTACCTTTCTTTCGAAAAGCAGGAGAGAACCGCTGCGTTTTTAGACGTGGGTTTCGAAAAACGGACGCCCAGTTTGCCAGATGAGGTTTTTTGGCCTCGTATATATCGGATGAGAACAAAATGATTTTTCGATCTTGGCTTGCAACGTGCCAAATTATCTTGAAGTGGACCAAAGAGTTTTCTGGTTACAACTTCGTGGCCTCTTTGGTTCAACATAAAATCCATAGGAATTCTTGTAGGATTACGGTGACATGTCGTATTGCAGGAATTGAGCCATCAGCGTTCTTACAAGAGAAACATCTTTTAGTGCTCGAGCTCCATGGAGCTCGTTTTTGTTCTTGTTTTTTTTAATTATGCTTCGACGCTTCAAAATATCTGGGGGAAATCACAGTACTCCCTCAGTTCCATATTATAGTGCGTATAACGATTTGGATCAAATTCCGGAATGTAGTGCGCATTAACACCTTTGGACGAAGATATCCCTCTGCTAGACCACTGCAGCGAAGTTGCATGCGCTCACATGTGTTACAGTCTGACAAAAGCAAAGGGCATTTCTAGTCCAGATAAAAGTGTCAGCACACGTCTTGGTATAACGCCATAAGCAAAGGCGCATTATATAGGGGAACGGAGGGAGTATCATATGGATGTATACTTCGCGTGTGCAAGTTTTCATGGCCAACTACATTGGCACGCGAGCTACACAAAAAGAAAAATAGGTGTTTTTTTTCCTGAAAACTTTCAAAACTTTGAAATCTAACTTTTGAATGTTTAAAAAAAATCATGAAAACACTGCACTTATATTATAAGGCCTATTTTGTATATAATCTCAAACCTTTTTTTAGTTCAACCTCATGAAAATTTTCCGTTCTTTTCTATTATAAACATGACATATGTGATACATCATTCCTTCAGAAAAAAATATATGTGTTTTTCCTGCTGGGCAACCAAACAATCTATTACACACTGTCGTGTTTTTAATTCATGTAGTACTCCCTCCGGTCCTTTTTACTGTGCATATTAGATTTGTCCGAAGTCAATCTCATCCAACTTTGACCAAGTTTATATAGAAAAAATTAGACATTCACATAACAACACCAATATCATTAGATTCATCTTGGAATATATTTTCATATTATATTTATTAGATATTATAGATCCTAATAATTTCTAATATAAATTTGGTCAAACTTAGCTAAGTTTGACTTTCGGCAAATCCAATGTGCAGAGTAAAAAGGACCGGAGGGAGTATGACTCAACATGCCATGACATTCGATTGTTATGTTTTACGTAGCCATATACTCCAGAAATCTTCTGAACCAAAGAGGCCCTTTATGCGCCTATGTGTTTAGTTCTTTAGTATAGTGCCCGTAAATAAATTGTACCATAGATGTTGTACCCTGATCATACATGCCAAATTTATGTTCAACGAGTACTATAATCAACATTGTGGGCCAAAAACAACACCCTATGTCGGATTTCGCGACAAGAGTCATATCATGGACCAAAAGTACCGTATATTTTCTCATTAATTAGGCTTCCTATGAGCGGACATATTTCCAAATTATAGCTATTGAAATACGAGTACAAGTGAAGACATTGCAATTTGAATGCGCTCTCTGATGCATAGTTTTTTAAACGAAGACAGAAGCTTCGTCTCATCTCATTAATTAAGAAAAATGTTGCTATATCACACATCAATCTTGCTGATCCATAGTCAAAGTGAAGCAAACGCACTGCATTTGAGGTAGGTTGTGCCCTGCCTACAATTTGGCATTAACATGATCCGCAACTCATCAACGCATCGCAATGGATATGCTTCCTCGATGTTGTTCTCTTTCTTGTCGAATCGCTCATGAGCATGAGCATTCCCGTTTCACCAAGAGCACGCGCACACCATCACCCACATAGATGCGTTAGCTATCAGTGTCAAAGTCCACGTGAAAATAAAAAGTCCACGTGACATGTCGCAGTTTCTGAGCTGTTTTGCAACTGTGAGGAGCAGAGGAGGAAAGTTCAACCTCTTTCCATTATCCGAAAAAAGACGTCGCGGTTGGGCAACCTTAACCGACTGGATGCCGGCCGGCTAAATGCTATCATCCACGCCACACGCGGCCGGCTCGCGGTGCACACCAACACCAGCCACTAGTCCATGCCGCCAGCACGCGGGCATCTCCTTGGCTCCTTGCCTTGCTCCGGCCGGCGTACGTTTCCTTCCAGCATATTGTTGCCAAAATTCTAAATATACTAAACCTAGCTAGGTTTTTTTTTCTGATTTTTTTGACTTTTTCCAATCAGTAAAAATCGGGCCAATTGGGGGCTGACACGTCAATTACTGGGGGAAATGGCTGGGTACATGTTCGGGTGCGTTTTGCAATTTGATATGGTTGTAGTCGCTGGATTGGTTCCTCCTATCTCCCAGTTGGTTCTTTCCATGTGTCTGGTTCCTATTTCTTTCCTCTCACTTCTCGCCGCGTGTCAATCCCGAAGATTCTCATCGAATCCCGACCACCACCGCTCAACCTCCTATGGTGGCCGCCGCCGATCCACCGCCATACGGGCCTATAAAAGGCTCTCCTCCTTACCCACTACCCCATCCTCTCTCGAGCTCGCTGTTGCATCGTGCGCGTCTCCCAAATCTCGACTGCGCTGGAACGCGTCCTCCCCGACCTCTGCCAGACAACGCCTCGCCGGAGCCACCAACACCGGCCCCTCATCTCCTCCGGATGCCGAACGAGGTGGTGGCACATGCAGGAGGGGCGATGTATGGACGCGCGGTGTCCTCGCCGTCTTCGTGGGACCATGCCAGTGTTCTCGAGCCCGCCTAAGACGCTGTAGACATGCTGTCCCGTGTCACTAGAGGCCTCCGTCAGTCCGCCCCGCGTCTTCCGGTTGTCCGAGGCCGCGACCTCGCTCGGCCTAGGCCGTGCCTTCCTGTCCTGTGGCTTACGCTTTCCGGCACCAGCAGCTCCTCGGCCTTTTGTTTGCCCCGCCGTCCCGCACGCGGTCACCGTCGGCTTCCGCTTACCGGTCGGCCGACCATCCAAGAGACATGAGAGAGTCCTCCCCAGTTGCATCGCCGCACAGCCAGGCGACTGCAGCTATGGACCGTCGCGTCGCCTCAGTCCCTCGGATGCGTGCGACTTCGTGGGCGACCATTGCAGCTATGCTCGCGTACTTCGTGTGGGCGTACGCGCCGGAGCAGTGACAACCACTGATGGCTACCTGTGATGCTGGTGACTAGTGTGTTTTCCTCCGAGGCACTGACGGTGGTAGTATTTGTGGCGGTGACCATGGTGCAAGGTCCTGTGCGTGGTTTTCTCCTCGCTATTTTGCCGGCTGCTTGAACACCACCTCCAGTGAGAACCGAGATGAAATAAAATTCATTCTACCAGGGCCATTTTAGATCTTCAGAAATCTCATGGTAGTGGGTTTGTTGCTGACGCTATGTTGATTATTTGTCAGGTCAAAGTATCTGATTTCTTAGACCGGCAATGGCAAGATCCACATGAAGCTTGGAGATATAGAGGAACAATGAGAACTGTTGTTTGACGCCTCGAGTGTCTGAGCAGCTGTTCTTAAGAATCCAGAGGCAGGCTTTGATGATATGTTGATTCAGATGTCTAATTTTGTGCTGTAGATGGTGTACCATCTCAAAGATAAACTTTTCAATTGGTATTTGCAGGAAAAGGAAGTAAGAAGAGAAGAAAAGCTCAGTTTTACTTGTAGATGCTCATTCCTGGAGATATATAATGAGCAGGTTTTGGACTTGCTCAATCCAAATGCAACAAATTTACAGGCAGTCATTAAAATGTAGTATCTGCATATAGCTATTTGGTCATTGCATCTTTGTCGTGATACTGTTCGGAAATGTTTACATATTTTGCTTCTAACTTCATTGGATCTACCGACTTAGTTCTGGTTTTCTTTTGCAGTTAAGAGAGGATGTAAAAAAGGGTATGCACGTTGAGAATCTGACTAAAATTGAGGTTTCTAGTGCCTGAGAAGCAATGCAACAACTTATCGAATACATCTTTGACATTGCCATGACCAGAGGAACTATCTCATGTTTGGTGACCAAGGCTGCTCCTCATACACTTTCAAGTGGATGGACTCAACTAGAGATTGTATTTGTTGTTGATTGATGTGCATGAGTTCTTTTTCCCTGTCCAAGATTCATTAGTGAACTGGCATCGGCATGATTTACAAATTGTTGCTAGAAGATATTTAGTTCGTCTTGGACATTGGATTCCGGTCACCTGATGTTGTCCTTGTTGCTGTCTCCGAACATGATATGCAGTATTGCATGGTTTCGGACAAATCTGTGTTCAGTTCAGCAAGGAAAAGGTTGGGAAGCTTGCCTTTTGCTCTAATTACTGGAATCATGCACTTCTTAGTTTTCCCTTTTACTACAGAAGAACCGATTATGTTGTGTTTCTTTTTTGCAGAATGTTGAAAAATAGAATCTTCGTTGGATGGAATATGATAGGTAATGCGAACACTAACGGGGGGATATGATAATATCCCCTCAAATTAATTGCCCGTTCATCATTGTGTCTTCTCTATAGCAATCTGAATTTGTCTCTTCTTGCGGTTATTTCATTTTCATACTTTTTTTTTGCTTATTGTGAGATGCACCTTTTTTGATTGACTGGGCACTGTAATCTTTTTTTTTGACTGAAGGCATTGTAATCTTTTGTTTCAATTGACCGTGGTTTGCGTTTAAGGTGACCACCTAACCAGGTTATAGGATCTGTGGTTATGGAAACTCCTAAGATGTAATGTAAAATTTAACTATCAACTTGTGCAGCAAATGAGTGTTTGTGTCCTCTACCGTGCAATTTTCTTCTGAACAACTGACCAAACGCACAACACCAACAAACAAAATAAAAAAACAAAATTATTGCACTGTATTCGTGATAGCACATAAATTTTTTATTGCACTATACTCATAGCATTAGTAGACCACTGAAAGCACACGATTGCTCTGCTTTAGCAAAGCATGAGTAATTTTCCCTATTTTTATCCTGCTTAAGTACAGTTCAATTCCTAATGTTCAATTGTCATGCCTTTTTAAGGGTGGAAATGTTCCTCAGTAGCTTAATTATTTGGTTTGTTCATTTACATGTGAGAATGAGATTCTCATGGAAACTAGGATGAGTTGTGTGTTAACACTCACAAATCCCTCTCAATCTCTCCACTCTCTCTCAACACCCGAGGTGGAAGAAGAACAAAGGAAGAACACTGAAGTTTTTGTCCAGTGCACTGAATGCTGCTTTTCTCTTTTCCTTTTATTTCTCTAACAAAAAGCAAACACGTCGTGGGTCTTGCCCTCTTACCGGATCGTGTCATCCCACGATCGAGAACAAGTCCTTATAGGCCTACAAACGCACCTCGGGATCGTACAGCCCACGTCCTCAGGCAGCGTTAACAGACTAACTGAAAATGCTAACTGAAACTACTGAAAAACTGACAACTAGAAAATGTTGATGGCAGTGTTTTGACATGCCGAAATCGCTGCCTTGGCGGTGATACCTACTGATGAAGCCACACTGGTTTATTTGCTAACAAGCTGCAACCTTCTAATCCTTCCCTGTTTTTGCACTACCTACAAGATATGCTTCCCCCTCTTCTTTCTTTGTCTTGCATGGCTGAAAAGAGCAGACTCTGCAGTGGATTTGTTTGATTGCTGTCATCATTATGCAGGACCATGGAGACAAATGCAACACTTACGACCCTTTTGATAGGTTGCCAAGCTCTTTTACTCCACTTGAACAATTAAATTCTACAAACTTTGAGTCTTATGAGTTTTCCCATGTCCAGAGGTATTACGAAGGAACAACAAATAGTGAAGTGTGTCTGCAAATATTAATAAATCAACTGTGCTTTGCATCCATCATTATTAAGCATAGCAGCCCTCGAAAAGTCAATATTTAGCAGTTCAATAGTAGTTACAAGTTTTGGCCCCTTTGTAATTAGGGAAATCCTTTCCATCTTGGTGGATTTTTTGATAAATTTAGTTATGATCCATGCCACACGAAAAGCTATTCTTCAAGAGCATATGCAGAAGATGTCATATGTTGAGTGTGTTGATACATATGCTTTCATCTGGCTAAGTGAACTATTATGACAAGTATTTAGTAAGTCATAGGAATTAAGGGATGAAAATTTGTTCTCATATGAATGTTGTTCTCCAAACTATGCGCTCCTTCGTATGTGTGGCGATTCTTAATTGTTGATGGGTGTCCTTTCTATCATAGGTCTCAAATGGAAGCCAACTTTCAACATTTCATACACTCCACTTTTTCATTCACAACAACTACTATAAAAGATGCCATACACAATAGGATCAGCTGATGGTCTACATAATACGACCCTTCTTTCTTGAAGCCAGTCTGGCTGCCAAATTGGAACTCATGGATACAGTCGCTGGAACCAAATCCTGCAATACAACTGAAGCATCTACCAAATTGGAAACTCATGGATACAGTCGCTGGAACCAATCCTGCAATAGAACCGAATCATATGTTGCGATTGACAAGCCAACTAGGCAATTTAAAATAAAAAATAAGCTATATTCACAGGTCAGCCAACTTAAACACACTAGAGGCAGCAAAGGAAATTGTTGCCCAAGCAGCGTCAGGATACATTTGTGCTCACTATAACACTATTATCTATGATCATGATTATCAGGCATTTGAAATTGCAAAGAGAAACCTGTTTTCAATGTAAGAGAACGCATGTGCAACACTGGCAATTCAACATGGCACGTTAGCAGATAATCGCTTAGCAAAATGAATTCACGAGACATGCTGCGATTCTGGCAACGATATGCAACAACTACCCTCAACAAACTGGAGATCAATTATCTAATGCACCTTGGATCGCATGCAACAATTTGCAAAACCTATATACCACTTCATCAGAGGCACCAATCCCGCAGAAGGCCGCAATAGAATGATATAAGCTACAAATAAATGCAATGCTTTTAGTCTCACTACACAAGCGTCAACGTTTATTTTCCATTCTATAAGATGTAGCATTCATGCTAATAATAAATGTATCCTCTCCAAGTTGCTGAATTTACCGTGTTTAATCTTATTACAAATGTATCAACACGTGCTTCATGTTCCTTGATATGCACCACACATGGTGACAATAAATGTATCCTTTCTAATTTACTTCTATGCATGTCTTCCTTTTTTATGATCACACTCTTTACTCATATGTACTTCTCTTCGAATTAAAATTTATAGTACGTAACAAAGACAACATATACAAACATGACATTTCGACGGGGCGCGGCGTGTCGCCGCGCGGGCATTGCTAGTATGTACTATTCCTTACAGCGTCTCGGTCCAGCTAGCTGGTGCATTTGATGGACGACTCAATCACGGAGAAAACCAAGCCCGAAATTAAACTTGACGGAGGAGGGGAGGTGAGGGGATTGCTGATTGATATGATAGCTGCGGCTGCCAATATCCTTCCGCCGCCGCACATTACGTGCACGTCTGAGTCATGACAGCTCACGCTTGCCTGGGATGGGATCGATCAACAGCTAATGTATGGCTGAACTCAACGGAGAAAATCACCTCAATGTACGTAATCCCGGAACTGGCGAGGAGCGAACGGCATCCCGGGAGATCCATCTCATTTCCCCATGTAGTTCGGCGGCTGCCAGGGTGGTTAAATTGTGGTGACGGGCAGGCTCGCGTCGTCGATCGCCTCGCCGGCGTGCAGCTGCGAACGTGCTACAGTGGATCCATGGAGATAGATGAGCCGTTGTTGTCGAGCCTGTCTGGCTGTTGCTCCGAGCTTTGCCAGCTTGCCAGGGGCACGTACGAAAAGGAGCGGTACTGCGCTGTGCCACTGTCGTGTCGGTCGATCGACGCAAATTAATCGCGCGCGCGCGTGTGGTCCTCGACCAGGGCCGTACCCTACGCTACGCTACGTACGCACGTACTACGTCTGTATACTGTGCGCACGCGGTACATCCACCATGCGTGTTTTTTCTGGCGCTGCGGGTTCACGTGCATGGCGTCTGCGATATGCACGGTCGGTGTGGTAAAGCATGTTTTGAAACGCCCGGGTTTTCGTAGGAATCAAATTTTTCCTTTTTTTTTTTGAAATTCAGCTCCCTTCATTTTTGTGTGTTATTGGAGCAGCAGCGGATGCCTGAAAACTGGAGTTGTGCGGGATGCTGTTCAGCAGACAGCAGCCTTGGCAGGAAAATGCCCACGGAGTGACATAGACGGCATTTCGTGCCAAAGCCAAGCGGCGGGCGCGCCGTACGTGCGACCGCGCGAGACATCCAGGTTGGGGTGGTACAGCGCGACCGACTTCGGGCCGGGTGCGTCGTTTGCGTCGGCAAAGGGATCATGCCGTGAGCCCGTCACGCTCATGCGGTTCTCGTGTTGCCTACGGGCCAACGTCCACGGATGCTTTGTTTTGCTGCTCTCGCTAAGGACATTCTAAACACGTTAGTTCTGGCCGACCTAGCCACTAGTGGTACGTGTGATTTGGACGCTACGCTTTGGATGCGAGCTTCAAGCATCATCCCATGCGGAACGCTCGGGACCTTTGCGCTTTGTGGTGTTGTAGGAGAGGATACGCATGACCAGACTGCGTATAGTAGTGTTACCATAGATATGACACGTAAAATCAAATATTATATGGGGCGCTGCTAGGTCAGTTGGGTCGGGTCACTAGCCATTGGATCTGCTTGGATGCGTCAACGCGACGTGGTGTCAATCTCTTCTCATCGCAGCAAGCTCCCCCCACCCCCCTCCATTTTCTGGCCGGCCGTAGCAGCACAACCGCGTGCGTCTCTATTGGAAGCAAAAGGTTAAAGCACTATGTTAATGATCCGTTGACAAACTCGTAAATATTTTACACATACGCAGCGATATACTGGAAATTGCTATCAAGATATTCACGACACCATATGCTTTAGAGCTGCGAACAAGATACTTAAGTACACCCACAAAGATACATACAGCATGTTCATGCTAGCATCACAAATTAGTTCACGAAAATCATGCAATTTTTGTTTTCTTATTTTCGCTGGTTTATAGGGGATTGGGTTGAATATATTCTTGTTGCACTGTCTGTATAAAATAAAAACTAGTTTATCTTTCACTGCAAGTTGAATGAATATGCGCATTTTTAACGGTGGACATTACAACTATAACATAAATAATAATATCATCAATATTAGCAAATTTATCATTTGGATAATAATATTAAAAAGTTATTAGAAAACTACGCACGTGGTTTGATAAAAATAAGTATGAAAGTTCAGTATAATCATTGAAATTGTTCTGACTCGGTTTGTGGCTCAAATTTAATGTAAACACATTTGTTTTATTTACTTTGAGATTACATATTTGACACTCAACTGGATTTTAATTAGATTTTGACAATGATATGAAAATTGTATATTTAATCAAAAATACAAAATAACTAAAAAATAATTAAAATTCATTCAAAATTTTAAATAATAATGTAGACATATCTTCCTGTAAGGCCAGAGGTAGCGGCGTTGACCAAGACAAATGTTGTTGTTGTTTTGACAAAACACACGTTTAGCACAAGACATTAGCCATTTACAGCTCTGTGCCTAGGGGTGGGCACTGTTAAATCAAAAACCGGAAAACCAAACCGAACCGAACCGTATTAACCGATTTGTCAGTTAATTTGGTGGTTCGCTTTTTGGTTCTGTAGGAAGTTGTATGGTTGTTCGGTGTTTGGTGTTTGTTCGTTTGAATTGCCTGGAAACCGTATGGACCGAAGAAACCGATATGTACTATGCCTCTTGTATATGCGTAGCAGCGCCCATTTGCCGATCGCCCCATCCTTGTTACACCTTAGGAATAGCTAACGTAATCGCCCTACACTCCCACGTACGGAAACCTAGCCGACAACAGTGACTCCATTAGGCGGCGTCCTCTCCGGCCTTTGGCGAACAACGCATCATCCAGCCGACTCCAGTGAGCCCGCAATCACCGGAAATCCTTATTGGTTCTGTCAGACGTCCGGCTAGTCGGTCAATGACAGGTACTTCAACCGCTGCCCTGAGTTTCTAATCTCTCGATCAAAGTAGTACTACTACAATAATACCATGGAACGTAGTCAACAGTTATATTCTCCTATCCATGGAACATATGATATGTCATATGTATGCATGGCTCCAGGTCACAAAAGATACTGTACTAATTAGTGTACTGTTCAGGGCATGTGCTACTCAGTTTATAACTGATATTAAGGTTTCTAGCTCCTGTTATTATTTGTGCATTTCATACTATGCAAATCACTTCTGTAAGTGCATCTAGTGCCGCCCCTAGTTGGTTTTGGAGTATTGACGACAAACCTGGTTGAGGGACTAATGTGTTTGTGAGAATTGCAAAATAACACAGGTAATAGTCTCTCATTGATTCGGTTTACCTACCGGAGATGACCCCTAACAATGTGTGAAGACATTGAAGACAATGGTGGTATGTGAAGATATTCACAACGAAGATTATGACTCGAGAGGACATTCACGTGAAGACTATGGAGTGCGAAGACATATATGTTTCGTAGTTTCCTTTTCTTCTTTGTTGAGTCATAGGAACCACCGTACTATTAAGGGGGTCCAAGTGAACAAAGTCAGAGTGACTGAAGTGATGCTCAACCAAATCCTAAGTCTTCGAGCGAAGACAATGAGAGCAAATCTTATCCAGAGCTGGATGAGTCAGCTTTACTTGTAGCCCAAGTCAAGCCGCCGCGTGTGTTTGAAATATGACCGTTGGAACATGTGTCAGTTCCTTAGTGACCCAGGGTCATTTCGGACAAATCAGTTCGGGTTGCCCTGTGGCTATAAATAGCCCACCCCCTACACCATAAAGTGGTGGCTGCTCAGAGTTAGTGCATGGCTTTTGTCATTTGAGAGCAACCCACCTTGAAGCCTTTGAGAGAGAGAAATCCTTGCGAGGACAAAGCCCAAAACACTCAGAGCCAAAGAGTGTTAGGCATCACTGAAGTCTTTCTGTCCGCGTGACCTGAAGACTTGTTACACTTGAGGACTGTGAATCCTCCAGCCGGTTAGGCGTCGCGTTCTGAGCATCCAAGAGTCATTGTGGATTGCTGGTGAACGATGTCTGTGAAGGTTTGGAAGTCTACCTTGAAGACTTACCAGAGTGATTTGGTGAGGACTAAGTGTCCTTAGCTCAAGGGGAATAAGGTGAAGACGCGGTCTTCTGAGTTGAATCTCAGCCTCCCTAACCAGACGTACAGTTGTCACAGCAACTGGAACTGGTCCAACAAATCCTTGTCCTCACCATTCAACTGGTTCTATCTCTTCCCTCACTTATTTACAGTTTGTCTTCATGAAGTCATTTGCATGCTTGCCTTGTCAGTTTGACTTCACTCTATGATGACTATTGTTGTTTGGCTTCATACTATCTTCCATCTCGATCCATACTACCTAGTTGCCGATAGTCTTCGTACTTTAGCTTCATTACTTGCTTGACTATGGCTTGTCTAGTGTAGTCTACCTTCCGCTGCATATCAATAGGTTCATTTCTATTGTTTGTCTTCATAACTCCCATGTTTTGAAGACTTTCATAAAAATCGCCTATTCACCCTCCTCTAGTCGATAACTAGCACTTTCAATTGGTATCAGAGCAAGGTAATCCCTTGTTTTGTGTGATTCGGTTTAACCACTTGGAGTTTTAGCTATGTTGACTGCAGGGATAATCAAAGTCTCCGCTGCGTGTCCTGTCTTCGATGGCACTGATTACCCCTACTGGAAGAATAAGATGCGCATGCATCTTGAAGCCATTGATGTCGATCTATGGTATGTCGTCAAGAACGGCGTTCCCAAGACGGGTGAAGGTGTCACCCCTGCTGATGTCAAGAAGTTCGTTCAACTGGATTCTACTGCCAAGAACATCATATGTGGTCATCTGACCAAAGGACAGTATGGCCGTGTGAGTGCTCTGGAAACGTCGAAGCTAGTCTGGGACTGGCTCTCCAAGGTCAACAAAGGCGTCTCAACCTAGAGAGACTCAAGGACCAGTGTTCTTCACAACCGCTTCAAAAGACACGACAATGAGAACGTCCAGCTCACATTTGATCGCCTCACTAATATCGCAAATGAGCTTCATGCTCTAGGCGCCACTGAGATCACCAAGCATGAAATCGTCAAGACACTCCTGAGATCATTTGACAGCTCGTTTGACACCCTAGCCCTGATGATTCAAGAACGCCCTGACTTCAAGACACTTGATCCGTCTGACATACTTGAGAGGCTCAACACACACGAGTTTCAGCTATCTGAAAAAAGAGATATATATGGTCCCAACTATGGCCGAACTCGCGCTTTGAAGGCAAAGGTTGTTTCTTCATCTGAAGAAGAATCTGACTGCAGTTCTGGGGATCATGAAGACATTGGAAAGGAGCTTGCTATGCTTGTGAAGAAGTTCTAGAAATTCACCAAGAAGAAAGGCTTCAGAAAATCTTCAAGATCCAGCTCGAGAAATGATGAAGTTTCTACTCATGACCACAAGAAGAGAACATGCCACAAGTGCAAGAAACCTGGTCACTACATCTCTGAGTGTCCTTAGTGGGACAATGAAAACAACAAGAAGAAGAAGAGCAAGGGATATGATTCTGATGACAACAACAAGAAGAAATCCTCAAAGTCTTCTTCCAAGTCTTTGTCCAAGTCTTCATCACATAAGAAGAGCTCATTTGGCAAGGCTCGTGCTTTTGTTGGCAATGAGATGGATTTAGAGGAGGAGTCTGCTTCTGAGGAGGCAGAGGTGGAGTCTGAGGAGGAGTCCGACTCTGGCGTTACAAGTCTGGCTCTAGCCACAACCTATGTAGCCAAGTCCATCTTCAACACTGAAGACAATGGCTCCGTCACCAACGCTAATGCTGATGACAAGGATGACTCTGCTCCCACCTACTGCTTCATGGCACGTGGTGCCAAGGTAAACTCACGCGATGCTTACTTTCAAACATCAAGTGAAGATGACTCTGATTGTGAATCCAAACCCAGCTACAAAACACTTGCTAAAATTGCAACTGAACAACAGAAAGCTATGGAACATATTAAAAAACTGTTAGACAAAAGCGATGACCTGTTGGACACGGAAATGACCCGATCCCAGTCCTTAATTGAAGACATCAAAAATCTTGATGTTAAGTACGAGGAACTTGAAAGTCATCATGAAACGCTCTCAACAACTCATGAAAAGCTTTCCTATGATTATCTTCAAAGGAAGCAAGAACTTGAGAAATTGAGAGCAGTTCATGAAGATCTTCAAAAAGAGAACGAGTCACTTCGCGCTCAACAGATCAGTCCCGCTTAGGAAGGATTTGAATCACCATGTCTAAAATGCATTGAGCGTGATAACGCTACTTCTGTTGCTGAATGTTCTACTGCTCTACTGTCACAATATCTTCAACTGCTGATGTGGTAATTAACCCCTCTCCCGAGGATACCACTATTATTGCTGATGAAAATGCTAGGTTGAAGACATTGCTTGAGATTGGGATGTGCAAAAGTCTCAAAGGGCATCACACACTATGTGATGTCCTCAAAAAGCAGATTCTGAACCAAAACCCTAGGAAAGAGGGTGTTGGGTTCGAGAGGAAAATGAATGTTGATGATTCTTACTAGAAGCCTGAGCAGTACGCCAAAACCACATGTGTTGCTGCAAAGGGACCTTCAGTGGACCCATCCACCTTATCTGGCTTCACTTGTGCTAACCCGATTATCATTGATGAATCCTTTGATCCAAACTATAAACTGTTTAAGAATCATAATGGTGAAGTGTTTGCCAGGAATATGGTACCAACTGCAGGAATGGGGCACCTATGAAGAAGATCTGGGTGCCCAAAAGGTGTCTTGAGAATCTTCCTGTGAATGTCATCATGACACCGCAAGGGAAGAAGACAAACCCTAGACCAAAGGCTTCATATGGTCCAAAGGCTTCATACAGACAGAGGAATCACAAGAGTCACCCTAACGCCAATGTTTTGCAGGGAAATCATACTCAGACTTATGAATATGAGCGTGTATCATCAAACTGCTATGTTCATAAGACCAAGAACTATTCTGCTTATTCGTATGAGTATTATTCACCTCCTGCAAGGATATTTGCTAGGGATTCAAAGCCGAAGTTCTCAGATGCTGCACTTAGACTCATTGCTTCTAAGCCACCCCTGGAGATGTGGGTGGTTAAGAAAAATTAACTTTCTTTTGCAGGGAAAGGTCTCCAGCCGGAAATCAAAGGCGTCCGATGCTTATGCTGGGGACCTAAAACATCTTGTGGGGCGCAAGATAAAATGCCCAAATGGTCTTATTATGTATTTTGTTTCTGAATTGCTTGCTAATCATCCTATCAGTCCTATCCTTGATCTGAGCTATGATAATCCTCTTGTCCGTCAAATGTTTATGCTTCACAATACTCTTGGTGAAGCCTATCCCCCTAACTGTATTGTAGGGTATGACACCAAATGCTTCAGCATGGATTATGGACAGTGGATGCACTAATCACATGACTGGTGATCGAAGTCATCTCATGGACTCAACCTTACGTCCATCTGACAGGAGTCACATCACATTTGCTGACACTGGTAAAAGCAAGGTATTGGATCTAGGTAGAGTTGCAATCTCAAAGGATCAGCACATGGATAAAGTGATGCTTGTTGTAAGTGCATCTAGTGCCCCTTAGAGATTTTGGTGTATTGAAGACTTACAGGTTAAAGGACTGATGCGTTTGTGAGTGTACACGGGTCTATAAGTCTATGAGGAGTTTGATATTTACAGAGAAAGTCGACCCCTAAAAATGAAGTTCTCCGACTGAAGACTTTGGATTTCTGAAGACTTTCTAAAGACTTTGAAAGTGAAGAAATTGGTGTAACCTTGAAGACTTGGTATTCATTCGAGGAACATGAAGCGTGAAGACTTTTGTTTTTGTAGTTTTATTTTCTCTTTCTTGAGTCATAGGAAACACCGTACTGTTAAAGGGGGTCGAGGAAATACTAAGGAAAAATATCCATGTGATGCTCAACTCAAAATCCTACACCTACCAATCCCTTCGAGTGAAGCCATTGGAAATCTCATGCAGTTCAATCATATTCTTCAGTGACAGAGACGAAGTTCTTCTGGTCTCTGAGGAATTTGTTCTGACTGAGGAGTTAGGAACTCGCCAGTGCGGATTGCCTACACAGTGAGGAACATGATAGCCCTGAGGAATTTGATACTAAAATTTCTGACTGTTGCTGTGCTACGCGTCAGCTGTCCCAAAATAACTACCCACCTAACGGTCGTATCACTGAAGGGCATTTATGTCTTATCATGTCGGGCTGCTTCCTAGGCTATAAATAGCCGCCCCCTACAACCACTAGTTGGTTGGCTGCTCCGAGAGAAACTGACACTTGTCATTTGAGAGCATCCCATCCTCCGAGGACTTTGAGCGAAAATCATCAAGTGAGGAAAAACCAAACCCAAACACCTACAAACCCAAAGTGATTGAGCATCACTGAAGAGATTGATCCTGCATGGATCCGACGCTTGTTACCTTTGAAGACTGTGCTTCTTCCAAACGGTTAGGCGTTGATGACCCACACGTATAGGGGATCTATCGTAGTCCTTTCGGTAAGTAAGAGTGTCGAACCCAACGAGGAGCAGAAGGAAATGATAAGCAGTTTTCAGCAAGGTATTCTCTGCAAGTACTAAAATAAGTGGTAACACATAGTTTTGTGATAAGATAAATTGTAACGAGGAACAAGTGACAAAAGTAAATAAAGTGCAGCAAGGTGGCCCAATCCTTTTTGTAGCAAAGGACAAGCCGGAACAAACTCTTATAATAGGAAAAGCGCTCCCGAGGACACATGGGAATATCATCAAGCTAGTTTTCATCACGTTCATATGATTCGCGTTCGGTACTTTGATAATTTGATATGTGGGTGGACCGGTGCTTGGGTGCTGTTCTTACTTGAACAAGCATCCCACTTATGATTAACCTCTATTGCAAGCATCCACAACTACAACAAAAGTATTAAGGTAAACCTAACCATAACATGAAACATATGGATCCAAATCAGCCCCTTACGAAGCAACGCATAAACTAGGGTTTAAGCTTCTGTCACTCTAGCAGCCCATCATCTACTTATTACTTCCCAATGCCTTCCTCTAGGCCCAAATAATGGTGAAGTGTTATGTAGTCAACGTTCACATAACACCGCTAGAGGCTAGACAACATACATCTCATCAAAATATCAAACAAATACCAAATTCACATGACTACTAATAGCAAGACTTCTCCCTTGTCCTCAGGAACAAACGTAACTACTCACAAATCATATTCATGTTCATAATCAGAGGGGTAATAATATGCATATAGGATCTGAACATATGATCTTCCACCAAATAAACCAACTAGCATCAACTACAAGGAGTAATCAACACTACTAGCAACCTACTAGCACCAATCCCGGACTTTGAGACAAGAATTGGATACAAGAGATGAACTAGGGTTTGGAGATGAGATGGTGCTGGTGATGATGTTGATGGAGATTGCCCTCTCCTGATGAGAGGAGCGTTGGTGATGACGATGATTTCCCCCTCCCGGAGGGAAGTATCCCCGACAGAACAGCTCTGCCGGAGCCCTAGATTGGTTCCGCCAAGGTTCCGCCTCGTGGCGGCTGAGTCTCGTCCTGAAAAGTTGCTTCTGGTGTTTTTCTTGACGAAAGACTTCATATAGGAGAAGATGGGCGTCAGAGAGCCACCAGGGGGCCCACGAGGTAGGGGGCGCGCCCTAGGGAGGGGGGCGCGCCCCCACCCTCGTGAGCAGGGTGTGGGCCCCTTGGCCTTCATCTTTGGCGAGGATTTTTCTTTATTTATTTTAAGATATTCCATGGAGTTTCATGACTTTTGGAGTTGCGCAGAATAGGTCTCTAATATTTGCTCCTTTTCCAGCCCAGAATTCCAGCTGCCGGCATTCTCCCTCCTTATGTAAACCTTGTAAAATAAGAGAGAATAGCCATAAGTATTGTGACATAATGTGAAATAACAACCCACAATGCAATAAATATCGATATAAAAGCATGATGCAAAATGGACGTATCAACTCCCCCAAGCTTAGACCTCGCTTGTCCTCAAGCGAAAAGCCGATAACAATAAATATGTCCCCATGTTTAGAGGTAGAGGCGTCGATAAAAATAAAATACGGACATGAAGGTACCATGATTATTCTCATAACAACAACATATATAGATATTGTCATATGATTACTTATGTTCAAGTGATGATCTTTTCACAATGCAAAAGTATGAATCAGAAACCTTATTGAGCACCAACAAACTATAACCTCAGTCACTGAAGCAATTGCAATTTATCATAACATCGGAAAGAGTCTATGTCAGAGCTAAAAAGCAAGTCCACATACTCAACTATCATCTAGTCCTTCATAATTGCTAACACTCACGCAATACTTGTGGTTACGAAGTTTTAATTGGACACAGAGGAAGATAGGGGCTTATAGTTTTGCCCCACAACCTTTTACCTCAAGGGTAATGTCAACAATAATAATTCATGCTCCCCTACATCCAATTTTATATATATATATATATATATATATATATATATATATATATATATCATGTTCTTTCCAACATGCCGGGCTTGCCAAAGGATAAAATGAAAAAGGAAAGGTGAAGATCACCGTGACTCTTGCATAAGGTAGAGGATAATAATAAGAGATAGGCCCTTCGCAGAGGGAAGTAGAGGTTGCCATGCGCTTTTATGATTGGATGCACAAAATCTCAATGCGAAAGAACGTCACTTTATATTGCCCCTTGTGATATGAACCTTTATTATGCAGTCCATCACTTTTATTACTTTCACATCACAAGATCGTATAACGCTTATTTCTCCCACACCAATCAATCATACATATTTAGAGAAGTTTTTATTGCTTTGCACCGATGACAACTTACTTGAAGGATCTTACTCAATCCATAGGTAGATATGGTGGACTCTCATGGCAAAACTGGTTTAAGGGTATTTGGAAGCACAAGTAGTATCTCTACTTGGTGCTGAGAATTTGGCTAGCATGAGGGGGAAAGGAAAGCTCAACATGTTAGACGATCCATGACAACATACTTTATCTCAGATATAAGAAAACATAACTCATTACGTTGTCTTCCTTGTCCAACATCAACTCTTTAGCATGTCATATTTTAATGAGTGCTCCCAATCATAAAAGATGTCAATGATAATATATCTATATGTGAAACCTCTCTTTCCTTATTACTTCCTATTAATTGCAACGATGACCAAAGCTATGTCTGCCAACTCCCAACAACTTTTAATCATCATACTCTTTCTATGTGAAGTCATTACTCTCAATAAGATCAATATGAACTTTTGTTTCTTTTTATTCTTTTTCTTCTTTTCTTTTTATTCACCCAAGATCATGGTAAAATAATCAAGCCCTTAACTCAACACTAATATTTATTATATAGCTCACGGACTTGATTACATAGAGAGATCACAAAGCAAAACTCAAAACTAGATCATGCCATAAACTTTGTTCTACTAGATCAAGATACTACTAATAGGATCAAACTAAGAAAAACGGTAAAGATAGGAGTTGTGATGGTGATACGATACCGGGGCACCTCCCCCAAGCTTGGCAGTTGCCAAGGGGAGTGCCCATACCCATGTGATTATGTCTCCCTCTTTGTTGTTGGAGAAGGTGGTGGTGTTGTCGATGATGCGGGCTTAAACTTCTCCCTTAATTTGCGCTTGAGGATGGCATTTTGATCCCTCAGGTCATCAATTTCTCACTCCAGGGTTAATATCTTTTTGCATAGGTCCTGCTTGTTTTCTTGCAAGAGACGAAAAGGGATAAACTCGAACTTGGGTCTCTTTACCCTATCAGGGAGACTTGACTTTTTGAACTCCACGTGCATGTCCCCAGGTTGAGGTAATGGGGCTTCATCTTCATCTGAGCTTGTCTCCTCCTTCCCCTTGGGTTCATGGTCTTCTTCTTCCTCTATGGTCCATCCATCGTGTTCCACATCGACATAGACCTTGGGATTTGCTAAGTAATCATCCACATAGCTTTCTCCTTCCGAATCCTGAGACGACATGTCGATCTAATCTGCAGCAGCACAGCTCGGAACAAAAACTGAGGATATTTGCGTGATACGGAAGTCAAAACCTTCGGGAGAATATATAGTGAATTTTTACCGACCAAAATACGTATCGTGCAAGAGAACGGAGTCCGGAAGGCACACGAGGTGCTCACGAGGTAGGGGGGCGCACCCAGGAGGGTAGAGTGCGCCCACCACCCTTGTGGGGCCCTCGTGTCCTTCCCGAACTGCTACTTATTTTTCTATTTTGCTAAATATTCCAAAACGGAGAAATATTGCCTTAAAATTGTTTTGGAGTCGGTTTACTTACCGTACCACATACCTATTCCTTTTCGGAGTCTGAAACGGTCTGGAAAGTGTGTCTTATGTATTCCTCCGGGGTTACGGTTTCAATAATATTGGTTTCAACATTTATGGGATTACCTGAGATATAATGTTTAATTCTTTAACTGTTTACCACCTTCGGATTTGTGCCTTCGAAGTTGTTGATTTTTATGGCACCGGAACGATAGACTTCCTCGATAACGTAGGGGCCTTCCCATTTAGAGAGAAGTTTTCCTGCGAAAAATCTTAAACCTGAGTTGTATAGCAATACATAATCACCTACATTAAACTCACGCTTTTGTATCCTTTTGTCATGCCATCTTTTAACTTTTTCTTTAAACAACTTGGCATTTTCATATGCTTGGGTTCTCCATTCATCAAGTGAGCTAATATCAAATAACCTCTTCTCACCGGCAAGTTTGAAATCATAGTTGAGCTCTTTAATAGCCCAATATGCCTTATGTTCTAGTTCGAGAGGTAAGTGACATGCTTTTCCATAAACCATTTTATACGGAGACATACCCATAGGATTTTTGCATGCAGTTCTATAAGCCCATAATGCATCATCAAGTCTCTTAGACCAATTCTTTCTAGACCTATTAACAGTCTTTTGCAAAATTAATTTGAGCTCTCTGTTGCTCAATTCTACTTGCCCACTAGACTGCGGGTGATAAGGAGATGCAATTCTATGATTAACGTCATACTTAGCAAGCATTTTACGGAAAGCACCATGAATAAAGTGTGAACCACCATCAGTCATTAAATATCTAGGGACTCCAAACCTCGGAAAAATAACTTCTTTAAGCATTTTAATAGAAGTGTTATGATCAGCACTACTAGTTGGAATAGCTTCTACCCACTTAGTAACGTAATCAACAACAACTAAAATATGTGTATATCCATTAGAGGCAGGAAAAGGTCCCATATAATCAAAGCCCCAAACATCAAATGGTTCAATAACAAGTGAATAATTCATAGGAATTTTTTGACGTCTACTAATATTACCAATTCTTTGACATTCATCACAAGACAAAACAAACTTACGGGGATCTTTGAAGAGAGTAGGCCAATAAAACCCGGATTGTAATACCTTATGTGCAGTTCTGTCTACAACGTGGTGTCCTCCATAAGCTTCGGAGTGGCACTTGCGTAGGATCTGTTCCTGTTCATGCTCAGGTACACAACGTCTAATAACACAATCTACTCCTTCTTTATAAAGATGTGGGTCATCCCAAAAGTAATGTCTCAAATCATAGAAAACCTTTTTATTTTGTTGGTATGTGAAACTAGGTGGTATGAATTTAGCAACTATATAATTAGCATAATCAGCATACCATGGAGTACTACGAGAGGTACTTATAACATTCAATTGTTCTTCAGGGAAGCTATCATCAATAGGTAGTGGGTCATCAAGAACATTTTCTAACCTAGACAAGTTGTCTGCAACGGGGTTCTCAGCTCCCTTTCTATCAACAATATGCAAATCAAATTCTTGCAGCAAGAGAACCCATCTAATAAGTCTAGGTCTAGCATCTTTCTTTTCCATAAGATATTTAATAGCAGCATGATCAGTGTGAACAGTTACTTTAGAATCAACAATATAAGGTCTGAACTTATCACAAGCAAATACAACTGCTAAAAGTTCTTTTTTCAGTAGTAGCATAATTTCTTTGAGCATTGTCTAGAGTCTTACTAGCATAGTGGATAACATTTAATTTCTTATCAACTCTTTGCCCTAGAACAGCACCTACATCATAATCACTAGCATCACACATAATTTCAAAGGGTAAATTCCAATCAGGTGGCTGAACAACAGGTGCAGAGACTAATGCTTTCTTAAGTATTTCAAATGCTTCTACACAATCATCATCAAAGACAAATGGTACATCTTTTTGCAATAAATTAGTCAGAGGTCGAGAAATTTTTGAGAAGTCCTTAATGAACCTCCTATAAAATCCGGTGTGACCAAGGAAACTTCTTATACCTTTGATGTCCTTGGGACATGGCATCTTTTCAATAGCATCAACCTTGGCTTTATCAACTTCAATACCTCTTTCAGAAACTTTATGCCCCAAGACAATACCTTCATTAACCATAAACTGGCACTTTTCCCAATTCAAGACAAGATTAGTTTATTCACATCTCTGCAAAACTCGATCAATATTGCTCAAGCAATCATCAAAAGAGGAACCATAGACGGAAAAGTCGTCCATGAAAACCTCACAAATCTTTTCACAAAAGTCAGAGAATATAGCCATCATGCGTCTTTGAAAGGTAGCAGGTGCATTACATAAACCAAAAGGCATACGTCTATAAGCAAAAGTACCAAAAGGGCATGTAAAAGTAGTCTTTGATTGATCTTTAGCCGACACAGGTATTTGAGAGAAACCAGAATAACCATCTAGAAAGCAGTAATGTGTATGTTTGCATAATCTTTCTAGCATTTGATCAATAAAAGGTAAGGGGTAATGATCTTTCTTAGTAGCCTTATTTAATTTGCGGAAATCAATTACCATCCTATAGCCTGTGATAATTCTTTGTGGAATCAATTCATCTTTATCATTAGGAACAACAGTAATACCTCCCTTCTTAGGGACACAATGGACAGGACTTACCCATTGACTATCAGCAACTGGATAAATTATACCTGCCTCCAGAAGCTTGAGTATTTCTTTTCTTACCACTTCTTTCATTTTAGGATTCAAACGTCGTTGAGGATCACGAACTGGTTTGGCATTTGCTTCCAAATTTATTTTATGTTGACATAGAGTGGGGCTAATGCCCTTAAGATCATCTAGAGTATATCCAATAGCAGCACGGTGCTTCTTCAGAGTTTTCAATAATCTTTCTTCTTCATGCTCTGAAAGGTTAGCACTAATAATAACAGGATATATCTTCTTTTCATGAAGATAAGCATATTTAAGATTATCAGGCAATGGTTTAAGATCAAACACGGGATCACCCTTGGGTGGAGGAGGACCCCCTAAAATTTCAACAGGCAAATTGTGTTGCAGAATAGGTTCCTGTTTAAAGAATACTTCATCTATTTCCCTTCTTTTATTCATCAACATATCATTTTCATGGTCTAGCAAATAGTGTTCTAAAGGATCACTAGGAGGTACAACAATAGAAGCAAGACCAATAATTTCATCCTTACTAGGCAATTCTTCCTCACGATGTTGTTTACTGAATTTAGAGAAATTAAACTCATGAATCATATCATCCAAGCCAATAGTAACAACATTCTTTTCGCAGTCTATCTTAGCATTAACAGTGTTCAAGAAGGGTCTACCAAATATAATGGGACAGAAGCTATCTTGTGGGGAACCAAGAACAAGAAAATCAGCAGGATATTTAGTTTTCCCACGCAAGACTTCAACATCTCTAACAATCCCAATTGGTGAAATAGTATCTCTATTGGCAAGTTTAATTGTAACATCAATATCTTCTATCTCAGCAGGTGCAATTTCATGCTTAATTTCTTCATACAAAGTATGCGGTATAACACTAGCACTAGCACCCATATCACATAAGCCATGATAACAATGATCTCCTAATTTAACAGAAATAACAGGCACACCTACCACAGGTCTATGTTTATCTTTAGCACATGGCTTAGCAATTCTAGCAGTTTCACCATTGAACTGAATAACATGCCCATCAATATTATCAGACAAGAGATCTTTAACAATAGCAATATTAGGTTCTACTTTCACTTGCTCAGGAGGTGTATAAGTTCTAATATTGCTTTTACGAACAACAGTTGAAGCTTTAGCATGATCCTTTATTCTAATAGGGAAAGGTGGTTTCTCAACATAAGAAGTAGGAACAATAGGATCATTATAAGTAACAGTCTTTTCTTCAACTTTAATAGGTGAAACTACTTTTACTTCTATGGGAGGATGATATTTAAACCACTTCTCCTTGGGGAGATCAACATAAGTAGCAAAAGATTCACAGAAAGAAGCTACTTCTCAGAGTCAAGTCCATATTTAGTGCTAAACTTACGAAAAATATTGGTATCCATAAAAGATTTAACACAATCAAACTTAGGTGTCATACCTGACTCCTTACCTTCGTCGAGGTCCCAATCTTCAGAGTTGCCTATCCAATAAGTCCCATTTGAATTCAATAGTCTTCATCATAAAAGAGCCAACACAAGAAGTATCGAGCATGGTGCGATTGTTTTCAGAAAGCCGAGCATACAAATTTTGAATAATTGTTTCCCTTGGAAACTCATGATTGGGGCATGAATATAACATTGATTTAAGCCTCCCCCAAGCTTGAGTGATGCTTTGTCCTTCGCGAGGCCAGAAATTATATATATAATTGCGATCACGATGAACAAGATGCATAGGGTAATACTTTTGATGAAATTCCAATTTCAATCTTTTATAGTTCCATGATCTCGTATCATTACATAGCCTATACCATGTCAATGCGTCTCCCTTCAAAGATAAAGGGAAGACCTTCTTCTTAGCAACATCATCGGGTATACCTGCAAGCTTAAATAATCCACAAACTTCATCCACATATATTAAGTGCTCATCAGGATGCTTTGTTCCATCTCCTGTAAAAGGATTAGCTAGCAGTTTTTCCAACATACCCGAAGGAAATTCAAAAGGAGTTTCATTTTCAATAGGTTCAGTAGGTTGAGGAGCAACTCTTTGCTCTACTAGACGGGGTGAAGATACACCGAACAAGCCCCTCAGAGAATTACTTTCCATAGTAACAAGTGACAGTAAATTTCAGCACACTATATAAATTTTTCCTTACCAAATTCCACCTACCAAAGGCGCTACACTCCTCGGCAACGGCGCCAGAAAAGAGTCTTGATGACCCACAAGTATAGGGGATCTATCGTAGTCCTTTCGATAAGTAAGAGTGTCGAACCCAACGAGGAGCAGAAGGAAATGATAAGCGGTTTTCAGCAAGGTATTCTCTGCAAGTACTGAAATAAGTGGTAACAGATAGTTTTGTGATAGGATAAATTGTAACGAGGAACAAGTGACAAAAGTAAATAAAGTGCAGCAAGGTGGCCCAATCCTTTTTGTAGCAAAGGACAAGCCGGAACAAACTCTTATAATAGGAAAAGCGCTCCCGAGGACACATGGGAATATCATCAAGCTAGTTTTCATCACGTTCATATGATTCACGTTCGGTACTTTGATAATTTTATATGTGGGTGGACCGGTGCTTGGGTGCTGTTCTTACTTGAACAAGCATCCCACTTATGATTAACCTCTATTGCAAGCATCCGCAACTACAACAAAAGTATTAAGGTAAACCTAACCATAGCATAAAACATATGGATCCAAATCAGCCCCTAATGAAGCAACACATAAACTAGGGTTTAAGCTTCTGTCACTCTAGCAACCCATCATCTACTTATTACTTCCCAATGCCTTCCTCTAGGCCCAAATAATGGTGAAGTGTTATGTAGTCGACGTTCACATAACACCACTAGAGGCTAGACAACATACATCTCATCAAAATATCGAATGAATACCAAATTCACATGGCTACTAATAGCAAGACTTCTCCCTTGTCCTCAGGAACAAACGTAACTACTCAGAAAGAATATTCATGTTCATAATCAGAGGGGTAATAATATGCATATAGGATCCGAACATATGATCTTCCACCAAATAAACCAACTAGCATCAACTACAAGGAGTAATCAACACTACTAGCAACCTACTAGCACCAATCCCGGACTTTGAGACAAGAATTGGATACAAGAGATGAACTAGGGTTTGGATATGAGATGGTGCTGGTGAAGATGTTGATGGAGATTGCCCTCTCCCGATGAGAGGAGCGTTGGTGATGATGATGGCGATGATTTCCCCCTTCCGGAGGGAAGTATCCCGGCAGAACAGCTCTGCCGGAGCCCTAGATTGGTTCCGCCAAGGTTCCGCCTCGTGGCGGCGGAGTCTCGTCCCGAAAAGGTTCTTCTGGTTTTTTTCTTGACGAAAGACTTCATATAGGAGAAGATGGGCATCGGAGAGCCACCAGGGGGCCCACGAGGTAGGGGGCGCGTCCTAGGGAGGGGGGCGCGCCCCCACCCTTGTGAGCAGGGTGTGGGCCCCTTGGCCTTCATCTTTGGCGAGGATTTTTCTTTATTTATTTTAAGATATTCCGTGGAGTTTCAGGACTTTTGGAGTTGCGCACAATAGGTCTCTAATATTTGCTCCTTTTCCAGCCCAGAATTCCAGTTGCCGGCATTCTCCCTCCTTATGTAAACCTTGTAAAATAAGAGAGAATAGCCATAAGTATTGTGAGATAATGTGAAATAACAGTCCATAATGCAATAAATATCGATATAAAAGCATGATGCAAAATGGACGTATCAGGCGTCATGGTCTAGAGCATCCAAGAGGAATTGTGGATCGCCGAGTGACTGAGTTTGTGAAGGTTCGGAAGTCACCTGAAGACTTACCACGAGTGATTGGGCGAGGTCTGTGTGACCTTAGTTCAAGGAGAATACGGTGAGGACTGTGTGTCCTCAGGTTTAAATACCTAGCCGCTCCAACCAGATGTACAACTGAGACAACAGTTGGAACTGGTCTACCAAATCATTGTCTTCACCAAGCCAACTGGTTCTATTTCCTCAACTCTTTCATTTCCTCATAACTATGTTGTGCGCTTGTTCATATCTGTGTTTGAAGACTTTGACTGAAGACTTTCTCAATTTCCTCAGTTCAATTTCTTCAGTCTGTTTGTCTTCACCCTGTGTTATCCTGTGTTTACGCTTTCTGTACTCTGTGCTTGTCTTCATTCCATCATGATGACCATGCTTGTGTTCTGTTATGTTTACTTCTGACTACTTATTCCGCTGCAAGTAGTTCTTCGCTAAAGAATTTCCTCACCTGCAAATTCCTTAGTGAAGAATTCATAAAAATCGCCTGTTCACCCCTCCTCTAGTCGATATAACACACTTTCAATTGGTATCAGAGCAAGGTACTCCTTTGTTCTGTGTGATTTTGGTTTAACCGCCTGGAGTTTTAGTTATGTCGACCGCAGATATGAAGAAAGTGACATGCCCCATCTTTGACGGTCATGATTATACCAAGTGGAAGGCCATGATGAGGAAGCACCTCATGGCAATGAACAACGAGCTGTGGACCGTCATTGAGATTGGTCTTACCGATCTATGCAAGATGGCGAACACTGATGATATTCGCAAGTACACTCGACATGACATCATGGCGAAGGATATCATCTGTTCCTGCCTATCCAAAGATGAATTCAGGCGCATTATGCATATTTGCAATGAGAAGCTTATCTGGGACCGAATCTCTGACGTCTATGAAGGTCATCGAACTTGTCATGATCCCTGGTTTGAGGATTTCAAGGAATCACTCAAAACGATGACTTTTGAACCTGAACCATCATCTTCTGCACCATGCCTCATGGCAAAAGGTGCCAAGGTAACCGAATGTTCCTCATTCGAGTCTAGTGATGATGAATTTGATGATGATTTTGGACCTAGCTATACCAAGCTTGTTTGTATTGCCACTAAACAACAAAAGGCCTTGGAAAAGGTTCAAAACATGCTAAACAAGAGCGATGATATGTTGGGTGAAGAAATGGATCGCACTAAAACCTTGACTAAAAATCTTCAGAGACTCTAGTCTAGGTTTGACAACCTTCAAGGCCATTGATACGTCTCCAACGTATCTATAATTTTTGATTGCTCCATGCTATATTATCTAGTGTTTTGGGCAATATTGGGCTTTATTATCCACTTTTATATTATTTTTGGTACTAACCTATTAACCGGAGGCCCAACCCAGATTTGTTGTTTTATGCCTATTTCAGTGTTTCGAAGAAAAGGAATATCACACGAAGTCGAAACGGAACGAAATCAACTGGAGAAGTTATTTTTGGAAGGAAAGCCACCAGATAGACTTGGACTCTACGTCAGAAGATACGGGAGCTGGCCACGAGGGTGGGGGGCGCGCCCACTGTCTCGTGGGGCCCCCGAAGCTCCACCGACGTACCCCTTGCACCCATATATACCTACGTATCGTAAAACTTCCAGAACAGATATTAGATCGGGAGTTCCGCCGCCGCAAGCCTCTATAGCCACCAAAAGTCAATCGGGACCCTGTTCCGGCACCCTGCCGGAGGGGGGAACCTTCACCGGTGGCCATCTTCATCATCTCGGCGCTCTCCATGACGAGGAGGGAGTAGTTCACCCTCGGGGCTGAGGGTATGTACCAATAGCTATGTGTTTGATCTCTCTCTCTCTCTCTCTCTCTCTCTCTCTCTCTCTCTCTCTCGTGTTCTTGATTTGGCACGATCATGATGTATCGCGAGCTTTGCTATTATAGTTGGATCTTATGTTTCTTCTCCCCCTCTTCTCTCTTGTAATGGATTAAGTTTTCCCCTTGAAGTAATCTTATCAGATTGAGTCTTTAAAGATTTGAGAACACTTGATGTATGTCTTGCCGTGCGTATCTGTGGTGACTATGGGATATCACGTGATTCACTTGATGTATGTTTTGGTGATCAACTTGCGGGTTCCGCCCATGAACCTATGCATAGGGGTTGGCACACGTTTTCGTCGTGATTCTCCGGTAGAAACTTTGGGGCACTCTTTGAGGTTCTATGTGTTGGATTGAGTAGATGAATTGAGATTGTGTGATGCATATCATATAATCATACCCACGGATACTTGAGGTGACATTATAGTATCTAGGTGACATTAGGGTTTTGGTTGATTTGTGTCTTAAGGTGTTATTCTAGTACGAACTGTAGGGCTGTTTGTGACACTTATTGGAATAGCCCAACGAATTGATTGGAAAGAATAACTTTGAGGTGGTTTCGTACCCTACCATAATCTCTTCGTTTGTTCTCCGCTATTAGTGACTTTGGAGTGACTCTTTGTTGCATGTTGAGGGATAGTTATATGATCCAATTATGTTATTATTGTTGAGAGAACTTGCACTAGTGAAAGTATGAACCCTAGGCCTTGTTTCCTATCATTGCAATACCGTTTATGCTCACTTTTACCGCTTGTTACCTTGCTGTTTTTAATATTTTCAGTTTACAAAAACCTATATCTACCATCCATATTGCACTTCTATCACCATCTTTTCACCGAACTAGTGCACCTATACAATTTACCATTGTATTGGGTGTGTTGGGGACACAAGAGACTCTTTGTTATTTGGTTGCAGGGTTGCTTGAGAGAGACCATCTTCATCCTATGCCTCCCACGGATTGATAAACCTTAGGTCATCCACTTGAGGGAAAATTGCTACTGTCCTACAAACCTCTGCACTTGGAGGCCCAACAACGTCTACAAGAAGGTTGTGTAGTAGACATCAAGCTCTTTTCTGGCGCCGTTGCCGGGGAGGTGAGTGCTTGAAGGTATATCTTTAGATCTTGCAATCAAATCTTTTTGTTTCTTGTTTTACCACTAGTCTAGTTTATAAAAGAAAATTACAAAAAAATGGAATTGAGTTTGTCTCACACGCTTCATCTTTTTAATATCTTTCATGAGTATGATGGAAAGGAAAATTGCGCCAAAGTGTTAGAAGAAGAATGCATTAAATTGTTTGGCACTAAATCTTTGAATGATGAGCATGATTGCAATGTTGTTAGTATGAACTCCTTGAATATCCATGGTACTAATGATGATTGCACTAGTTATGATGAAAATGCCTCCTATAAACGTGTCAATTTTTGTGGAGTGCATTGGGTTTGCAAGTACACACCAAATAGGGAAGATAGATATTGCAAGAGGCATAAGTACTTGGAAACTAAATGGTTGCAAGAAAGGCTAGATGTGAGTGCTGAAAATTTAAAATATCTTTACCGTACTTGTGAACTTTGCAATGATCATGGTCATTTAAATATCAAATGCAAATTGTTTCATGATCAACTCGTGTCCAAAAATTGTGATGTCTTGATTTCCCTTGCGCATTATAATGAACTAAGTTTGCTTTTGGGTTATGAAGAATTGAAACGTCAAACTAAGCATATTCCAGAATATAACCTTGAGAAATTCCTCGATATTGATCTAGAAGAAATTTATATGTATTGTGCGGTGAATTGCATTGAAAATCCTTATATTGCCGATTACATAAAGAAAAGAAAACAAATAGAGGATGAAGAGAATACTAATGAAAGGTAAGAGACTTCCCAATATCCTCCTATTATTTCTTATGATGAATCAGGTAATGAGGAGGAGCCTTCTATTCAACCAATCTCATTAATAAGGAGCTCCAAAAGGAGGATTGAAACCACACATGATGTGGTGAAGAAGAAGAAAATAAAAAGGAAGAGAGGTAAAAAGGTATCTCTCCCAAATAAAGTTGCTCCTATTATTGCTGTGCCTCATGAAAATGGTACACTTGATGATGATCTCGTTATGCCTATTGCTTGTTGTGATGATTATGATTGGGAAGATAATGATACTTCTTATGATCTTGAAAATCTTTTTGGCACTTGCTTGGAAGAATATGATAATTGCTATACTATTGGTGCTATCCATACTATTAATGATGAGAGTGATTATGCTTATAATATGAAAAGTCCCAAGCTTGGGGAAGCTATGTTTGATGAGGATGACATATTTGAGAATATATTTGCTGCAATTAATGTTTGTCCCAAGCTTGGGGATGCTATGTTTAATAATGATAATATTTTTAGCCTCCCAAGTTTTGATATGCAAAGTTGGTATGATGATAGCATGCCTTCTACCTATGATGATTATATTGATAAAAGTGGGTTTGGAAGAGTGTCAAATTTAGGAAGTAGTGATCCCACAATATTGGAGGATGTTGAATCTTATAATATTTATGAAAGTGGATTTGGAGAGGTCATGACTTTATTTAGTGATGTATCCACTATTTCGGAAGAGGTTTCAATCGATTATGATGAGAACAAAGTTGCTACTTATGATGATTATTGTGATAAAACTTATGCTATAAAGAGTAGTGATGATTATATTTATAAAACTTGTCATGATTATGAGTACTCTTTCTCTGAACATTACTCTTTTAATGTGGAAGCGATTTATAGTATTCAAGTCTCTTATGATACTCCCACTATTCCGAATGAGAAGAATTTTGCTTATGTGGAGTGTAATAAAAATTATATGCTTGTAGATCATGAAAAGATTGCTTTAGGTGCTGGTTATATTGTTGAATTCATTCATGATGCTACTGATAATTATTATGAGAGAGGATCATATGCTTCTACATATTGCAATAATATCAAGTTTCCTCTCTATGTGCTTAAAATCTTAAAGTTATGCTTGTTTTGCCTTCCTATGCTAGTTGATTATTGTTCCCATAAGTTGTTTGTTCACAAAATCCCTATGCATAGGAAGTGGGTTAGACTTAAAAGTGCTAGTCATATTATTCATGATTCTCTCTTCATATTTCAATTCTTATCTTTTATGTGAGCATCATTGAAATCATAATGCCTAGCTAGGGGCGTTAAACGATAGCGCTTGTTGGGAGGCAACCCAATTTTATTTTAGTTTTTTGCTTTTTGCTTATGTTTAGGAATAAATAATACATCTAGCTTATTTTTAGATGTGGTTTTGTGTTTTAATTAGTGTTTGTGCCAAGTAGAACCTTTGGGAAGACTTGGGTGAAGTCTTTATGATCTTGCTGTAAAAACAGAAACTTTAGCGCTCGCGAGATTAGCTTCAACTTTTTACTGGAGAGTGCTATCTATTTGATTATTTTTGAAGATAATTACTAGACAAATTCCTCAGGTCCACAAATTTATTTTAGAATTTTTTTAGTTCCAGAAGTTTGCGTTAGCTACAGATTACTACAGACTGTTCTGTTTTTGACAGATTCTGTTTTCATTGTGTTGCTTGCTTATTTTGATGAATCTATGGCTAGTAAAATAGTTTATAAACCATAGAGAAATTGGAATACAGTAGGTTTAACACCAATATAAATAAAGAATGAGTTCATTAAGGTACCTTGAAGTGGTGTTTTGTTTTCTTTCGCTAACGGAGCTTACGGGTTTTCTGTTAAGTTTTGTGTTGTGAAGTTTTCAAGTTTTGGGTAATGATTCGATGGACTATGGAATAAGGAGTGGCAAGAGCCTAAGATTGGGGATTCCCAAGGCACCCCAAGGTAATATTCAAGGATAACCAAGCGTCTAAGCTTGGGGATGCCCCGGAAGGCATCCCCTCTTTCGTCTTCGTTCATCGGTAACTTTACTTGGAGCTATAATTTTATTCACCACATGATATGTGTTTTGCTTGGAGCGTCATTTTATTTTCTTTAGCTTTGCTTGATGTTTGAATAAAGTATCAAGATATGAAATTATTAAATGGGAGAGTCTTCACATAGTTGTATAATTATTCGACTACTCATTGTTCTTCACCTATATCTTTCGGAGTAGTTTGTTGTTTGCTCTAGTGCTTCACTTATATCTTTTAGAGCACGGCGGTGGTATTATTTTGAAGAAATAGATGAGCTCTCATGCTTCACTTAGATTATTTTGAAAGTCTTAAATAGCATGGTAGTTTGCTTAAATAATCTTAATTTGCTAGGCATACAAGATTTGTAAGAATTCTTATGAGTGTGTTGAATACTATGAGAAGTTTGATGCTTGATAATTGTTTTGAGATATGAAGATGGTGATATTAGAGTCATGCTAGTTGAGTAGTTGTGAATTTGAGAAATACTTGTGTTAAAGTTTGTGATTCCCGTAGCATGCACGTATGGTGAACCGTTATGTGATGAAGTCGGAGCATGATTTATTTATTTATTGTCTTCCTTATGAGTGGCGGTCGGGGACGAGCGATGGTCTTTTCCTACCAATCTATCCCCCTAGGAGCATGCGCGTAATACTTTTATTTGATAACTTGTAGATTTTTGCAATAAGTATATGAGTTCTTTATGACTAATGTTGAGTCCATGGATTATACGCACTTCCCATCCTTCCACCATTGCTAGCCTCTCTAATACCGCGCACTTTTCGCCGGTATCATACACCCACCATATACCTTCCTCAAAACAGCCACCATACCTACCTATCATGGCATTTCCATAGCCATTCCGAGATATATTGCCATGCAACTTTCCACCGTTCCGTTTATTATGACACGCTCCATCATTGTCATATTGCTAGCATGATCATGTAGTTGACATCGTATTTGTGGCAAAGCCACCGTTCATAATTCTTCATACATGTCACTCTTGATTCATTGCATATCCCGGTACACCACTGGAGGCATTCATATAGAGTCATATTTTGTTCTAAGTATTGAGTTGTAATTGTTGAGTTGTAAGAAAAATAAAAGTGTGATGATCATCATTTTTAGAGCATTGTCCCAGTGAGGAAAGAATGATGAAGACTATGATTCCCCCACAAGCCGGGATGCGACTCCGGACGAAAAAAAAGAGAAAGAAAAGAGGCCATAAAAAAGAGAAAAGGCCCAAACAAAAAAAAATTAAAAAATGAGAGAAAAAGAGAGAAGGGGCAATGCTACTATCCTTTTACCACACTTGTGCTTCAAAGTAGCACCATGATCTTTATGATAGAGAGTCTCCTATGTTGTCACTTTCATATGCTAGTGGGAATTTTTCATTATAGAACTTGGCTTGTATATTCCAATGATGGGCTTCCTCAAGTGCCTTAGGTCTTTGTGAGCAAGCAAGCTGGATGCACACCCACTTAGTTTTTTTGTTGAGCTTTCATATACTTATAGCTCTAGTGCATCCGTTGCATGGCAATCCCTACTCACTCACATTGATATCTATTGATGGGCATCTCCATAGCCCGTTGATACGCCTAGTTGATGTGAGACTATCTTCTCCTTTTTGTCTTCTCCACAACCACCATTCTATTCCACCTATAGTGCTATGTCCATGGCTCACGCTCATGTATTGCGTGAAGATTGAAAAAGTTTGAGAACATCAAAAGTATGAAACAATTGCTTGGCTTGTCATCGGGGTTGTGCATGATTTAAATACTTTGTGTGGTGAAGATAGAGCATAGCCAGACTATATGATTTTGTAGGGATAACTTTCTTTGGCCATGTTATTTTGAGAAGACATAATTGCTTTGTTAGTATGCTTGAAGTATTATTATTTTTATGTCAATATGAACTTTTGTCTTGAATCTTATGGATCTGAATATTCATATCACAAGTAAGAAGAATTACATTGAAATTATGCCAACTAGCATTCCACATCAAAAATTATCTTTTTATCATTTACCTACTCAAGGACAACCATGAATTAAGCTTGGATTGCTCCATGCTATATTATCTATTGTTTTGGGCAATATTGGGCTTTATTATCCACTTTTATATTATTTTTGGGACTAACCTATTAACCGGAGGCCCAGCCCAGATTTGCTGTTTTATGCCTATTTTAGTGTTTCGAAGAAAAGGAATATCAGACGGAGTCGAAATGGAACAAAATCAACTGGAGAAGTTATTTTTGGAAGGAAAGCCACCAGATAGACTTGGACTCTACGTCAGAAGATACGGGAGCTGGCCACGAGGGTGGGGGGGGGGGGGGGCGCCCACCCCCTTAGGGCGCACCCCCTGCCTCGTGGGGCCCCCGAAGCTCCACCAACGTACCCCTTGCACCCATATATACCTACGTATCGTAAAACTTCCAGAACAGAGATTAGATCGGGAGTTCCGCCGCCGCAAGCCTCTGTAGCCACCAAAAGTCAATCGGACCCTGTTCCGGCACCCTGCCGGAGGGGGGAACCTTCACCTGTGGCCATCTTCATCATCCCGGCGCTCTCCATGACGAGAAGGGAGTAGTTCACCCTCGGGGCTGAGGGTATGTACCAGTAGCTATGTATTTGATCTCTCTCTCTCTCTCTCTCTCGTGTTCTTGATTTGGCACGATCTTGATGTATCGCGAGCTTTGCTATTATAGTTCGATCTTATGTTTCTTCTCCCCCTCTACTCTCTTGTAATGGATTGAGTTTTCCCCTTGAAGTAATCTTATCGGATTGAGTCTTTAAAGATTTGAGAACACTTGATGTATGTCTTGCCGTGCGTATCTGTGGTGACTATGGGATATCACGTGATTCACTTGATGTATGTTTTGGTGATCAACTTATGGGTTCCTCCCATGAACCTATGCATAGGAGTTGGCACACGTTTTCATCGTGATTCTCTGGTAGAAACTTTGGGGCACTCTTTGAGGTTCTATGTGTTGGATTGAGTAGATGAATTGAGATTGTGTGATGCATATTGTATAATCATACCCACGGATACTTGAGGTGACATTGGAGTATCTAGGTGACATTAGGGTTTTGGTTGATTTGTGTCTTAAGGTGTTATTCTAGTACGAACTCTAGGGCTGTTTGTGACACTTATAGGAATAGCCCAACGGATTGATTGGAAAGAATAACTTTGAGGTGGTTTCGTACCCTACCATAATCTCTTCGTTTGTTCTCCGCTATTAGTGACTTTGGAGTGACTCTTTGTTGCATGTTGAGGGATAGTTATATGATCCAATTATGTTATTATTGTTGAGAGAACTTGCACTAGTGAAAGTATGAACCCTAGGTCTTGTTTCCTATCATTGCAATACCGTTTATGCTCACTTTTACCGCTTGTTACCTTGCTGTTTTTATATTTTCAGTTTACAAAAACCTATATCTACCATCCATATTGCACTTGTATCACCATCTCTTCGCCGAACTAGTGCACCTATACAATTTACCATTGTATTGGGTGTGTTGGGGACACAAGAGACTCTTTGTTATTTGGTTGCAGAGTTGCTTGAGAGAGACCATCTTGATCCTACGCCTCCCACGGATTGATAAACCTTAGGTCATCCACTTGAGGGAAATTTGCTACTGTCCTCTGCACTTGGAGGCCCAACAACATCTACAAGAAGAAGGTTGTGTAGTAGACATCAACCATCATAACACTCTCTTATCTGATCATGAGAAGCTTTGTTATGAATATCTTCAAAAGAAGCAAGATCTTGAGAAGCTAAGAGAGAGTGATGAAGATCTTCAGAAGGAGCGCGATTCGTTACTTGCTCAACAAATCAGCGCTGCTCAGGAAGAATTTATTCCTCCATGTGTAAAATGCATTGAACGAGAATCTGCTAATTCCTCACCTCAATGTTCAAATGCTTCAAATGTTACAAATTCTTCACCTGCCTCTATTATCACTAATTCCTCATCTAAGGACATTGCTAGTATTACTGACGATGCAGGACTGAAGGAATTGTACATAAGAGGCATGTACAAAAGCCTCAAAGGGCATCAGACTCTTTGTGATGTGCTTAAAAAGCAGATCCTCAACAAGAACCCTAGGAAAGAGGGTATTGCCTTTGAGAGGAAACTCAATGCTGATGGTACATATTGGAAGCCTGAGCAGTACCCCAAAACTTCATGGATTGCTGCAAAGGGACCTTCAGTTGATCCATCCAATTTATCTGGCTATACATGTGAATCTTCTCATTCTTCTGATGAGTCATTTGACTTGAACTATAAACTGTTTAAAAATCAGAATGGTGAAGTATTTGCTAGATATGTTGGCACTAACTGCAGGAACGGTTCTCATATGAAGAAAATCTGGGTTCCCAAAAAGTGCCTTGAAAGTCTTCAGGTGAATGTCCTCATGACACCACCTGTGAAGAATAGGAACCCAAGATCAAATTCTTCATATGGACCAAATGCTTCATATGGATCCAAGTCCTCATACAGACCAAATTCCTCACGTGGATCATATTCCTCAAAAGGATCAAAGTCCTCATATGAATATCATCGTGCTAACAACTCTGTTTCGCAGGGAAGAGCTAAGGGCTATGGATATGATCATTATTCTTCTAATCATTATGTTCATAAGTCCTCGAAGAATTTCTCTGCTTATTCATATGCTTACCCTAACTCCTCTTATGTGAAACGAAATGGATTGTCTTCTATGCCACCTTTCTCGTATGGAGCTCGCAGAGTGATGAACTCTTTGCCACCCCTTTAGATGTGGGTGGTGAAGAAAAATAACTAATCTCTTCTGCAGGGCCAGGTCTCCAGACGTGCGTGAACGTCTGAAGAATTTGGTGGAGACCTGAAAAATTGCCTGATAGGACGCAGGCTAATCATGAAGAAATGAACTCTCATTTCTCACGTCCTCATACTGCTTTATCTGTTCTATTACTTGATGAAATTGATCTGATGAATTGTGATGTCATATTCTTCACTAATGAAGTATATTAGTTCGTAAGCTGCACTAATTCATCTGCAGGATGATCAACCCAAAGCCACTAAGTGGGTCCTCGATAGAGGATGTACAAATCACATGACTGGTGACAAGAATCTATTGATGGATGCTCCCTTATCACCATCGCATCTGAAGTATATCATCTTTGCTAACAAAGGCAAAAGTCAGGTATTGGGCCTAGGTAAGGTTGCGATCACAAAGGATCGACACATGGACAAAGTCATGCTTGTCGAGTCCTTAGGATACAACCTTATGTCTGTCTCAATGCTTTGTGATCTTGATATGGTTGTTGTGTTTGGCAAGTATGGTTGTGCTGTGGTTATGGAAGTTGACAATTCCAAAGTCTTTGAAGGATTTAGGAGAGGAGACTTGTATATTGTTGATTTCTCTACAGGACCGCAACCAGCCGTGTGCCTACTTGCAAAAGCTTCAGAAGGCTGGCTCTGGCATCAACGACTTGGTCATGCAGGCATGAGGAATTTGCACACGCTTGCGAAGAAGAAGCATGTCATTAGCATTGAGAATGTCAAATTCCTCAAGGATCACTTATGTGGAGCCTGTGAAGCTGGGAAGATGACAAAGGCTAAGCATCCAGCGAAGACTATTGTCGGTGTCAAAACCGGCGGATCTCGGGTAGGGGGTCCCGATCTGTGCGTCAAGGTCGGATGGTAATAGGAGACAAGGGACACTTTATTTTACCCAGGTTCGGGCCCTCTCGATGGAGGTAAAACCCTACTCCTGCTAGATTAATATTGATGATATGGGTAGTACAAGAGTAGATCTACCACGAGATCAAGGAGGCTAAACCCTAGAAGCTAGCCTATGGGTATGATGATGGTTATCATGTGTTCGTCCTACGGACTACAACCTTCCGGTTTATATAGGCACCGGATAGGGTTAGGGTTACACATAGTCGGTTACATTGGTAGGAGATCTTGAATATCCGCACGCCTAGCTTGCCTTCTACGCCAAGGAAAGAACCTTCCGGACACGGGACGGAGTCTTCAATCTTGTATCTTCATAGTCCTGGAGTCCGGCTGAAGATATAGTTCGGCTATCCAAACACCCCCTAATCCAGGACTCCCTCAGTAGCCCCCGAACCAGGCTTCAATGACGTCGAGTCCAGCGTGCAAATTTGTCTTCGGCATTGCAAGGCGGGTTCCCCCTCCGAATCTTGTGTACCTGTATGAATAATGTCCGTAGCGCTCCTCGGTCTCGGTGCCCAATAATTGCCGTCTTCCACGTGTTGAACGAATGCGAAAAGCCCGGGGGTGTTTTTATATTCACACCCTTGGTCATATAAACGAGCCGCCTATTTAACGGGATGGGGATCTAGATCCAAACCACATCTTCTTCTCCCCGCGAGTTATCATCAGAGCGTCTCCAGCAAAGGTCCATTCCAACATGGCCAGCCGTCGTAGCTCCTCCCCTCGCCCCTCCTGCCCCAAATCCGGAGACTGGGAGAGTTGCACCATCCCACACAGCGAGCTAGTGTCACTGCAGGCCAAGGGATTCCTTCCCCAAGCATATATGGTCCCGGTCCGAGCCGGACTCGCCACCTACAACGGCGGCAAGCAAGCGGAGAGCACCCCCAATCCTTCTAAAGGAGAGCGGGTGTGCCTCGTCCCTTATTTATTAAGGGGTCTGGGATTTCCAATTCATCCATTCCTCCGCGGGCTTCTGGAGTTCTACGGCCTCCAGCTGCACAACCTCACGCCTGGCTCCGTGCTACATATTGCAGGCTTCGTTGCCCTTTGCGAGCTATTTTTAGGCGTCGAGGCTCATTTTGCGCTGTGGAAGAGGTTGTTCTGCTTGGTGCCCCGTTCTCAGAAGGGGCCTATATACCAAGTGGGCGGAGCCGAAATATGGCGCATCGCCGGGACCGGATACCTATCCGGAACCCCAAAGAAGGCGTCCGAGGACTGGCCTTCAGAATGGTTCAATATAGACGACGTCCCGCTGCCGGACCCTGTCCGGGTCGTCCTCCCTGAGTTCAGCATGGCTCCCTTAAAGAAACGCTTAAGTTGGCGTCCGCGGAGCTCTCAGAGAGAAAGCAACAGAGACGTTCTTTACCTGATGGGCCGGATAAGACTATTGGCTCATTCCGGACTAACCATGATTGGAGTCATGGCCACATGTATTATGCGGGGGGTGCAGCCGCTTCAATATAGGAGCCACCCCATGTGGGATTTCAACGGGGAGGATGACGCCACCCGTTACGGCCGCAAAGGGCCAGACACAGCTGCCGCTCTAGTAAAGATTCTAACATCTTTGTACAAGGGAGAAAAGGAGGACTTCCTCCGCGTCAACCCGCGGGCCGGATTCACTATGTATGAACCTCCAAGTTGGGTAAGTGAACAATGTTGGGGAACGTAGTAATTTCAAAAAATTTCCTACGCACACGCAAGATCATGGTGATGCATAGCAACGAGAGGGGAGAGTGTTGTCTACGTACCCTCGTAGACTGAAGCGGAAGCGTTGACACAACATAGAGGAAGTAGTCGTACGTCCTCCTCCCGATCCGACCGATCCAAGCGCCGTTACTCCGGCGCCTCCGAGTTCTTGACACACGTACAGCTCGATGACGTTCTCCGGGCTCCGATCCAGCAAAGCTCTCAGGGAAGAGTTTCGTCAGCACGACGGCGTGGTGACGATCTTGATGAACTACCGACGCAGGGCTTCGCCTAAGCACTGCGACAATATGACCGAGGTGGAATATGGTGGAGGGGGGCACCGCACACGGCTGAGGAACGATCACGAAGATCAACTTGTGTGTTCTAGGGTGCCCCCTGCCCCCGTATATAAAGGAGCAAGGGGGGAGGCCGGCCGACCCTATGGGGCGCGCCAAAGGGAGGGGGAAGTCCTCCTCCTAGTGGGAGTAGGACTCCCCTTTCCTAGTCCAACTAGGAAGAGAGGGGGGAAGGAAAGAGAGGGAGAGGGAGAGGGAAAGGGGGGCCGCGCCCCCTCCTTGTCCAATTCGGACTCCCCATGGGGGGGGGGGGCGCCACCTCCTGGCCGCAGCCCTCTCTCTTCCCTCGGGCCCAATAAGGCCCATTACTTCCCCGAGGGGTTCCGGTAACCCCTCCGGCACTCCGGTTTTATCCAAAACCCCTCGGAACCATTCCGATGTCCGAATATAGTCGTCCAATATATCAATCTTTACGTCTCGACCATTCCGAGACTCGTCGTCATGTCCGTGATCTCATCCGGGACTCCGAACTAACTTCGTTACATCAAAATGCATAAACTCATAATAACTGTCATCGTAACCTTAAGCGTGCGGACCCTATGGTTCGAGAACAGTGTAGACATGACTGAGACAAATCTCTGGTCAATAACCAATAGCGGGACCTGGATGCCCATATTGGTTCCTACACATTCTACGAAGATCTTTATCGGTCAGACCGCATAACAACATACGTTGTTCCCTTTGTCATCGGTATGTTACTTGCCCGAGATTCGATCGTCGGTATCCAATACCTAGTTCAATCTCGTTACCGGCAAGTCTCTTTACTTGTTCCGTAATACATCATCTCGCAACTAACTCATTAGTTGCAATGCTTGCAAGGCTTAAGTGATGTGCATTACCGAGAGGGCCCAGAGATACCTCTCCGACAGTCGGAGTGACAAATCCTAATCTCGAAATACGCCAACCCAACATGTACCTTTGGAGACACCTGTAGAGCACCTTTATAATCACCCAGTTACGTTGTGACGTTTGGTAGCACACAAAGTGTTCCTCCGGCAAACGGGAGTTGCATAATCTCATAGTCATAGGAACATGTATAAGTCATGAAGAAAGCAATAGCAACATACTAAATGATCAGGTGCTAAGCTAAGGGAATGGGTCATGTCAATCACATCATTCTCCTAATGATGTGATCCCGTTAATCAAATGACAACTCATGTCTATGGCTAGGAAACATAACCATCTTTGATCAACGAGCTAGTCAAGTAGAGGCATACTAGTGACACTCTGTTTGTCTATGTATTCACACATGTATCATGTTTCCGGTTGATACAATTCTAGCATGAATAATAAACATTTATCAGGAAATAAGGAAATAAATAATAACTTTATTATTGCCTCTAGGGCATATTTCCTTCAGTCTCCCACTTGCACTAGAGTCAATAATCTAGTTCACATCGGCATGTGATTTAACAGGAATAGTTCACATCACCATGTGATTAATACCCATAGTTCACATCATCATGTGACCAACACCCAAAGGGTTTACTAGAGTCAATAATCTAGTTCACATCGCTATGTGATTAACACCCAAAGAGTACTAAGGTGTGATCATGTTTTGCTTGTGAGAGAATATTAGTCAACGGGTCTGCCACATTCAGATCCGTATGTATTTTGCAAATTTCTATGTCAATAATACTCTGCTCGGAGCTACTCTAGCTAATTGCTCCCACTTTCAATATGTATCTAGATTGAGACTTAGAGTCATCTAGATTGGTGTCAAAACTTGAATCGACATAACCCTTTACGACGAACCTTTTTGTCACCTCCATAATCGAGAAACATATCCTTATTTCACTAAGGATAATTTTGACCGCTGTCCAGTGATCTACTCCTAGATCACTATTGTACTCCCTTGCCAAAATCAGTGTAGGGTATACAATAGATCTGGTACACAGCATGGCATACTTTATAGAACCTATGGCCAAGGCATAGGGAATGACTTTCATTCTCTTTCTATCTTTTGCCGTGGTCGGGTTTTGAGTCTTACTCAATTTCACACCTTGTAACACAGGCAAGAACTTTTTCTTTGACTGTTACATTTTGAACTACTTCAAAATCTTGTCAAGGTATGTACTCATTGGAAAAACTTATCAAGCGTCTTGATCTATCTCTATAGATCTTGATACTCAATATGTAAGCAGCTTCACCGAGGTCTTTCTTTGAAAAACTCCTTTCAAACACTCCTTTATGCTTTGCAGAATAATTCTACATTATTTCCAATCAACAATATGTCATTCACATATATTTATCAGAAATGCTGTAGTGCTCCCACTCACTTTCTTGTAAATACAGGCTTCACCGCAAGTCTGTATAAAACTATATGCTTTGATCAACTTATCAAAGTGTATATTCCAACTCCGAGATGCTTGCACCAGTCCATAGATGGATCGCTGGAGCTTGCATATTTTGTTAACACCTTTAGGATTGACAAAACCTTCTGGTTGCATCATATACAACTCTTCTTTAATAAATCCATTAAGGAATGCAGTTTCGTTTTATCCATTGCCAGATTTCATAAAATGCGGCAATTGCTAACATGATTCGGACAGACTTAAGCATAGATACGAGTGAGAAACTCTCATCGTAGTCAACACCTTGAACTTGTCGAAAACCTTTTACGACAATTCTAGCTTTGTAGATAGTAACACTACTATCAGCGTCCGTCTTCCTCTTGAGGGTCCATTTATTTTCTATGGCTTGCCGATCATCGGGCAAATCCATCAAAGTCCATACTTTGTTTTATACATGGATCATATCTCAGATTTCATGGCCTCAAACCATTTCGCGGAATCTGGGCTCATCATCGCTTCCTCATAGTTCGCAAGTTCATCATGTTCTAGTAACATGACTTCCAGAACAGGATTACCGTGCCACTCTGGTGCGGATCTCACTCTGGTTTACCTACGAGATTCAGTAGTAACTTGATCTGACGTTACATGATCATCATCATTAACTTCCTCACTAATTGGTGTAGTAGTCACAGGAACAGATTTCTGTGATGAATTACTTTCCAATAAGGGAGCAGGTACAGTTACCTCATCAAGTTCTACTTTCCTTCCACTCACTTCTTTCGAGAGAAACTCCTTCTCTAGAAAGGATCCATTATAAGCAACGAATGTCTTGCCTTAAGATCTGTGATAGAAGGTGTACCCAACAGTCTCCTTTGGGTATCCTATGAAGACATATTTCTCCGATTTGGGTTTGAGCTTATCAGGATGAAACTTTTTCACATAAGCATCACAACCCCAAACTTTAAGAAACGATAACTTTGGTTTCTTGCCAAACCACAGTTCAGATTGTGTTGTCCCAACGGACTTAGATGGTGCCCTTTTATACGTGAATGCAGCTGTCTCTAATGCATGATCCCAAAACGATATTGGTAAATCGGTAAGAAACATCATAGATTGTACTATATCCAATAAAGTACGGTTATGATGTTTGGACACACCATTATGCTGTGGTGTTCCAGGTGGCATGAGTTTGTGAAACTATTCCACATTGTTTTAACCGAAGACCAAACTCATAACTCAAATATTTGTCTCCGCGATCAGATCGTAGAAACCTTATTTTCTTGTCACGATGATTTTCCACTTCACTCTGAAATTCTTTGAACTTTTCAAATGTTTCAGACTTATGTTTCATAAGTAGATATACCCATATCTGCTCAAATCATCTGTGAAGGTCAGAAAATAATGATACTTGTCGCGAGCCCTAATATTCATCGGACCACATACATCAGTATGTATGATTTCCAACAAATCTGTTGCTCGCTCCATTGTTCCGGAGAACGGAGTCTTAGTCATCTTGCCCATGAGGCATGGTTCGCAAGCATCAAGTGATTCCAAAATTCCATCAGCATGGAGTTTCTTCATGCGCTTTACACCAATATGACCTAAACGGCAGTGCCACAAATAAGTTGCACTATCATTATTAACTTTGCATCTTTTGGCTTCAATTTTATGAATATGTGTATTACTATGATCGAGATCCAACAAACCATTTCATTGGTGTGTATAACCATAGAAGGTTTTATTCATGTAAACAGAACAACAATTGTTCTCTAACTTAAATGAATAACCGTATTGCAATAAACATGATCAAATCATATTCATGCTCAACGCAAACACCAAATAACACTTATTTAGGTTCAACACTAATCCTGAAAGTATAGGGAGTGTGCGATGATGATCATATCAATCTTGGAACTATTTCCAACACTCATCGTCACTTCACCCTTAACTAGTTTCTATTCATTCTGCAACTCCTGTTTCGAGTTACTATTCTTAGCAACTGAACTAGTATCAAATACTAAGGGGTTGCTATAAACACTAGTAAAGTACACATCAATAACATGTATATCAAATATACCTTTGTTTACTTTGCCAACCTTTCTCATCCACCAAATACTTGGGGTAGTTCCGCTTCCAATGAACAGTCCCTTTGCAGTAGAAGCACTTAGTCTCAGGCTTAGGACCAGGCTTGGGCTTCTTCACTTAAGCAGCAACTTGCTTGCTATTTTTCTTGAAGTTCCCCTTCTTCTTCCCTTTGCCCTTTTCTTGAAACTAGTGATCTTGTCAACCATCAACACTTGATGTTTTTATTGATTTCTACCTTCGTTGATTTCAGCATCACGAAGAGCTTGGGAATTACTTTCGTGATCCCTTGCATATTATAGTTTATCACGAAGTTCTACTAACTTGGTGATGGTGACTAGAGAATTCTATCAATCACTATCTTATCTGGAAGATTAACTCCCACTTGATTCAAGCGATTGTAGTACCCAGACAATCTGAGCACATGCTCACTAGTTGAGCGATTCTCCTCCATCTTTTAGCTATAGAACTTGTTGGAGACTTCATATCTCTCAACTCGGGTATTTGCTTGAATCTTCAACTCCTGGAACATCTCATATGGTCCATGACATTCAAAACGTCTTTGAAGTCCCGATTCTAAGCCGTTAAGCATGGTGCACTAAACTATTAAGTAGTCATCATATTGAGCTAGCAAAATGTTCATAACGTCTGCATCTGCTCCTGCAATAGGTCCGTCACCTAGCGGTGCATCAAGAACATAATTCTTCTGTGCAGCAATGAGGATAAACCTCAGATCACGGATCCAATCCGCATCATTGCTACTAACATTTTTCAACACAATTTTCTCTAGGAACATATCAAAATAAACACAGGGAAGCAACAACGCGAGCTATTGATCTACAACATAATTTGCAAAATACTACCAGGACTAAGTTCATGATAAATTAAAGTTCAATTAATCATATTACTTAAGAACTCCCACTTAGACAGACATCTCTCTAATCCTCTAAGTGATCACGTGATCCAAATCAACTAAACCATGTCTGATCATCACGTGAGATGGAGTAGTTTCAATGGTGAACATCACTATGTTGATCATATCTACTATATGATTCACGCTCGACCTTTCGGTCTCCGTGTTCCGAGGCCATATCTGTTATATGCTAGGCTCGTCAAGTTAAACGTGAGTATTCCGCGTGTGCAACTGTTTTGCACCCGTTGTATTTGAACGTAGAGCCTATCACACCCGATCATCACGTGGTGTCTCAGCACGAAGAACTTTCGCAACGGTGCATACTCAGGGAGAACACTATTACTATGATAATTTAGTGAGAGATCATCTTATAATGCTACCGTCAATCAAAGCAAGATAAGATGCATAAAAAGATAAACATCACATGCAATCAATATAAGTGATATGATATGGCCATCATCATACTGTGTGCTTGTGATCTCCATCTCCGCAGCACCATCACGATCACCATCGTCACCGGCGCGACACCTTGATCTCCATCGTAGCATCGTTGTCGTCTCGCCAATCTTATGCTTCTACGACTATCGCTACCGCTTAGTGATAAAGTAAAGCATTACAGGGCGATTGCATTGCATACAATAAAGCGACAACCATACGGCTCCTGCTGGTTGCCGATAACTCGGTTACAAAACATGATCATTTCATACAATAAAATTTAGCATCATGTCTTGACCATATCACATCACAACATGCCCTGCAAAAACAAGTTAGACGTCCTCTACTTTGTTTGTTGCAAATTTTACGTGGCTGCTACGGGCTTAAGCAAGAACCAATCTCACCTACGCATCAAAACCACAACGATAGTTTGTCAAATAGACTCCGTTTTAACCTTCTCAAGGACCGGGCGTAGCCATACTTGGTTCAACTAAAGTTGGAGAAACTGACACCCGCCAGCCACCTGTGTGCAAAGCACGGCGGTAGAACCAGTCTCGCGTAAGCGTACGCGTAATGTCGGTCCGGGCCGCTTCATCCAACAATACCGCCGAACCAAAGTATGACCTGCTGGTAGGCAGTATGACTTATATCGTCCACAACTCACTTGTGTTCTACTCGTGCATAACATCAAACCATAAAAAAACCTGGCTCGGATGCCACTGTTGGGGAACGTAGTAATTTCAAAAAAATTCCTACGCACACGCAAGATCATGGTGATGCATAGCAACGAGAGGGGAGAGTGTTGTCTACGTACCCTCGTAGACCGAAGCGGAAGCGTTGACACAACGTAGAGGAAGTAGTCATACGTCCTCCTCCCGATCCGACCGATCCAAGAGCCGTTACTCCGGCGCCTCCGAGTTCTTGACACACGTACAGCTCGATGACGTTCTCCGGGCTCCGATCCAGCAAAGCTCTCGGGGAAGAGTTTCGTCAGCACGACGGCGTGGTGACGATCTTGATGAACTACCGACGCAGGGCTTCGCCTAAGCACTGCGACAATATGACCGAGGTGGAATATGGTGGAGGGGGGCACCGCACACGGCTGAGGAACGATCACGAAGATCAACTTGTGTGTTCTAGGGTGCCCCCTGCCCCCGTATATAAAGGAGCAAGGGGGAGGCCGGCCGACCCTATGGGGCGCGCCAAAGGGAGGGGGGAGTCCTCCTCCTAGTGGGAGTAGGACTCCCCTTTCCTAGTCCAACTAGGAAGAGAGGGGGGAAGGAAAGAGAGGGAGAGGGAGAGGGAAAGGGGGGCCGCGCCCCCCCTCCTTGTCCAATTCGGACTCCCCATGGGGGGGGGGCGCCACCTCCTGGCCGCAGCCCTCTCTCTCCCCTCGGGCCCAATAAGGCCCATTACTTCCCCGGGGGGTTTCGGTAACCCCTCCGACACTTCGGTTTTATCCGAAACCACTCGGAACCATTCCGATGTTCGAATATAGTCGTCCAATATATCAATCTTTACGTCTCGACCATTCCGAGACTCCTCGTCATGTCTGTGATCTCATCCGGGACTCCGAACTAACTTCGGTACATCAAAATGCATAAACTCATAATAACTATCATCGTAACCTTAAGCGTGCGGACCCTACGGTTCGAGAACAGTGTAGACATGACTGAGACAAATCTCTGGTGAATAACCAATAGCGGGGCCTGGATGCCCATATTGGTTCCTACACATTCTACGAAGCTCTTTATCAGTCAGACCGCATAACAACATACGTTGTTCCCTTTGTCATCGGTATGTTACTTGCCCGAGATTCGATCATCGGTATCCAATACCTAGTTCAATCTTGTTACCGGCAAGTCTCTTTACTCGTTCCGTAATACATCATCTCGCAACTAACTCATTAGTTGCAATGCTTGCAAGGGTTAAGTGATGTGCATTGCCGAGAGGGCCCAGAGATACCTCTCCGACAGTCGGAGTGACAAATCCTAATCTCGAAATACGCCAACCCAACATGTACCTTTGGAGACACCTGTAGAGCACCTTTATAATCATGCAGTTACGTTGTGACGTTTGGTAGCACACAAAGTGTTCCTCCGGCAAACGGGAGTTGCATAATCTCATAGTCATAGGAACATGTATAAGTCATGAAGAAAGCAATAGCAACATACTAAACGATCAGGTGCTAAGCTAACGGAATGGGTCATGTCAATCACATCATTCTCCTAATGATGTGATCCCGTTAATCAAATGACAACTCATGTCTATGGCTAGGAAACATAACCATCTTTGATCAACGAGCTAGTCAAGTAGAGGCATACTAGTGACACTCTGTTTGTCTATGTATTCACACATGTATCATGTTTCCGGTTGATACAATTCTAGCATGAATAATAAACATTTATCATGAAATAAGGAAATAAATAATAACTTTATTATTGCCTCTAGGGCATATTTCCTTCAAACAATTGCACTTGCCCGCTTATTTAACGCTCCCATGACTAGATACGTAATCTGGTGATTTCAATGCAGGAGCTTCGACAGGAGGTAAAGGATATCAACAGCTGCCCTCTACAGCCTGAGGACCCAGAACGGTCCCTCGATCCGGACTCCGAAGAGGATCCGGACATATCGGTGGAGCTCATCGACGGGGTGTTCCACCAGTTAAGCAAGGATAATACCATGGTGGCCATTACGGCTGATTATCCCGGGTTAATCCCGGCCTCCCAGGTGACAGAAACCGGAGTGTTTATTCCCGCAAGAGAGATTCCGTCCTTACATATTCCGGTGTTTCTGACGACAACCGTATTTTACAGGGGAGATTTCCGAGGAGGGAGGCCAAACCTGTGGCGACTAGCCAACGAGGAGCCACCGGGCCCCGTGGGGTAAAAAGGAATGAAGTCCGTACTGAGAGTTCGGCACAAAGGTATAACGCGCCCTCTGTCTTCCTGGCATTATTCTGTCAGGGCATGTTAACATCCGTACTGTTTCCAGGATGAAGAGGCCTCGCTGGACTATATCCGGAGGGGCCGCCAACCGCGCCTCTACCAGCCAGGCTCCAACGTCTGGTCCGGAGGCGGGGACGAACACCAGGCTTGCGCCAGACGCTCCTCCAACAGAGGATGCGGACCGGCTATCTACCACAAATTCAGAAGTGGAGAGCGCCATGAACCATAGGCGTCGCCGGACAGTTCTACGCGACGCTTGTTTCTCCCGAGAGGCCTTAGACGCCTTCAATTCGGGAGATGCGTACCTTCGTGCTGCTCAAGATGGTTTAGCCAGAGCCACGTAGCAGTATGTGAAAGACATACGGGTAAGAAAATTTAAATATATATATACCAGTAGCCCCCGAGACTTGAAACAGTTAAACTAACTGATTTAAGGATCATATAATATGTAGGTTCTTACTGAGAAGAACACCGTGCTGTCCCAGGAGCTGGAAAAGTGCAAGGCCCAACTAGAGGCCGCACTAGCCGCAACAGGGGAGCCCAAAGGGACCCCCTCAGGTATGATATACTTTGAGAGATTAGTATTGTGCGGCTTATGTGCGAATCTGACAATTAATGTTACAGATGGTGCCGGACTAGATCTGGAGAGGCAACAACTCTTACGCCAGTTAAAGGCTGGCGAGAGTACGTTGAGAAGGGTGAGGCGAGAGAAGAATGATCTTCAGGATGCCAACACCAAGCTGGATGTTGAACTGAAAGACGTTCGTGGCCAGCTATCTGACTCCACGAAGGAGAATCAGCGTCTTCGACGCGGCATATTTAGTAAGTGCTTGAGCGAACCCTTTGAAAAAAAAGGAGTTCGGCGAGGAAGACGAATAACAGAATTATGTCTGTAGGTACGCTCACAGGTCGTCCTGCAGAGGAGATGGCCGGTTCTACGGGTGACCTTCTCCCCGAACTCCTGCAACTGTACGAACGAATTTGGCAGGTAATGCAAGGGGTTGCCCGGGCCTTATGGCCTGCCCACTCCATGCCCGAGGGCCTTGGAGAGCTTGCGGAGAAGCTGACGGGAGCTCGGCGACGCATCCGGTTGTGGAAGATATCGGCCTGCCGACAAGGCGCGAGGGAGGCCTGGGCCATGGTGAAGACCCGCTTTACGAAGTCTGACCCCAATCACATGGCCGAGGTCGGACCAGTGGGGCCTGACGGGAAGGAGATCCCTGTGAGCTTGGTCTATGGCCAGGTAGAGCTGGCCGCAAAGTATTCCCAGCAGGACTGTAAATTAGACAGCCTGTTAGATGGTATAGAGGAGGAATACGATCAGTTAAGATGACTATGTAATTTATAATTGACATGTGTAATGCCTTCTAGCCGGATTGTAGATCGTTTGTCGTTGCCGACCTTTTCGCTTCGACCTCGGGACCTGACGGTCCGGAGTGTGTCCGAATACCATAACGGCTATATAAAAGCCGGGGTATGCATGGAGACCAGGCATAGGGGTCATTAGTGCTTTATCAGACAAGTGCCCAACTAGTTATGTTATATTACATGGTTAGTAAGAAACATCTTCCAGAGAGAATAGTTCCGTTAAGGGTTCCTTTGGCTGGGGTGGTGTGCCCTAAAGTGCACGTCCGGACTGCAAATGCAGAAGATCATCTGGGGGCATGTATAAAATAAAAAGGTTCATCTTTAGTTCACCGACCGAATATTCCCTTAAGAACGCTAGCTTTCGGCTTCACCCAGTCTGAGGTACACATCCGGCTTATCCGGCAGTAACAATCGCAGAGGTGCTCCCTTTACCGCCTAGCCGAACAATCGGGGACGTAGGGGTAAGCACAGGAGCCAGGCAACCCAGCTTGGCCAAAACTTAAGTCATATCGATGCATATAATGGCGAAGAAAAGGTGCATGCGGAAGTCTGACGCATGCGTTGGGTGTGAAACCCATATAGACAAGCTTCTGTTAAAGAAGCCCCCAGGTTTAAGGAGCGCGGATAGCGCGTCACATAATGAGCCTTTTAAGGGCTAGAAAAGAAAAGAGTAGTAGACAAAGTAAAAAAAGGTATAAATGTAAATAATGGACAGAGGAAGGAGACAAACACAGAGTCTGGCGCTAGGCATAGAATCTTCGGAGACGTGTGGCGTTCCATGGGTTCGGCTCGAGTCGGTTGTCCGACGCATCTCGCAGGCGGTACGCTCCACCAGTTAGGACTTGGTCGGTTATGAATGGACCTTCCCATTTGGGCTTGAGTTTGTTCTTTTGCTTATCCGGCAGGCGCAGAACTAGTTCACCAACGTTGTAATTTTTGGCCCGTACTTCTCTGCTTTGATATCTTCGAGCTTGTTGTTGATAGAATGCGGAACGGGCCTTAGCCACGTCACGCTCTTCCTCTAACGCGTCCAGGTTGTCCTGCCGATCAAGCTCGGCTTCTCTTTCTTCGTACATGCGCACTCGAGGTGAGTCATGAATTATGTCGCAGGGCAGAATCGCCTCAGCGTCGTACACCATAAAGAATGGCGTGAATCCGGTGGTACGATTTGGCGTGGTTCGCAGCCCCCAGAGTACGGAGTCCAGCTCCTCTACCCAGTGCATATCAGATTCCTTGAGGGACCGCACTAGTCTGGGTTTGATGCCGCTCATGATGAGACCATTTGCACGTTCGACCTGACCGTTAGTTTGTGGGTGATAGACAGAAGCATAGTCGAGCTTAATGCCCATGTTTTTGCACCACAGCTTTACTTCATCAGAGGTGAAGTTTGTGCCGTTATCGGTGATAATGCTGTGGGGGACACCATAACGGTGTACGACCCCGGATACGAAGTCTATCACAGGTCTGGATTCAGCCGTCTTGACAGGCTTGGCTTCTATCCATTTGGTGAATTTATCCACCATGACCAATAAGTATTTTTTCTTGTGGGTTCCGCCTTTAAGGGGTCCCACCATATCGAGCCCCCAGACCGCGAAAGGCCAAGTGATGGGGATAGTTCGGAGGGCGTTGGGTGGCATATGGCTTTGGTTGGCAAAGAGCTGGCAACCGACGCACCGTTTGACTAGGTCCTGAGCGTCTGCTCTAGCCGTCGGCCAATAGAAGCCAGTACGGAAAGCCTTGCTTACAAGGGACCGAGCCGCGGCGTGATGGCCACCGAGTCCGGCATGAATTTCAACCAACAGACTCCGCCCTTCCTCTTCGGAGATACACCTTTGAAGGACTCCTGTAGTGCTTTTCTTATATAGCTCTCCCTCGTGGACTTTATAGGCTTTAGATCGCCGCACTATGCAGCGTGCCTCGTTTTGGTCCTCGGGGAGTTCCTGCCTAGTAAGGTAGGCTAGGAATGGTTCCGTCCACGGGGCGATGACCGCCATTATTGCGTGGGCTGAGGGTGTAATTTCAGTGGCGGGGCCGCCGATTATGTCTGATTGTTCGGCATTGGGTTGTGCGGTTATGCCCGGGCTATTATCCGAGGGTTCCCCCTCCCATGTTACGGATGGTTTGAATAATCTTTCTAAGAAGATGTTGGGGGGGACTGCATCTCGTTTTGCTCCAATGCGTGCCAGGACGTCCGCTGCCTGATTATTTTCTCGGGCTATGTGATGGAACTCCAGTCCCTCGAACCGAGCTGACATTTTTAGTACGGCATTGCGATAAGCTGCCATTTTTGGGTCTTTGGCGTCGAAGTCGCCATTTATTTGGGATATCGCGAGGTTTGAGTCCCCGCGTACTTCCAGGCGTTGAATGCCCATGGATACCGCCATCCGGAGGCCATGTAGAAGGGCCTCGTATTCGGCTGCGTTGTTGGAGTCCGTGTACATAATTTGGAGTACATATTGGACTGTATCTCCTGTAGGGGACGTCAAAACGATGCCAGCCCCCAGTCCAGCCAGCATTTTGGAGCCGTCGAAATGCATGATCCAGTTTGAGTACGTGCCGTACTCTTTAGGGAGTTCGGCCTCTGTCCATTCGGCGATGAAGTCGGCTAGGACTTGCGATTTAATTGCTCGTCGTGGCTTGTAGGTTATATCGAATGGGAGGAGCTCTATGGCCCATTTTGCTATCCGGCCCGTTGCATCGCAGTTGTTGATAATATCGTTGAGTGGTACTTCCGAGACTACTGTAATAGAACACTCTTGAAAATAGTGTCGTAGCTTCCGGGATGCCATGAATACCGCGTATGCGATTTTTTGATAATGCGGGTACCGTGATTTGCATGGTGTGAGGACAGTGGACACATAGTAAACCGGCCTTTGAAGGGGTAATTTATGTCCGTCCGTTATCCGTTCGACGATGAGTACTGCGCTAACAACTTGATGGGTTGCGGCAATGTACAATAGCATGGGTTCTCTGGTATTCGGCGCAGCCAGGACGGGGTTTGTTGCCAAGATGGCCATTATTTCCTCGAGTCCGGCCGTGGCAGCGTCCGTCCACTCGAAGTGTTCGGTACGCCTAAGGAGGCGGTAAGGGGGTAGTGCCTTTTCTCCCAAGCGGGAGATGAAGCGGCTTAAGGCCGCCACGCATCCGGTGAGTTTCTGAATTTGCTTGAGATCTTTTGGGACATCCAATTGTGACAGAGCTCGGATTTTAGCTGGATTTGCTTCAATTCCTCTGCCGGATACAATGAAACCCAGGAGCTTTCCGGCTGGGACGCCGAAAACAGATTTTTCCGGATTGAGCTTGATGTCGTATTTTCGCAGGTTGTCGAATGTAAGTCTCAAGTCGTCTACTAGAGATTCGACGTGTCTTGATTTAACGACCACATCATCTACGTACGCCTCCACTGTTTTGCCGATCTGGTTTGCCAAACATGTTTGAATCATGCGCTGATATGTCGCGCCGGCGTTTTTGAGCCCAAAGGGCATTGTGTTGAAGCAGAATGGGCCGTATGGCGTGATGAATGCTGTTGCAGCTTGGTCGGATTCTGCCATCTTTATTTGATGGTAACCGGAGTATGCGTCGAGGAAACACAGGGAATCGTGTCCTGCGGTGGCATCGATGATTTGATCAATTCGTGGGAGGGGAAAGGGATCCTTTGGGCAGGCCTTATTAAGGTCTTTGAAGTCGACACACAGGCGCCAGGATTTGTCCTTCTTTGGTACCATTACGAGGTTTGCTAGCCAGTCCGGGTGTTTGATATCTGTAATGAATCCGGCCTTCAATAATTTGGCTAGCTCCTCTCCCATGGCCTGTCTCTTTGGTTCAGAGAAACGCCGAAGGGTTTGTTTGACAGGTTTGAATCCTTTCTGGATATTTAAGCTGTGCTCGGCCAGCCTGCGTGGGATTCCTGGCATATCTGAGGGGTGCCAAGCGAAAATATCCCAGTTCTCTCGTTGGAACTCGCGCAGTGCGGCGTTTACATCAGGGTTCAATTGTGCCCCGATGGAGGCTGTTTTATTCGGGTCCGTTGGGTGGACCTGGAATTTGACTATTTCGTCCGCTGGTTTGAAGGATGTGGATTTGGATCTCTTATCGAGTATCACATCATCCCTGCTAACCGTGGATCGCAGCGTCGTCATCTCTTCGGCCGCTAAGGCTTCAGATAGTGCCTCGAGGGCCAATGCGGCTGTCTTGTGTTCGACGCGGAGTGCTATGTCCGGATCACTAGCGAGATTGATAATTCCGTTGGGCCCAGGCATCTTAAGCTTCATGTACCCGTAATGGGGTATGGCTTGGAAAACTGTGAATGCCTCTCGTGCTAATATAGCGTGATATCCGCTTCTGAACGGGGCCACCTGGAACGTGATTTGTTTGGCCCTGTAATTATCCGGCGTGCCGAATACCACATCTAGTGTGATCTTTCCGGTGCAGCGCGCTTCCTGACTGGGGATTATTCCTCTAAAGATTGTGCTGCTTCGCTCAATGCGGTTCCAGTCTATTTCCATCTTTTGGAGGGTTTCCTTGTAGATGAGGTTCAATCCGCTGCCTCTGTCCATAAGTACCTTTGCGAGGCGACAGCCGTCCACTATGGGACTGAGAACCAATGCGGCTGGCGCTCTGGCTGTTCGGAATTTAGGTTCGTCGCTCGCATTGAAGGTGATGGCAGTATTGCTCCATGGATTTGTGGTCGCTACTTGGTAGACTTCGGCGAGGCTGCGAAGTGTTCTTTTTCGCATGTTATTTGATGCGAAAGTCTCGGAGATTGTGAGAACGATACTGAAATTCTCGAGCTGGTTTCCTTCGACCTCTGGATTTAGGAGGTCCTCGCCAATTTTGGCCACCTGCCGGAGTATCCAACATGCTCTGAGGCTGTGAGTTGGGGTGGCATCCTCTGTACTATGAATCTTGCAGGGTCCATCGAGCCACCTTTCTAGCACGGTTCCGTGCCTCCTAGAGGGTCTTGATTTTTTATTTAATCCGGGCGCTTTCCTGTAGTGCGCCCTTTTGATTCGGACGGGATTGCTATTCAAGGCCGGATTATCCCAAAATTTAATTTCGGTTTTCCGAGCACTTTCCATCGCACAGTATTTTTGTACTATGGACGCCAAGTCAGCAAAGCGCGTAATATTACGACGACTTATGGCGTTGAGTATCCCCTTGTCCATGCAGTTACTGCAGAAGATTGAAATCGCGTCTCCCTCGTGGCAGTCCTTTATCCTGTTCATAAGCAGGAGGAATCTGGCCCAGTAATGATGTACTGTTTCTTCGGGCATCTGCTTGATTTGGGAGTGATTGCTTAAGATCGGACGGGCGGAATTCATTAGATCTGATACTTCGCCCGGTTTGCTGTCTGGAGGCCGACGACCTCCGGATTCCGAGATCCGGAGTCCTGTATGTTTTCCGGTTTGCCTGGTTCCAAGCCCAAGTCTTGGGTTGTATCCTCCCCTCCGTGGATATCCGGCATGGAGGGTTCCGGAATTCAGACGTAACTGGTCCTTAAGATTGATGAAGGGTCACCGCATTGTGTTTCCACCACAGCAACATGATGGGTGGCTTGGGGAGAGTTGATTTCCCTTAGATCGGGTTTAGGCCCAACCTGGTCGTAGTTTGTAGCGACCCCCAAGGCGGCGATGCGATCCAGGAGCTCGTTTATGGAGGAGAGCTCCACCGGATCTAGCTGCTCGGCCAATTCCGAGCTGACGCGGAGATTGTTTTCGATGACCCGAGAGGTCACCGTCGGCGTAATGGCCGAACGGGCGGTCATGAGAAAACCACCCAGCCGGAGGGGTTGGCCGATAGCCAAAGCTGTTGGAAATATGCCCTAGAGGCAATAATAAAAGCATTATTATTATATTTCCTTATTCATGATAATTGTGTTTATTCGTGCTATAATTGTGTTATCCGGAAATCGTAATACATGTGTGAATAACAGACAACAAACATGTCCCTAGTGAGCCTCTAGTTAACTAGCTTGTTGATCGACAGATAGTCATGGTTTCCTGACTATGGACATTGGATGTCATCGATAACGAGATCACATCATTAGGAGAATGATGTGATGGACAAGACCCAATCCTAAACATAGCATAAGATCGCATAGTTCGTTTGCTAGAGTTTTCCAATGTCAAGTATCCTTTCCTTAGACCATGAGATCGTGTAACTCCCGGATACCGTAGGAGTGCTTTGGGTATGCCAAACGTCACAACGTAACTGGGTGACTATAAAGGTATACTACGGGTATCTCTGAAAGTGTCTGTTGGGTTACATGGATCGAGACTGGGATTTGTCACTCCGCTTGACGGAGAGGTATCACCGGGCCCTCTCGGTAATGCATCATCATAATGAGCTCAATGTGATCAAAGTGTTTGATCACGGGATCATGCATTACGGTACGAGAAAAGTGACTTGCCGATAACGAGATTGAACAAGGTATTGTGATACCGACGATCGAATCTCGGGCAAGTAAAATACCGATTGACAAAGGGAATCGTATACGGGATTAATTGAATCCTTGACATCGTGGTTCATCCGATGAGATCATCGTGGAGCATGTGGGAGCCAACATGGGTATCCAGATCCCGCTGTTGGTTATTGCCCGAGAGCCGTCTCGGTCATGTCTGCATGTCTCCCGAACCCGTAGGGTCTACACACTTAAGGTTCGGTGACGCTAGGGTTGTGAAGATATGTATGTGCAGTAACCCGAATGTTGTTCGGAGTCCCGGATGAGATCCCGGACATCACGAGGAGTTCCGGAATGGTCCGGAGGTAAAGAATTATATATAGGAAGTGCTATTTTGGCCATCGGGACAAGTTTCGGTGTTATCGGTATTGTACCGGGACCACCGGAGGGGTCCCGGGGGTCCACCGGGGGGGTCTACCTGCCCCGGGGGGCCACATGGGCTATAGGGGGTGCGCCCTGGCCTATATGGGCCAAGGGCACCAGCCCCAAGGTCCCATGTGCCAAGGAGACTTGGAGAGGGAAGAGTCCAAAGAGGGGAAGGCACCTCCGAGGTGCCTTGGGGAGGATGGACTCCTCCCCCCCTTTGGCCGCACCCCTTCCTTGGAGGAAGGGGCAAGGCTGCGCCCTCCCCCCCTCTCATGCGCCTATATAAAGGGAGGGAAGGGAGGGGTGGCCGCACCCTATTGCCCTGGCTCCTCCCTCCTCCCTGCAACACCTCCTCCTCCTCCCGTAGTTGCTTAGCGAAGCCCTGCCGGAGTTCTGCTGCATCCACCACCACACCGTCGTGCTGGATCTTCCTCAACCTCTCCTTCCCCCTTGCTGGATCAAGAAGGAGGAGACGTCTCCCGTCCCGTACGTGTGTTGAACGCGGAGGTGCCGTCCGTTCGGTACTAGATCATCGGTGAATTGGATCACGGCAAGTACGACTACCTCATCCACGTTCACTTGAACGCTTCCGTTGCGATCTACAAAGTGGTATGTAGATGCTATCTAATCTGAATACTCGTTGCTAGATGAACTCATAGATGGATCTTGGTGAAACCGTAGGAAAAATTTTAATTTTCTGCAACGTTCCCCAACAGTGGCATCATGAGCTAGGTCTATGCGTAGTTCTTCTTGCGCGAGTAGAACACAATCTGTTGTGGGCGTAGATGTTGTCAACTTTTCTTGCCGCTACTAGTCTTATCTTGCTTCAGCGGTATTGTGGGATGAAGCGGCCCGGACCAACCTTACACGTACACTTACGTGAGACCGGTTCCACCGACTAACATGCACTAGTTGCATAAGGTGGCTGGCGGGTGTCTGTCTCTCCTACTTTAGTTGGAGCGGATTCGATGAAAAGGGTCCTTATGAAGGGTAAATAGAAGTTGACAAATCACGTTGTGGCTTTTACGTAGGTAAGAAAACGTTCTTGCTAGAACCCTAATCCAACCACGTAAAACTTGCAACAACAATTAGAGGACGTCTAACTTGTTTTTGCAGCAAGTGCTTTGTGATATGATATGGCCAAAGTTGTGATGTATGATGAATGATCTATATGTGATGTATGAGATGTTCATGCTATTGTAATAGGAATCACGACTTGCATGTCGATGAGTATGACAACCGGCAGGAGCCATAGGAGTTGTCTTTATTTTTGTATGACCTGCGTGTCATTGAGAAACGCCATGTAAATTACTTTACTTTATTGCTAAACGCGTTAGCCATAGTAGTAGAAGTAATAGTTGGCAAGCAACTTCATGGAGACACGATGATGAAGATCATGATCATGAAGATCATGGTGTCAAGCCAGTGACAAGATGATCATGGAGCCCCAAGATGGAGATCGAAGGAGCTATGTGATATTGGTCATATCATGTCACGTTTATTATTTGATTGCATGTGATGTTTATCATGTTTTTGCATCTTGTTTACTTAGGACGACGGTAGTAAATAAGATGATCCCTCATAATAATTTCAAGAAAGTGTTCTCCCTAACTGTGCACCGTTGCTAAGGTTCATCGTTCCGAAGCACCACGTGATGATCGGGTGTGATAGGTCCTTACGTTCGCATAAAACGGATGTAAGACAGATTTACACACGCAAAACACTTAGGTTGACTTGATGAGCCTAGCATGTACAGACATGTCCTCGGAACACAGAAGACCGAAAGGTCGAGCATGAGTCGTATAGAAGATACGATCAACATGAAGATGTTCACCGATGTTGGCTAGTCCGTCTCACGTGATGATCGGACACGGCCTAGTTGACTCGGATCATGTAATACTTAGATGACTAGAAGAGGGATGTCTATCTAAGTGGGAGTTCATTAAATAATTTGATTAAATGAACTTTATTATCATGAACTTAGTCTAAATATTTACAATATGTCTTGTAGATCAAATGGCCAACGTAGTCCTCAACTTCAACGCGTTCCTAGAGAAAACCAAGCTGAAAGACGATGGTAGCAACTATACGGACTGGGTCCGGAACCTGAGGATCATCCTCATAGCTGCCAAGAAAGATTATGTCCTACGAGCACCGCTAGGTGACGCACCTATTCTCCCTGCAGAACAAGACGTTATGAACGCTTGGCAGTCACGCTACGATGATTACTCCCTCGTTCAGTGCGGCATGCTTTACAGCTTAGAGCCGGGGCTCCAAAAGCGTTTTGAGAGACATGGAGCATATGAGATGTTCGAAGAGCTGAAAATGGTTTTCCAAGCTCATGCCCGGGTCGAGAGATATGAAGTCTCCGACAAATTCTTTAGCTGTAAGATGGAGGAAAATGGCTCTGTCAGTGAGCACATACTCAAAATGTCTGGGTTGCACAACCGCTTGACTCAACTGGAAGTTAATCTCCCGGATGAAGCGGTCATTGACAGAATCCTCAAGTCGCTTCCACCTAGCTACAAGAGCTTTGTGATGAACTACAATATGCAGGGGATGGTAAAGACCATTCCTGAAGTATATGCTATGCTGAAATCAGCAGAGGTAGAAATCAAGAAGGAGCATCAAGTGTTGATGGTGAATAAAACCACTAAGTTCAAGAAGGGCAAGGGTAAAAAGAACTTCAAGAATGACGGCAAGGAAGTTGCCGCGCCCGGTAAGCAAGTTGCCGGGAAGAAGCCAAAGAATGGACCCAAGTTCGAAACTGAGTGCTTTTATTGCAAGGGAAGTGGTCACTGGAAGCGGAACTGCCCCAAATACTTAGCGGACAAGAAGGCCGGCAAAACCAAAGGTATATGTGATATACATGTAATTGATGTGTACCTTACCAGTACTCGTAGTAGCTCTTGGGTATTTGATACCGGTGCAGTTGCTCACATTTGTAACTCAAAGCAGGAGCTGCGGAATAAACGGAGACTGGCGAAGGACGAGGTGACGATGCGCGTCGGGAATGGTTCCAAGGTCGATGTGATCGCCGTCGGCACGCTGCCTCTACATTTACCTACGGGATTAGTTTTAAACCTCAATAATTGTTATTTAGTGCCAAGTTTGAGCATGAACATTGTATCTGGATCTCGCTTAATTCGAGATGGCTACTCATTTAAATCAGAGAATAATGGTTGTTCCATTTATATGAGGGATATGTTTTATGGTCATGCTCCGATGGTTAATGGTTTATTCTTAATGAATCTCGTACGTGATGATACACATATTCATAGTGTGAATACCAAAAGAGTGAAAGTTGATAACAATAGTCTCACATATTTGTGGCACTGCCGCCTTGGTCACATAGGTGTCAAACGCATGAAGAAGCTCCATGCAGATGGACTTTTAGAGTCTCTTGATTATGAATCATTTGACACGTGCGAACCATGCCTCATGGGTAAAATGACCAAGACTCCATTCTCAGGAACAATGGAGCGAGCAACCAACTTATTGGAAATCGTACATACCGATGTGTGCGGTCCAATGAGTGTTGATGCTCGCGGTGGCTATCGTTATGTTCTCACCCTCATTGATGACTTGAGTAGATATGGGTATATCTACTTAATGAAACATAAGTCTGAAACCTTTGAAAAGTTCAAGGAATTTCAGAGTGAGGTTGAAAATCAACGTGATAAAAAGATCAAGTTTCTACGATCAGATCGTGGAGGAGAATACTTGAGTCACGAATTTGGCACACACTTAAGAAAATGTGGAATAGTTTCACAACTCACGCCGCCTGGAACACCTCAGTGTAATGGTGTGTCCAAACGTCGTAATCGCACTCTATTAGATATGGTGCGATCTATGATGTCTCTTACCGACTTACCGCTATCTTTTTGGGGCTATGCTTTAGAGACTGCCGCATTCACTTTAAATAGGGCTTCGTCGAAATCCGTTGAGACGACACCGTATGAATTATGGTTTGGGAAGAAACCTAAGCTGTCGTTTCTAAAAGTTTGGGGATGCGATGCTTATGTCAAGAAACTTCAACCTGAAAAGCTCGAACCCAAATCGAAAAAATGCGTCTTCATAGGATACCATAAAGAAACTGATGGGTATACCTTCTACCTCAGATCCGAAGGCAAGATCTTTGTTGCCAAGAATGGATCCTTTCTGGAGAAAGAGTTTCGCTCGAAAGAAGTAAGTGGGAGGAAAGTAGAACTTGATGAAGTGTTACCTCTTGAACCGGAAAATGGCGAAACTCAAGAAAACGTTTCTGAGGTGCCTGCACCGACTAGAGAGGAAATTAATGATGATGATCAAGATGCTTCTGATCAAGCTCCTACTGAAATTCGAAGGTCCACAAGGACACGTTCCGCACCAGAGTGGTACGGCAACCTTGTCTTGAAAATCATGTTGTTAGACAATGGTGAACCTTCAAACTATGAGGAAGCAATGGCGGGCCCGGATTCCGACAAATGGCTGGAAGCCATGAAATCCGAGATAGGATCCATGTATGAATACGAAGTATGGACTTTGACTGACGTGCCCGTTGAACGGCGAGCCATAGAAAATAAATGGATCTTTAAGAAGAAGACAGACGCGGATGGTAATGTGACCATCTATAAAGCTCGGCTTGTCGCTAAGGGTTATCGACAAATTCAAGGAATTGACTACGATGAGACTTTCTCACCGGTAGCGAAGCTGAAGTCCGTCCGAATCATGTTAGCAGTTGCCGCATACTATGATTATGAGATATGGCAAATGGACGTCAAAACGGCATTCCTTAATGGTTTCCTTAAGGAGGAATTGTATATGATGCAGCCGGAAGGTTTTGTCGATCCTAAGAATGCTGACAAGGTGTGCAAGCTCCAACGCTCGATTTATGGGCTGGTGCAAGCATCTCGGAGTTGGAACATTCGCTTTGATGAGATGATCAAAGCGTTTGGGTTTATGCAGACTTATGGAGAAGCCTGCGTTTACAAGAAAGTGAGTGGGAGCTCTGTAGCATTTCTCATATTATATGTAGACGACATACTTTTGATGGGAAATGATATAGAACTCTTGGACAGCATTAAGGCCTACTTGAATAAAAGTTTTTCAATGAAGGACCTTGGAGAAGCTGCTTATATATTAGGCATGAAGATCTATAGAGATAGATCGAGACGCCTCATAGGTCTTTCACAAAGCACATACCTTGATAAGATATTGAAGAAATTCAATATGGATCAATCTAAGAAAGGGTTCTTACCTGTGTTACAAGGTGTGAAATTGAGCTCAGCTCAATGTCCGACCACGGCAGAAGATATAGAAGAGATGAGTGTCATCCCCTATGCCTCAGCCATAGGTTCTATTATGTATGCCATGCTGTGTACCAGACCTGATGTAAACCTTGCCGTAAGTTTGGTAGGTAGGTACCAAAGTAATCCCGGCAAAGAACACTGGACAGCGGTCAAGAATATCCTGAAGTACCTGAAAAGGACTAAGGAAATGTTTCTCGTTTATGGAGGTGACGAAGAGCTCGTCGTAAAAGGTTACGTCGACGCTAGCTTCGACACAGATCTGGATGACTCTAAGTCACAAACCGGATACGTGTATATTTTGAATGGTGGGGCAGTAAGCTGGTGCAGTTGCAAGCAAAGCGTCGTGGCGGGATCTACGTGTGAAGCGGAATACATGGCAGCCTCGGAGGCAGCACATGAAGCAATATGGGTGAAGGAGTTCATCACCGACCTCGGAGTCATACCCAATGCGTCGGGGCCAATCAAGCTCTTCTGTGACAACACTGGAGCTATTGCACTTGCAAAGGAGCCCAGGTTTCACAAGAAGACCAGGCACATCAAGCGTCGCTTCAACTCCATTCGTAAAAATGTTCAAGATGGAGACATAGAAATTTGTAAAGTGCACACGGATCTGAATGTTGCAGATCCGTTGACTAAACCTCTCCCTAAGGCAAAACATGATCAGCACCAGAACTCTATGGGTGTTCGATTCATCACAATGTAACTAGATTATTGACTCTAGTGCAAGTGGGAGACTGTTGGAAATATGCCCTAGAGGCAATAATAAAAGCATTATTATTATATTTCCTTATTCATGATAATTGTCTTTATTCGTGCTATAATTATGTTATCCGGAAATCGTAATACATGTGTGAATAACAGACAACAAACATGTCCCTAGTGAGCCTCTAGTTAACTAGCTTGGTGATCGACAGATAGTCATGGTTTCCTGACTATGGACATTGGATGTCATCGATAACGAGATCACATCATTAGGAGAATGATGTGATGGACAAGACCCAATCCTAAACATAGCATAAGATCGCATAGTTCGTTTGCTAGAGTTTTCCAATGTCAAGTATCCTTTCCTTAGACCATGAGATCGTGTAACTCCCGGATACCGTAGGAGTGCTTTGGGTATGCCAAACGTCACAACGTAACTGGGTGACTATAAAGGTATACTACGGGTATCTCTGAAAGTGTCTGTTGGGTTACATGGATCAAGACTAGGATTTGTCACTCCGCTTGACGGAGAGGTATCACCGGGCCCTCTCGGTAATGCATCATCATAATGAGCTCAATGTGATCAAAGTGTTTGATCACGGGATCATGCATTACGGTACGATAAAAGTGACTTGCCGATAACGAGATTGAACGAGGTATTGTGATACCGACGATCGAATCTCGGGCAAGTAAAATACCGATTGACAAAGGGAATCGTATACGGGATTAATTGAATCCTTGACATCGTGGTTCATCCGATGAGATCATCGTGGAGCATGTGGGAGCCAACATGGGTATCCAGATCCCGCTGTTGGTTATTGCCCGAGAGCCGTCTCGGTCATGTCTGCATGTCTCCCGAACCCGTAGGGTCTACACACTTAAGGTTCGGTGACGCTAGGGTTGTGAAGATATGTATGTGCAGTAACCAGAATGTTGTTCGAAGTCCCGTATGAGATCCCGGACGTCACGAGGAGTTCCGGAATGGTCCGGAGGTAAAGAATTATATATAGGAAGTGCTATTTTGGCCATCGGGACAAGTTTTGGTGTTATCGGTATTGTACCGGGACCACCGGAGGCGTCCCGGGGGTCCACCGGGGGGGTCCACCTGCCCCGGGGGGCCACATGGGCTATAGGGGGTGCGCCCTGGCCTATATGGGCCAAGGGCACCAGCCCCAAGGGCCCATGTGCCAAGGAGACTTGGAGAGGGAAGAGTCCAAAGAGGGGAAGGCACCTCCGAGGTGCCTTGGGGAGGATGGACTCCTCCCCCCCTTTGGCCGCTCCCCTTCCTTGGAGGAAGGGGCAAGGCTGCGCCCTCCCCCCTCTCATGCGCCTATATAAAGGGAGGGAAGGGAGGGGTGGCCGCACCCTATTGCCCTGGCTCCTCCCTCCTCCCTACAACACCTCCTCCTCCTCCCGTAGTTGCTTAGCGAAGCCCTGCCGGAGTTCTGCTGCATCCACCACCACACCGTCGTGCTGGATCTTCCTCAACCTCTCCTTCCCCCTTGCTGGATCAAGAAGGAGGAGACGTCTCCCGTCCCGTACGTGTGTTGAACGCGGAGGTGCCGTCCGTTCGGTACTAGATCATCGGTGAATTGGATCACGGCAAGTACGACTACCTCATCCACGTTCACTTGAACGCTTCCGTTGCGATCTACAAAGTGGTATGTAGATGCTATCTAATCTGAATACTCGTTGCTAGATGAACTCATAGATGGATCTTGGTGAAATCGTAGGAAAAATTTTAATTTTCTGCAACGTTCCCCAACAAAAGCTCCCTCAGTGACGGCGCCGTCTTTAAAGACGTTAAAAGGCATCCATCCTGATCGCGACGGCACAGAGGAACTCTCAATGAAAGCACCAATGTCGGTGTCAAAACCGGCGGATCTCGGGTAGGGGTCCCGATCTGTGCGTCAAGGTCGGATGGTAACAGGAGACTGTTGGAAATATGCCCTAGAGGCAATAATAAAAGCATTATTATTATATTTCCTTATTCATGATAATTGTCTTTATTCGTGCTATAATTGTGTTATCCGGAAATCGTAATACATGTGTGAATAACAGACAACAAACATGTCCCTAGTGAGCCTCTAGTTAACTAGCTTGTTGATCGACAGATAGTCATGGTTTCTTGACTATGGACATTGGATGTCATCGATAACGAGATCACATCATTAGGAGAATGATGTGATGGACAAGACCCAATCCTAAACATAGCATAAGATCGCATAGTTCGTTTGCTAGAGTTTTCCAATGTCAAGTATCCTTTCCTTAGACCATGAGATCGTGTAACTCCCGGATACCGTAGGAGTGCTTTGGGTATGCCAAACGTCACAACGTAACTGGGTGACTATAAAGGTATACTACGGGTATCTCTGAAAGTGTCTGTTGGGTTACATGGATCGAGACTGGGATTTGTCACTCCGCTTGACGGAGAGGTATCACCGGGCCCTCTCGGTAATGCATCATCATAATGAGCTCAATGTGATCAAAGTGTTTGATCACGGGATCATGCATTACGGTACGAGAAAAGTGACTTGCCGGTAACGAGATTGAACGAGGTATTGGTATACCGACAATCAAATCTCGGGCAAGTAAAATACCGATTGACAAAGGGAATCGTATACGGGATTAATTGAATCCTTGACATCGTGGTTCATCCGATGAGATCATCGTGGAGCATGTGGGAGCCAACATGGGTATCCAGATCCCGCTGTTGGTTATTGCCCGAGAGCCGTCTCGGTCATGTCTGCATGTCTCCCGAACCCGTAGGGTCTACACACTTAAGGTTCGGTGACGCTAGGGTTGTGAAGATATGTATATGCAGTAACCCGAATGTTGTTCGGAGTCCCGGATGAGATCCCGGACGTCACGAGGAGTTCCGGAATGGTTCGGAGGTAAAGAATTATATATATTAAGTGCTATTTTGGCCATCGGGACAAGTTTCGGTGTTATCGGTATTGTACCGGGACCACCGGAGGGGTCCCGGGGGTCCACCGGGGGGGTCCACCTGCCCCGGGGGCCACATGGGCTATAGGGGGTGCGCCCTGGCCTAAATGGGCCAAGGGCACCAGCCCCAAGGGCCCATGCGCCAAGGAGACTTGGAGAGGGAAGAGTCCAAAGAGGGGAAGGCACCTCCGAGGTGCCTTGGGGAGGATGGACTCCTCCCCCCCCCTTTGGCCGCACCCCTTCCTTGGAGGAAGGGGCAAGGCTGCGCCCTCCCCCCTCTCATGCGCCTATATAAAGGGAGGGGAGGGAGGGGTGGCCGCACCCTTATGCCCTGGCACTCCCTCCTCCCTGCAACACCTCCTCCTCCTCCCGTAGTTGCTTAGCGAAGCCCTGCCGGAGTTCTGCTGCATCCACCACCACACCGTCGTGCTGGATCTTCCTCAACCTCTCCTTCCCCCTTGCTGGATCAAGAAGGAGGAGACGTCTCCCGTCCCGTACGTGTGTTGAACGCGGAGGTGTCGTCCGTTCGGCACTAGATCATCGGTGAATTGGATCACGGCGAGTACGACTACCTCATCCACGTTCACTTGAACGCTTCCGTTGCGATCTACAAAGTGGTATGTAGATGCTATCTAATCTACATACTCGGTGCTAGATGAACTCATAGATGGATCTTGGTGAAACCGTAGGAAAAATTTTAATTTTCTGCAACGTACCCCAATAGTGGCATCATGAGCTAGGTCTATGCGTAGTTCTTCTTGCGCGAGTAGAACACAATTTATTGTGGGCGTAGATATTGTCAACCCTTCTTGCCGCTACTAGTCTTATCTTGCTTCAGCGGTATTGTGGGATGAAGCGGCCCGGACCAACCTTACACGTACGCTTACGTGAGACCGGTTCCACCGACTAACATGCACTAGTTGCATAAGGTGGCTGGCGGGTGTCTGTCTCTCCTACTTTAGTTGGAGCGGATTCGATGAAAAGGGTCCTTATGAAGGGTAAATAGAATTTGACAAATCACGTTGTGGTTTTAACGTAGGTAAGAAAACGTTCTTGCTAGAACCCTAATTCAGCCACGTAAAACTTGCAACAACAATTAGAGGACGTCTAACTTGTTTTTGCAGCAAGTGCTTTGTGATATGATATGGCCAAAGTTGTGATGTATGATGAATGATCTATATGTGATGTATGAGATGTTCATGCTATTGTAATAGGAATCACGACTTGCATGTCGATGAGTATGACAACCGGCAGGAGCCATAGGAGTTGTCTTTAATTTTTGTATGACCTGCGTGTCATTGAGAATCGCCATGTAAGTTACTTTACTTTATTGCTAAACGCGTTAGCCATAGTAGTAGAAGTAATAGTTGGCGAGCAACTTCATGGAGACACGATGATGAAGATCATGATGATGAAGATCATGGTGTCAAGCCGGTGACAAGATGATCATGGAGCCCCAAGATGGAGATCAAAGGAGCTATGTGATATTGGCCATATCATGTCACGTTTATTATTTGATTGCATGTGATGTTTATCATGTTTTGCATCTTGTTTACTTAGAACAACGGTAGTAAATAAGATGATCCCTCATAATAATTTCAAGAAAGTGTTCTCCCTAACTGTGCACCGTTGCTAAGGTTCGTCGTTCTGAAGCACCACGTGATGATCGGGTGTGATAGGTCCTTACGTTCGCATACAACGGGTGTAAGACAGATTTACACACGCAAAACACTTAGGTTGACTTGACGAGCCTAGCATGTACAGACATGGCCTCGGAACACAGAAGACCGAAAGGTCGAGCATGAGTCGTATAGAAGATACGATCAACATGAAGATGTTCACCGATGTTGGCTAGTCCGTCTCACGTGATGATCGGACACGGCCTAGTTGACTCGGATCATGTAATACTTAGATGACTAGAAGAGGGATGTCTATCTAAGTGGGAGTTCATTAAATAATTTGATTAAATGAACTTTATTATCATGAACTTCGTCTAAATATTTACAATATGTCTTGTAGATCAAATGGCCAACGTAGTCCTCAACTTCAACGCGTTCCTAGAGAAAACCAAGCTGAAAGACAATGGTAGCAACTATACGGACTGGGTCCGAAACCTGAGGATTATCCTCATAGCTGCCAAGAAAGATTATGTCCTAAGAGCACCGCTGGGTGACGCACCTATTCTCCCTGCAGAACAAGACGTTATGAACGCTTGGCAGTCACGCTGCGATGATTACTCCCTCGTTCAGTGCGGCATGCTTTACAGCTTAGAGCCGGGGCTCCAAAAGCGTTTTGAGAGACATGGAGCATATGAGATGTTCGAAGAGCTGAAAATGGTTTTCCAAGCTCATGCCCGGGTCGAGAGATATGAAGTCTCCGACAAATTCTTTAGCTGTAAGATGGAGGAAAATGGCTCTGTCAGTGAGCACATACTCAAAATGTCTGGGTTGCACAACCGCTTGACTCAACTGGAAGTTAATCTCCCGGATGATGCGGTCATTGACAGAATCCTCCAGTCGCTTCCACCTAGCTACAAGAGCTTTGTGATGAACTAAAATATGCAGGGGATGGTAAAGACCATTCCTGAAGTATATGTTATGCTGAAATCAGCAGAGGTAGAAATCAAGAAGGAGCATCAAGTGTTGATGGTGAATAAAACCACTAAGTTCAAGAAGGGCAAGGGTAAAAAGAACTTCAAGAAGGACGGCAAGGAAGTTGCCGCGCCCGGTAAGCAAGTTGCCGGGAAGAAGCCAAAGAATGGACCCAAGCCCGAAACTGAGTGCTTTTATTGCAAGGGAAGTGGTCACTGGAAGCGGAACTGCCCCAAATACTTAGCGGACAAGAAGGCCGGCAAAACCAAAGGTATATGTGATATACATGTAATTGATGTGTACCTTACCAGTACTCGTAGTAGCTCTTGGGTATTTGATACCGGTGCAGTTGCTCACATTTGTAACTCAAAGCAGGAGCTGCGGAATAAACGGAGACTGGCGAAGGACGAGGTGACGATGTGCGTCGGGAATGGTTCCAAGGTCGATGTGATCGCCGTCGGCACGCTGCCTCTACATTTACCTACGAGATTAGTTTTAAACCTCAATAATTGTTATTTAGTGCCAAGTTTGAGCATGAACATTGTATCTGGATCTCGCTTAATTCGAGATGGCTACTCATTTAAATCAGAGAATAATGGTTGTTCCATTTATATGAGGGATATGTTTTATGGTCATGCTCCGATGGTTAATGGTTTATTCTTAATGAATCTCGTACGTGATGATACACATATTCATAGTGTGAATACCAAAAGAGTGAAAGTTGATAACAATAGTCCCACATATTTGTGGCACTGCCGCCTTGGTCACATAGGTGTCAAACGCATGAAGAAGCTCCATGCAGATGGACTTTTAGAGTCTCTTGATTATGAATCATTTGACACGTGCGAACCATGCCTCATGGGTAAAATGACCAAGACTCCGTTCTCAGGAACAATGGAGCGAGCAACCAACTTATTTGAAATCATACATACCGATGTGTGCGGTCCAATGAGTGTTGAGGCTCGCGGTGGCTATCGTTATGTTCTCACCCTCACTGATGACTTGAGTAGATATGGGTATGTCTACTTAATGAAACACAAGTCTGAGACCTTTGAAAAGTTCAAGGAATTTCAGAGTGAGGTTGAAAATCAACGTGATAGAAAGATCAAGTTTCTACGATCAGATCGAGGAGGAGAATACTTGAGTCACGAATTTGGCACACACTTAAGAAAATGTGGAATAGTTTCACAACTCACGCCGCCTGGAACACCTCAGCGTAATGGTGTGTCCGAACGTCGTAATCGCACTCTATTAGATATGGTGCGATCTATGATGTCTCTTACCGATTTACCGCTATCTTTTGGGGCTATGCTTTAGAGACTACCGCATTCACTTTAAATAGGGCTCCGTCGAAATCCGTTGAGACGACACCGTATGAATTGTGGTTTGGGAAGAAACCTAAGCTGTCGTTTCTAAAAGTTTGGGGATGCGATGCTTATGTCAAGAAACTTCAACCTGAAAAGCTCGAACCCAAATCGGAAAAATGCGTCTTCATAGGATACCCTAAAGAAACTGTTGGGTATACGTTCTACCTCAGATCCGAAGGCAAGATCTTTGTTGCCAAGAATGGATCCTTTCTAGAGAAAGAGTTTCTCTCGAAAGAAGTAAGTGGGAGGAAAGTAGAACTTGATGAAGTGTTGCCTCTTGAACCGGAAAATGGCGAAACTCAAGAAATCGTTCCTGAGGTGCCTGCACCGACTAGAGAGGAAATTAATGATGATGATCAAGATACTTCTAATCAAGCTCCTACTGAAATTCGAAGGTCCACAAGGACACGCTCCGCACCAGAGTGGTACGGCAACCCTGTCTTGGAAATCATGTTGTTAGACAACGGTGAACCTTCGAACTATGAGGAAGCAATGGCAGGCCCGGATTCCGACAAATGGCTGGAAGCCATGAAATCCGAGATAGGATCCATGTATGAAAACGAAGTATGGACTTTGACTGACTTGCCTGTTGAACGACGAGCCATAGAAACTAAATGGATCTTTAAGAAGAAGACAGACGCGGATGGTAATGTGACCATCTATAAAGCTCGGCTTGTCGCTAAGGGTTATCGAAAAGTTCAAGGGGTTGACTACGATGAGACTTTCTCACCGGTAGCAAAGCTGAAGTCGGTCCGAATCATGTTAGCAATTGCCACATACTATGATTATGAGATATGGCAAATGGACGTCAAAACGGCATTCCTTAATGGTTTCCTTAAGGAAGAATTGTATATGATGCAGCCGGAAGGTTTTGTCGATCCTAAGAATGCTGATAAGGTGTGCAAGCTCCAACGCTCGATTTATGGGTTGGTGCAAGCATCTCGGAGTTGGAACATTCGCTTTGATGAGATGATCAAAGCGTTTGGGTTTATGCAGACTTATGGAGAAGCCTGCGTTTACAAGAAAGTGAGTGGGAGCTCTGTAGCATTTCTCATATTATATGTAGATGACATACTTTTGATGGGAAATGATATAGAACTCTTGGACAGCATTAAGGCCTATTTGAATAAAAGTTTTTCAATGAAGGACCTTGGAGAAGCTGCTTATATATTAGGCATCAAGATCTATAGAGATAGATCGAGACGCCTCATAGGTCTTTCACAAAGCACATACCTTGATAAGATATTGAAGAACTTCAATATGGATCAATCTAAGAAGGGGTTCTTACCTGTGTTACAAGGTGTGAAATTGAGCTCAGCTCAATGTCCGACCACGGCAGAAGATATAGAAGAGATGAGTGTCATCCCCTATGCCTCAGCCATAGGTTCTATTATGTATGCCATGCTGTGTACCAGACCTGATGTAAACCTTGCCGTAAGTTTGGTAGGTAGATACCAAAGTAATCCCGGCAAGGAACACTGGACAGCGGTCAAGAATATCCTGAAGTACCTGAAAAGGACCAAGGAAATGTTTCTCGTTTATGGAGGTGACGAAGAGCTCGTCGTAAAAGGTTACGTCGACGCTAGCTTCGACACAGATCTGGATGACTCTAAGTCACAAACCGGATACGTGTATATTTTGAATGGTGGGGCAGTAAGCTGGTGCAGTTGCAAGCAAAGCGTCGTGGCGGGATCTACATGTGAAGCGGAATACATGGCAGCCTCGGAGGCAGCACATGAAGCAATATGGGTGAAGGAGTTCATCACCGACCTCGGAGTCATACCCAATGCGTCGGGGCCAATCAAGCTCTTCTGTGACAACACTGGAGCTATTGCACATGCAAAGGAGCCCAGGTTTCACAAGAAGACAAGGCACAACAAGCGTCGCTTCAACTCCATTAGTGAAAATGTTCAAGTTGGAGACATAGAAATTTGTAAAGTGCACACGGATCTGAATGTCGCAGATCCGTTGACTAAACCTCTCCCTAAGGCAAAACATGATCAGCACCAGAACTCTATGGGTGTTCGATTCATCCCAATGTAACTAGATTATTGACTCTAGTGCAAGTGGGAGACTGTTGGAAATATGCCCTAGAGGCAATAATAAAAGCATTATTATTATATTTCCTTATTCATGATAATTGTCTTTATTCGTGCTATAATTGTGTTATCCGGAAATCGTAATACATGTGTGAATAACAGACAACAAACATGTCCCTAGTGAGCCTCTAGTTAACTAGCTTGGTGATCGACAGATAGTCATGGTTTCCTGACTATGGACATTGGATGTCATCGATAACGAGATCACATCATTAGGAGAATGATGTGATGGACAAGACCCAATCCTAAACATAGCATAAGATCGCATAGTTCGTTTGCTAGAGTTTTCCAATGTCAAGTATCCTTTCCTTAGACCATGAGATCGTGTAACTCCCGGATACCGTAGGAGTGCTTTGGGTATGCCAAACGTCACAACGTAACTGGGTGACTATAAAGGTATACTACGGGTATCTCTGAAAGTGTCTGTTGGGTTACATGGATCGAGACTGGGATTTGTCACTCCGCTTGACGGAGAGGTATCACCGGGCCCTCTCGGTAATGCATCATCATAATGAGCTCAATGTGATCAAAGTGTTTGATCACGGGATCATGCATTACGGTACGAGAAAAGTGACTTGCGGGTAACGAGATTGAACGAGGTATTGGTATACCGACGATCGAATCTTGGGCAAGTAAAATACCGATTGACAAAGGGAATCGTATACGGGATTAATTGAATCCTTGACATCGTGGTTCATCCGATGAGATCATCGTGGAGCATGTGGGAGCCAACTTGGGTATCCATATCCCGCTGTTGGTTATTGCCCGAGAGCCGTCTCGGTCATGTCTGCATGTCTCCCGAACCCGTAGGGTCTACACACTTAAGGTTCGGTGACGCTAGGGTTGTGAAGGTATGTATATGCAGTAACCCGAATATTGTTCGGAGTCCCGGATGAGATCCCGGACGTCACGAGGAGTTCTGGAATGGTCCGGAGGTAAAGAATTATATATAGGAAGTGCTATTTTGGCCATCGGAACAAGTTTCGGTGTTATCGGTATTGTACCGGGACCACCGGAGGGGTCCCGGGGGTCCACCGGGGGGGTCCACCTGCCCCGGGGGGCCACATGGGCTATAGGGGGTGCGCCCTGGCCTATATGGGCCAAGGGCACCAGCCCCAAGGGCCCATGCGCCAAGGAGACTTGGAGAGGGAAGAGTCCAAAGAGGGGAAGGCACCTCCGAGGTGCCTTGGGGAGGATGGACTCCTCCCCCCCTTTGGCCGCACCCCTTCCTTGGAGGAAGGGGCAAGGCTGCGCCCTCCCCCCCTCTCATGCGCCTATATAAAGGGAGGGGAGGGAGGGGTGGCCGCACCCTTATGCCCTGGCACTCCCTCCTCCCTGCAACACCTCCTCCTCCTCCCGTAGTTGCTTAGCGAAGCCTTCCGGAGTTCTGCTGCATCCACCACCACACCGTCGTGCTGGATCTTCCTCAACCTCTCCTTCCCCCTTGCTGGATCAAGAAGGAGGAGACGTCTCCCGTCCCGTACGTGTGTTGAACGCGGAGGTGCCGTCCGTTCGGCACTAGATCATCGGTGAATTGGATCACGGCGAGTACGACTACCTCATCCACGTTCACTTGAACGCTTCCGTTGCGATCTACAAAGTGGTATGTAGATGCTATCTAATCTGAATACTCGTTGCTAGATGAACTCATAGATGGATCTTGGTGAAACCGTAGGAAAAATTTTAATTTTCTGCAACGTTCCCCAACAGAGACAAGGGACACTTTATTTTACCCAGGTTCGGGCGCTCTCGATGGAGGTAAAACCCTACTCCTGCTAGATTAATATTGATGATATGGGTAGTACAAGAGTAGATCTACCACTAGATCAAGGAGGCTAAACCCTAGAAGCTAGCCTATGGGTATGATGATGGTTATCATGTGTTCGTCCTACGGACTACAACCCTCCGGTTTATATAGGCACCGGATAGGGTTAGGGTTACACAGAGTCGGTTACATTGGTAGGAGATCTTGAATATCCGCACGCCTAGCTTGCCTTCTACGCCAAGGAAAGAACCTTCCGGACACGGGACGAAGTCTTCAATCTTGTATCTTCATAGTCCTGGAGTCCGGGTGAAGATATAGTTCGGCTATCCGAACACCCCCTAATCCAGGACTCCCTCAACTATCATGACCACCACTCGACCATTTGAATTGCTTCACATGGATCTCTTCGGTCCTAACCGTTACTCTGCAGTTTCAAATGATGCATCTCAATATGACTTTATTATTGTTGATGATTACTCTCGATACACATGGGTACACATTGTTACTTACAAACATGAAGTGCAGGAAGTCTTCAAACGATTTTCCTCGAGGGCTTCAACCAACTTTGGTGTGAAGATCAAGCACATCAGAAGTGACAATGGAACTGAGTTCAAGAATTCTGGTCTTGATGACTATCTTGATGAACTTAGTATTACTCATGAGTTATCTGCTCCTTATACTCCTGAGCAGAATGGAGTCGTGGAGCGCAAGAACAGGACTCTTGCTGAGATGGCTCGCACTATGCTTGATGAATACAAAACGCCTCATCGTTTTTGGATTGATGCAATTGATATTGCGTGCCACATCATCAACAAAGTATATCCTCACAAATTCTTCAAGAAGACTTCCTATGAACTCCTCACTGACAAGAAACCCAATGTGAGTTATTTCAAAGTCTTCGGTGCTAAATGCTGGATTAGAGATCCTCATCACAACTCAAAATTTGCACCAAAAGCACATGAAGGTTTTATGCTTGGTTACGGAAAGGACTCGCACACCTACAGAGTCGTCAACAACGTTCTTCACAAGGTTGTTGAAACTGTAGATGTGCGGTTCGATGAAACTAATGGCTCGCAAAGAGGGCACCTACCTTTTGTGATAGATGAACCAACACCTGAGGAAACTATCAAGTTCAAGGCTACTGAGGATGTCATCCCTACCAAAGAATCTGCTGAAGAATTCATTACAAAGCATGAAGAACGATGAGCTAATGCACCTGAAGAAAATGGTGCTGAAGAAAATGCTGATGAAATTCCTCAACGACAACCAGCTCATCCTCGCGTTGCAAAAGAAGTGCAAGTTGAAAAGATCATCGATGACATTGAAGCACCAGGTCCTCTCACACGCTCAAGAGCTTCACATTTATCTAACTTTTGTGGGAACCATGCTTTTGCCTCTATCACAGAGCCCGCTAAGGTAGATGAAGCATTTCTGGAGCCTGAGTGGATTCAAGCCATGCAAGAAGAATTACATCAGTTCGAGCTCAACAACGTCCGGGAACTGGTCGAACGTCTAGATCCTCGCAAGCACAATATAATTGGCACAAAGTGGATCTACCACAACAAGCAAGATGAAAATGGCCTTGTGGTGAGGAATAAAGCACGGCTAGTAGCTCAAGGCTACACACAAGTTGAAGGAATTGATTTCGATGAAACTTTTGCACATGTTGCTAGACTTGAGGCAATTCACATATTACTTGCTTATGCTAACCATCATGATATCACTTTATATCAAATGGATGTGAAAAGTGCATTCCTCAATGGTAATCTTGAGGAAGAAGTATATGTTGCTCAACCCCCAGGTTTTGAAGATCCAAAGAATCCCGACAAAGTCTTTAGACTCAATAAGGCTCTCTATGGCCTCAAGCAGGCCCCTCGGGCGTGGTATGATACTTTGAAGGAATTCCTCATCAAGAAAGGCTTCAAACTCGGTTCACTCAACCCTACTCTTTTCACTAAATCTTATGATGGTGAACTGTTCGTGTGCCAAATATATGTTGATGATATTATCTTTGGCTGTACTCACCAACGTTATAGTGATGAATTTGCCTATATGATTAGTGAAGAATATCAAATGTCTATGATGGGAGAATTGAAATTCTTCTTAGGTTTTCAAATTCGTCAACAACGCAATGGCATATTCATATCTCAGGAGAAACACCTCAAGGATGTCCTGAAGAAATTCGGCATGCAAGATTGCAAAGGCATCAAAATTCCTATGCCCACAAATGGTCACTTATGCACTGATGAAAATGGTACTGACTTCGATCATAAGGTATACCGCTCCATGATTGGCTCTTTATTGTACTTATGTGCATCTAGGCCAGATATAATGCTTAGTGTTTGCGTGTGTGCACGATTTCAAGCTGCATCGAAGGAATCACACCATAAGGCTGTGAAGCATATTCTTCGATATCTAGCTCACACACCAACACTAGGATTATGGTATCTCAAGGGCTCGGATTTTGATCTCATTGGATATTCAGACTCTGACTATGCTAGTGACCGTGTGGATCGCAAGTCAACATCTGGTACTTGTCATTTCCTCGGATGGTCTTTGGTCTGTTGGTCCTCGAAGAAACAGAACTGCGTATCACTGTCTACTGCTGAAGCTGAGTACATTGCTGCTGGTTCTTGCTGTGCTCAACTGCTATGGATGAAGCAAACACTCAAGGACTACGTCGTCAACGTGAAGAATGTGCCTCTCTTCTGTGACAATGAGAGTGCCATCAAGATTGCTCACAACCCAGTTCAGCACTCGAAGACAAAGCACATTCGGATTATTCATCATTTTCTTTGTGATCATGTGTTGAAGGGCGACATTTCTATTGAGCATGTGAAGACTGAAGAACAGCTAGCCGATATCTTCACAAAGCCCTTGGATGAGAAGAGATTTACCAAGTTGCGGTGTGAGCTAAATATCTTAGAATCTTCGAATGTTCTTTGAAAAGGACACTCATCCTAACACTTATGCAAAATTGATGACTTAGATGTGCAACACATTAATAAACGTTTTTCTTCAATCAATGAAGAATAACACTCTAAGTGTGAAGAAATTAACGAAGAATTTGATTCTCAGAACCCTACGACAATTGTACGCGGTGTGTGAAATCATCATTCTTATACGATGGGTCACGCCACCACCAAAAGTTGAAAATCTTCAATTTGAGTTTTTCCTCAGTTTTGAAATTCCTCAGTTGTTCATTTTCTTCAACTTTGCAAAATCTTCACTGTTTCCGTCGTTTCTCTTCATTGGTTATATATATATACACACATATATATGAGTTTATGTCCTCTACATCATTCACTTATTGATATTTCTTCAAGTCGTTTTCTCTACTAAGTGAATGTGATCGGACCCTTCCCCTTCTATGCTATACTCAACCCTATCTATTCACAAATTCTTCATGTGCGTTCTATTTGAAACTCATTCAAAATCTTCACTGTGTCCTTGTCAGCTGAAGAATTTGTGAACGGAACTTTAAAACTTATCTTATCCAAATTTTCGGCTTTGCCTCTCAAACCATTCCGCATCCCACGAAATACTTATATATTCACCCACGATCTCACACGATCTTCACTTCTCAGTACGTGGGTGACACATGTCAAGTGAACGATAAGGGTCAGGGGCACGTTCGTCCAAATTCTTCGGGCGAACAATTTTTCACCGTGGCTATAAATACCCCCTCCCCTTCCTCACTTCCTTTACTCCGCTCGACCTCTCTCTTGCTCGAGCTTCTCAAACCCTAGCGTTGCCGCTACTTCATCATCGCCGTCGTCGTACTCGCACCGGCTCGGATTCCTTCTCGAGGAAAGAGCTTCACTGGCTCGACCTCGTCGTCGTCGTACTCGCGCCGGCTCGGATTTCTTCACTCCACCGCCGCCGTAGCTATCTTCCTTCGCCAAGTTAGGGCGTAGAAAATCTGCACTGACGAACTTCACATATCCACATCCCAGTTCGTCGTGTTCTTCGTTCAGGGTAATTAAAAGTTACTTTTACTGCCCTCTTTGATTCAAATGATTTCTACAAAATCTTCAAAGGTGTTTTTCTTCAAATCTTCACACACTAAACACCTCACATGTCATCTGTTCTTGATACATTTCTCTAAGCTACGTATTTTCTTCAAGATTCCTCATTTGTGTGGATCTTCGATCTATACAACTCTGGAATCTAAGACAAAGAAAAGCTTAGTGAAATTATTCAAGACTCATCAGGTCAAATTCCACAAACTTGTTATTTTTGAAAAATCTTCTGAGAACGCATATGTCCTCTCCAAATTCCTCGCAACTATACTCTGTTCACAGGTACTCATGTCCGCTGTTGAATCACTAGGTTCTCATCAACTTAACTCATTTGCAGCGTTCCTCGAAGAAAAGTTGCATACTTCTTCAGAGAATTCAATTGTTCAAATTCCTCAACTGAAGAAAATGGCTGACGATAAGAAGCCACATAAAGGAGGAAAGAGGCCTGGGTCAATACTGCGTTTGAAATCCCTGAGGACATCTATGCTGGGTACTGCACACCCCCTGAGGAAGACAAAAATCAGCGCAAGGTGCGCATTCAGAAGATAAAGAGGAGATGGGCAAGAGAGTGGAGGGAGTACAGATATGTTACTCCAAAATACATGAAGAAATTCGCTGTTACCCCTCCATGCTCAAGACCTCCATTGGCACCTGGCCAAATAGCTGATCCCACCAACCTCAAGCGCGGTGAGGACTAACCTAAAGAATGGGCCAAGCGTCAGGCCAAGTTAGCCAAACAGGCAAAAGAAGCAGCGAGGAAGTTCAGCGAACACTCTGCTGCTGCTGCTGAGGACTCTCTCAAGCCTAAGAAGGCCATGTCAAAGAAGCCTGCTCACAAGCCAAGTGCTTCTTCTTCAATGCCCTCACGACCGAGTTCCTCAGCTATGCCCTCAAGGCAAATTCCTCACGCTGCTCCTGCTCCTCCAAAGTCCTCAGCTCCTCCGCTCAAGTCCTCGGCTGCTCCGACCAAATCCTCTGCACCTGTGCATCTTGCCACGTGCCAAAGGACGACATGCATCTCTATTGCCTCAGGAGCTTCTGCTAGTTCCTCAGCTGCACCAAATTCTTCAACGGGACCCTCTCCGCTGAAGACAAATGCCACTGTTAGACGAGGTTCTCGCCCAAGTCCTCACAAGAAGCAGGTCGCCTTCCAAGTGCAGTTTGATGAAGACGAAGCTGATGATGAGGAACTTGCCGAAATCATCAGAGATAGGCAAGTCAGGGCCGCTAGAGCCAAGGGCACAAATGTGCCACTGCTTTTGGATCCAAAGTTGATCCTCGACTAAATTGACCTCTGCCACAAGGACCCAAAAACTCCTTTTCCTGATTTCAAGTTGACTCCTTGCCAAAGTCATATGCTGACTGCCTTCATACAAGAAGAAAAATGGAAATTTGAACAAGCCAGGCAGATCAAGAAAGTGCAGTACAAGAAGGAGCGTTTTCTGAAGAAACACGTTGTCTCTATGACAACTGAAGAACTTGTCAACATTCAATCTGAGATCAAGAAACTCAGTGATGAATTTGATGTATACCACGCTGACTGGCTTGGAGCCAAAGTCTGTTTTGTGAAGTTGACAGAAAAGTTCATGTCAAATGTTGCAGCCCCATCGCAACAAGAAATTCCTCAGGCTGAAGCATCTGCTCAGCCGACTGAAGAACATGCCAGCACCGCTGATGACATTCAGGCTGCTAAAGAAAATGTGAGTTCCAGGGCTGATGACTGCATTCCAGCTGCTGATGAAGTTGCCAGGGCATCCACTAGTGGTGTGCCTAAAGAAAATGAAGAGGTCAGGGCAACTGCATCAGTTGTGCCTGAAGAAAATCAACCACATTCCTCTGCTCCTCCTGCGCCTACCCCAACTCCGATCCTTCCATCTGCTTCAGATGTGAACAAAACTAAGGCTGCAGAGCATGCAGCAGTGAGGAAAAGGAAAGCATCAGCTTCATCAGATTCTTCAACTCCGAAGAAGATGAAGAAATTGACCAGCTCATTTGAAAATCCAATTGGTGTTGTTCCTGTTTCCAGCATGCCATCAAAGGAAATCGTCCCTTTTGATGAAGAATATGTGATCCCTAGCGGATCTAATGAAGAAAGTCCTTCTGCTGCTTCATCAGAGCAGATGGATGAAGAAGTTGAAGTGGATGAAGTCCCTTCAACACCAGTTGTCTCCTCGCATATGCCTCAGTTTACTGCTGAAGAGGCCGACGTTGAAGAAATGGAAGATGAAGATGTGGACATTGGCTGTACCACACCCGTGCTAAATGATGACTTTTGGGAAAGTCAGCACCCCAACTCTCCACTCTTCATAGCATTGCAGCAAATTCCTCAGTCCCTAGTAACTACAGTTCAAATGGGATATGATGAACCTCATGCCACACCCTCTGTCCATGAAGAAATTCCATCCACTAGTGCTGAAGAAAATGTAAATGAAGAATTGAAGACCCAGGCTGTCGCTCGAGAAGAAGCTGAAATTCCTCAGCCTGAAGAACCGAAGATTGCGATTCCTGAGGTGATAATGCAATTGACTGACACTCCTCAGCCCAAGCCAAAGGATCCATTCTCAAAGAAGCAGAAATTCAAGGCTGATGATTTCTTCGGCGAGCATGTGTTGTTCACTGACTACAATCCCTACGATTCTGCTCGTCTTAGAAGGAAGCGCTTCTGGACCGCCAGCCAAGCAAACTTCTATTCCTTAGTGCTCTTCAACAAGGACAAAGTCTTCGACCACGAGCATATTCCTCATGTGGACATGGAATCACTGCCATGCTTCACACCTGTCCTCAATGTGCTTCATGACACAGGCCTCCTCAACTTTTGCACAGACATAGTTGATTGGAATGAAGAGCTCATTCTTCAATTCTACGCAACACTGCACACCACAGGAAATGTTGCCGATGTGAATGAAGGAAATATTCCCTAGAGGCAATAATAAAGTTATTATTTATTTCCTTATTTCATGATAAATGTTTATTATTCATGCTAGAACTGTATCAACCGGAAACATGATACATGTGTGAATACATAAACAAACAGAGTGTCACTAGTATGCCTCTACTTGACTAGCTCGTTGATCAAAGATGGTTATGTTTCCTAGCCATAGACATGAGTTGTCATTTGATTAACGGGATCACATCATTAGGAGAATGATGTGATTGACATGACCCATTCCGTTAGCTTAGCACCCGATCGTTTAGTATGTTGCTATTGCTTTCTTCATGACTTATACATGTTCCTATGACTATGAGATTATGCAACTCCCGTTTGCCGGAGGAACACTTTGTGTGCTACCAAACGTCACAACGTAACTGGGTGATTATAAAGGTGCTCTACAGGTGTCTCCAAAGGTACATGTTGGGTTGGCGTATTTTGAGATTAGGATTTGTCACTCCGACTGTCGAAGAGGTATCTCTGGGCCCTCTCGGTAATGCACATCACTTAAGCCTTGCAAGCATTGCAACTAATGAGTTAGTTGTGAGATGATGTATTACGGAACGAGTAAAGAGACTTGCCGGCAACGAGATTGAACTAGGTATTGGATACCGACGATCGAATCTGGGGCAAGTAACATACCGATGACAAAGGGAACAACGTATGTTGTTATGCGGTCTGACCGATAAAGATCTTCGTAGAATATGTAGGAGCCAATATGGGCATCCAGGTCCCGCTATTGGTTATTGACCGGAGACGAGTCTCGGTCATGTCTACATTGTTCTCGAACCGTAGGGTCCGCACGCTTAAGGTTTCGATGACAGTTATATTATGAGTTTATGCATTTTGATGTACGGAAGTTAGTTCGGAGTCCCGGATGAGATCACGGACATGACGAGGAGTCTCGAAATGGTCGACACATAAAGATTGATATATTGGAAGCCTATATTTGGACATCGGAATTGTTCCGAGTGAAATCGGCATTTTACTGGAGTACCGGGGGGTTACCGGAACCCCCCCGGGGGTTAATGGGCCCATATGGGCCTTAAGGGAAAAAGAGGAGGGGCGGCCAGGGCAGGCCGCGTGCCCCCTCCCCCCCTAGTCCGAATAGGACAAGGAAGGGGGGGCGGCGCCCCCCTTTTTCCGTCCCCCTCTCTTCTTCCTTCTCCTACAAGGAAAGGGAGAGGAGTTCTACTCCCGGTGGGAGTAGGACTCCTCCTTGGCACGCCCCTCTAGGCCGGCCGCCCCCTCCCCCTTGCTCCTTTATATACGGGGGCAGGGGGGCACCCTAGATCACACAATTGATCAACGTGATCGTTCCATAGCCGTGTGCGGTGCCCCCCTCCACCATATTCCACCTCGATCATATTGTCGCGGTGCTTAGGCGAAGCCCTGCGTCGGTAATACATCAAGATCGTCACCACGCCGTCGTGCTGACGGAACTCCTCCCCGAAGCTTTGCTGGATCGGAGCACGGGGATCGTCATCGAGCTGAACGTGTGCTAAGAACTCGGAGGCGCCGGAGTAACGGTGCTTGGATCAGTCAGATCGGGAAGACGTACGACTACTTCCTCTATGTTGCGTCAACGCCTCCGCTTCGGTCTACGTGGGTACGTAGACAATACTATCCCCTCTCGTTGCTATGCATCACCATGATCTTGCGTGTGCGTAGGAATTTTTTTGAAATTACTACGTTCCCCAACAGTGGTATCAGAGCCTAGGTTTTTATGGTTTGATGTTTTGCACGAGTAGAACACAAGTGAGTTGTGGACGATACAAGTCATACTGCCTACCAGCATGTCATACTTTGGTTTGGCGGTATTGTTGGATGAAGCGGCCCGGACCGACATTACGCGTACGCTTACGCGAGACTGGTTCTACCGACGTGCTTTGCACACAGGTGGCTGGCGGGTGTCAGTTTCTCCAACTTTAGTTGAATCGAGTATGGCTACGCCCGGTCCTTGAGAAGGTTAAAACGGAGTCTATTTGACAAACTATCGTTGTGGTTTTGATACGTAGGTGAGATTGGTTCTTGCTTAAGCCCGTAGCAGCCACGTAAAACTTGCAACAAACAAAGTAGAGGACGTCTAACTTGTTTTTGCAGGGCATGTTGTGATGTGATATGGTCAAGACATGATGCTAAATTTTATTGTATGAGATGATCATGTTTTGTAACCGAGTTATCGGCAACCGGCAAGAGCCGTATGGTTGTCGCTTTATTGTATGCAATGCAATCGCCCTGTAATGCTTTACTTTATCACTAAGCGGTAGCGATAGTCGTAGAAGCATAAGATTGGCGAGACGACAACGATGCTACGATGGAGATCAAGGTGTCGCGCTGGTGACGATTGTGATCATGATGGTGCTGCGGAGATGGAGATCACAAGCACAAGATGATGATGGCCATATCATATCACTTATATGAATTGCATGTGATGTTTATCTTTTATGCATCTTATCTTGCTTTGATTGACGGTAGCATTATAAGATGATCTCTCACTAAATTATCAAAGTAATAGTGTTCTCCCTGAGTATGCACCGTTGCGAAAGTTCTTCGTGCTGAGACACCACGTGATGATCGGGTGTGATAGGCTCTACGTTCAAATACAACGAGTGCAAAATTGTTGCACACGCGGAATACTCAGGTTTAACTTAACGAGCCTAGCATATAACAGATATGGCCTCGGAACACGGAGACCGAAAGGTCGAGCGTGAATCATATAGTATATATGATCAACATAGTGATGTTCACCATTGAAACTACTCCATCTCACGTGATGATCGGACATGGTTTAGTTGATTTGGATCACGTGATCACTTAGAGGATTAGAGAGATGTCTATCTAAGTGGGAGTTCTTAAGTAATATGATTAATTGAACTTTAATTTATCATGAACTTAGTCCTGGTAGTATTAGCATATCTATGTTGTAGATCAATAGCTCGCGTTGTTGCTTCCCTATGTTTATTTTGATATGTTCCTAGAGAAAATTGTGTTGAAAGATGTTAGTAGCAATGATGCGGATTGGATCCGTGATCTGAGGTTTATCCTCATTGCTGCACAAAAGAATTATGTCCTTGATGCACCGCTAGGTGACGGACCTATTGCAGGAGCAAATGCAAACGTTATGAACGTTTGGCTAGCTCAATATGATGACTACTTAATAGTTTAGTGCATCATGCTTAACGGCTTAGAATCGGGACTTCAAAGACGTTTTGAACGTCATGGGCCATATGAGATGTTCCAGGAGTTGAAGTTAATATTTCAAGCAAATACCCGAGTTGAGAGATATGAAGTCTCCAACAAGTTCTATAGCTAAAAGATGGAGGAGAATCGCTCAATTAGTGAGCATGTGCTCAAATTGTCTGGGAACTACAATCGCTTGAATCAAGTGGGAGTTAATCTTCCAGATAAAATAGTGATATATAGAATTCTCTAATCACCATCACCAAGTTAGTAGAACTTCGTGATGAACTATAATATGCAAGGGATGACGAAAGTAATTCCCAAGCTCTTCGTGATGCTGAAATCGACGAAGGTAGAAATCAAGAAAAAACATCAAGTGTTGATAGTTAACAAGACCACTAGTTTCAAGAAAAGGGCAAAGGGAAGAAGGGGAACTTCAAGAAGAACGACAAGCAAGTTGCTGCTCAAGTGAAGAAGCCCAAGTCTGGTCCTAAGCCTGAGACTAAGTGCTTCTACTGCAAAGGGATTGGTCACTGGAAGTGGAACTACCCCAAGTATTTGGTGAATAAGAAAGGATGGCAAAGTGAACAAAAGTATATTTGATATACAGATTATTGATGTGTATTTTACTAGTGTTTATAGCAACCCCTCAGAATTTGATACTGGTTCAGTTGCTAAGAAGTAGTAACTCGAAACGGGAGTTGCAGAATGAACAGAGACTAGTTAAGGGTGAGGTGACGATGTGTGTTGGAAGTAGTTCCAAGATTGATATGATCATCATCGCACACTCCCTATACTTTCAGGATTAGTGTTGAACCTAAATAAGTGTTATTTGGTGTTTGCGTTGAGCATGAATATGATTTGATCATGTTTATTGCAATACGGTTATTCATTTAAGTAAGAGAATAAATTGTTGTTCTGTTTACATGAATAAAACCTTATATGGTTACACACCCAATGAAAATGGTTCGTTGGATCTCGATCGTAGTGATACACATATTCATAATATTGAAACCAAAAGATGAAAAGTTAATAATGATAGTGCAACTTATTTGTGGCACTGCCGTTTAAATTATATTGGTGTAAAGCGCATGAAGAAACTCCATGCAGATGGGCTTTTGGAATCACTTGATTATGAATCACTTGATACTTGCGAATCATGCCTCATGGGCAAGATGACCAAAACACCGTTCTCCGGTACTATGGAGAGAGCAACAGATTTATTGGAGATCATACATACAGATGTATGTGGTCCAATGAACATTGAGGCTCGTGGCGGATATCGTTATTTTCTCACCTTCACAGATGATTTAAGCAGATATGGTTATGTCTACTTAATGAAACACAAGTCTGAAACATTTGAAAAATTCAAAGAATTTCAGAGTGAAGTTGAAAATCATCGTAACAAGAAAATAAAGTTTCTACGATCTGATCGTGGAGGAGAATATTTGAGTTACGAGTTTGGTCTACATTTGAAACAATGCGGAATAGTTTCGCAACTCACGCCACCCGGAACACCACAACGCAATGGTGTGTCAGAACGTCGTAATCGTACTTTACTAGATATGGTGCGATCTATGATGTCTCTTACAGATTTACCGCTATCGTTTTGGGGTTATGCTTTAGAGACGGCCGCATTCACGTTAAATAGGACACCGTCAAAATCCGGTGAGACGACACCTTATGAACTATGGTTTAGCAAGAAACCAAAGTTGTCGTTTCTTAAAGTTTGGGGCTGCGATGCTTATGTGAAAAAGCTTCAACCTGATAAGCTCGAACCCAAATCGGAAAAATGTGTCTTCATAGGATATCCAAAAGAAACTGTTGGATACACCTTCTATCACAGATCCGAAGGCAAGACTTTTGTTGCTAAATTCGGAGTCTTTCTAGAAAAGGAGTTTCTCTCGAAAGAAGTGAGTGGGAGGAAAGTAGAACTTGATGTGGTAACTGTACCTGCTCCCTTATTGGAAAGTAGTTCATCACAGAAATCTGTTCCTGTGACTACTACACCAATTAGTGAGGAAGTTAATGATGATGATCATGTAACGTCAGATCAAGTTACTACCGAATCTCGTAGGTAAACCAGAGTGAGATCCGCACCAGAGTGGTACGGTAATCTTGTTCTGGAAGTCATGTTACTAGAACATGACGAACTTACGAACTATGAGGAAGCGATGATGAGCCCAGATTCCGCGAAATGGTTTGAGGCCATGAAATCTGAGATATGATCCATGTATAAAAACAAAGTATGGACTTTGATGGATTTGCCCGATGATCGGCAAGCCATAGAAAATAAATGGATCCTCAAGAGGAAGACGGACGCTGATAGTAGCGTTACTATCTACAAAGCTAGAATTGTCGCAAAAGGTTTTCGACAAGTTCAAGGCGTTGACTACGATGAGAGTTTGTCACTCGTGTCTATGCTTAAGTCTGTCAGAATCATGTTAGCAATTGCCGCATTTTATGAAATCTGGCAAATGGATATAACAAAACTGCATTCCTTAATGGATTTATTAAAGAAGAGTTGTATATGATGCAACCAGCAGGTTTTGTCAATCCTAAAGGTGCTAACAAAATGTGCAAGCTCCAGCGATCCATCTGTGAATTGGTGCAATCATCTCAGAGTTGGAATATACGCTTTGATGAGTTGATCAAAGCATATTGTTTTATACAGATTTGCGGTGAAGCCTGTATTTACAAGAAAGTGAGTGGGAGCACTACAACATTTCTGATAAGTATATGTGTATGACATATTATTTATCCGAAATAATGTAGAATTATTCTACAAAGCATAAAGGAGTATTTGAAAGGAGTTTTTCGAAGAAAGACCTCGGTGAAGCTGCTTACATATTAAGCATCAAGATCTATAGAGATAGATCAAAACGCTTGATAAGTTTTTTTCAATGAGTACATACCTTGACAAGATTTTGAAGTAGTTCAAAATAGAACAGTCAAAGAAAGAGTTCTTACCTGTGTTACAAGGTGTGAAATTGAGTAAGACTCAAAGCCCGACCACGGCAGAAGATAGAAAGAGAATGAAAGTCATTCCCTATGCCTTGGCCATAGGTTCTATAAAGTATGCCATGCTGTGTACCAGATCTATTGTATACCCTACACTGATTTTGGCAAGGGAGTACAATATTGATCTAGGAGTAGATCACTGGACAGCGGTCAAAATTATCCTTAGTGAAATAAGGATATGTTTCTCGATTATGGAGGTGACAAAAGGGTTCGTCGTAAAGGGTTATGTCGATGCAAGTTTTGACACCAATCTAGATGACTCTAAGTCTCAATCTAGATACATATTGAAAGTGGGAGCAATTAAGCTAGAGTAGCTCCGAGCAGAGTATTATTGACATAGAAATTTGCAAAATACATACGGATATGAATGTGGCAGACCCGTTGACTAAGATTCTCTCACAAGCAAAACATGATCACACCTTAGTACTCTTTGGGTGTTAATCACATAGCGATGTGAACTAGATTATTGACTCTAGTAAACCCTTTGGGTGTTGGTCACATGATGATGTGAACTATGGGTATTAACCACATGGTGATGTGAACTATTGCTGTTAAATCACATGCCGATGTGAACTAGATTATTGACTCTAGTGCAAGTGGGAGACTGAAGGAAATATGCCCTAGAGGCAATAATAAAGTTATTATTTATTTCCTTCTTTCATGATAAATGTTTATTATTCATGCTAGAATTGTATCAACCGGAAACATGATACATGTGTGAATACATAGACAAACAGAGTGTCACTAGTATGCCTCTACTTGACTAGCTCGTTGATCAAAGATGGTTATGTTTCCTAGCCATAGACATGAGTTGTCATTTGATTAACGGGATCACATCATTAGGAGAATGATGTGATTGACATGACCCATTCCGTTAGCTTAGCACCCGATCGTTTAGTATGTTGCTATTGCTTTCTTCATGACTTATACATGTTCCTATGACTATGAGATTATGCAACTCCCGTTTGCCGGAGGAACACTTTGTGTGCTACCAAACGTCACAACATAACTGGGTGATTATAAAGGTGCTCTACAGGTGTCTCCAAAGGTACATGTTGGGTTGGCGTATTTCAAGATTTGGATTTGTCGCTCCGACTGTCGGAGAGGTATCTCTGGGCCCTCTCGGTAATGCACATCACTTAAGCCTTGCAAGCATTGCAACTAATGAGTTAGTTGCGAGATGATGTATTACGGAACGAGTAAAGAGACTTGCCGGCAACGAGATTGAACTAGGTATTGGATACCGACGATCGAATCTCGGGCAAGTAACATACCGATGACAAAGGTAACAACGTATGTTGTTATGCGGTCTGACCGATAAAGATCTTCGTAGAATATGTAGGAGCCAATATGGGCATCCAGGTCCCGCTATTGGTTATTGACCGGAGACGAGTCTCGGTCATGTCTACATTGTTCTCGAACCGTAGGGTCCGCACGCTTAAGGTTTCGATGACAGTTATATTATGAGTTTATGCATTTTTTATGTACCGCAGTTAGTTCGGAGTCCCGGATGAGATCACGGACATGACGAGGAGTCTCGAAATGGTCGAGACATAAAGATTGATATACTGGAAGCCTACATTTGGACATTGGAATGGTTCCGAGTGAAATCGGCATTTTACTGGAGTACCGGGGGGTTACCGGAACCCCCCCCCCCGGGGGGGTTAATGGGCCCATATGGGCCTTAAGGGAAAAATAGGAGGGGCGGCCAGGGCAGGCCGCGCCCCCCTCCCTCCTAGTCCGAATAGGACAAGGAAGGGGGGGCGGCGCCCCCCTTTTTCCTTCCCCCTCTCTCCTTCCTTCTCCTACAAGGAAAGGGAGAGGAGTCCTACTCCCGGTGGGCGTAGGACTCCTCCTTGGCGCGCCCCTCTAGGCCGGCCGCCCCCTCCCCCTTGCTCCTTTATATATAGGGGCAGGGGGCACCCTAGAACACACAATTGATCAACGTGATCGTTCCTTAGCCGTGTGCGGTGCCCCCCTCCACCATATTCCACCTCGGTCATATTGTCGCGGTGCTTAGGCGAAGCCCTACGTCGGTAATACATCAAGATCGTCGCCACGCCGTCGTGCTGACGGAACTCCTCCCCGAAGCTTTGCTGGATCGGAGCACGGGGATCGTCATCGAGCTGAACGTGTGCTAAGAACTCGGAGGCGCCGGAGTAACGGTGCTTGGATCGGTCGGATCGGGAAGACAGACGACTACTTCCTCTACGTTGCGTCAACGCTTCCGCTTCGGTCTACGTGGGTACGTAGACAACACTCTCCCCTCTCGTTGCTATGCATCACCATGATCTTGCGTGTGCGTAGGAATTTTTTTGAAATTACTACGTTCCCCAACAGTGAACTCCTGGGTTTTGGACTGGATGACCGAAAACACTCACTACAAAGCACCGGCCTCTGAATTACTTCACGCCCTGCCCATCAGTCCTCCACCTGAAGGAGCCTGTTGCATGTACCAAGAGCCTGAGCTTACAGATCACTATATGCAAGTGCTGATGAAGCCATTGAAACCTGGTTAAGCCTCAAGGACAAAATTCCTCGTGAAGGAATTGCAGTATGTACCAAGAACAGTCCATCGCATTCTAACAAAGACTATGAGTCCAATCAAAGGCCACGACTCATCTGATGAGGAAATTGTCGGCATCATGAAGAATCTGGTTTTCAACATCATTCATGGCATTCCTGTCAATTATCACGATTTCTTCATGAGGACTCTGGCAAATGTTGCACTTTCTCTGTTTGAGCTGAAGCCTTATGCACCTTGGATTATGAGATTCCTCAGGACAAGGTCTTCACTCAACTACAAGGCTGATTTTCAGAATCACCTCAGCTACTTGCCCCTGATTGAAGTCCTCAAGCAGACCTATTCCTCAGCTGATGAAAAGGGCAAGGCACCAGCTGTTATTGATGAAGGCATTCCTTCATTGGATGGTCAGTTCGCAAAGCTGCATCTTATTCCACCAATGATGACTCTGCCACTCATGATTCTGCTGCCCATGCCTCCAACCCAAATCCTCAAGCCACTGCTCCTCGTGTGATGACTGACCGTGAGCTCCTGCTAAGTCTTCACCATAAGGTGGATCGAAACCATAAATGGGTTAAGCATCAGTTTGGTTCAATTCTTCACAACATGACTGCTACACATAATGCAGTGGAGAAAAACCACTACTACCTCCATGAAGTCTTCGATCACACCTGGGCTATCCTGTCACATATATATGGTGAAGAATATCTGAAGAACATGGGTCTCAAGGAAGAGTTTGACTGGTCTGCTCCTCCACCGAAGAAATACAAGAAGGTCAAGGTTCCTTCGTTGGTGGCCAGCTCATATTCTTCATCGCGCGCCACACAGATGAGCATGAAGACTTGGACGACACTGCGGCAGGCCCTACAACAACACACGAACCCAACAACTCTGGCGCTCCTTCATCAACTTGATATTCTTCAGGGACGTTAGTCCTCATTTTCGATCCTTTTGGTCATTCGATGACAAAGGGGGAGAAATTTGAGTTAGTCTTCAAGCGGGTCTATTTTATATGGGCGTTTTCTCTTAAGTTACAACTCTCGTTCTTCTGATGACTTTGCTGGATCGAGTTGTAAACTTAAACTCTATGGTGGCCTGATACTTTTGCTGTGATTTTCTGCATGCTTATTCCTCGCTAATGTTAATGCACGCATGCTGAATTACATCAGTCACCATATTTCATCATGCATTTCAAATTCTTCATATTATATGTCAAATGCATGGATGAATTGTAAGATATAGGGGGAGTTCTCCATGATTCTACTCTTCAAATGTGCATTGCTTCAAAAGCAAATTCCTCACTATGCACATCTTCAGGGGGAGTTCTTCTCTATCTTGCAATCAAATTCCTCAATATCAGTATTTACACTTCATATGTTTATCCCTGTTGAAAACTTAACCTATATTGTCATCAATCACCAAAAAGGGGGAGATTGTAAGTGCATCTAGTGCCCCTTAGTGATTTTGGTGTATTGAAGACTTATAGGTTAAAGGACTGATGCGTTTTTGAGTGTACACAGGTCTATAAGTCTATGAGGAGTTTGATATTTACAGAAAAAGTCGACCCCTAAAAATGAAGTTCTTCGACTGAAGACTTTGGATTTCTGAAGACTTTGAAAGTGAAGAAATTGGTGTAACCTTGAAGACTTGGTATTCATTCGAGGAACATGAAGCGTGAAGACTTTTGTTTTCGTAGTTTCATTTTCTCTTTCTTGAGTCATAGGAAACACCGTACTGTTAAAGGGGGTCGAGGAAATACTAAGGAAAAATTTCCATGTGATGCTCAACTCAAAATCCTACACCTACCAATCCCTCCGAGTGAAGCCATTGGAAATCTCATGCAGTTCAGTCATATTCTTTAGTGACAGAGACGATGTTCTTCTGGTCTCTGAGGAATTTGTTCTGACTGAGGAGTTAGGAATTCGCCAGTGCGGATTGCACACACAGTGAGGAACATGATAGCCCTGAGGAATTTGATACTCAAATTTCCGACCGTTGCTGTGCTACGCGCCAGCTGTCCCAAAATATCTACCCACCTAACGGTCAAATCATTGAAGGGCATTTATGTCTTATCATGTCGGGCTGCTCCCTAGGCTATAAGTAGCCGCCCCCTATAACCACTAGTTGGTTGGCTGCTCCGAGAGAAACTGACACTTGTCATTTGAGAGCATCCCATCCTCCGAGGACTTTGAGAGAAAATCATCAAGTGAGGAAAACCCAAACCCAAACACCTACAAACCCAAAGTGATTGAGCATCACTGAAGAGATTGATTCTGCGTGGATCCGACGCTTGTTACCTTTGAAGACTGTGCTTCTTCCAGACGGTTAGGTGTCAGGGTCTAGAGCATCCAAGAGGAACCGTGGATCACCGAGTGACCGAGTTTGTGAAGGTTCGGAAGTCACCTGAAGACTAACCACGAGTGATTGGGCGAGGTCTGTGTGACCTTAGTTCAAGGAGAATACGGTGAGGACTGTGTGTCCGGGACTGTGTGTCCTCAGGTTTAAATACCTAGCCGCTCCAACCAGATGTACAATTGAGACATCAGTTGGAGCTGGTCTACCAAATCGTTGTCTTCACCAAGCCAACTGGTTCAATTTCCTCAACTCTTTCATTTTCTCATAACTGCGGTGTGCGCTTGTTCATATATGTGTTTGAAGACTTTGAGTGAAGACTTTCTCAATTTCCTTAGTTCAATTTCTTCAGTCTGTTTGTCTTCATCCTGTGTTATCTTGTGTTTATGCTTTCTGTACTCTGTGCTTGTCTTCATTTCATCATGATGACCATGCTTGTGTTCTGTTATGTTAACTTCTGAGTACTTATTCCGCTGCAACTAGTTCTTCGCTAAGGAATTTCCTCACCTGCAACTTCCTCAGTGAAGAATTCATAAAAATCGCCTATTCACCCCCTCTAGTCGATATAACGCACTTTCACTTGTTGAATCCCTTGGTTTCAACTTAATGTCTGTCTTAATGCTTTGTGATTTGAACATGATTGTGATATTTGGAAAATATCGTTGCCTTGTACTAATGGAATCTGACAAGTCTCTAGTCTTTGAAGGGTACCGGAAAGATGATCTATATATGGTAGATTCCTCAGCAGGACCACAGTTGGTCGTATGTCTTCTAGCAAAAGCTTCAGAGTGCTGGCTCTCGCATCAGAGACTAGGGCATGCTGGCATGAGGAACTTGTACACTCTCTTTAAGAAGAAACACGTTGTAGGCATCGAGGGAGTCAAGTTCAAGAAAGATCATCTGTGTGGTGCCTGCGAAGCTGGAAAGATGACTAGGGCCAAGCATCCCTCGAAGACAATCATGACGACATCTCAACCCTTCAAGCTACTACACATGGACTTATTTGGCCCTACTCACTACTCTACTCTTACTACCACTGCTTGCCTCTATGGCTTCGTCATTGTTGATGATTATTCAAGATATACATGGTGCATATAATCCTCTACAAGAATGAAGTGCAGGATGTCTTCAGACGCTTCGCAATTCGTGCCACCAAGGTTGCCAAGGTTTCCAGGTACTGCATCTTCGCCCAGATCGTTCAATCTTAATGGCTTCAAGGCACACAACACCTTCTTTGATAGTGCCAAGAACCCATACACCAAGCCAAGAATTTTTATTTGATCGGTTCTGGGTCTATCAGCAGCGCAATTACTATTCTTGTGTCCTATACAATCAAGGGCGCATCTTTCCCCACATGCGTCTAGACTGCGAAGCCATTGCTGGCCTGCCCTGCTTGGAAGAAGCCCTTGACTGCTTCAGAGATGCTGGCCGTCTATATTTGTGACCGACAAAAAAATTGGAATGAAGAGCTTCTGTTACAATTCTATGCAACTCTTCACATTCGCGGCTACAACAGGGATCCGAAGACTTGGGTCCTTGAGTGGATGACAGGCAATGTACACCACGAAGCCAAAGCTCTTGATATTATTGAGCTTACTGCCTTGCCCACTCCAGGTGAGCTCTATGAACCTGGTTGTCAGCTTCACCGCAATGCTTTGGAGAGCATATTCCAGAAGCCTAAGCTGAATATGAGCCAAATGCTGAGTATGATGAAACCACTGCCTAGAGATGTTGAATATCCAACGGAATTCTTTGTTGAAGACCTAGAGTATCTGCCCCGCACCATCTATCATATCATCAGGCGAACCCTATGGCCTGTCAAAGGACATCCTCCAGCAGCGAAGCTTGAAGGATCAATGAAGACATTGGTTTTCTATATCCTCAATGGCATCAGCTTCAATGCTCAGGATTTCTTCACCAGACAACTTGCAGCATCAGGCTCTGATCTATTCGGTCTGAAGTTTTATGCTCCATGGGTAATGCGCCTCATCAAGCTTCACTCTGCTATCAACTATCAGTCTTCTGCGCGCAATCACCTCATATTCTTGCTAGAGGTTGATATGTCTGTCGAAGCCATATACCTAGAGCCTGCCAATGAGCCAATTTATCTTCACAACGCCAATCACCAAAGCTTCACGCAACCCATTGAAGGAGTTCTTGCTGCAACTCGAGTTTATCCTCTGGCTGGTATTACACATGCACCTCATCTTTCCCATACTGAAGCCACTGAAAGCACTATTGTGCAAAGGCCTCAAAAGCGATCTCGTGTTCTCAATGACCGAGAGCTTCTCATCGCCCTGCATCAAAAACAGGATAAGCATCATGACTGGCTGGAACATCAGATGCAAAGCCTCTTGGTGGATGTCAATCGCATTCGCAATCTTGCCACCAAGAATGCTTTTGTCACTCATGAAACCTGTTGGCGGTCGTGGAAGAGTCTGTCATTGCTGCGCTCTGAAGATGATCTTCAACAAGATGGCTTCACAGAGAGATTCAAGTTTGATTCCACTCCTCCCAGGAACGTTGTCTTGCGTCGTACTCCCTCACTCGAAGACTCTGAGTACTCCTCCTCTGCGGCAACTGTCAATGCCAGAGTCATTGATGACGAAGACGATGCTACTTCCCCTACTACAACTTCGCCTCGAATCGACACTGCACCAAGTTCTTCTGCACCACGGACCTCACCGACGACCCTGCAGCTTCACCTACTCCTCATGGGGACGAGTAAACGCTCTATGTCTTCAAACCTTTTTGGCCCTTACTGACAAAAGGGGGAGAAACATATGAGTTGATAGTCTTCAAGCAGGTCCATATGGGTGGTTGCTATACTTTTGCCCAGTGCTTACAACTCTCGCTTTTGATACTCTTTGGTTCTTTGAGTTGTAACACTTAAACTTGATGGTCGTCTGCTACCTTTTCTGTCAACTATGTGATGCAATGACAAATTCCGCATGTGCGACGATAGATTCTGCACGAAGTCATTTTGCAGACGTCCATTTTTCATTATGTATGTCATTATCTTCGTTATATCTTTTCATGCTTGATGAATTGTCTTCTTAAGTTGAAGAGGATCTTGACAAGTACAACCTGCCATGTGCATTTGCATTCAAAAGAAAAATACTTATATGCACATCTTCAGGGGGAGCCTTTTGCTACTTATGAATACAATACCTTAATCCTTACAATTTCACATACTTTTATCCCCGTTGAAAACTTCAACCAGTTTGTCATCAATCACCAAAAAGTGGGAGATTGTAAGTGCATCTAGTGCCACCCCTAGTTGGTTTTGGAGTATTGACGACAAACCTGGTTGAGGGACTAATGTGTTTGTGAGAATTGCAGGATAACACAGGTAGTAGTCCTTCATTGATTCGGTTTACCTACCGGAGATGACCCCTAAAAATGTGTGAAGACATTGAAGATAATGGTGGTATGTGAAGATATTCACAATGAAGATTATGACTCAAGAAGACATTCACGTGAAGACTATGGAGTGCGAAGACATATATGTTTCGTAGTTTCCTTTTCTTCTTTGTTGAGTCATAGGAACCACCGTACTGTTAAGTGGGGTCCAAGTGAACAAAGTCAGAGTGACTGAAGTGATGCTTAACCAAATCCTAAGTCTTCGAGCGAAGACAATGAGAGCAAATCTTATCCAGAGCTGAATGAGTCAGGTTTACTTCAGTGACAAAGCCACGTTGTGGCTGTGTAGTCGCTTGACTACACAGGGATTTGGGAAGTGAAAGACCCCATATGCATGCGTACTCAGCTGCTCAATAAACAAATTCTGGTAATTGACTACAAGGCCCACTTGTCATCTGGTTTGGTCAGCGTTTGGGTGGGTAAACAGAAGCAAACTAGCAAAGGAATCCCTAACAACTTCCTGATTGGTTGATCCACTAATCACGTGATTTATCCATTCACAGTTGGATTTCTCAGTTGTTTCATCTTCCCGTGTAAACCTCTCCAAAATACAAAACTTAGGTGCGACCATTGATATGGGTGTGAGTCACATCAGCCGGAGTTTAATCTATTTTGGGACAGCCCAATAGCAATTTCAGAAATTTCTAATAAATTCTAGAGGCTCACTCAGCCAATTCGTGCAAGGCAAGAGGTGAAACTAAAGTTAACTCCCACATTGCTAGTTTGGTAGGTGTTGGACCTCTTTTTAAGGGAGGTTGTTTTCCCACATGTATGAGCATGAGAATAAGAGGGTCATTCACGCGCGCTCCTCCTCCGCTGCTCGCCTCGGCACAACGCGCCGCGGGTTGCGGGAACGAGCAAACCTCTTCGACGACATGGATGTCAAGGACATCGACCCCAAGACCGGTGCTTCTGCCTCTCTGCTCTGTACGTCTTTGTATCATTTTCTTGTTCTAGCCTCTGCTATATACATATGTTATGTTCTGGTTCACTTGTGCAGATGCCACACTCTGGTAGATTACATGACTTTTTTCATCTCTACTATAATAGTCATGTTTTATCTACTAGTTTTGTTAATAAAAGCATATGGTAAATTGCTCATATTTCCAACTACATCAACCTTCGGCTAGTCGGCAGCGTTCTGTGATGCACCGTTAGTCATCATTTGAGGCCCTTCCCCTTTTATTGGTAAGTTTTATCTTCCTCCTCTTTTAATTTTTTTTCTCTCACAATGAATACTAGGAACTTCATCGCAAAAAAATGAATATTGGGAACTAGAAGTAAGAGATAGGGTATTATTGAGATTTTAGATGTCATTTTTCTCAGTAATATCGCTCTTATGCATACATATCAAAATATGCATAATCGAAAGGGCCATCGACCATATGACTCTTCTGTTGCCAATATGTCGGTTTTCAGTTTTCTTTTGTTAGACTGTTGGTTTGGCTATGTGCATTTTAGTTATGCAGAAGCTGGGTGTTGCTCATCATGAGTTGTATTTAATTGATGCTACAATTTGAGTCAATAAAAGCACCCTTAATAAAAAGATAAAAATATTTGTGTGTACAATTTTTTGTTATAAAAATCTTGACATCACAACGTTTGGATCCTGGCACCGCCACTGCTTTACTTGTAGCCCAAGTCAAGTTTATTGCTTTTGAAATACAACTCAAAATATTGTGATTTAAATGAGCGCTTGCATCTGTACTGTATTAAAAAAAAGCCTCATTGATGCATAGCTTTTTGAAACGGAGACAAAAACTTTGTCTCATATCGTTAACTAAGAAAAAAGTTGCCATCCCACACATCATTCCCGTTGATGCATAGTCAAAGTGAAGTGTGAGTCGATTGTACCCTGCCTATAATTGAGCATTAACGTGATCTTCAACTCATGAACGCATCACAATGGATATGCTTGTTACTTCCTCCGTTCCACAATGTAGTGCCCCGCGCTTCCAGTTCCCGAGATTCACGTATGTTTTCTGTCTTGTCGAATCACTCATGAGCATGAGCATTCCCCTCTGACCAAGAGCACGCACCACCACCCACATAGAGGCGCTAGCAATCACTGTCCAAGTCCACGTGAAAATAAAAAGTCCATGTGGAAATAAGAAGTCCATGTGACATGTCGCAGTTTCTAAGTTGTTTTGCAACTGTGAGAATGAAGAGGTGGAAATTTCAACCTCTTTCCATTATCCGAAAAAAGACTTCGCAGTTCGGCAACCTTTAACGGACTGGATGCCGGCCAGCTAAATGCTGTCATCCACGCCACACGCGGCCGGTTCGCGGCGCACACCAACACCAGCCACTAGTCTATGCCATCAGCACACGGGCATCTCCATCTCCTTGCCTTCCTCCGGCCGGCGTACGTTTCCTTCCAGCATACGGTTGCTTCCAGCGATTACGCACGGCGTGAAGAAGAGGAGAGAGGAATTAGCGTCTCGGTCCAGCTAGCTGGTGCATTTGATGGACGACTCAATCACGGAGAAAACCAAGCCCGAAATTAAACTTGACGGAGGAGGGGAGGTGAGGGGATTGCTGATCGAGGCTGGTCACAATGGGGAGGAACTTAGAAGTAACATCACACACTTCAATGTAATTTTGCTTATGTGGCACATATTTTATGAAGAGAGAGGTGTTTGTGGTAACTAGCTAAGTTACCGAAACATCACACACTCCAAAAAGCAATGAGTCTATAACCTAATAAATACATGGTTGCATGACACTACATAGATGTTTCTATCCACTATGGAGGTAATAACATAGTCTAGGAAAACGTGAAGTTCCTAGCTTATGTTCTTGCCCATTGTGACCAGCCTGATAGCCGCGGCTGCCCAATATCCAGACGCCGCTGCACATTACGTGCACGTCTGTGTCATGACAGCTCACGCTTGCCTGGGATGGGATCGAGCAACAGCTAATGTATGGCCGAACTCGACGGAGAAAATCACCTACGTAACACACACACACACACCGCGCGGAACTAGCGAGAAGCGAACGTCATCTCGGCAAATCCATCTCCCCATGAAGTTCCGCGGCTGCAGACGGACCTCTCAAACCTGTCTTATACGTTCGGTCCGACCCCATCCCAAATTACATCAAATTCATCGAACCCTTCCTCCTTCTCCCATCGCTCTCTAACCATTCCCGTGCCCAGACCCTCGCCGTCCTCCACCCTTGCTCCCAGTCCTCACCTCCGGTTCCGATCCACCGCTGGAGATGTCGTCCAGCCCGACCCACACCGCCGCGATGGAGACGCAGTCCGCCTCGTCCCTCGGCGGCGTGATTTTGACGGCGACAACTTGCACGGCGGAGAATGTCACCCGCAAGTTGCGGCGACGCCGACAGTGAGAGAGGGAGGCGGCGGTGGCGGCGCAGGGAGGTTCAGACCTGGTGGAGCAGTTGTCTCCTCCGCCACGCCCGGATCCCCGCACCCCTTCCCTCGTAGCGCCTACGCAGATTATGTTGTCCGACCCCCTTGGAACACAGGATGGTCTGACCGATGCTGGGCCATTCCGGACAGCTTTCCGCGCACGCAGATGCCGACGGTCGACGAGTGTGACTCGTCGCGGCTCGTTCGGGCGCGGACATGATCGACGGAATGACCGAACAAGAGTCCATGCGTTTTCTTTGCTCTTGTCCGATCATATTTTAGTGTAGACCACTAGTTCATTTCGCTTATGATGAGTGCTTGCAAATCATAATCATGTAGGAGGCATTCTTGTCGAACATGATCAATGACAATGAATATCTGACCAAAATGAAGTATGAATTGTAGGCCACCACCACATTTGAAGTTGGGACAACATCTGATCCCAATCCGAGCAAGAAGAAGAAGAAGACCAAGACGCCGAAGGCAAGAGGTCCGGCATTCTCAAGATTTGAGGACATCTTGTTGGTCAAAGTTTGGTTGGGCACAACGATGGATCCAATATGCGGCACCGAGCAAAAGGGGAACACCTATTGGACGAAGATTTAGAAGGAGTATCACGAGCAAAAGGAGTATGTGGAGCCGCATCCTATTGTGACCACACGCAATGTGGCATCCCTCTAACATCGATGGGGGGTCATTCAAGGGGAAGTGAACAAGTAAGTCGGCTACTACTCACAAGTGACCAAACACCCTCAAAGTGGGATGGGAGTCGCAACTCACGTACACTCGATTGCCTCATCTAGTCGTCCATTGTATATGCTTCTTGTGTATGTATTCTCGTGCTCATACATATGTTGTTTGCTAGACTGTGGTGGCGGCCACTTTGTATCACGAGGTGGAGAAGAAGTCATTTGCTTTTAGTCATTGTTGGGTCATATTGAATGGCAAGCCGAAGTAGATCCAACTTGTGGCCGACTTGAAGTCTGGTAAGAAGAGGATTGATGGCTCAAGCTCCAACCAATCAATTGGGTTGGACGATGAAGATGACGATGTCGTTGTGACGAATGAAAAAGTCACCGTGCCAAAGGAAAATCGTCAAGTCATGGGAAACAAGTGGGATAAGGCACGTGTCGCCCGTGATGCCGCGGCTACCAAAATATCGTCCACATGGACGGGCATTTTTTCAGTGAGGGAGAACAAGAAGGAGGAGAGGTACAACCTCATGTTGGATGCGCAAAAGGAAATGATGGAGTGGTACTAGAAGAGGACGGAGAAGAAGCTGAAAATTGAGAGGGAGAAGATCGAGTTGGAGAAGGAACAAACGGCGATCAAATGGGACCTCGAGAAGGCCAAGACATTCGGCGACATAGAGCTTGAGAAGGAGAGGTTGCAACTAGCACGGAACGCGGAATATGCGAGGATCATGTTGACGGACGGCACCCTCTATGATGAGCATGCGAAGAAGTAGCTTACGGACAAGACAAGAAGATGGAGATCAACGATCGGAGGAAATACGCGGCGGCGAGGGCGGTTGCGGCCCGGATGCAGGCGAAGGAGGCAACCCGGATGCAGGCGGAGCAGGCAGCCCGATTGCAGGCGGAGGAGGCAGCCCGATTGCAGGCGGAGGAGCCTGCCCAGATGCAGGCAGAGCAGGACGTATTTCCCCTGGAGCAGGAGGATGCATTCCACTCGAAGCAGGCGCCCAACCAGTGATCCAAGGCCATCTGTCACGCTCGGACATTGATTTCACTAGATCCATGATGGCGCGCGTTGCCGCACCCGTCTATTTTGACAATATAGTGATAATAAGTTCCATAAGTATATAAGGGAGTCCTTGATCACCAAATTGGAAAGTGAAGTCATTTTTATCCGAGACAAAATTTTGCATTACTCATTAGAAATTAGCAAGGTAAAATAATTGGCATCACTTGTCCAATAGTCAAGATCCATCAATTCACCATCATAAAATTAGACATACAAAGCAAGAAGATATAACATCATTCATCCACATCACATACTGATATGTGGACTTTACAACCACTGGTAGCAATACTTCCATGACATGTGCTTGTACCTTGGGACGGTGTCCTCCTAATATGGATCTTTTGGTCCTTCCATTACTTGTGCTTGTCAAAGAAATGTGCCTTTCCCAACCTGGATCTTTCGATCAAATACCACCACATCCTACATTAGTACAGCACAAATAATTAATATGCAGCAATATGATATAAGAAAGCATGTAGATTTACTGATTATGTATCTTTGATCTTATAATAAAATGAAGATATCTTAGCTTGGGCTGTAACGAAATACACGAAGTGTTGTACTCATAATTGCATGTAATCGTACACATGGTCAAATACTTTGCCAACTTTCTACTTTGTGGAATAAGAGGAACGCATAGATTAACTAAATCTCACAAAATGAGGGAGCTCAGCAGCTAGAGAAGAGCACTGTAGCAAAACCTCAGAGTGCCGAAGTTGGTTAAGTCAGAGTCTATCCTAAACAGGGCAGAACAAACAGAGTTATTCCATGGGATAACAACCTAACCAGGAAAGTCAAGAGCTACAAATAGTTCCAATTGTAACATTGTGTCCTCTTGGTACTTCTCACAGGATTAGTAAACTACATTACCCATACAAACGATAAGTCCACTACAAATATAGTAAAAAAAGGAGAAATATTCAATTTATTATTGTCATAGATGGTCATGATGATCGAAGCTGGCCAAGCTTCAGAAACGATAAGCTCATAACCTAAAGAATATTATTCTTTACTTATTTTCTCCGAGCCTAAATATTTTCCTAGTACAATAAAAGTAATGTTTAGTGGGCTCAGGCTGCGCTAGCGGGACGAAATCTTAGTCATGGACCTAGGCTCACCTATGAAATAGTCTGCAGTCATGTTAATGGTTCAACTAATTGATGGACAACAGAAAATGAAAAAAACCATAAAACTGCAAGGAAAAGGGCTCACATATGGCTCATAGTAAGTATTGTAACACATATATCAATGGTTATCTCTGCTTAGAAATTTTACCTAGAGGCAACAGGCAAGTGCAGAGTCACAAAAATATGTGATACAAAAAGTTTGAGAATGGTAAGTCAGTAATGGGTAAAGCAACTATGACAGCAATTTAAAAGAGTTCTAGAGATCAATCGTTACAGTGCTAAACTCACAAATCAGGTAGACTCAAAAAATAAGAAGAAAACAATCTGTAACAATATCTATTGAGTTAAACCTCCCCTCAAATATCCAGTATAAGCATTACTTTGTACAAAAAGAGCTTTCAAGAAGTAATCTATCATCATGTAAGCCAGAGCAATCAACATTTAACATACTATATGTTCCACTGTTATTGACTTTGCCCTATCTCAGAAGTTAAAATTTGACTATTTATTTTGTGCGAATTCATTTATTAAATGGGAAGAAAATGCATGGTGACCAAAAAAAAGTAGGAAACCTGTAACCACACAACTTTTTTTTAAATACCATCAGCGAAAGCTTTCAGGGTTTGATTAGTCGGACACTGGGGGAGCACTTTATGAGGTTTGTAGGTTGAATCCACCGCAAGATGTATAAACCTTATTACTTAAACAACTAAAGCCTCTTACCTTTAAGATTATATGTGCCGTCATTTATGACAAAGCTTCATCCAAGCTGAAAGCAAAATTTACCAAACTACATGGGCACCGCCATCACAATACCTCCGAGAAATTTCAAGTTTTCCCAACTTCCAATTTTTTTCGAAATCTTTTATTTTGCTAGATGAGCAAGATTCCTGTCATCCCATGGAAGGCATTCAAGAATTATGAGAGCCAAATAAAATGTTACGTATAAAACTTGACTATTTTGGAATGTAAATATTTAAATTGAGATGAGCACTAACATCATTTTTCAAAGATGGAATTCCACTTTTTTTTACCAAATTAGTAAAGAGAAAAGAATTAATGTAACACTGGATAACTTAAAGAGGCACGTAACCATCCTCGTTGTACATGCCAGCTTCTAGTATAGTTGCTGCACGGCAAATCAGAAAGTGGATTGGTTCCTGTACTAATTTCAAGAGATGAAGAGAGAAATTAAAAATAGTAATGAATGCACAAAATAAATAAGAGAAACACATAGATGTTGGTAAACCTGGTTATACAACTGATTCTTGAATTTTTCTGCATGTGGTTTCCCCTCAGATTTAAATGCATAAGAAACTTGAGCATCAACTCCTGTGACAGAATTGAAGTATTTTCCAAGTACGAACCTTTCATTGTTAAAGCAAACAAAAAATCATATTCTTTTCTTTCTGCTCAATTCTGTAAAAGAGAAAGAACCAATTAAAAAAGTATCACCAACATAAATTTTACACTTCAGAAAACTATCAAACTGTACATAAAAGAATTAAGAGAAATTTGAGTTTATTTGGAATATCTTGAACAAGTAGAAAAAAATGATTAAATAGATACAATGGAACTCACATGATTCAATCGAGTGTATCAGTGATAATTGTCAGGGGCCTTGTATCAAAGCTCTCGCGTAAAGCAGATATTCTAAGACCTAGCAAGGTGCATGAGAGTGTCTACAGCCATTTCTTTTGGGATGATTCTCGTGTTTTCGTCGTCTGAAGCATGGCATTCCCCTGTGGCCTAGGCATATGGCATAAGGGGGAAGGAGAATTGTACCTGTAGGCAAGCGACTACCAACGTGGAGCAAGTGCAGCAGGGCGGCGACCATCTTGAGATGTACCTGTAGGCAAGGACGACCACCGTGTAGTAAGTGCAGCAGGGGAGAGGCCATCTTGGAACTTGGATGGCAACGCACATGTCGCTGACGACCTACTTGACAAGCAGGAAGAGATTCAGATCGGGGCCGAAGGACCAGAAGGTGAAGTCGGTGCCTAGCCTAGGTTTTCCCCGAGAGGTGTCCGCTGCCACCACATAGTAGCCCTTGCGAGTTCAACCAGCGCGCCACGACAGCCGCTTCCAAACCCTCTCCTTCCCCGCATCGATCGGTGAAGCCCTACATCGCCTCGCCCCGCATCGATCGGTGAAGCCCTACATCGCCTCGCCCCGCATCGATCGGTGAAGCATGCATGGCTTCGTGTCGCTTCGCATCAGGCGATCACTCGCACACGAGGGATTGGAATGAGACTGGGTTGGTCGATGACGGAGGATGCACAAAAGTAGGAGAGATACACAGACCTGTAGAGGACGGATGGAGGAAGTGACTCCGGCCGCCTCCTTCGCCATGATCTCCTTTTTTCGTGCGAGATTTGGAGGCTCGTTCTCGAAGGGCAGCGATCTGAGTAGCTCCACTCCGCATGATGTGCTTGGCGATCCGTTTGGCCCACCGTTGACATTTTCACCACACCTCTGTCTATTTCTCTCTGCGGATACGACCACAGCGGCGGCGCACCTGGAGGGATCGGGTGGAGTGGAGGGTGCGGGGAGGGGATTCTTCTTGTTGCATCTTGAGGGTAAAACCGTGAGAAGGAGGATGGCGGCGGCTGGGCGAAGAAGAGGCGTCCTTCCACGGATGGGGATTTCGGCGGTGGCTGCGCAACTGAATCCCAGACGAGAGACGAGAGAGGTCAGGCCGTCAGGGAGTGGAGGCGTGGGGAGGACTGCTCATGCATGTGGTGGGAGCATCTACCTGGCAGGCCCAAACAACAACAGATCGCTGATTTTGTTGCGGGAGCATCGGCCCAGCCCGTTTAGGGCTCCCAGCGGGGTGGAAAGTGCATCCAACGGCCAAAAACGCCTACAAGTGCAGATCCGACGGTTGAGATACTAATAGACTGAGGGGGCTGGAAAAGTGCTCGGTTGTAATGTTTCTAAATTTTACCTTATCCGGTTTGTTGAACTATGATTTGCTTTGCTTTGTTTTGAACTTTGACATTCAGACAATTTATACCACATAATCGATGTGCATGAATTGTTGAATTTAAGGATTGAAATTTGTAGTATGTGAATGTCAGGCAACATTTAAGGGATGCCCGGTCAGTACCCGCAGATTGAGGGGCGGATCTGCCAAGTAGTAGATGCTCTAAATTGTGGTGACGGGCTCGCGTCGTCGATCGCCTCGCCGGCGTGCAGCTCCAAGCCGTTATTGTCGAGCCTGTCTGGCTGTTCCTCCGAGCTTTGCCAGCTTGCCAGGGGGCACGTACAAAAAGGAGCGGTACTGCACTGTGCCACTGTCGGTCGATCGACGCATATTAATCGCGCGCGTGGGGTCCTCGACGAGGGCCGTACGCCACGCTACGTACGCACGTACGTCTGTACACTGTGCGCGCGCGGTACATCCACGCACCATGCTAGCGTGCTGTTCCTGGCGCTGCGGGTTCATGTGCACGGCGTCTGCAATATGCATGTCCTCTTTTTTTCTTTTTCTTTTTTTGAGGATGCAATATGCATGTCCTGTGTGGTACTGTGTGGTGAGGCATGTTTTGAAACGCCCGGGTTTTCGCAGGAACCGAATTTTTCCTTTTTTTCTTTTCTTTTGAAATTCAGCTCCCTTCATTTTTGTGTTAGGGGCAGCGGCGGCCGGATGCCTGAAAACTGGAGTTGTGCAGGATGCTGTTCAGCAGCCTTGGCAGGAAATGCCCACGGAGTGACAGAGACGCGCAGCATTTCGTGCCAAAGCCAAGCGGCGCACCGTACGAGCGACCGCGCGGGGCATCAAGTTGGGCCGACTACGGACCGGGTGCGTCGTTTGCGTCGACCAAGGGATGATCGGGCACTTTCAAAAAAAAAAAAGGGATGATCGGGCAGGCGCTCATGCCGTGAGCCCGTCCCGTGACGCTCACGCGGTTCTCGTGTTGCGTACGGGCCAACGTCCACGGACGCTTTTGCTTTGCTGCTCTCGCTGAGGACATTCTAAACACGTTAGTTTTGGTCGACCTAGCCACTAGTGGTATGTGTGATTTGGACGCTACGCTTTGGATGCGAGCTACGGTGGTATTATCCGCTCGGGACCTCTGCGCTTTGTGGTGTTGTGGGAGAGGGTAGACATACAATAGTGTTATCTTAGAATCAACATTGATGTACAATAGGTGAGAGCAAAATAAACGAGAGGTTTCTATTCTCATAGATACGCGAGGGTATGTTAGAAGAAAGATAAGAAAAAATTTCACCGTTCTATGAATTTTCTCATCTTAATTACACGTTTTCAGTTCAAAGTTAGTCATTTATAAGCACATAAATGTTTATTTTGAGGAATAAGCACGTAAAGGTTAATTATTAGAGATAACACTAATAGATAACCTATTGGACAACATATTCTTCCCTTTTGTGTTTGTAAGATGATGGGGAACTAAACTTTTTGTCTTATCAACTACTGTAGATACTCTTACGGTGTTACTATAATTTTCACGTATCTAACTGCAGATGCTCATAATACTAGGTTATGTTCAAGAGTGTTGTAAATAACTAGACAAATTAAATATACCAAGTTTGCTGGAGTAGGTCCACACCACCAATTCATACCTTGCACCATTGAGAAACAACTCAATCGGATATGCACGAGAACGTCTATTCTCCGGGTGTAGATGAGCCTCCGCACTGTTATTGATTTTTGAATTATTAGATATCGGAAGCATACATCATCTTTGTAGTAGATCATCCTTCACTCTAAGGCCGCACAGAGCCCATCCATAATGTATTATTGTTGAAAGACAGATGATTTCTCTCTTTCCATGTTTATTATATATAAATGAGACCAAACAAATACAACAGAAAGTGGTTCGAGCTTCTGATTCAACTGTCTAGACTACTAACGAAAACCTAATTTTTTTTTTGGCAACGAAAACCTAAAGTTAATGAAACTAAAAAAATTGTAGGTAAAGTTATTACCACTACACCAAAGAGAAACATATTACATGCTTGGTACAGAGCAACAACTCTATCCAAAGCCCCGTCATGTAGTTGTGTGATGTGCTAGGCGTTCTCCGAGTAAGGAAGAGCGGGTGGTACCATGGCGACCGTCATCAACCTGGTTGGATTGCCATTGACAACCCCATTGGAGCTCTGAGGATGCCACGTACGATGAGTGAGTCAAAGCCCTCTACCTTTGATTTGACTCCCTCTATACAGAGTAGTGTCTAGTTCCGAATGTCACACAAAATCCTTCTTAAAAAATGTTTAAGAACGATCCAACGATCAGAATTGAAAGATCATACGACCATTCCTGCTATTCAAAATCCCCCAAAAGGGTTGCAGATCTAGCCATGTTAACAACAAAGTGAGATGAAAGCACCCACTCTCTAGCAACAAACTCAAAGTTTGGACCAAGGTATCGAGGAGGATGGCAACAATGCTCAGTTGTTGCCTTCGGGGTTAGCCACTCCCATGGAGTCTAGTGGGCAACTTGCATCGGTCAGGGCAATGGTCTCCTTTGATAGGTGGCCTCTGATTGAAGCTTTGCTGCTACCTCCGACGAAGTGCAGGCTACTGCAATAGGTCGTACTATTCCGAATGAGGGCGAGCACACTCTACACGACTTCACCTAGCTAGTCAAAGGCCTCATTGGCGCGCCTTCGATCGCCCAAGGATTGTGTCGCCTTGCCAATGGGAAGAAGATGAAGAATATCAACCATTCGGTAAGTGCCGCGTGAGGGATCTAATGTTTGTTTATTTATTTTGGGAGTAGTCCGCATGTGGTTTCGTGCATACCTGGCCAAACGGGCCGGCCCGGCACAGCCCGACACGGCCCATCGTAATCGTGCCTGGCCCGGCACGGCCCGCCAGGGCACGATTATTATACGGGCCGTGCCGTGCCGGCCCGTGTGCTGCGCCTCCAGGCCCAGGCACGGCCCAGTTAGTAAACGGGCCGGCACGTTGGCCCGTTTAGCACGGTGGGCCGCATATTTTCAGCATGTTATTTGACGCACTGAGCGTTTTTAGCCTATTTTTACATGTTGGGTCATATATAGATGTATAAAAAAACGTAATCGGGCCGTGTCGTGCCGGCCCGCGTGCCCAGCCTCCAGGCCAGGCACGGCCCAGGGCGTGCCGCGTGCCGGGCCCGGCTTGTTTAGCCCGTGCCGTGCCTGCCCCAAGGCGGGCCGTGCCGGCATGCTCACGGGCCGGCCCCAAAAAACGGCCCATTTGGCCAGCTATAGTTTCGTGGATTGATTCGTTGTGGCTTGCGGTCTGCATGGGTTTTGCTCGCTGTTGGGGTCATTGTGTAGGCTTGGCTCTGGATGTATTGGTTTCCACCCGGTTATCCGTCAATTAACCGGGCAAACTCTCTTCTTCTTAATTAATGAAAAAGAATTTTTTTTGACTCTGTTTGAAAAATCTAGCCCAAAATACAACTACAAATGTGTTAAAGGAGATGATGAACAATTTCTAAAGTATTTGCAAAAGACATATGATGAACAGTTCCCATACATTTTAATTTGTAATTTTAGAGGATATATACACGAGGATCCTTTATCCCCAGTTCAAATCTGGGTGTCGCCTGACAAAAAAAATACTCACAGGGAATCCGTCGGCGTGCATGCTCCAAAGAAAGAAAAAAAGCCAAATAATCACCACTGTTCCAAGCTTGTCTATGCGGACCATGCATATGCATTGTATTGATGTAAGTAAGATTGACCTTTTTATCCCAGAGACGATGCATTGTTAGACGCTGATAAAACAACCGACGACATCTCCGGCTACCTGCATCTCCCTGATCTAAGCGCCTCCTGGTGCGTCGCCGTTCGCTACCTCCTTTTCCTCCATTGTCTGACCAGCGGCGACGGCACAAGCTGGTGCCTCGCCGGCAGATTCCTCCTTTTCCTCGCCGATCTGACCGGCGGCGGCTGGCGCGTCGCCGTTCGCCGTCTCCTTCTCGCACCCCTTGCGAATCTCCTCCACGTCCTCGACCACTGTCCTGACGTAAAACACACCCCCAACCTTCTCGACCACACACCTGACGCGCCTCCCGCTGCTAATCTTCCGGCGTTCCTGCTCAATTCTCGAATGCACCGATACGGATACGGGTATAAGTATCGGGCCAATACGGATACGTAAATTCGTCATTTTCAAAAAGTGCCAATACGGATACGTTATAGGTACTCAAAGCCATCCGGAGGAGATGGGAATGATAGATCTTCAGAGATCAGAGAAGAAAGAAGAGGAGATGAGCTTGGCTGGGCAGGAGAAATGGAGAAGAGAAGTGTCCATACATGGCTGTTGCGTTAGAGGGGACGTTGGCGAGTAGGAGGAGGAGCTCGTCGCCGGCTAGCCGCCAGTGCTGCTGGACCAGGGTGAGCAGCTGGTGGCGACACTGCCGCCGTCTGGTGTGAGCATGGGAGGGAGGAAAGACGCTGTGAGGGAAAGGATGGGGGCATCGAGGCACTAGGGTTGCTGGTTGCTTCTTAAGTGGGCTGGGCGGGCTGTTACCTGGGTTGGAAAAGTATCCAAAACGTACTGGCGAAGTATCCTTAGAGTATCGTAATTGTTTTAAATCATTTATTCTCGGATACTCCAGCGATACGTATCGGGGGCGTATCGGAGGAGTATCGGTATCGGATACGGTATCCGATACGGATTCGCTGGTCGGCTGAAGTATCCGTGTATTCGAGCTGCTCATCCTCCCAGCGGTCCATGATGCCGTCGGGATCATGGCCCTGCAGCAACAGCTTATTGCGCTCGGCCCTGTACCGCTCCATGCGCTCCTTCTCTTCGCCATACAGCCACGGCGGAAGAGACCTCATCGCCGCCATCACCCCCTCGTTTTTTCTCTCAAAAATAGCAAGAGATCCGAACCTTTTTTCTGTTTTGCGTTTGATTTCTACCTTTATTCCGCGTTTGTGCTTATTTATTGGGGAGGATTAGGGTTCAATCCCTTGCATCCATCGGACTACCTCGCCCTAGAACGTGGACGATGTAAGCTTTTTTTTTAGGGTTACGCGCTGAGCGTCAAGCAGTCGGCCTCCCGCACGGAGGGGAGGAACCGCCCCGACTTGGCCGGCCCATGGATTGTTGTAGCATCCAACAAAGCAAAGATCAATGTCGACGGAGCTGTAGGTCAGCATGGCCATTGTGGAGTGGCAGCAGCAGTATGCAGGGATAGCACCGGGCTTTACTTGGGCTCTTCTCTTGTTGTGTATGCAGGTATTATTGACCCGACTCTTCTCGAAGCATTTGCGTGTAGAGAAGCTCTTGCACTTGCAGAGGACCTGGGAATTCAGATGATGCACGTTGCTTCAGATTGTGAGGAAGTGGTGAAGGACATTAAGCAAGGGTCGGGAGGATATCATGGTGCCATCATCCAAGAAATAATTGCTAGGAAAAATGATATGATTTCATGTACTTTCACTCATGAACGTAGAGTTTTTAATTTCGAAGCGCATAATCTCGCCAAGTTTGGTTGTAATTTAGGTGTAGGTCGTCATGTTTGGTTGGGGTCTCCTCATGACCAAAACATTGTACCTTTAATTATTGAGCAGTAAAGAAGGCGAGTTTTCTCAAAAAAAAAAAAACTTAGCCAGCCAGCCGCTTGCTGTAGTTGTCTAAAAAAAACTGCTTGCTGTAGTTTGTCTCAAATAAAAAAAGCTGCTTGCTGTAGTGGTTCTAAAAAAACTGCATGCTGTAGAGGCAGATTTTCAAACAAAAAAACTGCATGCTGTAGAGGCAGATTTTCAAACAAAAAAACTGCTATAGAGGCGCTTTTTTTAGTTTTTTTGTTGTCATTCAGTTTCGCAAAAAACACATGAGAATATTTTTTAAAGTGTTTTTTGGTGATTTATTTAAAAAATATGAAACTTGAACTTTTTTAAAAAATTAGAATTTGTTTTAAAAGGAAAATACTTTTTATATTTAATGTGAATAATTTTTGGAATTCCAAACTTTTTTCAATAAGTATGAAATTTTGAATTGGCTAACAAGTTTGAACATTTTGTAGAAAACACAAACACATTTTTTAATTTTCAGACATAAATTGAGAAAAACAAACAAAATCTGGAATTCTAAACTATCTCAGAAAAGCAATCTACTTTTAAAAAAATTTGTTTTTGAAAATTCTTTTAGAAAGAAAAAACATTGAAAAAATGGAAAACGCCATGAAGAAAACCCCAAAAAAACGGAGGAAAAAAAAGTAAAGGCAGACTGGAACCTTCTAACTGGACAGGAAACCTTTTAAATTGTCTGGACCATCTTCTCTTCCGTTGTTGTTCCTTGTGTGAAGCTTCGACATTTCAATGCAACGTGCATCACATAGAATGTACTTACCTGAAGAGGCGCCATCCCCATGAGTCTCATACTCCATGTGACGACATGTCACATTTTCGAGCTGTTTTGCAACGGCCGCAATGCTGAGGTCGAGAGTTCAACCACTGTCAGTTACCTGGAAAAAACATAAAGCACTTTGGCAATGTTAACCGAGACTCGGTACAACGAAAACCACTAGCATGCTCTCGAGTATATCTGGCCATGGGCCGGGCCTGAAAAAGCCCACGTCAGAAAACTGAGGCCCAGGCCCTACCATCGGGCCTACTTTTCAAGCCCAAGCCTGACCCATCTAGTAAAAAGCCCAGAAAAGCCCTTAGAGCTTAGGGCTGTGGGCCGGGCCTCTTCCTTGAAATGCCAATATGCCAAGCCCAAGCCCGTCCAGGCCCTGCTGGTGAGCTCAAAACTCAGGCCCAAGCCCGGCCCACGGGCAAGCCCATCGGGCCTAGGCCCTGGATTTTAGGGCCGGGCCTGGGTGGGCCGACAGGGCTGGGCCTGAGATGGCCAGGACTACTCTCGAGTCTCGACCACGCGCAGCCAGCTCGTGGTGAACGCTAACACCAGCCGTTAGTCAAAACTCAAAACCACTGCCATTTTCCCTGCTGGCGTGCGTACGTCGCTAGCAGTTGCCGAAACTTTTTCCAGTGATTACGGCATGCAGATGCAGTGTAGATAAGAATTAGCGTCTCGGCATCGCCCGTCCAGCAATCAGCTAGCTGGTGTTTGATTGTTGGACGATTCAATCACGGAGAAAACGATGCAATGCAACGCTGAAATTAAACGATGCGATGCGTCTGCCAATATCCAAACGCCGCCACACATCGCGTGCACGTCTAAGTCATGAACAGCTCACGCCTCTCTGGGCTCAACAGCTAACAGCCACGATCAACGGAGAAATGCACGTAACACACACACACACCGCGCGCGGACTTAGCGAGAAGCAAACGTCATCTCGGCAAATCCATTTCCCACGGGAAGCCGGAGCCTGCACCGCCTGACGGCCGGGCCGAGTGGTTAAAATGCGGTGACTGTCTCGCGTCGTCGAGCGCCTCGTCGGCGTGCAGCTGCAAACGCGTACAGTGGATCCCATATAAGCCATCTCCAACGCTGACTCTCAAATCGGACATTGCGTCATTCTACGGATCACGGCCAGTCCACAGACACGGATACGAGAGTGATCCTTTAAAACTAAGGGCTCACATGTAATCAAACATTTCGACGGACGTTAAAGAATATTCAAGTATGAATGAATATTCAAAACAAGCCTCCAAAAATGAAGTTTCGTCTCTGCAGCCTGCTTGCGGCTAATCAGCCGACGATGATGAATCCGCCAAGTTTTACTTCAACGTGAGGGGAGGAGTGGCGTCGTTCATACTGATGCTCCAAGGTTCATACTAAGGGCTCATACGTTGCTCCAAGGTTAAGGGTTGGCGCTGTTCATACTGATGCTGGACACGACATGAGGCGCACGAAGGACGAGAACTCCGTCCGTATTACCAATCTGTCCAAGGACACCCGCGAGCCTGACCTCCTAGAGCTGTTCCACACATTTGGCCCGGTTAGCCGTGTCTATGTTGCGGTGGGCCAGAAGACGGGATCAAGCAGGGACTTTGGCTTTGTCAACTTTGTCCACAGGGAGGATGCTGAGAAGGCCATCAGCAAGCTCAATGGGTATGGTTATGATAACCTCATCCTCCATATTGAGTGGGCAACACCCATGCCTAGCAAGTACTGCCCACTAACATTCATACTTCCTGTAAGTGTCCTTTCAGTATAGTCTTTGAAATGGTATTTTCGTGTCTCTGAACTCGGTGTCTTTGTTTTGCATGGTTGAGAATAAACCCGGGCCGCCGCCTGCTGCTTCCTCTCCCCTTCGTCGACTCCCGCGCGGGCGGCCGAGGGGCCGCAATCTTAGCCGCCGATCACTCCCCCTTCCATCCCTCCACTCCGCCGCCACTGGAGGAAGCCACCGGGCTAAGCTTGGGCGGCTGACGACGGTGCCGGAGGAGCCTCTCTTTCTCGCGCGCGAGGGTGGCACGGGGCACCCGGGCGAGCGGAAGTGCGTCTCTAGATCCGAGCCTCCGCGGCGTTGGCTCGCTCCTAGCGGCGAGCGATGATGGATGACTAGTGGTGGAGCTGCAGCACCTCGGATCTGCGGTGGCGTGGAGGGCTTTGCTGGACAGGCTTGCTGCGAACGTGGTTGGCCCTCCAGTTGGATCTGATCTGGCAAGAGTGGCTTGCTCGCTCCGAGGCGGCGGAGATCGGTGGTGGTTCGTGCGCACAATGCGAGATGGAGGTTCGTCGAGTGGATCCGGGTGAAAACCTCGTTCTCGGCTTGTTGGCAAGACCGAGGATGGTGGCACTCTTTTGCGTCGTTACCTTCTTGAAGGCATTGGCGTGGAAAAGCTCCAGAACTCTATCCGCTACCTTTGGGGGAAACCCTAAATCAGTAGATCGAATGATGGTGAGCTCCGGTGTCATTTTTGTTGGGAAACGTTGCATGGAAAACAAAAAAATTCCACGCACACGCAAGATCTATCAAGGAGATGCATAACACGAGAGGGGAGACTGTGTCTACATACCCTCGTAGACCATAAGCGGAAGCGTTTAGTAACACGGTTGATGTAGTCGAATTTCTTCGCGCTCCAACCGATCAAGTATCAAACGTACGGCACCTCCGCGTTCAGCACACGTTCAGCTCGTTGACGTCCTCCGCCTTCTTGATCCAGCAAGACGGCAAGGTACTGGATGAGTTCCAGCAGCACGACGGCGCAGAGGCGATGATGGTGAAACTATCTCCGCAGGACTTCGCCTAACCACTACGAAAATATGACCGGGGTATAAACGGTGAAGGAGGGCACCACACACGGCTAAGCAATTGTCTGGGATGTGCTAGGCGCCCCCCTCCCACATAAATATAGGTGGGAGGGAGAGGGGAGAGGCCAAGGGGTGCCCCAAGTAGGTATGAATCCTACTTGGGCTTGCCCTAGGCCGCCCCCCTTTCCTTCTTTTGGTGCCAAGGGGAAGGAAGGGGGAGGTGGCACCCCCCCTTTCCTTTCTCCCACAAGGGGGGAAAGGCAGGAGGAGGTGGCGCCCCTCCCCTTTTCCTTCTTCTAGGGCCGACGGTCAGGGAGAGGACGCGCCAGCCCCTCCTTGGCCCATTAGGCCCATAGACCTCTCAGGGCTTCCCGGAACCCCTTCCGGTGATCCGATGACTATCCGGTGCACTCCGAAACTATTCCGGTGTCCGAATACCATCATCCTATATATCAATCTTTACCTCTCGACCATTTCGAGATTCCTCGTCATGCCCGTGATCTCATTAGGGACTCCGAACAACATTCGGTCACCAAATTATATAACTCATATAACATTATATCGTTAACGAACGTTAAGTGTGCGGACCCTACGGGTTCGAGAACTATGTAGACATGACCGAGACACCTCTCCGGTCAATAACCAATAGCGGAACCTGGATGCCCATATTGGCTCCTACATATTTGATAGGGACAATTGCATTTTTACCCCTAGTTGGTTCCTACCCACGGGTTTTGCCCTTATTTTTTGAGCTTGCTCAGTTTTGCCCTTACTTTTTAAGTCGTGGTCCCTCGAGTGCCCTTTGACTGTTTGACCAAACTTTGAAAATTCATAACTAATTCATATGAAATCAGAAAAATGAAAATAAGATATCAAAATGTTCAGATAAACATTACCTTTATGTGCATATCATTTGCATTCAGGAAAAAAGCACCCTTTAAACTCCCCAGGGTAATTAATGTTATTAACATTATTAAAAATAAAAAGGTATAAACAATTTTTTTTTCATGAATAAAAATTACATGCAAATGTAGGTGATGTTTTCTGAACATCCAGATATCTTATTTGCATTTTTCTGAGTTCGTACCATCTTGTTAAGAATGTTCTACCGACTTTGACCATTATTTGGAAACTTCATAACAAGTTGATACAAACTCAAGATTAGGCTCTTGCCACTTCTTATTCCATAGTCCATCGAATCTTCACCCAAAACTTGAGAACTTCACAACACAAACTTAACAGAAAACTCGTAAGCTCCGTTAGTATAAGAAACTAAATCACCACTTAGGTACTGTTGTGAACTCATTATAAATTCTTATTGGTGTAATATATACTGTATTACAAGTTCTCTATGGTTCATACCCTCCGATACTACTCATAGATTTATCAAAATAAGCAAACAACACATAGAAAACAGAATCTGTCAAAAACAGAATAGTCTGTAGTAATCTGTATCAAGCGTATAGTTATGGAACTCCAAAAATTGTGAAATAAATTTGTGGACCTGTGGAATTTGTCTAGTAATCATCTGAAAAAAGAATCAACAAAATAGCACTCTCCAGTAAAAAGTTGAAGCTAATCTCGTGAGCGCTAAAGTTTCTGTTTTTTACAGCATGATCATAAAGACTTCACCCAAGTCTTCCCAAAGGTTCTACTTGGCACGAACACTAATTAAAACATAAAACCACATATAAACAGAAGCTAGATGGATTATTTATTACTAAACATAACCAAAATCAAGAAACTAAAATAAAATTGGGTTGCCTCCCAACAAGCGCTATCGTTTAACGCCCCTAGCTAGGCATGATAATTTCAATGATGCTCACATAAAAGATAAGAATTGAAACATAAAGAGAGCATCACGAGGAATATGACTAGCACATTTAAGTCTAACCCACTTCCTATGCATAGGGATTTTGTGAGCAAACAACTTATGGGAACAAGAATCAACTTGCATAGGAAGGTAAAACAAGCATAACTTCAAGATTTTAAGCACATAGAGAGGAAACTTGTTATTATTGCAATTCCTACAAGCATATGTTCCTCTCTCATAATAATTTTCAGTAGCATCATGAATTAATTCAACAATATAACCATCACATAAAGCATTCTTTTCATGATGCACAAGCATAGAATTTTTATTACTCTCCACATAAGCAAATTTATTCTTATCAATAGTAGTGGGAGCAAACTCAACAAAATAACTATCATGTGAGGCATAATCCAATTAACAATTAAAATCATGATGAAAAGTTTCATGGTTATCTTTATTCTTTATAGCATACAAGTCATCACAATAATCATCATAGATAGCAACTTTATTCTCATAATCAATTGGAACCTCTTCCGAAATAGTGGATTCATCTCTAAATAAAGTCACCTATCCAAATCCACTTTCATCAATATAATCATCATAAATAGGAGGCATGCTTTCATCATAATAAATTTGCTCATTAAAACTTGGGGGACAAAAAATATCATCTTCATCAAACATAGCTTCCCCAAGCTTGTGGCTTTGCATATCATTAGCATCATGGGTATTCAAAGAATTCATACTAACAACATTGCAATCATGCTCATAATTCAAAGATTTAGTGCCAAACATTTTAATGCATTCTTCTTCTAACACTTTGGCACAATTTTCCTTCCCATCATAGTCACGAAAGATATTAAAAAGATGAAGCATATGAGGCACAATTTTCCATTTTTTTGTAGTTTTCTTTTATAAACTAAACTAGTGATAAAACAAGAAACTAAAAGATCCAATTGCAAGATCTAAAGATATACCTTCAAGCACTCACCTCCCCGGCAACGGCGCCAGAAAAGAGCTTGATGTCTACTACGCAACCTTCTCCTTGTAGACGTTGTTGGGCCTCCAAGTGCAGAGGTTTGTAGGACAGTAGCAAATTTCCCTCAAGTGGATGACCTAAGGTTTATCAATCCGTGGGAGGCGTAGGATGAAGATGGTCTCTCTCAAGCAACCCTGCAACCAAATAACAAAGAGTCTCTTGTGTCCCCAACACACCCAATACAATGGTAAATTTTATAGGTGCACTAGTTCGGTGAAGAGATGGTGATACAAGTGCAATATGGATGGTAGATATAGGTTTTTGTAATCTGAAATTATAAAAACAGCAAGGTAACTAATGATAAAGGTGAGCGTAAACGGTATTGCAATGCGATGAAACAAGGCCTAGGGTTCATACTTTCACTAGTGCAAGTTCTCTCAACAATAATAACATAATTGGATCATATAACTATCCCTCAACATGCAACAAAGAGTCACTCCAAAGCCACTAATAGCGGAGAACAAACGAAGAGATTATGGTAGGGTACGAAACCACCTCAAAGTTATCCTTTCTAATCGATCTATCATAGAGTTCATACTAGAATAACACCTTAAGACACAAATCAACCAAAACCCTAATGTCACCTAGATACTCCATTGTCACCTCAAGTATCCGTGGGTATGATTATACGATATGCATCACACAATCTCAGATTCATCTATTCAAACCAACACAAAGTACTTCAAAGAGTGCCCCAAAGTTTCTACCGGAGAGTCAAGACGAAAACGTGTGCCAACCCCTATGCATAGGTTCATGGGCGAAACCCGCAAGTTGATCACCAAAACATACATCAAGTCAATCACGTGATATCCCATTGTCACCATAGATACGCACGGCAAGACATACATCAAGTGTTCTCAAATCATTAAAGACTCAACCCGACAAGATAACTTCAAAGGGAAAACTCAATCCATTACAAGAGAGTAGAGGGGGAGAAACATCATAAGATCAAACTATAATAGCAAAGCTCGCGATACATCAAGATCGTATCACTTCAAGAACACGAGAGAGAGAGAGAGAGAGAGAGAGAGAGAGAGAGAGAGAGAGAGATCAAACACATAGCTACTGGTACATACCCTCAGCCCCGAGGGTGAACTACTCCCTCCTCGTCATGGAGAGCGCCGGGATGATGAAGATGGCCACCGGTGATGGATCCCCCCTCCGGCAGGGTGCCGAAATAGTGTCCCGATTGGTTTTCAGTGGCTACAGAGGCTTGCGGCAGTGGAACTCCCGATCTATTCTGTTCCCCGAAGGTTTTAGGGTATATGGATATATATAGGCGAAAGAAGTCGGTCAGGGGAGCCACGAGGGACCCACAAGGGTGGAGGGCGCGCCCGGGGGGGGGGGGGGGTGGGCGCGCCCCCTGCCTCGTGCCTTCCTCGTTGATCCCCTGACGTGCACTCCAAGTCTCCCAGATTGCTTTCTTTCCAAAAATAACTCTCCCGAAGGTTTCGTTCTGTTTGAACTCCGTTTGATATTCCTTTTCTTCGTAACACTGAAACAAGGGGAAAACAGGAACTGGCACTGGGCTCTAGGTTAATAGGTTAGTCCCAAAAATCATATAAAAGTGCTTAGTAAAGCCCATAAACATCCAAAATAGATAAGATAATAGCACTAAATATGGACTTGACTCTGAAATAGTAGCTTCTTTCTGTGAATCTTTTGCTACTCATGTTGATCTCTCTAAGGAGAAGTGGTTTAAATATCATCCTCCCATAGAAGTAAAAGTAGTTGCACCTATTAAAGTTGAAGAAAAGACTATCACTTATAATGATCCTATTGTTCCTACTGCTTATGTTGAGAAACCACCTTTCCCTGTTAGAATAAAGGATCATGCTAAAGCTTCAACTGTGGTTCGTAAAAGAAATATTAGAACTTATACACCTCCTGAGCAAGTTAAATTTGAACCTAATATTGCTATTGTTAAAGATCTCTTGGCTAATAATATTGATGGGCATGTTATTTATTTCTGTGATGAAACTGCTAGAATTGCTAAACCTTGTGCTAAAGATAAACACAGACCTGTGGTAGGCATGCCTGTTATTTCTGTTAAAATAGGAGATCATTGTTATCATGGCTTATGTGATATGGGTGCTAGTGCTAGTGCAATACCTATTGACTTATACAAAGAAATTATGCATGATATTGCACCTGCTGAGTTAGAAGATATTGATGTTACAATTAAGCTTGCCAATAGAGATACTATATCACCAATTGGGATTGTTAGAGATGTTGAAGTCTTGTGTGGGAAAACTAAATATCCTGTTGATTTTCTTGTTCTTGGTTCCCCACAAGATAGCTTTTGTCCCATTATATTTGGTAGACCCTTCTTGAACACTGTTAATTCTAAGATAGACTGCGAAAAGGATGTTGTTACTATTGGTCTAGGTGATATGTCTCATGAGTTTAATTTCTCTAAATTTCGTAGACAATACCGTGAAGAGGAATTGCCTAGTAAAGATGAAATTGTAGGTCTTGCTTCTATTGTCGTGCCTCCTAGTGATCCTTTAGAACAATATTTGCTAGACCATGAAAATGAGATGTTTATGAATGAAAGAAGGGAAATAGATGAAGTGTTCTTTAAACAAGGACCTATTCTGAAAAACAACTTGCCTATTGAAACCTTAGGGGATCCTCCTCCACCCAAGGGTGATCCCGTGTTTGAGCTTAAACCATTGCCTGATACTCTTAAATATGCTTATCTTGATGAAAAGAAGATATATCCTGTTATTATTAGTGCTAACCTTTCAGAGAAGGAGGAAGAAAAATTATTGAAAACTCTGAAGAAGCACCGTGCTGCTATTGGATATACTCTTGATGATCTTAAGGGCATTAGTCCCACTCTATGTCAACATAAAATAAATTTGGAGAAAGATGCCAAACCAGTTATAGATCATCAACGACGGCTGAATCCTAAGATGAAAGAAGTAGTAAGAAAGGAAATACTAAAGCTCCTTGAGGCAGGTATAATTTATCCCGTTGCTGATAGTGAGTGGGTAAGTCCCGTCCATTGTGTCCCTAAGAAGGGAGGTATTACTATTGTTCCTAATGATAAAGATGAATTGATCCTGCAAAGAATTATTACAGGTTATAGGATGGTAATCGATTTTCGTAAATTAAATAAGGCTACTAAAAAGATCATTACCCCTTACCTTTTATTGATCAAATGCTAGAAAGATTATCCAAACATACACATTTTTGCTTTCTAGATGGTTATTCTGGTTTCTCTCAAATACCTGTGTCAGCTGATGATCAAGCTGAGACTACTTTTACCTGCCCTTTCGGTACTTTTGCTTATAGACGTATGCCTTTTGGTTTATGTAATGCACTTGCTACCTTTCAAAGATGCATGATGGCTATATTCTCTGACTTTTGTGAAAAGATTTGTGAGGTTTTCATGGACGATTTCTTCATTTATGGATCCTCTTTTGATGATTGCTTGAGCAACCTTGACCGAGTTTTGCAGAGATGTGAAGAAACTAATCTTGTCTTGAATTGGGAAAAGTGCCACTTTATGGTTAATGAAGGCACTGTCTTGGGGCATAAAATTTCTGAAAGAGGCATTGAAGTGATAAAGCCAAAGTTGATGCTATTGAAAAGATGCCATGCCCCAAGGACGTCAAAGGTATAATAAGTTTCCTTGGTCATGCCGGTTTTTATAGGAGGTTCATTAAGGACTTCTCAAAAATCTCTCAGCCTCTGACTAATCTATTACAAAAAGGTATACCATTTGTCTTTGATGATGATTGTGTAGAAGCATTTGAAATACTTAAGAAATCATTGATTACTGCACCTATTGTTCAGCCACCTGATTGGAACTTACCTTTTGAAATTATGTGTGATGCTAGTAATTATGCTGTAGGTGTTGTTCTAGGGCAAAGAGTTGATAAGAAATTAAATGTTATTCAATATGCTACTAAAACTCTAGACAATGCCCACAGAAATTATGCTACTACTGAAAAAGAATTCTTAGCAGTTGTATTTGCTTGTGATAAGTTCAGACCTTATATTATAGATTCTAAAGTAACTATTCACACTTATCATGCTGCTATTAAATACCTTATGGAGAAGAAAGATGCTAAACCTAGACTTATTAGATGGGTTCTCTTGCTACAAGAATTTGATTTGCATATTATTGATAGAAAGGGAGTTGAGAACCCCGTTGCAGACAACTTGTCTAGGTTAGAAAATGTTCTTGATCACCCACTACCTATTGATGATAGCTTTCTTGATGAGCAATTAAATGTCATAAATGCTTCTTGTACTGCTCCATGGTATGCTGATTATGCTAATTACATTGTTGCTAAATTTATACCACCTATTTTCACATACCAACAAAAGAAAAAGTTTTTCTATGATTTGAGACATTACTTTTGGGATGACCCACATCTTTATAAAGAAGGAGTACATGGTGTTATTAGAAGTTGTGTACCTGAGCATGAACAGGAACAGATCCTACGCAAGTGTCACTCCGAAGCTTATGGATGACACCACACTGGAGACAGAACTGCACATAAGGTATTGCAATCCGGTTTTTATTGGCCTACTCTCTTCAAGGATGCTCGTAAGTTTGTCTTATCTTGTGATGAATGTCAAAGAATTGGCAATATTAGCAGACGTCAAGAACTGCCTATGAATTATTCACTTGTTATTGAACCATTTGATGTTTGGGGCTTTGATTATATGGGATCGTTTCCTGCCTCTAATGGGTATACACATATTCTAGTTGCCTTTGATTACGTTACTAAGTGGTTAGAAGCTATTCCAACTAGTAGTGCTGATCATAACACTTCTATCAAAATGCTTAAAGAAATTATTTTTCCGAGGTTTGGAGTCCCTAGATATTTAATGACTGATGGTGGTTCACACTTTATTCATGGTGCTTTCCGTAAAATGCTTGCTAAATATGATGTTAATCATAGAATTGCATCTCCTTATCACCCACAGTCTAGTGGTCAAGTAGAATTGAGTAACAGAGAGCTCAGATTAATTTTGCAAAAGACTGTTAATAGATCTAGAAAGAATTGGTCCAAGAAACTTGATGATGCATTATGGGCCTATAGAACTGCATATAAAAATCCTATGGGTATGTCTCCATATAAAATGGTTTATGAAAAAAAAGCATGTCACTTACCTCTCGAACTAGAACATAAGGCTTATTGGGCTATTAAAGAGCTCAATTATGATTTCAAACTTGCCGGTGAGAAGAGGTTATTTGACATTAGCTCACTTGATAAATGGATAACCCAAGCCTATGAAAATGCCAAGCTGTTTAAAGAAAAAGTCAAAAGATGGCATGACAAAAGAATACAAAAGCGTGAGTTTAATGTAGGTGATTATGTATTGCTATACAACTCTCGTTTAAGATTTTTTGCAGGAAAACTTCTCTCTAGATGGGAAGGTCCTTACGTTATCGAGGAGGTCTATCGTTCCGGTGCCATAAAAATCAACAACTTGGAAGGCACAAATTCGAAGGTGGTGAACGGTCAAAGAATCAAACATTATATCTCAGGTAATCCTATAAATGTTGAAACCAATGTTATTGAAATCGTGAACCCAGAGGAATACATAAGAGAAACCTTCCAGAATGTTTCAGACTCCGAAAAGGAATAGGTATGTGGTACGGTAAGTAAACCGACTCCAAAACAGTTCTAATGGCAATTTTTTTCGTTTTGGAATATATAGAAAAATAGAAAAATAAGCAGTCCGGGAAGGACACGAGGGCTCCACGAGGGTGGAGGGCGCGCCTCCCTGCCTCGTGGGCACCTTGTGCGCTTTCCGGACTCCGTTTTCTTGCACATTACGTATTTTGGTCGGTAAAAATTCATTATATAATCTCCCGAAGGTTTTGACTCCTGTATCACGCAAATATCTTCTGTTCTTGTTTCGAGCTGTTGCTGCTGCAGATTAGAGCAAGATGTCTTCTCAAGAGTCAGTCGGGGAGAGCCGGGTGTCTAATCCGGCATCAAGACCAAGGACAAACAGCGATGCTAACCACTTTGGGCCGGCAACGGAGGAAGAGATGGAGGCTAATTTGAAGAGGATAGATGCCATGGAGGAGGATCAAGAAGTCACTTCTCGCTTCCAAGCTAGATTCATGACGGGAGAACTACAGAGCTCGGCTATTCCAAACTCGGTTATCCCTTCCAATGTTAGATTTCTTTCTTATGAAAATATGAAGAAGAGTGTCACTTGTTCTCCCGCAGCTATGCAATAGCCTTGGGTGCAAGGAGCTTTAGCCGTTACGGGGAAGCTTCGTAAGGAGATAATGGATCTCAAGCAGCAACTCAATAAGCTCGAGGAAGAGAATCGTATCCTAAGGGGCATCATCGCCAAGAATATCACATCACCATCCCCGAAGAAGGAGACATAATCACATGGGTATGGGCACTCCCCTTGGCAACTGCCAAGCTTGGGGGAGGTGCCCCGGTATCATATCACCATCACACTCCTATCTTTACCGTTTTTCTTAGTTCGATCCTTTTAGTAAAATCTTGATCTAGTAGAATAAAGTTTTTGGTATGATCTAGTTTTGAGTTTTGCTTTATGATCCCTTTATGTAATCGAGTTCGTGAGCTATATAATAAAGATTAGTGTTGAGTTAAGGGCTTGATTATTTTGCTATGATCTTGAGTGAATAAAAGAAAAGAGAAAAGAAAAAAAGAGATCATATTGATCTTATGGAGAGTAATGACTTCACATAGAGAGAGTATGATGATTAAAAGTTGTTGAGAGTTGACAAACATAGCTTTGGTCATCGTTGCAATTAATAGGAAGTAATAAATAAAGAGAGGTTTCACATATAAATATACTATCTTGGACAACTTTTATGATTGTGAGCACTCATTAAAATATGACATGCTAAAGAGTTGATGTTGGACAAGGAAGACAACGTAATGGGTTATGTTTTCTTATATCTGAAATAAAGTATATTGTCATGGATCATCCAACATGTTGAGTTTGCCTTTCCCCCTCATGCTAGCCAAATTCTTTGCACCAAGTAGAGATACTACTTGTGCTTCCAAATATCCTTAAACCCAGTTTTGCCATGAGAGTCCACCATATCTACCTATGGATTGAGTAAGATCCTTCAAGTAAGTTGTCATCGGTGCAAGCAATAAAAATTGCTCTCTAAATATGTATGATTGATTAGTGTGGAGGAAATAAGCTTTATACGATCTTGTGATGTGGAAGAAATAAAAGCGACGGACTGCATAATAAAGGTTCATAGCACAAGTGGCAATATAAAGTGACGTTCTTCCGCATTAAGATTTTGTGCATCCAACCATCAAAGCGCATGGCAACCTCTGCTTCCCTCTGCGAAGGGCCTATCTTTTACTTTTATCTTCTACCTTATACAAGAATCATGGTGATCCTCACCTTTCCTTTTTACATTTTATCCTTTGGCAAGCACAGTGTGTTGGAAAGATATATATATATATATATATATATATATATATATATATATATATATATATATATATATATATATATATATATATAATTGGATGTAAGTTGACATGAACTATTATTGTTGACATTACCCTTGAGGTAAAAGGTTGGGAGGCAAAACTATAAGCCCCTATCTTTCTCTGTGTCCGATTAAAACTGCGTAACCACAAGTATTACGTGAGTGTTAGCAATTGTGAAAGACTAAATGATAGTTGAGTATGTGGACTTGCTGAAAAGCTATGACATAGACTCTTTCTGATGTTATGATAAATTGCAATTGCTTCAATGACTGAGATTATAGGTTGTTAGTTCTCAATAAAGTTTCCGATTCATACTTTGCACTGTGAATAGATTATTACTTGAGCATAAGAAGTCATATGACATTATCCATATATGTTGCTGTTATGAGAATAATCATGATGCCCTCATGTCCGTATTTTATTTTATCGACACCTCTACCTCTAAACATGTGGACATATTTATCATTATCGGCTTCTGCTTGAGGACAAGCGAGGTCTAAGCTTGGGGGAGTTGATACGTCCATTTTGCATCATGCTTTTATATCGATATTTATTGGATTATGGGCCGTTATTACACATTATGTCGCAATACTTATGCCTATTCTCTCTTATTTACAAGGTCACATAAGAAGGGAGAATGTCGGCAGCTGGAGTTTTGGGCTGGAAAAGGAGCAAATATTAGAGACCTATTCTGCATAACTCCAAAAGACCTGAAACTCCACGAAAGTTATTTTTGGAAATAATAAAAATTATTGAGCGAAAGAAATACCAGAGGGGGCCCACACCCTGGCCACGAGTGTGGGGGGGCGCGCCCCCTGCCTCGTGGGCCCCTTGGTGGCCCTCCGGTGCCCATCTTCTGCTATATGAAGTCTTTCGTGCGAAGAAAAATCATAAGCAAGCTTTCTGGACGAGACTCCCCCACCACGAGGCGGAACCAATCTAGGGCTCTGGCAGAGCTATTCTGCCGGGGACACTTCCCTTCGGGAGGGGGAAATCATCGCCATCGTCATCACCAACGCTCCTCTCATCGGGAGGGGGCCAATCTCCATCAACATCTTCACCAGCACCATCTCCTCTCAAACCCTAGTTCATCTCTTGTATCCAATTCTTGTCTCTAAGTCTGACATTGGTACCTGTAGGTTGCTAGTAGTGTTGATTACTCCTTGTAGTTGATGCTAGTTGGTTTATTTGGTGGAAGATCATATGTTCAGATCATATATGCATATTAGTACTCCTCTGATTATGAACATGAATATGCTTTGTGAGTAGTTACGTTTGTTCCTGAGGACATGGGAGAAGTCTTGCTATTAGTAGTCATGTGAATTTGGTATTCGTTCGATATTTTGATGAGATGTATGTTGTCTCTCCTCTAGTGGTGTTATGTGAACGTCGACTACATGACACTTCACCATTATTAGGGCCTAGAGGAAGGCATTGGGAAGTAATAAGTAGATGATGGGTTGCTAGAGTGATAGAAGCTTAAAACCTAGTTTATGTGTTGCTTCGTAAGGGGCTGATTTGGATCCATATGTTTCATGCTATGGTTAGGTTTACCTTAATACTTCTTTTGTAGTTGCGGATGAGGGAGTCCTGGATTAGGGGGTCCTCGGACAGCCGGACTATATACTTTGGCCGGACTATTGGACTATCAAGATACAAGATTGAAGACTTTGTCCCGTGTCTGGGTGGGACTCTCCTTTGCATGGAAGGCAAGCTTGGCAATTCGGATATGTAGATCTCCTCCCTTGTAACCTACTTTGTGTAACCCTAGCCCCCTCCGGTGTCTATATAAACCGGAGGGTTTAGTCCGTAGGACAAGAACAATCATAATCATAGGCTAGCTTCTAGGATTTAGCCTCTACGATCTCGTGGTAGATCAACTCTTGTAATACTCATATCATCAAGATCAATCAAGTAGGAAGTAGGGTATTACCTCCATCGATAGGGCCCGAACCTGGGTAAACATTGTGTCCCCCGCCTCCTGTTACCATCCGTCTTAGACGCACAGTTCGGGACCCCCTACCTGAGATCCGCCGGTTTTGACACCGACATTGGTGCTTTCATTGAGAGTTCCACTGTGGCGTCACCATAAGGCTTGATGGCTCCTTCGATCATCGACAACGATGCGATCCAAGGTGAGGTTTTTCTCCCCGGATAGATCTTTGTATTCGGCGGCTTCGCACTGCGGGCCAACTCGCTTGGCCATCTGGAGCAGATCGAGAGCTACGCCCCTGGTCGTCAAGTCAGGTCTGGAAGTTTAAACTATACCACCGACATCCGCGGAGACTTGATCTTTGACAGATTCGAGCCCATGTCAGGTGCGCCGCACAGTCACGACGGCCATGATTTAGCTATGCAGCCGGACAGTGTTCGGGAGATCACCCCTGTGGCAACTCCGGCCCTCGATCCGGAGCAGATCGCGCCGTCCTAGGACGGGTGGATGGACCCCGCCACGGAGGCCGCACACTCAGCGGCGATAGAGCCGAATACTGACTTCACCTCCTATGAGACCTGTGTTGCCGGACCCTTGGATTCGTCCCCGGCCACGGGCTCTGAACCGCCTGCTTCCGTGCCTATCGAATCTGATTGGGCGCCGATTATGGAGTTTTCCTCCTCGGATATCTTTCAGCACTCGCCCCTGGGCGATGTGCTGAATTCATTAAGGTCTTTGTCCTTGTCGGAAGGCCCTTGGCCAAACTATGTCCGGCTTGAGTGGGAAGCGGACGACGAAGAAATTTGTTCCCCACCCACCACTCACTTAATAGCCACTGTCAGCGACTTAACCGACATGCTTGATTTCGGCTCCGAAGATGACGGTATGGACGACGATGTAGGAGAAGAACAGGAACCACCGCCCATAGGGCGCTGGACTGCCACCTCATCATACGATATATACATGGTGGACACCCCCAAAGAAAGCGATGGCAATAAGGCAACAGAGGATAATCCCCTCGAGAAGCAATCTAAGCACCGGCGTCAATGGCGCCGTTAAACCCCACCATAGCAAAAGCGGCGATACCGGCACAAGAGACAATAACGTTGTGGATAGTGCCGAAGACGAAGACAATCCCCTCCAGCCAGGCCTCGAGCGAGAGGATGGGCAAGCTAGCCCTAAGGAATAGGCAGCAAACGGAGAATCAGAGGATGACAATTACATGCCTCTCTCCGAAGGCAAGGTGAGCCTCGGTGACGAAGAATTTATCGTGCCTGAGGATCCCGCCGAACAGGAGCGCTTCAAGCGCCAGCTTATAGCCACAACAAAAAGCCTGAAGAAAAAGCAACATCAGCTTCAAGCTGACCAAGATCTGCTAGCGGATAGATGGACTGAGGTCCTGGTGGCCGAGGAATACAAACTCGAGCGCCCAACCAAAAATTACCCAAAGCGCAGATTGCTACCCCAACTCGAGGAAGAAGCATTAAAGCCTACACTTCCAGCGTATGATGCGTCTGACCGGCCACCTCGTGGCCGAGACAAAGCGGCATGTCAGGCCGAAGTCCAGCCCGCACCCCGTCGCCAGTTAAACAAAAATACCAAGGCCCGGGGTAACACGCAGGACCTGCGAGACGTATTGGAAAACAAAGCAGGACATGCAAGATCGATCTACGGATCACGGGGGCTCGCCCCAACGCGCGACGACGACCGTCACGCCGGATATACTAAAAGCAAATCCGGCTGGGCCGAATACAACAGACAAGACTCGTATGAACTGTGTCGTGATATAGCCCGGCACAAAGGCGCCGCACACCCCCTATGCTTCACTGATGAAGTAATGGATCACGAATTCCCAGAAGGTTTTAAACCCGTGAACATTGAATCATATGATGGTACAACAGACCCCGCGGTATGGATTGAAGATTTCCTCCTCCACATCCACATGGCTCGCGGTGACGATCTACATGCCATCAAGTACCTCCCATTAAAACTCAAAGGACCTGCTCGGCATTGGCTCAATAGCCTGCCGGCAAACTCCTTTGGCAGTTGGGAGAATTTGGAGGACGCATTCCTTGAAAACTTCCAGGGCACTTATGTGCGACCACCGGATGCTGATGACTTGAGTCACATAACCCAACAGCCAGGGGAATCAGCCAGGAAATTCTGGACTCGGTGTCGGATTTCGAGTTCCGGCAGACCCTTAAGGTTCGAACTCTAGGGTGTGCGCGGAGATTATGCCCTCTACCTCTCCGTCTCGCAAGGATCTAAACTACCAAAGGAACAACACAAAAGACACAGAGTTTATACTGGTTCGGACCACCGATGTGGTGTAATACCCTACTCCAGTGTGGTGTGGTGGATTGACTCTTGGGCTGGTGATGAAGAACAATACAGGGAAGAACAGCCTCGCGAGGGTCTGTCCTTGGCTAGGGGGGCGAACTACTTGGAGGAGTTCGGCCGCCCTTCTCTCTCTCTTTGCTTGCTCTGATTCTAAGTTCTGCTGGCCCGATCGCTCGATGCTCGGTTTCCCCTCTCTACCCTGGGGGTGGCTAGTCCTATTTATAGGCAAAGGCCCTGGGCCTCTTCCCAAATATTGAGCGGGAAGGGCGCCAACAATTGGCCAATTCGAAGGGGAACATCTGGTACATTTATCCTGACTAAAGTTGGTCCTCGACTGCCAAAGGCCCTGTGGTGACGCAGTTCTGGGCTCCACGATGACCTCCTTCCCACCGTTGGACTGGTCTTGGTCTCGTTGCACCGAAATGGATGCCTTTGCTTGATCCTCTCGCCTGCGCTTGCCCCCTTTGCACCAAAGAGGAAAGGGAGGACACTGCGCGGGCTGGCGCCCGCCTGGCGCCCTTGGTCGTCATGGCTTGCGTCATGGGCACCTCGCGAGGTACCCCGCCTTGATCTCTCCGCCTCCTCGTGAGCCAGCCTGACGAGGCCGTGCCTGAGGAAGTGCTGTGTCGTCCGCCCCGCGAGGCTTGGCCCCTCGCGAGGGTCTTGGGTCTTGTGTTGATGAAGTTGGGCCGTGCTGAGCCCCCTTGAGCCACGCCGCGGGCCGCAGGCAGGCAAGTCTGGGGACCCCCGTTCCCAGAACGCCGACAGTAGCCCCCGGGCCCAAGGCGCGCCCGGACTTGGCCGTGCCGAGAGGCGAAAGGGCAAGGGTGAAGCGCCGCGGGCCCTAACAGCCTGCGGCCTTGGGCGCCGCGTGGCGGTTGATTGGACGCGAGTGCTTTAGCAACCGCGCGGGTTACTAAAGGTGCAGCGCCCGTCCAGGCTTTGCTCTTCTCTTTCTCCGGTTGCTGCTCGGATCCCCTTTCTTGCGCCTCTCCTTCCTTCCTCCTAACTCCCAGATCTGCTCTTCTCGTGTGACCTAGGAAGTCATGGCGCCTTGTCAGCCCCCGACCGAAGCTTGGTTTTCGCCTGCCCTGGACTCGCCGAACGTGTCGGAGGCGAGCCTTGCCCAGCTGCGTCGGATGGCGGCGGCGCGCGGCGTCGACGGGGCGCGGGTGTTCAAGGTCGGCTCCGCCACCCCTGAGGGCCGAGGGAGCACCTTCTACCCTCTCTTCGTAAGCTCCATCACTGCTGGCCTGGTGCCTCCTTTTTCCGAGTTCTACCTCTCTGTCCTCCGCCATTACGACTTACAAGCTCTGCATCTCCACCCCAACTCCATCCTTCTCCTGGCGATCTTCGCCTACTACTTCGAGGCTCTTGTGGGGGTACAACCCTCAGTGGCCTTGCTGCACCACTACTTCTACCTCCGGGTCACCCGCGGTTCCCCTTCCGCATGCGTGAGTTTCATTGCGGGTGGCGGCGCCATTGCCATCTCGAATCCCGGGAAGAGGATTGAGGGCTTCAGGAGCAAGTGGGTCTTGGTGGATGCCGGGCGCATCCACCCTCGGCTGATCCTACCCATGGAGCAGCCCGTGAGTTCCGGCGACTGGTCCCGGGTGGAGCTTATGGACCCCCGCGCGAAGCCGGTTCTGGAGAAGATGGACGCGGACCTGAAGCCTGCCAGCATGGCGGCGACGAAGCTGACCGGCGCATCGCTGCTGAGGGAGTTCCTGGAGCACCAACTGGCTCCGCTTCGGCAGTACTCACCTCCGATGTGGAGGCCTCATCCGAGCCCCGCGGCTGTGGGCGACGAGGATTTGACCGCGGTTCTCCAATCTCTGGTCGGGGGCGAGGTGGCAAGGTTGGAGGGCGCACCCACGCCCTTGTTCCTTCGCGACGACTGGAAGCAGGTAGTGGATTCCATGCCCGTGTTCAACGGGGACGGGCCCGTGCCCGTGGTGGCTCCCGAGGGACTGGTGGACGTGTCCTCCGGCGACTCCAGCGGAGAGGGGGTGAGGAGGAGCGGGGAGAGGGCCCTGACTCTGAGGCAACTGACGGGGAGTCTAGGGCTCCCCTTCCCCGGCACAAGTCCCGCACTCTCCGCCTCTCGTTGAGCGATGATGATGAGGGTGATGACGTGCTGGGTAGCGGGAGCTCGCCTCCGATCCCGAAGAAGGACAGGACCGGGCTGATCCCCCGCGGGTCCGCCCCGGCTCCGGGGCGATCCGCGGACGCTCCTTCTGCTCCTGAGGTTGACCCCTCCAGCCGGCTCTCAGGCTTCAAGTATGGCCGGAGGCTGCTTGAGTCCTCCGGCGACGACCCGTAAGTGCTTGATCCTTTATCTCTTTGTTCCTTGTTCCGCCGCTGAGGCCTGATGTTCGCTCCTCTTGGATAGGCTGGCGCCCACGGTGAAGAAACCGAAGGGGGCTCCCGAGGCCCCATCCGCGACAACGCCTCCGCCTGCAGGTGAGGGTGATCGTGAGGCACGGGCTTCTCCTGCCCGCTCATCCTTGCGTTGCCTGGCTGAGCTGGCTGGGGAGAGCCCAGCCCCCATGGCCCAAGTGACTCCCGAGGTGCTCCTGCCTGCTGTCGCCACCACGGCCGTCGGGGCGCAGCAGACTCCGCCTCAGGACGCTATGGTCTCGCCGCCGCTACCTTCTCCTCCCGTTCCACCGACCGCTGCTCCCCCAACTCCTCCTGCTGCCTTGGAGTGAGCCGATGCTTCTCCGTCTTCTTCTGCCGTCCTCGAGCGTGCCGTTGCTGAACTGGACCGGCTGCGGCAGGATCTTCTTGGCGCCGACCCTCGCCTGGTGGCCGGGCGCCTGGAGCTGGCTTCGGGGTGGATCCGCTCCGACGCCTCGATTCGGGCGGCGCTGGTTCAGGCCTCGATGGCCTACGACGGAGAGAGGAAGGCCACCCTCGAGGCGAAGACTGCCCGAGATGCGGCCCTGGGAGAGGTGGTTGGAGTCCGTGGTCGCTGCAAGGAGCTGGAGGACAAACTGCAAGGCCTGCGAGACCAGCTCGCGAAGGAGGTCCTCCTGCGCCGAGAGCAGGAAGAAGGCATGAAGGCTCGCGAGGCGGCCCTCGAGGACCGGGAGGCCAAGCTCAAGAAACGCCGCGACCGCCTAAACGCGCTGAAGAAGGAGCTGGAGGCGGCGAAGGCCGAGCTGGACGCCAAGGCCCGGGTCCTTGCCGAGGATCGCGTGGCCTTCGCGGGCATGGAGAAGGATGCTCGCGCTTCGCTGAAGACACTTTATGAGAGCGGCCTGGAGAGCCCGCTGACCGGTGACGAGGACGGCCCCGCCAAGCTGCTTCCTTTCCTTGTTCACGCCCTTGGGGATGTCGCCGTTGGCCTTGGCCCCACGGCTGAGGCCGAGGCGCGTGTCTTGTCTTCTGCTGCGCTGAGGCGGGTCTTCGCCCACATCTACCTCTGCGATCCCAGCGCCGACCTCAACAGCCTGCTGGAGCCGGTGAGCGGCGAGGGTGCTGCCGCCGCTGTCGAAGCCATGAAGGGGCGAGCGGAGGCGCTGCTGGGGAAGTTCCGGGCCTTCAGCACCAAGCCGAAGCAAGGCGCTGCTGGTCCTGCTGCTCCGCGAGGCGAAGCCACTCCGTGCTGCTCCACCGCCAACAAGTGACTCCGCTACTGCTCCTGTTCTTCTTTTAGTTCCTGCACATGCACCACGCCTCGGGGAGGCATTTAAACTTGCGTTTGGTACTGAGGCGACAGTATGGACTGTACTATTTTGCTTTTAATTTCCTTGAATTTTATGCTTTTCTTCCCTACTTGCTTGCGTTCTACGCCGGCAGAGCCCGGCCCCGCGCGTACCTCACCCAGCATTAGCCCTGACCGGAAACCAGGACGAGACCAAAGGAGCGAGGGGCTACGGGACAAGTTAGGCTCTTGAGTCGCGATGCTCAGGAGTCCCCCTTGGCACACGAACAACAAGTAGGGAAGCGTGATGTAGGTGTATCTTCCGTTCTATGTCTACAGAGCCCGACTCCACGCGTACCTCACCCAGCATAGCCTTTCGGAACTAAGGAGTGAGGGGCTATGGAGCCAGTTAGGCTCCTGAGTCGCGATGCTCAGGAGTCCCCCTTGACGCGCAAACAGCGGGCGATGAGGTGAGATGCAAGCGAGACTACCGTTCTACGTCTGTAGAGCCCGGCCCCGCGCGTACCTCACCCAGCATAGCCTTTCGGAACTAAGGAGTGAGGGGCTACGAGACCAGTTAGGCCCCTGAGTCGCGATGCTCGGGGTTCCCCCTTGACGCTCAAACGGTCTTCATACCTTGGCTCCGCTCGGGGAGAGACGCGCGACGAGCCAGGCCCGAGGGGCCTGGCTAGGCGGCGTACGTCTGGGCGTGACCCAGGTGTAGCCCCCGTGCCTAGCCCCCTCGCACGGCGCTCCCGAGGGGAGGCGTTGCGATGAGGCTAGCCACTGAGCTCTGGGCTCCCTGAGGTTAACGCGGCCCGGAGGCCACCCTCAGTTGTTTATCACCAGCGCGGAGCATAGCGCTTCCGTATGTGTACGGGCATAGCCGCTCCTCGGCAGTGTCGTCAGCCAGCGCGGAGCATGGTGCTTCCACTGGTACGTGGGAGGGGGCTCTGCTCCGGGAGGAGCCCCCGGGGCGTGTACAGCCCCACCCTGACACGTGGCCGGCACGGTAGGGCTAGGTGAGGTGTATCTGGGCACCCGTGAGCCAGCGCGGGACTCACGGGGCCCTACCTTAGGCGGGTTGCGCCTGGCACTGGGCCGTATCTTGAGACTTGTTCCTGCAAATTGGGTTAGATGTCGGCACTCTACATCCTCGGGTCCCGGCCGTCGAGCTTGTCTCAGCCGTCGCTGGTATGCCAGGTCGTGATGCCATGGACAAGGCCAGAGGGTGAGGGCTGGAGAGCCAGTAAGAGCCCTGAGTCGCGATACTCAGGTACCCCCCTTTAACGTGCAAGTGGTCGACATGGAGAAGGAGAGGTGCCGTGGACAGGCATCAAGTAATCAAGCATGATAGACGAAAGCATAGCTGGAAATGAACGCAAGGGAGATACACGCCACTGGGCCTGGCCTGAGCGGCTTGGGGATGATGCAGCCCGAGGGGCGCCGCCAACAAAGCAAGCTAATGACCGAAAAGTAAAAAAGGGATACACGCCGCAGGGACGGACCCACGCGGCCTGGGAATGAAGCAGCCCTGGGGGGGGGCGTTCCCAGCTGGAAATGAAGCTTGAAGGACGTCACCTGAAGATGCCGAGGATGAAGTGGTGTTGGTGCAGCAGACTCGGTGGGCTGCGGAAGCCGATCCTCACGAGCCCCCAGGCCCAGGGGCCTAAGGAGGCTCCGGAGGTGCTGGTGGCTCCTCGCGAATCGTCTCCATCTCCGCCAGGACCGTGGAACGCCTGTCTTCCTGAGTCTCCATGATGCCCCTCATGAGGCGCTGGTATGCAGCAGCCACGCTCGGCAAGCCGTAAGGCATGCGAACATAGCTGTGGGGTGGACCTCCGCGACGCCCCACTTGCGAGGGCCAGAGGCGCTCCATCGTGGCGACCCGATTGAGCCCTGGTACGTCGATGCAGACGCACAGCCCACCATCCTCGCCTGGATGGGGAGCCATAGCTGGTAGACGGTGGCAACCTCTCATGACTCTTGACTCCTGCAGTTCTCGAACGGCCTTGTTAACGAACTCCTGCTGGTCTGACCTTCCTTGCCCTGCTCCTTCTTGTGGGAAACGTGCTTCGAGGCACGCCTCCACATGGTGCCCAAGCGCCTCCCTCGTGACCCTGACCAGGTCGGTGGCCCTCCAGGTGAGAGCCCCCGAGCCCTGCCTGAGGAGGGCACCGGGCGTGCTTTCCTATGCGACGGAAGGAGGGTCCCCTTGGGCAGACGCGGGCCCTGAGGGGCTTGCCTCCCGAGGGGCTAAGCCTGACGATGTCTTCTTCTTCTTGGGGGTGATCTCGGGAAGCCTCCTGCTTCCACGATCTGGGTCTTCTAGTGAGGCGGCCTGAAAGGTTCGCTCCAGGGAACACACTGCATCCTTCTCTTCACACGGCACCGTGATGACTCCGCCACTTCCTGGCATCTTGAGGACGTTGTAACCATGATGACTCACAGCCATGAACTTGGCCAGCGCTGGGTACCCGAGGATGGCGTTGTACGGCAGGCGGATGTGAGCGACGTCGAAGTCGATGAGCTCTGTGCGGTAGTTGTTATGGGCTCCGAAGGTGACAGGGAGGCGGACCTGCCCGATCGGGATCGTGGAACCGTCGGTGACTCCTGAGTAGGGCTTGGTCGGCTGAAGCTGGTCGTAGGGCACTTGAAGATTGTTGAATGTTTCCACGGACAGGACGTTGAGCCCTGCTCCACCATCGATGAGGGTCCTGGTGACCAGTACGTTGCTGATGACTGGGGAGCAAAGCATCGGGAGGACCCTGGCTGTGGCCGAGCACTTGAGCTAATCCACTGAGCTGAACGTGATGGCGCACGCCGACCACTTGAGAGGGCGTGTAGCTTTGAGCCTGGGGAGGACTGCATTCACTTCGCGGGCAAACTTCTTGAAGATGCATTGGGAGGCTGGGGCTTGAGCTCCGCCCAGGATGCATGCGATTGCGCGTGGCTCCTGGAAGCCCCCAGCCCCCTCGTCCTGGTGACGGTCCTCGTTCCTTCTTGGCTGCGGCGACAGTGGAGGGAGGCTTGCGTTGCCCTGCAGGCGATCCTCACGAGGCTGATCCCGCCAGTCCCCCTCACGAGGCAAGTCTCGCCAGCGGTCCTCGCGAGGTTGATCGCGCCACCCTTGGCGCGGGCCGCGGTCTTCCCAGCGTCCTGGGTTCCTTCCTCCTCCTCGGCCGTAGCCCCGGTCGGCACGGTCAGGACGACGGCCGATCCTTCCTTCTCGTACTGCACGGAGTTCTTGGCATTCGTTGGTGTTGTGGGTGTGGAGGTCGTGGTACACACAGTACCGACTGCCCCTGGAAGATTCAGGCAGATCCTTGCCCCGCTTGGTGTCTGGTTCTGCTGCGAGCACGGCAGCCCCCTTGCGCTTCACGTCCTTGGCCTTGGGTTTCTTCTCTTCTGGGTCTGCGGCAGGCAGCTCGAGGAGGAAGAGACGCCCCTCCTCAGCCCTGGCGCACTTGGTCGCCAAGTTGAACAGCTCCAGGGAGGTGCACAGGTCTTCATGCATCGCCAGCTCCTCCTTCATCTTGACGTCACGCACGTCATCGGAGAAGGCCGAGATGATGGCTTCCTTAGACACCCTGGGGATCTTGAGGCACGCACTGTTGAAGCGCTGGATGTACTTTTGCAGGGTCTCTCCGGGTTGCTGCTTGATGCGGCGCATGTCGCTCACGGCAGGCGGCCGATCACGAGTACCTTGGAAGTTGGCGATAAAGCGGGTGCGCATCTGGTCCCAGGAAGAGATCGTGCCTGGGGCCAGGTTCAGAAGCCAGGTGCGAGCTCCTTTCTTGAGTGCCATGGGGAACCAGTTCGCCATGACTTTTTCGTCTCCACTGGCAGCTTTGATGCCCATCTCATAGAGCTGGAGGAACTCTGCAGGGTCGGTCGTGCCGTCGTAGCGAGGAGGCAGGTCTGGCTTGAACTTGCTGGGCCAGGCGACGCTACGCAGCTCGGTGGTGTAGGCGCGGCAGCCTGCGGTGGCCACGGGAGGCTTTGGTTGAGGGAGAGCTTGGCCTTGCGGGTCCCCATGCGCTGCAGCTGGGAGCAATGCGGGGTCTTGACGTGCCGGAGCCGGAGCAGGGTCACGGCGCACCGGAGCAGGAAGCGCCCGGGCAGCCTCTTGCGGTCAAGGGACTTCTTGGCAGCTCCATTCTTGCTGGGCTGGCACCTGACGGAGCGGGTTCTGCCCAGGGGCCACGCGCCTTGGCGCCACAGCGTCTTGGGGAGGAGGCGGCTGGTACGCCCCCGGAGCTTCATTGCCAGCACGTGGCGGGGTGCGGCGCAGCGGAGCGGACGGCGCAGGAGAGCCCCCTGTGGTGCGGACGAGCTCGGCGACGCGGTCGAGCCACTCTTCGTAGACGTCGTCGACGGGACGGTAGCGCAGGAGCTCGTTTGCTGCGATGAGCGTAGCTCGAGCCTCCAAGGGTGCGCGAAGCGCGCGGGACGAAGAGCCAGCTGGTGCGAGTGATGGAGTAGCGGTGCGGCCGTCTTGCCGCACGGACGGGTGCTGAGACGACGCTTGCTGCTCGTTCCCCGCCGGGCCGGTGGCGGCGTTGACGGCGGGCGACGGGGAACGACGAGGACGTCCACCGACGGGGGCCGTCTGGGCAACGCGGGAAGCAATGGCGGCCCGGCGCTCGGCACGGGCCCGACGAGCGTCAGACATGGACGCGATGGTCGACGGAGAGCGGAGCGGTGGAAGACAAATTCCGGCACACCCCTACCTGGCGCGCCAAATGTCGGATTTCGGGTTCCGGCAGACCCTTAAGGTTCGAACTCTGGGGTGTGCCCGGAGATTATGCCCTTTACCTCTCCGTCTCGCAAGGATCTAAACTACCAAAGGAACAACACAAAAGACACAGAGTTTATACTGGTTCGGGCCACCGATGTGGTGTAATACCCTACTCCAGTGTAGTGTGGTGGATTGCCTCTTGGGCTGGTGATGAAGAACAATACAGGGAAGAACGGCCTCGCGAGGGTCTGTCCTTGGCTAGGGGGGTGAACTACTTGGAGGAGTTCGGCCGCCCTTCTCTCTCTCTTTGCTTGCTCTGATTCTAAGTTCTGCTGGCCCGATCGCTCGATGCTCGGTTTCCCCTCTCTACCCTGGGGGTGGCTAGTCCTATTTATAGGCAAAGGCCCTAACCCTCTTCCCAAATATTGAGTGGGAAGGGCGCCAACAATTGGCCAATTCGAAGGGGAACATCTGGTACACTTATCCTGACTAAAGTTGGTCCTCGACTGCCAAAGGCCCTGTGGTGACGCAGTTCTGGGCTCCACGATGACCTCCTTCCCACCATTGGACTGGTCTTGGTCTTGTTGCACCGAAATGGATGCCTTTGCTTGATCCTCTCGCCTGCGCTTGCCCCCTTTGCACCAAAGAGGAAAGGGAGGACACTGCGCGGGCTGGCGCCCGCCTGGCGCCCTTGGTCGTCATGGCTTGCGTCATGGGCACCTCGCGAGGTACCCCGCCTTGATCTCTCCGCCTCCTCGTGAGCCGGCCTAACGAGGCCGTGCCTGAGGAAGTGCTGTGTCGTCCGCCCCGCGAGGCTTGGCCCCTCGCGAGGGTCTTGGGTCTTGTGTTGATGAAGTTGGGCCGTGCTGAGCCCCCTTGAGCCACGCCGCGGGCCGCAGGCAGGCAAGTCTGGGGACCCCCGTTCCCAGAATGCCGACACTCGGTTCCTAACTAAAAAGAACCAAATTGTCGACTGTCCGGATGCCGATGCCTTAGTGGCACTTAAGCATAACATCCGCGATGAGTGGCTCGCCCGACACCTCGGCCAAGAAAAGCCGAAGTCCATGGCAGCCCTCATGACACTCATGACCGCTTTTGTGCGGACGAGGATAGCTGGCTGGCTCGCATCAACAACACATCAAGAAACCCTGGCAATTCAGATGCCAAAGATAGCGACGGCAGGCCACATCGCAACAGACACAAGCGCCGCAACAACAGCGACAACGCCGAAGACACGACAGTTAATGACGGATTCAGTGGCTCTAAATATGGTCAGCGGAAAAAGCCATTCAAAAGAAGCAATCTGGGCCCATCCAGCTTGGACCGCATACTCGATCGTTCCTGTCAAATTCACGGCACCCCGATAAACCAGCCAACCACACCAACAGAGAATGTTGGGTGTTCAAACAGGCCGGCAAGTTGAATGCCAAAAACAAGGAAAAGGGGTTGCATGGCGATGACGAGGAGGAGCCCTGGCCGCCGAACACAGGAGGACAAAAGAAATTTCCTCCCCAAGTGAAAACGGTAAACATGATATACGCAACCCATATTCCCAAGCGGGAACGGAAGCGTGCACTAAGGGACGTCTATGCGATGGAGCCAGTCGCCCCAAAGTTCAACCCATGGTCTTCTTGTCCGACCACCTTCGATCGCAGGGACCATCCCACCAGTATTCGTCATGGCGGTTCTGCCGTATTGGTCCTTGACCCCATCATTGACGGATTTCACCTCACTCGAGTCCTTATGGACGGTGGCAGCAGCCTGAACCTGCTCTATCAGGATATAGTGCGCAAAATGGGTATAGACCCCTCGAGGATCAAACCCACCAAAACCACCTTTAAAGGTGTGTTCCCAGGTGTAGAGGCCTGTTCCACGGGCTCAATCACACTGGAAGTGGTCTTCGGATCTCCGGACAACTTCCGAAGCGAGGAGTTAATCTTCGATATCGTCCCCTTCCGCAGTGGCTATCACGCACTGCTCGGATGAACCGCATTTGCCAGATTCAATGCGGTACCGCATTATGCATACCTCAAGCTCAAAATGCCAGGACCTCGCGGGGTTATAACAGTTAATGGAAACACAGAACGCTCGCTCCGCACGGAGGAGCACACTGCGGCCCTCGCAACAGAAGCGCAAAGCAACCTTATGAGGCAAACCGCCAATTTGGCGAAAAAGACCCCGGACACCTTCAAGCGAGTCCGGAGTACCCTGCAAGAGGATCGCCAGGCACGTTTAGAGCTCGCCTTGCAATTCGGCCTCCGTCCTAGTCCCAGTCAAGCGGCAAAATTTGCGCCGCGCGTACATAATTACGCACTCAAGATACCATGGACATAGGCGGAGGCACGGCCATGGCACGGCCATCAAAGCGGCTCAACCGCTTCAGGACCCGTATACCTTTAACATTTTCTTCTTTTCAGGCCCCTATTCTCTGAAGGCCCTCTCCGATCGTCTGATTATCGGACACATCACGGGAAGGAAACACCAAGGAAGCAAGAAGCTTTGACTTACAAGGGAATCCTCAGGTGGTCTCTGATAACGATCGATATACCTGTTTTGCATACCCACACGCATCTTGACCTTGGATAGGACATGTCAAATAGTCCTATTTTTTACTTATTGCACTACATGTATGCATACGCTTTGACGTATCATTTAAATAACATTAGCTCATTATTGCATTCCTTTATGTTTTTTTCCCTGTCTACTTATTTACGGCAAATCGCACTCGTACATTCTGATACGTCCAGTGCGCCAGGGGCTTTAGTGTACCCCATAACACGGCATGAAAAGTCCGAACACTTTCGACAGTGCGGCACCCCGAACTTATAGCATTATATGCATCAACTCCGAATCATGTCTTGGGTCAATAGTTAGGTTAGCCCGGCTCCCATGTTTTGGTACCTTATGTTCCCCTATATCGGCTAAGGTAGCACTGGGAGAACTACCGCGATTGTGTCCCGGTTCTTCCAGACGAGCACCTCAGTAGAGAAAGCCGAAAACTGACTGTCATGATGCGGCGAGAGCTGGTCGCTATTCGAGAGGTCTCATATCCTTAAAGATTTTTTCCGCTTCGGGCGAGGAATCGGCCTTGTCCGATTTAGGCGTACATAGTGCCCCAGGTTCGGCCTTCCGAATACTAGGGGCTTCGCCAAAATTTAAAATTGTAGACTTCTATGGCTAAGTGAGAGTGATAAAGCTTTATAGTCCGATTGCCTAGTTCGTTGTGCTGAACACCTCATTCGAAGGACCCAAAACTGGGATAAAGAGTGATCAGGTTTATCCCGAACACCTCAGTACTAGTTACATGGGGGCAAAATCCGACGACTGTCCAACTCTCAAATTTTATAAACGGCCGCACAGAAGGTAATATTTCAAATTAACAATCGTTACATAACGCACATGAACTCGTTTCACATTACAGGATCACATGAGTACATTCATTCAAATATTACATCCTTAGCACATTCCTCTGCCACAAGGCGAGCACCCTTCAGGACATTGTCATAATACTTTTCGGGGTGGCGATGCTCCTTGCCCTCCAGCGGCCCCTCCTTCACCAGCTTTTCGGCGTCCATCTTCGCCCAATGCACTTTCGTCCGGGCAAAAGCCCTGCGCGCACCCTCAATGCAGACGGGCCGCTTTATGACTTCAAACCGTGGGCAGGTGTTCACAAGCCGCCTTACCAGGCCAAAATAGCTGTCAGGCAGGGGCTTGCCAGGCCACATCCGAACTATGAGGCCCTTCATGGCTAGTTCGGCCGCCTTGTGAAGCTCGACCAGCTGCTTCAACTGGTCGCTCAAGGGCATCGGATGTTCGGTCCCAGTATACTGAGACCAGAACAACTTCTCCGTCGAGCTCCCTTCCTCGGGCCGGTAGAACTCAGCGGCATCCGACACACTGCTGGGTAGATCTGCGAATGCTCCTGGAGAGCTCCGAATTTGGGTAAGTAAAAGGAAAGTTTCCTTCACATGCTTGCTTTGCATAATGAATGCCTTACCCGCCGCTATCTTCTTGACCGCCTCAATTTCCTGGAGGGCCTTTTGGGCTTCAGCCTTGGCATTTTGTGCGTTCTAGAGGGCCTTCGCAAGCTCGGACCCTTGCGCCTTAGAGTCACGCTCCAAGGACTCGTACTTCTTGACAAACTCCTGGAGATCTTGCTGAACCTCGCCGACTTGGGCCTCTTGCTTCTCGCGCTCGGCGCGCTCCTTGGCCGCTTTGCCTTCAGTCTCGGACAACGCCTTCTTCAGGGCCGCCACTTCGGTCGTGGCCCCTAGCAAAATTCATGACGATACTGTGATCTAACAACCACTTTCCTGTTTCTTTATCAACAAACAGACGAGGTATTACTTACCTTTGTTCTCTTCGAGCTGCCTCTTGGTAAGGCCGAGCTCTTCCTCGGACCGCTCAAGGTCCCGCTTCAGTGCGGAGACCTCCGCCGTACCAGCGACAGCGGCCAGCAGTGAAGCCTGCTTATTCACATAGACATATTCTGATTAGACTCCTGTGATTATTATTTGATCCTGTGTTCGGCCTTTCTTTGCGAACACCAAACAGAGCATTAGTGGCTACTGTCTATGCTGTAACATTTTCTCATAATTTGATTACTTACCTCAAAGCCTGTTAGGAGGCTGGCATAGGCTTCAGTCAGTCCACTTTTGGCGGACCGAACCTTCTTGACCACCGCACTCATGATAGTGCGGTGCTCTTCGTCAATGGAAGCGTCGTGAAGCGCTTCAGCAAATTGTCCGATGCCTCTGGATGGACAGAGGCCATCGGCACGGACGGCTTGCCCCCCTGGGCGAGGGGTCGCCTGACAGAATCCGAAACCACTAGAGGTTCCGGCACAGTATTCGGCTGGGGGCTAGACTTGCTGCCCCGACAATAGAGCCCATGGGAGTCTCGCCCCTCGTGCACCCAGCATCTGGAATGTCGCCTTGGGGCGCCTCCGGAACTGTCTCCCTTGGTTCAGTGCCCTTTGAGATAACACCTCGATGTCATCCGTAGGGCGGGGGGGAGGCGGTCGTGAGTGAATCGTTGTTCATCTCCGACGGGCCCAAAGACTCATCCGAAGAGGATACATCGATATGGGCTTTGGATGGGCTGCATGATCATGTTCGTCATGATAAGAAGCAATAAAGTAAAACATTTTCAAGAACTATTATGATATCCGGATACTTACGACTTCGCCAGGGGCTTGTCCCTGGGTAACCACTCCTCGTCGCTAAAAGCGGCCACCGTGGAGCAGTCCGGAAGGAGAGTCCTTCCCTTCTTGGACCCTTCGGCCTCCCCTGATGGGGCGGCCTTCCTTTTCTTGTCTCCCCCGGCTGCGGGGGGGGGGGGAGAACTTTCTTCTTCCTCCTCGTTTTCGTGGGAGGAGGGCGCCTCGGTGTTATCGAACGATGAGTGCGATACGACCTTGCGTCGGAGACCTTTCCTGGTCCTTGTGGCCTTCTTCTTGGCTTTCTTCTCCGGCGCCTCATAGGGCGCCGGAACCAGCATCTCCGTTAAGAGAGCCCTTGCTGGATCTTCGGGCAGTGGGGCCGGACAATGGATCCGCTCCGTTGTCGCGACCCAGTCCTGTTAAAAGGCGTGGAGGCTTAGATTCCCCACGTGATTATACTGGGGAAAGAAACATCTTATGAGATATAAGGAGCTTACCGGATTGGCAGAGCGCTTTGCGCTGAGTCTGCGATCCTCGGTAAGGGGAGGAGGTACCTCGACATACTTGAACAGCACCTTCCAGATGTCCTGGTGCGTCGTGTCGAAGAGCTCTCGCAGCTTCTGGTGCTTAGCCGGGTCGAACTCCCACATATTGAATGCCCGTCTTTGACACGGGAGGATCCGGCGAAAGAGCATGACCTGGACCACGTTGACAAGCTTGATTTTCTTTCTTATCATGTTTTTAACACAGTTTTGGAGTCCGGTCAGCTCCACCGATGAACCCCTGGATAGGCCCTTCTCTTTACAGGAGGTGAGCCGCATGGGGATGCCGGATCGAAATTCGGGGGCCGCCGCCCAGTTGGTGTCACGCGGCTCAGTGATGTAGAACCATCCCGATTGCCACCCCTTCACGGTCTCCACATAGGAGCCTTCGAGCCAGGTGATGTTGGGCATTTTGCCCACCATGGCGCCTCCGCACTCCGCTTGCTGGCTGACCACCACCTTCGGCTTAACGTTGAAGGTCTTCAGCCACAGGCCGAAGTGGGGCTTGATGCAGAGGAAGGCCTCGCACACGACGATAAACGTTGAGATGTTGAGGATGAAATTGGGGGCCAGATCATGGAAGTCCAGCCCGTAGTAGAACATGAGCCCACGAACAAATGGGTGGAGGGGAAATCCCAGCCCACGAACGAAATGGGTAAGGAATACAACCCTTTCGTGGGGTTCGGGGGTAGGGACGATCTGCCCCGCATCTGGGAGCCGATGCGCGATATCTGCAGCCAGGTATCCGGCTTCCCGGAGCCTCATAATGTTCTCCTATGTAACGGAGGAGACCATCCACTTGCCTCCCGCTTCGGACATGTTTGGAGTAGTTTTGCGGAGAAAATGCAAACTTGGGCGCTGGAGCTCGAGTGCGTGAGAATGGATGGGCAGGGAAGAAGAAGGCGTGTGTGAAAAGGAGGAGTCCTTGTCCCTTTATAAGGGCGGAATGAACTGTGCGCACCCCACCTGCCTGGTAAACTCGCTTATTTCCCAAGCGCGGTGATTGATGGCGCGGTTGGGTTACCCACACCCGTATTGATGAGAATCCCGTGATAAGGGGACACGATCTCTGCTTCGACAAGACGTGCCAAGAAAACTGCCTCGCAATATGTGCAGTAGCTGGTTGAGAAAAACGGTTCGAATAATGACCGGGCCATGGCGTGATGTCAGGTTATGAAAAGTTGTCAGCAGATTAGATTTGTGGAAATATTATACTCTCTACGGTGGTATGTGGAATTTTTTTTGCAGAGCCGGACACTATCCTTGTGTTCGAAATCTTCTATGGAGTATTCGGAGGAAGAACCCGCCTTGCAATGCCGAAGACAATATGCGCGCCGGACTCATCGTCATTGAAGCCTGGTTCAGGGGCTACTGAGGAAGTCCTGGATTAGGGGGTCCTCGGACAGCCGGACTATATACTTTGGCCGGACTGTTGGACTATGAAGATACAAGATTGAAGACTTCGTCCCGTGTCCGGGTGGGACTCTCCTTTGCGTGGAAGGCAAGCTTGGCAATTCGGATATGTAGATCTTCTCCCTTGTAACCGACTCTGTGTAACCCTAGCCCCGTTTGGTGTCTATATAAACTGGAGGGTTTAGTCCGTAGGACAAGAACAATCATAATCATAGGCTAGCTTCTAGGGTTTAGCCTCTACGATCTCGTGGTAGATCAACTCTTTTAATACTCATATCATCAAGATCAATCAAGTAGGAAGTAGGGTATTACCTCCATCGAGAGGGCCCGAACCTGGTTAAACATTGTGTCCCCCGCCTCCTGTTACCATCCGTCTTATACGCACAGTTCGGAACCCCGTACCCGAGATCCGCCGGTTTTGACACCGACAACGGATGCTTGCAATAGGGGTTAATCATAAGTGGGATGCTTGTCCAAGTAAGGACAGCACCCAAGCACCGGTCCACCCACATATCAAATTATCAAAGTACCGAACGCGAATCATATGAACGTGATGAAAACTAGCTCGAGGATAATTCCCATGTGTCCTCGGGAGCGCTTTTCTCTATATAAGAGTTTGTCCAGGCTTGTCCTTTGCTACAAAAAGGATTGGGCCATCTTGCTGCAGTTTATTTACTTTTGTTACTTGTTGCTCGTTACAAATTATCTTATCACAAAACTATCTGTTACCTATAATTTCAGTGCTTGCAGAGAATACCTTACTGAAAACCGCTTATCATTTTCTTCTGCTCCTCGTTGGGTTCGACACTCTTACTTATCGAAAGGACTAGGATAGATCCCCTATACTTGTAGGTCAACAAGTAGCAACAGTTGTTGCTAAGATGGTGGCTTCAAACTACCTGACGTATTATTTTGTAAGGTCTTTGTGAATAATTAATAAAATGGCTGCATGCATCGTCCAGATGCAGAGGCCGGAGGTAATCCTTTTTTTAAAGAAGGTTGAGAATAAACCAGTACTCTGCCGCTGTTCTCACCAACCGTTCAAACTTGGATGGTGTGTGGATTGGATGATAGTTTCGCATTTTTGTCAAATTCTGTATTGCTTTTGCTTTGTTTAGTTCCATTTAAATTACCCTTGAGCTAGCCACTGGTTCCTAGGTACACATGCAAACATAGAGGAGAATATCCCATATGCTCCCATGCTATGATTTAAAGAAAAAAACAAATTTAAGTTTCAATTTTTTTTGAAAAAAACTGTGAATGTTCACAAGGAATGTGTCTACAACCCTAAAAATTTCAGGTTCAAATTCAAAATGGACATTGAGAAACAAAGGAGCAAATCCAAATGTGAATAGTGAAAATTTTGCTTGTCTTTTTATGACACTATTCATATTTATCATTTACTCCTTCCGTTCCTAAATACAAGTCATTTTAGACATTTCAAATGGACTACAACATACAGATGTATGTAGACATATTTTAAAGTGTAGATTCTCTCATTTTGCTCCGTATGTAGTCACTTGTCGGAATCTCTAGAAAGACTTATATTTGGGAACAGAGGGAGTATTTCTCAATGTCTATTTCGAATTCCGATCTGATTTTGTTAGGGGTTGTAGCCACATACGTTGTGAACATTCACAAAAAACTTGAAACATTTAAATTTGTTTTTGCAAAGTTAATATCATGGGAGCATTTAAGAGTGTGGCATCACTTATACTTCCCGGCAAGCATACACCCCTTGTTCATTCAATGCTTATTCCTCTGTACAGTGAGTCCGCGTTTTGCATCCTGATCATTGAGACTCTAACTAGAGAAGACACCCCCTGAAAAAAATGTTCTCCTGTGATGCTTCTGGCATCTTCAAAGCGGACCCTCAAATGTCTGTAAACAGTCGGACACGCTGTCTGGACACAATTTGCCATTCAACGCCGCCCGGCATCGGTTGACGGACCAGTTCGTTTGTCCGTTTACCCGCGAACCGGAAGCGAACTAGAGGGTTTTGCGGGAGTCCAAACCGCCGCCACATAGGACTTTGACACCCCCGCCCACTCAAAGGGACAACTAGAACATATGTGCTAGTTGAATGCAAGTTTGAACTATTTGATTTGAAAACTTATTTGGATTATAATATTTAAATTAGAACTACTGTTGCATTTGAATGTTTTCAATCTTCGGTGATTTGATATGCCGGTAGTTTGAGCTCGTGGATAATTTCTTTTAAAAGAAGCGAAAATTTTAGAGGACAAGGTTGGATGACCAACACCACATCACTGCTGGCAGACTGGTCTGAATCAGGCCATAAACAAATACTATGTCCATTTTAAGGGTCAACATTGGACATGCCCTTAGATCCGCGTTAGCAACGCATACTCCCCTTGGTCCTATCATGGTTGGTATGGCAAAATCATCATGCCATTGCTTGGTGCTACTGTTTGTTTAGCAGTATCTGTTAACACCGGCTCATTTAGTCCAAAGGAAATTAAAACGTAGGAATTAGGAGTATACAAGAATTTGATAGGATGACACTTGCCATTTTAAGGAATTCTCTTGACTTGTTCCTACGCAAAAAATGAATAGTATTTCTACGAAATTCCTGTAAGTGTTTCGTACAAACCGAATGCATCTATTATTGTTTCCCTGTTTTTCTATTAAAATCCTCGAAAGAATGAGGCCAAACCTGGAGATAATTGTCTGAACCTGCTTTCTGGGTGTTGTGGGTCTTTGGCCGGGAAATGCATGGATGAATCCGGATACATATGAACCCATTTTAAAAAACACATTTTTAAATGCTAAAAAAATCTGAAAAAAGTTGCACGGGTATGTCTCCATGTTCTATGTGCGTGCATAAAGTTTCATGAAAAAATAACTTTTTTGTGGCCTGTACAAAAAAAGACAAAAAATTATGTCATGGAACACTATTTAGAAGCACTGAAATTTGTCTTTTTTGTGAAGAAAAAAATAGACATTTCTTTCACAAAAATTTGTGCGGCACACACACATTTACGAACATGTATGAGTAGTATTTTCTTTTGAATTTTTTGACATTTTAAAACATGCTTTAAAATGCATTTTTGAAAACAGGGTGCATACGCCATGGGTTCACGGGGTGCCCTCTCGTCTTTGGCCCAGCAAGACAACGGCGCAGCTAGTCTTCAGGTGGCGCCTCCAGAGAAGAACTTGGTAGCCCCTTGGAACGGAAAAGAAAACCCTAACCCCTACCCACTCCCTTGGCGGCGCCCGATTGAACGGCCGCCGTGAAAGCTCGCCGGAGTAGTCTATGACGGAACAAAAACCACCTCCAGAATGAAAACCTACCACGGGGTTTCCCCAGGCGGCCGCCGCAGCCGTTCTCAAATCGGCGCGAGCGAGGAGGCCGCCGAAATGGCCGGCGCTCGCCGCAGTCGCCGCCGCTCCCAGATCGCGGTGACCCGCCCCGGTCGCCTTAGCCGCTCCCAAATCGGGGCGAGCGAAGAGGGCGAGGGGGTGGCCCGCCCCGGTCGCCGCCGCCGCTCCCAAATCGGGGCGAGCCAGGATCGCCGCCGCCGCCGCCGCACCTCTCCGGAGGCGCCTGTCCCTCTGCCGGGCGACGGCGACACGCTGCGGAACGGCGGCCGCCGTCCTCCCGCCCCGTGCGAGTCGCTGCCGTTGGATATGCTTTGGGAGGTCCTTCTCCTTCTGCCACCACAGCCGTCGTCCCGCCTGCTCGCATCCTTGGTCTCCAGGCGCTGGCGAGGCCTCGCCACCGACCCCAACTTCGTCCGCCAGTTCCAAGCCCGCCGCAGGAGCTGGAAGCCGCCCCTGCTCGGCTTCTTCGAGCGCCGGCGGAAGATCGTGTTCAACCAGGACATCCTGCACCCTCCCGACCGTGTCCCTGCTGAGCGCATCCACATCCCGTTCGGCATGGCCTCCCGCGGCTTTGAAGTTTTGGGGTGCCGTGGCGGCCGCGTGCTCGCCTTACACCGGGTGTTCAGGCAGCTTATTGTGTTCGCCCCCATCACCGGCGAGCAGCGCTACCTGGCTGTTCCTGCTGAATTCGGGCCACCGTCCATCCTCTACGGGGCGGTGCTCTGTGCTGCTGGCGAGCAGGACCATGTGCACGGCCACTGTCATTGCAGCCCTTTCAAGGTTGTCTTGGTGTCCCACAGAAGAGATCATCAACCACAGGCCTGTGTTTTTTCCTCGGAGACTGACACATGGAGCAATATCATATCAACAAAGTATCCATGCGAGCTCCATGGTGATAGTGTTCCCGCGACCCTTATCGGTAATGCACTCTATTGGCTGCTTTCGTGCAACGCCATATTTTGGTTTGATTTGGATATGCAGAGCCTAGCTGTCATCATGGGGCCTCCTGGTATGAATGAATCTGGCAACTATAGGATCATCAAGCCAGAGGACGGCGCTGATGGCCTAGCCATAGCCATATTCCTCTTCCCGAACCTTCAGATCTGGCAGAGGGTGGTTAATTCTCAGGGTATTGCCACATGGTTTTTGCGGAAGACTGTTGAAATGCATAGCACTCTTGGGATCCCTCATCAGATTAGGAGGAAGGTGTGGCAAGACAAAGTGCTGGGGTATGATGAAGATAACGATGTGATTATTCTCTATGTGGATGACAGTGCCTACATGCTTGAACTTAAGCAAATGCAATCCAGGAAACTTAATGGAACCCGTTCTATGAAACAATGTCATCCTTTCACGAGTTTCTATCCGCCAGGTAATTCCTCATCCTTAGTATTTATATCATAGAGTAACCCAATCTAGTTATGTTCTGTACATGATTGCTTGAATACAAATATTGTGGTTCTGAATTTTTCACCTATAACTTGTATTGAGTAAGCAACTGTCGCTGATAAAACTTATTTAACACCTAATTTGATGTCAAATGAATAAGTCAGTGGGCAAGTTTGAAACCTCAAAGCTGGTTGTACTTTTATCTGTTAATATCTGTTCTGATTTTGTTATTAATCGTAATTCCATGGAAACAACTTCTGCTGAATCCATACTTTGTGAAATAACTGTCATTTGTTCATGACCCCTTCTGCTGGTGCGTGTTACATTTGTAGCACATAGGAATAAATTGAATTTCTTGTCTCGGGATCCTTTTTATTTAAGACAGAATACTTGACATCTGCTGGTGCCCTTGGTTGGCCGTCTATACTAGCGCTTCTTCTATTCAGACACGCTCCTGGAGCTGCGTCTCTTGGAGCTGGCGACCCTGCTGTCCGGTCCTGTTGGCCTGGATCTGCGGTCCCCTTCAGATCTTGGCTAGTCTGGGTCTCTGGCCGCTTCTCATTCCGCCCAGCCACCCAACCCCGCCCACCTCTGTGCCCCGTCCGTCCTTCGCCTGCTCCTGAGCTCGCACGTCTAGCGGCGCCCGCTGCCTCCTTCGGTGGGGGCGTGGCTCCCCTTCCTGCGGTCGCGGTTCCGGCCTATGCCCGACTTCCTCTTCTCTGATTTGTGCTCTGACGGCTTGGGATTGCATCCCTGCATCCTATGCTGGCAGCGGCGAGCCGCGGGTGCCTTCCCCTTCTTGGAGGCACTGCCATGGCCTTTATCTGTGGCCCTCTTCTAGCATCAGGGGAAACCCTAGGTCCGGTTATCTGGATCGGACGGCGAAGCCATCTTGGTGTCGTTCTCCTTCGTGAAGGCGTCGTCTTGTTTGCTCGCGGCGTCCTCGGTTCTGGATTTGGAGATGTTGGTCATCTAGTTGTTGGTTTGGGTTGCTTCCCAGGGCGGTGAGTTTAGCTATGCTTTTCTCTGTTTGGGCCGAGCATCCCTTGTATCTTTGCTCTGGGCACCATGTTCACGCCTCTTGCGTCCGTGCCATGTATTGTACCACCTCTTGTACTCGCTCTAACTTCTATCAATGGAATGATATGCAAGCTTTGCGTATTCGCGAAAATAAAAGAATACCTGACATAAATTTTCTTCTAGACTTTATTGTTTTGGCATAGTGTTGTTTGCTTGACATGACAAGGGATGATCTTACATGAAAAAATTTATAGGACATGTTTTTCTTCTTTGTAGCTAAATACTCCATTCGAAGGTAGCTAAGTATGCTACTTTTATGAATATTCTTTGCATTTTACAAACATATGTGGCTTTTCAAAATCTATTGCTGGTACTGTAAAGAGTGAGTTATAACACATATATAAAAATGAGTTATATGAGATGTTTCTAATTGTCTCATTGTCGCCTTTTGTTCTCCATTTGTCTCTTCATCATAACTGTTGCTAATTGTCTGACTTTTATGCTTCTAGACATAGCCATCTAAGAAGCACTGATATGGGAACATGGAGAGTTGGAGACGCGGATATGGATGCAGAGTTGGTAGGATATGGCATTTTTCAGAAACAGCCATGCGGGGATGCAGCGAGTATATAAATGAAAAAGTACAGCATGTGATGTAATGAGGACAATAGTATGTATTTGTAAGATGTAAGATCAGAGTAGTGCCCATTTGTTGTCTGCGGGCCTTCGTTTACCTGTTTGTATGTATTTGTAAGATGTAAGATCAAAGTAGTGCCCATTTGTTGTCTGAGTGCCTTCGTTTACCTGTTTGTATGTGGCTGAGCTTAATGCGGCTGATGCTGCCAGTATATGTAAGTAAATATTTCAGGAAAAGAAAACACAATGCAGCATCAGCTAAAGCACATCTAGATGTGCAATAACCAGGGCGCATCTAGAAGTGCCCTAGACAAACCCAAATTATATCTGTAAGATGTGGGATCAGGTCTCGATTCTACCATGTGGTGGACAGCTAAAGCACATCTGATGTGTCATAAGTATTTTTCATCCAAGTACCGTGCTAGCATCTTGAAGGAGAAATCAGATAAATGCAGAAGCAAGAAGAGTGACGCTATAAGAAAGGTCTTGACAGTTGCTTGATGATTATGATGATGGTGGTTATTTTGTGGGGGCAATTCTGTGAGGTTGCGATTCATATGCCGGCAGTTGGTAGGGTTAGCGTGTTGGGGGTGTTTTCATGTTTGCTCTTGTGGTTTTGTTGCCTCATGATTTGGGAGTAGTCCGCTTGCATCATGGGGTTATGGCTTGGTAGCATTCCATCGTCAAGTTGTAATGGTTTTTGCCTGATTTTCCGCAATTAACTAGACAACTCCTTAATTAATGAATGAGGAAAAACTGTTGCCTTCATTTAAAAATAAAGTCCGGTGCCATCAATCTTACATGGAGATTCGTGTGAGTGTTTTCCTTTTTCTTTTCCTTTTTCTACTAATTGAGTCATTTAGATGTGCAATAATCACAGCGCCTCAGGAACATCTGGGGCAATACATAACAATCGGGCATGGCTCTGAGGCATGTTCCTGTTTCTGTTTGTTATGTATTGCCCCAGAGCCATGTTTACTTCACGAGATACAATAGATGCCCTTAACTACCTTTGAGCATTTGGTTAGCTAGCAGCAATACTTTACAAGAACCAAATGCTGGTTGCAAATTCAATAATTCACTAGTACTCCCTCCATAGTAGTGATCTAAACGATCTTATGAAGTAGCAAACATCGCAGTATTTGATTTGAAGCAATAGTTTATAAGAACCAAAGCTAGTTTTGTATGGTCTTAAAACAGCTTTACATGGCTGTCTTATCTCGTGTCACCTTACTCGCTACATAAGGGCATCTCCAGCCGCGCCCCCAGGAAGGCCTCCTCAGGCGTTTTTTTCGCGCCGGCGCCGAAAAAACGGCCCAGTCGCGCCTTCATAAGCCCGATTTTCGCCGGCCTGGGCCGAAAACAGCGCCGGCGGACCCAGGCCGAACCCGGCGCGCTGGGGGCGCCCGGGGGCGCCGGGCGAATTTTTTTGGCGCGGAAAAGCAGCGGGCCCGCCGCGTCAGCGAGACGGCTCTCTTCTCGGCCCTTCGTCGTCCTCATCGCCTCGTTTCCCGCGGCGAATCAATGCCAAAGCTGCCGCGCCGGTCAGCCTGCGCCATTGATGCCTCACGGGCGGCGCAGTGAAGGCCGGATGACGCGCGTCCCTCGCCCTCCCTCGCCCGCCACGCGTACACACGGCGGACACGCGTATGGGCGGCGCCTCGGCCTATATAAGACGTGCACCAGCGTGCTCGGCGATCACACTCTCGCCGTCGTCGTTCCTCCCTCTCCTTTCTCTCGCCGTCTCCAGTTCATCACCCATGGCCGAGCACTTCCCTGGTGACGGCGCGGCGGCGAACGGCTTCGGCCGTCGCCATCTCCACGAGGACGAGGCTCGCCTCCTTTACGAAGCCGAGTACCCGGTCCCGCCGGACATGCGGGTGCCCGGCGCGTGGAGGATCAGCGCTGGCGGCGTGCCGGTGCCCCCGGTGCCCACCGGCGCGGCGCGGCGTGCGGAGATCGCACGCATCCGCGCAAACCTGCCGCGGGCGGCGAGGGAGGGACCTCGGTACGTCCCCGACAGCCCACTCTGGGAGCCCTACTTCCGGCGCCGCCACGCCAAGCAGCTCGAGGCCACCAATGGTGTAGAGCCCTCCGGCAGGCTCAACTCCGAGGGCCGGCGCCGGTGGTGGGGCGTGCCCGGGCGCACGTTGGAGGCCGTCCTCGAGTACATCGAGGGCAGCAACACGCCGCGTCTCGAGTATCCCGCTCCTCCTTCCTTCTCACGCCGCCAGGGAAGCTCCTGGACCCCGAGGCGCATGGAGACCGGGGGGTCCTCCTCCTCGTTCGGCGACTCGCCCTGCCTCCACCCCGTCAAGCCGGAGTCCCAAGACACGCCGGTCAGCGCGCGCACCCGCAGCTGCGGCGTCCGCATCGGCGCCAACGCCTCCCCACCCACCGGCCGCTTCGTCCTCGTCGAGCCCAAGCCGGAGCCCGGCCTCCCCGCGGAGTACGAGGAGATAGCCCGGCGTGGCTTCTCCGACGAGGACGCCATGCGGTGGGCGCGGGACGACTACCTCCGCGTTGAGATGGTCCGGCAGTGCCGGGCCCTGGAGGAGATCACCGCCCGCAAGCGTGGGCGCGAGGACGAGCACGGCGTCGTGGTCCTCGACAGCGACGACGACGACGACGACGCCCCTGGACCGTCCAACCCGCCGCGCCAACCGGGGGAGGGATGCAGCAGGGACGGCGGAGGCGCAGGCGGCGACGACGACGATAGCGGCGGCGGTGACTACACGCGGTTCTACAGCCTCCTCGGCATGTAAACCGCGTGGGCGGGCGGCGAGGGAGACGGCGGGGCTAGCCCGCGGAATTTTTTTTCTTTTTTTGTTTAAGTTTGAACGAACTCGCCGATGTTTGCGTTAAATTTGAGTCATTTTTGCGCCGTTTTTGACTAACCGTGGGCGCCGCGCCTGGGGACATAACGCCCCCAGTGCGCGGTTTAGCGCCGGCACGCCCCCAGGGGGCAATTTTTTGCCCCTCCTGGGGGCCAACGGCTGGAGATGCCCTAAGCAACCATAGTCCACTTCGACAATGATGGAAACAAGAGGGGAAAAAAATATCATAAGCATTAGGAGGTGAATATGTATGTGTTGGGACAGAATTTCATCCAGATAGAGTATTATAATGACCGGTGTGTGAGACTGGGCAAGACAAGACAATCGTCTCACATAGATCATTGATGTGAAAAACAGGGTAGACAAAATTCAGTCAATTCCGGATTATCAACACAAGAGTTTGTCTTTCTTATTTCTTGCCACAAATAGATCGCAATGGAAAAAAAAACACTGGAACAACCAGAGGATTTTACTGAAGCATTCACCAACTTCTTATGATGCACTATTCAGTACTCAATGGTCGTGCTTGACCTCAAACAGGCCATTGGGTCCTGCAACGTAGAATTTTAAGACATGTGAGAACAAGAAATATGCAAAACATAATCGATAGCATAAACTGGTACTAAGTGCAAGTGTGCAACCAATAAGATAACCCCCTGCTTAACATTTAGTAGGCACAAAAGTATAACAATCATGCAAACTATTCATAGCCTAACATTTTTATGTTGTAAAAGACCTGATTAAATTAACTTAGTAACAATCTTTGTTTTGAAGGGATAAAAAGTTCAACCAATATATTTTAGTAGTTGAGTCAAATGCTGTAATAATATTCAAAATATGACAAAGGTTGCACCATGGACTTATGGTCATGTTTTCTACTATGGCTCTCCTTCATGGAGTCTATTACATAAAGTTTCAAGGAGTTCCTAGCAAAGATCCAATGATCCTTGTGGAATAACACGATACTACCAGATCAAGAGGTTTAGATTCTATCATCACCCATGCTAGGCATGAGGGAATCAGGGCGTAGCAACTGAATAGATCACATAATCACAGTAAGTAGTTGAGCACACAGCTGGATTAGCAACGTAATAAGCAACACACTCAGCTCAACAAAAAAAACAACACACTGGATTAGTTTAATTGTTTACAAGACTGAAGAAATACATCCCACAAAACAAGAGGCTGTAGCAGAAGTTTGTAACTTTGTACAGCTGAATGAACATCTAAAGCATGATGCAAGTACAATCTGTATTCAAGCTCTATCACAGAGCACAGTCAATTTATGGTCAAACAGTCGCAGCGTGTACAAAGCACGTGTTGAAATGATTTGCATCAAAAAGGTGCAAGGAGAGTTTTCCAGTTAATATTCTAAGAACTTGTTTAGCTAAGAAGAGCTTTGCACTTCGTTTCTAAAGAAGTTCTATGGTCCAACATGGAACTATGCATTGATCATATGCCTTTCTTTACCTTCATACCCAAATACTAAAAAGTTTAAGCATGGACATTCATTAAATAGGTTAAGGTGACAAAGAGACTCGCAAACATTCAGGGAACCCAGCTAAGCAAATCCTTTCATACAAAAGTCATTCACGAAGTCACAAATAAACTTGCTTGATGTGGCATAGAGCAGAAACTAAGGTAATGATTCAATGGGTCAGTAAAATTCAGACTGTTCTTTGAGGACTTACAGGATAGACAAACGACATCCCTTGGATAGAGCACAACGATGACCTAAACACCTTCGCACCCCCCCCCCCCCCAAAAAAAATACTTATTACAGAATACACTGAAACAATTCTTCTAAATTAGTTGAACATGATAACTGCTCATAGCTAATTTCAAAATACCTCTATGTGAATCATTAACATTATTCAGTATTTCAGTGAGTTATGCACAGCTGAATCCAACTAATAAATGAAACACACCATCTGCCTAGAAGGAAATGTGAAACCCATCAAACGAGATGCAGCTATACATTAGAACAATCTGCATACACATACTGACCATTTTAACCCAAAACATATCGCGTCCAATCAAACCATGTCACTTTTGATAAAGATCACATCGCAGACAGTCAAATCATCAAGGAGGAAATTACAGAAGTAGGCATTGAAATGGGCACGGGAAGAAAGGGGTAGAAAACCCATACATACCCCAGGGGAACTCCTTGTTGCGGATGTGCAGATATGGGTAGGCCTGCAACACGAGAAAACAAATCAGACTCAGGCCATGGCCACCACAGGACCCGAAATATACCAAGAGGCACGAGATCTGACCGGCGGCTCGTCGAAGTGGGGGTGGCCCTTGGAGAGGTTCCAGGCCGCCAGGAGGGAGCAGGTGACGGCGCCCATGATGGTGATCTTCTCCCACTTGGCCGTCTCATCTGCGAGGCATCACCATCAATCACACGAGAAAGAAAAATCCCCAAATCCACGTCAAACGGCCGATCGAATCGGGAGGCGCGGGGTAAAAGAGAGGGAGGGTTCGCGAGGTGTACGGACAGGCGTCGTCGTGGGCGGAGGATGACATGCGGCGTCCGGCCGGGGCCTGGGCGGGGGCCCTGGCGCGCGCCGCCAGGGAGCGGAGGCCGGATCTCGCCGCCAGGGAAGCCATGGGTGGGTGGTGGTGGTGGTGCCGCCTTGTTTCGGGGAACGGGTGTCGATTTGGCTGGCTGGCTCGCTCGCGTTCGGTGTCTGACCTGGTTCGTGCGCGTCCTGTTTTTATTCCGCTAGTTTTTGGCGGGCCGCCGCTGTATTTCGGGCTTTCGAATGGGCCGTAGCCCGTTCACCACCGAAAAGAGAAGACGACTCGTTCCTCCTCCTTTTTCTCAAAAACAAAAAAACTCGTTCCTCCTGCTCCTCCTCTCTCTCCAGTTCTCCTCTGTCTCAGCCCACAGCGGCGGGGAAGAGAAGTATTTTTTTTTTGAGCCAGCTGATAAATCTGTGATTTTTTTGTTTCGATGTTGGTCTAAGATTCATTGCTCTGGACAACACACACTGCATTGAACGTTGTACTTGGAATGTTCTGGACACGGAGGAATTGATCCCGGGCACCAGTGATCTCGGATGAATAGTAAAATCCAAAAAAATAGTAAAACAATTCAAAAAAAATCTGAAATTATTTGTCAAAAAACTTTGATGTTTTTTCTATATGCGTACCAATTTTCGTAATGAAATGACATTTGTGGAGGTCCCGGCAAAAAAAACAAAATCATGCTCCAAAAAAACTGTTTTTGATACATTTTGAAGCATCGATTTTGTCTTTTTTGCCGAGACCTGCATGAATGTCATTTTGTCATGAAATTTCGCACGCATGTGAAAAAGATATCAGTGTTTCTTGATAAATAATTTCAGATTTTTTTGAACTATTTAAATATTTTTTTCGTTTATACTGTAGCAAAGGGTGCCTGTGAGCTCGAGCTCACAATAGCACTTTCGGAATATTCTCTTATATTCTGGAGCTGCCATGTACTCCCTTCGTCCAGACATACTTGTCGTAGAAATGGATCAAAATGGATGTATCTAGAATTAAAATAAATCTAGATACATCCATTTCGCAGGCAAGTATTTCTAGACGGAGGGAGTAGTTATGATCATTCGAAACAATGCTTTAACAGAACATATTGTTTGTTGCAGCAACTCAAGGCACAGTCCTATCCATTCTGCCAAGACCTGAAACTCTCTCCAACATCTTCCTTAGGACCAAGAACACGTAAAAATATGATGTTGAAACATGACGGATTTAAGGCGTTACACGATTTCGCTCTTGCTGGTTCTTGACAAACACATTCACACGTTCTTTTGCAGGTTACCTTCGTCGACTCACAGTCACTAGTTAAACATCGGCAAGTACCGACGGCGGCCGTCTTACCGGTGAGTTGTTCCTCATCAGACTGTTGATGTCAGCAAAAGGATTTTGCAGTCTTCATTAGATAGTTAGCCATAGCTGATGCCAGTTTCTGTAAAAAAAATGCATGCATGAATTACTGTTATATTAACAACACAAAAAATAAGTTGTCCTTCTTTTTCGAAAAAAGGCGCTTTATTACTTAAAAGGTTTAAGCATTACATCCGGCCTCTGCATAACTAAGATGCACACAGCCAACAAAGTCCACACGACGAGCCAAAATAAAAGAAGAAGGCGAAATACAAAGATGAATATCTGTATGACACCTAAACGGTAGGAGGCCCAATCCTAAGATCATGCTGCCACCCATGTTTTGGGTAAAAGTATCGCTCACCGCAGCCTCCAATCGTGTACACACCTCCGTAAACAGGTCTCAATTCTCCACTCGCTGCAAAGAGGACCATAAACAAAGCGTCCTGGTACATCTGTAGATAACCTGTATAAGGGAAGTATTTTTATCATTAAAAACCTTATCATTTCTACATACCCAAAGTGACCAAATCACGGCAAGCGCTCCCAGCCTGAGAAGAATTCTAAACTTGTGATCAATCCCATGTAACCAGTTGCCAAATATATTAGCAACACTACACGGCGGATACAAGCCAGAAGCTATGATGACTGACCATATAGAACGAGCCAATTTACAATGAATGAACAAATGTTTTATTGTCTCATCATGCGGACAAAATACACATTGCGTACTTCCATGCCAATTCCTCTTAATAAGGTTATCTTTAGTAAGAATGACTCCGCGATGAAGCTATCACGCAAATTTTTATTCTTAAGAGCTATCTTCATCTTCCAGATCTTCTTATTATTATCAACTGGCACATATGACTGGATCCGAGCTCTATACATAGACTCCACTCAGAACTGCTCATTCCCTTGTAGGTTCGAACGAAAGATATCGGACCCTTGTGACAATTGTACCGTGGTTAACCGTTGGAGCAGTATGTTCCACAATTTGGAGTCTAGGTCCAATTAAATCCCTTTTGAACCGTCACATTTGGCGGAAATGATTCCAAAACCTTGGCAATAGTATCGCCATTGTGACGCACAATATTGTACAGAGCTGGATATTGTTCCCGGAGAGTAGCACTACCTAGCCACTTATCCTCCCAGAATCTAATTTCCGAGCCATCCTTAATTGAGAAGGAACCATAGCAGAAGAAATATTTCTTCGTTGCCATTAGTCCAGCCCAAAAATGAGAGTCCACAGGCTTCCAGTATACTTGGGATACCGCCTTAGAACCCACATATTTTCTTCTTAGGAGGGTTTGCCATACACCATCTTCCGTCAACAACTTAAACAACCATTTGCCGAGGAGGGTCGTGTTCTTAACCTCAAGGTCATGAATGCCCAACCCGACTTGGTCCTTGGGACGGCAAACCACACTCCATTTAGCCAGCGAATATTTTTTCCTCTCGCTATCTCCTTGCCAAAAGAATCTCGATCGGAAGTAATCCAATCTATGTAATACTCCTTTCGGCAATTGGAAGAAGGAAATCATATATAGTACCATGTTACTTAGTACTGAATTTACGAGGACCAACCTTCCACCCAGAGATAACAATTTACCTTTCCAACTACTAACTCTTTTTTGTAGTCTCTCCTCGACGTGTTTCCATTCAGCATTTGTGAGTCTCCGATAATGTATCGGTATCCCCAAATAAGTGGTTGGAAACTGGCCCAATCCGCATCCGAATAGCTCAGCATACAGATGGGCCTCGTCTTGAGCCTCGCCAAAACAAAACAGTTCACTTTTATGGAAATTGATCTTAAGCCCTGAGAGTTGCTCGAATGCTGATAAAATTAATTTCAGATTTCTTGCTTTCTCGAGGTCATGATCCATAAAGAGAATCGTATCGTCGGCATATTGGAGGATAGATAGGCCACCATCAACTAGATGATTCACTACCCCATCAATTTGGCCATCAACCTTGGCACGCTCAATCATGACCGCTAACATATCAGCCACTATATTGAATAGCATGGGCGATATTGAGTCACCTTGTCGCAATCTTTTCTTCGTTTGGAAATAGTTGCCAACGTCATCATTGACTTTAATGGCAACACTACCTCCAAACATGAAACTATGGATCATAGCGCCCCACTCAGCAGAAAAACCTTTCATTCTGAGAGTCTGTTGAAGAAAAGACCACTTGACTTTGTCATAAGCTTTTTCAAAGTCGATTTTAGGAACCACCCCGTTCAGTTTTTTCCGATGCAATTCGTGAACTATTTCATGAAGGACAACAACCCCATCTAGGATGTTTCTGCCTTGCATGGAAGCAGTTTGAGAAGGATGAACCACATGTTCAGCAACCGAATTTAGCCTAATCGTCGCTACCTTGGTGAATATTTTAAAGCTAACATTAAGGAGGCAAATTGGACGATATTGTTGTATCCTTTCAGCCTCATTAATCTTAGGTAATAAAATAATTTCACCAAAGTTTAACCTGAACAACTCTAGTTGGCCAGCGTGAAGGCATCCAAACAAGAGTAGGAAGTCTTGTTTGATGACCTCCCAAAAATTCTGGTTGAACTCAGCGGGAAAACCATCAGGACCTGGTGCTTTGTTATGCTCCATTAGGAAAACCGCCTTTCTAACTTCCTCCTCGGAAAATGGAGATGTTAGAAGGCTATTTTCTGCATCAGAGACCTGGGGGATGTCATCTGTTCGAGACTCATCCATCGAGAAGTTTCCTTCCTCAGGGGTTCCGAATAGATTTTTGTAATAACTAGTGATATAAGACTTAGTTTGCTCATGCCCTTCAATCGTGCCCTCCTCCTGTTGTAGGGAATGAATAAGTTTCTTCCAATGTCTACCATTAGCGACACCATGGAAAAATCTCGTATTCGAAAAACCTTTCAGGATAAACTGAGAGTTTGAATGTTGGTACCACTTGAGTTCCTCCTCGCGCAACATGCGAGCTAACTGGGCATTTGATTGACTCTTGATCTCTATTTCAATGTCAGAGAGAGGTCTAATCTCTGCCAGAGCTTCTAAATCATCAATAATAGATGAAAGATGGAGCTTCTCCTTTTTGAGGATACCCGCCGTGTGCCTAGCCCATCCACAAAGGAACTTACGTAATGCACGCATTTTGTTGTTCCATATGTGTATTGGGTTAAGCCCGGCAACCGGTTTATTCCACACCTCCTTGACCATTTCATGGAATCCATCCCGATGCAACTAACCCAGTTCAAACTTGAACCTGCATTGGTGTTGTGGTCGAGGTAATCCAGTGGTTAAGAGAATGGGTGCATGGTCTGAAATAGCCTCTATACGAGGAAGAGCGCGAACAGAAACCATTGGGAATTTGCATTCCCAGTCGGTATCCATTAAAACGCGGTCTAGTTTCTCATATGTCCGCTCCGGAAGACTATTCTCCCAAGTGAACTGTCTTCCAATCATGGAAACCTCTCGCAAATCTAGACTGTCAATGTCAGCATTGAAATGGAAAGGCCAATGATTATCAAACCTACCTCGGCTTTTCTCATTTGGAAATCGTAGCAAGTTAAAATCCCCACCAATAAGAATGGGGTAGGGATTATCTTTCGCCAGATTAACCAGTTCACGGAGAAAAACGGCCTTGAGCTCATCCTGGGCTGCCCCATACATGGCGACGAGGGTCCATGTGAAGCTGTTAGCTTTGTTTCGGATATGGAGCTTAATATGAAACACTCCATACGAACTAGCCAGAACATCAATAGTCCCTGTGTTAATGCCAAGTAAAATGCCCCAGAACGACCTCGAGGTGGCCGTGAAATCCAATTATAGTCTATCCCGCCAGATAGGCGGTCAAGCAGACTTGCTGAGAAATCACGTCTCCCCGTTTCAGATAAAGCCAGAAAATCTAAATTGTACTACCTATTACACTCCGCAATGAATAGATGTTTAGCCAAGTCACCAAGACCTCAGCTATTAAAGAACATGCCATTCATGAGGAAACAATAGGAGATTTAGAAAATTTCACCCTCTTAGAGGGTTTATGGCCTTTTTTCGAACGGTCAGACTTGGATTTACGACCGGAAGCTATAAGCTCAATCAATGAACTAAGCCCGGGTTCCTCCAAGCCCACGTCCGAAACATCCCCTACTACATGAGCGAGTAGCTGACCATCTGATGTGGCATGCAAATCTTCCTCATCTAGATGAGAGGTAAAAGATTTGCTAGAAACTCGTGGAGTGACCTTTAATCGGTCATATTCCAAATGTCTCAATGCGTTTGTGGAAACAGAAATATCATTCTCATTATTTCCTAGACTAACACCCACATTATTCAACTTAGCAATGGTGGATGTAGTAGAAAAAGACAAAAATGATTTGGGTGATGACGAAGTACCTTGGTTGTCGAGGTTCTGCACAACTTTAAGTCGCATAGCCTTGGCCAAAGAGTCTTTGTCAGTGTCCGTCGTTCTATCGTCGGCCACCGCATGACGGGCACTGCGATGTGTGGGTGTTACCTCCGATGAAGAAAGACGTGTAGGAACCTCCACCAGAGGAGGGGGTGAGGGTGTAGTAGCAACCCCCTCTCCGGCAGTCAAGACCACCGGTAAACTCAATGCCGCCGCCGAAGATGGCGCGTCTGGAGGCGGGACTGAAAGTGCAACTGTCCCTGGGTGGTTTTGGTAATTCCTAACAACATATAGCTCATTGAGCTAACATTATTCCAAGATTAATATTTCAGGAAAAGCTCAATGAATGGCATGGCATGGATGAGGAAAGTGGACCCCTCAAAATACTAAGGACAAAAGATTGGCTCAAGCTCAAAGCTCAAGACTCTACATTTTTATATTTTAGTGATCCAAGATCACATTGACTCTATAAGAAAAGCCAATACTATCAAGGAGGGATGAGGTGTTGCTTGATGAGGTTCTTGCTTCATAGTGCTTAGTGATATGCTCCAAAACCCTCAACTACCTTCCCACATCCACATATGACCTAAACCAAAAATCAAACTCGACCCCACCGATTCTTTCTATCCGGCGCCACCGAGTTCAGAAGTCATAGCCACTGCCACAAACCCTAGGCAAATCGGTTTCACCGATAGGGATCTCGGTCTCACCGAGATGGGGTTGTAATCTCTCTGTTTCCCTTCGTAACGTTTTGGTCCTAACGAGATGAGCGATCGGTCCCACCGAGATTGCAATGTAAACTCTCTGTTTCCGCTTTGTAACATTTCGGTCTCACCGAAATGAGCAAATCGGTCCCACCGAGTTTACCTGACCAACTCTCTGGTTAGCTTATTACCAAAATCGGTCCCACCGATTTTGTGTAATCGGTCACACCGACGAGTTGCATCTCAGTCCCACCGAAAATCCTAACGGTCACTAGGTTTGCTAAATTGGTCCGACCGAGTTTCTCAATTCGGTCTCACCAATATTGGTAAATTGTGTGTAACGGTTAGATTTTGTGTGGAGGCTATATATACCCTTCCACCCACTCTTCATTCGTGGAGAGAGCCATCAGAACATACCTACACTTCCGATACACATTTTTTGAGAGAGAACCACCTACTCATGTGTTGAGGCCAACATATTCCATTCCCACCATATGAATCTTGATCTCTAGCCTTCCCCAAGTTGCTTTCCACTCAAATCTACTTTTCACCAAATCCAAATCCCGTGAGAGAGAGTTGAGTGTTGGGGAGACTATCATTTGATGCACAAGAGCAAAGAGTTCATCATCAACACACCATTTGTTACTTCTTGGAGAGTGGTGTCTCCTAGATTGGCTAGGTGTCACTTGGGAGCCTCCGACAAGATTGTGGAGTTGAACCAAGGAGTTTGTAAGGGCAAGGAGATCGCCTACTTCGTGAAGATCTGCCGCTAGTGAGGCAAGTCCTTCGTGGGCGATGGCCATGATGGGATAGACAAGGTTGCTTCTTCGTGGACCCTTCATGGGTGGAGCCCTCCGTGGACTCGCGCAACCGTTACCCTTCGTGGGTTGAAGTCTCCATCAACGTGGATGTACGATAGCACCACCTATCGGAACCACGACAAAAACATCCGTGTCTCCAATTGCGTTTGAATACTCCAAACCCTTCCCTTTACATTCTTGCAAGTTGCATGCTTTACTTTCCGATGCTCATATACTCTTTGCATGGTTGCTTAAATTGTGTCAAGATTGCTTGACTTGTGCCAAGATAGCTAAAATCTGCCAAAGTCTAAAATTGGAAAATGATAGATTTTTAATTGGTCAAGTAGTCTAATCACCCCCCTCTAGACATACTTTCGATCCTACAAGTGGTATCAGAGCTCTGATCTCCATTTGCTTTGATTTCCATAGCTTTTGGTGGTCATAGCCTTGGTTTCACAACCTAGGAGAGTATGGCGTCTAGCGAGGGAAATTATCACCGTAGAGGTCCTTACTTTGATGGTACTAATTTTGCTAGTTGGAAGCATAAGATGAAAATGCATATTCTTGGACATAACCCCACCGTTTGGGCTATTGTGTGTATTGGCTTGCAAGGTGAATTCTTTGATGGGAAAGAATCGAATCGTGAAGCCACCGCGGAAGAGTTGAAAATGCTGCAATACAACGCTCAAGCTTGTGATATCCTCTTCAACGGATTGTGCCCCGGAGAATTCAACAAAATCAGCCGTCTTGGGAATGCAAAGGAAATTTGGGATACTTTGATTGATATGCATGAAGCTACCGACTCCGTCAAGGAATCCAAGTTGGATGTGCTTCAAAGTCAACTTGACAAGTTCAAAATGAAGGATGGTGAAGGTGTCGCTGAAATGTACTCTAGGCTTGCTCTTATCACAAATGAGATTGCCGGCTTAGGAAGTGAAGAGATGACCGACAGATTCATCATCAAGAAGATCCTAAGAGCCTTGGATGGAAAATATGATACCGCGTGCACATTGATTCAAATGATGCCCAATTACAAAGATCTCAAGCCAACGGAAGTCATTGGAAGAATTGTTGCTCATGAGATGTCACTCAAGGATAAAGAGGAACTTCACAACAAATCAAGTGGTGCTTACAAAGCTTCATGTGAAGCCCCCACATCGTCAAGTGAGAAACAAACCTTCAATGAAGAATTGAGCTTAATGGTGAAGAACTTCAACAAGTTCTACAAGAGTAGAAGCAAAGAGAGAAGCTCCAAGTCAAGGTCCTACAATGACAAAAGATCTTCTAGTCGAGAGCGAAAATGCTACAATTGTGGAAGGCCTGGACACTATTCCAATGAGTGTACGGCTCCCTACAAGAGAAGAGAAGATTCTCCCAAAAGAAGAAGTAGAAGATAAGAATCACCACCTAGAGAAAGAAGGAGTAGAGATGATCGTTATGAACGAAGATCCTCACGGAGAAGCAAGGATTCGGAAAGAAAGGACAAGTCATCAAGGAGCTACACAAAACAAAGACATCAAGCTCATGTTGGTGAATGGGTATCCGGCTCCGACTCCGACAATCACTCCGAGAGAAGCTATCACTCAGACTCCGAATATACTCAAGATGAAGGTGTTGCCGGTCTAGCACTTGTGTCAACCAACTCCTACGACATATTTGAGTCACCAAATGAAGGAATTGGAAGATGCTTCATGGCCAAAGGTGCAAAGGTATCACACCCTGAGTATGTTGATTTCAATAGTGATGAAGATGACTTGTTAGGTGATGATGATTTACTTGTTGACAACTCTAGTGATGAATACTATGATGAAACGTCAATTAATCATGCTAATCAAGATGAAACAAATGACAATGATAAGGAGAAGATTGAGTCTCTAACTAAAGAACTAAACACTCTTAAGTTAGCTCATGAAACTATCTTAGGAGATCATCAAGAACTTTTAAGGACTCATGAGAAATTACGTTTTGAAAAGCTCAATGTCGGTGTCAAAACCGGCGGATCTCGGGTAGGGGGTCCCGAACTGTGCATCAAGGTCGGATGGTAACAGGAGACAAGGGACACTTTATTTTACCCAGGTTCGGGCCCTCTCGATGGAGGTAAAACCCTACTCCTGCTAGATTAATATTGATAATATGGGTAGTACAAGAGTAGATCTACCACGAGATCAAGGAGGCTAAACCCTAGAAGCTAGCCTCCGGTATGATTGTATATGATGATGGATGTTCTACGGACTACAACCCTCTGGTTTATATAGACACCGGATAGGGTTAGGGTTACACAGAGTCGGTTACAATGGTAGGAGATCTTGAATATCCGCACGCCTAGCTTGCCTTCCACGCCAAGGAAAGATCCTTCCGGACACGGGACGAAGTCTTTAATCTTGTATCTTCATAGTCCTGGAGTCCGGCTGAAGGTATAGTCCGGCTATCCGAACACCCCCTAATCCAGGACTCCCTCAGTAGCCCCCGAACCAGGCTTCAATGACGATGAGTCCGGCGCGCAGATTGTCTTCGGCATTGCAAGGCGGGTTCTCCTTCAAACTTTGTGTACCTGCGGGTATAACGTCCGATTTTTATAATGCAACGCTCCTTGGCTTTCATGCCCAATAATGGCCGCCTTCCACGTGTCAAACGAATGCGAAAAGCCGAGGCAGTTTTACATCCAAGCCCCTAGCCGTATAAACGAGCCGCCTATCTAACAGGATGAGGATTCAGATCCAAACCACACCTTCCCCTTCTGCGAGAAATCATCAGAGCGTCTCCAGCAAAGATCCATTCCAACATGGCCAGCCGCCGTAGCTCCTCCTCTCGCCCTTCCAGTCCTATCCCTGGAGACTGGGAGAGTTGTTCCATCCCGCATAGCGAATTAGTGTCGCTCCAAGCCAAGGGATTTCTCCCTCAAGCTTATATGGTCTCGGTCCGAGCCGGACTCGCCACTTATCAAGGCGGAAAACAAGCGAAGAACTCACCTAGTCCCTCTAAAGGGGAGCGGGTGTGCCTGGTCCCTTATCTAATAAGGGGACTGGGATTTCCAATTCATCCCTTTCTCCGCGGGCTTCTGGAGTTCTATGGCCTCCAGCTGCACCACCTTACGCCCGGCTCCGTGTTACACATCACGGGCTTCGTTGCTCTTTGCGAGCTATTTTTAGGCGTCGAGGCTCATTTCGCGCTGTGGAAGAAGATATTCTGCTTGGTGCCCCGTTCCCAAGAGGGGTCCATATATCAAGTGGGCGGAGCCGAAGTATGGCGCATCGCCGGGACCGGATACCCGTCCGGAACCCCGAAGAAGGCGTCCGAGGACTGGCCTTCAGAATGGTTTTACATAGACGATGTCCCCCTGCCGGACCCTATCCGGGCCGGTCTCCCTGAGTTCAACAATGCTCCCCTGAAGAAACGCCTGAGCTGGCGCCCTCGGAGCTCTCAGAGAGAGAATGACAGAGACGTCCTTTACTTAATGGGTCGGATTAAGCTACTGGCTCATTCCGGACTAACCATGATTAAAGTCATGGCCATATGCATTATGCGGGGGGTGCAACCGCTCCAATACAGAAGCCACCCCATGTGGGATTTCAACGAGGAAGATGACGCCACCCGTCACGGCCGTAAAGGGCCGGACTCGCCTGCCGCTCTAATGAAGATCTTATCCTCTTTGTACAAGGGAGAAGAAGAGGAATTCCTCCGCGTCGACCCGCAGGGCGGATTTTCCATGTATAGTCCTCCGAATTGGGTAAGCGGACAGTCGTGCTTCCCTGTTCATTTTACATTCCCATGATTAAATAGGCAGTTTAACGAATTCAACGCAGGACCTGCGTCAGGAGGTAAAAAACATAAGCAGCCGTCCTCCACAGCCAGAGGACCCAGAATGGTCCCTTGATCCGGACTCCGAAGAGGATCCGGACTTAGCGGTGGAGTTTATCGACGGAGTGTTTTATCAGCTAAGCAAGTACGATACCTTGGTAGCTATTATAGCTGATTACCCAGGGTTAATCCCGGCCTCCCAGGTGACAAATACCGGAGCTTTACCCCCTTAAGAGGGGTTCCGTTTTCACGGGTTTGGTTGTTCAGACAGCAACCGTGCTTTGTAGGGGAGATTCCCGAGGCGGGAAGCCGACCCCGCTGCAGCTAGCCGGCTGGGGGCCGCAGGGCCCCGTGGGGAAAAAAGGAACGTAGTCCGGACTGAGGTGCCAGAGCAAAGGTTTGGCGTACCCTCTCTTTTTCCCTGGTGTTTTACTCCTCCAGGGTATATTAACATTCGTGCCATCTTCAGGACGAAGAGACCTCGCCGGACTATATCCGGAGAGGTTGCCAATCGCGCCTCCACCAGCCAGACTCCAACGCCTGGCCCGGAAGCGGAGGCCCGCGCAAGGCACGCACCGGACGCTCCTCCATCAGAGGATGCGGACAGGCTGTCTGCCACCCATTCCGAGATGGAGAGTGCCATGAACCACAGGCATCGCCGGACAGTCCTTCGCGACGCTTGTTTCTCCCAGGAGGCTTTAGATGCCTTCAATTCGAGAGACGCGTACCTCCGTGCCGCTCAAAATGGTTTAGCCAGAGCCATGGAGCAGTATGTAAAAGACATACGGGTAAGAAAATTTTGGTAAATATAAATATGCCAGTAGCCCCCAAGACTTGAAGTAGTGGAAATAACTGATTCGAGAATCATATAACATGCAGTTTCTTACCGAGAAGAACGCCGCGCTGTCCCAGGAGCTGGAAAGGTGCAGGGCCCAACTAGAGGCCGCACTAACGGCAGCAGGGGGGTCTAAAGAGACCCCTGCAGGTAAACAATACACCGGAATATTTAGTATTGTGCGGATTTAAGTGCCAATCTGACAAATGGTATTGCAGATGGCGCCGGACTCGATCCGGACAGGCAACAGCTTCTACGCCGGTTAAAGGCTGGTGAAAGCGTGCTAACAAAGGTGAGGTGGGAGAAGAATGATCTCCAGGATGCCAACACCAGGCTGGATGTTGAACTAAAAGATGTTCGTGGCCAGCTGTCGGACTCCAATAAGGAGAATCAGCGACTTCGACGCGGCATTTTTAGTAAGTGCTTAAGCGAACTCTTGAAAAAGGAGTTCGGCGAGGAAGACGACTAACATAGTTATGTTTGTAGGTATGCTGACAGGTCATCCTGCAGAGGAGATGCCCGGTTCAACGGGCGATCTTCTTCCCGAACTCTCGCAACTGCATGAACGAGTTCGGCAGGCGATGCGAGGTATTGCCCAAGCCTTGTGGCCTGCCCACTCCATACCCGAGGGCCTTGGAGAACTTGCAGAGAAGTTGAAGGGAGCTCGGCGGCGCTTCCGGTTGTGGAAGATATCAGCCTGCCGGCAGGGCGCTAGGGAGGCCTGGGCCATGGTGAAGACCTGCTTTACGAAGTCTGACCCCAATCACATGGCCGAGGTCGGACCGGTGGGGCCTGACGGGAAGGAGATCCCTATGAGCTTAGTGTATGGCCAGGTAGAATTGGCTGCAAAGTATTCCCAGCAGGACTGTGAATTAGACAGCCTGTTAGATGGTATAGAGGAGGAATACAATCAGTCAGGATGACTATGTAATTTATAATTGACATGTGTAATGCCTTCTAGCCGGATTGTAGATCATTTGTCGTTGCCGACCTTTTCGCTTCGACCTCGGGACCTGACGGTCCGGAGTGTGTCCGAATACCATAACGGTTATATAAGAACCGAGGTATGCATGGAGACCAGGCGTAGGGGTCATTGGTGCTTTATCAGACAAGTGCCCAACTAGTTATGTTATATTACATGGTTAGTAAGAAACATCTTCCAGAGAGAATAGTTCCGTTAAGGGTTCCTTTCGCTGGGGTGGCGAGCCCTGAAGCGCAAGTCCGGACTGCAAATGCAGGAAAACATCTGGGGGCATGTATAAGTAAAAAAGGTTCATCTTTAGTTCACCGACCGAATATTCCCTTAAGAACGCTAGCTTTCGGCTTCACCCAGTCTGAGGTACACATCCGGCTTATCCAGTAGTAGCAATCGCAGAGGTGCTCCCTTTACCGCCTAGCCGAACAATCGGGAACGTAGGGGTAAGCACAGGAGCCAGGCAACCCAGCTTGGCCAAAACTTAAGTCATATCGATGCATATAATGGTGAAGAAAAGGTGCATGCGGAAGTCTGACGCATGCGTTGGGCGTGAAACCCATATAAACAAGCTTCTATTAAAGAAGCCCCCAGGTTTAAGGAGCACGGGTAGCGCGTCACATGATGAGCCTTTAAGGGCTATAAAAGGAAAGAGTGGGAGGAGGCAAATAAAAACAGAAAAAAAATATATAAAATGGACAGAGGAAGGAGACAAACCCAGAGTCCGACGCTAGGCATAGAATCTTCGAAGACGTGCGGCGTTCCATGGGTTCGGCTCGAGTCGGTTATCCGACGCATCTCGCAGGCGGTACGCTCCACCAGTCAGGACTTGGTCAATTATGAAGGGACCTTCCCATTTGGGCTTGAGTTTTTCCTTTTTCTTATCCGGCAGGCGTAGAACTAGTTCGCCAACGTTGTAATTTTTGGCCCGTACTTCTCTGCTTTGATATCTTCGAGCCTGCTGTTGATAAAATGCGGAACGGGCTTTAGCCACATCGCGCTCCTCCTCTAAGGCGTCCAGGTTGTCCTGCCGATCAAGCTCGGCTTCTCTTTCTTCGTACATGCGCACTCGAGGTGAGTCATGAATTATGTCGCAGGGCAGAACTGCCTCTGCGCCGTACACCATAAAGAATGGTGTGAATCCGGTGGTACGATTCGGCGTGGTTCGCAGCCCCCAGAGTACGGAGTCGAGCTCCTCCACCCAGTGCGTATTAGATTCCTTGAGGGACCGCACTAGTCTAGGTTTAATGCCGCTCATGATGAGACCATTTGCACGTTCGACCTGACCGTTAGTTTGTGGGTGATAGACAGAAGCATAGTCGAGCTTAATGCCCATGTTTTTGCACCACAGCTTTACTTCGTCGGAGGTGAAGTTTGTGCCGTTATCGGTGATGATGCTGTGAGGGACGCCGTAACGGTGTACGACCCCGGATATGAAGTCTGTCACAGGTCCGGATTCGGCCGTCTTAACAGGCTTGGCTTCTATCCATTTGGTGAATTTATCCACCATGACCAATAAGTATTTTTTCTTGTGGGTTCCACCTTTAAGGGGTCCCACCATGTCAAGCCCCCAGACCGCAAAAGGCCAAGTGATGGGGATAGTTCGTAGGGTGTTGGGCGGCATATGGTTTTGGTTTGCAAAGAGCTGGCAACCGACGCATCGTTTGACTAAGTCATGAGCGTCTGCTCGGGCCGTCGGCCAATAAAAGCCCGTACGGAAAGCCTTGCTTACAAGGGACCGAGCTGCGGCGTGGTGGCCACCGAGTCCAGCATGAGTTTCAGCCAACAGACTCCGCCCTTCCTCTTCGGAGATACATCTTTGAAGGACTCCTGTAGTGCTTTTCTTATATAGCTCTCCCTCGTGGACTTTATAGGATTTAGATCGCCGCACTATGCAGCGTGCCTCGTTTTGGTCCTCTGGGAGTTCCCGCCTAGTAAGGTAGGCTAGGAATGGTTTTGTCCACGGGGCGATGACCGCCATTATTACGTGGGCTGAAGGTGTGATTTCGGTGGCAGGGCCTCCGATTATGTCGGATTGTTCGACGTCGGGTTGTGCGGTTGTGTCCGGACTGTTATCCGAGGGTTCCCCCTCCCATGCTACAGATGGCTTAAATAATCTTTCTAAGAAGATGTTGGGGGGGGGGGGACTGCATCTCGTTTTGCTCCGATGCGTGCCAGGACGTCCGCTGCCTGATTATTTTCTCGGGCTATGTGGTGAAACTCCAGTCCCTCGAACCGAACTGACATTTTTAGGACGGCATTGCGATAAGCTGCCATTTTTGGGTCTTTGGCGTCGAAGTCGCCATTTATTTGGGATATCGCGAGGTTTGAGTCCCCGCGTACTTCCAGGCGTTGAATGCCCATGGATACTGCCATCCGGAGACCATGTAGAAGGGCCTCGTATTCGGCTGCATTGTTGGAGTCCGTGTACATAATTTGGAGTACATATTGGACTATGTCTCCTATAGGGGACGTCAAAACGATGCCAGCCCCCAGTCCGGCCAACATTTTGGAGCCGTCGAAATGCATGATCCAGTTTGAATATGTGCCGTACTCTTTAGGGAGTTCGGCCTCTGTCCATTCGGCGACGAAGTCGGCTAGGACTTGCGATTTAATGGCTCGCCGTGGTTTGTAGGTTATGTCGAACGGGAGGAGCTCTATGGCCCATTTTGCTATCCGGCCCGTTGCATCGCGGTTGTTGATAATATCGTTGAGTGGTACTTCCGAGGCTACTGTTATAGAACACTCTTGAAAGTAGTGTCGTAGCTTCCGGGATGCCATAAACACCGCGTATGCAATCTTTTGGTAATGCGGGTACCGTGATTTGCATGGTGTGAGGACAGTGGACACGTAGTAAATCGGCCTTTGAAGGGGGAGTTTGTGTCCGTCCGTTGCCCGCTCGACGACGAGTACTGCGCTAACAACTTGATGAGTTGCGGCAATGTACAATAGCATGGGTTCGCCAGTGTTCGGCGCGGCCAGGACTGGGTTTGTTGCCAAGATGGCCTTTACTTCCTCGAGTCCGGCCGTGGCAGCGTCTGTCCACTCGAAGTGTTCGGTGCGCCTGAGGAGGCGGTAAAGGGGCAATGCCTTTTCTCCCAGGCGGGAGATAAAGCGGCTTAAAGCCGCCACGCATCCGGTGAGTTTCTGTATTTGTTTGAGGTCTTTTGGGACATCCAATTGTGACAAAGCTCGGATTTTAGCTGGATTTGCTTCAATTCCTCTACCGGATACAATGAAGCCCAGGAGCTTTCCGGCTGGAACACCGAAAACGCATTTTTCTGGATTGAGCTTAATGTCGTATTTTCGGAGGTTGTCGAATGTAAGCCTCAAGTCGTCTACTAGAGATTCGACATGTCTTGATTTAACGACCACATCATCTACATACGCCTCCACTGTTTTGCCGATCTGGTTTGCCAGGCATGTTTGAATCATGCGCTGATATGTTGCGCCGGCGTTTTTAGCCTAAAGGGCATTGTGTTGAAGCAGAATGGGCCGTATGGTGTGATGAATGCTGTTGCGGCTTGGTCTGATTCTGCCATCTTGATTTGATGGTAACCGAAGTATGCGTCGAGGAAGCACAACGAATCGTGTCCTGCAGTGGCATCGATGATTTGATCTATTCGAGGGAGGGGGAAAGGATCCTTTGGGCAAGCCTTATTAAGGTCTTTGAAATCGACACACAGGCGCCAGGATTTGTCCTTCTTTGGTACCATCACCAGGTTTGCTAGCCAGTCCGGGTGTTTTATGTCTCTAATGAATCCAGCCTCCAATAACTTGGCTAGCTCCTCTCCCATAGCCTGTCTCTTTGGTTCGGAGAAACGTCGAAGGGCTTGTTTGACAGGTTTGAATCCTTTCTGGATATTTAGGCTGTGTTCGGCCAACCTGCGTGGGATTCCTGGCATGTCTGAAGGGTGCCAAGCGAAAATGTCCCAGTTCTCTCGTAGGAACTCTCACAGTGCAACGCCTACATCAGGGTTCAGTCTTGCCCCGATGGAGGCTGTTTTATTGGGGTCCGTTGGGTGGACCTGGAATTTGACTATTTCGTCCGCTGGTTTGAAGGATGTGGATTTGGATCTCTTATCGAGTATCACATCATCCCTATTGACCGTGGATCGCATCGCAGTCAGTTCTTCGGCCGCTAAGGTTTCGGATAGTGCCTCGAGGGCCAAGGTGGCTGTCTTGTTCTCGGCGCGGAGTGCTATGTCCGCATCACTAGCGAGAGTGATAATTCCGTTTGGCCCAGGCATCTTAAACTTCATGTACCCGTAAGCCTCCCGTCCTAGTATAGCGTGATATCCGCTTTTGAACGGGGCCACCTGGAACGTGATCTGTTCGGACCTGTAATTATCCGGCGTGCCGAATACCACATCTAGTGTGATCTTTCTGGTGCAGCGCGCTTCCTGACTGGGGATTATTCCTCTAAAGGTTGTGCTGCTTCGCTCAATGCGGTTCCAGTCTATTTCCATCTTTTGGAGGGTTTCCTCGTAAATGAGGTTCAATCCGCTGCCTCCGTCCATGAGTACCTTTGCGAGGCGACAGCCGTCCACTATGGGACTGAGGACCAATGCGGCTGGTGCTCTGGTTGTTCGAAATTTAGGTTCGTCACTCGCGTTGAAGGTGATAGCAGTATTACTCCATGGGTTTATTGTCGCTACTTGATAGACTTCAGTGAGGCTGCGGAGTGTTCTTTTTTCGCATGTTATTTGATGCGAAAGTCTCAAAGACTGTGAGAACAGAACTGAAATTCTCGGGCTGGTTTCCTTCGACCTCTGGAATTAGGAGGTCCTCGCCAATTTTGGCCACCTGCCGGAGTATCCAACATGCCCTGAGGCCGTGAGTTGGGGTGGCGTCCTCTGCACTATGAATCTTGCAGGGTCCATCTAGCCACTTTTCCAATATGGTTCCATGCCCTCTAAAGGGTTTTGATTTTTTGGTATTTAATTCGGGTGCCTTACTGTGGTGCGCCCTCTTAATTCGGACGGGATTGCTATTCAAGGCCGGATTATCCCAAAATTTTATTTCGGTTTTGCAAGCACTTTCCATCGCACAGTACTTTTGTACTATGGACGCCAAGTCAGCAAAGCATGTAATATTACGACGACTTACGGCGTTGAGTATTCCCTTGTCCGTGCAGTTACTGCAAAAGATTGAAATTGCGTCTCCCTCACGGCAGTCCTTTATCCTGTTCATAACTAGGAGGAATCTGGCCCAGTAATGATGTACTGTTTCTTCGGGCATTTGCCTGATTTTGGAAAGATCGCTTAAGATTGGGCGGGCGGGTGTCGTTGAATCTGAGACCTCGCCCAGTTTGTTGTTCGGAGGCCGAAGAGCTTCCGAATTCTGAGATCCGGAGTCTTGGATGTTATCCGATTTGCCTGATTTTAAGCTCAGGTCTTGGATTGTATCCTCCCCTCCGCGGATATCCGGCATGGAGGGTTCGGGAATTCGGATGTAGCTAGTCCTTAAGATAGATGAAGGGTCGCCACATTGTGTCTCCACCACAACAACGTGGTGGGTGACTTTGGGAGAGTTAATTTCTCTTAGATCGGGTTTAAGCCCAACCTGGTCGTAATTTGTAGCGACACCCAGTGCGGCGATGCGATCCAGGAGCTCGTTTACAGAAGAGAGCTCCATCGGATCCAATTGCTCGGCGAGTTCTGAGCCGACGTGGAGGTTGCTTTCGATGACCCGGGAGGTCACCGTCGGCGCAACAGCCGAACAGGCGGTTGCGAGAAAACCACCTAGCCGGAGAGTTTGGCCGACAGCCAAGGCTCCTTTTGTAATGGCGCCATCTTTAAAGACGGGAAGAGGCATCCTTCCTAATCGCGACGGCACAGAGGAACTCTTAATGAAAGCACCAATGTCGGTGTCAAAACTGGCGGATCTCGGGTAGGGGGTCCCGAACTATGCGTCAAGGTCGAATGGTAACAGGAGACAAGGGACACTTTATTTTACCCAGGTTCGGGCCCTCTCGATGGAGGTAAAACCCTACTCCTGCTAGATTAATATTGATAATATGGGTAGTACAAGAGTAGATCTACCATGAGATCAAGGAGGCTAAACCCTAGAAGCTAGCCTCCGGTATGATTGTGTATGATGATGGATGTTCTACGGACTACAACCCTCCGGTTTATATAGACACCAGATAGGGTTAGGGTTACACAGAGTCGGTTACAATGGTAGGAGATCTTGAATATCCGCACGCCTAGCTTGCCTTCCACGCCAAGGAAAGATCCTTCCGGACACGGGACGTAGTCTTCAATCTTGTATCTTCATAGTCCTGGAGTCCGGCTGAAGGTATAGTCCGGCTATCCGAACACCCCCTAATCCAGGACTCCCTCGCTCAACCTTGAGCAAGAGCATGAGTTCTTAAAGGCAATCAATGATGATCTTCGTAAGAAAAGTTCTTCTTACATTGCCAAGCGTTTACTCTTATCCACTTACATGCCTCAAGTCAAGTCTAGTAACAAGAACAAGAAAGATTCTTCCTCTAGTAGTAACAATAATCATGCTAAATCCCATGTTGTTGCTTCTAGTAGTTCTTTTGATTCCACTAATGATTCTCTTAGCCAAGTTACACTTGAGCAAGAAAATAGCTTATTGAAGGGAATTATAGAGAAAGGTGTCTACAAGAGCCTTGCTGGGAGTAAGCAATTCGAGGAAATTGTACGCAAGCAAGGAAGGCATCGGAAGAACCAAGGTGTTGGTTTTGAACGAAAGTTCAATGCCAATGGAGTTGAGTGGGAAGAAGATCAATACCCCAAGACTAAGTTTGTTCCTCAACAAGAGAAGTATGATCCTATTTCTTTCAAAGGGACACAAGCTCAAGATGATCTTCCACCACAAGACCACAAGCAAAAAGGCAAGGACAAGCTTCAAGAGGAAATTGATGCATTTGAAGAAGCTCATAAGGCCTTGGTCAAGTGGGTTCCCAAGACTACATCAAGTTCTACTTCATCAAGTACAACTACAACTCAGAGGATTCCCATCAAGATGGTGTGGATCCCAAAGAAGAAGAACTAGAGAGTTCTTGAGGGTGACTCCGCCAACATACTTCACTCTTATCATTTTGGCAAGAACAAGTGCAACCAACTTCCATATCTTGCACGAGTTCAAGGAGTCACAAACCCTCTTGTTGGTAAGACAAGGGACAAGGTAACCTAAAGCTTTCATAGACATCATCTTGTGTGTGCATCCCTCTATGTCCATGGATATCCTCGTTTGTTCCTTGTGGGACTAACCCGTGTAGGTATTGAAAGTGCAGCTCACTCCAAAGGATAGCTCCAAATGATCTACATCAACATTGAGCATCCACATCTTCAACATCTACATGAAGTCATCATCGACAAAACCCAAGGTTAGCATCCCTCTTAGGGGGGATATCACATCTAGGGGGAGCTTTACTCTAAGAATTGAGCTAAAGCAACTCTAATGGTGTGAAAACAACAACGCTTTATGTAAAGGTGGTAACCCCACTTGTGCTTAAACGATGAGTATGACCTATGATCAAATGTTCTCATTTGACTCCTAAGTCAATATACTCATATATAGATGACCCAGTCATCGCCAATTGCTTGATAGATGCTAGAATTGGTTGTGCATGCTTTGCCACATATTTCAATTGCCATTTTATTGTGTGAGCATGTTGATTGCATAATTTACTCATTCAAGGACATCCACTTGTTGTTTTGATTGATTGGTTTCTCTTTTCTCTTGCCAAGTGGATGGACAAGAATGCCTAAGAACCTTCTCTAGCTACCTATGCTTTTCTCGTCTCAAACTCTATCCATGCTACATCACAAAATTTGATCAAGTCAGATTCGAACCACTCTGTGTGAGGAGCACTCGGAGTCCCTGATTCGTCATAGACTTAAACTTCCAAAACTTCTTTGTGCGTTTCGGTCTAACCGATTCACCCATTTCGGTCATACCGAGACCACTAAGTCGATCTAGGTTTTCAATCTCGGTGCAACCGATTTGAACTTTTCGGTCACACCGAGTTGCAGTAACTGCCTGCAGTTATGCATCTCGATGCCACCGAGTTGTTCCACTTGGTCACACCGACAGGGTCGGGCTATATATACCCACGTGCAAAATTTTGGAAATTTTCTCCGAACTCTTTCGCCCGCGCTTAGCTCGCTCTGCCTCCAGGGTCTCCGGATCGTCCTCCTCGTCGCTAGTTGCCTCCTGCCACTGGTCTCCGTCGCCGTCAACGGGAATCATCCCCGCCGTTGCCGCCGTAGCGAGTTCATCGCCGAACTAGGGTATGAACTTGATGACTGTGCTATCCTTATCCGATTCCTAGCACATTGTGTTCACATGAATCTTGCCACAATTGAAACGATCTTATCCAGTCAAAAACACTCCGTAGATTAGAGATGATTTGAAAATTTAGGGTTAGGTTTCCGCCGAAACCATCTCGGACCAACCGAGTTGTGGAACTCGGTACCACCGATTCGGCTCAGGCCATTGCACATGAGATTCTCGGTCTGTCCAAGAATTGAAAATCAGTGTGACCGAGTTCAGGACTTTGTGAAACCCTAGCAATCTCGGTGCCACCGAACTGTGACTCGGTCTGACCGAGTTCACTAGTTTTTGTTCCAACAGCTGCTTCGGTATCACCGAGTTTACAAATCGGTTGATCCGAAATGCTTTCTGAGGAAAACTAAAACTAAGTTTTTGATTCATTCTTTTGCAAAAACCTCTGTATTTTGTGATGCTTATCCACTATACCTCATCTATAATCTATTCACAGGGTCAGTGTCAGAGTTTGCATCATGTCTGATCAAAGTGACAGTCAGAACAAGTCAGAGGAGCAGGTTCACATGAGTGAGGGCACTAGTCCCTCTAGCAACTTCAGGATGATATGCAGGAGAGGAAGGGCAAGACAACCAGTGAGGCATTTGTCAGAGTGCCTAGAGCTCAGAGGTCAACTGCAGTGCCAGAAACAGACACCAGAGCCACTTCATCTGCACCAGCTACAACTTCAGTGCCACTAGCTCCAGCACCTACTCCCACAGCTCCATCTACATCGACTGAAGCCTTCGTTCTTGGAGTTCTCCGGACACCACCACCTAAAGACCAAGCCTGAGAGACGATTTAGTGCTGTGCATTTTCTATGAACTTTTTGGTAACTTGTTGCCAAAGGGGGAGACAAATGTATAGATCATAGGCTTCGAGAGAGCGTTGCTTCTTATTCTCTCTTGCTTTGGTGGTTGAACTTTATTTGCTTGATTGAGATACTTTATGCTTGTGTGTGATACTTGGATGATCATGTGTGTTTGATCATATGCTACATTAATGCTTGATTGGATGACATTATCATTTAATCCCTATGTGATCATTCACTTTGCTTGGTGATGAGTGCATGTATTTAATTATTATCATTTTGAGCGCTCCACCAAGATGTATGTGACATGGAAGAGTAACCCATGATCCTAACTCATTGTGCATTTGCAGTCCAAAGAAAATCTTAAACTATGCACAAATTTAGGGGGAGCTCTTGCTTTTCACATACCTCTCAAAGCGGCAATGTTTTTTCACTCTTATTATCATTCGTCGAAGCTTTGATCTATATGTTGTCATCAATTACCAAAAAGGGGGAGATTGAAAGTGCAACTATCCCTGGGTGGTTTTGGTAATTCCTAACAACATATAGCTCATTGAGCTAACATTATTCCAAGATTAAGATTTCAGGAAAAGCTCAATGAATGGCATGGCATGGATAAGGAAAGTGGACCCCTCAAAATACTAAGGACAAAATATTGGCTCAAGCTCAAAGCTCAAGACTCTACATTTTTATATTTTAGTGATCCAAGATCACATTGAGTCTATAGGAAAAGCCAATACTATCAAGGAGAGATGAGGTGTTGCTTGATGAGGTTCTTGCTTCATAGTGCTTAGTGATATGCCAAAACCCTTAACTACCTTCCCACATCCACATATGACCTAAACCAAAAGTCAAACTCGGCCCCACCGATTCTTTCTATCCGATGCCACCGAGTTCAGAAGTCATAGCCACTGCCACAAACCCTAGGCAAATCGGTTTCACCGATAGGGATCTCGGTCTCACCGAGATGGGGTTGTAATCTCTTTGTTTCCCTTCGTAACGTTTTGGTCCTACCGAGATGAGCGATCGGTCCCACCGAGATTGCAATGTAAACTCTCGGTTTCCCCTTTGTAACATTTCGATCTCACCAAAATGAGCAAATCGGTCCCACCAAGTTTACCGGACCAACTCTCTGGTTAGCTTATTACCAAAATCGGTCCCACCGATTTTGTGTAATCGGTCACACCGAGATTACGTTATGCCCTAACCCTAACCATATCGGTCCTACCGAGTTGCATCTCAGTCCCACCGAAAATCCTAATGGTCACTAGGTTTGCTAAATCGGTCCGACCGAGTTTCTCAATTCGGTCTCACCGAGATTGGTAAATTGTGTGTAACGGTTAGATTTTGTGTGGAGTCTATATATACCCCTCCACCCACTCTTCATTCGTGGAGAGAGCCATCAGAACATACATACACTTCCAATACACATTTTCTGAGAGAGAACCACCTACTTATGTGTTGAGGCCAAGATATTCCATTCCCACCATATGAATCTTGATCTCTAGCCTTCCCCAAGTTGCTTTCCACTCAAATCTACTTTCCACCAAATCCACATCCCGTGAGAGAGAGTTGAGTGTTGGGGAGACTATCATTTGAAGCACAAGAGCAAGGAGTTCATCATCAACACACCATTTGTTACTTCTTGGAGAGTGGTGTCTCCTAGATTGGCTAGGTGTCACTTGGGAGCCTCCGACAAGATTGTGGAGTTGAACCAAGGAGTTTGTAAGGGCAAGGAGATCGCCTACTTCGTGAAGATCTGCCGCTAGTGAGGCAAGTCCTTCGTGGGCGATGGCCATGATGGGATAGATAAGGTTGCTTCTTTGTGGACCCTTCGTGGGTGGAGCCCTCCGTGGACTCGCGCAACCGTTACCCTTCGTGGGTTGAAGTCTCCATCAACGTGGATGTACGATAGCACCACCTATCGGAACCACGACAAAAACATCCGTGTCTCCAATTGCGTTTGAATCCTCCAAACCCTTCCCTTTACATTCTTGCAAGTTGCATGCTTTACTTTCCGCTGCTCATATACTCTTTGCATGCTTGCTTGAATTCTGTTAAGATTGCTTGACTTGTGCTAAGATAGCTAAAATCTGCCAAATACTAAAATTGGGAATGTTGGGGATCGTTGCGGAAATTAAAATTTTTCTACGCATCACCAAGATCAATCTATGGAGTAATCTAGCAACGAGGGGAAGGGGAGTGCATCTACATACCCTTGTAGATCGCTAAGCGGAAGCGTTGCAAGAACGCGGATGAGGTAGTCGTACTCGTGGCGATTCAGATCGCGGTCGATTCCGATCTAAGCGCCGAACAATGGCGCCTCCGCGTTTAACACACGTACAACCCGGTGACGTCTCCCGCACCTTGATCCAGCAATGAGAGAGGGGAAGGTTGGGGAAGACTCCGTCCAGCAGCAGCACGACAGCGTGGTGATGGTGGAGTGTGGCACGTCAGCAGGGCTTCGGCAAGCACTGCAAGAGACGAGGAGGGAGAGGGGTAGGGCTGCGCCAAGAGGGAGAGAGACTCGTGTGTTGGGTAGCCCCAAAACCCCCACTATTTATAGGAGGAGGGGAGGAGGGTGCGACACCTCTAGGGTTCCCACCCCTAGGGGGGCGGCAGCCCTAGATTGGATGGAGGGGGGCGGCCAAGAGGGAGAGAGAGGGGGCGCGCCCTAGGGTGGGCCTTAGGCCCATCTGCGCCTAGGGTTTCCCCTTTTCTCCTTCTAGCTGCGCCTTGGGCCTTGGTGGGAGGCGCACCAGCCCACTCAGGGGCTGGTCCCTTCCCACTCTTGGCCCATGCAAGCCTCCGGGTCTAGTGGGGTACATTACCAGTCATGCCCGAAACACTTCCGGTGGTCAAAACCTCACTTTCTATATATTATTCTTTACCTCCGGACCATTCCAGAACTCCTCGTGACGTCCCGGATCTCATCCGGGACTCCGAACAACATTCGGTAACCACGTACAAACTTTCCCTATAACCCTAGCGTCATCGGACCTTAAGTGTGTAGACCCTACGGGTTCGGGAATCATGCAGACATGACCGAGACAACTCTCCGGCCAATAACCAATAGCGGTATCTGGATACGCATGTTGGCTCCCACATGTTCCACGATGATCTCATTGGATGAACCACGATGTCGGGGATTCAATCAATCCCATATACAATTCCCTTTGTCAATCGGTACGTTACTTGCCCGAGATTCGATCGTCGGTATCCCAATACCTCGTTCAATCTCGTTACCGGCAAGTCATTTTACTTGTACCGTAATGGATGATCCCGTGACTAACTCATTAGTCGCATTGAGCTCATTATGATGATGCATTACCGAGTGGGCCCGGAGATACCTCTCCGTCATACGGAGTGACAAATCCCAGTCTTGATTCGTGCCAACCCAACAGACACTTTCGGAGATACCTGTACTGCACCTTTATAGCCACCCAGTTACATTGTGACATTTGGTGCACCCAAAGCATTCCTACGGTATCCGGGAGTTGCACAATCTCATGGTCTAAGGAAATGATACTTGACATTAGAATTTTTTTAGCAAAGGAACTACACGATCTTGTGCCAAGCTTAAGATTGGGTCTTGTCCATCACATCATTCTCCTAATGATGTGATCCTGTTATCAATGACATCCAATGTCCATGGTCAGGAAACCATGTCCATCTATTGATCAACGAGCTAGTTAACTAGAGGCTTACTAGGGACATGTTGTGGTCTATGTATTCACACATGTATTACGGTTTCCGGTTAATACAATTATAGCATGAACAATAGACAATTATCATGAACAAGGAAATACAATAATAACCATTTTATCATTGCCTCTAGGGCATATTTCCAACAGTCTCCCACTTGCACTAGAGTCAATAATCTAGTTCACATCACTATGTGATTGTAATGAATCCAACACCCATAGGGTTTGTTCATATGTTGCTTGTGAGAGAGGTTTATTAGTCAATGGGTCTGAACCTTTCATATCCATGTGTGCTTTGCAAATCTCTATGTCATCTTGTAGATGCAGCTACCACGCGCTACTTTAAGCTATTCCAAATAACTGCTCTACTATATGAATCCGGTTTACTACTCAGAGTCATCCGGATTAGTGTCAAAGTTTGCATCGACGTACCCTTTACGACGAACTCTTTTACCACCTCCATAATCGAGAAAATTCCTTAGTCCATTGTTACTAAGGATAAGTTCGACCGCTGTCATGTGATCCATTCCTGGATCACTCTTGTACCCCTTGACTGACTCATGGCAAGGCACACTTCAGGTGCGGTACACAGCATAGCATACTATAGAGCCTATTTCTAAAGCATAGGGGATGACCTTCGTCCTTTCTCTCTCTTCTGCCATGGTCAGGTCTTGAGTCTTACTCAATACTCACACCTTGTAACACAGCCAATAACTCCTTCTTTGCTGATCTATTTTGAACTCCTTCAAAATCTTGTCACGGTATGTATTCATTTGAAAGTACTATTAAGCGTTTTTGATCTATCCTTATAGATCTTGATGCTCAATGTTCAAGTAGCTTAATCCAGGTTTTCCATTGAAAAAACACTCTTCAAATAACCCTGCATGCTTTCCAGAAATTCTACATAATTTTTGATCAACAATATGTTAACAACATATACTCATCAAAAATTCTATAGTGCTCCCACTCACTTATTTCGAAATACAAGTTTCTCATAAACTTTGTATAAACCCAAAATCTTTGATCATCAAAGCGTACATTCCAATTCCGAGATGCTTACTCCAGTCCTTAGAAGGATTGCTGGAGCTTTGCATACTTGTTAGCATCTTTCAGGATTGACAAAACCTTCTGGTTGTATGACATACAACCTTTCCTCAAGAAAATTGTCGAGGAAACAATGTTTTGACATCCTATATGCAAGATTTCATAAATAATGCAGTAACTGCTAACATAATTCCAACAGACTCTTAGCATCACTACGAGTGAGAAAGTCTCATCGCAGTCAACTCCTTGAACTTGCCGGGAAACATCTTAACGACAAGTCGAGCTTTCTTAATGGTGACACTTACCATCATTGTCTGTCTTCCTTTTAAAATCCATCTGCACCCAACAGCCTCACGACCATCAAGTAGTTCGTTCAAAGTCTATACTTTGTTTTATACATAGATCCTCTCTCGGATTTTATGGCCTCGAGCCATTCGTCGGAATCCGGGCCCACAATCGCTTCTCCATAGCTCGTAGGTTCATTGTTGTCTAGCAACATGACTTCCAAGACAGGATTACGTACCACTCTGAAGTAGTACACACCCTTGTCGACCTATGAGGTTTGGTAGTGACTTGATCCGAAGTTTCATGATCACTATCATAAGCTTCCACTTCAATTGGTGTAGGTGCCACAGGAACAACTTCCTGTGTCCTGCTACACACTAGTTGAAGTGACGGTTCAATAACCTCATCAAGTCTCCACCATCCTCCCACTCAATTCTTTCGAGAGAAACTTTTCCTCGAGAAAGGACCCGTTTCTAGAAAACAATCACTTTTGCTTCCGGATCTGAAATAGGAGGTATACCCAACTATTTTTGGGTATTCTATGAAGATGCATTCATCCGCTTTGGGTTCGAGCTTATCAGCCTGAAACCTTTTCACATAAGCGTCGTAGCCCCAAACTTTTAAGAAACGACAACTTAGGTTTCTCTAAACCATAGTTCATACGGTGTCGTCTCAACGGAATTGTGTGGTGCCCTATTTAAAGTGAATGCGGTTGTCTCTAATGCCTAACCCATAAACGATAGTGGTAATTCGATAAGACACATCATGGTATGCACCATATCCAATAGGGTGCAGTTATGATGTTCGGACACACCACCATACTATGGTGTTCCAGGCGGTATTAGTTGTGAAACAATTTCCACAATGTCTTAATTGTGTGCCAAACTCGTAACTGAGATATTCATCTCTATGATCATATCATAGACATTTTATCATCTTGTTACGACGATCTTCAACTTCACTCTGAAATTACTTTCAATAATTCAGACTTGTGTTTCATCAAGTAAATATACTCAGCATCTACTCAAATCATCTGTGAAGTAAGAACATAACGATATCCACTGCGTGCCTCAGCACTCATTGGACTGCACACATCAAAATGTATTACTTCCAACAAGTTGCTTTCTTGTTCCATCTCACTGAAAAATGAGGCCTTTCAGTCATCTTGCCAATGTGGTATGATTTGCATGTCTCAAGTGATTCAAAATCAAGGGAGTCCAAACGATCCATCTGTATGGAGTTTCTTCATGCATATCTACCAATAGACATGGTTCGCATGTCTCAATCTTTTCAAAAACGAGTGAGACCAAAGATCCATCAACATGGAGCTTCTTTTTATACCAAAATGACTCAAATGGCAGTGCCACAGGTATGTGGTACTATCATTACTATCTTATATCTTTTGGCATGAACATGTGTATCACTACGATCGAGATTCAGTGAACCATTCATTTTAGGTGCAATACCATTGATGGTATTATTCAAATAAACAGAGTAACCATTATTCTCCTTAAATGAATAACCGTATTGCGATAAACATAATCCAATCATGTTTATGCAAACACCAAATAACAATTATTTAGGTTTAACACCAATATCGATGGTAGAGGGAGCATGCGATGCTTGATCACATAAACCTTGGAAACACTTCCAACATATATCGTCATCTCACCTTCAGCTAGTCTCCGTTTATTCTGTAGCCTTTTATTTCGAGTTACTAACACTTAGCAACTGAACCGATATTTTAATACCCTGGTGCTGCTAGGAGTACTAGTAAAGTACACATTATAATGTATATCCAATATACTTCTGTCGACCTTGCCAGCCTTCTCATCAACCGAGTATCTAGGGTAGTTCTGATTCAGTGACCGTTCCCCTCATTATAGAAGCACTTAGTCTCGGGTTTGAGTTCAACCTTGGGTTTCTTCACTAGAGCAGCAACTGATTTGCCGTTTCATGAAGTATCCCTTCTTTCCCTTGCCCTTCTTGAAACTAGTGGTTTAACCATCAACAATTGATGCTCCTTCTTGATTTCTACTTTCGCGGTGTCAAACATCGCGAGTTGCTCAAGGATCATCATGTCTATCCATGATATGTTATAGTTCATCACGAAGCTCCAATAGCTTGGTGGCAGTGACTATGGAGAACCATCACTATCTCATCTGGAATATTAACTCCCACTCGATTCAAGCGATTGTAGTGCTCAGACAATCTGAGCACATGCTCAACGATTGAGCTTTTCTCCCTTAGTTTGCAGGCTTAAGGAACTTGTCAGAGGTCTCATACCTCTTGACGGTGGCACTAGTCTGAAATTCCAATTTCAGTCTTTGGAACATCTCATATGTTCTGCGATGTTTCAAAACCGTCTTTGGTGCCACAATTCTAAACCGTTAGTATTACGCACTGAACTATCACGTAGTCATCAAAACGTGTATGTCAGATGTTTCCCAACATCTACAGATGACGCTCGAGGTTCAACACACTGAGCGGTGCATTAGGGACATAGCCCTTCCGTGCAGCAATGAGGACAATCCTCAGTTCACGGACCCAGTCCGCATAATTTCTACTGTCAACTCTCAACTAAATTTTCTCTAGGAACATATCTAAAACAATAGAACCAAAGCATGAGCTACGCCATAATTTGCAAAGACCTTTTGACTATGTTCATGATAATTATGTTCATCTAATCAAATTATTCAATGAACTCACACTTAGATAGACATCCCTCTAGTCATCTAAGTGATACATGATCCGAGTCAACTAGGCCGTGTCCGATCATCACGTGAGATGGACTAGTCATCATCGGTGAACATCTTCATGTTGATAGTAACTTCTATACGACTCATGTTCAACCTTTCTATCTTCCGTGTTCCGAGGCCATGTCTGTACATGCTAGGCTCGTCAAGTCAACCTAAGTGTGTTGCGTGTGTAAATCTGGCTTACACCCGTTGTATTCGAATGTTAGAATCTATCACACCCGATCATCACGTGGTGCTTCGAAACAACGAACCTTCGCAACGGTGCACAGTTAGGGGAAACACTTTCTTGAAATTATTTTGAGGGATCATCTTATTTAAGCTACCGTCGTTCGAAGCAAATAAGATGTAAAAACATGATAAACATCACATGCAATCAAATAGTGACATGATATGGCCAATATCATTTGCTCCTTTTGATCTCCATCTTCGGGGCGCCATGATCATCATCGTCACCGGCATGACACCATGATCTCCATCATCATGTCTTCATGAAGTTGTATCGCCAACTATTACTTCTACTACTATGGCTAACGGTTAGCAATAAAGTAAAGTAATTACATGGCGTTTTTTATTGACACGCAGGTCATACAATAAATTAAGACAACTCCTATGGCTCTTGCCGGTTGTCATACTCATCGACATGCAAGTCGTGATTCCTATTACAAGAACATGATCAATCTCAAACATCACATATATCATTCACCACATCCTTTTGGCCATATCACATCACACGGCATATGCTGCAAAAACAAGTTAGACGTCCTCTAATTGTTGTTGCAAATTTTATGTGGCTGCTATAGGTTTCTTAGCAAGAACGTTTCTTACCTACGCCAAAACCACAACGTGATATGCCAATTTCTATTTACCCTTCATAAGGACCCTTTTCATCGAATCCGATCCGACTGAAGTGGGAGAGACAGACACCCGCTAGCCACCTTATGCAACTAGTGCATGTCAGTCGGTGGAACCTGTCTCACGTAAGAGTACGTGTAAGGTCGGTCCGGGCCGCTTCATCCCACGATGCCGCCGAATCAAGATAAGACTAGTAACGACAAGTAAATTGACAAAATCAACGCCCTCCTCAACTTGTGTTCTACTCGTGCATAGAAACTACGCATAGACCTAGCTCATGATGCCACTGTTGGGGATCGTTGCGGAAATTAAAATTTTTCTACGCATCACCAAGATCAATCTATGGAGTGATCTAGCAACGAGGGGAAGGGGAGTGCATCTACATACCCTTGTAGATCGCTAAGCGGAAGCGTTGCAAGAACGCGGATGAGGTAGTCGTACTCGTGGCGATTCAGATCGCGGTCGATTCCGATCTAAGCGCCGAACAATGGCGCCTCCGCGTTCAACACACGTACAACCCGGTGACGTCTCCCGCGCATTGATCCAGCAAGGAGAGAGGGAGAGGTTGGGGAAGACTCCGTCCAGCAGCAGAACGACAGCGTGGTGATGGTGGAGGAGCGTGGCACGCCAGCAGGGCTTCGGCAAGCACTGCAAGAGACGAGGAGGGAGAGGGGTAGGGCTGCGCCAAGAGGGAGAGAGACTCGTGTGTTGGGTAGCCCCAAAAACCCCACTATTTATAGGAGGAGGGGAGGAGGGTGCGCCCCCTCTAGGGTTCCCACCCCTAGGGAGCGGCAGCTCTAGATTGGATGGAGGGGGCGGCCAAGAGGGAGAGAGAGGGGGCGCGCCCTAGGGTGGGCCTTAGGCCCATCTGCCCCTAGGGTTTCCCCTTTTCTCCTCCTAGCTGCGCCTTGGGCCTTGGTGGGAGGCGCACCAGCCCACTCAGGGGCTGGTCCCTTCCCACTCTTGGCCCATGCAAGCCTCCGGGGCTAGTGGCCCCTCTCGGTGGACCCCCAGAACCCTCCGGTGGTCCCGGTACATTACTAGTGACGCCCGAAACACTTCTGGTGGTCAAAACCTCACTTCCCATATATTATTATTTACCTCCGGACCATTTCGGAACTCCTCGTGATGTCTGGGATCTCATCCGGGACTCCGAACAACATTCGGTAACCACGTACAAACTTTCCCTATAACCCTAGCGTCATCGGACCTTAAGTGTGTAGACCCTACGGGTTCGGGAATCATGCAGACATGACCGAGAAAACTCTCTGGCCAATAACCAACAGCGGAATCTGGATACCCATGTTGGCTCCCACATGTTCACTACAACAAAACGGACTTTAAGTAACACAATCATGTAACACATACAAAAATGTGTGACAAGGTAATTTCCAGTAACACCTCATTTTGTGTTGGATGGCAGATAGAAACACATACTATATAAGGCCCCAAAATGTGTTACAGTGGTATTTAACAGTAACGTATAAATATATGTTAGTATCATTGTGTTACATATGTTTTCACATAGTAACATATAAGTATGTGTTGGTGGTATATGTTACGAACTTTACGATTAGTAACACATAATCATGAGTTGATCATAGTGTTACAAGTTATATTATATGGGGAAATGGAAATACTAAAATCAACTATATACAGAGATCACCAATACCTTCACACATAGAGCCCACGTGCCAATGTGTTTTTTTTATAAATACGTTTTTCTATTGGTAAATAAAGTTTTCATTCTTTGGGCAATATGGTACAATAACAATACAGTTTGGTACTAAATACTCGTACGGAACTATTTCGATATGGTTGCAGTGAATATCATATTAACCATACTTTTACACGGTTTTTTGGATGACTTGATGACCATAAATGCAAATGCACACTTTAAAATGATCATGTCAAATTAACAATTTAACGCCGGTACTCACGAAGGAGTGGAAGACCAACAGCAAACGAGTGCACTTTTGAACATAGTTTTAAAAACTGTACTGGACCAACTGGACCGCTGGTCCAACTAAAACCCGGAATCGAGGCCTCATTCGATTTTTTTAGGTGCGTCAGTCTTCACATCCAACAGCCCTACCAAGTAGGCTAGCCACAGTTTGTGATTCCTTAGTGGATTATAACCAATAAATGGTTCATTTGATTAGAGGTCAATTCTTTTTAAATAACTTATATATTCCAGTTTTTTGTCGTTGAACGAGTTGAACCGGCAGTCCGACCGATAAAAATCTAAACCGGTAGCCTCAACGGTTCAACTGTCAGTCCGATTTTTTAAAGTAGGCTTAAGAATTGTAGATCCGTACAACTATAGCATCAATCAACCACTAAACAACAATCTAGTAGACCAGTATTGTACTAGCATGAAACCGAAAATAGAACATTGTTTCAATATTTTTATCAGAAGAACACGGACACACTCGAGCCAATACAGCATTTTTTCAGAAGAACACCCACACACTCCAACCAGCACAACACAAGAATTGTCCGTAGCAGTAAGCAAACAAGCAGTAGTTAGGCAGTATACATTGCCTAGTTGACCGGGTGGCAAGATGGCTAGGGGCCAGCTGTAAGTGCAAGCACAAAAATCACACACGCACAACGCCTAGCACCTAGCTGCAAGTGCAAGCCACAGAAGTCACACACACAAAGGCTGGTTTACAACAACAAAGTAGAAACCATTGAATCCAGGTTTTGACACGAAACAAAAATTCCAAATTAATCAAAACTTCAATTTCGAACAACATAAGCTTAGTTTACAAGATGGTAAATCTAACATAAAGTGTATCTATCTCCAATGACAATCTGTCATACATGAACTTAACTTAGTAACAATTTTCTAAAATTTTCTAATCTTCATGTTTGAAGAGCAAAAACTATGCAAACATATAAAAGTCTACTAAAAGAACGCATAGCTTCATCTGCCAGTTTAGAACAATCCTTCACCTCCACTTGCAAAATTTCCTGCAAAATAAGATTCATTGAAGCGCATGAGCAGAAGTTCATTATAAATCAGAAGAGTCAGGTTATTTTAAATACATATATGGACTGTAATAACAACCCAAATGATGCAAAGCATTTTAAAGTTTCGCCATCACTAATTCCACGTTCTTTTGCTTCGCCATGATAGAAACTGTAGAGTTGATGTCTCAATAAACATTATAGTAAAAAAAATGCAAAGATAGAATGAACTGAGTCAGAGAGTGATATATATCGACCATCCAAACATCCAATAATCTAGTAGGTTCCGCTTTAAATTGAAAAACAAATCGTGTTAATATTGATCAATCATTGATCACTGTGAGCTGAGTTGACTGGACACCGTGAGCCAGGTAATGCATGGAACATGAATAGGCAAAAAGGAACATACCTTTTGGGACACAAGAATCCTTATGTAGCCTCTTCCTCTCTGTCAGCGTCGCTTCTGGTACTCGACTACTTGACGATGGGAAGTACCTGACCGTCGTCCATGCCCAGGCAAGAGAGGCAGACTTGGCTTGGCTCGGTTTGGTCAATTGATCGAACATCTCGTAGGCGAGCTGAGCACGAAGCAGGCAGCAGGCAAGGTGGTAAGGTCGCTAAAGGAGCTCGGAGCAGGAGCGGGGCGAAGATTGGCTGCTGGAGGAGGCCAGTGTTGTCAACACCGCCCCTGTTCACGTACCTGCAGCAGAAGAGCAGCATCGCTCATCATATACACTAATAATTTCTAGTTCTCTGTCACAAAAAGGACAAAATGAGATATAAATCACCGTATCACCATAAACTTCATCACATCACCAACACTAAATAGCAAACCAGAATCAGTACTCAATCAAATGTAAGTCTCTCTCATAGTCATTCGTAAAATAAAAAGTCTTTCTCATAGTCTCAAACAAGTATTCCTCATAATCTCAGAACACAAAATAGCAACACAATAAAACTGAAATATAAATTACCAAATACCAATCTCTAATTCTTTTCCCTAATCTATCTAATTCTTTATCAACTATTGTCATCAGGACAGCAAAAGCAACACAGTTTAGTAGTTCTTGTTCACAAACTTCACAAGTTGACGTATCACATATGATGCTTGGATAGAATAGAAGAATTGGTAATCAGAGTGGAGAAGAAAGAGATCATATTACCAGCGTCGGTGGTCGGGGCGTCCTGGTCGGGAGCGGAGGAAGGCGACCATCGGTCGTCCTAGTCAGGAGCGGAGGAAGGCGACCATCCGTCGTCCTGGTCCCCTAGCTGGAACTCCTGGTCCGCAATGTGTATCGGAGGGAGGGCTAGAGTAGCTGGACCTGCAGCGGCTGGACGGCTGGACGCTGGAGACCAGGCGGCGGCGATGGCGTCCCCTGGACGGCTGGGGTCGCTTGGCTAGCACGCAGCACAGCGGTGGCGCGGCCGCACGAGGAGGCATCGGAGTGTCCGTCCTGGGATCCTGGCGGCGCGGGGCGGCGTCGCCGTGCCGTGCAAGGGCGACGGCGGAAGGGGCGGTGGTGCCCTATAGTGTGGAAGGGGCGGCGGCGGAAGCGGGCGAAAGTGCACCGATTCGGGGGAAACCCCTAGATTATCCACACGAAAATAAATCAGACGATGGGCTTTTGGACCGATTCGCTCGTTTTTGGGCCTTTCCGCCGGTTCGCTCGCTTTTACCCAAAAACAAATATCATACGCGGAACGGTCCATGAAGATTAGCCAACTGCCAATGTCACCGGTTCCGGTTTTTCTCGGTCCTTCCTTTTTTCAGACTACTATAATCCAGGTAATAGTGGGGCGGCTGCGATGTCCCATACTCCCGACGATTGTCTGTCTTCTGTTAGTGGACTCGAGTGGCCGGTGTAAAGTCAATCTTTTACCTCCTGGGTTATAGGATCACGTAGCGACACTACTCACTGGTCACCGCAACATCATCGTGCCCATCGTCGCTGTTGTGGCAACCGGCTGTCACCCTCTCGCATCACTGTCATTGCAACATCGTCGGCGGTCGGTAACATCTCAAGCATCCCGTCGACACCACTTTGTAGCACCACCACATGTGTTCTCAGCACCCATCCAAAAGTCGCCCACCACGATGGTCACAACTTTATCCCATGCCGATCTTAGCTCTCATGGGCACTCGCATGGGAATGACATGATCTTGGTCGAGGCGACCGATCAGGAGCAAGATCTCCCCATATTTTCTGTCGCCCTGTTGCCATGTAGGGGAAGGAAGGAGGAGACTGGATCGATGTGCCAGCCTCTCAGATCCATCGTTCGAAAGGTATTTGAAGGTTGCTTCGAACGTCCATTGTTCTACCATATGCGTTTCTACGTCATTCTTCATGAGCAATAGATTAGTTTCTTTTGTTGTGAGTTGATGTGGTTTCATATTGTCCAACACTAGCGAGAGCTGTGACGACACCACAACAAGGAGTCCATCTATGATAGTTTCGTCGAGGTCTATTCCAATCACCACTACCAATGTTCACCATCATCTGTGGTTAGTACAACCATCGTGGCCGATGTTCTGGGTGCCGCTAGCTCTCGCGATCTAGAGAAGCATATGCTCCATTTGGCCGGCGGGATAATAGATCAAGGACACAAATGAATATCATGAGTCGTCGTCAACCTCAATGTTTTTTATGTCAACTGGATCGTAACCTCGTGCTTAAAGTACCTTGACCAGACAACATCACAAATAAACTTATAGTTTGATCTCTTGTAAGCAAGGATACACAACGCACGTCCTCTTTTCGCCCAAATTAAAATTCATCACCTAAATATCTTAATTCCGCCTCACCAATTTTATCAGAACACGACTTGATGAATATAAAAGCAAATGTCAATTCTGAATCACAACCGCCCTCCGGGAGCAGTGTCGCTCCCATCGCAGCAGCGACATCGCTCCCCAAGGGCGCGGCAACGCCGCGCGTTGGTCACGACAACAACATCGCCCGTCGTCGCCGCTCCGGCAACTGACCGCCGATAGTCATGACAACACCGGCGTGCCCATCGTTCCACATCAGGATATCTCGGTCACAACAGCGCTAGTGCCCATGGCAGACCCTCCCCTGCACTCCCATGAGACTCTGTTATATGTTATATTGCACATGTTATGTAAATACACAAGAGAATGCAAATCATAACTTTATGCTGGTCTATTATGGCCAATGCTTATTCTCCAGCAGGCGTTGAGAAGCGAGTGAGGAGCGTCTTGTATAGTTCTGTGTCGTCTACTGCTGTTTCGCGTGGTGGTGACGGTTTCCAGAAGTTGCTTGTTTCGGCATTGGTTTGGGGGATGTAGGCAGGCAAATCCGGTGTTTTTCATCGATTTTCTTGGCTGAAGACATCGAATTTGAGGCCCAAGGTGCACGGGGTTGAACCCCGGCCGAGGCTCCACAACGATATGTACTCTGTTGTTTGCGGTGGTGCTTTCTTCGGCTCACAAAGCAGTGATGCGATGGTGCTTTGAGGGCTGTTCAGCGCGTGGTGTTTGTCTCCTACTCCTCCGGTGACGGTGTTGTCGGTGCATAGTGATAGGCAAAGATTTGGTTATGCAATCAACCCCCTCAATGACTTACTTGTAAATTTCTTTTATGTGGGGTGTTTTTTCAAGAATTTTTTGAAATGTAGAAAATATGAAATTCGACAAAATTCCAATTTTTCAAAACCGAGCTTCATGGAGCTCGGTCTCCAAAGACAATCTCTGATTACTATTTAACTATATCTAATTTCCCTCTCAATAATAAATAAATACTAAAATATGCTCCCATTTTTTATGCAAAAAAATATTTAAGATAATTTCCATGCCAAACGGATTAACAGTGTACCGGTTCTTCCAAAACAATTTCCCTCCAGATTTCCCTTGATTTTTCTGCTGGCGCTAAATCTCTAATATTTTCGTTTACTTTTCCCTCCAATTATAACCAACAAAAGGCTAAATAAACTGGGTCTCAAATCCGATCTACATCCGGCACGCCGCCGCCTGTAGCCCCTCCCAGCACCCCCGCACCCACCCACCTCAACCCCCGGATCGATCTACCGCTTCCTCGACCTACCTCGGCGCCAATTGGATTGCTGTGGCGACGGCCTCGTCGATCCTCAGCTTCGGCACCTACATCCTGAAGGAGTACGATCTCGTGTTTGGTATGGATCTGAACGCCCACCCTTTCTCAGATCTGCCTGCTACGAATTCCTTATTTGGGTCGGGAGCAAGCTGTAATCTCAGTACTTGTACTTGTTCATCCATCTAATTGTTTCACCTCTATACTAGTACTTTCATCCATCTGATTCTTTAACCTCTAAACCTTTCACTCGTACGTTTCTCTGATTTCTCACCCTGTGGCCACCTTGCTGCTGCTGCTTCACTGACTTATTGGGATGGCACATGAGGCAACATGCTGCTGCGTTTGGAGATTTCATAAAAGAAGACATTAGCATGTAGCAAACCATGAGAGGGCATTAAACAAAACGGCCACAACACTAAACAGATGGGTCACCAGTTTAGGATCAGTAGCAGACCATGGACAATATTGGTCTAACGAATAAAGCAAGGGTACCAGGGTAAAACAAATCAGATGAGGAATGTTACACGCATGAGTACTCAGCCATGAGAGCAGGACAATATGTCATGTTGGAATTGCTGCATGTTCATCGGCACACAGTCAGTCAACAACTCGAGGAGCACGACACTGTGTGCACTTCACAAAAATCACCACCTTCTCATCCTAATGCCACACATGAATCCAGCACAAACTGGTAGAAATTAAAATAAGTAGCATGCAAATGCCCCGGATTTTTAGTCCGATTTTTAACTTGTTATCTCGAAGTTCCAGCAGAAGATTTTTTAATGAATATCTGTCGATTGAGCATTGTGTTTTCAAACTAGATAAGATTTTGTTCATAGGCGGATCTTATATCCAATGGCATTGAGTGTGGGTGGTTGGACCATGGTCTTGAATCTCCTCTCTCTATTTCGAGTTATGTTAAGCTGATAGTGCATTGGCATGCTACTGTGTACCTCTTTGCCCTCTCCATTCACATGTTTCTTTTGGTAGGATTGCTTGGTTCTGCGACCCAAATTGCAGAGGAGACGTCCATAACTTGTACTGCTTGGTTTCCCTGTCCAAGACTCAAATCTTGTCCTAGGTGGATTCTCCTTTCTCCGTCCCTTATTTATCGGCTACGAATTCATGTCTATTCGCAATTTAAATTGTGCTTGTGATGTCATTATTTAATCTGTGTTTACTTGTAATGGCTTTATTGACACTTAATTAGTACTTTTCTTAATCTTGTAGTACATAAGGAAGTACGCAAGCACAGTAGAACAAGCTTGTCAATTTTTTTGGAACATGCCAAAGGGGCAAAGAATAGTTGTAAAATGCAATGAAGAAAGCTAGCCTTTTGGAACAAGCTTGCCAATTGTTTGGAACATGCCAAAGGGAATAATGGAATAGAAGAGGTAAATGATTTCTTTGTCCCTTCCTTTTATATGCACTTATATCAATATTTTACTCATACTTGTTAGTTCTGTAGGAAAATCTCCAATCAAATCATACTGGCATTTCTCGGTTACAAATACTACATGGTAAAACAAAGGCAATGTCAATACATGACTATATCATTGCTTTTCACTTGAAACCTTCGTATCAATATGTCAGTTTGTAGAGAATCCAGTGCAATGGACCTGTTGAGGTACGCTTGTCTATGAAACATGACATTTCTGAGGCTAATAATCTATCGCGTTCACGCGAAAAAGTTATGTCCAGACTTATTCTCACTCATGTCACAAAGATAGAATATAAAAAAATTAATTGTTTACCATTGTTGTGTCATGGAACCAGGATGGCGAGCATGATGATGTCGGTCAGTTACAAATTCAACAAAAAATCATCGTCGCCACAAGATCTTGTTATTGATTATGTGCAAAAGGTAAGGTCTGTGTGTTTTTGAGTTTTAAAGTTGCAGGTTTTTGTAGCTCTAGGATATGAATATCATTCCATCTACTACTTGTCTCTTTGTAGGCAAGGGGAAATGAGGGATCGCGCAGTTGAATATTTTTCAAGACTAGGCAAGCAGGGGACTAGAACTGAACACCCACATCTAGTTCGCTAAAAAAAGGCGTACTTCTTCAATCAAGGTAAAGATCCACCAAGGGGCATGGGTTTACTGTACTCAAATTCCGAACCCAAACCAATCTAACATGCCGCCTTGAAAAATGACTTCTGTTACAAATCTACAAGTAAAGGATCACTTCAACCAAGCGTGAGCAAGTGAGGTGTCCTTGGGCATTAGACTTTGATGTCTAGTCCAGTTTATTTAGTTTTTATGGGGGCATTTATTATAGGATGCCATTAAAATAGAGATCATATTGTTCATGCAAATTACATTATTATTGTTGTTGAATGCTAATAATGATCATAGCTTTTAAAGTAGTTTTAAAGACTTCATCATATCCCAACAAGCAAAACGTTGTATGGTACTTTTCTGAGTATTGATCCAGCTACTAAGGCTGGTGGTATTGAGTTAGGTGCTAAAATTTTCCATGTGTGCATAGATGAACCTACTCTTGACAATGAGGAGTTAGTAAGGGAAGTTTCTGGTTGCAGGACAATTGCTGAAGCTTTCTCTTTAGGATACTTAATTGCTTGGCCTTCAACTTTTGTAAGTTGAAGTCTTTTCTTCCATATTCCGAGATCATATCTGTGTATATTTAATTACATAACTATAGGGTCCAATTTTCTTTTACAGATTCGAAAGAAGGATAATTGACTTGCAACTAAATACTTCGGTTGGAACAGGATTGGAAGCAAATAAAATTTGAAGATTTTACTTCCCAATAGTTGTAGTTTACATTGATAGATTGAAAAATGTAATATTATTCAAAAGATCTTTTTCTTTGGTCGAATTTATGCAAATGCTATGGTGTAATATTCTCCATACTTGTGTTTTCTATAGGCAAATTGATATGAATGATATGCTGTTGCACCTAAGAATATTTGTATTTATTTATTGTAATGCATATGTATAATACACTCTTGTATATTCATAGTACATATCTTGATATTTTGAATTTGTGTATGTGACGTGCTTCTTCAATTTCTCTACTAATCTAATCATGGCAAGCAAAATATATTGCAAGTGTTTTTTATTAAATAAATGTATATTCCATAAAATGGGTTTTGAATTTTATGGTTAATAATTAAAAAAACATTAATTATGTTGCCATATTGATATAGTAGTGTTACAATAGTTACAAAATTTGTTACTGCGGAAGCTGACAGCTATAAATTATAGATAGTGCTATGATATTTGGATATTATGTTACTACTTGTGTTCCAACGATAAAAATATATGTTACCAATTGTGTTACTATGTTACAAAAGCATGTTACGAGCAATGTTCTATGTCTACAAATATATGTTACCGTGTGTGTTACTATAATTACAAAAATGTGTTACCGGCATGTTTGGTAACACATAATATGCATGTTACAACAATCTAATAGTAACACATTTTTTAACATATGGTAACATTTACTATGTGTGACAGTTGACACCATTAGTAACACGGTCTAATGGAACACATTTGAAACTGTGTTACTATATGGCCTAGTAACACTCTTTTGGGCCTGTAGTAACACAACTCGATGTTACAAAAGCTCTGTCTTGTTGTAGTGGTTCCACGATGATCTCATCGGATGAACCACGATGCCGGGGATTCAATCAATCCCGTATACAATTCCCTTTGTCAATCGGTACATTACTTGCCCGAGATTCGATTGTCGGTATCCCAATACCTCGTTCAATCTCGTTACCGGCAAGTCACTTTACTCGTACCATAATGCATGATCCCGTGACTAACTCATTAGTCACTGAGGGAGTCCTGGATTAGGGGGTGTTCGGATAGCCGGACTATACCTTCGGCCGGACTCTTGGACTATGAAGATACAAGATTGAAGACTTCGTACCGTGTCCGGAAAGGACTTTCCTTGGCGCGGAAGGCAAGCTTGGCGATACGGATATGTAGATCTCCTACCATTGTAACCGACTCTGTGTAACCCTATCCCTCTCCGGTGTTTATATAAACCGGAGGGTTTTAGTCCGTAGGACGAACAACAGAACAACAATCATACCATAGGCTAGCTTCTAGGGTTTAGCCTCCTTGAACTCGTGGTAGATCTACTCTTGTACTACCCATATCATCAATATTAATCAAGCAGGAGTAGGGTTTTACCTCCATCGAGAGGGCCCGAACCTGGGTAAAAACATCGTGTCCCTTGTCTCCTGTTACCATCCGCCTAGACACACAGTTCGGGACCCCCTACCTGAGATCTGCCGGTTTTGACACCGACATTGGTGCTTTCATTGAGAGTTCCTCTGTGTCGTCACTTTTAGGCCCGATGGCTCCTCCGATCATCAACAGCGATGCGGTCCAGGGTGAGACTTTTCTCTCCGGACAGATCTTCGTATTCGGCGGCTTTGCACTGCGGGCCAATTCGCTTGGACATCTGGAGCAGATCGAAAGCTACGCCCCTGGCCATCAGGTCAGATTTGGAAGCCTTAAATACACGGCTGACATCCGCGGGGATTTGATCTTCGATGGATTCGAGCCACAGCCGAGCGCGCCGCATTGTCACGAAGGGCATGATTTAGCTCTGCCGCCAAACAGTGCTCTGGAGGCCGCGCCCGCATCGGCCCCGACCCTTAGTTTGGAGCCGATCGCGCCGATCGAGGACGGGTGGTTGGATGCCGCCTCGAAGGCCGAAATCTCTATGGCGATCGAGCCGAACACCAGTTTTGTCCCTTGCGAAGCCTGTGACTCCAAGGTGCCGGACTCCCCTCCGGACTCCAAGCCCCCCGCGCCCCTGCCGATCGAATCCGATTGGGCGCCGATTATGGAATTCACCGCCGCGGACATCTTTCAGCACTCGCCCTTCGGTGATATTCCGAATTCCCAGAAATCTCTCTCTTTATCAGGAGAGCCCTGGCCGGACTACGTCAGCAAGGTTGGGATACGGATGATGAAGAAATTCAAAACCACCCACCACCCACTTCGTTGCCACTGTCGATAATTTAAACGACGTGCTCGAATTCGACTCCGAAGACATCGACGGTATGGAAGACGATGTAGGAGACAAACATGAACTAACGCCTATAAGGCACTGGACTGCCACCTCATCTCATGATGTATACAGGGTGGACACACCCAAAGGAAGCGACGACGAGGAACACAGGGATGCAATGAGGGATCGTTCACTCGAAAAGCAATCAAAGCGGCGACGTAAGCGCCGCTCCAAGCCCCGCCTCGACAGAAACGACAGCCAAACAGCCCCAGCCATAGAGCAGGATGAGCCGGCGGACGACGAATATGCCTTTGAGCAACCGTCCGAACATGGCAACTTTGACAAACAAACCGAACAACCCGCCCCCAGCGAAAACAACAGTCCAGGCGACCTCACGCCAAATACGCTCATGGAGCAGAAGAACCTCCACAATAGGCTCGTCGCCACTGCGTGTAGCCTAAAAAAGCAGAAGCGGAAGCTCAAAACCGCGGAAGATGCACTCAGAATAAGATGGAGCAAAGTACTCAACACCGCAGACAAACATGGCGACAGTTGCCGCACAAAAAGCTATCCGAAGCGAAAGCTACTACCTGAATTTGACGAGGAGGCCTTAGAGCCCCCGCAATCAAAAAATAAGAAAGCCACCCGGTCGGATAGACGACCCCATGGCCAACATGGAGCGGCAAGCGGCGCCGCACACAAGCCGGCACGCGACCCACTCAAGGAATCGCGTCAAAAGGACGGCCCAGCCAGATCCATCTATGGGCCAAGAAAGCAAGCTCTAGTAAGCAATGCAGTACAACAAATATCCAAACATCACGGCACACCCAAATACAGGGGTGCCGCACACCCCCTATGTTTCACTGAGGAGGTGCTGGACCATGAATTTCCAGCGGGATTCAAGCCCGTTAACATAGAGGCGTACGACGGAACAACAGACCCTGGAGTCTGGATTAAGGATTATATCCTCCATATACACATGGCCAGAGGAGATGACCTCCATGCCATAAAATACTTACCCCTCAAACTCAAAGGGCCAGCACGGCATTGGCTTAAAAGCCTCCCCGAAAACACCATTGGAAGTTGGGAGGAGCTTGAGGATGCTTTTCGGGCAAAGTTTCAAGGGACCTATGTCCGACCTCCGGATGCGGACGATTTGAGCCATATAACTCAACAGCCCGGAGAGTCAGCCCGGAAACTCTGGAACAAGTTTCTTACTAAAAAAATCAGATAGTCGACTGTCTGGACGCCGAAGCCTTAGCGGTTTTCAAACATAGCGTTCGAGACGAACGGCTCGCCAGACACCTTGGCCAAGAAAAGCCATGAACAATGGCCGCATTAACAAGCCTCATGACCCGATTTTGTGCGGGAGAAGACGGCTGGTTGGCAAGATGCAGCATCAGCGACCCAAGTACATCCGAAGTCAGGGATGGAAATGGGAAACCGCGACGCAACAAGGACCAGCGCTGGACTAAGGGAAGCAGTCCGAAGAGCGCGTCAGTCAATGCCGGATTCAAAAGCGCTCGGCAGAATCAGAGAAAGCTGCCCCTTAAGGACAACAGGGATGAGTTATCTAACCTGAACAAAATCTTGGACAAGATATGTCAAATTCACAGTACTCCCGGGAAGCCTGCGAACCATACCCACTGAGATTGTTGGGTTTTCAAGCAATCCAGCAAACTCAACGCCGAACACAAGGGGCTCGACACACCAAGTGAGGACGGTGACGAACCCCACGAGCAGAGCACCAGAAAACAAAAGGATTTCCCACAAGAAGTCAAAACAGTAAATACGGAACACCATACGGCCTATCCCAAAGGAGTCTCGCCCATGGATGTTAAAACCAATCACCTTCGACCACCAGGATTACTCTAGAGGTATACGGAACACAGGCTGGACTGCCCTGGTATTAGATCCGCTAATCGACGGACTCCACTTTACAAATGTCCTGATGGATGGCGACAGTGCTTTAAACCTGCTATATCAGGACACAATCCGCAAAATGCGAATAGACCCAACAAGAATCCGCCATAACAATACTTCCTTTCAAGGAGTGACGCCAGGCCCGGATGCCCATTGCATGGGTTCTCTTCGGCTAGAAGTTATGTTCGGCTCCCCCGACAACTTCCGCCGCGAAAAGCTAATCTTTCATATCGCCCCATTTTCAAGTAGCTATGAAGCACTACTGGGACGAGAAGCTTTTGCCCACTTTAACGCAATACCACATTACGCATCTCTTACGCTCAAATTGTTGGGGAACGTTGCAGAAAATTAAAATTTTTCCTACGGTTTCACCAAGATCCATCTATGAGTTCATCTAAGCAACGAGTCATGGGAGAGAGATTGCATCTACATACCACTTGTAGATCGCGAGCGGAAGCGTTCAACGAACGGGGATGAGGTAGTCGTACACGACGTGATCCAAATCACCGGAGATCCTAGCACCGAACGGACGGCACCTCCGCGTTCAACACACGTACGGTCAGCGTAACGTCTCCTTCTTCTCGATCCAGAAAGGCAAAGGAGAGGTTGAGGAAGATGGCTCCAGCAGCAGCACGACGGCGTGGTGATGGTGGAGCTACAGTACTCTGGCAGGGCTTCGCCGTGCTCTACGGAGGAGGAGGAGGTGTTGGAGAGGGAGAGGGAGGCGCCAAGGACCAGGGGTGCGGCTGCCCCCTCCCCCCCTTTATATAGGAGGGACAAGGGGGGCGCTGGCCCTAGGAGATCCAATCTCCTTGGGGCGGCGACCAAGGGGAGGTTTCCCTCCCCCCCAAGGCACCTAGGAGGTGCCTTCCCCTTGTGGGACTCCTTCCCTTTGAAACCCTAGGCGCATGGGCCTCTTGGGGCTGGTTCCCATTGGCCCATGTAGGCCAAGGCGCACCCCCTAGAGCCCATGTGCCCCCCCGAGGCAGGTGGCCCCACCCGGTGGACCCCCCGGGACCCTCCGGTGGTCCCGGTACAATACCGATAACCCCGAAACTTGTCCCGATGGCCAAAACAGCACTTCCTATATATAATTCTTTACCTCCGGACCATTCCGAAACTCCTCGTGATGTCCCGGATCTCATCCGGGACTCCGAACAACATTCGGGTTACTGCATATACATATCTTCACAACCCTAGCGTCACCGAACCTTAAGTGTGTAGACCCTACGGGTTCGGGAGACATGCAGACATGACCGAGACGGCTCTCGGGCAATAACCAACAGCGGGATCTGGATACCCATGTTGGCTCCCACATGCTCTACGATGATCTCATCGGATGAACCACGATGTCGAGGATTCAATTAATCCCGTATACGATTCCCTTTGTCAATCGGTATTTTACTTGCCCGAGATTCGATCATCGGTATCCCAATACCTCGTTCAATCTCGTTACCGGCAAGTCACTTTACTCGCACCGTAATGCATGATCCCGTGATCAAACACTTTGATCACATTGAGCTCATTATGATGATGCATTACCGAGAGGGCCCGGTGATACCTCTCCGTCAAGCGGAGTGACAAATCCCAGTCTCGATCCGTGTCAACCCAACAGATACTTTCGGAGATACCCGTAGTATACCTTTATAGTCACCCAGTTACATTGTGACGTTTGGCACACCTAAAGCACTCCTACGGTATCCGGGAGTTACACAATCTCATGGTCTAAGGAAAGGATACTTGACATTGGAAAACTCTAGCAAACGAACTATGCGATCTTATGCTATGTTTAGGATTGGGTCTCGTCCATCACATCATTCTCCTAATGATGTGATCTCATTATCATTGACATCCAATGCCCATAGTCAGGAAACCATGACTATCTATTGATCAACGAGCTAGTCAACTAGAGGCTTACTAGGGACATGTTGTTGTCTGTTATTCACACATGTATTACGATTTCCGGATAACACAATTATAGCACGAATAAAGACAATTATCATGAATAAGGAAATATAATAATGCTTTTATTATTGCCTCTAGGGCATATTTCCAACAGTCTCCCACTTGCACTAGAGTCAATAATCTAGTTACATTGTGATGAATCGAACACCCATAGAGTTCTGGTGCTGATCATGTTTTGCCTTAGGGAGAGGTTTAGTCAACGGATCTGCGACATCCAGATCCGTGTGCACTTTACAAATTTCTATGTCTCCATCTTGAACATTTTCACGAATGGAGTTGAAGCGATGCTTGATGTGCCCGGTCTTCTTGTGAAACCTGGGCTCCTTGGCAAGTGCAATAGCTCCAGTGTTGTCACAGAAGAGTTTGATTGGCCCCGACGCATTGGGTATGACTCCGAGGTCGGTGATGAACTCCTTCACCCAAATTGCTTCATGTGCTGCCTCCAAGGCTGCCATGTACTCCGCTTCACATGTAGATCCCGCCACGACGCTGTGCTTGCAACTGCACCAGCTTACTGCCCCACCATTCAAAATATACACGTATCCGGTTTGTGACTTAGAGTCATCCAGATCTGTGTCGAAGCTAGCGTCGACGTAACCCTTTACGACGAGCTCTTCGTCACCTCCATAAACGAGAAACATTTCCTTAGTCCTTTTCAGGTACTTCAGGATATTCTTGACCGCTGTCCAGTGTTCCTTGCCGGGATTACTTTGATACCTTCCTACCAAACTTACGGCAAGGTTTACATCAGGTCTGGTACACATCATGGCATACATAGTAGAACCTATGGCTGAGGCATAGGGGATGACACTCATCTCTTCTATATCTTCTGCCGTGGTCGGACATTGAGCTGAGCTCAATTTCACACCTTGTAACACAGGTAAGAACCCCTTCTTAGATTGATCCATATCGAACTTCTTCAATATCTTATCAAGGTATGTGCTTTGTGAAAGACCTATGAGGCGTCTTGATCTATCTCTATATATCTTGATGCCTAATATATAAGCAGCTTCTCCAAGGTCCTTCATTGAAAACTCTTATTCAAGTAGGCCTTAATGCTGTCCAAGAGTTCTATATCATTTCCCATCAAAAGTATGTCATCTACATATAGTATGAGAAATGCTACAGAGCTCCCACTCACTTTCTTGTAAACGCAGGCTTCTCCATAAGTCTGCGTAAACCCAAATGCTTCGATCATCTCATCAAAGCGAATGTTCCAACTCTGAGATGCTTGCACCAGCCCATAAATCGAGCGTTGGAGCTTGCACACCTTGTCAGCATTCTTAGGATCGACAAAACCTTCCGGCTGCATCATATACAATTCTTCCTTAAGGAAATCATTAAGGAATGCCGTTTTGACGTCCATTTGCCATATTTCATAATCGTAGAATGCGGCAATTGCTAACATGATTCGGACGGACTTCAGCTTCGCTACCGGTGAGAAAGTCTCATCGTAGTCAACCCCTTGAACTTGTCGATAACCCTTAGCGACAAGCCGAGCTTTATAGATGGTCACATTACCATCCGCGTCTGTCTTCTTCTTAAAGATCCAGTTATTTTCTATGGCTCGCCGCTCAACGGGCAAGTCAGTCAAAGTCCATACTTCGTTTTCATACATGGATCCTATCTCGGATTTCATGGCTTCCAGCCATTTGTCGGAATCCGGGCCCGCCATTGCTTCCTCATAGTTCGAAGGTTCACCGTTGTCTAACAACATGATTTCCAAGACAGGGTTGCCGTACCACTCTGGTGCGGAACGTGTCCTTGTGGACCTTCGAATTTCAGTAGGAGCTTGATTAGAAGTATCTTGATCATCATCATTAATTTCCTCTCTAGTCGGTGCAGGCACCTCAGGAACGTTTTCTTGAGTTTCGCCATTTTCCGGTTCAAGAGGTAACACTTCATCAAGTTCTACTTTCCTCCCACTTACTTCTTTCGAGAGAAACTCTTTCTCTAGAAAGGATCCATTCTTGGCAACAAAGATCTTGCCTTCGGATCTGAGGTAGAAGGTATACCCAATAGTTTCTTTAGGGTATCCTATGAGGACGCATTTTTCCGACTTGGGTTCGAGCTTTTCAGGTTGAAGTTTCTTGACATAAGCATCGCATCCCCAAACTTTTAGAAACGACAGCTTAGGTTTCTTCCCAAACCATAATTCATACGGTGTCGTCTCAAAGGATTTCGACGGATCCCTATTTAAAGTGAATGCGGCAGACTCTAAAGCATAGCCCCAAAAAGATAGCGGTAAATCGGTAAGAGACATCATAGATCGCACCATACCTAATAGAGTGCGATTACGACGTTCGGACACACCATTACGCTGAGGTGTTCCAGGCGGCGTGAGTTGTGAAACTATTCCACATTTTCTTAAGTGTGTGCCAAATTCGTGACTCAAGTATTCTCCTCCACGATCTAATCGTAGAAACTTGATCTTTCTATCACGTTGATTTTCAACCTCACTCTGAAATTCCTTGAACTTTTCAAAGGTCTCAGACTTGTGTTTCATTAAGTAGATATACCCATATCTACTCAAGTCATCAGTGAGGGTGAGAACATAACGATAGCCACTGCGAGCCTCAACACTCATTGGACCGCACACATCGGTATGTATGATTTCCAATAAGTTGGTTGCTCGCTCCATTGTTCCTGAGAACGGAGTCTTGGTCATTTTACCCATGAGGCATGGTTCGCATGTGTCAAATGATTCATAATCAAGAGACTCTAGAAGTCCATCTGCATGGAGCTTCTTCATGCGTTTGACACCTATGTGACCAAGGCGGCAGTGCCACAAATATGTGGGACTATTGTTATCAACTTTAACTCTTTTGGTATTCACACTATGAATATGTGTATCATCACGTACGAGATTCATTAAGAATAAACCATTAACCATCGGAGCATGACCATAAAACATATCTCTCATATAAATAGAACAACCATTATTCTCAGATTTAAATGAGTAGCCATCTCGAATTAAACGAGATCCAGACACAATGTTCATGCTCAAACTTGGTACTAAATAACAATTATTGAGGTTTAAAACTAATCCCGTAGGTAAATGTAGAGGTAGCGTGCCGACGGCGATCACATCGACCTTGGAACCATTCCCGACGCTCATCGTGACCTCGTCCTTCGCCAGTCTCCGTTTATTCCGCAGCTCCTGCTTTGAGTTACAAATGTGAGCAACTGCACCAGTATCAAATACCCAAGAGCTACTACGAGTACTGGTAAGGTACACATCAATTACATGTATATCACATATACCTTTTGTTTTGCCGGCCTTCTTGTCCGCTAAGTATTTGGGGCAGTTCCGCTTCCAGTGACCACTTCCCTTGCAATAAAAACACTCAGTCTCAGGCTTGGGTCCATTCTTTGGCTTCTTCCTGGCAACTTGCTTACCGGGCGCGGCAACTTCCTTGCCGTCCTTCTTGAAGTTCTTTTTACCCTTGCCCTTCTTGAACTTAGTGGTTTTATTCACCATCAACACTTGATGTTCCTTCTTGATTCCTACCTCTGCTGATTTCAGCATAGCATATACATCAGGAATGGTCTTTACCATCCCCTGCATGTTGTAGTTCATCACAAAGCTCTTGTAGCTAGGTGGAAGCGACTGGAGGATTCTGTCAATGACCGCTTCATCCGGGAGATTAACTTCCAGTTGAGTCAAGCGGTTGTGCAACCCAGACATCTTGAGTATGTGTTCACTGACAGAGCTATTTTCCTCCATCTTACAGCTAAAGAATTTGTCGGAGACTTCATATCTCTCGACCTGGGCATGAGCTTGGAAAACCATTTTCAGCTCTTCGAACATTTCATATGCTCCATGTCTCTCAAAACGCTTTTGGAGCCCCGGCTCTAAGCTGTAAAGCATGCCGCACTGAACGAGGGAGTAATCATCGGAACGTGACTGCCAAGCGTTCATAACGTCTTGTTCTGCAGGGAGAACATGTGTGTCACCCAGCGGTGCTCGTAGGACATAATCTTTCTTGGCAGCTATGAGGATGATCCTCAGGTTCCGGACCCAGTCCGTATAGTTGCTGCCATCGTCTTTCAGCTTGGTTTTCTCTAGGAACGCGTTGAAGTTGAGGACTACGTTGGCCATTTGATCTACAAGACATATTGTAAATATTTTAGACTAAGTTCATGATAATAAAGTTCATCTAATCAAATTATTTGATGAACTCCCACTTAGATAGACATCCCTCTTCTAGTCATCTAAGTATAACATGATCCGAGTCAACTAGGCTGTGTCCGATCATCACGTGAGACGGACTAGTCAACATCGGTGAACATCTTCATGTTGATCGTATCTTCTATACGACTCATGCTCGACCTTTCGGTATTCTGTGTTCCGAGGCCATGTCTGTACATGCTAGGCTCGTCAAGTCAACCTAAGTGTTTGCATGTGTAAATCTGTCTTACACCCGTTGTATGTGAATGTTAGAATCTATCACACCCGATCATCACCTGGTGCTTCGAAACAACGAACTGTCGCAACGGTGCACAGTTAGGGGGAACACTTCTTGAAATTATTATGAGGGATCATCTTATTTACTACCGTCGTTCTAAGTAAACAAGATGCAAAACATGATAAACATCACATGCAATCAAATAATAAACGTGACATGATATGGCCAATATCACATAGCTCCTTTGATCTCCATCTTGGGGCTCCATGATCATCTTGTCACTGGCTTGACACCATGATCTCCATCATCATGATCTCCATCATCGTGTCTCCATGAAGTTGCTCGCCAACTATTACTTCTACTACTATGGCTAACGCGTTTAGCAATAAAGTAAAGTAATTTACATGGCGTTTCTCAATGACACGCATGTCATACAAAAAATAAAGACAACTCCTATGGCTCCTGCCGGTTGTCATACTCATCGACATGCAAGTCGTGATTCCTATTACAATAGCATGAACATCTCATACATCACATATAGATCATTCATCATTCATCACAACTTTGGCCATATCATATCACAAAGCACTTGCTGCAAAAACAAGTTAGACGTCCTCTATTTGTTGTTGCAAGTTTTACGTGGCTGAATTAGGGTTCTAGCAAGAACGTTTTCTTACCTACGTGAAAGCCACAACGTGATTTGTCAACTTCTATTTACCCTTCATAAGGACCCTTTTCATCGAATCCGCTCCAACTAAAGTGGGAGAGACAGACACCCGCCAGCCATCTTATGCAACTAGTGCATGTTAGTCGGTGGAACCGGTCTCACGTAAGCGTACGTGTAAGGTTGGTCCGGGCCGCTTCATCCCACAATACTGCTGAAGCAAGATAAGACTAGTAGCGGCAAGAAAGTTGACAACATCTACGCCCACAACAAATTGTGTTCTACTCGTGCAATAGAGAACTACGCATAGACCTAGCTCATGATGCCACTGTTGGGGAACGTTGCAGAAAATTAAAATTTTTCCTACGGTTTCACCAAGATCCATCTATGAGTTCATCTAAGCAACGAGTCATGGGAGAGAGATTGCATCTACATACCACTTGTAGATCGCGAGCGGAAGCGTTCAACGAACGGGGATGAGGTAGTCGTACACGACGTGATCCAAATCACCGGAGATCCTAGCACCGAACGGACGGCACCTCCGCGTTCAACACACGTACGGTCAGCGTAACGTCTCCTTCTTCTTGATCCAGCAAGGCAAAGGAGAGGTTGAGGAAGATGGCTCAAGCAGCAGCACGACGACGTGGTGATGGTGGAGCTACAGTACTCCGGCAGGGCTTCGCCGTGCTCTACGGAGGAGGAGGAGGTGTTGGAGAGGGAGAGGGAGGCGCCAAGGACCAGGGGTGCGGCTTCCCCCTCCCCCCTTTATATAGGAGGGCCAAGGGGGGCGCCAGCCCTAGGAGATCCAATCTCCTTGGGGCGGCGGCCAAGGGGAGGTTTCCCTCCCCCCCAAGGCACCTAGGAGGTGCCTTCCCCTTGTGGGACTCCTTCCCTTTGAATCCCTAGGCGCATTGGCCTCTTGGGGCTGGTTCCCCTTGGCCCATGTAGGCCAAGGCGCACCCCCTAGAGCCCATGTGGCCCCCCGAGGCAGGTGGCCCCACCCGGTGGACCCCCCGGGACCCTCCGGTGGTCCCGGTACAATACCGATAACCCCGAAACTTGTCCCGATGGCCAAAACAGCACTTCCTATATATAATTCTTTACCTCCGGACCATTCCGAAACTCCTCGTGATGTCCCGGATCTCATCCGGGACTCCGAACAACATTGGGGTTACTGCATATACATATCTTCACAACCCTAGCGTCACCGAACCTTAAGTGTGTAGACCCTACGGGTTCGGGAGACATGCAGACATGACCGAGACGGCTCTCGGATTGGGTCTCGTCCATCACATCATTCTCCTAATGATGTGATCTCGTTATCATTGACATCCAATGCCCATAGTCAGGAAACCATGACTATCTATTGATCAACGAGCTAGTCAACTAGAGGCTTACTAGGGACATGTTGTTGTCTGTTATTCACACATGTATTACCATTTCCGGATAACACAATTATAGCACGAATAAAGACAATTATCATGAATAAGGAAATATAATAATAATGCTTTTATTAGTGCCTCTAGGGCATATTTCCAACACAAATTGCCCGGTCCACGAGGCGTCATCTCACTAAGGGGCGATATTAAGTGTCCCTCGAGCGCGAAAGAATATTGTCGGCGTTCTGGGAACGGGGGTCCCCAGACTTGCCTGCCTGCGGCCTGCGGCGTGGCTCGAGTGGGGGCCCAACGTGGCCCATCTTCATCAACACAAGGATCAAGACCCTTGCGAGGGGCCAAGCCTCACGAGGCGGACGACACGACGCTTCCTCCAGCACGGCCTCCTTAGGCTGGCTCGCGAGGAGGCGGAGAGATCAAGGTGGGGTACCTCACGAGGTGCCCATGACGCAAGCCATGACGACCAAAGGTGCCAGGCGGGCGCCGGCCCGTGCAGTGTCCTCCCTTTCCTCTTTGGTGCAAAGGGGGCAAGCGCAGGCGAGAGGATCAAGCAAAGGCACCCATTTCGGTGCAACGAGACCAAGACCAACTCCGCGACAAGGAGGAAGTCACCATGGAGCCCAAGCCGGCGTCATCACCAGCGCCTTTGGCAGGCGAAGACCAACTTTAGTCAAGATAAGTGTACCAGATGTTCCCCTTCAAATTGGCCAATTGTTGGCGCCCTTCCCGCTCAATATTTGGGAAGAGGCCCAGGGCCTTTGCCTATAAATAGGGCCAGCCACCCCCAGGGTAGGAGAAAGGAATCGAGCATCTAGAGAGAGGGGGAATCGAGCATCTAGAGAGAGAGAGAGAGAAGGGCGATCGAACTCCCCTAGCAGTTCATCCCCTAGCCAAGAACAGGCCCTCGCGAGGCCGTTCCCCCGTGTACTGTTCTTCCTCATCAGCCCAAGAAGCAATCCACCCACCACACTGGAGTAGGGTATTACACCACAATGGTGGCCCGAACCAGTATAAATCTTGTGTCTCTTGTGTTGTTCTTGCAGCAGTTTAGATCCTTACGAGACGGAGAGGTAGAGGGCTCGATCTCCGCACGCACCCCAGAGTTCGAACCTTAAGGGTCTGCCGGAACCCCTGATCCGACATTTTGGCGCGCCAGGTAGGGGTGCGCAGGAATCAGCCTTCCACCGCTCCGCTCTCCTCCGACCACCGCATCCATGTCTGACGCTCGTCGGGCCCGCGCCGAGTGCCGGGCCGCCATCGCTTTCCGCGCCGTCCAGACGGCCCCTGTCGGTGGGCGTCCTCGTCGTTCCCCATCGCCCGCCGTCAACGCCGCCACCGTCCCGGCGGTGAACGAGCAGCAAGCATCCTCCCAGCACCCGTCCGTGCGGCGGGATGGCCGCACCGCCACTCCGTCGCTCACCCCAGCCGGTTCTTCGTCGCACGCGCTGCGCGCGCCCTTGGAGGCTCGAGCTGCGCTCCTCGCGGCGAACGAGCTCCTGCGCTACTGCCCCGTCGACGACATCTACGAGGAGTGGCTCGACCGCGTCGCCGAGCTCGTCCGTGCCACAGGGGGCTCTCCCGCGCCTTCCGCACCACTGCGTCGCACTCCGCCCCGCATGGGCAATGAAGCCCCGCGGGCGTTCCAGCCGCCACCTTTCCAAGAAGATGCCATGGCCCCAAGGCACGCAGCTCCTGGGCGGAACCCCCTCCGTCATGCGCCGGCCTAGCAGGAACGGAGCTGCCAAGAAGTCCCGCAACCGCAAGAGGCCGCCCGGGCGCTCCCGGCCCCGGCTCGCCGAGACCCTGCTCCAGCTCCGGCACGTCAAGACCCCGCGCTGCTCCCAGCTGCGGCGCAAGGGGACCCACAAGGCCAAGCTCTCCCTCAACCAAAACCTCCCGCGGCCACCACTAGCTGCCGCGCCTACACCCCCGAGCTGCGTAGCGTCGCGTGGCCCGACAAGTTCAAGCCGGACCTGCGTCCTCGCTACGACGGCACAACTGATCCCACGGAGTTCCTCCAGCTCTACGAGCTGTGAATCGAAGCTGCCAGCGGGGACGAGAAGGTCATGGCGAACTGGTTCCCCATGGCGCTGAAGGAAGGTGCTCGCACTTGGCTCCTGAACCTGGCCCCAGGCACGATCTCCTCCTGGGACCAGATGGGTACTCGCTTCATCGCCAACTTCCAAGGTACCCGCGACCGGCCTCCCGCCGTGAGCGACATGCACCGCATCAAGCAGCAACCTGGAGAGACCCTGCAGAAGTACATCCAGCGCTTCAACAGTGCGCGCCTCAAGATCCCCAGGGTGTCTGAAGAAGCCATCATTTCGGCCTTCTCCGATGGCGTGCGCGACGTCAAGATGAAGGAGGAGCTGGCGATGCATGAGGACCTCTGCACCTCCCTGGAGCTGTTCAACCTGGCGACCAAGTGCGCCAGAGCTGAGGAGGGACGCCTCTCCCTCCTCGAGCTGCCTGCCGCAGACCCAGAAGAGAAGAAGCCCAAGGCCAAGGACGTGAAGCGCAAGGGGGCTGCCGTGCTCGCGGCAGAACCGGACACCAAGCGGGGCAAGGATCTGCCTGAATCCTCCAGGAGCAGCCGGTACTGTGTGTACCACGACCTCCACACCCACAACACCAATGAATGCCAAGAACTCCGCGCCGTGCGAGAAGGAAGAGTCGGCCGACGCCCTGACCGTGCTGACCGGGGCTACGGCCGAGGAGGAGGAAGGAACACGGGACGCTGGGAAGACCGCGGCCCACGTCCAGGCTGGCGTGACCAACCTCGCGAGGACCGCTGGCGCGACCCGCCTCGCGAGGGGGACTGAAGGGATCAGCCTCGTGAGGATCGCCCTCATGGCAACCCAGGCCTGCCGCCGTTGCCGCCTCAGCCGAGAAGGAATGAAGACCGCCACCAAGACGAGGGGGCTGGGGGCTTCCAGGAGCCTCGCGCCATCGCCTGCATCCTGGGCGGAGCTCAGGCCCTAGCCTCTCAACGTATCTTCAAGCAGTTTGCTCGCGAAGTAAATGCAGTCCTCCCCAAGCTTGAAGCAACGCGTCCCCTCAGGTGGTCGGCCTGCACCATCACGTTCAGCTCAGCAGACCAGCTCAAGTGCGCAGCCACAGCCGGAGTCCTCCCAATGCTTTGTTCCCCAGTCATCAGCAACGTTCTGGTCACCAGGACCCTCATCGATGGAGGGGCAGGGCTCAATGTCTTATCCGTGGAAACGTTCAACAACCTCCAAGTGCCCTATGACCAGCTTCAGCCAACCAAGCCCTTCTCCGGAGTCACCGACGGTTCCACAGTCCCGATCAGGCAGGTCCGCCTCCCAGTCACCTTCGGCACCTACGACAACTACCGCATCGAGCTCATCGACATTGACGTCGCCCACATCCGCCTGCCGTACAACGCCATCCTCGGGTACCCGGCGCTGGCCAAGTTCATGGCCGTGACTCACCATGGCTACAATGTCCTCAAGATGCCAGGAAGCGGCGGCGTCATCACGGTGCCATGTCAAGAGAAGGATGCAATGTGTGCCCTGGAGCGAGCCTTCCAGGCCGCGTCACTAGAAGACCCAGATCGCGGAAGCAGGAGGCTTCCTGAGACCACCCCCAAGAAGAAGAAGACAACGTCAGACTCAGACCCTCAGGAGGCGGGCCCTTCAAGGCCCGCGTCTGCCTAGGGGACCCTCCTTCAATCGCATAGGGAAGCGCGCCTGGCGCCCTCCTCAGGCAGGGCTCGGGGGCTCTCACCTGGAGGGCCACCGACCTCTCCAAGGTCACGAGGGAGGTGCTGGGGCACCATGTGGAGGCGTGTTTCGAAGCACGCTTCCCTCGGAAGGAAGCCAGGGGAGGAAGGTCAGACCAGCAGGAGTTTATTAGCAAGGCCATTCAAGAACTACAGGAGTCGAGGATCATGAGAGGTTGCCGTCGCCCACCAGCTGTGGCTCCCCATCCAGGCGGGATGGTGGGCTGCGCGTCTGCGTCGACGTACCAGGGCTCAATCAGATCGCCACGATGGAGCGCCTTTGTCCCTCACAAGTGGGGCGCTGCGAAGGACCACCCCACAGCTATGTTCGCATGCCTTATGGCCTGCCAAGCGTGGCTGCGGCGTATTAGCGCATCATGAGGAGCATCTTGGAGGCGCAAGAAGGCAGGCGTTCCGCAGCCCTGGCGGAGATGGAGGCTGCTCATGAGGAGCCACCAGTGCCTCCGGAGCCTCCCGAGGCCCCCGGGCCTGGGGGATCGTGAGGATCAGCTTCCGCGGCCCACCGAGTCCGCTGCACCAACGCCACTGCACCGACGACGTCTTCAGGTGACATCTTTCAAGTTTCATTCTCAGCTGGGAGCGCCCTCCCAGGGTTGCGTCATTCCCAGGCTGCGTGGGTCTGTCCCTGCGGCATGTATCCCTTTTTATCTTCTCAGTCGCTCGCTTGCTTTGCTGGGGGCGCCCCTCGGGCTGCATCATCCCCAGGCCACTCGGGCTAGGCCCAGCAGCATGTATCCCTTCCGCGCTTATTTCCAAGTATGCATCATTACTCGATGCCGTCCGCGGCACCTCTTCTTCTTCATGTCGACCACTTGCGCGTTAAAGGAGGGGTGCTTGAGCATCGCGACTCAGGGCTCTTACTGGCTCTCCAGCCCTCACCCTCTGGCCTTGTCCACGGCATCGCGACCTGGCATACCAGCGACGGCTGAGACAAGCTCGAGGGCCGGGACCCGAGGATGTAGAGTGCCGGCATCTAACCAGATTTTGCAGGAACACATCTCAAGATATGGCCCAGCGCCAGGCGCAACCCGCCTAGATGTAGGGCCTCGTGAGTCCCGCGCTGGCTCACGGGTGCCCAGACACACCTCACCCGCTCCAACTAGCGAGCTCCTGAGGGACTAACGGTCAACTAATCGCTGCTATGGCAGCCCAATCTTCTTTGTTTATGATGAATCTGCAGGATCCTTAGAGGAAGCCGTGCTAGCCAAGGCCCTCGCGGCGTATCCTTCACGCTCGCCCGTGCAAACCACTTGCATGTTAAAGGGGGGGTGCCTGAGCATCGCGACTCAGGGCTCTTACTGGCTCTCCAGCCCTCACCCTCTGGCCTTGTCCATGGCATCGCGACCAGGCATACCAGCGACGGCTGAGACCAGCTCGAGGGCCGGGACCCGAGGACGTAGAGCAGAAAGGGGAGCAGAGGCGAGGGAGAAGGGGCACGCGAGGACCTCGTCAAGCAGCTCCGCTCAAGCTACCCCCCAGATCCGGCGGCACGCTGAGGGAAATCTCCGATCCTCAAGATAAGTCACCATCCAAAACGTTGGCTACCGTGGCACTACTCCCGCACCTAGAGCGACTCCGTACTAGCGACATTGCTTCCCTTTCTCACCTAGCGACGGCTGCTTGGGCGCCAAAGGGGACCTCCTGAGCATCGCGACTCAGGGGCTCTTACCGGACCCCGGGTCGCTCACCTCCTGGCCTTGACCACGGCATCGCGACCTGGCATACCAGTGACGGCTGACGCCGCCTTGGGACTGGGACCTGTCGACGCAGAGCACCAAGCCCTCGCGAGGTGCGAAAGGGGGAACCAAACTATGACGGAATTCGCGATTCGCACGAATCCATAGCAAGGGTTACATATTAACAACAAGGATCACAGCCACCTTACAAGCCCCTATGGGGCACAATGTGATTCCTCGCAGGGAACGAGTCCTATAAGGTGCTAATTACACGCGCCCCTGCAAAAGATGCCATCATCAACAGTGGGCCGGCAGGCACCGGCGCCAACCCCATCCAGATCAGGATCGACGGCGACCAAGCGAGCCTGCCCTGCTCCGGGAGCGGCGTCGGCTCGCGGGCTCGTAGCTGTCGTCGCTCGTCTCCGGCGTCACGAAGACCTCACTGGGATCGCTGGATCCTCCGGCGCTTCCGTCGCTTGCGGAGCTGTTCAGGGGGCGATTGGCGGGCCCAGCCGCCGCCGTGGCAAGGTCCTGGCCGCCTCCCCCGGGGCAGCACTCCAGCCGGCGACCATTCGCGTCGAAGACCTTGAAGAACATCACCGAAGCGCCGTCGTACTCCAGGTGGATCGTGAGGGCGCCCTTCGTTCTGCAGCACCGAGCAATTTCACCCCAGCCACGAGTCATGAAGACCTCGCCCAGGGCGGTGATCGCAACCTCTGTCCCGGTCGCAGGAGTGTTGCAGTCGGCGTGCTGCAGCCACAGCTCCAGGAGTCTCCCCTGCTGGAAGGCGGAGGCGAAGAAGGGAGGAAGGCGGATCCAAGTCCGCGGAGGCATGGCGGTGTGGAGCACGAGCTCACGGGAGGAGCCCTCGGTGTGGACTCCAGGAGGAACAACCAACACCTTCATGATCCTGCGGCGCCGGCGACGGCGCTGGCCGAGGGGATCGGCATCTCCTCTTCCAGAGCCCTCGGCGTGGGCATACGAGGGAAGTGGGAACCCCGGCGGAGGCCGCTCGTACCAAGGCCTCGGCACCACCAGGCGATTCTCCTCGTCTTGGCCGCGCAAGGCAGGCCGTTTCTTTGGCGGAAGCGGGTCAGGTACCTCTTGAGGAGCCTTCCCCTTCTCCGTTGCAGAGAACCGGCGAATCGGAGCCATCACACCAGGACAGAGCAAGAACTGAGGCGGGGGAGGAAGCAAGAAGAGATGGACTAGAAGGGCACACGCGGTGCCGTACTTATAGCCGGCGGAGGCCAACCGCCGGCCTCCACGATCACAGGTAATCATGACATGGTTAGCATGCAGGGACTTGTCCAATCCGCGCGATCATCGAGGCATCGTGGGAAGTGGAGACGCCCACGTCCAATCAACCGCCATGCGGCGCCCGAGGCCGCAGGCTGTTAGGGCCCGCGACGCTTCGCCCTTGCCCTTTCGCCTCTCGGCACGGCCAGGTCCGTGCGCGCCTTGGGCCCGGGGGCTACTGTCGGCGTTCTGGGAACGGGGGTCCCCAGACTTGCCTACCTGCAGCCTGTGGCGTGGCTCGAGTGGGGGCCCAACGTGGCCCATCTTTATCAACACAAGGCTCAAGACCCTCGCGAGGGGCCAAGCCTCGCGAGGCGGACGACACAGCGCTTCCTCCAGCACGGCCTCCTTAGGCTGGCTCGAGAGGAGGCGGAGAGATCAAGGTGGGGTACCTCACGAGGTGCCCATGACGCAAGCCATGACGACCAAAGGTGCCAGGCGGGCGCCGGCCCGCGCAGTGTCCTCCCTTTCCTCTTTGGTGCAAAGGGGGCAAGCACAGGCGAGAGGATCAAGCAAAGGCACCCATTTCGGTGCAACGAGACCAAGACCAACTCTGCGACAAGGAGGAAGTCACTGTGGAGCCCAAGCCAGCGTCATCACCAGCGCCTTTGGCAGGGGAAGACCAACTTTAGTCAGGTTAAGTGTACCAGATGTTCCCCTTCAAATTGGCCAATTGTTGGCGCCCTTCCCGCTCAATATTTGGGAAGAGGCCCAGGGCCTTTGCCTATAAATAGGGCCAGCCACCCCCAGGGTAGGAGAAAGGAGTCGAGCATCTAAAGAGAGGGGGAATCGAGCATCTAGAGAGAGAGAGAGAGAAGGGCGATCGAACTCCCCTAGCAGTTCATCCCCTAGCCAAGAACAGGCCCTCGCGAGGCCGTTCCCCCGTGTACTGTTCTTCCTCATCAGCCCAAGAAGCAATCCACCCACCACACTGGAGTAGGGTATCACACCACAATGGTGGCCCGAACCAGTATAAATCTTGTGTCTCTTGTGTTGTTCTTGCAGTAGTTTAGATCCTTACGAGACAGAGAGGTAGAGGGCTTGATCTCCGCGCGCACCCCAGAGTTCGAACCTGAAGGGTCTGCCGGAACCCCTGATCCGACAAATATGCGGCTGCCTTGACAGCCATGTATTAAAACAGTTTCACCAACGAAAGCATCTGCCAGGTCGTTAAGACCACGGGCTCGGCTAGGCGAGTCCGGCGGAAGCATATAACGGATAAAGGTTTAGTAGCCATACACCCCTATACAAGGGGCTCCACGTATGTAAAATACACGACAATAAGGCTCCATTTTACCCATCCTGCAATTATACATTGTTTATCTAGTACAGCGTACATTCCGCACTACTATTCTTTTTCTTTCTTTTCAGCTAAGTTCCTCTCTTTTGCAGATGAACACCATGGTACGCCCGTCCAGGACACGGCACAACAGAGACACAGGCACTGACATGCAGCAGGGACCCGTCTCCAGGATTCTTTTTAGATTAAGACCCTGCGTAATCCTTTTTTACTATCTCTTGTTGATACACATCCCCCGGATTCTCTGTACAGCCAGGAGGAGGCTGGCGTTTTGGCATGTGGCCACGTCAGAGTTTTGCACGTACCTGGACATCAGGGGTTTATAACCAAGGACGATGTTCCGCCCTGTTTCATAAAAGACCGAATACCTTAGGGAGTGTTCGGCGTCGCGAGTTTGGCCTTATATGCATCAGCTCCGAATCATGTCTTTGGTCAAATGTTGGGTTTGCCCGTCTCCTGTGTTTTGCTGCCTTACGTTCTGCTCTATCGGCTAAGGCGGCACCAGGAGAACTACTGCGATTGTGCCCCGGTTCGGCCAGGAGAGCACCTCAGTAGAGAAAGCCGAAAACTGACTGTCATGATATAGCGTGAGACTGGTCAACCACTCGATGACCCACGGAATATTTAGGATTCCCCCGCATTAACGAAGGGCCGTTTCTTGGCCAGGCACTCGCACGCCCCGAATTCGGATGAGCGCAGGGCCACCAGGGGCTGTATACCAGCCCCACTGTCAAACTCCTATGGCTAAGTGAAAGTGATAAAGCATTATAGTCCGGTTGCCTAGTTCGCTGCGCTACCACCTCCTTAATAGGACCAAGACGTTGGATCAAGTGTGAAAATGCGCCTTCTGCGAACACCCCCGCATTATATGCGTGGGGGTTGAAGCCAAAGACTACCATCTTTCGGGTTATATACACATATACATTAACGGCCGCACAGGAGGCATATCAATTCTTGAAGGCACAAGTATAAAAAGCTTTTATATATCATTTTCAAACTTTGTTTTACAACAATACATGTTATTCGAACATGATATCCTTCAAGCACTGGGTCTCTATTAAACGAGCGCCCTGCAGAACTTCCTGAAAATAGTGCTCGGCAGGTACTCAGCTTTCATCCGAGTCTTGGGTTGGAACAGCGGTGGCCTTCATCTCCGCCCAGTATGTCTTGACATGGGCAAGAACCATCCGCGCACCCTCTATGCATGCCGACCTCTTCACTTCATTTATATGCGGCACCGCACCAAGGAACTGCTGCACCAAGCTAAAATAGCTCTTCGGCTCAGGCCCTTCCGGCCACAGATGACTCACAACATACTTCATGGCGAGTCCGGATAACCTACTCAGCTCAGCCCATTCGGCCAGACGATCAGTTAATGGAAGTGGACGCTCTGGATTATGGAACTGCGACCAAAAAAGCTTCTCCACTTCATGATCCTCCTTATCTCGGAAGTGTTCGGCCGCGTCCGCGGCACTCGCTGCCAAATCCAGATAAGTATCCGCCGTACTCCACAACCGGTCTAGTGAAGCATATTTAGGATCCCCGAACTTCCTCCGCAGCACAAAGGGCTTTCCAGCCGCGATATCTCTGGCCTGACGAAGCTCCTCTTTCATAGCTCTCACCGCAGAGCGAGCATCCTTGGCCTCGGTAATGGCCTTTTCCAGGTCCGTCCGTTTCGTTTGATCTTCGTTTCCAAGAACCTTGCAGCGGTCGGTAGCGCCCTTCAACTTTACAGCCATCTCGGCTATTTCCTTCTTGCTTCGGCAGTGAGCGGTCTGTTCGGCTTTCAGCTCTTCAATTGCCTTTCCGGCAGCCGCATCACTTTTCCTGGCTTGCTCGTTGGCTCGGGCAAGTTCCGCCCGAAGATTCTCCACGGCAGCAGCACCATCTGCATCAAGCGCACACGTCGTAAGACACTAGCACCAAGCTCCTCTTACTAAATGCCGCCGGAGAAATAACATACCTTGTGCCTCGTCAAGCCGCTTGTTGACAAGCGTGATGTCGGCATTTGCCACGTCAAGTTGCCGCTTTAGCTCGGCAAATTCATCAGTCCGGCTGGCCACCGGACACTTCGTCACCTGCATAGGAAAGGCGACATATTATACCTAGGATTATGATCCTCCGCGCGCCGTCATTTTTGACAACGCGCAGAGTCTCAGGGGCTACTATCTATACAGGACGCATCTTATATACGCGAAACTGTCAAAAGGTACATCATTTTGCGTACCTCAAAACCTGTCAGCAAACTCCTGACAGCCTTGTGCAACCCGTTTTTCACGGATGCAATCCTCTCAATCACCGTACCCATCAACGCACGGTGTTCTTCCGAGATAGACGCTCGCCCGAGCAGATCCTTCAGCTCCTCCGCCTGTGCACCAGACCGTGTCGGACTCGCCCGATGGCCTTTTTCGAAGGCCGGACACGGAGGGCTTTGGGGGGCCATACGGCTGCCTTCCGGCCCTGCCGGATTCGGAGAAACCCTCCATGACGACACCGCAGGGTCGCCCGCCTCACAAGGCGGTACGGCAGGGGGAGGCATGCCGCTCTCCATCATCTCCGGAAGAATATCCCCTAAAGACGAGCTCTGCTGAGAAGGGCTGAGATCCGAACTACAAGGTAAAATTTCGGTTATTTTCCTTAGAAATAAAATGGGGATGTCTCTCATTTTAAACTCCCCTTTTTACTTACGGCTCGGTGGAGGGCTGATCCCCTTGGGGGCACAGTGCGACCGAGGCATCCTGCGGCGCAGGACCCTCTGACGAAGATTTCTTCCCCCGCTTTGAGACCATGGTCTCCGGGTCTTTAGAGGCCGTCCTCTTCTTCCCCTGGGTAGAGGAATTCTCGATTCCTCCTTTTCTGACAGCCTCCTTCGGGGAGGCGGTAGCTTCCTTGTTCCTCCCTTCACCTTCTTCCAAACGCACGACCTCTAGCATTCTGGTTAACAAGGGATCCGGCATGGTCTCCGGGTGGGGGGTCGGACACCTGATTAGCTTCACTTTCACTATCCACTCCTGCTTAAGGGACAGTTCTTTTAAGGACAATTTTATGATAAAAATACGGATAGAGTGTCCGGGTACGGGGCTACTTACTTGAGTATCCGGGCGATTGCAGCTCAGACCTGCGTCTTCGGTCGATTCCGGACACATTGCTTGTGATCCGAAGAACAATTGGTACATCTCCATGGGCGTCGCGCCCATAAAATATTGGAGAGCTCGTGGTCCCTCCGGATTGAATTCCCACAGGCGGAGGGGGCGACGTTTGCCCCCAGTCCAGTCCTTTATTGACCCATGACGCTAGCCGTGGTGGGGGACCCGAGCGAAAGGCGGGTGGCGCCACCCATTTGGTGCCCCTGGGAGCGGTGATGTAAAACCACTCTTGTTGCCATAAGCTGGACTCCTTTTGAAAAGAGCCCTCGGGCCATGGAGCACCAACACTTTTGCTTATAAAAGCACCTCCGCACTCTGCATGCCGCCCCTCGATCATCTTCGGCTCTACTTTAAAAGTCTTGAGCCACAACCCGAAGTGAGGAGAGGTGCGGAGGAAGGCTTCGCACACGATGATGAACGATGAGATATGGAGGATGGACTCCGGAGCCAAGTCGTGAAATTCCAGCCCATAATAAAACATGAGCCCCCTTACGAAGGGGTCCATAGGGAAGCCTAGCCCCCGAAGGAAGTGAGACGCAAACACCACGCTCTCACCGGGCTTAGGAGTAGGAATGACCTGCCCTTGAGCAGGCAGCCTCTGCGAGATTTCACCGGTCAAGAACCTGGCCTCTCTCAACTTCAGCACGTCCTCCTCCATGACGGAGGAGGGCATCCATCGGCCTTGAAGGTCGGAACCGGACATTGTCAGAGGTCCGAAGCGCCTGAAATCTGGAGCCTTGGGTGTTGGAACTCGAGGCGAAGGGCGAACTCGTTTGAGATTAAAAGAAAGGAGTAAGGCCTTGGTCTCATTATAAGAGGTCGAATACCAAGGGCCCTCCCCATGACCGTTTGAGACTTGACTTTGATCGAGAAAGCATACCGACGGGCACGACTGGGTTACCCACGTCCGTATTGATGAGAATCCCGTAAATTAAGGGGACACGATCTCTGCTTCGACAAAGACGTGCCAAGGAAACTGCCTCGCTAAACGCGCTGAGGTGGGACAATAAAACGATTCGAATAAAGGCTTGGCCGTGGTGTGATGACATGCTATGGAATACGTCAGCAGATTAGATTTGTGTAAATATTATTCTCTCTATGGCAATATGTGGAAACTTATTTTGCAGAGCCGGACACTATCCTTGTGTTCGAAATATTCTATGAAGTACTTGGAGGAGGAACCCGCCTTGCAATGCCGAAGACAATCTGCGCGCCGGACTCGTCGTCATTGAAGCCTGGTTCAGGGGCTACTGAGGGAGTCCTGGATTAGGGGGTGTTCGGATAGCCAGACTATACTTCGGCCGGACTCCTGGACTATGAAGATACAAGATTGAAGACTTCGTCTCGTGTCCAGAAGGGACTTTCCTTGGCGTGGAAGGCAAGCTTGGCGATACGGATATGTAGATCTCCTACCATTGTAACCGACTCTGTGTAACCCTAGCCCTCTCCAGTGTCTATATAAACCGAAGGGTTTTAGTCCGTAGGACGAACAACAGAACAACAAGCATACCATAGGCTAGCTTCTAGGGTTTAGCCTCCTTGATCTCGTGGTAGATCTACTCTTGTACTACCCATATCATCAATATTAGTAGGGTTTTACCTCCATCGAGAGGGCCCGAACCTGGGTAAAAACATCGTGTCCCTTGTCTCCTGTTACCATCCGCCTAGATGCACAGTTCGGGACCCCCTACCCAAGATCCACCAGTTTTGACACCGACAGTCATATTGAGCTCATTATGATGATGCATTACCGAGTGGGCCCATAGATACCTCTCCGTCATACGGAGTGACAAATCCCAGTCTTGATTCATGCCAACCCAACAGACACTTTCAGAGATACCTGTAGTGCACCTTTATAGCCACCTACTTACGTTGTGACGTTTGGTGCACCCAAAGCATTCCTACGGTATTCGGGAGTTGCACAATCTCATGGTCTAAGGAAATGATACTTGACATTAGAAAAGCTTTAGCAAACGAACTACACGATCTTGTGCTACGCTTAAGATTGGGTCTTGTCCATCACATCATTCTCCTAATGATGTGATCCTGTTATCAATGACATCCAATGTCCATGGTTAGAAACCATGACCATCTATTGATTAACGAGCTAGTTAACTAGAGGCTTACTAGGGACATGTTGTGGTTTATGTATTCACACATGTATTACGGTTTCTGGTTAATACAATTATAGCATGAACAATAGACAATTATCATGAACAAGGAAATACAATAATAACCATTTTATCATTGCCTCTAGGGCATATTTCCAACTGGGAAAAGGATAGATTTTTAATTGATCAAGTAGTCTAATCACCCCCTCTAGACATACTTTCGATCATACAGGGACCACGGGTGGTGCATGCATGGGTGAGACGCACACGTTTGGCTTCATCAGAAATTGTTGAGCAGCCGCGGACGCGTCCGGCTCCAATGAAGATCGAATAACAGTTGAATGTGTAGTGTTGCATGGCTGCATACCAGAGGCCAGCCTTTGTGTCCTAGCACGCTCATAACATGCATGCACGGCTCCAAGTGAGGTGCATGCAGGGTTGGCCCTACCCGAGCCGCTGGATGCCTGCTAGTTGAAGGCGCTATAAGGCGTCCCGCTGAAACTCCGGCTGCCTGCACCGGCTTGGAGACAGCCGTCTGCCACGGCGCCCTCCGCGTCGACGGCGGCGGCTGCGGCGCCATCTCAGCAGATGAAGATGAATACACAGTAACACATGAGCATCTATTAATTATATTTGACTACTGTAGCGTTCTTCTGACAGTGGCCCAAGTCGATGATGGCAACGACCGAAAGCAGCCGAGTGATTGACAAAAAACTACCACTTTAAAGGTTACCGTCCCACAGAACTACCACTTTTTAAAAACTGACCGAAAACTATGAAAAATTTCTAATTTTGTGATTAAAAACTATCACTTTTGAAAAATAGTCAGTTTAGACGATTTAAGCACGTTTATGACATGCAGGACCCAAGGTTTTGGTTACCGAATGAGGCATTTTTACCGAGGAGGACTGGTAAATGCGGTTACCACAGTTACCGAGAAATACTGATAAATACCGAGAATATTTCGAACGAATTTTATAGTTGAATTTTGAATTCAAATAAGTTAATGAACGAACATTTGAACCAGAGACCTCTCAAAACAGGAACTAGGTTGCTACCAACACGCCAGAACCAACTCTCATGGCATTAATTAGATCCTACATACTTTACTCTAAATTGAGTGTTTAAATTCAAAAAATTCAAAAAACTGGTATTTTTTGCTTGGTACGTGGATTTACCGAGGGGCACGGAAATATGCGCTAACCAGGGGAAATCTTAAAATTTCGACCGGTAACCAAAACCTTGGCAGGACCCACCCGTCAGGGCTGACGTGGCAGCAAAGTCAACTCCGTTTGTTTTTACCGTTAAGTTGACCGTTATTACAGGTGGGACCCACACGTCAGCATCAATCTCCTTCTTCTTCCTCCTCTCTCTGGCATTTCCTCGAATACAGAGTGGTAGTTTTTAGCCATAAAATTAGAATATTTTGGTAGTTTTCGACCAATTTTTAAAAAGTGGTAGTTCTGTGGCACGGTAGCCCTTAAAGTGGTAGTAACTTTTTGTCAGTCACTCAAAACAGCCAAACCTAGCCGTAAAACTGAAGCCAAACAACAACATGAGTTTGAATGCACCCAGCGTTGCCGCCGCTGCTCCCAGGATGAAGACGGAGCTCGACAGCACCAAAGCCGACGCGGGCAACCCTAAGCATCTGGCCATTCTCGAATGCCTCTCCAAGCGCACCGCCACCCCCTCCGCTGACTTTCCTGAGGTGTCCCCCGTCGCCGCCTTCCCCTCTCGCTTCACCGCTGCTAAGGTTGCCACGGAGTCCGCCCTCTCCGCTTGCCGCTCCTCCTCTGATGACATCCCTCCCTCCCTCGCCACTGCCTCCTTTGTTGTCGACGACATTGAACGCCTCGTCGCGGAGGCCTCCCACTCCCTTCCACCATACGGGCTTCGTTCCGCACTCACCGTCGTCTCCAACCTCCACGCTGCCCACAAGGCCGCTGCCTCCGAAATCCGACCCAAGAAGACATTCCCCTTCAGGAACAAGAGCAAAACCACCAAGAATCCCCCACAAGATCCCCTCGCCCTACCCCAACCACCCCCTAAGCAACCAAAGCCTAGTTGTGACGCGATCCTGGCGGGGTTTGGGTTCCGTAACAGGAATGGCACTACCCTGGTGAAGGATCTAAGAGTTGCCAATGAGAAAGGATGGGGATTTCACGCTTGCTAATTTGGTTTCCTATGAGGTTTATCTCAAGGGAAAATGCCGGGCACTGTACATTCATAAGTTGAGAGATTGCCGCGTGTTTATTCCTGAATTCTTAATCGCGCAGCTGCGCCGGATGGACGTCGCGAGCACACACACGAGCTGTCTGATGCTTGCCAACCTTCTACGCGATAAAACTACTAAGAAAACGACCTCCTTCCTCCTCACTATGTGCCTGATGTTGTCAGGTGGTGGATGGCCACTAAGGATTACATGCATGCATGTGCTGATGTCATCCCACTTTATTTCACCTTAATTTTTTTAAAAGCTATTACTTTTGAACCGAGTGTCCAAACGATAATCCGTTTTCACCATTAGGTTCTCGCGACGATATCTTCAAAATTAGATCCCATGTGTATATGTTTCGATGAATTTTTTTAAAAGCAACTTTGGTTCTAGTCGAGGCAATTTTAGTACTAAACAAAAGCAACTTCCTTGCATCATGTGCACTAGTGCATTTGCCTATCAAGTATATCGTAGACAACATAAAAACCATATGGGACAAATTTTCATCGCATGTAGGCAACTGAGCATCATTTGTAGGCAACTTTAAAATTACATGGAGGCAACCTTCAGCAGTAAAGAAGCAACTTGCGTTCAACCTATATTATGCATACATTGTCCTATTATCACATATCCATATTTTGCGTTCAACCTTCAGAGTGTGTGTGTTGGCTAGCTAGTTCACGGGTGTTCGCTAGTTGAGAAAGTGGGGATAGATGAGAAGTTGCATAGGAGTGATGAGAATTTCATAGGGGGCGGATCAGATAGTTGCCCGCAAAATTACACAAGTTGTTCATAATTTTGGCACGAGTTGCCAGTAAAAACAATTTGAATCTCTAGATATAATGATGGAAAACACACATGAGTTGCTTGTTGAATACACTGGAGTTGCACAAAAACACCCTAAAAGTTGCTAACTTTTTTGTGTGATACTCGAGTGCATAACGATCTTAAAGTTATTGTTCTTGTTTTGCCTCCAATAGCCCCATCAATGGTGAACTTAGACTTTTCCACATGTGGTTTCTTTTTTCTAGATACCAACTAAGAGTACACATGAATTATCTGGTGAGTGAACTATATTTGTATAAATACACCCCAAAAGTTGCTAACTTTTTTTGTGTACCGCTCGAGTGCATAACAATCTCAAAGTTTTCTACCACAACCAACAAGTATTCTACCATAACTAGCTTCATCTCCAAATTTATAGTGCTATAGGAAACTTACTTTCTGAGGTAGCCTATCCTAGGTTGTTTGCCATGATTAGTGAGCAGTCTAACCTTATCCTATGTTGCATAGAATACATGTTCGATATGGTAAACAACTTAGTTTCATATATAGGCAACTTACCAACATTGACAGACAACTTTTTAATATATTTTAGGCAACTAAAATAGTAATGGCAGTCAACTGAGCATCTCGATAGGCAACTTCATATTGTTTTTAAGCAACTTAGAAAAAAAACAGTGATAAGCAACTTCATAATATTGTAGTGAATTAATTACAAAGTTAGACAACTGAGCAACAATGGGAGGTAACTAATTACCAATAGCAGGTAACTAGACATCAATGGTAGGCCAATTTCATAGTATTGTAGGCAACTGGACATCAATGATAGCCAACTAAACATCCCGGGTAGGCACTGAGCAGCTATGGTAGACAAGTTGCAATAATGTTAGGCAAATTCATTGATACACGTAGTGCAATGAAGTTGCTTATATGTAGCACTAAAGGTGCCTCATATTTTGTGTGATTTTCTCATTTTTACACTAACCAACCTAATAGGTAGTCCTACTAGGAAAAAAATGAAGTTGCCTTCCTATAGCACTAAAGTTGCCTCCATCGGACCCAAAGTTGCCTTGAATTTTTTTGACGAAACCTATCGATATGAGATCTAGTTTTAAAGAACTCGTCGCGAGAAACTCGGATGTGAAAATGAAACTGAATTTCGACGCTTCAATCAAAAGTTACAGTTTTTTAAACTTTTTGAACACCCAAATAAATGAACGTGCAGACAAGATTCCTCTTTTGGTGGATCACAACAGGCGCGTTGGCTGCTCCTTCCATATTTGGAAGAGCACCCGATCGCACCAGCGGGCGCTCGGGCGCCCGCTAGCTACGTCCGTGTTATTGGCCCTGTTTTCAGCTCTGTGCTCATAGAGGATGTTGAGCGCTGTACATTTGTAATGGCGGCGCACCAGATCAGGATTCACGAAGCGGGGGTAGTAGATTTCTACCTGCGGGTGAGGAGCAGGGCGATCATTGAAGATTGCAGCGGTGTGAGATTTGCACTTCATGCTTTGAAGTATGTAGGGATCAAAGATGATTTGAGGGATTCTGGGCTTGCTGAGGACACTGGTAACTGGGCAAATGGGGATGACTTCAAATGGCCCAGGGCAGTGCAGTCACCAAACTGGTGTTTGGTTCCAGAGGAAGAGCGTCTGCCGATTGTCGACATTTTAGAAGTTCCGAAATAGGAGGATGAGGATTGCAACTCAGCTGCCCCAGAGGTTTTGCAACATGAATCTCAATTTAAAGTTTGTGTCAGCCAACTCATAGTCATGAATCTCAATTTAGACCTTTGTTGCAACATACTCAGGACACCTCCGAAAGTATCACTGTATTTGACAGAAAGGGACACCATGGTTGTTCCTCCCGCATCTGTCCGCGGACGCGGATTACAACGCTGCCCTCATACGTTTCAACCCGCATTTGAACTAACCGGGTGAAATTCATGTAAACCTGCCGATATTCATCAAAGTTCAGATAGAAAATAACACAAATCATTCATACGTACACACTCCCTCCGTCCGGAAATACTTGTTGCCTAAATGGATAAAAATGGATGTATCTAGAATTAAAATATATCTAGATACATCTATTTCTTTGACAAGTATTTCCAGACGGAGGGAGTAGAATGCAAATTAAGTTTAGTACTCCCTCCTTCCCATCTTGTTAGGCATATTAGCTTTTGCATGCAGTCCCAATATGTACGACGCATGCAGTCGACAAATGGAGTATCAGTAATTTCCTGGAGATGGTCCCAAGAGATCGTGCATGCCTTCCTCCTCTTTTTTTGAGTCGTGGACGCTTCCCACTTAGATGGATCAACTAACGATGATTGATGCGTTAATTTTCATGCTAAAACTAATATGCCTAACAATATGAGAAGGAGGCAGTACACCAATATCTTAAATCCGACTAGATTAACCGGATGTCCAACTAGTTTTTCATCGATGGATCATGCCCTCCCACACGTACTCTCTCTTCAACTTCATCCAACAATGTGTGCATGTAAATGGCTGCCCTCTGTCTGTGGTAGATCACAATAGCGCATGCGGGCTACATAATGTGTATACCAACATTGAGTGAACGAACCAATCAACAAGGAGCAAGAGGAAGCAAAACTTACGATCTCGCCCTCTGCAGCATGCAATGGCCACCTTGCCTTGCCTTCTGCTGATGGACCATGCTACAAAACTGGGTGACGCTGGTCTGGATAGCGTATCAGCGATACGATAACGACCTCACATTGCGCTGTTGAATGATGTACATGTCACACTACAAAAAAAATACACTTCCGTGATGATACGTGTTTGTCACAGTAGGTCACATTTTTTGTCATGCATGTACATCCATGACAAATTTATGACAGAATCAAGATAGTCATACCTGTGCTGTCATAGAAGTGGTCCATGACATTACCAAAATTATCATCACGGAAGTGTCCACTTCCATGACGATAAATCGCGCATCACAGAAGTGCTTTCGCCAAGGGTGACCGACGCGTGGCATCCACCGTAATGGAACGCCGTTAAGCTATCGGGTCAGGTTTTGGATCCGATAACCCGTTAACAGCCCTGACCAATGGGGATTTTCCACGTGTAAAATCATCATTGGCTGGAGGAAACACGTGTCGGCTCATCGTTGGGACAGATGTCAACCACTCATTGGACGGAAGGCACCTATGATACGTTGACACGTGGCACGGCCCAACAGAGGCCCATTCCTATGAAAAGGCCGGCCCGTTTGACTTGGTTAAAAGCTGGCGGGCTGGCCCATGGAAAGCCTGTTAACGGCATGTTCGAATATAGCCCATTTACAGCCCGCTAACCCAAGGCCCGTTATGCCCTATCCGAATTAGGCCCAGTAGCGTCATCTGGGCCATCTAATATGATTCTAGCCCGTTTTCACTTCCGGCCCATGTATGGCCCATGACGTCTTTCGGCCCATATGAGGCCCTATGTAACTCTTGGCCTACTAACGAGCCGTGGTGAAACTGGCCCGTAATGAACAGTGTATCACTTTGCACCCATTAACGGCCCATGGTGAAACTGGCCCGTAATGAACAGTGTATCACTTTATACCCATTAACGGCCCGTTATTCCGTTGAGCCATTTCCAGCCCATGTTATCTTTCGGCCTTCTCAGAGCCCATTTATTCTTGGGCTCATTTCCAGCATTCTTTTACTTACGGCCCGTTACTGTCATTTTCTGCTTGTGGGCCAAATTCAGCCCGTGGTTACAGTCGACCCGTTTGTGGTCCGTTAATACGTTGGGCCGATTTCATAGCGTCATCAAATACGGCCTATTAACGATGGCCCATTATGGTCGGCCCATGAACGGACGATTCCAACTCTAGCCCGTTTACGGCCATAATGCGGTCTGTTTGGCCCATGTTTGGCCAATCGATTATACGGCCCGTATAAGGCCCATTGATAATATGGCCCGCAGAAGGCCCATTGTTTCTATGGCCTGTAGAAGGCCCATTGTTTCTACAGCCCGTAGAAAGCCCACTGTTTCTATGGCCAGTAGGAGGCCCAGTGTCACTACAGTAAATATTAGCCCATGGTTATTGTGGCCTAGTTTTAAAAAATAGGTTATTGCAGCCACTAGCTAACCGTGGAAAAAGAACTGTAATGACTACAAGCAAAGAAATAAACAAGACAACAAGGAAATAAATAAGCAAGCAACTAACGCTAGGCTATCACGGCTATTAGACATATTACATCCACTGGGCATCAAAGTTCGCCACCAGTGCAAATATATGGAACAAAGCAGCATATCATATACACTGGTTGTCAAAGCTGGCGACCAGCGCAAATAAACGCCGCAGCAAAACAAATCTAGAACTGAAACCACTTCAGAAGATCTCAAGAAACAATATCCTGGGTACCCATAATGCTGGCAAGATGCTTAGTAAGCTTATTAACTTTCTCTTGTTTGGCACTTAAATCCTCCAGCGCTTGCTGTTGCACCAGAAAATATGCATCTGAATTCTGCAGGGACTTCCTCAGTCCTTCAGCTTCCTATCGCTGCACATCTGATTGATGTCTTTCAACTTGAAGTTGAGACTCAAGAAGACGAACTGATTCAGGCAGCGAGTTCGAAGAGCTTGTGCCAGCAGTAGTGGCTAGTAACTCGAACACTACATCAAGACAAGACTTTTGGGTTCCCTCACTGTCGTCAAGATAGTTTTTATCAGCTTTCTTGGAGACCAACAGGGATGTCTCACTATCTTGAACCTTATCTGCATTACTTCCTTTACCATTGGATAACGCGGTACTGTTCTCCAATATTTTGTCCGTATTCTAAAAGAGAAACAAGCAGACACATCACATGTTTAGCATGTTGTATATGAAACTCATTTTGGTAAATGAGTTCAGTAGTAGAGTGGACAGGATAACAACATGAAACAAACATATATCTATGTACCATGGTCACTTTATGATCTATATCATTCTAGTTTTTGTTGCGAAATCAAGATAGAGACACAATTCAAATAATATTTGTTCAAGACAAAGCAGAATAGACAGAATATAAGTGCGGGTAACTATAGAGCAATATCAACACTTGTAATGTGCATGACATGAGAACATAACTGTTTATTCAATTGAAACTGAAATCAACATAGAGCAGGTTACAACAGCAAACCAGTTAAAGAAACAGGTTTAAAACATACCTGTTGCGCCATTGGAGTTTCAATTCCATCCTTCAAATATGAAAATAGTTGGTATGAGTAAATACAGTCATGCAAGAGCAAAGGAGTATGAACCATAGCTACAGAACCTGACCTGAGAACAAATCTTCTTCTCCTTTAAGCGTTGAGTTGGGATTCGGAGTGGTGGTCCTCGTGCTTTGGGCACTGCAGTTGTCGGATTCTGGGGTTCCGGCAGACCCTTAAGGTTCGAACTCTGGGGTGCGCGCGGAGATCGTGCCCTCTACCTCTCCGTCTCGTAAGGATCTAAACTACTGCAAGAACAACGCATGAGACACGGGGTTTATACTGGTTCGGGCCACCATTGTGGTGTAATACCGTACTCCAGTGTGGTGGGTGGATTGCCTCTTGGGCTGATGAGGAAGAACAGTACAGGTGAACGGCTTCGCGAGGGCCTGTTCTTGGCTAGGGGATGAACTGCTAGGGAGAGTTCAATTGCCCTTCTCTTTCTCTTTCTCTCTACTTGCTCTAGATACTGAATCAGATGCCTCTCTCCAGTTTTTTCTACTCTCTGGGTGGCTGGTCCTATTTATAGGTAAAGGCCCTGGGCCTCTTCCCAAATATTGAGCGGGAAGGGCGCCAACAATTGGCCAATTTGAAGGGGAACATCGGGTACACTTATGCTGACTAAAGTTAGTCTTCCCCTGCCAAAGGTTCTAGTGATGACGCCGGCTTGGGCTCCACAGTGACTTCCTCCTTGTCGTGGAGCTGGTCTTGGTCTCGTTGCACCGAAATGGGTGCCTTTGCTTGATCCTCTCGCCTGCGCTTGCCCCCTTTGCACCAAAGAGGAAAGGGAGGACACTGCGCGGGCTGGCGCCCGCCTGGCACCATTGGTTGTCATGGCTTGCGTCATGGGCACCTCGTGAGGTACCCGCCTTGATCTCTCCGCCTCCTCGCGAGCCAGCCTAAGGAGGCCGTGCTGGAGGAAGCGCCGTGTCGTCCGCCTCGCGAGGCTTGGCCCCTCGCGAGGGTCTTGAGCCTTGTGTGGATGAAGATGGGCCACGTTGGGCCCCCACTCGAGCCATGGCGCAGGCCACATGCAGGCAAGTCTGGGGAACCCCGTTCCCAGAACACCGACAGTAGCCCTCGGGCCCAAGGCGCGCACGGACTTGGCTGTGCCGAGAGGCGAAAGGGCAAGGGCGAAGCGCCGCTGGCCCTAACAGCCTGCGGCCTCGGGCGCCGCATGGCGGTTGATTGGATGTGGGCGTCTCCACTTCCCCACGACGCCTCGACGATCGCGCGGATTGGACAAGTCCCTGCATGCAAACCATGTCATGATTACCTGTGATCATGGAGGCCGGCGGTTGGCCTCCGCCGGCTATAAGTACGGCACTGCGCGTGCCCTTCTAGTCCATCTCTTCTTGCTTCCTCCCCCGCCTCAGTTCTTGCTCCGTCTTGGTGTGATGGCTCCGATTCGCCGGTTCTCTGCTGCGGAGAAGGGAAAGGCTCCTCAAGAGGTACCTGACCCTCTCCTGCCGAAGAAACGGCCTGCCTTGCGTGGCCGAGACGAGGAGAACCGCCTAGTGGTGCTGAGGCCTTGGTACGAGCGGCCTCCGCCGGGGTTCCCGCTTCCCTTGTATGCCCACGCCGAGGGCTCTGGAAGAGGAGATGCCGATCCCCTCGGCCAGCGCCGTCGCCGGCGCCGCAGGATCACGAAGGTGTTGGTTGTTCCTCCCGGAGTCCACGCCGAGGGATCCTCCCGCGAGCTCGTGCTCCATGCCGCCATGCCTCCGCGGACTTGGATTCTCCTTCCTCCCTTCTTCGCCTTCGCCTTCCAGCAGGTGAGACTCCTGGAGCTGTGGCTGCCGCACGCCGACTGCAGCACTCCAGCGACCGGGGCAGAGGTTGCGATCACCGCCCCGGGCGAGGTCTTCACGACTCGTGGCTGGGGTGAAATCGCTCGGTGCTGCAGAACGAAGGGCGCCCTCACGATCCACATGGAGTACGACGGCGCTTCGGTGATGTTCTTCAAGGTCTTCGACGCGAACGGTCGCCGGCTGGAGTGCTGCCCCAGGGGAGGCAGCCAGGACCTTGCCACGGCGACGGCTGGGCCCGTCAATCGCCCCCTGAACAGCTCCGCAAGCGACGGGAGCGCCGGAGGATCCAGCGATCCCAGTGAGGTCTTCGCGACGCCGGAGACGAGCGACGACAGCTACGAGCCCGCGAGCCGATGCCGCTCCCGGAGCAGGGCAGGCTCGCTTGGTCGCCGCCGATCCTGATCTGGATGGGGTTGGCGCTGGTGCCTGCCGGCCCACTGTTGATGATGGCATATTTTGCGAAGGAGCATGTAGTTAGCACCCTTTAGGATCCGTTCCCTGCGAGGAATCACATTGTGCCCCATAGGGGCTTGTAAGGTGGCAGTGATCCTTGTTGTTAATATGTAACCCTTGCTATGGATTTGTGCGAATCGCGAATTCCGTCATAGTTTGGTTCTCCCTTTCGCACCTCGCGAGGGCTATGTGCTCTGAGTCGACAGGTCCCAGTCCCAAGGCGGCGTCAGCCGTCGCTGGTATGCCAGGTCGCAATGCCGTGGTCAACGCCAGGAGGTGAGCGACCCGGGGTCCGGTAAGAGCCCCTGAGTCGCGATGCTCAGGAGGTCCCCTTTGGCGCCCAAGCAGCCGTCGCTAGGTGAGAAAGGGAAGCAAGGTCGCTAGTACGGAGTCGCTTTAGGTGCGGGGGTAGTGCTGCGGTAGCCAACGCTTTGGATGGTGACTTATCTTGAGGATCGGAGATTGTCCTCAGCGTGCCGTCGGATCTGGGGGGTAGCTTGAGCGGAGCTGCTTGACGAGGTCCTCGCGTGCCCCTTCTTCCTCGCCTCTGCTCCCCTTTCTGCTCTACGTCCTCGGGTCCCGGCCCTCGAGCTGGTCTCAGCCGTCGCTGGTATGCCAGGTCGCGATGCCATGGACAAGGCCAGAGGGTGAGGGCTGGAGAGCCAGTAAGAGCCCTGAGTCATGATGCTCAGGCACCCCCCCTTTAATGTGCAAGCGGTTTGCGCGGGCGAGGGTGAAGGAGACGCCACGAGGGCCTTGGCTAGCATGACTTCCTCTAAGGATCCTGTAGATTCACCATGAACAAAGAAGATAGGGCTGCCATAGCAGCGATTAGTTGACCGTTAGTCGCTCAGGAGCTCGCTGGTTGGAGCGGGTGAGGTGTTTCTGGGCACCCATGAGCCAGCGCGGGACTCACGAAGCCCTACCTCTAGGCGGGTTGCGCCTGGCGCTGGGCTGTATCTTGAGATGTGTTCCTGCAAAGTCTGGTTAGATGCCGACACTCTACGTCCTCGGGTCCCGGCCCTCGAGCTTGTCTTAGTCGTCGCTGGTATGCCAGGTCGCGATGCCGTGGACAAGGCCAGAGGGTGAGGGCTGGAGAGCCAGTAAGAGCCCTGAGTCGCGATGCTCAGGCACCCCCCTTTAACGTGCAAGTGGTCGACATGAAGAAGAAGGGCGCCGCAGACGACATCGAGTAATGATGCATAACTGGAAATAAACGCGGAAGGGATACACGCCGCTGGGTCTAACCCGAACGGCCTGGGGATGATGCAGCCCGAGGGCGCCCCCAGCAAAGCAAGCTAGCGACTGAAAAGATAAAAAGGGATACATGCCACAGGGATGGACCCACGCGACCTGAGAATGACACAACCCTGGGAGGGCGCTCCCAGCTGAGAATGAAACTTGAAAGGTGTCACCTGAAGATTTCGTTGATGCAGTGGCGTTGGCGCAGCAGACTCGGTGGGCTGTGGAAGCCGATCCTCACGAGCCCCCAAGCCCAAGGGCCTCGGGAGGCTCCGGAGGCACTGGTGGCTTCTCGTGGGCAGCCTCCATCTGCGCCAGGGCTGCGGACCGCCTGCCTTCTTGCGCCTCCAAGACGCTCCTCATGATGCGCTGGTACGCCGCAGCCACGCTCGGCAGGCCATAAGGCATGCGAACATAGCTGTGGGGTGGTCCTCCGCAGCGCCCCACTTGTGAGGGCCAGAGGCGCTCCGCCGTGGCGATCTGGTTGAGCCCTGGTACGTCGACGCAGACGCGCAGCCCACCATCCTCGCCTGGATGGGGAGCCACAGCTGGTGGGCGACGACAACCTCTCATGATCCTGGACTCCTGTAGCTCTTGTATGGCCTTGCTGACAAACTCCTGCTGGTCTGGCCTTCCTTCCCTGGCTTCCTTCTGAGGGAAGTGTGCTTCAAAACACGCCTCCACATGGTGCCCAGCGCCTCCCTCGTGACCTTGGCGAGGTCGGTGGCCCTCCAGGTGAGAGCCCCCGAGCCCTGCCTGAGGAGGGCGCCAGGCGCGCTTCCCTATGCGATTGAAGGAGGGTCCCCCTGGGCAGACGCGGGCCTTGAAGGGCCTGCCTCCTGAGGGGCTGAGCCTAACGTTGCCTTCTTCTTCTTGGGGGTGGTCTCAGGAAGCCTCCTGCTTCCGCGATCTGGGTCTTCTAGTGACGCGGCCTGAAAGGCTCGCTCCAAGGCACACACTGCATCCTTCTCTTGACATGGCACCGTGATGATGCCGCCGCTTCCTGGCATCTTGAGGACGTTGTAGCCATGGTGAGTTACGACCATGAACTTGGCCAGCGCCGGGTACCCGAGGATGGCGTTGTACGGCAGGCGGATGTGGGCGACGTCAAAGTCGATGAGCTCGGTGCATTAGTTTTCGTAGGTGCCGAAGGTGACTGGGAGGCGGACCTGCCCGATCGGGACCGTGGAACCGTCGGTGACTCCGGAGAAGGGCTTGGTTGGCTGAAGCTGGTCATAGGGCACTCGGAGGCTGTTGAACGTTTCCACGGACAAGACATTGAGCCCTGCCCCTCCGTCGATGAGGGTCCTGGTGACCAGAACGTTGCTGATGACTGGGGAACAAAGCATTGAGAGGACTCCGGCTGTGGCTGCGCACTTGAGCTGGTCTGCTGAAGTGAACGTGATGGTGCAGGCCGACCACCTGAGGGGACGCGGTGCTTCGAGCTTAGGGAGAACTGCATTCACTTCGCGAGCAAACTGCTTGAAGATACGTTGAGAGGCTGGGGCTTGAGCTCTGCCCAGGATGCAGGCGATGGCGCGAGGCTCCTGGAAGCCCCCAGCCCCCTCGTCTTGGTGGCGGTCTTCATTCCTTCTCGGCTGAGGCGGCAACGGCGGGAGGCCTGGGTTGCCATGAGGGTGATCCTCACGAGGCTGATCCCTCCAGTCCCCCTCGCGAGGCGGGTCGCACCAGCGGTCCTCGTGAGGTTGGTCATGCCAGCCTGGACGTGGGCCGCGGTCTTCCCAGCGTCCCGGGTTCCTTCCTCCTCCTCGGCCGTAGCCCCGGTCAGCACGGTCAGGGCGCCGGCCGACTCTTCCTTCTCGCACGGCATGGAGTTCTTGGCATTCATTGGTGTTGTGGGTGTGGAGGTCGTGGTACACACAGTACCGGTTGCCCCTGGAGGATTCAGGCAGATCCTTGCCCCGCTTGGTGTCCGGCTCTGCCGCGAGCACGGCAGCCCCCTTGCGCTTCACGTCCTTGGCCTTGGGCTTCTTCTCTTCTAGGTCTGCGGCAGGTAGCTCGAGGAGGGAGAGGCGTCCCTCCTCAGCTCTGGCGTACTTGGTCGCCAGGTTGAACAGCTCCAGGGAGGTGCAGAGGTCTTCATGCATCGCCAGCTCCTCCTTCATCTTGATGTCGCGCACGCCATCGGAGAAGGCCGAAATGATGGCTTCTACGGACACCCTGGGGATCTTGAGGCGCGCGCTGTTGAAGCGCTGGATGTACTTCTGCAGGGTCTCTCCAGGTTGCTGTTTGATGCGGTGCATGTCGCTCGCGGCGGAGGCCGGTCGCGGGTACCTTGGAAGTTGGCGATGAAGCGGGTACGCATATGGTCCCAGGAGGAGATCGTGCCTGGGGCCAGGTTCAGGAGCCAAGTGCGAGCACCTTCCTTCAGCGCCATGGGGAACCAGTTCGCCATGACCTTCTCGTCCCCGCTGGCAGCTTCGATTCCCAGCTCGTAGAGCTGGAGGAACTCCGTGGGATCAGTTGTGCCTTCGTAGAGAGGAGGCAGGCCCGGCTTGAACTTGCCGGGCCACGCGACGCTACGCAGCTCGGGGGTGTAGGCGCGGCAGCCAGCGGTGGCCGCGGGAGGTTTTGCTTGAGGGAGAGCTTGGCCCTGTGGGTCCCCTTGCGCCGCAGCTGGGAGCAGCGCGGGGTCTTGACGTGCCGGAGCTGGAGCAGGGTCTCGGCGAGCCGGGGCCGGGAGCGCCCGGGCGGCCTCTTGCGGTCGCGGGACTTCTTGGCAGCTCCGTTCTTGCTGGGCCGGCGCATGACGGAGCGGGTTCCGCCCAGGAGCTGCGCGCCTTGGAGCCATGGCATCTTCTTGGAAAGGTGGCGGCTGGAACGCCCCCAGGGCTTCATTGCCCATGCGGGGCGGAGTGCGGCATAGTGGTGCGGAAGGCGCGGGATAGCCCCCTGCGGCGCGGACGAGCTCGGCGACGCGGTCGAGTCACTCCTCGTAGACGTCGTCGACAGGGCGGTAGCGCAGGAGCTCGTTCGCCGCGATGAGCGCAGCTCGAGCCTCCAAGGGCGCGCGAAGCGCGTGCGACGAAGAACCGGCTGGGGTGAGCGACGGAGTGGCGGTGCGGCCATCCCGCTGCACGGACGGGTGCTGAGAGGATGTTTCCTGCTCGTTCCCGGCCGGGCCGGTGGCGTCGTTGATGGCGGGCGATAGGGAACGACGAGGATGCCCGCCGACGGGGGCCGTCTGGACGGCGCGGGAAGCGATGGCGGCCCGGCGCTCGGCGCGGGCCCGACGAGCGTCAGACATGGATGCGGTGGTCGGAGGAGAGCGAAGCGGTGGAAGACGGATTCCGGCGCACCCCTACCTGGCGCGCCAAAATGTCGGATTCTGGGGTTCCGGCAGACCCTTAAGGTTCGAACTCTGGGGTGCGCGCGGAGATCGTGCCCTCTACCTCTCCGTCTCGTAAGGATCTAAACTACTGCAAGAACAACGCATGAGACACAGGGTTTATACTGGTTCGGGCCACCATTGTGGTGTAATACCCTACTCTAGTGTGGTGGGTGGATTGCCTCTTGGGCTGATGAGGAAGAACAGTACAGGTGAACGGCCTCGCGAGGGCCTGTTCTTGGCTAGGGGATGAACTGCTAGGGAGAGTTCAATCGCCCTTCTCTCTCTCTCTCTCTACTTGCTCTAGATACTGAATCAGATGCCTCTCTCCAGTTTTTTCTACTCTATGGGTGGCTGGTCCTATTTATAGGTAAAGGCCCTGGGCCTCTTCCCAAATATTGAGCGGGAAGGGCGCCAACAATTGGCCAATTTGAAGGGGAACATCGGGTACACTTATCCTGACTAAAGTTGGTCTTCCCCTGCCAAAGGTTCTGGTGATGACGCCGGCTTGGGCTCCACAGTGACTTCCTCCTTGTCGTGGAGCTGGTCTTGGTCTCGTTGCACCGAAATGGGTGCCTTTGCTTGACCTCTCGCCTGCGCTTGCCCCCTTTGCACCAAAGAGGAAAGGGAGGACACTGCGCGGGCTGGCGCCCGCCTGGCACCCTTGGTCGTCATGGCTTGCGTCATGGGCACCTCGTGAGGTACCCGCCTTGATCTCTCCGCCTCCTCGCGAGCCAGCCTAAGGAGGCCATGCTGGAGGAAGCGCCGTGTCGTCCGCCTCGCGAGGCTTGGCCCCTCGCGAGGGTCTTGAGCCTTGTGTTGATGAAGATGGGCCACGTTGGGCCCCCACTCGAGCCACGCCGCAGGCCGCAGGCAGGCAAGTCTGGGGACCCCCATTCCCAGAACGCCGAAAGCAGTTCCCTTACTAACTGCTCGTGTTTGGGTGCTCTGTGGTGGAGACGGTGCTGTGTCAACTGGAACTGGGTTACTATCTGCCGGGGTTAGGGTTAGAAGGGGTGTAGTTGGTTCTCTGTCCAACTAGGTAGGGGTACAATCTGCGAGAGTCTGGGTTATGTGTGGTTGATCTGGTCCTTGGGCAAGTACAACCGTGGTTCTATCTGCATCAACTGGTAGCACTATCTTTTCTGAAGACCGTGTTGTTACTCCCTTACATACTGCCATCACACTCTCCAATTCAAATGGCTGATAAACAAGAAAAGTAATTGAAAGTATAGACATTGTATGATAGACAGGTGCAATGGATAGTGGGGAATAAAAGAGGGCATGAAATAATTCATATTTATGTTGTCTAACCAAACAGGATAGCATGACACCATTTCACATATATGATGGCTAACTAAACAGGATAGCGTGACACAATTTCACATTATGATGGCTAACTAAAAAAGATGGAAAGACATAGTTCAAAATATGAGACTATGTAAACAGGATGACATGACATAACTATATAATGTGTTTATTAAATAGGTTGGCATGCCATAATTCACATACATTCACGGATAGAATGCCATAATTCAAAATATGATGACTGTAAACACTAAACAGGATGAGATGATATAACTATATGATGTCTTTATTAAATGGGTTGCCATGCCATAATTCAGATAGATGATGTGTATGTACTATGTAAACATGATGGCATGATATAATTCAAATATATGATTTATATAGTAAGCAAGTAAGCAGATGGCAATCCATATATGATGTAAAAACTAAGCAATGCAAGACAACATGCATGACATGGGTAATATAACCCTGCCAAGTTTGAGCATAGACCTCAGGGGGAAAATAGGACTGGTCATCAGTCTCTGAATCCTCCTCTGAGGAGCTCTCTGTAACCAGCAAGATGTCTGCTTCAGCAGGTAGCATTGTCTGCTCTGAATACCTTATTTTCACTCCAGATACTTCCATCACCGCTTCAAATGGCTGATGCATAGGAAGAGTAGTTGAATATACAAACGTTGTCGACAAATGGAACACGTAATGCAAAAAAATGATAGCATGATATAATTCACATACATGATGATTGGCTAAACAGCATGGCATTGCATAATTCACATATATAATGCCTTTGCAACAAGATAGCATTGTATAATTCACATATATAATGTCTTGCAACAAGACGGCAATGCATAATTCACATATATGGTAATTAGACACTGAACAGGTGGCATTCACACAAAGCATGTCTAAACTAATCAAATGACATAGCAATGCGAGACACCATACGCACGATATGAGCAACATAACCCTGCCAAGTTAGAGCATACACCTCGGGGGGGGGGGGAATAGGACTGGTCATCTGTCTCTGAATCCTCCTCTGAGGAGCTATCCGTAACCAGCGAGATATGCGCTTCTTCAGATAGCATAGTCTGCTCTGAAGACCTTGTTTTCACTCCAAAATTTGCCATCACCGTGTCAAATGGCTGATGCACACGAAGAGCAGTTGAATGTAATAACATTGTTGACAAATGTAATATGTAACAAAAAAAAGGATGACCTGATATAATTTACATATAAGATGACTAGCTAAGCAGGATGGCATTGCAAAATTCACATATATGATGCCTGGCTAAACAAGATGGCGTTGCATAATTCACATAAACGATGAATAAACTAAATAGATGGCATTTGCACAAAGGATGTCTAAACTAAGCAGATGACATATTTGATGTATAAAGTAAGCAATGCAAGACACCATATGCATGATATAACCAACATCAGCATGCCAAGTTAGAGCGAAGACCTCAGGGGGTAAATAGGAGTTGTCTTCTGCTTCTGAATCCCCCTCAGAACATATATCTTCCTCTTGATTACAATCCGAAATGCATGGAGGGGGGGATGCCTTTGCGCCTACCATGGAGCGACGTATGCATGATATTTTATTGCCACGCAAGGCTCGTCTCTTTTGCTCTACATGTTCAGTTCCATTGTTTACAATAACTGTCATGCATAGGAATAAAACATAGTGAGATTATGTAAGGAGTGCATGCAGAAATCCAGAGTGATGGTAGCAACCTGTGGATAGACCCAAAACCAATAATAGCAGGCAGATAATGGCTTCAGTTAAAAAATACAGATAATGGCTTCTTTACTGTTTGTTTCCCACCCAACATGAAACTCATAGTAGACACCGGAGATTAACCAGATAGTAGATATATACTATTGATAGCAGCCCCGATATGTACCCCACAACCATTTAAAAACTCAAGTTTGACCATTAGTTTGGAGCTGACTCAGAGCCTAATCGGTGAACAGGACAATAAAGTAGCATGTAATATTAAGCGATCCATAACGTAAGCAGACACGAAAGAGTGCGATCTCTCTTGCGGACCCGTGTAGTCTTCGAGGTCATCTGCTCGGTTGATGATGGTAGTGCAGTTTTCATGGCTGCCAGCGGCGGGGAAGAAGATTCGAGGTGGCAAAAGACAGTCTGGAGGCCGGATCCCTGTAGTGTTAGACCCTTCTGTCGTTGGAGCAGCTGAGCTGGGGTGGACGACGGCGCAGCAGGAGCGGGACAAACCACGCAAGGTTTTCTTTGACAACTATCTGTAAGAGAAGTAATTCTGTAAGGGCTCGTTTGAATTGGAGGATTCCAACAATGCAAGGATAGGAAATAGACTGGAATAGGATAGGAATGCATGTGCAAAACAACGAATTTAAAAACACAGGATTTCTGCCAATCTGGGTGTTTGATTCACTACAATTGGAAGATCACAGGATGCAAAGAAGCATGGTGAGATTAAGTCAAACCACAAGAAAATGTACGGTTATAATGCTATTATGCTACTATCTCTTAGTCTTGTGCTTCATAAATAGGAATTTGAAAAGGAGGACAAGTGAAAATTAAAATTCCTATGTTTTTTCTTTCAAGGAGACACTAAAGGAACGTGTGCTCAGTGGATAATATATATAACATGTAGAGTAAAAAAGAGATGCAACAAGTGTACAACCTCTTTGACGAAGCCATGTCGATCTCAGCGTGATTGGGTTGGCCGGTGAGGATGCTCCGGCTAACTCGGCTGTCGGAGGAGGGGAAGAAGATCTTAGGCGTCTGGAGATGGAGCCCGAGGTATTGCTCCGCAGTGATGGAGGGTTTCGTCGTTGGAGCAGCCCTGGTGAGTTATACGACGCCGAGGCTGAAGCAGGACAAGAGAGACAACGAACAACGTTAACCTGAGTGGAATTCTAATAGAATCTCCAATACATGACGTAAAATACATAACCACAAATTGCTAGATGTAAAATACATCAGCCGCTCATCTCTGAACTTAACTGTTGAAACTGAATTTAACTGTTGAAACTGAACTTAATTGTCGAAACTGAACTTAACTATCGAAACTGAATTTTGCTGTCGAAACTGAACGCACTAGCAAGGTGAGGCTACACGTCGGTCGACTGACTGTTTCATCTCTGGTCAGTTGATTTTGCAGCCGTTGGATACGAAATCAAGGGCCTGCGGTTCATCTTCAACCTCCACCCCCTGAGCCGGCCAAACAGCAGCCCCCGCCGCCCGCGGCCGGTGGTGCGCCGCCCCGCCCGCCCCAAAAACACTCCCCACCGCCGGTCCGCCGCCCGCGGCCGGTGGTGCGCCACCCCGCCCGCCCCAAAAACACTCCCCACCGCCGGTCCGCCGCCGCCCCGGCCATCCCTCTAGGCCCCCCCGTGCCAAGCTTTTTCTCCGGCGATCCCCACGCCACCGCCCCGCCACCGCCAGCGACCACCGCCCCCATCCTGAACCCTAAGATAGATAGTGGGGTACCTCTCCGGCGAGCCCCCCTCCCCGCAGTGGCTGGTTCTTCCTTCACCCCGGCGGCATCGGAGTGAAGTGTAGCTAAATCGGAGTAGCATCCCAAGCAAGAGCAAGAGCGAGAGCAGCAGCGCGAGCAAGAGCAATAGCAAGAGCAGACCAGGCAGGGGACCGAGAGCAAGAGAAGAGTAGCAAGAGCTAAAGCAGCAACAGGTCCTACTGATGTGGACGTCACCACCGAGGGAGCGATGCCATGGAGGAAGTGGCCGGCGCCGCCGCCGTGGATGGAGCCGCGCCGTGTCGGCTCGGGACCGAGCGCAGGCAGCACCGTGAGATCGAATCAAGAAGAAAATGCGGCGATTAGTGTACAACCTCTTTGGTGGCGCCGATTAGGCCGCAGATTCATCCGAGGAAACGGTGATGATGATGCTCTTCCGGTGGTGCAGGTGAAGACGGCGGTGTGGGAATGGAGGTGGCGCGAAAGACGAGGGGAACGTCGGGGCAACTCGTTGGAGGTGGAGGACGGGGTGGCTGAACCGGCGGGACGATGAGATCGATGACGGATCCTCATCCGGTACGGTGGATGAGGGACATCGAGGTGTTGCTGTGGACGACGTCGTCGGGGAAGAGGCTCCGGCTGGGTGGCGGATGGAGCAGGGTGTGGGGTTTCGTCGCGGGTTTTCGCGGCCTCAGTGTACGAATGGGTGGGCGGATGGGATGGTAGTGGGGAACCATGGCTTAGAGACGCGCTTGTCCGAAATGTGGGGTAAGTTACGAAAGTACCCCCACGGATTTGAGGCGGTTCTTTCGGTTCAGGGGTACCACGGGCATTTCGCGTGTCGGGATTTCACAGGAGGTGGGAGTTTTTGCGCACGTTGTAATTTTGGAATAGCAAGGTGCGGGTTGAGATGGAGGGAGTTGTCGGAGCACAACGAGAAAAAGATATATCTTAAATATTTCGGGCTAACAAGGCACGGGTTGAAATTTCCGGACAAGCCTAACGTGTACTGTACCAAATCAATGCGCCCTACAAATGTCATTCAAAACTTTGAATTCATGTTATGTTCAATTAAAATATTTCGCTACGTGTATAATGCATGCAACCTACTACTCAAATGAACGTTTTAGTGCATTCCAAAAGTATATACTATCACTTCAATATGAACTAAATTTGAATTCGTTTCTCTATTTGAATAAGATCTACAGTAATGATTGTTGTGAAGTCAAAGCATTTGAATTCGTTTCTCTGTTTTAATAAGATCTACAATCATCATTATTGTCAAGTTAAACCATCGTTTGTGTATTATCTTCAAAGCACACCACATGATTAGTCTCGAGTTACATATGAACTATGTGTACTATATGAACTCAAACTAGATTTTTTGAATCCACTTTATTTTGATTTCAAATCACATTACATTTCTAGCTCTAGCTAGATCTTCATAATCTAAACCATGTCTCATATGTATAATGTGTTTATCACATTATGTATGGTGCCCCGCCCCCTACGCCTACAAGTATTTAGATGTGAGTTGCAAACACCACACATTACCACAAATTCAGATAAAATGTGAGAATGTTTGATATATAGTATTGTTTAGATTGTTCGATATTTAGTTGTAAGCTGCAAACGCCACACATTATCACAAATTCAAATAAAATGTGAGATTTTTTGATGTATAGTATGGTTTAGATTGTTCGGCATTTAGCTGTGAGTTGCAAACGCCATGCATTATCACATTATGGTATAACATGTGCACATCACGTGTATCACCGCTATATTCATGCATGCAATGTTTAAAACACTATGATCTCCTATTCAAATATATGAATCCGCTTTCATATCAAATTATGATCTTTGTTAGTCTCTTACACCCACACAATCCTCTAACCTTTGTAGCTACCACTAACTTTCTCTCGTGCATGCACACGCCCTCCTCGCCCTCCCCCTCCCTCGGCATTCTATCCACCGGGCACATTCATTTTTTTCTTGAGATCGTTCTCCCAGAGTCTCCACAACTCCTTTACGACACACACCGATCGATAAACCTCTCCAGCGATGCTTGCCTACAACATACAAACACACCTTCAATCTCCTCCTTTATGTGTCCTTGCCTCGTGTCTCTCATACGGTCAGACGCACGTGTAAACTCTCGCCCCTCTTTTCATCGCTATCACAACCGCACACTCCTCCCCCTATCTAGCTAGTAGTTGGGCCTCTCGCACCACCTCCTAACTCCATTCTCTCTGTCTATCCGTCTCGCTGGGCCTTATTTGCCTCTAAGAAATGGACGTACACCGACCGATCTCTCGCTATACATATAGCTAGCTAGGTCCTTATAACTCGTTTTTACCCACACGTCAATCGATCTACCTCATTAGTTGTGTCTCTCCCTTGCTCCGACAAACAACAATTTATCTACCAATATAGTTAGGTTTGCTTACCAAACACATGGTTCCCCTTCATCATCCATGGATGTGTCCCGACATATCTATCACGCACAGGCACACCCAGAAACACATCCCCACTCTTATTGATAACATTGCAGTTCCACCCTCAGTTTGTCTAGTAGGTCTCTCCTCTCTCTCTCTCTCCCATCATATTTCCCGTCCTTCAGTTATGTATGGATGTCGACCGATCTCCCTCAAGACATAGCTGGGTCTCTCCTTCTCAACACATATATGAGTCGTTCTACCTCTATAGTTAGGCCTCTGCCTACCCCTCCCACAACCCCCTCCCCCCACACACACCGATACATCAAGCGCTCTAGTCATGTCTCCCTGCCACACACAAACTTGACGTGTGCCCTCTAACGTTCCGGTAGGCCAGTCACCCTATATCTTTGACTTGTACACACACACACAATTTCGATGGCTCTCTCCATCGATCTCGCACCCACCCACTTGATCCTCTCTTCGACTCTATCGATAGCTATGACCCCTCCCTCTCTTCTCGCGGATTGCCCGACCCTCTATATATGATATGGATAGGCCTCCATTTCACATACATTGCATGCAAAATTTTGTTTGAGATGTCATCGACACATATTCCCACAAATAATTCACGAAATTAACCCCCACCCCACCCCACCCCAAAACAAAAAACACTCACGAACGCGGTTTGTATCTCTCACACACACCCACGTAGGTGGGGGACGTGCACGAAGAGAAGTGGTGCATGCACGACGCACGTACTCCCGTCTCTTTCCCAACCACACCCACGCGGGTACACGGTGGAGCTCATTTTTGTAAAAAAAGGCAGCCCACGTGATAATTTGGCACGTGTACTGGTTGTCCACTTGGTGGAGGGAGGATCGTCTACCACGGGTGAACAGACAAATTGCGACTTGACGTGTTATGTTAAAAAAAGAGGCAAACCATGTGGGCCTTACCTTAGAGGCAAGGCTCTATACACTGGAGTACTTTTGATGTGTCCCGTCAACTCGCAGAATGAGGAGAAGCTTGCTTAGTACGCCGTCTCCCCCGCCCACGGGCGCGGTGGCTCGCAGGATGAGGTGAAGCTTTCTTACTATGCCTTACGCCTGCTCCCTCGCCCATGCGCGCGGTGGCTTGCAGGACGAGGAGAAAAATTTACTACTCCATCCGTTTACTCCTCGTCCCTACTACCTTGGTTATAGAGATTATATCATATTGTTTGGAATATATATGTCCTTTAGTAGATTTCAATATGATCTACTAGTACATACTCCAAACACTGATGTATATAGACGTATTTTAGAGTGTAGATTCACTCATTTTGCTTCGTATGTAGCACTCTCTCTCACCCCTCGACCCTCGCCCTCGTGGTGGACATGCAGCAATTCATTCGGTCTCATATAGCCAGAACGATATATACTGCACTACCATTATTGCTCGACTTCCCGAAGAGGCGAAGAGCCAATCGCAAGGTTAATATTTTGGAGATGCCAAGCGCAAGGTTATAGGAGAACGAGTAGTAGGTGCCGCGTCATTTATAAATTAAGATTTTTTCTTCAGTGGCACGTACGCAATATGATAGGTTCATATGGAGAGATAAGGAAACCGCTCCACTATATACATAGTTAGGACAGGCCAGCCTACACGGTTGCTTGCTAGGGTTGCTCTCTTAACACTCTCTCTCGCACAAAACGACTGTGGCCACATCTCTAACATCCCGGCGGATCACGTCTGCTTGGGGAAGGGGTGGATGCTTAGTGTAGATGCGGTGGCCGTCGCCGACGGTGAAAACCCACTGTCGGCACGTCCCGATCAGGGGTCCCCGCCGTTCTCTCTCACAAAGGCGGTGAGGTTGCCTTCGTCCCTTTCTCACTGCCGCGACGTGGGCAGTTGCCGCCTCCCGCCGCCCTCCTCAAGGTTGAGTTACGTCCCTCAGGTACAACTCCCTTTACAGCCGGCTTGCACCACTGCTCCAGCTGCCCACATCACTCCCTGTGGATACTTCTCTACTTCTTTGCCCCGCACATACCTCTACTGGCTTCTACGTACTGTATTTGTGATGAGTTTATGTCTCATCAACTAGTCCCAGTAATCTTATTCTAATCACGCTTGTTCAATTTCTTTGCCATAGGGATGCTCATCTCGATTTTGGTGAAACTGCACAAAATGATCCGATGGTCAAAAGGTTGCAAACTTCATTTATTAGGAAGCTCGAACGTTGCCAGCAAATTGAAGCCTGGTCAGGGTTCACAGTTCAAGGGCTAGGGACTACATGGATCGTTTTTCTCTTTAGCTGCCCCTGTTCCAAAATAAGTGTCAACTTTAGTAGTAGTACAACTTTGTACCAAAGTTTGCACAAAGTTGAGAAACGTATTTTGGAACGGAGGGAGTACATATTTGCTATGATCTGTCAATCATTGAGATGCAATAGCATGCATGTTAGTTTCCTTTGTATTTGATGAAATGTTGCAACGGGCAACCTTGGACGCAAGATACATGTAACAGAAGCTGGAAGCTTCATAGCATTGTACAAATTTATCTCGCTGATAAATTACAGTACGTACTATACTAGTACTTCCTCCGTTCCTAAATATAAGTCTTTGTAGAGATTTCACCATCAACCACATGCGGATGTATATAGATGCATTTTAAGTGTAGATTCATTCATTTTGTTCCGTATGTAGTGGAATCTCTACAAAGACTTACTATCTACTAGTAATAGCTAGCCCCCACTACTAGGAATTCTCTATCCTCTCCTTGAGTCACATCATCAAAATTGATGTAGCCGTTAGATGAAGTAAATCAGTCCATAATAGCCGTCTGATCTAGACGTTGAGAGGCTCCGCACTAAGCCACATGCAAGCATGCAGAAATACCGTGCCACATGCATGTGAGTGGGTTTTAAATCACATCAACATGTCTGAATGCAAGCATGCACCGGTAGCATGCATGTAAGTGAGCTTTTAAGTCCCATTAACATGTCAAAAAGAAAAATATAATACCATTATGTAGTAGGAGTTGGCTGATCTTTTTTCCTTACGTGGGATGATCTAAATGATGATGGGAGTTTATTTAGTTTGTCTACCACATTTGTCATGCGGTTATAGAGTTTTTTTGTTCTATGAAATTGATAATTTTGCGCAGAGAGATATACCGCTGTTCCGCGCCAACGCGCGGGGACTCATCTAGTAATATTTAGGAACAAAGGGAGTACTATGTAAAGAGTTAGGTGTCCCACGGTGATAGTGTGAGGTGGGCCATGTAATCACTGAGCCTGCGTGTTTTCACTGCTCTTTCACGCCTCCGCTGTAAGAATGGAGAAAATTGTAATCTAGTAGTAGTATACTACCTCCTTTCGCCGAAAGCGTGGGACATCCAGCAGTCCTACCACCTCAGTAATAAAGACCAATGAGCCGTGAAATCACATAGACCCAGCATTAAGTTGGACGAACGAAGCAACCATCACTCTTGCGCCAGTGAGAGGTTGCGTCCGCTCTGCCCGGGCATGAATGCGGCACCGATTCTTTGTAGCGGCGCTGACCGTTTCGGGCGGGAAGCGCGCGCGAGCGATGGAGGGGCTTTGGGTGGGCCAGGCTGGTCAGGAGCGGGCGTGGCAGCTGTCCGCATGTCCCTACCGGACATGCCCGGAAACGAGAGGATGCACCGACTCCTGCGGCTAAAATCGTACACTACACAACATCTCTCTATAGGAGTAGGTCGATCCATCGCTCTCTCTAACACACACATGGTGTTAAACACACACACACACGCACCTTGGTCCCGTTGCACCTTCTAATGTGACTTATTACACCTAGACAGAGGGAGTAGTAAGTATACGAGATACGGTGGCACACTGACTTAAGTCGAATACAAGTGCCCAAAATTTGTGTGCATGTTATAATAAGGATTCACTTAAAATAGTACGTGAGCGAACACAGGGATCAATTGGACAGTGTTCCCGAGCAGTAGCGAGATGTGTGAGGTAAGATACACCGCTGGTGCTTTTAATTTTTCTTATTAATTTGTTTGTTTCACTCTCTGACTGGTGGGACCCAACGTACTACGTGGAGAGAGGTAAGGTGACTAAGGCTGCATTATTTCTGCACCACTGTGGATAGTCTTACCACCAAAGCCACATGACACGATTATGATTGAAATCCCAATGACTCCCACACACACACAAAAAAACACGACATGCTTGTCACACGAATGTAGGAAGGTATAAAAGGTTATTTCCCTCTCGTTGAACATAACGGGAGGGTTGTGTAGCTGGTTAGCCTGTTCGCTCATCAAACTTGAGGTCTCGGGTTCGATAACTACACTTGAGCATAATTTGTGCTAGGAGGATTCTTTGACTGGTCAAAATGTTTTCTAGGGTTTGCACGCTTCACACTCTCTCTCCAGTATATATATACACATTGGAGCCTCACTCTCTCGCCCTCTCCAGATCTAAACAAGACTTCGTTGGCCTCTCTCTTCCCTCACTGCTGCTCAAAGAGCCGGCAGGATCCGTCCGCCGGGAAGGGAAGGAGGCTTAACGTTGTCGCCGTCGGTGAGGGACTACCGGCGCAGCTGTTCACTTTCCACCCAGCGGTGGCGTGGGAGGGCCTCCGACCCCTTCTTCTTCGCCACCGTCCCGTCGCCCACCGAACCACACCCCAAGAACCTTAAGGTATAATTTACTTACTCCACATGCATTGCTCTAGCTGCATGTATACCATGAATCTAGGACGTGGTTCAAAGAGGAAAGGAGTGGGGGAAAGTAGTGGGAAAAGTTGTATATAGCATGAATCTAGGACGTGGTTCAAAGAGGAAATGAAGGGGGAAAGTTGTATAGCATTAATCTAGGACGTGGTTCAAAGAGGAAAGGAATGGGGGAAAGTAGTGGGGAAAGTTGTATCGCATAAATCTAGGACGTGGTTAAAAGAGGAAAGGAAGGGGCAAAAGTACTAGTTCAAAAAGGAAAGGAAGGGACAAGGCTGTAGAGTTTGAGCAGGACTAGATTTGCTGTGCTCACATAGGGAAAGGCGTCTAAAGATAACAAAACTGGGACCAACACAAATATGCTTCTTGGTTGTTTGTTCTTTGTTGCATGACCACAGTACATCGGTAGATGCACATGGTGCTGGTGCGTCCACTGTCCCGTGCAACTCATTAGTTGTTGTTAATCTAAGGCCCTGTTTGGTTAAAAACTCCCTAGTCCCTACCTGCTGGGTTCCAGGGACTAAACATGGACTAGAGGTTATTAAATGACATGCTAAAAGACCATGTTACCCCTAGTAATGAACTAATAGAGACAAGGTGCAATGCGTGGCAGGGGCAACTGTTGGAAAAAGTCCCAAAAAGACTCCCTCGGGGTCTTCTTTCTTTAGTCCCAAATGCCCACTTTTAGTCCCTAAAAGTCCCTCCTCTTTGGTTTAGATGGGACTGACACGGAGTTTTTTTAGTCCCTACACCAAAATGTCCCTGTAAACAAACACCCTCTAATAATGCCGCTGGAAAATTGATGCAATGCCACAGTTAAAAGAAAATTACATGTTTAACAAATTCTATTGTTAATATAATCTCTATGTTAATATTAATCAATGCCACCGTTTGAGAAATGCTACTATCTTGCTTTCTTTCCCATTTTGATAAGGTAGATGCTTCTTTTTGTTGGCTTCTGTGTCATCCACCGTTATTGACTACTAATTGTTTCCTTTGCACCTCTGTGTAAACAAGGTTATCTGCTTCACCTCGTTTCCATTGTGACCTTTTGTTGCACTGCACAAAACACTTTTGTTTTAAGAGTGTTTTGTGTAGTTCAACCAAAATGTCACGCCGACAATGTTGCTTGATTGCTTGATCTTAGTGGAACTGCACAAGAGGAGATCTTACTTCCTATCCGTTAAGGTGAATTTGGTTCAGATCTTCTTCTTGTGAGTTGTTTGAATTCCGCATCATGAGAGGTTAGTACTAGCCTTCTTTCACATGATTCTGCAATGTGCATTCATATGTTGTGCTACTTGTACGATAATGTTGCTTGATTTTAGCGAACTGCACAAATGGAGGCAAGACTTCCAATCTGTATGTGCACCGTAATATCCCATTGAGGTAAGATAAGGATATTTCTCAACTGCTGGCCTGTATTTTGCCACTTTCATCAGAAAATTAAGTTTAGTACTATACTTGTGCTCCCTAATTGACATGCCAAATCTTACATTGAAGGCGAAGCTTGTTTGTTATTGAACCAAGTGATGAAGGGGAATAACAAGGGGAAGAAAAACAAAAATCAACTCCCGGTGTTGTAATGAAGCACTGGAACTGTGATGACACAAGTAATGATATAGTTTTGCATCTTAATTTATTGCTATGGCTGGAATGAGCAATTGTTTTGCCACTGATTTGATGCCACTCTTAATGTAATATGTAATTATCTCTACTTGTGCAAACAGGGATCTTCTTTGAAGATACCATATATTTTAGTGGAACTGCACAAGAAGATGTTGGAAACATTAAACTAATCGAGGAGTATATAGTAAGCATGACCACCACCGTAGATAGCAATAGATGGTTCTGGAGAATTGCTTCATCTGCGTGCTCTACACAATAAGCCTCCTGACAAAGGTTGGTACTCGCCCACTGATTTCATCCATATGATTGAGCTTTGTCATCTCTATTGGTGTTGTGCTACTATTTAGATACTGTCATGAGAAAGTGGTATTGTCCTTGAGAAGTGCTTCATCTGTGCTGTTTTAAATATTTCCATTCCTTTTTTTTCGAGCAAACAGTGATGCTAGCATTTAGTAGTCCTCTTGTCTTTGCACAACATGATCATCTTCCTCTGAAGAAGAATATGGAGTACGTGAAGGTGACTAGTTCCGATTATGCCAGGATAAAGAAGCCCTGTCTATCTTATAATCAGAAGGAGCAGTTGAAGGATGGTTACATTACTCCCCACAAGACCAAACTAACTTCAACTCAGAAGGACTGACAAAATCTCCATTTTTTTGCTGTGATGCGTGAGTACAATGTTGTTCTAGGATTCATTCTGGTGAGTTCCATTTTTTAAAGGTGTGCTCTACATGGACCATGTATGTGCCTGTTGAAACTGTCAATTCATAGTACAGTTTGCTCTATACTAATCACTTTTTTGTATTTGTGCAAACAGGGGTGCTCAGCTTGATTTCAATGGGAACTGCACAAAATGTTCATGAACACATCGAATCATTCATTTCCACCACAAGAAAGGAGGTGCCGATAAGTTCAAGGCATTGCCACATATAAGGGCAAAATCATACAAGCTACACGCGAATTTGGTTGATTTTGGTGGAACTGCACAAAAAGAACAGCTGGTTTATTTAGCACGAGATGCCATGTCAATGTCCGAACTGATGGCAAACCCTGCCCATTCCACAATCATAGGCATTTGATATTTTGGAATGGGACAACCTTGTCAAATTTTGCTCATTGATTTTAGCAAGACATGCGTTTGATATTTTCGAATGGGACGCCCTTTGCTGTCAGCAGCGTCGATCAATTTTTTCTTTATTCATTAGTTGTGAAGTAAATATTGCCTCTGACATGTGAGTCGCTCAGATGCATAATCATCGATTGTTTTGAATGTTCTCTATGAATTGCCAGGCCTGTGTGTTTGATTGCAATGTACAGAAACGCTAAAAAGCTGCTAAAACCCTGTGTACTCCTTCTGTTCCTTTTTACTTTGCACATTGTGAAAGTGCATACTTTTTTGTATAAGATTGGTCAAAGTAGAGATACTTTGACTGCAGACAAAACTTGTATGCAGACTAGAAATGACCGTAGGGAGTACATGTGAAACTGCTGCAAACAAGGTGATCACCCTGGGAATAATGCTAGTACGTATTGTTTTGCATGTTCATCCAATGCTAGTGATACAGGAATTCGAACTAATTGAAATACATTCATTCATACACGGTCAGATTTGATATAAACATGCCAGATTTCATTACATTTCATACATTCTTCAACTAAAAAGGGGTGCGCTGGAGGTATAATTAATTAACCGAAGCTACCCACCTGTGTCCCGCTAAGCCGAACAGAAGCTTCAGTGACTTAACTACAGTCAGTCAGTCAGTCACATGTGGCCTGTTGGGCCGACGTGTCAGTCAGCCAACTGCACCAGCAGTTAAGTAGAAGCAACATTGTTCTCCAGCAGAACTCCCAGACTCCACATCGCCGCCAAGAAGCTAACCGCCTAGCTTGGCTTCAATACGAGGGTAGCAGCGGTGGCCTTACATGGACCCGAGCGGCGGCGACCTACCGTGTTCTACTCTTCCTTGTTTTCTGTGTGACGCGGCCTCGTTGGCAGCGGGGCGGGGCCTCGGCGGAGCCGGCGGTGTGCTCTGTCTCGTTGCCGATGGGCGGCGCCTCAACGGAGCGGTGGAAATTCTCCCCCGCGTTGCCGGCAGGGTGGGGCCTCGGCTGAGCCGACGATGTCCTCTGCCTCGTTGTTGGCGGGGCGGGGCCTCGGCGGTGTCCTCTGCCTCGTTGTTGGCGCCGCGGGGCCTCGGCGGAGAAGGGCCTCGTTGACGCCAGCGGAGCGGGGACTCATCGGAGCTAACATTGTCCTCTGCCTCGTCCTTGGTCTCGCCAAACAGCGCCTCGCCCGCTTCATCACCCTCTTTGCTAGCCTCTTTGTAGGCGGCCGCAGCCTCCGCCACCCGCACGCGGTACTGCTAGCGCTCGAGGCGGCCCTTGCGGGCGGAGCGGTACGAGTCGAGCAGCGCCTCCTGCTCCGCCCGCTCCGCGGTGATCTGCTCCTCCGCCTGCAGGTGCTCCTGGAGGAGATGATGGTTGTAGGCGGCGTCGACCTGCGCCTCCCGGAACTGCTCCTGACGTATCTGCCTCACACTATCCATATATTGGGCACGGGCCTCGCCGATGGTCATGGAGCAATGCACCAGCGAGGATGGCGCGGAGGAGGGGGTTGGCGCCGGATTGTCAACTACCATGTTCTCCATTGGGACGTCGTCATCCTCCGGCTGCCTGCCGGCCAGCCGGTCGGCAGCAATGGCTGCCATCTCCTTGTGGTCCGTCGTCCGCCCGTCCCGAAGAGCACTGGAGCGCGAGGAAGCCATGGTGGGCAGTAGTGGTGTGGACAGGAGAAAGGGAACGGATGCGGATGACTGCGGCTATGGTCGGCGCAGCAGTTTATATAGCAATGGTGGGCGGGCGGAGGGACGAACGTGTGGCGCCGGAGTAGCCGCCTCGGCAATTGCGTATCATTAATGTGGGTGGCAGATGGACGGACGGACGACACTTGTGTCGTTTAAAGGCGGAGCAATCGCCTGCACCGGGAAGCGGTGCGGGCGGCGCTGACTGTTTTGGGCGGAAAGCGCGCGCGGGCAAGGAGATGACTTTACTTGGAGAGGATGACAATGGGGACCCACCAGGACCATAGCCTCACGTACGCAAGTGCCTCCTTATTATATATATATATATGTATGTATGTATGTATAAAACTATACTCCCTCCGTCTAGGTGAATAAGTCGTATTAGAAGGTGCATCACGACCTAGGTGCAAGCAGATTGGTGGAAAAGAAGAATATTTCTCTCTTCTAAACACAACATTTAATCACAGCAGTTAAGAGGATGCCTTATTAGTTACCCATGCAGGCCATCGTAATTCATAGCATGCAAAGCGCTTTTATTTCTTGCCTAATAACCGCATGGACGTGCTGCATGCATTGATCCTTGCCCGAGCAAAAAAAAGGGAGGAAAGGGGTTTCCACGGGAGACAACGAGGCAGAGGTGGAAGTGCTCGATGGAGTAATTTATTTTGCTTCCCCTTGGTTTCCTGACATCACGGCCCCACACCATTGTCAACCTATGTAGTAGTCAATAAACGGGAGAATTGCACAAGAAGCGGCCGACAGCTGGGATCAAGCAGCTCGAGCAGTATTTGTGTTTTTGAGGTGTGAGCACTGCAGAGTTTTTTGATGTTTAGCCCAGATAATAATTTTTCTCCTCTAAACAACAACGAAAACATCACTGCAGGTATTAACTGGGCGGGCTGTGGCCCGTCTAGCCCAGGCCAGATATCCAGCCCAGATATTAATTTTTTTCAAGATGAAAATGGCTAGCCCAGCTATACTTTTTTTAGGAATACCCAGGCAAGGTCAAGTTGTTATTCTCCGCCCCGCTGGGCTGCAAATCTTTCCTAGGAGGGATGCACTAGGCTTAACAAGAAAATGGGCTTTAAGAAATAATAAATGGGATGTAATTATAAAAACTAGGCAGTAACTATAAAAAATGCACCAAACACGTGATTACTTTATAAAATATTATTTTTGGATATTGTAAATTTTAATTTCATTAATTGTTGCGAGCGCAATGTTTCGTTGGATTTTTACGTAATATAAATTTATATTGAAATTGTATTTAATCTGACTAGATTTTGAGATAAAAATATTTTGGATCCCATCAAAATGTGGGAAATTTTATTGAATTCTGTTTTGAACGGTTGGTTGAAATGGGCTGAACTTTTAACAAACTGCAAATGGGCTGTAGTAAATTCCTGCCACACACTTCTGGCCTTACTATAAGTTCTTACAAATCTTACAAATCTCAAATGGGCTATAAGTTCTCTGCCACACATTCTTACAAATCTCAAATGGGCTATAAGTTCTCTGCCACACACTTCTGGCCTTACTAAGTTGACACGTCCCCTAAAAAAACGGAGTTGACGCGTATGGAAGGCTTTGTCAACTTATAGTCAACACACGGTTCTAGCAGCAGTGGCTGTTGGATGTCCATCCAACGGATGCCGTGCTTCCTCTGCAATATCGGATATTCTAGCTTCACCCGCCCAAAAAATGATTCCTCCCCCTAACATCTGGGGTGCACCGTTTCGGAAGCTGACCTGTGGGCCTACTAAGTTGACGTAGGGCTTTGTCAACTTAGTCAATATAAACGATTCTAGCTGGAGTGACCGTACGATGTCCATCCAATGGCCGTAGTGCTTCTTCAACCTCTGGTCTTCTTGCTCCAGCCGCCCAAAGCAGCGCCGGTCATGCCGCATGCTCCTGCCTCCCATGGCCGGCTGTGCTACCGCAGAGGCCTCACCGCCCCCTACAATTCCCACCGCTGGCCAGGCCCTGCGGCGACGGCAGCCTCACACCGCAGCCGAACCAGTGAACCCTCATACTCCTCTCCGCGCGGGCTTCCACTGCCACGTCGTCCCCTTCCTAGGCCTCGTTCTTGTCCACCGCCGTGGTGCTCTCCGCGCGGCGTGGTCAACGTGGTCAAGGAATGACTTCCATCGGAAGAGTACTGTACATGGAGAGGCTAACAACTGGGTCCACGGCCACAGCCCAGTTTTCTTGTGATTTGCCAAGTAAGTCGCTTTGTCAGGCGTGTTGGGCTGCAAATCTTTGTCAGGCCTGTTTGGCTGGCCGAGAAAATGGCCCATCAGTAATGAGAAATGGGTTGTACATTGTTAAAACACATCAAACCGGCAATTAGTTTCAAATATCTTTTTTCTCATTTCAAGATTTTAAATTACATTAATTTTTATGCATGGAGAATTTGTTGGATTTTATATTGATATACATTTATTTTTAAAATCAGTTTGAATGTGAGTCGAAATTTTGGGATTAAAAACAGTTCGGACCACACCGAAATATGCAAAATTTCGTATAATTTTGTAACCGTTGCCACAATATGGGCTGTAATGCTAACAAAAAGAATATGGGCTCCAAAAAAACCTTAAGAATTAGCAAATGGGCTGTAAATTATTAGAAATAATGGCAGATGGGATGTATGCTGTTTTCCACAGATTTGAGGCTTTCCTAGAAAAAAGGTTGATGCACAAGCACTGACTGTTGGATGTCCATCCAACGGCCGTCGTGCTTCTTCAATCTCTACTCTTCCTGCTCCAGCCGCTCAAACAAGCGCCGGCGGGACTGCGTGCTCCCTCCTCCTCGCGGCCGGCCGTGCTGCCGCGTAGGCCTCACCGTCCGACCGTACTCCCATTGCTGGCCTAGCCATCCCTCTACTCACCCACACCTGCTGTTATTCTCCGGCGACGGCAGACGAACCAATAAACCATCGTACAGTCGTACTCCCCTCCGCGTGGGAAACAACTGCCGAGTCTTCCCTGCCTCCATGTCCTCCTCTTCCTAGGCCTCGCCGTAGTCCACCGCCCTGGTGCTCTCGGCACGGCGTGGTCGAGGAACGACTTCCATCGGACGTGGAATGTACGTGGAGAGGCTGATAGCTGGGTCCACGGCCGCAGCAAGGAAGTGCCTCCTTATTACGCGGAAAATAATGATTCCTCCACCTGACAGCTGGGACCCACCGAACGGGACACTGTATTTCACGAAAAAAACGTTTCCCCCTGACTGCTGGGACCCACCAGCTACATCTTTGCACGCAAGGAAGTGCGTCCGGGCAAAAAAACGATTCGCCCCCTCACTGTTGGGACCCACCAGCTACATCTTCGCAGGCAAGGAAGTGCCTGACAGTCGGGACCCACCTGGTCGAAGCGTACGTAGCGTTGTCATTCTGGTCGCGAACATGTACGTACATACTGGTCGATGTAGAGGCACGCACGTGTCGTAGTAGAGGCGCTCATGTAGCATGTACACATACATATAACGGACAGGGTGCAAGAAAGAAAATACGGCCACGTATGTGTACATACGGGTGGGGTCTCGAACGCCTACTCGCGCATACGTACGGCCAGGGCTCGTGTACATGGCTGGGTCGGAATGGAGAAATAGCGTCGTCGTCGTGTTCATGGGGAGGCAACGGAATGCGTCGTGTTCATGGGGAGGCAACGGAATGCATCGTGTTCATCGGGAGGGCTTGGATGGAACAGGCGATGGAAACGAGGCCTGGCGTACCGTAGAACGGAGGAAATAGCCTTGTGTTCGACCGACCACGTTCGAAACGGGATCCTGTTGATTGGGAGGGGTCCGGCGTACCGCAAAACAGAGGAAACGGACCTCCTACGGTCGAAACAGAGGTCCTGTTGATCGGGAGGGGTGTGGCATACTACAAAACGGACAAAACGGACTTGTGTTGGAGCGCTACGGTCGAAACGGGGGTTCTGTTCATCGGGAGGGGTGTGGCGTACCGCAAAATGGGACTCCACGGGATACTGTTCATCTCCACCGTCGACCCCCTCCAGCCTCCACGAGCTACTGTTCATCTACCGTCGACCTCCTCCAGCCACCACCTGCGACTGTTCATCCACGGGCTCCTGTTCATCCAGCCTCCACCGCACGCTACTCCATCGGCTACTGTTCAACCAGCCCTCTCCACGGGCTCCTGTTCAACCACCCCTCCACGGGCTACTTTTCATCCTGCCCTCCACCGTCTACTGTTCATCCTGCCCTCCACGGGGTGGTCCTGTTCATCCAGCCCTCCACGGTGTCCTGTTCATCCAGCCCCAACCGGCTTGATCGATCGGGGTCCTGTTCATCCAGAGGCAACACCACGGGGTCCTGTTCATCCACCCCCACCGGGAACTGTTCATCCACCCCCCGCAACGCTCACTGTTCATCCAAAGGCAAAATCGATCGGCTTCAGTTAGCAACAGTAGTGAAGGAATCGCTCGATCGGGTTCAGTTAACAGCCATCGATCGATCGCTCGGGTTCAGTAACGCGTAGCCTGCAGTGCAATCGCTCGGGTTCAGTTAGAGCCCAACGCCTCGCTCGGGTTCAATTAGAGACAACGCCTCGCACACACGCGCGTACGTGTATGAGAGAAACGTGCATCGCTCGACCCCCGACCTCCCACCATAACTGGGAACTCCCCGAAATTTTCCCCGCCCTCGCTTCTACCACGGTTTTTTCCGTCATGGATGGCCCAAAGAATGTCATGCAGCTGTGTCTCCAGCCCGCCCATGACGAAAAGCCCATTTTCTGTCATGATTTTTTGTCATAGAAGTAGGAGCCCACCACATCTATGATGATACCGGGTTTGGTCACAATTATCGTCATAGAAGTGTCATATGTATGACAGAAAAAAATCTGTTCGGCCCAGAATGTCACGGATGTGTCTTTTTTTTGTAGTGTCATAGGGCTCAATGTGCTTTTGTGCGTGAACCAATTCATGCACGTGCTGCCAGATATACCTGGTCATGGGATACTCGGCCCGGTCTTGCCCACGGGCCAGGCCTAGGTATGAGATCTAGGCCCGATGGTCAGGCCGGGCTTGGACTTCCAATACTTGCATTTTAGGAAAGGGGCCCAGCCCGAGGCCCGACGGGCTTTTTCACTGATGGGCGGTGTCGGTGTCAAAACCGGCGGATCCGGGTAGGGGGTCCCGAACTGTGCGTCTAGGATCGATGGTAACAGGAGACGGGGGACACGATGTTTACCCAGGTTCAGGCCCTCTCTATGGAGGTACTACCCTACTTCCTGCTTGATTGATCTATGAGTATTACAAGAGTTGATCTACCACGAGATCATAATGGCTAAACCCTAGAAGTCTAGCCTATGTGTATATGGTAATGAATGTTTCCTATCCAGACTACGCTCTCCGGTTTATATAGACACTGGAGAGATCTAGGGTTACATGGGGTCGGTTACATAAGAAGGAATCTTCATAGTTGGTCGCCTAGCTTGCCTTCCACTCCAAGGAAAATTCAATCCGGACACGAGTATGGTCTTCGGTCTTCATGTCTTCACAGCCCATCAGTCCGGCCCATGGATAGCAGGTCGGACGCCCGAGGACCCCGTAGTCCAGGACTCCCTCAGTAGCCTCTGAACCTGGCTACAATGACGAGGAGTCCGGTGCGCAGATTTTTTTCGGCATTGCAAGGCGGGTTCCCCTTTCTCCGAACTCCAAGATAGTCTTCGGATGTAGTAGATATATTCGGACATGTATGTATAGTTGCAGAAAATATACGAGCCTAATTTATTGGCAACCGTTTATGACATCACGCCTGCCCGATCACTATTTCCAACCGTTGGCTGGCGCGTTGCCCCATGTCTCGGGGCGCGGTTTTATTGGCTTGTCTTGCCAAGGCTGTGATCGTGTTCCCTTATTCACGGGATTTTCTTTAATGCATGCGTGGGTAACCCAACCATCCCATGGGTACAACTCTCTGGAGATTGGTAAGTTTCGAGACCCAGGTGGATACGCTTAGTGCTTGGGGTCTTTAAATAGGGTCTCAAACTCGTCTTCTTCCTTTGCACTCGCTTCTTTCTCAACCCTAGCCACCCCGAGTTCCAACCCTCGGGTTTCCATCACCACCAACCCCAATCATGTCCGAATCCAGCCGTCCAGGCCAGTGGGTGGCTTCTTCTGTCACAGAGGAGGATATTACGAAGCTCCGCGCAGCGAGGTATCTGACCCCAGAAATCCTCCATCGGCTTCATGCACAAGGGCAGGTCATTCCTACCCCCAAATCCGGCGAGAAGGTAGTGTTTGTGACCCACTTCCGCCGTGGGTTAGGGTTCGCGCTTAACCCCTACGTCTGGGGGCTCATGTTGTACTATGGGCTAGACTTTCACGATCTGGCCCCGGACTCTATTCTCCTCATCTCGACATTTATTGTCACATGCGAGGCCTTCCTCCGGACTCCTACGCACTTTGGTTTTTGGCTCAAGACCTTTGACATGAGGCCGCAGGTGACAGAGGAGGAGCAGGAAAAGTGCGGCATCGTTACAATAGGCAAGCTTGCCGGCGCGTGATAACCCACAAGTATAGGGGATCGCAACAGCTTTCGAGGGTAGAGTATTCAACCCAAATTTATTGATTCGACACAAGGGGAGCCAAAGAATATTCTCAAGTATTAGTAGCTGAGTTGTCAATTCAACCACACCTAAAAACTTAGTATCTGCAGCAAAGTGTTTAGTAGCAAAGTAATATGATAGTGGTGGTAGCGATAACAAAAGAGTAATGAAAGCAAAGTAATATTTTTGGTATTTTGTAGTGATTGTAACAGCAGCAACGGGAAAGTAAATAAGCGTAAACCATTATATGGAAAGCTCGTAGGCATCGGATCAGTGATGAATAATTATGCCGGATGCGGTTCATCATGTAACAGTCGTAACATAGGGTGACACAGAACTAGCTCCAATTCATCAATGTAATGTAGGCATGTATTCCGAATATAGTCATATGTGCTTATGGAAAAGAACTTGCATGACACCTTTTGTCCTACCCTCCCGTGGCAGTGGGGTCCTATCGGAAACTAAGGGATATTAAGGCCTCCTTTTAATAGAGAACCAGAACAAAGCATTAGCACATAGTGAATACATGATCTCCTCAAACTATGGTCATCACCGGGAGTGGTCCCGATTATTGTCACTTCGGGGTTGCCGGATCATAACACATAGTAGGTGACTATAGACTTGCAAGATGGGATCAAGAACTCACATATATTCATGAAAACATAATAGGTTCAGATCTGAAATCATGGCACTCGGGCCCTAGTGACAAGCATTAAGCATAGCAAAGTCATAGCAACATCAATCTCAGAACATAGTGGATACTAGGGATCAAACCCTAACAAAACTAACTCGATTACATGATAAATCTCATCCAACCCATCACCGTCCAGCAAGCCTACGATGGAATTACTCACGCACGGCGGTGAGCATCATGAAATTGGTGATGGAGGATGGTTTATGATGACGACAGCGACGAATCCCCCTCTGCGGAGCCCCGAACGGACTCCATATCAGTCCTCCCGAGAGGTTTTAGGGCTTGGCAGTGGCTCCGTATCGTAAAACGCGATGATTTCTTCTCCTTTATTTTTTTCTCCCCGAAAGCAAATATATAGAGTTGGAGTTGGCGTCGGAAGGTGTCTAGGGGGCCCACAAGGTAGGGGACGCGCCCTAGGGGGGCGCCCCCACCCTCATGGACAGGGTGTGGGCCCCCTGGTCTTCACCTTTGGCGAGAATTTTTTATTATTTATTGTAAGGTATTCCGTGGAGTTTCAGGTCATTCCGAGAACTTTCGTTTTCTGCACATAAAACAACATCATGGCAATTCTGCTAAAAACATCGTCAGTCCGGGTTAGTTCCATTCAAATCATACAAGTTAGAGTCCAAAACAAGGGCAAAAGTGTTTGGAAAAGTAGATACGACGGAGACGTATCAACTCCCCCAAGCTTAAACCCTTGCTTGTCCTCAAGCAATTCAGTTGACAAACTGAAAGAGAAAAAGAAAGACTTTTACATACTCTGTTTGCTCTTGTTGTTGTAAATATGTCAAGCCAACATTCAGGTTTTCAGCAAAGATCATAACTAACCACATTTGCTATAATTCTCAGGTCTCATAATTACTCATATCAATAGCATAATCAACTAGCGAGCCATAATAATGAATCTCGGATGACAACACTTTCCCAAAACAATCATAATATGATATAACAATATGGTATCTCGCTAGCCCTTTCTGAGACCGCAAAACATAAATGCAGAGCACCTTTAAAGATCAAGGACTGACTAGACATTGTAATTCATGGTAAAAGAGATCCAATCATAGTCACACCCAACATAGATTAATAGTGACGAACGCAGATGGCAACTGTGCTCTCCAGCTAGTGCTTTTAATAAGAGGGTGATGACTTAACATAAAAGTAAATAGATAGGCCCTTCGCAGAGGGAAGCAGGGATTTGTAGAGGAGCCAGAGCTCGGTTTTGAAATAGAGATAAATGATATTTGAGCGGTATGCTTTCATTGTCAACATAACAACTAAGAGATGGCGATATCTTCCATGCTACACACATTATAGGCGGTTCCCAAACAGAATGGTAAAGTTTATACCCCCCCCCCTCCACCAACAAGCATCAATCCATGGCTTGCTCGAAACAACGAGTGCCTCCAATGTACATCAGGTCCCAGGGGGAGTTTTGTTTGCAAGTAATTTTGATTTAGTTTGCATAAAGCATGAGACTGGGCATCCCGGTGACCAGCCATTTTCTCGTGAGTGAGGAGCGGAGTCCACTCCTCTTGAGAATAACCCGCCTAACATGGAAGATAAGGGCAGCCTTGGTTGATACATGAGTTATTCGAGCATACAAAACAGAATGTTTATTTGAAGGTTTAGAGTTTGGCACATACAAATTTACTTGGAACGGCAGGTAGATACCACATATAGTAAGGTATAGTGGACTCATCTGGAATAACTTTGGGGTTTAAGGAATTGGATGCACAAGCAGTATTCCCGCTTAGTACAAGTGAAGGCTAGCAAAAGACTAGGAAGCGACCAACTAGAGAGCGACAACAGCCATGTACATGCATTAAAATTAATAAACATTGGATGCAGGCATGAGTAGGATATAATCCACCATGAACATAAATATCGTGAAGGCTATGTTGAATTGTTTCAACTACATGCGTGAACATGTGCCAAGTCAAGTCACTTAAATCATTCAAAGGAGGATACCACCCCATCATACCACATCATAACCATCTCAATAGCATGTTGGCACGCAAGGTAAACCATTATAACTCATAGCTAATCAAGCATGGCATAAGCAACTATGATCTCTAATTGTCATTGCAAACATGTTTATTTGTAATAAGCTGAATTAAGAACGATGAACTCATCATATTTACAAAAACAAAAGAGGTCGGGTTCGTACCAGCTTTGCCCATCTCAGTTAGTCCATCATATATCGTCATAATTGCCTTTCGCTTGCACGACCGACCGATGTGAATAATAATAAGAGTGCACGTGCATTGGACTAAGCTGGAATCTGCGAGCATTCAATAAACAGGAGAAGACAAGGCAATATGGGCTCTGGGTTAAATCAATAGTAATGCATATAAGAGCCACTTCAACAATTTAATCATGGTCTTCTCCTACTGACCCCCAAAGAAAAGAAAAGAAATAAAAACTATTTACACGGGAGAGATCCCAACAAGCACAAGAAGAAAGGGAAATATTTTTGGGTTTCCTTTTTAATTATTACAACTACAGCAGGAAAGTAAACTACTACTAATTTTTTGGTTTTTCTTAAGGTTTATCAAACACACAAGAAGAAATCAGGAAAAAGAAAATAAATTAGCATGGATATTACAGTGAAAGAGTATGAGCACCGACATCTAGCAATGAGTGTGTGTGAACATAAATGTAATGTCGGTGAGAAATACGTACTCCCCCAAGCTTAGGCTTTTGGACTAAGTTGGTTTATGGCCAGGGATAGCCTGGCGGATACCCGTAGGTGTAGCTGGGGTCGTACCGCGACGAAGAATAGTTGGGATCATACTGTGATGAGGAAGACTCTGACTGCCATTGGCTGACAGCCATCTCTGGATCCCAATAATAAACAGATTGTCGTGGAGGCTCTTCTTGTGGTTCCGGCTCCGGGGCTGGTGCAGGATTCCGGTAAGCTTGAACGACAGCCCACGTAAAGAGATAGGGTCCTACAAAATTAAACAAAGAAGGAGCAGGCAAGGTAATAGTTTCAGGATGATGTTTATGAAAGAATAATTTATATTTGAGCTCTCCTTCCCTGTCCTTAACAAGAAAATCATGCGCTATCATACTTTTATAGTCTAGAAAAGCACTAGGCAGCAATTTTTCTTATTTCTCATGAAGCCTAATAGCTATGTTAAAATGTGCAGCGAGGCGTGAAGCATAAATGCCTCCAAAGATGGGACCCTTAGTACGGTTCATGCTTAACCGTCTAGCAATAATTCCGTCCATACTAATAGTGTTATCGCGGTATAAACCATGGAACAAAATAATAATATCAGGAACACTAAGGTTCCCACAGTTCCCACGACCAATCAAGCAACGACTAGCAAATAAGGCAAAATAGCGTAATACAGGAAAATGTATGCTAGTGATTCTTGCATCAGAAACCTTCCTGGTTTCTCCCACAGAGATAGTGTTAATAAACACTTCCACCTCTTTACGTGGTGGTTCCTCTAAGATACCCTCGGGGGGTATGTTGCATACTTTGCAAAATTCAGACAAGGGCATCTTTTTAACAACGTCATATAAATGAAACTCTACTGAAGGAGGTGATTCCTTAGGGAAAAAGTGGAAGTTTTGCACAAAAGTATTTGTGAGTAAGAGATACTGAGGACGTAGGTCGCGGACAAAGTCGGTGAGGCCGGCATTCTCAATCAATGAATACAAATCGTCATAAATCCCGGCCTGTATCAAGAAATTATCGGAAGGCCATTCACACGGCTGGATCTCCACGGTACGAGGGAAATTATATTTGGGCCTCTGTGCTTCTTCATTTTGTTTCTCCTTCGAGCTTCGCTCGATGAGCCCCTCAAAAGTCTCTTCATTATTTCTGAAATAATCTGAAATTTTTAGTAACTTCAAATAAAAGTGAACCAACTTCAATAGAACTGATAGCAACTACTCCTACAAGTGCCTAGGGCCTAAATCAAGCATTAGAACTACTTGGAACCATATAAATTTGACATGCAAGCTCAAGAACATGGTCACCTATGCAGCACAAATTTGCAAAGAATAAAGCACTAGAACAAAAATTAATTGGACCAATGGAGGAGTCACATACCAAGGAACAATCTCCCCAAACAGTTTAGCGAGAGGTGCTTTGAGCAAGCAGATCGAAAATTACAGCAAGGAGGGCTGGAACTCATGCTTGGGTTGGTTTTTTGTGTTTGTGGGAGGAAGAAGAAGAGGATGGGTGCTGGGATAAGTGGAGGAGGGCCACCGTGGGCCCACGAGGCAGGGGGCGCGCCTAGGGGGGTAGGGCGCGCCCTCCACCCTCGTGGCCAAGTGGCAGCTCCCCCCGCGGTAATTTTTGCACCATAAATCCTCAAATATTCCCAAAAAAATCATATTAAATTGGCATGTCATTCTCAGGAACAGGAAAATAACAGAAAGTATATTTTTATATTGCACGGATAGAACAGGAAACAGACAGAAAAATACTATTTTTACTTTATTTCTACTAAATAACAGAAAGTATAAAGAGGGTACAGAAGGTTGTGCTTCTAGTTTCATCCATATCATGTTCATCAAAACGAATCCACTAACAAGGTTGATCAAGTCTTGTTAACAAAGTCGTTCCGATTAACATGAAACCGGAGAAATTTCGAATAACACTATGTTACCTCAACGGGGATATGCACATCCCCAATAATAAGTATATCATAATTCTTTTTGACAGTAGGAAGAGGAAATTCAAAACCTCCAAATATAATCGATGAAATTTTCCCAATAGAGTTGATACTATGAACTTGAGGTTGTTTCCTCGGAAAGTGTACCATACGCTCATTACCATTAACATGAAAAGTGACATTGCCTTTGTTGCAATCAATAACAGCCCCTACAGTATTAAGAAAAGGTCTTCCAAGAATAATAGACATACTATCGTCCTCGAGAATATCAAGTATAACAAAGTCCGTTAAAATAGTAACGTTTGCAACCACAACAGGCACATCCTCACAAATACCGACAGGTATAGCAATTGATTTATCAGCCATTTGCAAAGATATTTCAGTAGGTGTCAACTTATTCAAGTCAAGTCTACGATATAAAGAGAGAGGCATAACACTAACACCGGCTCCAAGATCACATAAAGCAGTTTTAACATAATTTCTTTTAATGGAGCATTGTATGTAGGTACTCCTGGATCTCCAAGTTTCTTTGGTATTCCACCCTTAAAAGTATAATTAGCAAGCATGGTGGGAATTTCAGCTTCCGGTATCTTTCTTTTATTTGTAACAATATCTTTCATGTACTTAGCATAAGGATTCATTTTGAGCATATCAGTCAATCGCATACGCAAAAAGATAGGTCTAATGATTTCAGCAAAGCGCTCAAAATCCTCATCATCCTTTTTCTTGGATGGTTTCGGAGGAAAAGGCATGGGTTTCTGATCCCAAGGTTCACTTTCTTTACCATGTTTCCTAGGAACAAAGTCTCTCTTACCATAACATTGATTCTTTGACTGTGGGTTATCAAGATCAACAGTAGGTTCAACTTCTACATCATTATCATTACTAGGTTGAGCATCATCATGAACATCATCATTAGTATTTTCATTAGGTTCATGTTCATTACCAGATTGTGTTTCAGCATCAGACATAGAGATATCATTTGGATTATCAGGTGGTTCAGCAATGGGTTCACTAGAAGTTTGCACAGTCCTATCATTTTTCTTTTTCTTCTTTTTAGAAGAACTAGGTGCATCAATATTATTTCTCTGAGAATCTTGCTCAATTCTCTTTGGGTGGCCTTCAGGATACAAAGGTTCCTAAGTCATTCTACCAGTTCTAGTAGCCACTCTAACAGCATAATCATTTTTCTTACTATTCATTTCATGGAGCAATTCTTTTTGAGCTTTAAGTACTTGTTCTACTTGAGTGGTAACCATAGAAGCATGTTTGCTAACAAGTTTAAGTTCTCCTCTGATATTAGCCATATAATCACCCAAGTGTTTAATCATATCGGAATCGTATTTCAATTGTCTACAAAAATAGGCATTAAATTTTCTTGTTTGACAATAAAGTTATCAAACTCTTCTAAGCATTGTCTAGCAGACTTATAGTGAGGAATATCACCATCATCAAATCTATAGAGAGAATTTACCTTTACTACCTGTGTCGGGTTATCAGGATCAGGAGGTTGTTCAATAGGTAATGGATCAAGATCATATGTTTCTTCGACAGGTGGTAAATTAAGACCATGTATTTCTTCAATAGGAGGTAAATTCTTAACATCTTCAGCTTTAATACCTTTTTCTTTCATAGATTTATTTGCCTCTTGCATATCCTCGGGACTGAGAAATAGAACACCTCTATTCTTCGGAGTTGGTTTAGGAATATGCTCATTAATTGGAGCAGGAGCTGGCTCAGGAGGTGCCCAATTATTTTCATTTGTCAACATATTATTCAATAGAATTTCAGCTTCATCCGGTGTTCTTTCCTTGAAAAGAGAACCAGCACAACTATCCAGGTAATCTCTGGAAGCATCGGTTAGTCCATTATAAAAGATATCAAGTATTTCATGTTTCTTAAGAGGATGATCAGGCAAAGCATTAAGTAACTTGAGAAGCCTCCCCCAAGCTTGTGGGAGACTCTCTTCTTTAATTTGCACAAAGTTGTATATTTCCTTTAAGGCAGCTTGTTTCTTATGAGCAGGGAAATATTTAGCAGAGAAGTAATAAATCATATCCTGGGGACTACACACACAACCAGGATCAAGATAATTAAACCATATCTTAGCATCACCCTTTAATGAGAACGGAAATATTTTAAGTATATAAAAGTAGCGAGATCTCTTATCATTAGTGAACAGGGTGGCTATATCATTTAATTTAGTAAGATGTGCCACAACAGTTTCAGATTCATAACCATGGAAAGGAAAAGTAATTATATCAGGATCAACAGAGAATTCATAATCCTTATCAGGAACACAGATAGGTGAAGTAGCAAAAGCAGGGTCAGACCTCATTTTATCTTTAAGAGATTCTTTGTTCCATTTAATTAATAGCTTTTTAAGTTCATGACGATCTCTGCAAGCTAGAATAGCGGTAGGGGATTCCATATCAAAAACATAACCCTCAGGAATAATATGCCTATCTTCATCATCACTTTCATCATTATAATCAGATTCAATAATTTGTTTCTCTCTAGCCCTAGCAATTTGTTCATCAAGAAATTCACTAAGGGACACATTAGTACCAGGCATAGAAGTAGTTTCATTATAAGTATCATGCATAGCAGAAGAGGCATCATCAATAACATGCGACATATCGGAATGAATAACAGAAGCAGGTTCAGGCGTCACAAGCTTACTCATAACAGAAGATGAATCAAGTGCAAGGCTAGATGGTAGTTCCTTACCTCCCCTCGTAGTTGAGGGATAAATTGTTGTGTTAGCGTCTTTCTAGTTCTTCATAGTGTCCAACAGATATAAATCCCAAGTGACTCAAAGAATAGAGCTATGCTCCCCGGCAATGGCGCCAGAAATTGGTCTTGATAACCCACAAGTATAGGGGATCGCAACAGCTTTCGAGGGTAGAGTATTCAACCCAAATTTATTGATTCGACACAAGGGGAGCCAAAGAATATTCTCAAGTATTAGCAGCTGAGTTGTCAATTCAACCACACCTGGAAACTTAGTATCTGCAGCAAAGTGTTTAGTAGCAAAGTAATATGATAGTGGTGGTAGCGGTAACAAAAGAGTAATGAAAGCGAAGTAATATTTTTGGTATTTTGTAGTGATTTTAACAGCAGCAACGGGAAAGTAAATAAGCGTAAACCAGTATATGGAAAGCTCGTAGGCATCAGATCAGTGATGGATAATTATGCCGGATGCGGTTCATCATGTAACAGTCATAACATAGGGTGACACAGAACTAGCTCCAATTCATCAATGTAATGTAGGCATGTATTCCGAATATAGTCATACGTGCTTATGGAAAAGAACTTGCATGACATCTTTTGTCCTACCCTCCCGTGGCAGCAGGGTTCTATTGGAAACTAAGGGATATTAAGGCCTCCTTTTAATAGAGAACCGGAACAAAGCATTAGCACATAGTGAATACATGAACTCCTCAAACTATGGTCATCACCGGGAGTGGTCCCGATTATTATCACTTCAGGGTTGCCGGATCATAACACATAGTAGGTGACTATAGACTTGCAAGATAATATCAAGAACTCACATATATTCATGAAAACATAATAGGTTCAGATCTGAAATCATGGCACTCGGGCCCTAGTGACAAGCATTAAGCATAGCAAAGTCATAGCAACATCAATCTCAGAACATAGTGGATACTAGGGATCAAACCCTAACAAAACTAACTCGATTACATGATAAATCTCATCCAACCCATCACCGTTCAGCAAGCCTACGATGGAATTACTCACGCACGGTGGTGAGCATCATGAAATTGGTGATGGAGGATGGTTGATGATGACGACGGCGACGAATCCCCCTCTCTGGAGCCCCGAACGGACTCCAGATCAGCCCTCCCGAGAGGTTTTAGGGCTTGGCGGCGGCTTCGTATCGTAAAACGCGATGATTTCTTCTCCTTTATTTTTTCTCCTCGAAAGCAAATATATATAGTTGGAGTTGGCGTCGGAAGGTGTCCAGGGGGCCCACGAGGTAGGGGGTGCGCCCTAGGGGGGGCGCCCCCCACCCTCGTGGACAGGGTATGGGCCCCCTGGTCTTCATCTTTGGCGAGGATTTTTTATTATTTATTGTAAGGTATTTCATGGAGTTTCAGGTCATTCCGAGAACTTCTATTTTCTGCACATAAAACAACATCATGGCAATTCTGCTGAAAACAGCGTTAGTCCGGGTTAGTTCCATTCAAATCATACAAGTTAGAGTCCAAAACAAGGGCAAAAGTGTTTGGAATAGTAGATACGACGGAGACGTATCAGCGCGGTTTGGTTTGATGGATTTTTCGCCAAGTCTTCCGACCTATGGCAGCAGGGGTGGTTTTATATCAATGAGCCGCGGGGCTCCAAGTGGGCAGCTACGCCTGCGTTCCGACCCGTCCCTCCAATTTAGCTTGCTTCATGGATCAATAAGGGACTGGACTGGGGATCCGTCAATGAAGTGTAGGCTCTGCAAGATCGCGTCCAAAGCCTTACCGAAAAGGGCATCGGTCTTGTGAACATCGTTCAAGTAATGCTAGCCCGCCGGACCCTGCCATGTTAGTGGCGGACTCTCTGTATGTGGGAGTTTAATCCCGAAGGACGGTGGACTCTTCAGCACTTCCTCGGCACTACGCACGAGGGAATGTGGAAATTATATTTCGGGGAACGAGAGCAATGGCCGGACACCACCGAAGATGTTGGCCTTGACTGCAATCATCCGGACACCGCGGTGAGTATTCGATCTCCGCACACCCTTCATTCGAGTATCTCTTGATAAGATATTGAACAACCCGTCTCTTCACAGGGCTGGATAAAGAAAGCGGTGTTGATCTGGTGTCTGGCGCCCCTTCCCAAAGACTCTGCGAACACCCTACTAACGAGGATGCTGACTCCAACACCGTACCAGGTGTCTGCGGAGGAGGACAAAGGTGCAGAGGAAGCCCGCCGTGGTAGGAAGAGGGTCGCTTCTGAAGGTCAGGAGGGGAAACCTTCCAAGAAAGGGAAAACGCCATCGACGGGCGGTTTGGGCCGGGCAAGCGATGTTGACGTGGAGCTTTGTGATGAGGATAAACCTCTGGCCAAACCGTAAGTGCAGCAGGGTACTTTAATCATACCCCCTTCCTTTTTTATTACTGAAGTGATCTTCTGACATACGTATGTCCTCGCACGTTAACGCCTGGTGTTTCCCAATCGTCCTCCTCTTCGGGAGACCTTCTTCCAGAGATGATGGAGAGTGATACTCCCTCCCCGGCCCCCTCGCCCAACAGGGCGGATGATTCTGAGGTATCAACCCGGGGGATCCTCCCGGTGAACAAGCAGTGCAGGAAACGAAGAGGGCATTACCCGAAGGTGGTGCCTTTGTCCCTCAGGGTTCGGGAATCAAGCATGGCGGCCCCGCCCTATCCGGTTTAGAGCCGGAGACGATCCTGGGGGCGAGTGGGCGGATTCCTTCAAAGGAATACCGTACTCCGGCGGCGGCTTCCGAAGACCCAGAAGTGCCGGATATGCTGACGGACATGCTGCGACGAGCGTCCATTTCAGAGGAACACCGTGCCTTGATGGTTACGGTGGTCGAAAAGGTTCTATCCGCGAAGAGCGGGTTGAACGAGGCCTTCACGAGCCTCCTAAGGGGTTTTGAGGTTTGTGATGTAGTTTTGCCAATTGAATAATATTGACAAAATGCACCTGTTGTATATGCCGTAGCCCTTGAGACTTGGATTGCCTTCCGATGGAAGCGATCAGAGGATCGGAAAGATATGCTCAGTTGCTAACCTTGATTTAACTTGGAGTATAGGCTGCCTCTCCTCCTACAGCTACCCAAAATATGGAAGAGGCCGAACTGCAGCCGAAGCTGGATATTGCAGAAGATGACATTGCATTGATCAACAAGCGTATTGACGACTCGCAAGGTATATATGTTGAGCATTCCTTACACCAATGTGCTTGTAATTTAGGCCTGACGCCGAAAAGGGTTTATATGAAATGTGCATGATTGCAGATGGTGCTGCCGCCGCTGAAGCTCTTCGGGCAGAGCTAGCCCGGGCCAAGGAGTAGAACCGACGTAGTGATGCGGCTGCCGAGAAGGCATCGGCGGATCTAAGAGCCGAACAAACAGCTCGGCGCCAAAGTGAGGAAAACATATCCGCACTAGCACTCGAATTGAATAATACTGCCAGCCGCGGTGAATTCCTGGAGAAGGAGAATAAAGCCAAAATGGATGAGCTTGATATGGCCGTATGAGAGGCAAGTGAAGTTCGGTCTGGATCTAGGGCAGCTCGTGAAGAGATTCGGCGGGCTAAGGAGATAGAGGCCAGTAAGCCCTTTTTACTTCAGACCAAGTTTGTCGATCCGGACTATGCTCAGCTGAACCAGGTCTGGAGTTCTCCGGCTGAATTTTTGGACTTGCCAAAGAGTTCTTCCAATGCAGCGCAATTTTACCACGCACAAGAGGGGTATGCAACGGATAAGCTTTTCTGGTGACAGTTCAGCGCGTCGAAGCGCCCTTTGTTGCTCAATGAACAGATGTCCCAGTGGGCCGAGCTTCATAGGATATCTGGCGACGCCATGAAGAACGTCATAGTCCGGTTGTGGCCAAGTGAGCCTATTCCGAGTAGTTATTTTGGCCTGGTGTGGCGGCTTGTTGACGCGGTTGTAAGGGCATCTCCTGCCTAGGGTTTTGGTGATGATGACAATTCATGTGCATACTAATCGTGCGTCTTAAATTACTCAGGTACACATCATGTGACGCGAGACGATTAGGCCTTCCCTCTCTAAGGAAAAGATTGAAGACGGTGTTTCCTGCGTTTTTATTCCTTTTGGTCATAGGAAATCCGTACTACTAAGAGGGAACCCACATCAGAAGGTTTTGGGTGAATCAAGTCACGTACACAGTTACTTTGCACCCACCATATAGCCTTCGTTCGAGGAGAGAGAGGTTCCCTTGGTCCTATGTGTGTGTGCAGCCTCTGTCACGGCGGTAGTACCGCTGTTCTCAGCTGTAGTACCGGTGGCCGGTAGTTCCGGTCAAACCACCGCCCCAAGCACCGCATGGGGGTGATTCCTCTCTGTGCTATGTGCGGTGGTAGACCGATGGCGGCCCGGTTGTACCGGTTTGTTCTTGATAAACCGGTACTACCGGTACCAAGTGCGGTTGTACCGCTTGGATCACCACCACCTAGGAACCACTGTACCAGCGAATGTTCCGGCTCTACCACCGCCCCAACTACTGCTCTGGCTGGTAAGTTCTCTAGTCCAGTTGCGGTTGTTGACCGGTGGCGGAGCTGTAGTTCCAGTTTTCTCCGGAAGACCGGTACTACCGGGCGCCCCTCCGGAAGTACCGCCATGGTGCCATGGGTGCGGTTTCCTACACGCACCGGTTCTTCCGGTGGTGTGTGCGGAAGTACCGGCCCTATGCGATTCTGCACATAACGGTTGGATCTCGGGGACCCTATTTAAGGAGGTGTTTCCCCCACCTCCCATCTACCTCTTGCCTCTCTCTCTCCTCCATTAATCCCCTTGAAGATTTCTTGCCCGATCTCTCTCTCTAGCCACTCAAACTCGTTGATTTGCTAGGGATTGAAGGAGGAGACCTAGATCTACACTCTCACCAAAGGAAATTTGATTCCCCCTCACTTTCTTGTGTGGATTTTGTTACTCTTGGGTGTTTGAGCACCCTAGACGGAAGTGGTCACTTCGGAGCCACAATCCATTGTGGTGAAGCTCCAGGGTTTCGTTGGGAGCCTCCAATTAAGTTTTGGAGAGAGCCCCAACCTTGTTTGTAAAGGTTTGGTCGCCGCCTCCAAGGGCACCAATAGTGGATTCACGGCATCTCGCATTGTGTGAGGGCGTGAGGAGAATCCGGTGGCCCTAGTGGCTTCTTGGGGAGCATTGTGCCTCCACACCGCTCCAACGGAGACGTACTTCCCCTCAAAGGGAAGGAACTTCGACAACACATCCTCGTCTCCACTGGCTCCACTCTTGGTTATCTCGTACCTTTACTTGTGCAAGCTTATTTGTGGTGTATCTCTTGCTTGCTTGTATTCTTATCGTTGTTGCATCATATAGGTTGCTCACTTAGTTGCATATCTAGACAACCTACTTTGATGCAAAGTTTAAATTGTTAAAGAAAAGCTAAAAATTGTTAGTTGCCTATTCACCCCCCCTCTAGTCAACTATATCAATCCTTTCAGCGGTGCCACATATCGATGCTGTGAAGCGGTCGGCGTGCATTGAGGGTGCACGGATGGCCTTTGCCCGAGTCAAAACATTTTGGGGAAATATGAAGTCCATTGATGTTGCGGCGAGGAGTCCACCCAAGGGCCAGGACCGTAATGAGCCGGAGTACTATTTTGAAGACGTCTTAGATGCCGCCCGCTTAATAGAGGGTCAATTCTCGAAAGATATAATGTTCGAGTGATTTATATAATGATGTAACAAACAACTTTATAGTTAATCTATTTATATTTTGCTCAAAAGCTTGAATTCCTCCTCTATTGCCGTTTTAGGATAATCTGAAAGTTTTCCAGTCGTCGGCTTCATCCCCCTCGTAGGAAGTACGGGGGTGTTCGGAGAAGCATTAAATCACTCTTTATCCGGCGTCTAGGTCCATAAAGGAGGTGATAATGCGGCGAACCAGGCAAGCGGACTATAGGGCGTTAACACTTTCACTTAACCATAGGAGTTTTATGGTGGGGCTATGAGATAGCCCCTGGTATGTATACGGCGCATAGTGCCTTACATATGTTGATCTAAAAAAGATCCCTCGTGTGACACGGAGAATCACTAAAGATTCGAATAAGTCGTCAAGTGGTTGACCAGCTCTCGCCGCATTATGACAGTAAGTTTTCGGCTTTCTCTACTGAGGTGCTCATCCGGTCTAGGCCAGGGCACAATCGCAGTAGTTCTCCCTTTACTACCCTAGCCGATAGAGCGGAACATAGGGTAGCAAGCACAGGAGCCGGGCAACCCAACTATTGACCAAAGATAATGATTTGGAGCTGATGCATATAAGGCCAAACTTGCGACGCCGAAGTACGCTATAGAGCTATTCAGACTTTTACTGGCGACTCGTTTGTTCCCATACCAGGCCCCTGGCAAGTTATGCCGAGGCGCGTCTTGTAAGGCAGCCGTTACGGCCGGACTCGTTGTAGAAAGAGCATGAAATATAAGTTCGGGTAAATTTTACTAGGAGCAATATGTCAAAGATAAATATATAAAGAGTAAAAACCACAACCCAACTATTTGACATGCTCGGGGTTGGGAACAGAGAAGGAGGGCATGGTACAGGCTCGGAAAGAAGAGTGCGGTCTACAAAAGCTTATTTTTGGACCTCCTCTCGCACGTCTGCGCCGCCCGACCTCGGGGATGAGCATCCTTAATGGGAGTGGCCCCTTAGGTGAGTGTGCAGATCCGAACTTCGAGCGAGTCCGAAGTAGATGATGTCCTGATGATCACCTGTTTTTAAGAAATTATACAGAAAAATAAGAAAGACGGCTAAAACTTTACGGGGATCTTTGCAGGGTTGTCTATATTGTGCTTCCGTCGATGCCCATGGTATCTTGAATGCGTAGTTATGTACGCGTGGTGTAAACTTTGCCAGCACAGTAGGTGGGCGGCGGAAGCCGAACTGCTATTTCCGTTCTGAGAGTGGTCGAACTTTAGAGGGAAAGTGTTTCTGGCCCCTGGTGTTCGGCAGGCGAGCCGATCCGTCGTATTTATCGCATGGTTGCCTCCTTCCCTTGAGATCGGCGTTGAGTTTGCCTGCCTGCTTAAGGACCCAACAGTTTCTATTGGTATGACTAGCTGGCCTATCAGGGTGATCGTGAATCTGACAAGGTCATCCTGTCAAGGGTGGATGGTCCATCCTGGTTTGCCTTTAGTGTCTTCTTCCGTTGACCGGGCTTCAGATTGTGAGATCCAGCGTTCACCGCAGTGCTGCGGCTGTTGCGTTCGGTTTGTCGTGGCTTGCCGTTGCCGTCTCGAATTTCGGAAGTGCCCGGGTCACTGGCGTTGTTGCTTTTACGAGCGAGCCAGTTGTCTTCTCCTGTGCAAAATCGAGTCATTAGAGCGGTAAGGGCTGCGTTCTTGCTTTTACGAGCGAGCCAGTTGTCTTCTCCTGTGCAAAAGCGAGTCATTAGAGCGGTAAGGGCTGTCATGGACTTGGGTCCTTCCTGGCCGAGGTGACGTGCTAGCCATTCATCCCGGACGCCATGTTTGAAGGCTGCAAGGGCTTCTGCGTCCGTACATTCGACAATTTGGTTCTTTTTGAGTAAGAACCTAGTCCAGAGCTCCCTGACTGACTCGCCGGGCTGGTGGACAATGTGACTTAAGTCATCAGCATCTAGAGGCCGGACATATGTTCCTTGGAAGTTGTCTCGAAAGGCGTCTTCCAAGTCTTCCCAGCTACCAATAGAATTTTCTGGTAAGCTGTTTCGCTAGTATCGAGCTGGCCCCTTAAGCTTGAGATGTATGTATTTGGTGGCATGAAGGTCGTCTCCGCGAGCCATGTGAATATGGAGGAGGTAATCCTCGATCCATCCCGCGGGATCTGTTGTTCCGTCGTATGATTCGATGTTAATGGGTTTGAACCCGTCTGGGAATTCATGCTCCATTACCTCGTCAATGAAGCAGACAGGGTGTGCGGCTCCTCTATATTGGGCCACACTGTGAAGCATCTCCGGCGGACTCCGCTTACGGAGTTCGTACTGGGCGTGGTTGGCTCTGTAGCATTCGAATGGGTGACCATCATAGTCGGTCGGGGTGTACCTCCGTGATCTGTACATCGATCTTCTGCGCCCTGCTCTATCTTATGGGTCTCGGTTGATGTCGCGGGTGTTCCCTCGAGCTGTTTTACTCTTGATTTAACGACCGGATGGGTTGGTATGTTGCTCTGTTTGGGCTGCTGCTTTGTCCGGACCGAACTATGGCTGGCCCGCCGCATTGTTCGATGGTGGTGTGGGCTCCAGCGCCCTGCCATCGTATTGAGGGAGCCACCTACCCTTTGGGTGGCTTTTTTCTGGGCTACTAAGGCCGTATTCCTCGGCGGCCAAGACCTCGGTCCATCTATCATTGAGCAAATCTTGGCTTGCTTGAAGTTGCAGCTGCTTCTTCCTTAGGCTCCTTGTAGTGGCTACAAGCTGGCGTTTGAAATGCTCCTGCTCGAGAGGTTCCTTAGGCACGATAAAATCCTCGTTGTCGAGGATCTCCTCTTCCTCGGAGGGTGGGAGATAATTGTTGTCCTCCGAGTCTCCATATGTGGCCTGTTCATCAGGGCTGTCTTGCCCACTTTCCTGTTCCTCCTGTTCGGATTCTACCTCAACAGGGTCTTCATTGTCCGGAGTGTTATCTTTTCTGGTGCTAGCAGTGTTTTCTCTTGGGCGATGTGGCTTGGAGCGGCACCGTGGGCGCTGGTGTTCGGACTGTGTACCAAGAGGTTTATTCGTGACTGGATCCTCCTTGTCATCGTCGAGAGCGTCGTCGGGTGTGTCTATCATACACACGTCATACAAGGACGTGGCCATCCCGTGTCTAGTGGGTAGGAGGCTCTGGCCCTGCCCCTCATCGTCGTCCATGCCGGTGATGTCTTCGAAGCGGGGGTCAGGCGTGTTGGTTGGGTCCTCGACGGTGGCTATAAAGTGGGTGGCGGGTGGGAAGCAAATTTCTCCATTATCCGCCATAAGTTCGAACCGAGCATAGTTCGATGATGAGCCATCTGCCAGGGATAGGTTTTTTGATGAGTTTAGTAGGTCGCCCATGGGAGAGTGTTGGAAGACATCTGCGGCGCTGAACTTGAAGATCGATAACCGATCGAGTTTGGTATCCGCGGGCTTGCAGGGTTCGGAACCCGACACTGAAGAAGAGTCCGGGGTTCCGTTGATGCAGATGTCATACGCAGAGGAATCTGCGAGCGGCTCCAACGCCGCAGAATCGGTAGCCCCGTGATGGGGTTGAGCTTCCCATCTTCGAGGGACTTGATCTGCTCCGGATCTAAGGCCAGAGTTGTTGCAGGAGTTCTCTCCTGGATGCGGCCCGATGACAGGTTTAAGCCATGTCCATCTGGGCGGCGGGGAGAGATTGCCGCGGTCTCGAATCCGTAGAAGATCAAGTCTCCAGGGATGTCCGCAATGTAGTTCAAGCTTCCAAATCTGACCCGATGGCCAGGGGCGTAGCTGTCGATCTGCTCCAGATGGCCAAGCGAGTTGGCCCGCAGTACGAAGCCGCCGAACACGAAGATCTGTCCGGGGAGAAACGTTTCTCCCTGGACAGCGTCATCATCGATGATTGAATGGGCCATCGAACCTTTTGACAACGGCACAGTGGAACTCTCAATGAAAGCACCAATGTCGGTGTCAAAGCCGGCGGATCTCGGGTAGGGGGTCCCGAACTGTGCGTCTAGGATCGATGGTAACAGGAGATGGGGGACACGATGTTTACCCAGGTTCGGGCCCTCTCTATGGAGGTAATACTCTACTTCCTGCTTGATTGATCTTGATGAATATGAGTATTACAAGAGTTGATCTACCACGAGATCATAATTGCTAAACCCTAGAAGTCTAGCCCATGTGTATATGGTAATAAATGTGTCCTATCCGGACTACGCTCTCCGGTTTATATAGACACCGGAGAGACCTAGGGTTACATGGGGTCGGTTACATAAGAAGGAATCTTCATAGTTGGTCGCCTAGCTTGCCTTCCACGCCAAGGAAAATCCAATCCGAACACGAGTATGGTCTTCGGTCTTTATGTCTTAACAGCCCATCAGTCCGGCCCATGGATAGCAGGCCGGACGCCCGAGGACCCCGTAGTCCAGGACTCCCTCAGGAGGGGCTTTGGCATGAGATCTAGGCCTGATGTTCGGGTCGGGCCCGGGCTAGGTTTTCTGCTACGACCTTTGTTAGGCCCGACCCGACATATGGCCAGACATACTGCCAGAAGGCCTCCCATCTGCTCCTGCATACGAAATCCGCAGATATGGCCAACCACGCATCACATAACAACTCATCCTACATGGTCGAGTAGCTCACCATTCTTTGTACTCTAAAAAGCGACACACTATTCGAAAATAAGCTCGATGACATATGCCTGAACACCTGAGGAGCGTGGTGTCTGCCATGGAGGACGTCGACAAGGGACGAAGTGTACCTGGGTACAAATGGCTGAAGGGTGGGCAGTGCCGTCGTAGAGGCGAGCGGGCGCGCCGGTGCTAGTTGTGGGCGTCCAGCAATGGCTTTGTGGCGGTCAGAGGCGTACATCAGTGATGGCGGAGGTGGATGGTGCGGATGCAAAGCAAGAGGAAGAAGGGGCGGAGTGGAAGAAAATGGGACCAGAAGAGGGGGTTGGGTGGGCCGGGGGTGTCATAGTCCTACGTGTTTGCTGTCCGGACTCCCGCAAAAGTTTCAAATATGCATCCGTTGGATGGCTTCCGTCGTCCGGACAGCGCGGTCCGTACGTATACGGGCAGTTTGTAGGTCCGCCTTGGAGATGCCCTAATATATATACTCAGTGGAAACGGGTGAAAAACAAGTGAAAAATATCTTCCAAAGGTTTCAAATAATATATTCTTAAAAAAAAACACAGTATCCTGTCCTGGAGAAGTGACGATCTACAGACATGTCAATTAAATTTCAGTTGGGAGCTACGAAAAAACCTAATTCGACAATCAATTTGAAATTGTGGCCGCATGCATTTGAGCTCGAGGGGAAATGAAAATGAAAACATAAGCAAACCAAAGGAGCACAAGAACCCAAGTCCTGACATAACGTCATTCATATCTGTTTGAACTGCAATTACACCTTTCAAGTTAGCAAATAATTAGTCGACATGAATACAACAACACTGGCCCTAGTTAAATTAAATTGTCGAAGTGATAATAACAAGAAAAAAGATGCAACTCCTCCCTTCCTGCGTGTCCTACGTAAGCTATGCACAGATGCATATACATATACACTGACACACATGTATAGACGTGTTTGCTTGCTGCTACGTGTATAATGGTACAACGAAACAAACAGGGTGCTCGAATGGATCATGGGTCATGGATCCTCGGGCGCGTACATATGATATCATGGCGCGCCGTCGTCGCCCTGGCCTTGCTTCTGCGTGAGCGCGATGCCGGTGTTGCCTTCGTCGCCGGCCTTGGGGCTGCCGGCGTGCGGGCTCCCCGAGGGCGACCCACCGTGCTTGGAAGAATGGGCCGCCGGCTTCTTCTTGACGCCGGCGCGCCAGCTCTTGAGCGCCTTGGAGGTCTGGTCGTCGAAGATGGACTGCTTCATGGTGGACCCCATCTGCGACACCAGCGCGTAGAGCGGCAGCGTCACGTAGCTGCACAGCACCTGCACCACCGCCCTGCATGCATACACCGCCGGCCAAGATCGTATCAGTCCCATGGATCGATCCATCGATCGATGCGGGTCAGAGATCTGGCTGGTCGGCTTACCCGAGGCATAGCCGCGCGACGACGAGCTTCTTGGAGTCGTTGAAGCACGAGTCCATCCCGTACTCGTACTGCACGCATCAAATCAAATCAAATCAAATCGAGCTAGGTTCATGGTCATCAAGATGGATGACACGACGGAGGAGGGAGGTGAAATTTACCAGGATCCAGAGGAAGTAGATGATCTGGAAGCCGTTCTGGAAGAGCGTGAAGTGGATGAGGAAGAGGACGAAGGTGGGGCGGCTGAACCAGAAGTAGCTGTCGCTGACCTGCACCAGCGGGATCCCCTGGATCACCGCGTGCCGCTCCGTGATGTCGATCGCCATCCGGCAGATGATCCCCTGCAGCTTCGTGCCCACCGACAGGATGATCTGCACGCGCGCGCCACCACCATCCACATTCCATCAAACCATCGAGTTACCACCAGCCCAGATTGAGATTGAGTATCTATCTATCAATCCATCAATCATGGATGGATGCATGCATGCATGCTAGATTCAGGTTGAGATCCACTTACCACCAGCGGCATGATGGATATCCAGAGCATGGTGTGCATCCCTGAAATCATTCCTCGTCAGGTGGGAATCATGGAGTGGTTTGTTCAGTGGATCTAGTTAGTTAGCTGATTCACTCACCGTTGATGTTGATGAGCAGGAAGATGAGTGCAGACGCCCACAGAATAGGGCTGCCAAAGAAAACCACAACTGTCAGAGAAACAGTTTTTACTACGAAGTAGTAGTCATGTACAGTACAATGCACACATCGTTAGGCAAGATATTAATTGCATTGCACGATTATATTAGTAGGCAAGGACACTGGTTTTAAACATGTTTAACCCTAACCGTTGGATAGACACGATCGATTGAACGGGTGAGATGTGTTGGATCTCCGCAACTTGCTCTTTTTATATTAGGTAAGTATGCAGTTATATAGGTATAGATTTGCCAGGAAGAGATTCAGTTAGCAACATGGTAGTATGAAATCACTAGAGAGGAGAATGAAATCGCGTCGCTCTCTGGGGCGACACAGGCAGCGCCCCCTTCTTCGAGATCCTCCCTCCCCGCCCCTCCGCTTGTCACCATAGGTCGACGATGCCGGGAAAAGCCCCGTGCATCTCAGTGGCGATGGGCCCATCTTCTCCTATCTTGGATCCCCTCGCTCTGCTCTGGGTGAGGACCGCAACCTAACCCTAGCCCGATGCGTCGCAATCAGTTGCTTTCCTCCGCCGTCATTGTTTGGTCGCCGGCAAGGGGCTGGGTGGTCAAGGCTAGAGGGGCATGTGACCATATTGTCTAGTGCATGGTCGGGGAGTGCAGCCCGGATCTAGTTCCTGCATATACCCAGATCCAGTCATTGACCTAGGTTGGGTTGGTCGTGACAGACGGGCTGTGGTGCCTCTAGCTTGCTTGTGAGTTGGGTTCCTCAGCAGGGTCCTTCCCACCCAGATTAAGGTGTGGATGGGTGCGGGCAACCGACGATCTCGACCTCGGCTAGATCGGCCAATGCCGCAAGCTAGGGCCATTATGGGGCTTTAGAAGGGTCCGGGTGGCTTCCTCCGGTGGACATGGACGAGGAAGAATGCAGATGGTACATGGGGTTGTGATATCGGAGCTGGCGTGGCAGCCCCTGGATGGCGAGCTGCAGATTAGCTCTTAGCTGTCTAGCGAGCAATGCAACGGTGGTGTTGGTTTCTTCATTTGACGGTGTGGATGGTGTTATGGGTCGTGCCCAGATCTTGATATGTAGGCCTAGATCCGGTCGTGGTGGACTTTCACTCGCGGGGGGCTCGATGACCTAGCTACCTTGGCGTGACGCGGGGAACATACTGAGCGAAAGGTCTACACTTCAGCAGCATCAACGACACCGCCTATGGGTGTCGTGTCCCTTATTGGGGAGGGGGGGTTGTTGTGGTCCTCTTGCTAGCGGAAGGGTTGTGGGTGGAAAGTCATGTTTGCTCATCTGGACTCGGCGGTGGCGGCACGATGCCATGATCCTCTTGGGCATGTCATCCAGGAGCCCAAGTACCATCTGGTCACAACGAGGTGGTGTCTTCGTGTGGGCTTGGATTGTAGCTTGACACATCGTTGGTCATGATTTGTGCGGTCTTGTTCGCCTCCTATCTTTTACTTGTGACCTCATACCCAGTGTTCTTGATCTCAACTGCCCTCAGCATGATCGGTACTCCGGGGGTCAGAGCAAGAAGGCAGATGGCCCTCTGCGATGAGAGTTTGGTGAGGGTGTCGCGGTGAAGTCCGGTGCTCCTTCCAGGAGGCACCGGTTCGTTCTTCATCGATCCCATGGTTAGCTTCGTGTTATGGTTACTCTTGTGCTCTTGCGTGACAACAAGGTGCTGACGTCCAGTAGTGCACATTCCTCCGTGTTGCTTTTTTGTTTGTTTTTCTTTTTTCTGATCTGCTTTGTGAAGGGTTTTCTCAACATCTTGTATCGTCCGGCCGTATGACTTTATTTATAAAGTAGGATGAAATCAATTTTCTTTTTAACAAAATTGGTGAAGTGAGTTGTTTTTGTTCACCTGATCCCGACGATGACCTTGAAATCATCCTCGAGAGACCGCTTGATGTACTTCTGGAAATCAAACTTGCTGCCAGGAGCCAAATGAACCTGCAACAGCAAGACCACACTTAAGGATTTCTAGCCGACATGCAGATTACTTAGTGATTAGTGCCTTAGTACTTACGTTGACGAAGCTGTGGCGCAACGCGCAGTAGTCGGCCCTCCGGACCGATCTGAAGAACTGCCTGAAGAAGTTGCTCTGCGCTCAGAGTTGCATCCATGGGTCAGTAAAACTATGCATGCATTTTGTTCTGCCTGAAGGATGGACACATTTCGCTGATCAATCTAGCTTACGATGTAAAACGAGGCCGGAGTCTTGTTGAGGACGTTCATGTGCTGCCTGACAAACGACGTCTCGTGCGTAAACCTGAATTGCGACGGATCTGCGGCAGCAATGGCGGCGCCGTTAGCTCCGAGGAAATTAAAACACCAACGTGTGTGCTTGCTTGTGTTTTAGTAGATCTGAAGAGTAAGAGAGAGAAAAAATGATGTACCGTTAGTGACTTCTTCATCTTGGCCCGCTGCTTCTTTCTCCCACTCTTTCCATCCTCGTATCTGCAACAAATTAATGGCGAGACCACCACGAGGCAATCAACAGATGGTTAAGAAGAGAAGGGTGATTAATTATGAGATTCCTAGAGAGACCTTGGCTCTGCCGAGTGCCATGGTGGTGGCACTGTAGCAGACATGGAACACGGCCAGGAAGAAGATGAAGATGTGCAGCTGGTGCAGAGCGTTTATCGATATGAGGGACACCTTCCCCTGCAATTGATTTCAGGGATGGAATTCGTCTTACTGCCGGATGCAAAGAATTTTTTTTCCCCTCTCTTCATCAGCAAATTAATTGATTATTAGATGAGATTGAGATTGGTGCTGACCGGGGGGCACTTGAAGGAGGTGGCCTCGCTGAGCATCCTGTGGGGGACGCTGAAGGAGGTGGCCTCACTGAACATCCTGTGGGGGACGCTGAAGGAGGTGGCGGTGAAGGGATTGGTGCCGAGGCTGAAATGCTCCTCCGGCTGCTTAGCGCCGTGCTCCTCCTTGGCGCCGCCCGCGGGGGCGCCGTGGCCGCCGTCCTTGGCGATCTCGACCTCGACGGTGGCCTTCTTGAGGCGGCATGGGAGCATGGTGTCGGCGGCAGCCTCGGAGATGCAGATCTTTATGATGTAGCTCTGCCCGAACACCAGCAGCAGCGAGATGAACCCCAGCACCATCAGCTCTGCACCACATCATCAACATCCATGTCGTTACGTGTCAATAAATTCATAGACCATCAATGGCAACCCTTGGTGCCTTCTTCCTCACCTGCCTTGACCTTCTCAAGGGCTTCGACCATGGCCTTCTTCTTCCTGTGCGCGAACCACTGAAACAACGAACCAACACCATGCATGTGCATGCATGTGAGCAGAGCAAACAAAAGCAGATTACTTGGCAGGCATGGATAGATGTGATGGTCTGACAGACGGACCTCTCCGACTTTGTGGAGGCCCATCTCCAGGAGGATGGAGATGAGGACGATGATGCCGCAGACGGAGGCGACGGCCCATGTCGGCGTCTGGTCGAGCTCCCTCGAGTTGCCGCCCCCTCCTCCCCCGCTCATGTTTGCTCTGCTGCCGACCCGCGGCCGGCCGTTGCGTTCTGGCTTGAGACGGCCGGGATGAGAGGCGGGCAAAGGAGGGAGACGGGCGAGAGGGTGGCGCAGATAAACTGGAGACGGGGTCAAGGAGGAGGAAGAGGGCGTCAATGGCCGATCGAGTCGGAGATCGCCGTTCTTCTTGCTCCGCGTGCGTGCATGCGCGGTGAGCGGAGGAGAAAGCGCTAGCTGCTCATTTGCAGACAGAGGCTGCGCGCGAACCACGCACGCTCCGTCAATATTTCTGTTCTCTTTATTTTCTGCTATTTATATCCAGCCCGCGACACGTGGACACTAATTGCAACCATCCCGACTCCAGCCACACCGAGTAACAGATGCTCACATGGGAAATTAAGGGCATCTTCAACTCCGACCCCGCCCGCATATCAGTCCGGTCTAGACACATTTTTTCCCCTACACCGAAACAAACATGAAGACTTTGCGGACGTTCGGATAGTTGTCATATCCACGTCTGATCGCCCTGGCTCATAAAAAAATTCACCCACCTCTCCCGCGATTTCAATTAAACGCTCGCGACGCTTGCCATGTCGCTTTCATGCCGACTCAGGGCATGCAACGGCCGACATTGATGTCGCGATTTGACCAGATGGGAGGGCAGCGTAGACGGACGCGACCTCTCACTGCCGACATTGAAGCAGCGCGCCGGTCGAGAGAGCGTCGCCAGAATGAACACACCTCATCGCCGCATTCAAACGACCACAGACTACTTGCCTTCCTCCATTAAACCTATGCGTGTGCCGAGAAACCTACTCCACACGTCCGTTCACGAGCCGCCCTTCATTAAACACAACGCAGATTGGCTCCGATCATCTGCCCGCTATTTAAACGGTGCCAGAAGCCAGGCAAAAATCGCACCATACTCCGCTCCGATCTCGTCCTTGCATCATTTTCTCCACAATCTCCATGGCATCCAGCGAGCAGGAAGAGTAGTTCTCCGGCATAAAAGTCGGCTGGATGGCCCATCGAGACCGCCGGGTACGAGGAAGGCAACACTCTGCTCCACCACCCTCGACGATCCAGGCGGCTGCAACCCAGCTCACGGATGCAGAATCTCCAAACCGGGGCATCGTTGAACAACTCGCCGCTCCAAGCCGGCTCGCCGAGGAGCGACTTGGAGCGGCGAGTTGCACCAGGCCGGCACACGGGGGAGCACAGCAGCACGGGCATCGTGGTTGTCATGGACGACGCCCTTCGTACCGCTGCTCTCGTGCCCGGGACTGTGCCATACGCTGTCAACATACGCGTAATCGCACCCTTCTGGCGGAGAAAGAAGCCGGCTTCGCGGAGATGGACGAAACGGTGGCCAACTCATCTGCGGCCGCAGTCATCATTGAAGTAGAACATGGAAGGCCGTCGCCGCTTGGGTCTCATGAAGGCCACCATGAGGCGACGCCGGCGTACACAGCCGGTGTCTTGCCTGGTAGAAGCCATCACCGCCCCTTTCCCCTCCGACTGAAGCACATTGCGGGGGTTCCACTCGGATGAGCGACGCTACCGAACATGGGGAGACGAGCCACCCGTTGCGCTGAAGCATATACTCTAGGGCTCACGACAGTCCGGTAGCGGGCTGCCGGACATGGGGAAGACAATTGAGATCCGTCGGCGACAGCCTTAGACTAGTCAACGGTATTCGTGCCGTGTGCATCGACATCCGTTGGTGCCGGCTGTAGACTAGTTTTACCTTACTCCAGTATAGTTTTAGTTAAAAATGTCCAAAATGTAATGAATGTCGTTCGGTTTATATGAAATCCATCGTGTCTACATGAATTTTGTCCAGTTGGTTCAAAAAGTTGTTGAAAATGCAGACAGTGTTGGATGGCTGCCTCCCGCATCCGTGTCCATGAAGAGATGCCGGGGTGGGCGGGGATTTTTGCGGGTCGCCGTTGAAGATGCTCTAACAGCGCCAATGGGCTCATTAGATGAGCTATTCTTTTTCTTTTTTCCACTAGGCATTTGGCCCTGCATTGCAACCGATACAAACATTCTAGTATTTTAGCTTGTGGTTTACCGGTTCATATTAATATGATTGTGTAAATAAATATCTACTAGGTCTTGCCTGTGATTTATCTACCCATATCATAAGATTTTATTTTGTATTCACTTATTGGCTTATCAAAGAGAACACAAGTTTATTCGGTAAGGTAAGTTAATAAAAGGTGAGACAGTTAAGGCATTGCAATACGTTATCTTGTGATTTACCTGATCATATTTATGTGATTATGTAAATAAATGTTCATCAAATTCTGTATGTGATTTACCTTATGTTTTGATGAGAAGTTTGATAAGTAAATTAAAGTAAAATTGATTCAGAAGATAAATCAGTTAAGGTGATTGATTATCATATAAGGAAAGTTGGGCGAAGAGGTTATGAGAAGAAAGGTGAAACGAGAACCTAAAGTTCTTTAAGTAGTATAAGTAGAGATATGGTCACTGAAAAGGACCCGATTTCACTTCAACGATAACAGAACAAAAAAGCAGAAAAGATGAAAGCATCTTGGTGCAAAATATAGCTGTTGCATAGTATGCTTACTAATAACAGTCAGAAAAAAGGAAACACAAGGCTAGATGTAGGATCAAAAGTATGTCTAAACAGAGGGGTGATTAGACTCCTTGACGAAATAAAAACTTATCATTTTCCCAATTTTAGTTCCGGGCAAATCTTAGCAATACTACCAAGTCAAGTACACCCTACACATGCAAGTCTAAGAGTTGAGCAGCAGAAAGTAAAGACTTTGCATATGAATGTAAAGGAGGGATCGGAGAAATCAAACGCAATGAAGACACTACGATTTTTGTCGTGGTTCCAATAGGTGGTGCTATCGTACATCCACATTGATGAAGAGTTCGACCCACGGAGGGTAACGGGTGCGCGAGTCCATAGAGGGCTCCACCCATGAAGGGTCCACGAAGAAGCAACCTTGTCTATTCCATCATGACTTACACGCATGAATGACTATCCTCACTCGGGTAGATATTCATGAAGTAGGTGATCTCCTTGCCTTTACAAACTCCTTGGTTCAACTCCACAATCTTTTGGAGGCTCCCAAGTGACACCTAACTAATCTAGAAGACACCACTCTTCAAAAGGTAATAGACGGTGTTGTTGATGATGAACTCATTGCTCTTGTGCTTCAAATGATAGTCTTCCTAACACTCAATCACTCTCTCTCAGATCAAGCTTTGGTAGAAGAGGGGATTGAATGAAAAGCAACTTCGGAAAGACTAGAAATCAAGGTTCAAATGGTTGGATTGGAATACCTTGATCTCAACACACAAGTAGGCGATTCTCTCTCACAAAATGAGTACTGGAAGTAGTGGTTCATTCTGATGGTTCTCTTAGAGAGTAGGTGGGGTTGGAGGGGGTATATATATAGGCAGCACCAAAAATCCAACCGTTACAAGTCTTTGATCCAACTCGGTGACACCGATCAGAAAATCTCGGTGAGACCAACTAGGCAAAATACTTGACCTTTAGGCTTTTCAATGAGATCGAACAGAACGAGTCGGTGTGACCGGAGTGCAATTGCTAGGGCAAGACCTCATTTCGGTAGTTATGATCATTTCATCTCAGTGATTCTAAAATGAAGCAACTTCACTACAGAAACTTGGTCAGGCCATGTCGGTGGGACCGAGATCCATATCGGTTGTATCGAAATGTTAGGGTTTGGCATGTGGCAATGTATGGGGTCATCTCGGTGGGTCCAGATGGGGAGGTTTCGGTGGAACCGAGAAGGACATTTAGGATTTTGGACATGTGATGTGGAGAAGTGGTTGAGGATTTTTGGAGCAATATCACTAAGCACTTGAGCAATTGAGTCATGGTCAAACCCTTATCCCCTTTTAATAGTATTGGGTTTTCTATGGACTCAATGTGATCTTGGATCACTTAACCAAAAATGTAGAGTCTTGGATATTTGCCAATTGTTATTCTTAGCATTTTGAGGGGTCCATAATGTCCTTGCCATGCCAATCATTGATCTTCTCTAAAATTTATTTATCAATGAGCATTAGATCAATGACTCATATGTTGTTATTAATTACCAAAACCACCCGGGGATTAGTTGCACTTTCACTAGAACAACATGTATTAGAGCACCTATAGTCGGGTGCCTCAAATGCCCGGGCAGGCCGCCCGGTCACTGGTCGGTCAAAAAAGTCGACCCACCCGGGCGCCTCAAACCGGCCTTAAACACCCAGGCCGTCCAACACCCCTCATATCTAGCCCAAATGTAGGGCAGATATGGGACGACACGGACATGCTCGGGCGCGTCCGCCACGTCAGCCCGGCCCACTCCGATCCCATAAATATCCCCTCCGATGTACCCTAGACCACAGTCTGCTCTCCACTCTCTCCGTCCACTCCTCTTCCCAATCCGTTGCTTCCTCTCTGTATCGGATCCATGGCGGATGACGGTGCTCTGCTCCAGCTGGTGGTGTTGCTGCTGGTGCATCATGGCGGCGCTCAGGGTCCGCCGTGGGCAGCAACCGCACCTGGCCGGTGGCATCGGTCGCCGAATGGTCCCACGGCCTCCACGCCCGGTGCAATGGTGAAGCTCACCTGCTTCCCTCCCATGCATAGAAGGTGTCTGTTGAAATGCCAAAAAGAGAGAGAGAGGAGGAGGAAGAAGGTTGATGTGGCCCCACATGTCATAACAGTCTAAACAATGGAGTTGACTTTCCTGCCACGTCAACCCTGACAGGTGGGTCCCGTTTGTTATAAACGCGCTGAAATGGTCTAAAACGGTTATGAATTGAAAGTGGTAGTTTGAGCACACTTTACCACTAAAGTGATAGTCTTTTGCCACACTTAAGAAAGTGATAGTTCAATGGAACAGGAACCCCAAAGGTGTATTTATTTATTTTTGATAAAAATTTATGTAAGGTGCATTTGTTCTAACTCCTCGTAATTCCGTTCTTGGCCCTCCAGAAAAAGAAAAGTATCTCTCACCTGATTGCATATATCTCTTCTTATAGAAAAAAATGGAAACTATACATCTCCTGATTGCATGTATCTCTTTCGTTCCTAGCCTAAATGATTTACTTTTCGCTAATCAATGAATTAGACAAGGATACTTTGGTCCTAAATTACCTATAATTAAATGACTTGGTCATTGTGCCAAAAATAATACATTTTACATAAAAGAATGGAGGGAGTACTCGATATTGGCTGGACTATGGCACTGTGTTACTATGCAATGATCACCAAACTAAGAAATGTCGGACTCCACCCATAATAACTTATAACTAAGAAATGTAAGACTCCACCCATTATAACTTATTTAAACTACCAAAACCGAGAGTTAGGCGTTTTGGCTCTCGGCCGCCATGGAGGCCGGTTTTTTGAAAAATTCAAAATTCAAAATTTTTAGGTTAAAAAAATCTCAAAATTTGTGTACAAGTAAACAAGGATGTTATGCGTATGTGTGTAAAATTTTAGGATGAAATACCTTGAAATGTGATTTGTACAAAAAAGACAAATTCATGGCCTAGGAGGATTATCGTGTGTTAAAAAGTCTCAGATTTGTCTTTTTTTTTTGCACAACCCTCATTTCAATGTATTTCGCCCAGAAAATTTACACACTTGTGCATTATGCCTTCATGTATATCTATATTTTTTTCAGAATTTTATGAAATGTAAAAAAAATTTATGAATTTTGAATTTTTCAAAAAATGGCCTCATTGGAGCTCGGCCTCCAAAAAGGATTTTCGCTTCTTTATTCCAAATCACATTCACTTTGTATTTGCGAGCAATCTCAAAATGTAGGAGTATATCTTAGCATCAGGAAAGGAAGTAAGGTAGGCAGGGGCAATATTCAGAACATAGAGCATCCGGCTGTAGAAATACAAGTGATTGAGATGTGGGCTCTCATAAAAAGATGAGTGGAAATACTTTGCGTTGTTTGCCATAAAATATAGTAGATGGAAATGGAGTACAAGCGAGTGAGATGTGGGCTCTGTAAAAGTGTCCAATTATTCAGTTTTGCAGCTGTACTGATGAACGAGGAGCTGCAGAAACAAAGCAAGAGCCTCCAAAAATCTGACAGCCAGATTTACAGTGAATCAGTATTTCTTCTGAAAGTTTATGTGTCTGCACGGGTTTAATTTATGTCTGAGAATGTGTCACCTTTCCGGTCTGTTGTAGGATTGCTACAGCACTGATGTATTTTCACTGCCCAAAAATGCTGCAAGATCATCGATGCACCAGAGACGAGATCCTAAATTCACCTCCGATGACGCGTCCCGCCGCGCTGATCAAGCTTTGCATCACATCAATGCCGGCCTCCTTGTCCACCGCCCCCAGCATAGCATAGCGTGGGCATGGCAACATTGGTGCTACTCCTGTCCTGTGCAAGCTCGTCCTCCGCGTAGCATGGGCACTGGCCAAGACGCGCATTCACTTTCCCCTCCCTGTGCCGCCACACTCCACACTGCCTTTGCTCTGCTTCGCTCTGCTCCCTTTCTCCAGCCGTGAAAACCCCAACCCAGCCCAGAAACCCCAGCGCAATGTCCAGCGACGACGACCTCCGCGGCCTCCTGGTCCAGGAATCCACCGCCGCGCTCGTCTCCGGCGCCGGCCCCTCCAGCCCCACCGCGCGATCGGCCCACTTCCTCCTCCCCCGCGCGGGGGCTGCTCCCCTCCCCGCTCTGCCATCCCCGCCACGCAATGCCGGCCCTGTTCCTCTTGCCGACGAGCTCACGGTGGAGTGGACGGACTGGCCCGGCTGCTCCAAGCTGTGGAGGCGGTGGGTGGCCAAGCTTCGCCCCCGGCACGAGCGCCTGTGGCGGAAAATTGGGATCTTGGACGGCGTCCTCGCGACCACGGGCTGGGTGCGGCGGGACGAGGACCTGCTGCTGCAGCTTGCGGGTTTCTGGTCCGGCGAGACCAACACGTTCGTCTTCCCGTGGGGCGAGGCCACGGTGACGCTGGAGGACATTGCCGTGCTCGGGGGCCTGCCCCTGCTGGGCAGGCCGGTGTGGTCGCGGCTCCCGGACGAGCTCCGCGGGGACGTGGACGCGCTCCAAGCCGTCCGGATCGCGCTCAACTGGAGCAAGAGCAAGAGAGTCAATTATACCTTGTGGGTTAAGCACTTCATCGAGGAGACCGGTGCCGGTGCTGGTGCCGCTGGCGACGGCAGAGGAGAGGCCGAGGCGGCCACATTGCTCGAGCACGGGGCGTTTCTGGCCATGTGGTTGACCAGATACGTGCTTCCGGTGGAGTCATTCGACGTGGTCAGGGCGGACGTGCTCCCCCTCGCCGCCGGACTGGCGCGCGGCAGGTGCTCGGCCCTCGCACCCGCCGTTCTTGCCAACATCTACGATGACCTCTCCGCACTCAGTCACCACTTAAGCTTGGGCGCCAGCCATCAGCCGTTCGTGGCGAGTGCGCCACTGCACATCCTCCAGCTATGGGCCTGGGAGCGCTTCCCGGAGCTTCGCCCTGCGATCAACTCACACGGTGGTGATCCCGGCATGCCGAGGGCTGCCAAGTGGCACAATATCAGAAGGATGCTTGATCCTGGGCACATCCACGCCGTGTTCATGTCCCCGGAGGAGTTCGAATGGAGGCCGTATGGAGGCAGTATCTTTGCTCTGCCACAAGCCAAAGGTGGCTGCTGGGTGCACTGCCATGAAGTAGCAACAAGCAAGGGATTGCAATCCTTTGCGCAATGCCTCCGACCTTGCCAACTTGTCGGCATGCAATGCATCGAGCAGTACTGTCCGCACCGTGTCGCAAGGCAGCTCGGCTTCGATCAGGACGTGCCTGGGACTGTTGCCCGTGCCAACTCGAGTCGAAAGACGGCGTGGGCGACATACAAGATGCAGCCTGAACATGTTTCGTTCTTCGTTCCGCAACGCGATCCAGGCGTCACAGCTGAATACGCACAATGGTGGAAGCAATACTCGTCGGCATGTGCTGTTGCTGTTGCTAATGCTGCAAAGATGAAACAACTTAATGTTGTAGTTATTAATGTTTTAAATAGCGGGCTATGCCAAATAGCGGCGGACCTCAAAATCAGCTATAGCGGAGCTATAGCGGACTATAGCAGGCTATAGCGGGAAGTTTGTACATGAAACCATTTAGCGGCACCATGCTGAAAAGTCTATAGCAAGGCTATAGCGGGGCTATAGCCGGCTATTTAAAACTATGGTTATTAGCCCAAGAAAGATGAAAGCTGATGGTCTCAGTCTCAGTGGTGTAGAATGTGGCAAAAAGCGTCACTTGGAGGAGGCTGGGATGACTCTGCAAGATGATACAGAGGATGAGATTCCGCTGGAAGAGAGGCTGAATAGTGTCATTCTAAAGACGGAAACGCTGGATACAGAGACGCATATTTTGAAAGATGACACGACAAAGAAAAATTCAAAAACCGTTAAGGATTTGGTGCCAAGATGGGCAGGAAAAGGTAGACGTAGGGCAATTTCACGCAAAGTTGCTGAGAAAGCTTTGTGTCATTCAGGTACAGTTTTGGTGAGTGCAGTTGATAAACCATTGTGTGGGCCGGTCACCAAGAATGAGCGTTTTGAAGAGCAAGCATCAGGCTCGGTTATTCCGTATGATGAGAAGAATAATCTCAGTTCAGAACACGGGGAAGTCAAGGGTGCAGCGAGCGCTAGAAGCAACAAAGGCATTGGAGCTGCAATTGGAGCGGACATGTATTCAAATCTTCCAGACATCTTGGCCATCAGTGGTAATGAGTTGGATGAAATATTCAGAAAGGATAGCGAGGCGACTGCAATTTACATGGAATTGTCCAAGTTGACGATGGCAACATCCAACTCAGACCAGCCAAACGAAGAACGACATCTGGTCACCATAAGAAGAGATGAGCAGGACTGCAGTGAGTCCAAGGATACCACGGTGAAGAAAGATTGTGATTATCAGCTTCCTACTGTTCAAAGTGATAGCACCATCAGACAAGGACCAGTTAAAGTAACTCATGCCATTAATGTTCAAACTAATGTCGATGTCTTAGAAGGATACATTGATGAAATGCAGACAAGCAATGTAATGGTAGAGGGAGATCAGAGAGCGAAGGTGGACGGAGAAAACTCAACTCTTCTCGAAGGTAATGAAATAACACATGAAAATATCTCATCCTCATATCTACAAATGGAGTCGCTTAAAGACTGTATAAAGGTTAATGCATACTTTTCCTCTTCCTTTTTGTAGGAGACAATGATGCATCTTATAATGGTCTAGCACATGGAAATAATGAACTGGTCAAGAGAGTAATTTCTACTAAAACACTCTACTATCTTAGACCATTCAAGCGGGTGAAAGATGCTCAGTCCAGAGATTCAAGAGCCGCCAATGCAGGTCAAGTAATTTTCCAACCAGGACGGGAAGTCGGAACAACGGAAATGATTAGAGAGGCGTCTGAAGCTCGAGAAGCAGAAAAGGTTGAGTTGGAAACAATAATTGATCATCTTAAGAAATAAGTCGTGGCGCTAGAGGTGCAGGTGCGGGACAGGAGAACCTATGAAATTTGAGGTATAACTTAACATAGTATAGCGGTAGCTTGGGTCTTTAGAAGACATCTCTTGATGAAGAGTACCACAATATGGTGGGCTAGTCTTGCCGGTGAAATGATCCTCATCAGCTAATTGTGCGTGCAGAAACTACAGCTCTTACATCCTACCTTAAACTCGGATTATTTATATGTTCCTGGTTGCTTTTTCTTTATGTTGTGAAATTCAGGGGAATACATTGTTACAAAACGTGAGGAAGAGAGAATGACTGAACAGTTTTCTGTATTGAGGAGGAGAGAGATATATACAAGGTTACATGGGCCTGGGCCTCACTCTAGACTATGGGCCTGGGCCTGTACAAGACAAACACAACATATATACTTAACACCCCCCTTCAAACTTAAGGTGGGTCAGGAGCATCTGATACACCAAGTTTGAGAGTGTGAAACCTATGCTGATCTCTAGTTTGTGCCTTGGTGAAGAAATCTGCGACTTGAAGCTCTGATGGGACATATTGTAGCTTGATAGTGGATTGTTGACAATGAGATCGAGTGAAAAAGGCATCCACACCAATGTGTTTGGTCAACTCATGCTTGACTGGATCATTAGCAATCTGAATAGCAGCAGTGTTGTCACAAAGAAGAGGTGTTGGTGTATGACATAAGACACCAAGATCATCCAATAGCCAACGAAGCCATACAATCTCTGTTGTAGTAGTAGAGAGAGCCCTAAGCTCTGCCTCGGCGCTGGAGCGAGACACAGCAGTTTGCTTCTTTGATTTCCATGCAATGAGAGATGTACCAAGAAATATGCAATAGCCAGTGACCGAGCGACGATCAATAGGATCACTCGCCCAAGTGGAATCAGAGTAAGCATGAAGCTGGAGCTGACTGGAATTAGCATAGAACAAGCGGCGAGATGTAGTTCCCCTTAAATACCTAAGGACTCGGAATAGGTGACCATGATGAACTGAGGTGGGAGCACAGACAAATTGACTGAGAATATGGACTGCATGTGCGATGTCAGGTCTGGTCACTGTGAGGTACACTAGACTGCCGACAATGTGACGATAGCGAGAGGGATCCTCAAGAGGAGTGCCATCAGTAGGATGCAACTGCAGATGAAGCTCCATAGGTGTAGCAGCAATGCGCGTGTCAGTGAGACCTGAGCGAAGAATCAAATCCTGAGTGTACTTTTGCTGGGAGATATAGTAACCATCATCAGTATGCTCGACCTCAATCCCGAGAAAATAGCTGAGAGACCCCAAATCTGACATCTGGAATTGTTCACTCAATTTTTTCTTAACAAAATCAATATGCCCAACATCATCTCCAGTGATCAACATGTCATCTACATAAAGTAGAAGCAATGTACGGCCATGCTCAGATGTATGAATGAAGAGTGCAGGGTCATGTTCACAAGGAGAAAAACCGGCAGCTTGAATCACAGAACTGAACCGCTCAAACCAGGCACGAGGGGCTTTCTTAAGCCCATAAAGAGCCTTTCGAAGACAACAAACATGACCTGATGGAACCTTGATACCTGGAGGTGGCTGCATATATACTTCCTCATGTAAATCACCATGAAGGAAGGCATTCTTCACATCCATGTGGGAAATTTTCCATGACCGAGTAGCAGCCACAGCAATTAGAGTTCGAACTGAAGTCATGTGAGCAACAGGAGCAAACGTCTCATCATAATCTTTCCCATGAGACTGCTGAAAACCTCTTGCAACAAGGCGAGCCTTGTAGCGTTCCACAGAACCATTTGACTTGGTTTTAACCTTATACACCCATTTGCAAGTGATAGGGACTGAACGAGGAGGTAATGGTACCAAATCCCATGTACCAGTACGCTCTAAGGCTGCAAGCTCCTCAGACATAGCCAGTTGCCACTCAGGTGACACAACTGCCTCCTGATAGGTACTAGGCTCAGAAACAGCCCCTGCATATAAGTCCTTTTTGTATCGCGTTGCTAGAGAAGAGCCGTCAGTGCAAGGATCAGTAGTACTGGCTGGAGGAGTAGAAGACAAAGGCATAGATGACTGCATGTCACATGGAACTTTAGAACGATGAGTGTAATGGAAAGTATTGACTGGAGGAGTAGAATAACGACGAGTGTAATGGAAAGGAAGACTATCTAGAGGTGGAGCTAGTGGAAGAGAGAAAGGAGCTGGTGAGGAAGGAGATGAAACATGTGGTGGAGATGGTTCTGATGTTAGGACAGAGGAAGGTTGTTCAGCTATGGACTCATCTAAAAAGATAGGTAGAAGTGAAAGAAACGAGGTAGACTCTAAAGAAGTTGAGGATGATGGTTTAGTGGAAGGGGAATAGAAGAAGGGTTGATCCTCAACAAAAGTGACATCGCGAGAAAAGCGAATGCGGCGAGCAGAAGAATCATAGCAACGGTAGCCCTTATGTTCAAGACTATATCCAAGAAAGACACACTGAGCAGACTGAGCAGTCAACTTGGTACGCTCACGAGGAGCTAAAAGAACATAACAAGTACAACCAAAGACACGGAGGTGGTCATACGTGGGAGGAGAACCAAACAAAACCTCACCAGGACACTTGCCTTCAAGGCAAGTAGAAGGTTGGAGATTGATAAGATAAACAGCAGTTGAGATAGCTTCACCCCAAAAATGAGTGGGGACAAAGGAAGAAGTCAGAAGGGTACGAGCTGTCTCAACAATATGGCGATGCCTACGCTCAGCAACTCCATTCTGAGCATGGGCACCAGGGCATGAAAGCTGAGGGAGAGTACCCTCAGATGAGAGAAACTCGCGAAAAGCAGTAGATAGATACTCCCCCCCCCCCCCCCCCCGGAGTCAGAACGAAAAACACGAACAACACTGGAAAACTGAGTATGGACCATATGTACAAAATCCTTATATATAGAAAACAACTCAGAACGATGCTTCATAAAATAGACCCAAGTATGTCGAGAGTGATCATCAACAAATATGACATAATGTTTGTGGCCACCTTTCGAAACAAAGGGGGAAGGACCCCATACATCAGAGTGCACTAAATCAAAAGGATGACTAGAATGAGTAGTGCTGGAAGAGTATGGAAGCTGTATTTGTTTCCCTAGCTTACAACCCTTACAGTGAAAACCAGCATCTATGGAAACATGACCCAAAACACCTTGTCGAACAAGGGTAGATAAACGAGAACCACACAAGTGACCTAAGCGATGGTGCCACTGGGCAAAAGAAAATGATGAAGTGGATCTTGATGTTAATGCAGCCATCCGGAACGCGGATGTGGTGGAAGCTGAAGGAAGGTGTAAGGTGTCAAGGATGTAGAGGGATGTGGGTCCTCTACGGCGATGGCCAGTTCCAATGACCCTCTTGCTCTGACGGTCCTGCACATAACAAAATGAGTCATCAAAACCAACAAAGTAGTTCATATCAGCAAGCTGGCCAACAGACATAAGATTCATGGATAGCTCTGGAGCAAAGGAGATGGCAGGAACAGAAAACTTGGATGTGCAAAGAGAACCCTGATGAGTAATAGAACAAGGTGTACCATCAGCAGTCTGAACAGAGGCACCATCCTGCACTGGCTGGCAAGACACAAGCTGAGAGTGATCAGAGGTCACATGGAAAGAAGCTCCAGAGTCCAGAACCCAAGGCTGGGTTACAGCAACAGCGGGCTGAGAGAGAACAGATGCAGAAGCACCCCTCGCTTGCTGCTGATAAGGAGCTTGCTGCTGATAAGGAGCCTGGGGTGCACGACGCTGCTGATTGAGGGCCCGTCTAGCCTGAAACTCAGCTAACAGCTCTGGATGAAGCTTGAAACAACCATCTCTGTGGTGTCCTGCCTTCTTGCAGAACGAGCAGACGACAGCTAAAGGTGTGGCCTTGGAGGCACCTGGCCGCTGAGGAAAAGCCAGAACACTAGTGTGTAGAGTCCGCGCAGAAGTAGCCCCAAGAGAACGGAGACGAGTCTCCTCAGCGATCAAGCTAGCAAGTGCCTCTGTCAAGGTGGGAGGAGTCGTACGACCAAGCAATTGAGTGCGGATGTTCTCAAAGTCTGGCTTGAGACCCATCACAAACTGAAACATGAGAGTCTGATGGTCATACTTTTCCTTTGCTGCACATGACTCACAACCAGAATTACCCTTTGGAACCATGGAACCTAGCTGCCCAGTGATGCGAGTGAAAGCTCCATAGTACTCTTCTATGGACATGTCTTCTGGCTGCCGAGTGTTGTGTAAATTCTGCAACAAGGAGAAATGAAGTGCACTGCTGGGCTGAAGGTAGCGCTGCTCAAAGTACTTCCATATCTCTTTAGCTGAAGTGTGATGCTCAAGACTCATTCGGAGTGAGGGTTCAACACCCAGAATTAAAACTCCCATCACACGATCATCGATCTTTTGCCAAGACTTCCTTGCTACATCATCATTTGGACTAGGTGGATCATCTGTTAGATGAGAAACAAAACCAGCCGTCCTCAAGACAGTCCGGGCAGAAAATGCCCATTCCCTGTAGTTTGAACCATCAAGCTTGATATCTATGATCAAAGAACCAAATCCGAAATCATTTCTTGCCATAGTGGTGAGCGGCCAGCAGCTGGAAACACCCAATCTGATAGCAGCTGCAGGCAGCAACAAGAGAAGAGCAGCAGACAGCCACAAACAGGAGCTGGATCTGGATCTCACTGGATAGAAGGTGGAGCTTGCTGGATCTTGCTGGATAGAAGGGGAACGCCTGGAGCTTGCTGTAGAGCAGAGAAGGCACCAAGAGCTTGCTGGAGATGGCTGCTGGAGAGCAGGGGAAGTATTCTCACAGAGTAGTTGTGAGGACACACAGAGGAGCTGCTGGAGAGCAGCTCCTACAGGTTGATGACGAAGATGGGATGGGGCAGCGATGTGGATGTCTCCTCACCAGACAGATCCGCTTGAATCACCTCACCGGCGGCGATTTCATGGGTGGCGGCTGGAAGAGGGACTAGGGTTTGGTCCTGGTCTGATACCATGTTACAAAACGTGAGGAAGAGAGAATGACTGAACAGTTTTCTGTATTGAGGAGGAGAGAGATATATACAAGGTTACATGGGCCTGGGCCTCACTCTAGACTATGGGCCTGGGCCTGTACAAGACAAACACAACATATATACTTAACATACATAACTGCTAGTTTGTTTGGTGGTACAGATAAACGATATGCAATTGTCACATTAAACGACTGATTTGACCAAGACATACATATGTGTGTGCTCTTGTTAACTGATCTTTAAACAAACGGTGCTTCACAGTTGATGTACCAATGGCCAACTTCTGTACCAAGTAGTCAAACCGAGAATTCTGCCATAGAGGTTTCGACCTACTAGGAGAGGACATGAGCTTATTGGATGAATGGAGTCGGCTAATAAGGATTCGACAGATTTGGGGTGTGGATATTTGAAAACAGTTTACTGATACATAGCTTATTTTCTATCTAAAAGTTGCCCATATAGTACAAATTAACATCTCAGTCCCTGCTCATCTGTAGTATCATCTCTGGACATGATATTTTTAAAGATTACAAAATTGTTCTATTAGTAAATCAGGATTATCTTCTTGCTTATTCCTGTCACATTTACTATTCAAAGTTGAGGAGCTACCAAAAGGAACTTTACTATGCAGAGAATACATTGAGTATGCCAGTGGCTGTATGGACATAGACAGTTGAACAGTACTTGAGAACTGCTCAAAGTTATTTATGTACAGAGATAGGTTGTCTGAGAATGCTTACCTTGTCTTTCATTGCTTGGCTAGACTCCATAAGCAAAGATGTGTAGGCGCCAATAAAAATTTGCTCATCTTAATGTGATTCTTGTCAGGTCATACAGTGCAGACATCCACTGCTAGAGTCTTCTAAAAGCAATCTCACTCCTCATCGTATTCCTTTGCTGTTACAGTGGCAATATTTATCATGTTGGGTGAACTTGTAATATTATGCTGCTATATGGAGTAGAATCCATTCCTAGTGGAAGATTACATACCACCATATAAGGCTGGCAGAAGCTTGCCACATTAAAAGGGACCCCGCTGCCCGCTCTCCATCATACTAACCAATGCCTGCCTCGCATCATCTAGCATCCTGTTGTGTTGGCCAAGAACGCCGAGCCTAGCAGGGAGTTCCACGAGACAACATCCAGAACGGGCATTTCATCAAACACCCCGCGCGCGTCTTGCCCGCGAACACGTCGGTGAGGTGGCCGCTTCAGGAGTAAATTGCAGAAAACCACCAGTTTGAGGGCTAGGTTAGCAGAAATCACTACGTTACAGTTTCTTGGCAAAAAACACCAACTCTCTCGTAAACAATTTGCAAATACCACTGATCGGCGGATCGGGCACCGATAAGTGGATTTATGACAGGTGGGGCCCGTTTTTTGCCGACGTGGCGCTGTCAGCTGGTCGGACAGCCGTTAGACGCCGTTAGATGGCGCTCTCGCACGTGAACTTAAGTGATTCACTCCTCTGTCTCTCGCTCTCACTCTCACTCTCACTTTGCTCTCGCACGCTCTCGCTCTCCCTCTGTTCTTGCTCGCCGCCACCGGCCACTCCGCTCCGCATTCGCGCCGCCGCCGCCGCCGCATTGTCATGGTGTCCTGGAGTGAAAGCGACGACAGCAGCGAGCACACTAGGCAGTACATCAGCTCAGATTCTGACGACGGCAGAGTGCAGGTATGCATTTGGGGATATTTTCCTAGGGTTAGGGTTAGGGTTTGTTCTATGATTTGGGGATATTTTTCTCAAAGGAGCTTGTGTGTTAGCTGATGAAATGTTATGCATTTCTTTGCACTCCCAGGTCCCTACTTCAACTGAGGACTCCGATTTCGAGGGCCCTGAAGATGAAATGCAGGTTTTGTGCCATGGTCACGGGAAGTTAGCAGAGAGGCGCGTTGCTTTTGAAGGAATTCTAACTGGGAGGAGGTTTCTCTATTGCGCTGAGAAGGTATATGCTTGTAAGTGAGAGCACAATCATTGTTAGGATTTGGCCATTGTTTATTTATTGTTAAGTTGGGAGACTGTTGAGGCAGTCATTGTTTACTCTTAGAAGAGTGTTGAGTCAGTCATTGTTTACTCTGAGGAGAGTGTTTAGGCAGTCATTTTTTACACTGGCAACAATGTTAATTAGATTAAAGTACAGTGGATGCTTGGGTTAGTTTATTCCTAATAGCAGCACATCATTGTATAATTGAGAGCAGACCATCAGTGCTTTCTTCTTGAAATATAATATCTTTAGCTTTGGTTGTGATGAAAGGTTTTAATATGGTTTTGAATACTGCCTTATTTCAGGAAGGTAGAGACTGTGGACTAGTTAAATGGATTGATCCTGCTTGGCCCAATACCCTTGAGAATGCATTGCACAAGTTATGGTTGATGTATGAAGACAATAAGAGACAGAGGGCTGAGGACACTCTGATGAATTCTTTTGAAGTTCATAACCTGACACAAGAGAAGAAAAAGCTGCAGGCCAGCTATGAGAAGCTGGTTCAAGATGTCAATGCACTTGTGGATGCCCAGCAACGTAGGGTAGAGATAGAAAAGATAGATGCTGAAACCAAGAAGTTGCAGGAGAAGTATGAGATTGTGAAGAACCTGGCAGCTGCTCAGGCCAGTGTTATTAGGAACATGAAGCTCAAGCTAGTTGAAGAGAGGAAGAACTTGCAGATCCAAATTGATGAGCTGCAGAAGAGTGTTGAAGAGAGCAATGTGAAGCTGCAGGAGAGCAATGTGAAGCTGCAGGGGATCAAGGCCATCCTAAATGAATGATCACCTGGCTGTGGAAGAGGGCACTATCATTTGGCATTTGCTTACCTTTTGTAGGGTGTGGTTGGCTGTGCTGTAATGACATCATGGTTTTAATTTCCTGAACTATGGATCTGTAATGTACTAATCTAGTACTGTGATTATGTATGGATTTGAATTAATGCTAAATGTGATGGTATTTAGAGTTTATGGATGAAATCTGATCTGTTTAGAATTTATGTATTTGAGCCATCACCTAGGATATTTTGGCATCTTTGATGCCTTTGTTGACATCTAGCCTCATCATCACAAAATGTATGATAAACTCATCATCACAAAATACCACAACTTAACTTCAACATCTCAACTTACCTTAACTTAAACATCTCAACTACATGACCATCATCACAACCAAACTGACCAAATTGACAGTATTTTGACACAACCAAACATCTCAACAGTAGTTTGACACAACCAAATTGACAGTATTTTGACACACAACCAAACTGACCATCATCACAAGAGTTTTGACACACCTAAAATGCATCATTCCCATGGAGCACCTGAAGCAGTCAAGTAATCTCTAATTTTCTGGGTGGGCCTCCTGATTCTTTGGGAAACACCAGTTGGCCTTGGAGGCAAGAAAGATGCCCTTGCTCCCTTTGCAGCAGCAGAAGCAGAAGTGGCCCTCTTCTTTGCTGGTCCAGGTGTTGTTGCAGAAGCAGAAGTGGCCCTCTTCTTTGCTGGTCCAGGTGCTGTTGCAGAAGCAGAAGTGACCCTCTTCTTTGCTGGTCCAGGTGCTGTTGCAGAAGCAGATGTGGCCCTCTTCTTTGCTGGTCCAGGTGCTGTTGCAGAAGCAGATGTGGCCCTCTTCTTTGCTGGTCCTAGTGCTGTAGCAGAAGAAGAAGATGCCCTCTGTGCTGGTGATGGTGCAGTAGCAGCAGCACCAGCAGCACTAGAGGCCCTCCTTGCTGGTGTGGCTGCATCAGGTTCATAGGAGCTGCTGCTTGGCTACAAAAAGATCAAATAGTGTAAGAACTGCACAGAGGAACAGGAAGATGAATTCAAAGCAACATTAAATATTCAATATTAGGACATTGGTTACCTCATGCATGTTCTTTCTCATTGCCAGTGATGTCTGGCCCAAGTGTGTTTAGGTATTTTGCTTAGCCATTCCCAAGCAGCCTCACTCTCATTCTTTAATTCAGCCATTGCAGTTTTAAATCCATGTTCAGTGTATGAATAACTAGCTGCATCCATGTATTGCTTTAATTCAGGCCCTCTAAACCCAACATTTTGAAAGTTCTGGTAGATATGTCTAAGACAAAACCTTTGGGGACAATTGGGAAACACTCTAGTAATGGCATTTAAAAGGCCCTGTGTGTGTGATAGTACAAGAAAGTAAATACAAGAAAGTAAGTACAAGAAAGTAAATACAAGAAAGTAAATACAAGAAAGTAAATAAAGAAAGTAATTGCAACTGATTACCTTCTGCCTATCTGAAATTATTGTGTAGTTCCCAAACTTCCCAGATTCTCCACCTAATGCTTGTCTCAACTGGTACAAAAACCAGGTCCAGGAGTTAGTGTCCTCCTTATCAACAATTCCAAAAGCAATGGGAAAAATATTATTGTTCCCATCTCTTCCAGTTGCAGCTAGAATTTGTTGACCAGTAGTGAGCTTGATGAAACAGCCATCCAGACCTACAACAAATAAATGAAATCACAATTGATTAGCACATGAAATCAAACATTAGTAGCACTTAGCACAAGTACTATTGACTTACCTATGAATGGTCTGCAGCCATTGAGAAACCCTTCCTTGCATCCATTCAAGCAAATGAACAGTGCATGAAACCTAGGGTTAGTGCTTGGATGCTCCTTCAGATATCTTGTTGTCACAATACATCTTGAACCTGGATTTGTATCCAACACAGCCTGTAAATAATCCCTAATCCTGGTGTACTGGGCTTTCTGGTCTCCTAACACAACAGCCTTTGCTGCCCTCTTTGCCCTGTATGCCATGTGTGTTGATATTTCCACACCATACTTGCTCTTTGCAGTATTAATAATACTTGTGATTGTTGTGCATGGGTCATTTCTGATAGCCTCCTCACAGAATTTTGAAACCCACTTAGCAGTGACTTTAGTGTTCTCTGACATAGAAGGGCATGTGTGCACTAAATACACCTTCCTAATTGTAAATGATTTTTCATTTGCAATCTGAGAAGCTGCTATATAGAAGGGGCATTGCTCATCTATGCACTGTGCTATCACCCTATCACTGCAGTTTCTATGGTAGACAAAGTTCCTGTTTTGAGCAATGTGCAGGGTTTGAAGTGCAATTCTAAACTGGTACACATTTAAGAAGCAAAGATGCTTCACAAATTGCTCCTCTGGATGAGCTCTGTGCTCATCAAACCATAACCTCTTCTTCATCTTCTTTGCTCTGCTTTTTCTACCATTGGGCAACACATATGCCAATGCCTCAGCACTATCATCATCTTCCACACCAAGGTCTTGTGGTTTCTTGTCCTCATCAGATGATGGAATCCAGTCCTCCTCAAACATGTGTTCTATACTCCCATGTGAATTGCTTGTTGGGCCTTTTCTTTGTCTCTTGGCCCTTCTCTTGTTTGGTACATCTTGCCCTAGCTCATCCTCTTGTCCCTCTTCCTCCAATTCATCCTCCTCTTCCTCCTCTACATCCTCTTCTTCACCTTCTGGCACATACAGCTCATCATCCACCTCTGAGTCACACATTTCCTCAACATCTGTGTCCCCTTCAAAATGAAGTGTTGGGTCAGTCCTCTGTCTTCTCATCTCCTCAAGCCTAGCTAAGATATCACCATATTCTATCAGATCATCATCATCACTATCCTCTTCATTGTCCATCACTGCAGCTTTCCTGTTCAAACAAGTCTCCTTCACTCTTTCCTTCTTGTTCTTCCTAAATATTTCAATTTCATTTCTCCTTTTCTCCTCCATTTCTTGCTCTATTAACAGTTGCTCCTCTGAATTGTCAGTCACATGGTATTCTTCCACTACTGCATCACCTAAAGCAGGTTCCAGGCTCACATTTATTCTGCTCTGCTGTGTGTCAAACTGCAAGGGCATTGGCTCTTGTTCTCCTCCTGCATCACAACTCTGAGCTTCTACATGCAAATTTTCAGCATTGAACAACACTCCTTCATCATCAATCTGATACAGTTTGGGCTCTCCAATTTGTTCTATTGGGGTCTGCAGCTCAATGACATTAACACTGGTATTTATATTATGAACTTTCTCTGCACTGGCCCTAACTATTGTCACATTCAATATCTTGTTATTCTGCTCTGCTATGTGGTCTAAAATTTCCTCTAACTTATCATCATCATCTATTTCTTCCATTCCTTCAATCCCTAGCCCAGGGTCCCTCACATGATACATATAATCTCTAAAACGATACCCTTCTGTCTCCATCAGTGCTACCAAATTGTAATATGTGATGTATGACATCATCATACTCCTTTCAATATTATCTCTGTCATGAAAATGCATCCTCAATTCCCAAACCTCATCTTCAAGACTGCAAATAATAATACAATAGTGCACTATAAGTACTTAAGGGAAACTGAAGCAAGCTGGTGCAGACCAGAGCAGAACATCGTTTGAGTGCAACAATTCATATCTTTCTATTTATAGAAACCCTAGTTGTAAGCATCTAATTAAAGAACTATATCATTCTAATTGCAGAACTACAACACACACAAACCCTAGAACTACAGCACACACAAACCCTAGAACTACATTAACCCTAACCCTAGCAACAGAAGGGGAATGTGATTGGGGAGGGGAATGGGACTGGGATCTCACTAGACGCCGCCGAAAGCTGAAGCAATGTGCTGGCTTTCTGGATTTGCCTTCACCGCCGCGGCGAAAGATCTGGCCGCCCGGTATTCCACCGAGTACTGTGGGTCCTCCTCCTCCTCTTCTTCTACCGTCGCCTTCGTAGGGTTCGAGCTCCCGCACATCTCGCCAGTGGATGGCGGGGCGCCGCCGCCAGCATCGCTCGACTTCGCCGGACTCATGTCTGCGACGGGGGTGGGGACGGTGCGCCGCACGACCGGGAACAGGGGAGAAGAAGGGGGAAACGGGGGAAGAAGACGGGGGAAAGGGGGGGATAATAGGAAACAGAACGAACGGCGCCGTCTAACGGCGTCTAACGGCTGTCCGACCAGCTGACAGCGTCACGTCGGCAAAAAACGGGCCCCACCTGTCATAAATCCACTTATCGGTGCCTGATCCGCCGATCAGTGGTATTTGCAAATTGTTTACGAGAGAGTTGGTGTTTTTTGCCAAGAAACTGTAACGTAGTGATTTCTGCTAACCTAGCCCTCAAACTGGTGGTTTTCTGCAATTTACTCCCGCTTCAGAGCGCGGAGACGTGGAGCTTGACTGCTTGCGTGCGGCTCAGCGGCGGCCGCGGCGGCGTGGAGGACGAAGGGGAAGGTGCGGTCGTCCTGGCCCACGGCGGAGCGGAGCATGGGGTTGTAAGCGCTCAGAGCTTAGGAGGGAAGCCGCGGAGAGTGCGCGGGAGGGTGAGTTCCAGTCTTCCCGAGGAAGACGGAGCGAAGGCGGAGGGGGCGGTGTAAGAAGGAGGACGCGGAGGAGGGTAGATCGGCAATCGTGGCGTAGGAGAGGATGAGCGCGCCGGCGAGGGGCAAGGACGCGGCGAGCGCGCCGGATATAAGCGCGACGGCATGGACGCGACCGAGGAGGTTGCCGTCGTTGCCGCATTGGTGGAGGTGCGCGTGCAGGAGGAACGCGGCTGTCAAGTGGCTGGCGGGAGCGCACTGCTGCAGTTGAGTATTTTGACCATTTGAGTTCAGCCTGGCCTGGCATCCGGTTGTGATGCTCATTTCAACCTAAGGCATGTGTTTCTTCTTCTCCTTTTAACTTGTCTTTCATTATTATTTCAACGCAACTGACCCTTCTGCTTGCGTCGCTAGATTCCGTATGAGTTGTTACGTTTTCGGTTTTTTCAAATTATATATTAAACCCAATAATTTAAAAAAATTAACTTGTTTTTAGCTAAATTGTTTAAAAAATGAAGGAAACATTTGTCGAAAATTTACAAACAAAAACTTAATTGGTATGGTTTCCTAACAAATTATTTCCGTGTCGACCACACAAATTTTTATGCCTTGAAGCATCCTCGCTGTTATCATTGATATATTCTTAATATAAAAAAACTTGCGAGGTGTGTAACCGATATGTACATCTTTAGTAAATGTTAGTGGGTTTTGTAGAGATCTTTCCGCACAGTTGTTGGTAATAAGGACCTTGGTATGTGACAACAGAAGACTACGGGCACTATGGTAAATAATAATTTGAAGATCTATGGACCTGGATTTTATTTTTTGTTATTTCTGGTTTTCTTTATACTATCATGACTATTGATGAATAAGTCAGAAGTCTTACCCGCAAATAAAATAAAAATAATTTGAATTTCACCCTTTCACTTCTCCCTGTCCATTGATGTATTTCCATCAATAGTATTTAAGAATTTTCCATAATAAGAATTAAATACGTATAAGTATGGCTTCTACCTAGTCCTTTTGTCACATCTCTCGATCAACGTATCATCAACATACTGCACAATGGGAAAATATGTGTCATGACAGGGGATAGGAAGCATAATTTGGCCTTTTATAGATTATTCACAACAGTTTGGAGCAAGTCAGTAGCCAAGACAAACAACCGAGGAGACAAAGGGTCTCCTTGCCTAACTCCTCTTTTGCAAATAAATTGCCTCACAAGGACCCCATTCAGTAACACGGAAGATGCACTTGAAGATAATAATTCCTTAACCCAGCAAATACACTTTCTGATTGAAACCTTTGCATCTCATAATCTCCGAAACAATTTCATGTTCAATAGAATCAAAAGTTTTCTGAAAATCAAGCTTAAGAATTACAGTTGGCCGTTTAGAAGCATGACACTAATGGATATATTCCAAAGTCCAGCAATGCAGTCTTGGATAGCCCGTGATCTAAGAAAAGTCATATTGGTTTTTGTGGATACGTCTTAAGATCTCAACCTAAAATATGTTTGCAGAAAGTTTAGTAAGAAAAATAAGACCAACACGGGTAAGAGATATAGGCCTAAAATCATTTAGAGATTCAAGGATAGGGTTTTTTAGGATCCCAGGTGGCAAAAGATGAATTAATGTTTGCCAAATTAGCAGAGAGAAAAGCATGTACTAGCTTATAAAAGTCCTCACAGATTATATGTCTGCACTTATATTCATAAAAGGACCATTAAAACCATCTGGGCAAGGGCTCTGTCAGAGGCATGAGCTTACTCACCATATCTATCTGATCTTTTTTTTTTCAAAATGCCCGGCAAGAGAATCTTTAGTTGTCTGAACAATTTTGATAACCGAATGGCTAAAAGTGTCGAAATAATTCAGTCCAAGCATGTGCGTAAATATTTAGCGATCCCGTTGGAGTTTCCTAAGCTTTGCACCAGTCAAAGCTGAGGTCGTCGTCTGCACCTTACTCTACATACATCAGCATATGGCAACATCTCTGACATCTCTACTCCGGCGCGTAGGAAAGTAGGAGTACAGCCCAGTAATTTACTTCCCGGGATATTATGGATATGCATCCATTATTACTGCCTCCCAACCCATCCCCAATTCTACGGAGCACTTTCCCTACTCACGCTCGCCTTGCTCTGCGCCGCCCAGAAAACCCCAGCCCACCCAGAGCGCCACCGGCACCGCAATGTCCAGCGACGACGAGCTCCGCGGCCTCCTGGTCCAGGAATCCACCACCGCGATCGTCTCCGGCGCCGACCCCTCCCGCCCCGCGGCCCGATCGGCCCACTTCCTCCTCCCCCGCGCGGGGGGCGCTCGCCTCCCCGCTCTGCCGTCCCCGCCCCGCAATGCCGGCCCTGTTCTTGGCGACGAGCTTCCTGTGGATTGGACGGCCTGGCCCGGCTCCTCGAAGCTGTGGAGGCGGTGGGTGGCCAGGCTCCGGCCGCGGCATGAGCGCCTGTGGCGCAAGCTTGGGATCTTGGACGCCGTCCTCGCGACCACGGGCTGGGTGCGGCGGGACGAGGGCCTGCTGCTCCAGCTCGCGGGTTTCTGGTCCGGCGAGACCAACACGTTCGTCTTCCCATGGGGCGAGGCCACGGTGACGCTGGAGGACATGGCCGTGCTCGGGGGCCTGCCCCTGCTGGGCAGGCCGGTGTGGTCGCGCCTCCCGGACGAGCTCCGCGGGGACGTGGACGCGCTCGAAGCCGCCCGGATCGCACTGAACAGATGCACGAACAAGAAACCCTCGTTTGCCTCGTGGGTTAAGCAATTCGTCGAGCGGCCGACGGGGGAGGTCGCTGCCGCCGGCAGAGCAGAGGCCGAGGCGGCCACATTGCTCGAGCACGGGGCGTTTCTGGCCATGTGGTTGACCAGATACGTGCTCCCGGCGCCGCCGTTCGACGTGATCAGACCGGACGTGTTCCCCCTCGCCGCCGGACTGGCGCGCGGCAGGTGTTCGGCCCTCGCACCCGCCGTTCTTGCCAACATCTACAATGACCTCTCCGGCCTCAGTCACCGCTTAAGCTTGGGCACCAGCCATCAGCCGTTCGTGGCGAGTGCGCCACTGCACATCCTCCAGCTATGGGTCTGGGAGCGCTTCCCGGAGCTGCGTCCTGAGACACCAAACACTGCCTCCCACGGCGACGATCCCGGCATGCCGAGGGCTGCCAAGTGGCACAACATCAGACACCCGCTTGATCCTGTGTACATCCACGCCGTGCTCATGTCCCCGGAGGAGTTCCAATGGAGGCCTTACGGAGGCACTAGCTTTGCTCTGCCACAAGCCGAAGATGGCTGTTGGGTGCACTGCCATGATGTAGCAACAAGCAAGGAGCTGCAATCCTTTGCGCAGTGTCTGCTACCTTGCGAACTCGTCGGCATGCAATGCATCGAGCACTACCGTCCGCACCGTGTTGCAAGGCAGCTCGGCTTCGATCAGGACGTGCCGGGGAGTATCGCCCGCGCCAATTCATGTCGAAAGACCGCATGGACGACATACAGGATGCGGCCTGAAGACGTTTCGTTCTTCGTTCCGCGACGTGATCCGGGCATGACAGTTGAATACGCACAATGGTGGAAGCCTTACTCGTCGGCATGTGCTGCTGCTGTTGCTAATGCTGCAAGGATGAAACAACCTAATGTTGCTGGTGATGGTCTCAGTCTCAGTGGTGTAGATTGTGGCAAAAAGCGTCACTTGGAGGCCGGGATGACTCCGCAAGATGATATAGAGGCGGAGAGGCTGAATAGTGTGATCCTAAAGACGCAAAGCCAGGATACAGAGACTCATATTTTGGAAGATGGCGAGACAAAGCAAAATTCAGAGGCAGTTTTGTCTGATTTGGTGGCAAGCCGGGTAAGAAAAGGTAGACGTAGGGTAATCTCACACAGAGTTGCTGAGCAAGCTTTGTCTGATTCAGAGACAGTTTTGGTGAGTGCAGTTGATCATAAACCATTGTGTGGGCCAGTCACCAAGAATGAGCATTCTGAAGAGCAAGCATCGGCCTCTGTTTTTACGTGTGATGAGAAGAATGTCAGTTCAGAACATGGTGAAGTCGAGGGTGCAGTGAGCGCTAGAAGCAACAAAGGCATTGGAGCTGCAATTGGAGTGGACGTGTATTCAAATCTTCCAGATATCCTGGCGATCAGTGATAATGAGTTGGATGAAATATTCGGAAAGGAAAGCGAGGCAACTGCAATTTGTATGGAATTATCAAAGTTATCGATGGCAACATCCAACTCAGACCAGCCAATAAGAAGAGATGAGCAGGACTGCAGTGAGTCGAAGGATATCATGGTGCAAAAAAATTGTAATTATGAGCTTCCTGCTGTCCAAAGTGATAGCACCCTCAGACAAGGACCAGATAAAGTAACTCATGTCATTAATTTTCAAACTAATTTTGATGTCTTAGAAGGATGCATTGATGAAATGCAGACACGCAATGTAATGGAAGAGGGTGATCAGAGAGCGAAGGTGGACAGAGAAAACTCAGCTGTTTTCAAAGGTAATGAAATAGCTCATGAAAATTTCTCAGCCTCATATCTAGAAGTCGAGTCGCTTAAAGCCTGTATAAAGGTTAATGAAGAGAGATCTTCTATAGCTAAGAATTGATGATATATCACAACAAGCTATTGCTAATGCATGCTTTTCCTCTTCCTTTTTGTAGGAAACAATGATGCATCTTCTAGTGGTCTAGTATATGGAAATAATGAACTGGTCAAGAGAGTAATTTCTACTAAAACACTCTACTATCTTAGACCATTCGTGTGGGTGAAAGATGCCCAGGTCAGAGATTCAAGAGCCACCAATGCAGGTCAAGTGATTCTCCAACCAGGACGGGAAGTCGGGACACCGGAAATGATTAGAGAGGCGTCTGAAGCTCGGGAAGCAGAAAAGGTTGAGTTGGAAACAATAATTGATTGTCTCAAGGAACAAATTGTCGCGCTAGAGATGCAGTTGAGGGACAGGACAACCTCTAAAATTTGAGGTATAACTTGACATAATTTAGCGGTAGCTTGGGTCTTTAGAAGACATCTCCTAATGAAGAGTGCCACAATATGGTGGGCTAGTCTTGCGGGTGAAATGATCTTCATCAGCTAATTGTGAGTGAAGAAACTGCAGCGCTTACACCCCATTAGACTGTAATCATATGTTCCTGGTTGCTTTTTCTTTATGTTAACTTGTGAAATTCAGGGAAATACATAACTGCTTGTTTGTTTGAGTAGTATATATAAACCCCCTGCAATCTTCACATTAAGCTATCAACTTGACGAAGATATACAGATATGCGCGCTCTTGCTAACTGATCTCTTTTTTGCAACTGTTCCCTTTCTACCTATACTCTTTCCAGCTGAGATAGACTCGGAAACTCTGGCATAGGATATTTGGACACAGACTGCTTGTCTGAAGCCAACTAGGCTGCTAGAGGTTCAGACCTACTAGACATAAACTCATTGGATGAATGGAGTCAGCCCCAGTAGCAGGTTTGGGATGTGGATAGTTGAAAACAGTTTATTGGTACATAACTTATTTTCCATCTAAAGGTTACCCAGATACAAATTAACATCTCAGCCTCTACCTCATGTACTACCATCTGTGGACATGATATTTGTTACGGATTACAATGTTATTCTATTAGCACATCAGGATTATATTCTTGCTTATCCTGATTTACTACTCAAGGTTGAGGAACTAGCAAAAGGTATTCCACTATGCAGACAATACATTGAGCATGCCAATGACTATGGACACAGAAGTTCAGAACTGCTCAAAGTTATTTATGCAGAGAGACAGATCGATCGTCTGAGAATGCTTACCTTCTTTTTCATTGCTAGGCTAGATTCCATAATCAAAGATATGCAGTCGGTAGCGCCAATCAATATTTACTCACCTTAATGTGATTCTTGTCAGTCTAAAAGACTTTGCACTCCTCATCGCATTCCTTCGCTTTTACAGTGACAATATGTACTGTATTAGGTTGGATGAACTTGTAAAGTTGTGAGGGCATCTATAACCACGATGGGCTAATTTGGCCACTCAAACGTCCGTGGACGCATCCGGACAGTGCCCGAGCAAACAAAACAACCACGCCCCCTAGATTTTGTCCTCCCCGTTGCAGGCATTTCAACGAACAGGTCTTGGGCGTGGACCAGAGCACGCACGGGGGCAGCTCGCCGGCGACGCACAATTTTGTCACACCAACTGACCAACACCACCCAACACACACACACACACGCATGCACTGGCATCCAGCACCTATCACGCACAGCATGCTGGGACACCAACGGGGCGACCTACTGGGCTTGGCGCGGCCAGCATGGGCGACGCACGCCAGGAGGCTAGGCGGATGGACCTGGAGCTTGGCCATGTTGCGGCCGAGCCGAGGCGAGGCACGCACGCACGCAGAAGAGAGAAGACGCACGTAGCAGCGGCGCACGACGACGGAACCCAAGATAATAATAAGATCAAAATATATCATCAGAGGTGTCAACCAAGAAGTCCCAACAAAACCTAAGTGAATGAAGATTATAAACTTATAGCCACAACTCGTCAATTCTATTTCTATGACAGATTTCAATGAAGCGCAAAGAGTAAATAACAAGGGCAACGCTACGCGTCGGTCGGTGCCGCCTCGTGAGCCATTGGATTCAATGCGGGTTAGCTGTGTGATTCAGATGTCAGCTTTGCAACAAGGATCATGTTCGCTCGGATTTGCAACATAGTTCATGCTGCGGAACTTTTGCAAGAGAGGTATTACCGCAGAAATTTTTCCGCAAGAGAGCTAATGTCGCAACAATAAATTGTCTTCACCTTTATACAGGTGTTAGTATAGAAAGTTTTGCAACATTACTACTGTTGCAGAAATAGTTTTACTTTTTTGTGTGGGGAATAAACAGTTTTAATTGTCGAATGTAAATCATGGCAACATGACATAACAATATGTACAACAAAGGACACAATCATAAGCTCTCTTGATCAATGAGAAATCGAAAGCTATGCAATCCTATGATTATATTGTGTCTATGATTGGCTTGATCAAGGGTAAACAAGTAGCTAGAGAGAAATATACATCTATAAATCAAACAAGATGGCATAAATAAAATCTGAACATAAAGAAATAGTTCATCACATGATCAACATCACAACTACAAATACATCAGATTAACCACAATAATCTTGTGTAGCACCTCATATGGCTATTTTATTGAACATCTAATCACATCAAGAGGAGAGATTACAACTTGACTACTGCCATGAACCGGTAGACCATGGATGGACTACTTACAACGTATCCTGGAGCGCAAGGATCAATGATGGTGATAAATTTCCCCTCTGACAAAGTATCAGATCAAGACTAAAAATGAAGATCTCCTCAGAAACTCGATGTGGTAGCGGAAAAAAAAAATGTTCGGTAATTAGGGTGAAATTTTTGGAGAACATATAGACCATCACGCACCGGAGCCACCTGGGGGGAGCCCTACATGCGTAGGTGCCCTCTCTAGGTGCACATGTAAGTACGGGACCTCTTAGAGGCGGCTAGGCCCTATGAGCCCCACCAGAAGCTGGGCCCTGGTCCCTGTCCTTCTTCCAACATAAAACTCCACACCCATTTTTTCTTTGTTTTTTACAGACTTTTTGTATGGTGATTCCGTGAAACTCCAAGAAAAACAAGAACTAGCACCGAGCACTCAATTAATATGTTAGTGCAATAAATTGACAAAAAAATGTCCCAAAGTGTATAGAATTGATATCATTGTAAGACGAATCATACAAAAATTATATACAACGGAGACATATATCAAGGTCCCCAAGGACCTGGGACCAGAACAACAACCATCATTGATGAAGAGAAGCATAAATATTAAGGATCCAACTTGTAGACACACAAGCGCAAACGAATGAAGACCGGATCCAAGCAGATCCACCGAAGACAAACACTGACCGAATCCCATGATATCAGCCGGAGACACACCTCCATACGTCCTCCGACGATGCTAAACACACTATCGGGAGAGAGGCTAGGTGATGAGAACCTTATTTCAACTTTAGAGAGCCTGACTCTTCTTTCTGATCAGGACACAAACACTAAACAAACTCAAAAACTACCTAATAACAGAGGACCCTCCCACTAGCAAGCGTCCGGATCCACCGCGCCTCCATGGCCCTAAGGCCAAGGAGACAAGGTAGATCAACGGCGGCGTCAGTGGAAGGCGGGGAAACCCTTGTGTGGTAGTCACCCGTGGGAGGATGAAGGAGGAGAAAAGAAAACCCAAGTTTGTAATGGCATTCTTACAAGCTCATTTTAATTTTTACATGTTTTTTGCGAGAAAACTTCTGATCTATTCATCAACTGTCAAGATAGTACAAAGAACACTAGAAGTTTGATTATTCCACTATAGAAAAATAATTGATTATTTCACCGTGTTTGCTATTTGACAGACACTCGAAGAAAAAATTTCAAGTGTCTGTCAAATTCTCGAATGCAATGGCAGAGCTCCAATGTCGTGATGGGGATGCCGTGGGAGCGGCAACTAGGCACGGGGATGTCGACGAGGCCGACCTGAGAGCGAGCCAGAACTAACAACGACACGGCTGGCTGCGGTGCGCATGCGAAGGCGAGTCTGGGCCTTAACTGGTGTGGGTGGGGGGCATTCTCACCCCCGGTCGGGTTAGATGGAGACCAAGCGGAAACAGGGTTGCCGTGGTGAGTGGCAACGAGGCTCGCACAGGATTTCGCCAGAGGCATGGCACGGGGAGGGGGGGGGGGAGGTAGAGGCTGCTAGAGGAAGAAGAAGAAGAAGAAGAAGAAGATTGATGGCACTTTGGATATCGATCAGACGGTGGATAGCGATTGAAAATGCAAAAAAAAAGACAATTGTTCAGTAGTCGGCCTCTTATTTGATTTTAAATAGATTTGAGTTGACAGTGACCCCGTATGAAAAAAAGGTACGATGCTTTCCTTTTTTTTAGTTTTATAGAAAAAAGGTACGAGATTACGATTGTCGAAATAAATGTGCCGGGGCGGCCGCCGGCGACGATAACAAATTAGTCTTTTGTCCATTCCTCAGCAGCATCTGTGTCTGTACTCCATACGCAGCTTACACGTTCTTTGATTCTCACCGGAACACGATGCCGGGCCAAAAAATTCCGGCTGCGTCCCAAACCATGGAGGGTACGTTATGATGATTCTCACAGCGCGTCTTTTCAGCTCCAGACCCCCAGGGAGTTACTGTATTTATTAAAAAACTCAAAAAGGTATCTTCAAGTTTCCAAAAATAATAATGAAACAAAACTCTATGGAAACTTATAAATGTTCACGACGAATCTGTATTTATTCAAAAATATTGTGATTTGTAAGCTACAAAAATATTCCAGCCCAATAAATTTTCGGAATCAATAACCCCCGAACGTCCGGGTTTTAGGAACTGGATCCGAACGCCCTTCTAACCATTGATTTCAGACACGAATCTTATAGCAGCCACCTCACGTTTTGTTCTCGTTCGGTAAAATTAGCTTTCGCCCCGAACCTTATCCTACCATTTTCCCCCACCGCACTCTCTCCACCGCTCTCTCAGAGATGCCTTGCGCCGGCGACGAGGCTCGTCCCCGGCCAGATCCCACCACCGCCGCGACAGCAGGGGTCGAGGACAAGGAGGAGGAGGGATCGGCGGAGGTGCTGCTCGCGAGGGGAGATCTGACGACTGATCCCGACGGCGATGGCGATGTCCGCGAGGTCCTGGGCGCGAGGGAGGCGATGGCGACCCGGTGAGGCGGCGGCGCCGCTATCCTAAACGGGTAGGTGGGGCGTGGTGGCGCTCGAGGCTGCGAAGAGCGGAAGGGGAAGAGGCAGAGTCGTCGCGGGAGCAGTGCTGTTCGAGGAGGTGGGGCGCGGAGGGAGAGAGCAGCGGTGGGGCTGACGCCGACGCCGCCACGCTTCCGGAGGTCAATCCGGAGGTGGACGATGCCCTGCGGTTCGCAGCCCGAGCTGCTCGCCAATGCGCCAATGGGGAATTGCTCGCCGGCGAGGGCGCGGTCTTCTTCGAGCGATGCCCCGATGGGGAATTGCTCGCTGTGATTCACCCCGAGGCCAGGTATTCCGCCGCCTCCCAGTAGCGTCACCTCGGTGGTCAAGCAGCTGCCACAACAAAGGGCGTCGAGGGTGGATCACGTTTGCTGTAGGTTGGATGATTCTAATCCCGTTGGGGCCGATGACGCCGGATCCCCACGGCGACCACGGCCAACGAGCTTGGATGCACTGACGAAGGAGGGGTCAATCAGGAAGCACATGGCGTTCCTAGCCCCGGCGAGCTTCAGTTGGTGCGTTGCATTTTTGCTAGTAGCAACTTTTTTCTCATGCTCTGATCTGCTGCTAGATAGCTTTATGTGTTTTATTGCCTGATCTGTTCTGATTGGAGGCACTATTTTTCCAAATATTTTGTCTGATGGCGACTTAACATTTGTTCTACATGGCAATTTTGCTACGTATGATTTTTAGGAGAACAAAAAATTGTTACGTTTTCTGAATTTGCTATGGCAATATTGCCATGATTTTTTGGGAAAAACTAGTTGTTGTAGGTTGTCAATTTTTCCATCTCTCCAAATTTTCCATGGCAAATTTCTTTTTTGTGATTGCAACTTATCATTTTTATTGATCTCATCGCAAATTTGCCATGATTTTTAGGGAAAGAAGTTACGTTAAATCCAAAACTTGTTGCCATTACAAATGGATTAGCAATGTTGGAATCGACGGCGGTCACAAGCAAATTTTTCCATGAATTATATAACTTTTTTTTGTTATTTTGCCACCAAATAATTGCCACTTGTTGTTCGCCATTTATAGTCCAATAGCTAACCAATGTAGATGTAAGATAACAACACATGTATACAAATTGTATGTTTTGCCAGGGCAAATTAATTTCACACACCGTGGCAAATTAAATTTATTATCCCATGGCAAATAATTTATAAACATCATGGCAATTCCATTTTATGTTTTTAGGTATTCTAAATTTTCCATGTCAATGTACTATCTTCTATCTGAATGTGTCATCATTTAGATAGCAAAATTCCTAAATTTGCCATGGCAGCTTTACTATTATCTGAATTTGCCATCTACGCTTTTCTTGCCATGGCAATTTTACTTTTAATGACATGGCAAATTTCACTTCATTTTTTCCATGGCATTTTTATCGTAAAGAGCATGACAACTTTAATCTAAATATGATGGCAAATTTAAATTTCCATAACATGGCAACTTTTAGTATGTATCTTGTGTAGCCATGGCTATTTTTTATTTATTTTCATGGCAAAATTTATTCCATCTTTTTCATGGAAAAGTTTACTCCATTTTTGCCATGACAAAATTTACACTATTTCGTCCATGGCAAAAATACTTTGATTCACACAGAAAATTTTAGTTTAATTTAATTTTGTCATGAATTATATAACTTTTTTTTGTTATTTTGCCATGAATTATAAATTTCTCATATCGAACATTTTTTGCCATGGCACATTTTACTCCATTTTTTGCCATGGCAAATTTCACTCCATTTTTGCCACGGCGAAAATACTTTTATTCACATGGCAAATTTTAATTCAAGTTGTCATGGCAAATTTATTGTAAAGAACATGGCAATTTTAATTTAAATATGACGGCAAATCTACATTTTCACATGGCAAAATTTACTATTTAGCATGGTAAATATACTTGTATCGCCATGGCATTTTTAAATTTATTTCCATGGCAAAATTACTCCGTTTTTGCCATGGCAAAATTTACCCCATTTTTGTCATGGCAAAAATACTTTTATTCACATGGCAGATTCTTGTTTAAGTTGCCCTGTCAAATTTATTGTAAATAGCATGGCAATTTTAATTTAAATATGATGGAAAATTTACATTTCTAGAACATGACAAATTTATTTTCATGATAAAATTATTCCATTTTTGCCATGCAAAAGTTAACTATTTTTGTCATGGCAAATTTACTCCATTTTTTGCCATGGAAAGAATACTTTTGGTCACATGGCAAAATTCAGTTTATTTTGCCGCGGCAAATTTTCTGGTGTTTGGAGACTTGGTTTTATTTGTCACAGCAAAGAAAGATAAATTTTGGGCTTTTTAATATGTTTTGTGACTGGGTTTCTTTTTCGTTTTCATTTTCACAGGAAATTCTAGTGTCTAAAGACCTGGCTTTTATTTGTCACAGCATAGAAAAACAAAATTCGGGCCTATTATTATTTTTACTGGGCTTTTTTCATTTTTATTTTCGCAGGGAAAGAGCCTGTATGGCGGGGAGGGCGTTCGGGCTGTGGAGGTTCTGTACCGAACGAAATCGTTCGTACCAGGGACTGCTGGTTCCGAACGAAAGGTTCGGCCTGGGAGGTTCCCAGACCGAACGTTCGGCCAATATCGACGTCCTAATTTTTTTTGACTAATTTTCATGTATGTATTTGTTCTTTTTTTGTACGCCACATATAAAAGTATACTGTTATAAAAAATTACAAACGTGTTATACATTTATTTCTGTATGCACATTTATTTTCAACATTTTCTTGCGTTGTAGAAATATGGTATTTAAATACTGAGAACCCTGGAGCTTGGCCTATTTTCGCCAGGTTATTTCATGCGTGGTCATCGCTCCTCCGCCTGCGTACGTCGTGTGTTGCTTACGCAACCTGGGCTCTGCTGTAATTCCACGTACTCTCTTTTTTTGGGGGAAATTTCCACATACTTTTCTCTGACCATGTCAACGTAACACAAATTTGTGAATCATTTTAGAGCATCTACAACCGCAATTGCCTAAATCCAGCCCCCAAACACCCGTAGACGCGTCCGGTCGCATCCATAGAAAATGACCGGACAACATACAAAAAATTGATTCCACAACCACATGCACCAATTCCCAAAAATAAAACCACATAGATCATTCCAAATCACCAAATCCATATTATTACATGCAACATAAAACCTAATCTAAGCGGACCTCGGCTGGCTCCGATGTGCCCATGTCTGACAGCCGGTTGCGCCCCTCGGAGTGTTGGTCCGGTAGCCGGCAAAGTAAAGTAGGACATGGGACATGAAGCGGCTCACAGGTAGTGACGCAAGGTGTCGCCGTCTCTCATGCCATACTCTTCCTCGTCGGAGTTCATAACTTTCACAGTGCCGGTGGATGTGAGATCGGTGATGTACCCGTCTTGGGAGGAACCGGCGACGTTCACCACGACACGGTTGCGGCGCCCAGAGTGGGTGTGCACCACACGGGGCGCCGGAGAATGCGACTCTGCCTCCCCAACGTCTGCCGCGCCATATTTGTGTCGACAAACGCCCATGCATTCACCTTGGCCTCGGCACGCCAACAAAGTGGTTGCGCATCTGCATGCATGTTTGGGCGCCAGACGGACCGTGCCGCCTGCGGTGAGGTAGCGACGACACACCTCACGCCGGATCCATGCACTTTTTGGACGGGCATAATGGATTCCCGACGGAAGGAGTCTGAGCACTTATGTCGGGCGGCCTCCTCCCGGGAGCGATGGCGCGCAAGGCAGATGGTCATCTCCTCCTCGAGGCCGTGTGGGATGAGCTCGGGGTCAACGGATCTGGAGGTATATGACTCGGATCCGCTAGCCGCCATGCTGGAGAGGGTAGGAGATCACCGGACGGGAGCTTGTGGGCGGAAGAGTGGATTGGAGGGGAGTGGAGTGGAGTGGAATGCGGCTAGGGTTTCGGTCGGAGGTGCGGATATGGTCCATTTTACGTGAGGTCGGAGTGGGTCAGCGTGGGCCGGATCCGATGTAGCGGGCGTGCCTGGGCGCGTCCGGTTGTCCCGATATCCGCCCCGGATTTGGGCTGGATATGGGGAGAGCCGGTCAGTTCGGGCGTTTCGGCAGGCTATGGGGAGGCTGGTTGGGTGGCGTTTTTGTGTCTGGAGACTGACTGGGCAACCCGTCCGGGCATTTGGGACAATATGGGGGCTCCAGTTGTGGATGCTCTTACACTCCTATTTTTATAGTGCTAGGTCGCCGCAACTATGCAAAATTTGCCACATTTATTTTGTGGATGCTAGTATGTCAAATTCTGCACAAGATAATATTGTAATATTTTGAACCTACTCTTGTACAGAATAAGATTTATAGCGCATATTATCTTGCCACATATTTGCAATAAACCATAATTCTTGAAACAAATTGTTCACAAATTGCTCGTAACATATGTAGCCTAACAAGTTATTGAGGCGCCTAAAAAAATACGCAATGATAAATCTGATTTGGAGAATGATTCTCTAAAGCGTAGCATACTAGCATGGTCGAATTTGTCGCATGGCGGTCTGATTGCAATAAAAAGGACAAATCCGCGAACTACTTGCATTATCGAGTGTCTTTCCAGCATGGCGGTCCGGCTTTGCAACAGCCAAAAATAGCGGCAACCAGTTTGTGGCAGGCTGGCCTTGCGTGTCGCGCGTCCAACTTGCAGCAACACTGGTTGGCCCTGCAATGTCGCATGGCACCAAGCGACATGATGGCGTTGTCAAGGCCACCGAACCATGATGGTACAACCACATCGTGTCCTATGACTTCCTCTATGATGACAACGATGGCATCTCCTCTCATCGCAAAGAAACATGCATCCCAACATGTTGCTTTGGCCTTACAGCGTCGCCATTCGGCTTTGCTAGGTTACCCTGTCTTGCAACTTTGCAACACTGGCTTAAAGCATCATTGTTCCAGCTTTGTTGCCCCGGTCACCCAGATTCTAGTATCACGCGTCCCGGCCTAGTTCCACCACGACTCCAGCTTATAGCATCCTTTGTTCAGTCTTCTTGTCTTACATAACCACACATCCTGGCTTGCAGCATCCACCTCCCCTCTTGTTTTGTCGCGATTCTGACTTGCAACATATCGGTCCGACTTTGCAAATGTTGCAATTACGGCTTTGCAATGGCAACTGCCCTCTCGACTTGCAGCTGAGAAACATGATTGATAATGACCCTTACACATTTCTACGTAAGTCAAATATCAAAACAATAACAAATATAACACCAACATCCAGATGTCTTTGCAAATCCTTTACTACTAGTTCAAGTCAATCCATTGCTTTAATCTACACGTATAGTCCTTAGATGGAACATAAATATTGTTATCATCATTACTGTGTGCCCATCTCAATCGCCAAGATACCAATCATTCACTCTGTTGCACCATATCTCGATCTGCTTTCTTCTAGCACTAAGAAAACACCATTATGGTAAAGAATGGCTGGGATTCCTATCCAACCTAATGTTTTAGCCACCCTATTGACCATGTAGCAAAAAATTGATTATCAGACCAGCCAAAAAATATTTGATTATCTGAGATATCTATCCAGATTTCTTTGATTCAAAGGAATTTTATAGCAATTCCGGAGATTCTGTGAAGTTTAATGCTCATTTGGTTAGTAAGATTGTAAACTATAGAATCTTGTCATGTCGTCTATGCTGCATGTAAGGAAATTTTCCATCGAATAAATATCATGTGGTGCAACCATTCAATGGGTGCAACCAAAATTCCTATTCAACGTTTTTGTGTTTTCAGTTCCTCCGGAATTCAACATGGCATGTGATCTGAATCCTATGTATTTTCTGTCCTTACGCTTTTAGCATCCTGGAAATCAAAGAGGCCCCATATTTTAGTTTTGAATATTTGACTCATAGGACATGAGGGCTAAACAGTTCCATCTGGTTGTTTGGTTGATGCAATGGTTGAGATCAAAGGAATTAACCGGAAGTCCACTTTTTTTTTGAAATTGGAAAACTTCTATTCCATTAGCCAAAACAACCAGCTAAATCGTTGGTAACCAGACCACAAGCAAAGTCCGGGACACCACCCTCCCATACAGTTGAGGAAGCAAGCTCTAGGCTAGCACCAAAGGCAGCTAAAGAATCAGCTACTTTATTACAAGCCCGTGGGCAATGTAAGATACTAAAACGAGCAAAGTTTAAACTGGCAAAACATTTGATCTCTCTGAAGGTCGCACCATCTGCAGCACGGTCATGTTCCTTGCCCTGAACAGCTTGCATTAACAGTAAGGAATCAGTTTCCACTTGGATGGCGTTCATGCCTAGCTGTTGGACTGCATGTAAACTTCTCAGACAAGCCATGGCTTCTGCAGCTAGTGGATCGTTGACGTACGGTAGGTGGCCAGCACCAGATGCAAGAGCAGTGCCTGAAAAATCACGCGCTACGAAGCCCCATCCTCCATGCGTCTTGTCTGCTGCAGCACTACCGTCGATGTTTACCTTGATCAGGTCATTTTCTGGTGCCTTCCAAACTGGTTCAGGCTTCGCGGGATGGTCATCTTTCTTCATCAGTATCTGACAATCCAGTATTTTCCTATGGATCATGTGGACGATCGCGTCAGTAGACCTTCTAGGCTCCTTTGCATTCACCTTATTCCGTACGTTCCACCAAACCCACATCAAGGCAACACATTGGATTTTTATCTTTGTATCCAACTCCAGAAGTGAATTTATCATGTCCCTAGCATCACAACATTGCTTAAGGGCTAGTCTCGTTCCTTCCAAATTCAGTCGTCGCCAAACTGCACGCACCAGCTTACATTTCAGAAAAATATGTGCGCCATCCTCGTCAAACCTTTGGCACATCGGGCATAGGGTATCAACATCCATACCACGCCGCTGAATGCTCCATCTAAAAGGCAGACTATTATATGCAAGTCGCCACAGAAAGTGTCTTATTTTTGGTGGGCATGGGAATTTCCAAATCCGTTGCCACCTAAAGCTACTGCTGGCACTGCTTCCCTCGCCTTCTGGACTGATGTTAGCCATCCTATGCTGCTCACATTGCATCCTATATGCAGACTTCACACTGAACATTCCTTTGTTGTCATAATGCCAGGCCCAATCATCCTCAAAATCTTCATGTAGGGGTATAGCTAGAATGCATTTTGCGTCCATGGGCCAGAAGATATCGTTGATCAGCATCATGTCCCATTGGCCCGTAGATGGATCAATCAGCTCAGCAACTTTGTTGATGATTATCTGACCCCTAGGTGTGATCGGCCTCATACATCCGTCCCGCGGGAGCCACGGGTCCAACCAAATACTGGTGTCGATGCCATTTCCAATCCTCCTGATCACCCCTTTCTTCAAAATTTCAATGCCTTTCAGGATACTTCGCCATGTGTATGATATTCCGTGCTTGACCTCCGCATGGATCACCTCTGTATCCGGGTAGTACCGAGCTTTGAGCACCTGAGCACATAATGAGCTTGGGTTTGTGAGCAGCCGCTACGCCTGTTTGGCTAGCATCGCAAGGTTGAACCGGAAGTCCACTTTATTATAGTCAAATCATGAAAATTGGCTTTATCAGGCTCAGCATAAAATAATATACATACATAAACTTTGGACCTGGTAGTTATACTTGTGGATAAAATAGAGATCGACAAAATTACTAAATAACACTCAGTGAGTTAACACAAATTATAATATACAATAACATATTTGGACAAAGCATAATGTAACATATACACTGAAAAAGTACACTCTCTCAATCTCTGCAGCCAAAGATGCACACATCAATTAGTAACCAACAAACTAAGGCACAAAAACAGTAGCTTCCAACAAGAGGTTAGTCTTCCGACGCGCCGTGATCCCATATGCCTCGGTCATATCAAGCTTCTCCGGACTCGCACCATCGGGGAGCCTCCAGTCGAAGTGATAGAGAAGGCTCGCGAGAGCAATCTCCATGTTGGACACACCAAACATCATACCGGGGCACATCCTTCGGCCCGCGCCACCAGGGAGGAACCTAAAGTCCGTACCACCGTAGTCCAGCTTCTCGACCTCGAACCTCTCGGGCCTGAACTCGCTCGCGTCGGTCCAGCTCTTCTTGTCCCTGCCAATGGCCCACACATTTGCGAACACGGTGGTGCCCGGAGGCACGTCGTAGCCCATGATCTTTTTCGGTTCCGTGCACAGCCTCGGGAGGAGCAACGGCACCGGAGGGTGCAACCTGAAGGTCTCCTTGATGACCATCTGGAGGTAGTGGAGCTGGCCGTCGATGTCCGCCTCGGCCACCTTGGTCTTGCCTTGGAGCACTCGCCGCACTTCAGACTGTGCGATGGCCATTGTCCATGGGTTCCTGATATGCTCCGACATGGCCCAGACGGTGGTCGTCGCCGTCGTCTCTGATCCGGCGGAGAAAATGTCCTGATGACAAAAATAGCAACACATTATACCCGGCAGGCGGATGCATGGTAGAGATGGTGGTGGTGAGTGACTTACGAACAAAACTCCGTTGACATTCTCATTCGTGAGGGTGATGCCGCCCATCCCACCGTCCCTCTGGAACCGCAGCAGGGTGGTGAGGATGTCCTCGCTCTCATGGCCGGCGCCGGCGGCAGCGGCTTCGTCATTTTCCATCGCCCTCTTGTGGTCCTGGACCATGGCGTCCAAGATGGACTGGATCCTCTCGCGCACCTCCCATGCCGCCCTCAGGGACCTGCCGCCGAGCACCCCTGCCAGGCGCGACGTCGGGAACAAGTCGGTCAGGTTGAACCCAGACAAGACGTCCAGTCCCTTGTCCAGCTCCTCGAGGTACAGCGCCCGCTGCTGGCACCGGTCGCCGACGGAGACCCTCATGATGACGTCGTTCATCATCACCTTCACCATCTCGCCGACGTTGACGGTGGCGCCGGCGTCAGCGACGACGGACCGCACGAGCCTCGCCGCCTCCTCCTCCCGGATGGGGCGGAAGGAGCGGACGCGCCTCGGGCTGAGCAGCTCCACGGTGCACAGCTTCCGGGCGGCCTTCCAGTGCCGGCTGTCGAGGCGCGCGAACGAGATGTTCTGCCCGCCGTAGGTGAGGACGTCCGCGGTGGCGTACACGGGCCGGTTGGCGAAGGCGGCGTCGTGTACCTTCATCACCTCCCTTGCCGCCTCCGAGGAGGAGAGCACGAGCGTCGGGACGTGGCCCAGGCGGAGGAGCATGACGGGTCCATGCCGCCGGGCGAGACTGCGCATGGCCTGGTGCGGCAGGGCGCCCAGCAGGAAGTGCATGTGGCCGATCACCGGCAGCGCCCATGGGCCGGGAGGCGGGTTCAGACGGCCGGCAGAGGCTGGTCTGATCTTGAGCTTGAGCTTGAGCTTGAGGACTATGGTGACGACAAGGACGCAGAGGAGAGTGTAGCAGGCGAGCTGAAGGGGTGTGGTTTCTGCCATTGGAGCAAGCACCATCGATCGAACGTGTAAAGATTGAAAATCCAGCTTAGCTATGTAGGACTTGAACGAGGTATATTTTAGTATGTTAGGTTTGACTGTGATGCCTGTTTGGTATTAGGCCCAGGCTATCTGCGCCCCTTCATCAACTGGATAGAGTGGCTTAGACGGCGGCTTTAGTCTTACTGTTGTATTACTTTGTAATGTCTTATGAGAATAATTAATAAAGTGGCCGTATGCATCGCCCAGATGCAGAGGCCGGGGGTCATCCTTCTTTTCAAAAAAAAAAAGAGTGCAAACGACATAAATAATGAGACATAAATAAGTGGGAGGCACATATCATTGTGTTTGTTTCATAGTGCCTCACCATGTCTTAGTGTGTTCCTGTGCTCATCAAATTTGTTTCACATATCATATCTGAAGACTTGCCAATTTCTACCTTTTTGTGTCAGTACAAAAATGTCCTCCCAAATCACAGCAAGACATGTGAACCAAGTGTAACTTAAACGGTTAGATTTCAGTGGTGGAACAAATCCACCCTGGTTCAAGTCCCTTAATTTGCCCAGGTGCATGTGTGCTGTGAGCATCTATACCTTTACTGTATTTCTTTTTAAACCACAGCTAGACATGTATTGGTAAAGAAGCCATACTGTACATCGCAACAACCTCAACATAGCCAGTGTGGAAGAAAAGCAGAGAAACATGGGAGGCAAGGCAGGCTGGGAAAGTGTACCAGGATGAGAAACCGTGTCAGGTGAAAGGGGCGGAACAAGATGAATTTACAAAATTGTCTAAAAAGAAGATAAATTTACAAAAGAGCAAAATCCAAATGCATGTGAATACTACACGGGTGCGGCAGCGGATTTCCAAGGCAGCAGTCTAGGGCCGATGCATAACAGAAAAGCATTTCTCAAGATATGGTAAACAAATCGAGAGTCCATGGAGTGTACACAAGCGACGGAAATGGGTAGTACCATGAAAGAGACGCACGAATTAACGTACGATCGTGGCTGGCGTTTGGTACTGATTGCATTTTTTTTTCGATAAAGGGCGTTTTTATTATCTCAAAATGTAGCATCAAGCGATACAAAGCACTTAGAGTACCACCCGGCCTCTGCATAACTAGGATGCACACAGCCAAACATAAAAAATCTGACAAGAAAAAAAAACCCGACACTTCGGCAACAGTAGAGTCCTATAGACCGACACTATGCCTATGTCCAAACGGTTGGTGGACCGATCCGGAGATTATGCTGCCACTCATGTTGGGTAAAAACCTTTATAGTCACCTGCTCCAATCGTGTACACACCGCCTTGAATAGCGGTTGGTACTCCGCACGTTGTAGCATAGACCACATACGAAGCGAGTGCGTACAACGGAAAATAACCTGCAGAGGAGAAGCATTTTTGTCATTAAAAATCAAATCGTTTCTACATAGCCAAAGCGACCATAGTAAGGCGTACGCTCCCACCCTTATTAGCGTTTTGAATCTATTTGAAATACCATCCAACCAATGACCAAAAATATTGGCAACACTTGTGGGCGGATACAAATTTGACGCTATTTGGATGACTAACCACGTAGAACGCGCAAACTTGCATTGAAAAAAGAGGTGTTTGATTGTCTCGTCAAGAGTACAAAAACAACACTTCTTACTTCCTGGCCAGTTGCGTCGTGCAAGGTTGTCTTTGGTTAGCACAACACCTCTATGAAGATACCACATGAATATTTTAACTTTTAGTGGAATCTTTGCTTTCCAGATTTTCTTGTTATTGCTCTCCGGTACCTCAGAATGCGTGAGCGCACGATACATAGAGTCTTCCGTGAAAGACCCTGATTTAGTAAGGTTCCAGCGAAACACATCACGGCCTTGCGTCAGGTTAATCAGATCCAGACGGGATAAGAGATTATGCCATGACATAAGTCGGGCGCCAACCAAATCCCGCCTGAATGAAATATTCGGCGGGGATGAGCTGAGCACCTGCGCAATAGTATTGTTCTTATCGCGAGCAATATTGTACAAGGCTGGATATTGTTCTCGGAGACTGTCATTGCCTAGCCAGATGTCTTCCCAGAAACGAATCTCTGACCCGTCCTTTATCACGAAAGACTCAAAGCGAAAGAGTTGTTTCTTTGCCGCCATTAGGCCAGCCCAAAAGTGTGAGTCGCCAGGTTTTCAATATGCCTAAGACACCGCCTTTTGGCCTAGATACTTGTTGCGCAACATGGTTTGCCAAACACCATCCTCAGTAAGAAGTTTGAACAACCATTTACTAAGTAGGGCCTCATTCTTGACCTGCAGGTCATGAATTCCAAGGCCACCTTGGTCTTTCGGCCTACAAACCACGCTCCATTTGGTCAGCCGATATTTTTTATTTTCACCATCTCCTTGCCAAAAAAATCTAGACCTAAAATAGTCCAATCTTTGCAAGACCCCTTTTGGGAGTTGGAAGAAAGAAAGCATATAGAGAACCATATTGTGAAGACAGAGTTTATCAAAACCAGTCGTCCTCCAACTGAGAGCAACTTGCCTTTCCAACTGCTCAACCGTTTCTCTAGCCACTCCTCTACATGCTTCCACTCCGCAATGGTGAGACGTCGATAATGAATAGGTATTCCCAGATATTTGATCGGGAATTGGCCAAGTGCGCAATCAAACAGGTCCGCGTAATCGCCCGCTGCCTCCACGGCTTCTCCAAAGCAAAACACTTCGCTTTTACGGAAGTTAATTTTAAGACCTGACATTTGCTCAAACGCTGACAACAGGAGTTTCATGTTTTGAACCTTGTCCAGGTCATGTTCCATAAAAAGTATTGTGTCATCAGCATATTGCAGAATAGAGAGGCCACCATCCACAAGGTGTGGCACTACCCCAGCAATTTGCCCGTCCTGCTTGGCGCGCTCAATCAGAATAGCCAACATGTCAGCCACAATGTTAAATAACATTGGGGACATGGGGTCACCCTGCCGTAGTCCTTTTTTTGTCTGGAAGTAATAACCTACATCATCATTGACTTTGATGGCCACACTACCTCCAGTTACAAAATTTTGGATCCACTGGCACCATTTTTCAGAGAAACCTTTCATCCTTAGGGCTTGTTGGAGAAAAGACCATTTGACCTTGTCATAGGCTTTTTCAAAGTCAATTTTGAATACTACTCCACTTAGGTTTTTCCGATGCATCTCGTGGACGGTCTCATGCAGGATTACTACGCCATCAAGTATATTCCTTCCTTGCATGAAAGCCGTTTGAGATGGTCGGACAACATGGTTAGCTACCGAGTTAAGCCCATTCGTAGCCACTTTGGTGAAAATCTTGAAGCTGACATTAAGGAGGCATATGGGTCTGAACTGCTGGATCCGTTCAGCCTCCTTAATCTTTGGCAACAAGACAATCTCGCCAAAATTAAGCCTAAATAGCTCAAGTCGGTCGGCTTGAAGACAATTGAACAACTCCATAAGGTTAGCCTTGATGATATCCCAGAAATTCTGATAGAATTATGCGGGGAAACCATCTGGGCCTGTAGCTTTGTTATGTTCCATTTGGAACACCGCAGCTTTCACCTCCTCTTCCAAGAATGGTGCCGTCAGGATATCGTTTTCTTCTGCCGTGACTTGTGGAATGTCATCTGTTCGGGTCTGGTCGAGGGTGAAATTCCCTTCAGCCGGCGCTCCGAACAGAGATTTGTAGTATTTTGTGATATACTTTTTGAGCTCCTCTTGACCTTCGATCCGCCCCTCATCTTGTCGGAGACTATAAATACATTTCTTCCTATTCCGCCCATTAGCGACCAATTGGAAGTATCTTGTATTACTATCACCCATCAAAGTAAAATCAGCTTTGGATCTCTGGTAGTATTTGATTTCCTCTTCTCGCAGAAGACGGGCAATCTTCTCATTAGATTGATTTTTTTAATTCAATCTCTTGTTGAGATAAGATGCGCGTCTCTGCAATTTTGTCGAGGTCATCAATAATGGTAGAGAGCCGTTGTTTTTATTTTTTATAAATCCCGTTGGTATGTTTTGCCCATCCAGAGAGGTGTTGCCTCATGGCCCTTATTTTAAAGTTCCATCTCTGAATATGTGTACGACTAACAGCGGGCCTCTCCCAAATATTATTGATCATGTCTACAAATCCATCCCTATGCATCCATCCCAATTCAAATTTGAAAGGGCGTCGGGCAACTAGGTTCGTAGAATTAGAATCCAGAATGATGGGTGCATGATCCGATAAAGCCTCAATACGCTCTAGGGCTCGCACAGTTACCAGAGGAAATTTTAGTTCCCATTCGGTATCCATGAGTACCCTATCAAGTTTCTCGTATGTCGGCACATGTCGGTTATTAGCCCAAGTGAACTGCCGTCCCGACATACTAGCCTCCCGAAGATCCAAACTGTCTATGACAGCATTGAATAGAAAAGGCCAATGAGTGTCAAAACGGTCATTATTTTTCTCTTCCTGATACCTAAGGATATTAAAGTCCCCTCCAATAAGCATTGGATGCGGGTTATCCTTAGCCAGATTTACCAATTCCCGAAGGAAAGCGGACTTATGCTCATCTTGGGCAGCCCCATAGACCGCGACAAGAGTCCATGTAAAATTATCAGCTATGTTTCTTAGGTGAAATTTTATATAAAACTCATCAATCGAAAAGGCTAACAAGTCCATGACTGTTGTCAGTATCCCAAGAAGGATTCCTCCAGACCTTCCACGAGCTGGTAGACTATGCCATGTGTAGTCGAAACCACCTGATAGGTGATCGAGGACATGCGGGCGAAAGTCACACTTACCAGCCTCGAAAATTGCCACAAAATCTAAACCATGTTCCCGTACACAATCACCTATGTGTTTGTGTTTAGCCAAGTCTGAGAGACCTCTGCTATTCCAAAACATGCCTCTCATGTGGAAACTCGGATTGGTGTGGAACTCTTCGCCTTCTTGGGCGGTTTTTGTTTTTTTTAGAGGCGTGTGATTTAGATTTCCGCGAAGACGCTGTGAAGTCACATAACATTGACCCGGGTCTTGCGTCATCCAATACAACCTCGGTAACCTCACCAACCAAGTGGGAGATTAGCGGACCATCATATTTGGCATCCGCTTCATCATCGTCCTCGGTTTCTGGGTCAGGAATGGTGGTATTACACTTCGGAGAAACTTTTAAACGGTCGATCTCCATATGTTTAAGTACCCCAACCGACAGATTAATATCATTATCATTTTTTCCCATAGAGACCCCCACGTTATTTAAGCTGTTATTAATGCCAGTATCCGAAAAAGAAAGAAATGATTTAACGGAGTACTGATTGCATGAACGAACTTTTTATATTGCTTGGCCTTGCTGTGTGGAATTGGCAATTAGTGAATCATGGAGCTAGCGCATCTACGGAAGAGATCAATTCTGTCGCATTATACTGGGAAATGAAACAGGAACTGGACAGGACAAGAAGAAACGGGACGGCATCCGGAAGTTTGGCGTTCCCCGTTGGTGAGCGCTGAACAGCATCTGCATCAAATGACGGAGGGAGTAGTTATTTTTATTGCATTGTCTAAATGCCTAAGGAAAGTTAATCGAAGCTCATGCAGCACCGATCATGTGGCTAACCCGTCACTCAAATTGGTCGAATAACGTCGGAGCTGTCGTCTTCAAGTAGTTTCACCCTGAGTCCATATCCGTGCCTCCTCCGAATCCTTTAGTCCAAATAAGCTCAAGAATTTCTACTACCATAAACATGTTGTGTTTATTTAAATATCGGGAGTTAAAAAAAATCAAATTCTGGGTATGTTTAGCAAAATAGTCATTATTTTGTAACTATGTAGTCCAAATATGCTCAAAATTTTCATTACTATTGGAAACTTTTAATATTTACTACTCTGCTGATCCATATTAGTTGTCACTACTTTAATACAACTTTGAAGTATAATGTTTTGAGATTGAAAATATCAAATTTTTAACCAAAATTTGGTTTTGTTTAGGAAAACTGTCAAGATCAATTGCGGTAGCGTGGGGCCCATGCACAACAAGGGGGAATTTGAATTGCTTGGGAACCAATTGTGCAAAGACTCTCTCTTCATTTCTAGAAACAAGAATAGGGTTTCCCCCGCCTCCCGCCGCCGCCGCCGCCGATCTTCCCCGCCTCTGTGGCCTTCAGGGCATGGAGGCCCGGTGGATCTCAGTCCTTGTTGGCGGAAGAGTTTTGTTTTTCTGGTGTTAGGGTCAAGGTTTGTTGGGGCGGCGCTCAGATGGTGGTGGTGGCGCCTCGTTCAATAAAGTCTCCACGACTTCAATCCCATCTCGACGGCGACATTGAGAGGCTTGTGGGAGTGGTGTGGTTCTCGAGGATTTCTTCTGGCTGTGGGGATCTCCGAATCGCCAAGGAGCTTCATCGATGGTTATTACTTCTTCTTTGTCTCCGGGGCGGATGTGGTCTTCTAGACCCGTTCGACGACTTCCAATCTACAACCAACGACGTCAGGCCGGCTAAGAGAGGAGTGGCAGCGGTGCCGCGTTGTCGATACGGTCTGGGTGTTGAAGACGAAAAGCACCTCATGAATTTCGATGTAATTTTCATTTTTGTTGAGTTGTACTATTTGATGTTTCTTTTAATGCTAGGGTCAGCAAGAAAAATGAAAATCAAAGATACATCTATGCATATCGAGGTCAGCAAGAAAGGGAGCATAGATGCCTCCTAGATCGAGCGCACGTTTAAGCAGGATCGAGCTCATGCTCCGTGCAGTTGTCCCTAGTAGGTTCGTTGTTGATTACGGCAATTTCATATGTCACATATATGAGCTTTCAATTAAGAACCTAACCCCCTTAGCCAATTCCTAATCACACAAAAACTCTAGATTGGAAGATTGGTGCATGCACATCCTGCCGAAGGAGAGAGGTACTACTTGCGGGTGCTCCTAAACCATGTCCGAGGTGCCACTTCATTTGATGATTTAAAAACAATAAATGGCAAGGCATGCGGGTCCTTCAGAGAGGCGTGTGAGCAATTAGGCCTCATTGAGCACGACAGGACACTTGATGATTGCATGACGGAGGCAGCAACATTTCAAATGCCTACTGCTCTTAGAAGGTTGTTTGCGACTATATTGGTATTCTGTGAGGCAACACAAATACGTCAGTTATGGGACAAACATCTAGCATCCATGTCTGAAGATTATCGCCGTACTCAATCGAATGAGGCAGCACTTGAGCAAATGGTCCTTAGGGATATCAGGGATCTGCTGCAATCCATGGGAAAGGATATTAAACTCTATGGACTTTCGGATCTGGTTGACGCAGATGGTTCTTCTTACTTTGACAATGCAGAGGTAACAGAGGAGAGACAGGTCAAAGTGGACCAAGAACATCTAGATCTATTCAGCTGTTTGAACAATGAGCAACTAGCTGGTTTCAATGACATAATGGATCATGTGACAAACCAAAAAAGCCAGATATTCTTTGTTGATGGTCCAGGAGGCACTGGGAAGACGTACCTGTACAAGGCGTTGCTTGCAAAGGTTCATTCGATGGGTATAATAGCGATCGCAACTGCTACATCAGGTATCGCAGCGTCGATAATGCCTGGAGGCCGGACTGCACACTCCAGGTTCAAAATTCCAATCAAGCTCACTGACAACAGCATGTGTAGCTTCACAAAGCAGAGTGGTACGGCAGAGTTGCTTAAACAGGCGTCCTTGATAATTTGGGATGAAGTTGCTATGACAAAGCGTCAAGCAGTTGAGACACTTGATAGATCGCTGCAGGATATAATGGAATGTTCTTTACCATTTGGTGGAAAGGTTGTCGTCTTTGGTGGCGATTTTAGGCAGGTCCTCCCCGTTGTGACCCGAGGGACAAGAGCACAGATCACTGATGCTACACTTTTGAGATCCTATCTGTGGCAGAAGATCCGCAAGATACGCCTCACACGCAATATGCGGGCACAAACAGACCCTTGGTTCTCAGAATACCTCCTACGGATCGGCAATGGGACGGAAGAAACAATTGGCGACGACTATGTGCATCTCCCTGAAGACATTGTGATTGCTTATACCGATGATGAACCTATTAACAAGCTTATCGAAGATGTCTTCCCATCCCTGCACACCAGTGCTAGGTCGAGAGAGTACATGAGCACACGTGCAATTCTCTCGACCAAAAACGAGCATGTGGACGACCTGAATGACAAGATGATCTCCAGGTTTCCGGGCGAAGAAAAGGTGTACCATAGCTTTGACTATATCGAGGATGACTTCCAGAATAATTACACAATTGACTTCCTGAACTCGATCACACCAAATGGGTTGCCCCCGCATGTCTTGAAAGTAAAGATCAACTGCCCAGTCATTTTGCTACGGAACCTCGACCCTCATAATGGGCTATGTAATGGAACACGTCTTATGATCAGGGCCTTCCAGGATAATGCAATCGATGCTGAGATTGTTGGTGGCCAGCATGCTGGAAAGAGGGTGTTCATACCTAGGATCCCTATGTCGCCCTCGGAGGACACCTCACTTCCCTTCAAGCTTAAGAGAAAACAGTTCCCCATCCGCCTGAGTTTTGCGATGACCATTAACAAGGCACAGGGTCAAACCATCCCAAATGTCGGTATTTACCTTCCAGAACCTGTTTTCTCACATGGCCAACTATATGTTGCATTGTCAAGGGGTGTCTCAAGAAAGACGACATGGATTTTAGCCAAGCCTAACAAGGAGGTTGATATATCTGGGAGAAGCACCAAAAACATTGTCTACAGAGATGTTTTAGAGGGGTGAGGTACGTGCAATAGGTCGTGTTTTCTTTGCACCTTTGATTTTGACCCTGTATAACTAACTCTGAATCTAACACTTTTCTCTTGTTTTATTTGCAGGTTATCATAACAGCGCGCTACATAATAGGCATGAAACACAAATGATGTCGATGTGACCTCCGACTCTTTATGTCAGAGTCGTTTATTAGTGTGATTTATTTGTAAAAATCATTGGGAGGTTAACTGTCCCAAAATGAAAAAGTTCAAACTTTAAATGTGTCACACTTGTTACTTCGTTCATGTTTTGATTACTTACAACATTCATTTGGGAATGTAGAAATTTCAATTTATTCTGTCGATTCCAGAACATAAGATTGCTATACCAGCAAAATGTAAGCTGCTGGGATCATTGACAGAAATAATGAAATATTGCAATCCTATGTTGGCTATTTTTCTCTGAAGTGCATATGTGATTGTTCGACCTCAGTCTCAAATATAACTGGATGAATTGCCAAGCGCACGTGAACTAACTAAATTGAAACGATCCATCTAACATATAAATGGAAGAAAGAAGTGTCAATTTCAGTCTTGACTGGACGTGGTCATCATGGAGTACTAAGTATTCTCAGTCCCTAACACTAACAGCCGTCGATAATAATGTGTAAACACAAAACTGATCACAGCAAGAGATAAAGGGCCAAGAAAGCAATCATTTTTTCTGACCACACGTGAGCAGCAATAATAATAAAACATAAGTACGGAACTCACCTTCATGGTTTCTTCATAAAATGGAAACCTATGATGTCACCAGTCCCAATAGCTTTGGGCTGTAGTACAATATTTGCAAGGTTACATGGTTTGATCTCAGGAATAGTGGATTATGTCGTTTTATCAAGCTCAGTCTTGAAACAACCGAAAGCACTTCCTTGGCCCCTCCTGTCAAACACGGCCATTGAGGGCACATAATTAACTAACTGTCAAGACAAAGGATACAAGAATTATATTTCTGTACAAAATGATGAACTTTCTGTACATAATAATAAAAAGGTAAGAGAAAGCACAAAAAAATAGATAAACGTTCTGATGAGCCGAGCACAATATTTCTGTATAAACATGTATTACGAAAATAACTCAATTAATTCTATGTGCGTAGGGTATAAAAAAGCAAAAAAAAACATGCGTCCTGAGATAAATCAAAGGAGTTGCCAAAAAAAAGATAGATCAAAGGAAAGCGTGGGGCCTGAGATAACAATCACGATTCCCTTGCCTCCTCACGCTATGGAAGTCCTTCCCCTGATTTCCGCCTTACATATTGCCTACAGAGAACAATCTTTCAATCAGGAGCCCACAGAAGCAACGGGTTTTCCACCGTAGGGTTTCCTTCATCCTCTCTCGCGAAGGATTGCCGCAGCCTCACACCCCTCCGCCGCGCCGGCCTCCTCCACCGCAAGTCTGTCCAGCTTGCCCCACACATGTGTCTGTGGTGAACTACCGTCGTTCCCCCCATGTCTGCGTCACAATCCCTGATGGCCTCTACGGATCAATCTGCTATCATCGTGGTAATAATGATATCTCTCTATAATTACATCCTATTCATGATTTCACATCTACAAGGCAACATAGTCGCTAGAGGTGATCCAACGAAGTGAATCAACATGCCTTGTGTTACCCCGCAAAGTTACAGAGATTTCATTATGTGACTTAAGGAAATTCTTTGGGCAAGATCCACCTGATTACTAGAGAGAATAGTCACGCAAGTTAGTCTCGAAAAGTTTACTGAACGATTAAAAGAAGAAATAGATACTGAAACTTAGTTGGAAAGGATGTCCTGATACCACTATGTTAAGTAAACATGAGCAGATATGTGCATACAGTTTTGATGTACTCCCTACGACCCAACATATAAGATCGATTTTGAAGCTAACAAAACACAGGGGCTGAATGTGTATGACGTGATAATAATATATGCTTTGATTTTCAGGAAAACATCGACAAAGGAGCGAAGGACAAGCATGCACAAAATATGCAGATTGAATGCATGATAACGAAAGATGAAGATATGAACACCGAGTCAACAAATGCAATAGAAGAACAAGGCATCATGGAAGATACAGAAAATATGCAGATTGATGAGGTGATATCCTAACACAAGCATACAAACACCAAGCGGAAATATGCAGATTAAGAGAAAATATGCAGAAAATATGCAGATTAAGAGAAAATATGCAGAAAATTCAATTTATTCCCATTGAAGAATATTATACCTACGATTCTTTATTCATCTTCATAATATTTGCTCTTCTATACATACTGAAGAATAATATATTATTGTGTGTCTCAGTTACTAAGCGATGAAGAACCAGTAAGTACCGGGTAATATTATATTATGTGTGTTTCAGGTACGAAGCGAGGAAGAATCAAATGGAATAGACGACGACGATGAAGTACAGGAAAAAAAAAGCACACAGGCCACAGATTGCGAAGTGGCAAAGGCATGCTTCCGTTTGAACTATCCCAAATAATTCTAATTATCATTATATTATAATACTACATAGGGGTTATTCTTTGTAATGTTGCTCTCAGGGATTAACCGTCAAGGAAACAAGTGAAGAAATGCAGCCAGCTCAAGACAATGAATTAGCACAAACATTCGACACCGAAGGGGCGGAAACTGTAGGGGACAAGCTTGCAGAATTAAATGGAATAGGCAACAAAGATGAAGTGGAGAAAAAGAAGAGCACGCGGTCCACAGATTCCGAGGTGACAAAGGCATATTTCCTTTCCAACTATATGTCCCAAATAGTTCTAACTCTAATTATATTAAACCCTGCATACTGATTGTTCTTCGTAATCTTGCTCTCAGGAATTAACCTTTAACGAAACAAGTGAACAAATGCAGCCAGCTCGGGATGAGGAATTAGCACAAACATTTGGCACCAAAGGGGTAGACACTATAGGGGACACAATGAGAGAATCAAATGGAACAGCCGACAAAGAAGTGCAGAAAAAGCAGAGCACACAGTCCAGTGATTCCGAAGACTCTGAAGTGACAGAGGTATCTTTTCTTTTCCAACTACTATGTCCCAAATAGGTCTAATTATAAGTATATTATATCCTGCATACCCATTATTCTTTGCAATGTTGCCTCCAGGAATTAACCTTCAATGAAACAAGTGAACAAATGGATGCAATTGAGGACAGAGAATTAGAACCAACGTCTCGCATGGAAGGGGCACATATAGGGAAGCCTATCCGACTGCATAACAAACCTAAGAAGGCACAAGACTACGTGGTGGCTCCAGAAGGCACGGACAAATCCTTCTATGCCCTGCTTTTCCTACATTTATTTTCTTTGTCATTAATAAATGTTGTTACTTACATCATGATAGATTACGCCTGCACTGGCGATGATTGGTTCGTGATTGAAAATATCATGTCTGAACCAAACGATAAAAGAAATTTAGTGAGCATCGACGACTCACATCTCCAAAGAAAACAGTTAGAATGTCTATTACTTCCCGAAGAATTTCTTGGCGACGAAGTAAGTATATGTAGCTTTCAGACAAGACTATGTTGTTTTAACATGAGTTTCTATTCTCTCCTCTAACTAAGGTGTGCACTTCATATTGCAGATCATAGACGCATACATACATTGCATAAGTGCTAAAGAGCATCTACAGATGAGGTCAGGTGGAAGTGTGTTCTTAGAGAGTGCATGCATCTCTAAGATGATAAAGGAATTTAGCTCTATACGGGATGACGCACCAAGATGGGTATTAAACAGAGCTACAACTTATTTGGAACATGATATGGTGAGTCTCAGTTCCATATAAATGTTTGTATTGATGGGACCTAAACTAATAAAAACCTTATTTTCAGATATTCATTCCAGTTAACATTGAACACTTCCATTGGTACCTAGCAGTTATAAATGCCGGGCAGCGATGCATTCAGGTGCTCGACTCGCTAGGCCCAGGAATGAGCCGCAAAGACCTCACCGCTATGGTTAGTCATTAGTCCCACTACACCATCTTTTGATAACACGATTTCTGTTATTGTTCGGTTGTGATGATAATACTTTGTCATTTATTCATTCAACAGCTCAAAGGACTAGAAAATGTATTCGAATATGCATCGCTTCAAGTGGAACTAAAAACCGATAAGTGGAAAGACTTAAACATCTCATCATGGCCAAGGGAAGAGTGTATTAAGAGCAAACTGCAAAGGGATTGGTATACCTTCTAACTCAAAGGCTCAAAGTAATTGACTTCCGAAGACTCTGAATTTAGGCTTATTTTGACAGCAATCTGTAGGAGGAATTAGTTTAAATAAACATGGAGTAGTTTAACAATCTTGAAAGCAAGCTGCGCACACATCTTACTGAATTTAGGCTCATCTTGAAAGCAAAGTTTTGATAGTTTTTTAGCTTTCACATACAATTTTGACAGTTTGGGGACAGATTTAGTCACTGAACCAATTATGACCAGCAAATCATTAAACTTTAGTCTCAATATCTGAATTTCTATCTCTGGACCATGTGGCGGCAAGCAAGCAAATTAAATTGGTAAACAGTACAGTGTCCAACTGATTCAGCACTAGAGGTCGACAGTGATAGCACCAAGCGAAATTCAGTAACTATGACCAGCAAATCATTAAACTTAGTCTGAATATCTCAATTCTATCTCTGGACCATGTGGCTTAAACTTAGTCTGAATATCTCAATTCTATCTCTGGACCATGTGGCTGCAGGCAAGCAAATTAAATTGGTAAACGGTGCAATGCCTATCTCATTGAACACTAGGGCCTGAGAGCAACTAGATTCAGTCAAGCATGCAAGTGAATCTAGAGCAGCAGAAAAATTAGGGAACCAGACCTATGAAATCAAAACGAGAGAGAGGTAGAGGGAGGCTTGACCTTGGGTTGCTGCTGCCCCATGGCTGGGCGTCATCCCGTGAGAGAAGCCTCACTCCTCCTCTCCCTACATCAAGTTGGTGCAGGTGCGTGGTGAGTTGGAGGCTGGCTGCATCCATTGGCATGTTGAGGTCTCCTGCAGCCCAGCACGAACACCAATAGAGCAACAAGGTGTGAGGAAGCCGCATACACAGCTGTAGAATTGAATCAAATAGAGAGGGGAGGCGGGAGGTGGCGCACTTTGTCCTTGAGTGAGTGCTGCTAAAAATCCATGGCTGGGTGTCTTCATCCTCCTCTCTGTGCATAGAGTCCAGTTGCTGCGTGCGTGAGGCAGGAAAGCACATCTCATCTCAGGGAAGGGAAGAAGAAGAAATCCAAGAGGAGAGGAGAAGGGGGCGGACCTGTATGTCGTCGGGGTAGCCTTCTTGTCCCGGAGCCACGGGGTAAGGTCGCCGGAGCCAGACGGAGCAGATCCAGCGCCGGCGCACGCGGATCCAGCACCGGCGAACGCAAACCTCCTCGCCCAGCGGCACCATCAGCGGCGGATAAAAATTCAACCTTTGACCTACGGGGTGTGAGAGAGCGGCGACGCTGGTGACGAAGGGGAGGGCAGCCTGACCAGGGAGCGCCGGCGGTGGTGACGAAGGGGAGGGGGCGGCCTGACCAGGGAGTGCTGGCTATGGTGGAGAGAATGGGGAACAGAGGAGATTGTGAGGCAGTGGTGGGGAACTATCCAGAAAAGAACCTGAGGCGGGAGTGGAGAGGATGACTGACGTTTTTTTTGAGAGATCTGATGTTTTTTCTTAATACTACTACTACGTAGAGTACTGTACTAGGCAGTGACGGGAGAGATTGTGATTGATCACGGCCTTGTCCGAACCAAAAAAAGAAATTGTCTTGTTTTTATCGGCCGTGTCCGATTCACCTCACATTGTTCTAATATAAAAAAAAATCCATTATTTTTATAGTCATAATCATTTGATGTTTTAATAGGTCATGATCATTGGATGATTTCAAAAAATAATATGAATCCCTATAAAAATGATAACAATTTATTGAGTATATTTAAGTTTTGTAATCATGCAGGTCATCTTGTGGTCTGTGGATGATAAATTTTATGGAGTACTTCACAGGAGATATTTTGTCTGATATTCCTACACAGGTACATTTCACCGTGTATCATTATACTTATTCTATGTTATATCACTATTTAACTCTTATTACTACTTTAATAGAAACATATGACAGATTTTAGAACAAAACTAGCTGTCATTTTAGTGGACTCGGAATTGAATGATGATAATATAAGAAATCGAGACATTGAAGATGACGAAAACAACACAGATCCCACGGAGTGTATGATTTTGGATAGACCTCCTGAGAATTTCAAAACATCAAATACATCAGGAGAAGTCGAGCTCATCTCGCAGTCATTTATCCTTTCACCGTCTGTCAATCCAACAAATGATGATTTAATAGATGAACTTTGCTTGTTCATCGGTATGGTTGATGATGTCGCTCTACTAGAGTAAGCCATATTTTTTAGTTCATTTTGTATTCCAATAAATTACTTTGATGTCAATATAATGACAAAATTTCAATTTTACAGGAGCGAATGGGTGAAAAGCTCTGATCCGTACCCAATTAGCTTAAATTTGAGACAAATAAAAAACATATTGAACAATGATGAATACATGGATATCCATTGCTTTAATATGGCTGTGCGGATATTAGCACGCCACGAAGTCCAACTTTTCAGAGACATTCCATCTCACTATATGGATCTGAACTTTTGTGTAAGTTACTATAATCATGTATTACAGTTTTTTTCTCATTGCACTAATATTTTCTCATTCTTATTTTAGTCGATGTTCCACTATGCATGAAGTCATCGTGAAAATATGGAAATTGCTACATTGAGACGGTTGTTTCATAGCTGGCCTGACAGTAATGATTACCATATCTCACAATGTGATGCGGTAAGATTTTAATTTTTCATCTCTAACAGTGCTTTATTTGGTCTTAATTAATATCACATGTATTTCTAAACTATTTCATCATTGCAGATTTTATTGCCTTGGTGTATGTTTGGACTATTTCTATTGTTTGTGTTGGATCAAAATAAAAAGGTTGTCTCAATTTTTGATCCGTTACCAATACCTACTTTGGGGAATAACGTACTTAAAATTGTGGCCGACAACCTAAACCTTGCGCTTGAAGTTGCAAACCCTGCATTCAAGGATGATATCTCTAAATGGGAATCCTTAGTTCCTGTTGCTCCAACAAACTCACACTGGTATGAATCTTTTAAACGCATTACAATATTAATTGATTCATTCAACACACATTATGTGTTTATTTCATACATGCAGTGCCCTGTCCGGTTATTTGGTTTTTAATTACATGCACTCATTGTGCGATGGAAAACTATATTTTCCCATACCCAAGGTGAGTATTTACACCATGCTTATTTCTATACACATTGCGCATGCAACTTGTTATAACAATGCTGTATAATGCATATGTAGGATGGTTTTCAGCTGAGGAAGCAATTTTTGGTGCATATTTTAAAGTACGAAGAGAATGAAGCTCAAAACAACATCACATACATTGAACGAAGCATCATTGATCGCATCCATAGATGGACCTTCATTGCTTCAAAAGATGTACCTTCAAGACATGCTTAGTTGCGGGTTTTAAAATATATTTTTTGTAACAATTATAATACATTTATTATGTGACATTGAATTTTACGTGGAGATATGTTTCCGGATCGTGTGTTACACACGCGCTCATATGGTTGTGCATAAGACACACTTAAATGGCTCGGTAAAAGAACTCACTAAATAAATATTAGATCCAGAATAGATGTTTTTACTATAGACTATGATACATGTGTTGGATCAGAAATATGTCACACTTTTTGAAAATACAATTTGAGTGACATGATAACATTTTGTAGCGATCTGATTTTTTTAAATTATTTTAGTATTATACCATGTTAACTTGTTTTGTTTGAGACGTGTGTTGCACGTGCATGCTTACTAGTCACACAAAAACTCTAGATTGTGGTGGGACAAAAAACCGTTCTCCACACCAATCGAGCTGAGAAACATGTAAAGAACAAACTTTGTATAGCCATGATAGCAGGCGAAACACGAAAGTAGCAACAAAAGGGATTTTTGAAGATTTTTTTAGGCAAGCAAAGATGCATGCAAAGAAAAAGACAAAAGTAACTAGGCAAGATAGATAATAAGAGTGTGGTGTGAAGGTATGAAGGACATGTTTGTTAAGTAGAAGACTCCCCGACAATGGTGCCAGAAATCTTGCTTGCTCCTGCAGAAGTTGTTGGGATTCTTTCAAATGTATAAGAGCATTCTTCAACAGGTGCACAAAATAGTTTTGCCGCGCCACTGTAGCACTTTTAGTGCGCCGGACCCAACATTGCTTTAGCAAATGGCCAAAAACACGCGCCCAAAAAAACACGCAGTGCAAATTGTGAAGCGCGTGCAATCCGGCGCCTCAAATTTGCAGGTTTTGATAGCGTTTTTCAGCGCGCGCCCAACCCTTTTTTACGCGCGCACTGTTTTGCAGTTTCTGCTAGAGCTGTCCGGCGCCCAAAAAACCTGCATTTTAGCGCGCGACTCAGTTTTTGGGCGCCTGTTGGAGATGCTCTAAGGGCGAAGCAGAATAGGAGAAAATATTTCACTCAGTTAGAGAACCAAGGTAATAAATCTAGTAGAAGTCCCCTGACTATAAAAGTGAAGGGCACCTGCACACAAAACACACTCGTATAGCAATGTAACACGACAAAAAAAATAGGAATCTCTACTCCTAATGAACGACTTGGTGAATAGTCCGCGCGGTTTATTTTCGCTGGTTTATTTTCGTCATCCTCCCATCTCCGTTTTATTTTCGTCATCCTCCCACCACTTTCGTCCCCCCTCCCACCACCCCATCGTTTTTTTTCACTATTTCCTTCTAAACAAACACTTTCCTAACGTACAAAAAGACATAGATCTAACTTTACTAAATTACCCAAATCAAACGATCCATCTTATCAATGCAATTTGCTTTAGGAAACATATAATGGATGTGAATGAAACAAATAACAGACTACCCAAATCAACCGATCCATCCCATCAATGCAATTTGATTTAGGAAATTTGATTTAGGAAACATATAATAAATTTTAAGAAAACAAATAACAGACTTTAAAGAAAAATCCAATTTTTATTTATTTATCTCTACTCCTAATGTCTGAGTTGGTTGAATAGTACGGTTTATTTTCGTCCCACCACTTTCAACCTTTTTTTGCTGGTTTTTTCGTCCCCTCCCCTATCCCACCGGTTTATTTTCACGTCATCCTCTCACACAACGAAAAAAATCTAAATGGATCAGAACTTTCCATGTTGTCATAAGTTATTAGTAATGTTTTTATGTGAAAGAATCAATCACGATCAATCACATTATGTGAAAGAATCAATCACGATCAATCAAGATCAAATCTATATTAATTAACCTTACCTCAAATTGCTCAATCACATTAATTAGAAAAAATAACCAATTTTTAAAAAATTAATGTGTAAATCATAACAAAGAAATTTCATTATTAAAGTATTTATTTACCTACTTAATTGTAATGAAATCTCTACTTTTAAGGGATGATTTGATAGTCTCCGTTTCGTCCGGATTTTTTTCATCTCAATCTCCCACCTTCGTCTGTTATTTTTTGGCACGGTACAAAAGAACGCAATGCAACCACGCTCCCCTGGCACCTAAAAAAACACCAGATGAAAAGGCTGCCCCTCGCACGAAACGAAAAAAGACCAGGCGAAGAGCCCCCCTCGCCCGTAGGAAAAAATAATCAGGCAACAACGCTCCCCTTCTATTTGCTACGCCCTAGGTCAGGTCTCCGCTGCTACCATTCCGCTCGTACGCCGCCGCCATTCCGCTCGCACGTTGCCGTCACCATCACCCCTCTCGCATGCCGCCGCCATCACCCATCGCCGCTGCTCGGACGTGGAACTCGTGTGCCATAACCTCCATAGCACCCATGGCCGACAAGGGGACCCTCAGCCTCGGCCATGGCCGCCTGCTCGGAAGACGGGGTCGCTATGTTCGATGCCGCCAGCGCCTCGTGGACCTCGGCTACAGGTCCAGCACCATCAAACCCAGGTACGCCTCGTCGGCGACGACGACCATGGTGGCCACGTCCATATCGATCAACTGATCTGATCTGAGAAGAAGTTCAACAGGAAGAGAATCTAGAAATTCTTGCACTGGATGCAGTAGACGAAACTGATCTGATTTGATCTTACCCCAACTTCCCAAGTCCTGATGAGAACATATACCTACGTGGATCCAAGTCCGAGTAGGGAGCGGCATCGATCCGATGAATGTGCAAGGAATGTCTGCATCCATCACTTCTAGTTGAGTATGGGTATGTTCGTTGGTTATTCAATTCAATTGTTTGTACAACAGCAGAATTTTTCCCTTTAGCACGAATTTCCACTAGTTGTGTTGCTTCTTTTGAAGGTGGATCTTGGATTCTTTCCAATAGTTGTGTTTTCTAATTTCCAATTATTTGAGTATCCGCCCAATAGCTGCCTTCAGAGAAGAACATGAGGCTGGATACTAATGCATCTGTCCAAGCACGAGGAAGTTTGCTACAGTCTTTGCGGACAGGTTGACGACAGGAGCTGATACGACAATGCATGGTCCATGGGTTATACCTTCACCACCACTCTCCGGGCAGCCCGACCATGCTCCTTTTCATGGCTTTGCTTCCTTGGCTTCCACTATATGTTTATTTAGTCGTTCTGTTGTGCTTGCCATTGATTTTCTATTCATGCTATTCAAGGATGACACTGAACAGGCTGGCGAAACTTCTACGTTTGAGTTTGCAGGTTCCCCAAGCAGCATCACACATTCTTTCTTCATAGATTTTTTGCTCTCTCCATTTTTCTTTAATATATATATGGTGTATCCATGTATATTATCTCACTGGTATTATAATCTTAGTTTTGCTCTCTCCATTTTTCTTTCATATGTGCAGCTTTTTTGGGGCACCCATGGATGCCAAGGACTCCCAAGAGTACACTGTACACCGACATTATCTTTATCAAATTCTCCATGCTCAGCAATTGCGAGGTAACTTTTGCGAGTGTTGAATAATGACTCCATGATGTGGATTTGGTCTTCAAGTGCATACTTTCTGTAGTACTATAAGGGTCATGCAAATAAATATTAATGCAAGGGTGATAGCTCAAGGTTGCAGTGTGTACAACATCACTATTTTATTGAAGCAACATACCTTCAAAGCGTCGATCTTGTTCTCTGAAGTTATTCTTATGATTGATTCTGAAATCCTGTATTGGTTTCAAGGGACGGGCGGAGAGAGGATTTGTTTGTTAGATTTCTGTCCAAGAAAACGGTGGTACAAATATCCATGAATTTCTAAGTAGAAATACTTTGATATGAAATATTCATGTTCATGCAAATACTATAGATTGATGGGAGAGATATAAGAAAAAAAATGCTGTTTTTTATCCTTGAGAGGAAACTCCGGTTCCTCTCTTTATGCGACACACTTTTCCTTTTGCACAAAGTAGAGCTCTCTTATTTCATTGTTTATCTTTTTGATCCATGAAAGACCTTTTTTGGGTAGGGAATACATCTACATATAACAAATGCAGACTACAAATGTTTCCGCCATCCCCTTCTCAAATTAGAAAAGGTATTACTAAGTTATGTGGCATGTGGGTTTACTGTACATTAATATAGCGAAAACCATCTGGTACCACTATCTATGAATATTAACAGATTTTACCCATTATCTTTGCGAATTGTAATTAAAAAGTACCAAGATAGCACTTTGCCATGCAAGAAATTTTGTACCAGATGGTATGTTCTATCTTCTGTGGCATATTTCAGTGACAGGAGCTTCTGAAGTACAGAGAATAAGCATAGGTGGCTGCTGTTGAAGCCATGCAAGATGCTCCTGCTGCAGGAATCTTGTTGAGATGTTTCAGGTACCTTCTTTCCAGACACTGGACTTGTTATTTTAGTCACAGAAGTTATACTATGTCGGTATTCTTTTCTAAATGACTACATCGGAGATATTTACTTTGCCCAAGTAGATAACGAGACAAGCTCATTTAGAAAATTAAGGGGGTCCGTAGATGATTATTAACATATATAAGCAGGGAAGCATACAACATCAATCTATCGTGTGTACATTTGGAGCACAACCATGTGTTGAAGCAGGAAGGATAGTAAGATCATGGGACATGCATATGCGTGTGCTCCCACAAATATTGAAGAATGTTGTTGGTTGCTTTTACGAGGAAGGTTGTAGAACAAAAAAATCTTCAATAAAAAATATTATGCTTAAGCTAATACAATATCCTTGTCTTAAAGGTCTTTATGATATCGTATTTTAATCAAAGAAGAACTATCAGTAGTTACGATCAGTAGAGAGATTAGAAGCCACTGGTGAGGGCCGCCCTCCAGAGGTAGCCCAACCCCAATCGTCGGTGGGTGCAGCTTGCAGGACAATCGGCAGCGACTCAGGTGTCCACAACTTGGATGCTTATGGCATCACAAGGAATTTCTTGAGATAGCTATATTGCCCTAGATCACTCGGTCGATCGAAAATTTCCCTTACAGAAATTATCTTATCAATCTCACTGTGTATTTTGCTTAACCAGGTAACCAATCAAGCTAAACTGGATTTACGTTTTTTTCTAACTTTTATGAAGGCCACACAAAATAATAATGGTAATTTATATACATGTGTGTGATTTTGCAGGAACAAAAATATGTTCTGATGCTTCTTGGTGAAAGAAGACATCCCAGGCCGAGGACAAGGACTAGGTACCGGGATTGGATTGTTTATTGCCATTCCAGGAGACCGGATTGAAAGGAAAATCATGATCCAAGCTTCTGCAGGTGATGCTCACTCCGGTCTATGTGCTGAAGCATTGGCGCTTCAGCTTGCAGCAACAATGGTCGCACAACTGCAAATTCAGCAGGCTACTTTCTTCACGGATAATCTCTCGTTGGCCAAGATGGCTGCTTCAAGGAACATCAATGACAATTGGATCAACTGGAGGTGTTGCACTCCAATTAGCAATTTTCTTCAGGACACTTCTTCTATCCGGACTGATGTTTACCATAATAACAGGAACATCAATGGAATAGCTCGTGATTGTGCTCATCAGGTTCTCAACTCAAGAGTACAATCTGTCTTTAGCTGTACTCATTCCTCTCAAAGCAATTCTCTTTGCCCAACTTTGGTTTATCTTCATAACTTTCAAGTCCAGGGATATGTAATACACGTTGTACTATGCTTTTGAGATGAATGATATCTTGGCGCTTGGTGCCTTCTTGTGTTAAAAAAAGGTAGGGTGCTCGCAATCCTCTTCATCTTGGTTGCAACAAAAAAGACCCAGCAAGGCTGATGTTTCAAGCTCAGACCCTCTCATTGCACGAAAACCATGTGATGATGTTGTTGGTTGGTTTTTGAACTTTTCACTTGCGTCATCATCAACGACACATGTTTGCTTCCCGGATTGATCTCTTTCTCTTCCCGGATATTTCAGACGGATGTTGTGATTAGAATTATGACAACATCAGTGTTCATCAATATTCTTTTTGGATCTGATATATCTATGTCTAAATTACACATAGTGTGTACAAGCAAATTTACAGTAGTTGTACTTTCATGTCTTTCTTGGATCCGTGGCGAAGTATAGTCACCTTAGTACTATGTTGCTTTCTACATGTCTTCTCATGACCTTATTATTCTGTTTCTATAGTTTAAAGACAAGATGATATTTGTGTAGCACATTTTGTATACATTTTCCTCCTATAAGGCTATAATTTCAATCTGAAGCCCGCCCAACACACAAACGTTTCTAGCTTATTTCAGGAGTGAGAAATACAAGGTCTACTCTTACTTCAATACTCAGATAGAGGAAACAATGTACTCTGCTTATTTCAGTACAAAGGGACAGGGGGATGTGTATCAATTCTTGACCCTATTCATACATCACAGTCATCAGAGGTTAAAACTCGGAGGCATTTAGTGTGATTCAAAGAAGCACTCGAAATAAAGTAACCCGGCTGGATCTGATATATCTAGATGGTAACGTTTATTTCCGTCTGGCATTCCAACGAGCATAGGCGGGTAATAAATTTAGAATACAAACATTTATTTAGTTACCACTATATTGAATATAATAAGAATTTAGGAAACCGTAGGGATGTGTCCGCCTATTTTGTTTTCCATTTTATGCTATCGTGAAACGGTGAAGCCGGTTTGCATGGTGAGTATTGTCCGTTATACGTTCTAAGACTTTCCACGTGCAGTATTCACGCTAACTACATGTATTTCTTTTGCATGATAGGTATGAGTTGAAGTAGTTTTTATTATATTTGAAAAAATATTGTGCTAGAATTTCTTAAGCGCAACAAGTAGATCTTAGTAATTTGTAATAGATTTTTAGTTGGATCATCGCTTTATATGTATACATCGTCAATTTATTATAAGTGAAGTGGACTTCAATTATTATGCAATCATGTCTATGTTATATTGTCTCTACTTGTGAAATTTAATATGCATTATGTTTATATAACTTCAGCAGCCCGTGGCAACGCACGGGCATTCTACTAGTTGTGATAAATATTCAGTAATCACTTGTAGTTCGGTACACCCTCTAAACACATTGACGGCTGAGATATCTTTATACCCCTTCATAATAAATGGGATGATGGTCTTTTGACCCGCGCCAATACGCAATCTGCGTACATATACGCGACGCCTTTTTTTTTCTTTTCACTTTCTTTTTAAAAGAAAAAAAAGAGTGTAGGTAACATGAATCTGACTCAAAACCTCTTGAACAAAGGAGGACCACACTAACAAACTAAGACATCTTAATGCTTGTGTATATTTAGTTCTTTTTTTTCTTTTCTTCTACATCAGTTCGCGGCTGGGCCTCCCCATTGTTGAATCGGTCCTTTTATCACTATTTCTTTTTCGTTTTTTCTATTTGTTTTTATTTTCTTTTTTCTTTTTGAAAAAATTCTCACACTTATAAACTTTTCTTCAAAAATTTAAACAATGTTTGCTTTTCAAAATTTTATTCATTAATTACAAATTTTCACATTTTAAAATACTGTATAGTTATGTCAAAAATTGTTCTCGTCTTTCAAAATTGCTCAGAATGTCATAACATGGACATATTTTAAAAATTGCGAACAAAATTTTGAACACGTACATTTAAAAAAACACTATAAATTTGAAATTTCAAACAAAAATAGGAAAATATGAACAAAAAATTGAGACCAATTTATTTTGAATTTCCTCGAAAAATTTGTATTTGTATAGTAAAAATTTGAATACAGGATTATTTTCCAAATTACAAATAAATTTTGAAAGCACGAACATTATTTGAAAATGTAGAGTTGTCGAAATCACAAAAGCTTAGGATGGTGCCTCCAAATGGTGATATAAAAAAGGTACTCTGAGACGGAACCATCCGCCCAAACCGAACGCCATACCCTAACTTTTTTCCATTAAATTCGTGAACATTTTCTTAAATACATAAACTTTGACTTCAAATTCAAAAACATTTTCCCATATCCAGGAACTCTTTTCAACTTCTACAAACGTTTTGAACAGACCATAATTTTTTTCAAATTCATAAACACTCTTTTTCAAAATTGATGAACTTTTTTGAAATCAGCAAATGCTTGGGCTGGCCCAACAGGCATCCGAGGGAAGCGATGCCGTCGCCTGGTTGGGCAAGGCCTGAGCGTATTTTTATTCTATTCTATTTTTTCGTTAATTTCATTTTTTTTCTTTTTTCAACTTTAGTGTTCATTTGAAAACCTGTTTGAAATTTTAAATATATTTTTGAATAGGAAAAACGTTATTGTTCTCAAATATTGTTACAAATTATAAAAATGTTATAGAATTTAAAAAATGTTCCCATATTTTATTTTTTGTTCGTAAGTTTCATGAAATGTTTGTGTTTTAATTTTTTTTATAAATTTGAAAAGAAAAGTATGTGGTTTGCAATTTGTGTACAAAATCAATATTTGAGAATTTATCAACAATTTTGGAAAAAATGTTCATAAAATTTTCATACACAATTTGAAGTTCCAAAATTGTTGATAAATTTCAAGAAATAATTCGGATGTAAGAAAATGTCCATGTTCATTGATAATGACAGAAATTGCAAATAACAAAATCCTTGCCCTACCGGCCTACCCAAACCAACACCTTTGAACATGGTGTGCTTCTTGTCATGCATGACACCAAATTTGGCCAGCGCGTGGGCATGCTCATTGCAGGCCTTCATGCAAAATTTGAAGGAATTCGAACACTCAAATCACGAAGGTCACCCGTGCGAACTATTGTTCCCCAGCTAGGTAGGAACAAAGGAACATTTTCATTCACTCAAAAAAACACTCCCAGTGAATGCTCTTGAATTGCCACGTGAAAACAAATAAATTTGACATGTTGTTACATAAGGATTCACCATGTCTTAAAGCAAAAATTGTCTTGTTGTATAAAAAAGATTGTCAGAAAATCATGCAGAGTAATTGCGATGCGTTTTCGGAGATCTGTCATGATTGCAGCATGGAGGATTGCCAACCTAAAAAACAAATGCTGAAAATTGCCATGCTATTTGAAAGGAATTGCCATGCTACATCAATGGGAAAAAAAGAGAATTGACGTGCTTTAAATAGAGAAATTGACATCCCCGATTGTGTTTGTTTAGGTTGTCATCCTAAACGAACCAATGCCGTCATCTCGCGTAGTTCGCTCAGAGGATGTGTTTTGGAGCAAACGCTTTAGGACTCGTATGTGAGGTTTGACGTGCATGAGGATGTTCACTCGAAATTGTTTAAAAGAAAATCTGATGTTGGATTTTTAACATTTATGAATAACTATCCTATCTGAACTGCGAAATCCATGCAAGTACCGAGGGATAAAAAAGATGCCCATGTTGACTAACACTAGGGATGAAAATGGAGTGGAAATTTTCCCTTTCTCCAGAGGAAAAAATGGAAACAAAGAGGAAATGTGAAAACAGAAACAGAAATTTACAAAACGGAAGTGGAAGTGCAACTTTTTATGTAAAAACGGAAACAAAAACGAAACAGTATTTTCTGGTGGAACAGACGTGGAAACGGAACGTGAATATGGAATTTTCTTTTTTAGGGCGTGTTCGGTAGTTGCCCACAGCCGCAAAATCCTCAACTCAGCGCCCAATTCCAGCAGCCAGCTTCCCACGTAGACTCCTGGAGCGATGGATCTGTTCGGTGCGGCAGCTTCTTGCAGCTAGCGACCGGCCAGGCCGAAAGGCCAGAAAATGCGTATTCCATCCGTTTGGAGTGGGCTGACAGCCCAAGTGGCTTGTAAAAGAGGCTGGGCTATAGGCCCGGTTGGGTGGGTGCATGTGAAAGAGGCGCTCGTGGTTGTTTTCTCTGTTCGCTCCTGATTGTTTCCAGCGTACCGGTTCGACGAGAGTCACTTGGCGGTGGCAGCCAGCCGTAAAAACTGTCAACTCCAGCTCCTTCGTTTTCTGGGAGTAGCAAATACCCAGCTCCACGACTCCAGCAAATTTACACGTAGCTAATAGCCAGCTTCTCGCGAATCAACCTGTGGTTGAGTTGGTTAGGTGGACAGTGATATCCCCAACCCACCAGGGTTCAAATCCTGGTGCTCGCATTATTTCTGGATTTATTTCAGGATTTCCGGCTATGCGCTTTCAGTGGGAGGAGACGTTGGCTGCTTTCTAGTCTAACCATCAAACAACACACAATTATACAATGTGTAGAATGGATCATTTGAGCCCGACTACTTATCAAACATGTACTCAGATTGACTCTATATGCAATTGTCCAGTACTACTACGATACTACGCTAAGTTGCTAACATAATAGTATTATATTGTAGCCATGTTAACAATTCATTAAATTTGTTTGTGTTTTGTGTGTATTTCTCTATGATTCAATAAAGTTCCGGTCAACACCTGCTTTTGTTTCGTATTTGCTTTGTATTCGCTCTGTGTCCGTTTTCGACGATAGTGTCTGTTTCCGTATTCATTTCACGGGTTTGTTTATTCATTTCCGCTTCTGTAAAAATATATGACAAATTTGGTAGCACTCAGTTTCGTCCGTTTTCATCCCTAACAAACACACACGTACTATAAGGTGTTAAGTTCAGATATCCACCTAGTGTAGCTAAGCATGCATATACATGCTTGCTACGAAGATCTTATAGATAAACTATAGCAAGTACCACTACTACTCGTGCTTGTGAGTCGTGACACCCGATCAACATCTGCACAGCTCAACTCACAGGTCCTTGAAAATTATGTCATCTCCCTCCTGAGAGTCCACTGATTGTGCCCATGGTCATCATCGTGTTCGTGGCCGACGACGGATCCGACGCCGCCGACAAGACGAAAGAATCAAACCCTTGGCTCTGCATCAGGGCCAGCATACTGAAGCTCATCTGCGTGGGCGTCAGCTCGGGGATCGGCATGTCCCCCTCGAGGTACTGCATCACCTGCCGCATGCTAGGCCTCGCGCCGGGCATCGGATGCGAGCACATCAACCCCAGCTTCAGCGCCAGGACCACCTCGCCGGCGTCGTAGTTGCCGTCGAGCCTCGCGTCGACCACCTCGAGGAGCGCCTCCTTCTGCCAGTGCTCCAGCACCCAGTCCACCAGCATGAGCCGGCTGTCGTTCATGGCCTGCTCCACGGGCCTCCGGCCGCAGGCCACCTCGAGGATGAAGGCGCCGAAGGCGAACACGTCGGTGAGAGGGGACGCCTTCCCCGTCCGCGCCAGCTCCGGGGCCAGGTACCCCATGGTGCCGACGACGTGCGTCGTCTGCGGGTCGGCGCCGTGGTCGTACAGCCGCGCCAGGCCGAAGTCGCCCAGCCGCCCGTTCATGTCGGCGTCCAGGAGCACGTTGCTGGCCTTGATGTCCCGGTGGATGATCACCTGCTCGAAGTCCTCGTGGATGTACAGCAGGCCCGACGCCACGCCCTTGATGATCCGGAACCTCTGCGCCCAGTCCAGCGCCGGCTTCTCCTTGTCCTTGCGGCCGCCGTACAGGTACTTGTCCAGGCTGCCGTTGGACATGTAGTCGTACACCAGGAGCAGCTCCCCCTTCCGGCGGCAGTAGCCGAGCAGCTGCACGAGGTTGCGGTGCCGGAGGCGGCCGATGGTGACCACCTCCGCCACGAACTCCTTGATGCCCTGCCTCGACTCGTGCGACACCTTCTTCACCGCCACCTCCAGCTTGGACTTTGGGAGCACCCCCTTGTACACCCTCCCGAAGCCGCCGAACCCCAGCAGCGTCTTGTTCTTGAACCCTTCCGTGGCGCGGAACAGGTCCTTGTACGTGAACCTGTGCGGCCCGAACTCCACCTCCCACTCCTCCCGCACCTCCGCGTACCTGGACCTCCGCCGGACGACCAGGATCACCACGGCCACCACGCCGAGGACGAACGCCGCGGTGGCGATCGGCAGGACGATGTCCAGCACCTTGGACCGCGGCTTGGCGCCCACGAACGGCAGCTTCGGCAGGCTGCCGATGTCGATGGGAGGCGCAGAGCCGTCCATGGCGAAACTCCAGCCGAGAAGGTAGTGGCGCGACCTGACCGTGCCCGTCGAGGACGAGAAGCCGGCGTACGCGGGCTCCACGAGCACCTTCGACAGGTTCCACTTGGCTGACACCAGGGGCGTCGCAGGCTTGGCGCCATTCTTCAGGGGCGCCAGGAACACGCTGATCTGCGTGGACACGCTGTCGTAGTCCACCCAGACCTGCATCGCCTTGCCGCTGATGAGCAGCAGGTCGTGGAACGCGCCGGTCTTGTCGTCGTAGTAGCCGGCGGGGTGTGCGGCGATGGATTGCAGGCTGTTGACGTCGATGCCGACGTGGTTGTCGTCGGGGTCCTGGAACTCCTTGCTCTGGATGGTGTCGAGCTCGACGCCGAAGATGTGGTTGGTGGCGTTGCCGTTGTTGGCGCTGTTGAGGAGGCCCAGGTACTGGCTGGGCAGCGCGGCCGAGAAGTTGTCCTTGCCGACGAAGAAGACGATGCCGTGGCCGCTGAGGTCGGAGTACGGGGGGATGATGCCGAACACGAAGGACGCCGAGAAGGAGCGCACGCCGTCGCCCGGGGACCTCCGCAGGCGCAGCGGCGTCCGGTGGACCGCGTTGCTCGACAGCTGGGCCGTGCCGTTGGTCAGCTCCAGGAGCCCGCTCGGCTGGACGACGGCCGTGCCGTCCAGGGCGAGGGAGGCGTTCGCGCCGGCGAAGCCGGAGTAGACGAACTGCTCGCCATCGCCGTCGCCCAGGACGGCGGCGCCCAAGCCGAAGCACACGAGGAGGAGAGCCGCCAGAAGGGGGCGCCGCAGATTCTCCATGCCGGCCACGGCACCAGCAAAGAGAAGACTATGGTCCGTGTGGTGCGCTCAGCCAGTGCAGCCGGCGCAGTGTCGACTGTCGAGTCGCCGTATATGATTTGCAGCTGCCGAGTCCGTGTCCGGCGACTATTCTGCGCTTGACTTGGGGTTCGGAGTCTTCGTCTTCCCTTGCTCGTGGCGCAGCTGCGGCGAACCACGCTCGTGAGATGCGTCTAGAATCAAATCAAGTGGTTAAGCACGTGCCATCTACTGTAGTACTCCCGGTTGGTGCGGGTCCGAAGTTTCCAAGGCTCGTGCATACACACTCGCTCGCGATTCGCGAGGCACTGACTGACACGGACATTTGCACACAAATGGCGTAGAAATGCAGACTTGATCGATCGCTAGATCGGGACTGCTCTGTCATTAAAGGTCGGCAAGTAGGTTTCGTGGGGCCGGTGACAGTAACATATGTGTGGTTTCGGCGTTTTCTACGTAAGGACAACAAGGAAGAATTCAGATTGGGATCCCCCAAGGATTTTTAGGATCTGTTTTTCATCGACAGATTAGTATTTTGGAGGTGCTCATAAGGATAGGGCATACGTGTGTGTTCATAAAGATGAGTGTATGCGCGTGTATATGAGCGCTTGCGTCTGTACTGTGTTAAAAAAACCTCCACCACAGTCTAGGTTTGCAACTTGGCCCTTGTTGCAATTGTTCGACCACAACAAAAGGTTTATTGCAGACCAATCAGGCGTGAGGCGGCGGCAATCTCCTGGGCGAGGATACCGTGGCAACCGCTTGATCCCCCGCAACAACGATCGGCAACGGCGAGGTTAGTGTTGCGATGAGCGACAATGGTTAGGGTAGGCGACCATAGTGGCGATTGACAGTGGCGGGGATAGGCGGCCGCAACGGTGTGGTTGGCTGGGATGCTCGCACGGGGGCTGTGCGGTTGCGGGTCATGGACACGGCGGACACGGTCACAAGTGGATATGCTTTTTTTTTGCAACAAGTGGCATGTTGCATTTGTAATGAGGCTCTTGTTGCAAAATGGTCCTGTTGCAGCCTTCAAAAAAAACTGACAAAAAAATTCATGTTTGAATTGCAACAAGGATCATGTTGCAATTGCAACATGGATCTTGTTGCAATGGTGAGAAAAGGATCTTCTTGCAATTGCATTAAGGATCATGTTGCAGCTGCAACAGGGATCTTGTAGCACGCCCCATTCTTTTATACCAATTGTAATAGAATGGATGTATCTGCTTAGTTACAGAAAAGTACATTTTGGCAACTTTCGTCCCTGGCCTCGGTTAAACAGTAGTACTCCTTCCATCGGGTTTATAACACTTTCTCGTATTTTAAGAACAACACCGACGCTTAATTTGATCAATAAAATATTGATTATATGCCACAAAAATTGTGCCATTTGATTGGCATCCAAAATAATCCATGGGTATGTACATTGCTTGTTTGTTTTGGCGTAAATTGAAATTTGTAAACTTTGATCAAGTTTATAGGAAATTTTATCAGCATCTACAATTGTAAAGCAATACCATTAGATTCATCATGTATTTTATTTTCATATCATATATATTTGGTATTGTAAATATTCATATATTTTGCAGTGCATATCAGTTTTGACTTATGTCAAACTTTATGAACTTTGACCAAGTTTATAGAAAAACTTATAAACATCTACAATATCATTACATTCATAATCAAGTTTATTTTCATATTATAAATATTCGGTATTGTAAATGCTCATATATATTTCTATATAGTTGGTCAAACTTCACAAAGTTTGGCTTAGAACAAATTTAATCTATATGTTGTCATGTTAGGAGTGTTTTATTGATCAAATTTGTGGTCCATTATTTTTCGCAAAAAATGTGTGTGTCTTATAGACCCGAATTGAGGGAGTATGACCGATGATGTGGTGTTGCACACGTGGTAGTCAGGACAACACAGCTCAGAATAACATCGTAAAACACATTTCTTACCAAACAATTTCCCCCAACAAAACAAAGAAAAAAAGTACGAAACATACAGAGAGAAGCCCAAGCATGGAAGCATGCAGGTCCACTGAAGGGAGAAGTTGAGGCGTTTTTGGACGGCCTCGAGGTGTGGGTTAGGGCCGAGTAGTACGCTTAAGATGTTGCGGAGTGGATGAAATCCACTTGTAAGTACTCATGTAACTATACGAACGCGGAGGGAATCTTTCCCCTTTCCTCTTTAATATATGATACACATACTCGTGCCTATTCGAGAAAAAAAATCAACGTAACTGGAAAATGATAGAATTGGAAAAAGAACTACCAGTGATTTCATAACAATAATGAATGTTAAGAAATAGTGATTTTCATAAATGTGTATTAATTATGTGCGATATTCTCTAATTCCCTCATTTGCATTACACTTATGTTCTTTATATTCTCTTTTGGAATTTTCCACATGTTTTCGTTATAGTTCCCACCCTTTAGTAACTTTTCTATAGTAGTAATAGTTGAAGGAAATATGCCCTAGAGGCGATAATAAAGTTATTATTTATTTCCTTACATATCATGATAAATGTTTATTATTCATGCTAGAATTGTATTAACCAGAAACATAATACATGTGTGGATATATAGACAAACAGAGTGTCACTAGTATGCCTCTACTTGACTAGCTTGTTAATCAAAGATGGTTAAGTTTCCTAACCATAGACAAAGGAGTTGTCATTTGATTAACAAGGTCACATCATTAGTTGAATGATCTGATTGACATGACCCATTCCAATAGCTTAGCACCCGATCGTTTAGTATGTTGCTATTGCTTTTGTTCATGACTTATACATGTTCCTTTGACTATGAGATTATGCAACTCCCGTTTACCGTAGGAACACTTTGTGTGCTACCAAACGTCATAACGTAACTGGGTGATTATAAAGGTGCTCTACAGGTGTCTCCGAAAGTATTTGTTGGGTTGGCGTATTTCGAGATTAGGATTTGTCACTCCGAATGTCGGAGAGGTATCTCAGGGCCTTCTCGGTAATGCACATCACATAAGCCTTGCAAGCATTGCAACCAATGAGTTGGTTGCGGGATGATGTATTACAGAACGAGTAAAGAGACTTGCCGGTAACGAGATTGAACTAGGTATTGGATACCGACGATCGAATCTCGGGCAAGTAACATACCGATGGACAAAGGGAACAACGTATGTTGTTATGCGGTCTGACCGATAAAGATCTTCGTAGAATATGTAGGAGCCAATATGGGCATCCAGGTCCCGCTATTGGTTATTGACCGGAGACGTGTCTCGGTCATGTCTACATTGTTCTCGAACCGTAGGGTCCGCACGCTTAAGGTTACGATGACAGTTATTATGAGTTTATGCATTTTGATGTACCGAAGGAGTTCGGAGTCCCGGATGTGATCACGGACATGACGAGGAGTCTCGGAATAGTCGAGACATAAAGATTGATATATTGGACGGCTATGTTCGGACATCTGAATGGTTCCGAGAGGTTTCGGATATTACCGGAGTGCCGGAGGGGTTACCGGAACCCCCCGGGGGAAGTATGGGCCTTATTGGGCCGCAAGGGGAGAGAGAGGGCCGCACCAGGAGGTGCCCCCCCCCATGAGGAGTCCGAATTGGACAAGGAGGGGGGGTGCGACCCCCCTTTCCCTCTCCCTCTCCCTCTCCTTCCTTTCCCCCTTCCCCCTCCTAGTTGGACTAGGAAAGGGGAGTCCTACTCCCACTAGGAGGGAGGACTCCCCCTCCCTTGGCGCGCCCCTAGGGCCGGCCGGCCCTCCCCCTTGCTCCTTTATATACGGGGGCAGGGGGGCACCCCAGGACACACAATTGATCAACGTGATCGTTCCTTAGCCGTGTGCGGTGCCCCCCTCCACCATATTCCACCTCGGTCATATTGTCGTGGTGCTTAGGCGAAGCCCTGCGTCGGTAGTACATCAAGATCGTCACCACGCCGTCGTGCTGACGGAACTCTTCCCCGAAGCTTTGCTGGATCGGAGCCCGGAGAACGTCATCGAGCTGAACGTGTGCCAAGAACTCGGAGGTGCCGGAGTAACGGTGCTTAGATCGGTCGGATCGTGAAGACGTACGACTACATCAACCGCGTTGATATAACGCTTCCGCTTTCGGTCTACGAGGGTACGTAGACAACACTCTCCCCTCTCGTTGCTATGCATCACCATGATCTTGCGTGCGCGTAGGAAAATTTTGAAATTATTACGTTCCCCAACAGTGGCATCCGAGCCTAGGTTTTATGGTTTGATGTTATTTGCACGAGTAGAACACAAGTGAGTTGTGGACGATACAAGTCATACTGCCTACCAGCATGTCATACTTTGGTTCAGCGGTATTATTGGACGAGACGATCCGGACCAACCTTACGCGTACTCTTACGCGAGACCGGTTCCCTCGACGTGCTTTGCACATAGATGGCTTGCGGAAGACTGTCTCTCCAACTTTAGTTGAACCGAGTGTGGCTACGCCCGGTCCTTGAGAAGGTTAAAACGGAGTCTATTTGACAAACTATCGTTGTGGTTTTGATGCGTAGGTAAGATGAGTTCTTGCTTAAGCCCGTAGCAGCCACGTAAAACTTGTTTTTGCAGGGCGTGTTGTGATGTGATATGGTCAAGACATGATGCTATATTTTATTGTATGAGATGATCATGTTTTGTAACCGAGTTATCGGCAACCGGCAGGAGCCGTATGGTTGTCGCTTTATTGTATGCAATGCAATCGCCCTGTAATGCTTTACTTTATCACTAAGCGGTAGCGATAGTCGTAGAAGCATAAGATTGGCGAGACGACAACGATGCTACGATGGAGATCAAGGTGTCGCGCCGGTGACGATGGTGATCATGATGGTGCTGCAGAGATGGAGATCACGAAGCACAAGATGATGATGACCATATCATATCACTTATATTGATTTGCATGTGATGTTTATCTTTTGTGCATCTTATTTTGCTTTGATTGACGGTAGCATTATAAGATGATCTCTCACTAAATTATCAAGAAGTGTTCTCCCCGAGTATGCACCGTTGCCAAAGTTCGTCGTGCCCAGACACCACGTGATGATCGGGTGTGATAAGCTCTACGTCCATCTACAACGGGTGCAAGCCAGTTTTGCACACGCGGAATACTCGGGTTATACTTGACGAGCCTAGCATATGCAGATATGGCCTCGGAACACGGAGACCGAAAGGTCGAACGTGAATCATATAGTAGATATGATCAACATGATGATGTTCACCATTGAGAACTAATCCATTTCACGTGATGATCGGTTATGGTTTAGTTTCATTTGGATCACGTGATCACTTAGAAGATTAGAGGGATGTCTGTCTAAGTGGGAGTTCTTAAGTAATATGATTAATTGAACTTAAATTTATCATGAACTTAGTCCCTGATAGTATCTTGCTTGTTTATGTTAATTGTAGATAGATGGCTCATGCTATTGTTCCGTTGAATTTTAATGCGTTCCTTGAGAAAGCAAAGTTGAAAGATGATGGTAGCAATTACACGGACTGGGTCCGTAACTTGAGGATTGTCCTCATTGCTGCACAGAAGAATTACGTCCTGGATGCACCGCTAGGTGCCAGGCCTGCTGCTGGAGCAACACCAGATGTTATGAACGTCTGGCAGAGCAAAGCTGATGACTACTCGATAGTTCAGTGTGCCATGCTTTACGGCTTAGAACCGGGACTTCAACGACGGTTTGAGAACCATGGAGCATATGAGATGTTCCAGGAGTTGAAGTTGATATTCAAACAGAATGCCCGGACTGAGAGATATGAGGTCTCCAATAAGTTCTATAGCTGCAAGATGGAAGAGAATGGGTCTGTCAGTGAGCACATACTCAGAATGTCTGGATATTACAATCACTTGAGTCAACTGGGAGTTAATCTTCCGGATGATTGTGTCATTGACAGAATTCTTCAATCACTGCCACCAAGCTACAAAGGCTTCGTGATGAACTATAATATTCAAGGGATAGATAAGACTATGCCCGAGCTCTTCGCAATGCTAAAGGCTGCGGAGGTAGAAATCAAGAAGGAGCATCAAGTGTTGATGGTCAATAAGACCACCAGTTTCAAGAAGAAGGGCAAAGGGAAGAAGAAGGGGAACTTCAAGAAGAACAACAAACAAGTTGCTGCTCAAGCGAAGAAACCCAAGTCTGGACCTAAGCCTGAAACTGAGTGCTTCTACTGCAAGCAGACTGGTCACTGGAAGCGGAACTGCCCCAAGTATCTGGCGGACAAGAAGGATGGCAAAGTGAACAAAGGTATATGTGATATACATGTTATTGATGTGTACCTTACTAGAGCTCGCAGTAGCACCTGGGTATTTGATACTGGTTCTGTTGCTAATATTTGCAACTCGAAACAGGGACTACGGATTAAGCGAACACTGGCAAAGGACGAGGTGATGATGCGCGTGGGAAATGGTTCCAAAGTCGATGTGATCGCGGTCGGCACGCTACCTCTACATCTACCTTCGGGATTAGTATTAGACCTAAATAATTGTTATTTGGTGCCAGCGTTGAGCATGAACATTATATCTGGATCTTGTTTGATGCGAGACGGTTATTCATTTAAATCAGAGAATAATGGTTGTTCTATTTATATGAATAATATCTTTTATGGTCATGCACCTTTGAAGAGTGGTCTATTTTTGATGAATCTCGATAGTAGTGATACACATATTCATAATGTTGAAGCCAAAAGATGCAGAGTTGATAATGATAGTGCAACTTATTTGTGGCACTGCCGTTTAGGTCATATCGGTGTAAAGCGCATGAAGAAACTCCATACTGATGGACTTTTGGAACCACTTGATTATGAATCACTTGGTACTTGCGAACCGTGCCTCTTAGGCAAGATGACTAAAACACCGTTCTCCGGTACTATGGAGAGAGCAACAGATTTATTGGAAATCATACATACAGATGTATGTGGTCCAATGAATATTGAAGCTCGTGGCGGATATCGTTATTTTCTCACCTTCACAGATGATTTAAGCAGATATGGGTATATCTACTTAATGAAACACAAGTCTGAAACATTTGAAAAGTTCAAAGAATTTCAGAGTGAATTTGAAAATCATCGTAACAAGAAAATAAAGTTTCTACGATCTGATCGTGGAGGAGAATATTTGAGTTACGAGTTTGGTCTACATTTGAAACAATGCGGAATAGTTTCGCAACTCACGCCACCCGGAACACCACAACGCAATGGTGTGTCCGAACGTCGCAATCGCACTTTACTAGATATGGTGCGATCTATGATGTCTCTTACATATTTACCGCTATCGTTTTGGGGTTATGCTCTAGAGACGACCGCATTCACGTTAAATAGGACACCGTCAAAATCCGTTGAGACGACGCCTTATGAACTATGGTTTAGCAAGAAACCAAAGTTGTCGTTTCTTAAAGTTTGGGGCTGCGATGCTTATGTGAAAAAGCTTCAACCTGATAAGCTCGAACCCAAATCGGAGAAATGTGTCCTCATAGGATACCCAAAGGAAACAGTTGGGTATATCTTCTATCACAGATCCGAAGGCAAGACAATTGTTGCTAAAAATGGATCCTTTCTAGAGAAGGAGTTTCTCTCGAAAGAAGTGAGTGGGAGAAAAGTAGAACTTGATGAGGTAACTGTACCTGCTCCCTTATTGGAAAGTAGTTCATCACAGGAACCAGTTTCTGTGACATCTACACCAATCAGAGAAGAAGTTAGTGATGGTGATCATGAAACTTTAGATCAAGTAACTGCTGAACCTCGTAGATCAACTAGAGTGAGATCCGCACCAGAGTGGTACGGCAATCCTAATCTGGAAATCATGCTACTAGATCATGACGAACCTACGAACTATGAAGAAGCGATGGTGAGCCCAGATTCCGCAAAATGGCTGGAAGCCATGAAATCTGAGATGGGATCCATGTATGAAAACAAAGTGTGGACTTTGGTTGACTTGCCCGAGGGTCGGCAAGCAATAGAGAACAAGTGGATCTTTAAGAAGAAGACTGACGCCGACGGTAATGTTACTGTCTACAAAGCTCGACTTGTCGCAAAGGGGTTTCGACAAGTTCAAGGGATTGACTACGATGAGACCTTCTCACCCGTAGCGATGCTTAAGTCTGTCCGAATCATGTTAGCAATTGCCGCATTTTATGATTATGAAATTTGGCAAATGTATGTAAAGACTGCATTCCTGAATGGGTTTATGGAAGAAGAGTTGTATATGATGCAACCAGAAGGTTTTATTGATCCAAAGGGAGCTAACAAAGTATGCAAGCTCCAGCGATCCATTTATGGACTGGTGCAAGCATCTCGGAGTTGGAATAAACATTTTGATAGTGTGATCAAAGCATTTGGGTTTGTACAGACTTTTGGAGAAGCCTGTATTTACAAGAAAATGAGTGGGAGCTCTGTAGCATTTCTGATATTATATGTAGATGACATATTACTGATTGGAAATGATATGGAATTTCTGGATAGCATAAAGGGGTATTTGAATAAGAGTTTTTCAATGAAATACCTCGGTGCAGCTGCTTACATATTGGGCATTAAGATCTATAGAGATAGATCAAGACGCTTAATTGGACTTTCACAAAGCACATACCTTGACAAGATTTTGAAGAAGTTCAAAATGGATCAAGCGAAGAAAGGGTTCTTGCCTGTATTGCAAGGTGTGAAGTTGAGTCAGACTCAATGCCCGACCACTGCAGAAGATAGAGAGAAGATGAAAGATGTTCCCTATGCTTCAGCCATAGGCTCTATCATGTATGCAATGCTGTGTACCAGACCTGATGTGTGCCTTGCTATAAGTTTAGCAGGGAGGTACCAAAGTAATCCAGGAGTGGATCACTGGACAGCGGTCAAGAATATCCTGAAGTACCTGAAAAGGACTAAGGAAATGTTTCTCGTGTATGGAGGTGACAAAGAACTCATCGTAAAGGGTTACGTTGATGCAAGCTTTGACACTGATCCGGACGATTCAAAATCGCAAACCGGATACATATTTACATTAAACGGTGGAGCTGTCAGTTGGTGCAGTTCCAAACAAAGCGTCGTAGCGGGATCTACATGTGAAGCGGAGTACATAGCTGCTTCGGAAGCAGCAAATGAAGGAGTCTGGATGAAGGAGTTCATATCCGATCTAGGTGTCATACCTAGTGCATCGGGTCCAATGAAAATCTTTTGTGACAATACTGGAGCAATAGCCTTGGCGAAGGAATCCAGATTTCACAAGAGAACAAAGCACATCAAGAGACGCTTCAATTCCATCCGGGACTTGGTCCAGGTGGGAGACATAGAGATTTGCAAGATACATACGGATCTGAATGTGGCAGACCCGTTGACTAAACCTCTTCCACGGGCAAAACATGATCAGCACCAAGACTCCATGGGTGTTAGAATCATTACTGTGTAATCTAGATTATTGACTCTAGTGCAAGTGGGAGACTGAAGGGAATATGCCCTAGAGGCAATAATAAAGTTATTATTTATTTCCTTACATATCATGATAAATGTTTATTATTCATGCTAGAATTGTATTAACCGGAAACATAATACATGTGTGGATATATAGACAAACAGAGTGTCACTAGTATGCCTCTACTTGACTAGCTTGTTAATCAAAGATGGTTAAGTTTCCTAACCATAGACAAAGGAGTTGTCATTTGATTAACAAGGTCACATCATTAGTTGAATGATCTGATTGACTTGACCCATTCCAATAGCTTAGCACCCGATCGTTTAGTATGTTGCTATTGCTTTTGTTCATGACTTATACATGTTCCTTTGACTATGAGATTATGCAACTCCCGTTTACCGTAGGAACACTTTGTGTGCTACCAAACGTCATAACGTAACTGGGTGATTATAAAGGTGCTCTACAGGTGTCTCCGAAAGTATTTGTTGGGTTGGCGTATTTCGAGATTAGGATTTGTCACTCCGAATGTCGGAGAGGTATCTCAGGGCCTTCTCGGTAATGCACATCACATAAGCCTTGCAAGCATTGCAACCAATGAGTTGGTTGCGGGATGATGTATTACGGAACGAGTAAAGAGACTTGCCGGTAACGAGATTGAACTAGGTATTGGATACCGACGATCGAATCTCGGGCAAGTAACATACCGATGGACAAAGGGAACAACGTATGTTGTTATGCGGTCTGACCGATAAAGATCTTCGTAGAATATGTAGGAGCCAATATGGGCATCCAGGTCCCGCTATTGGTTATTGACCGGAGACGTGTCTCGGTCATGTCTACATTGTTCTCGAACCGTAGGGTCCGCACGCTTAAGGTTACGATGACAGTTATTATGAGTTTATGCATTTTGATGTACCGAAGGAGTTCGGAGTCCCGGATGTGATCACGGACATGACGAGGAGTCTCGGAATAGTCGAGACATAAAGATTGATATATTGGACGGCTATGTTCGGACATCCGAATGGTTCCGAGAGGTTTCGGATATTACCGGAGTGCCGGAGGGGTTACCGGAACCCCCCGGGGGAAGTATGGGCCTTATTGGGCCGCAAGGGGAGAGAGAGGGCCGCACCAGGAGGTGCCCCCCCCCATGAGGAGTCCGAATTGGACAAGGAGGGGGGGCGCGGCCCCCCTTTCCCTCTCCCTCTCCCTCTCCTTCCTTTCCCCCTTCCCCCTCCTAGTTGGACTAGGAAAGGGGAGTCCTACTCCCACTAGGAGGAGGACTCCCCCTCCCTTGGCGCGCCCCTAGGGCCGGCCGGCCCTCCCCCCTTGCTCCTTTATATACGGGGGCAGGGGGGCACCCCAGGACACACAATTGATCAACGTGATCGTTCCTTAGCCGTGTGCGGTGCCCCCCTCCACCATATTCCACCTTGGTCATATTGTCGCGGTGCTTAGGCGAAGCCCTGCGTCGGTAGTACATCAAGATCGTCACCACGCCGTCGTGCTGACGGAACTCTTCCCCGAAGCTTTGCTGGATCGGAGCCCGGAGAACGTCATCGAGCTGAACGTGTGCCAAGAACTCGGAGGTGCCGGAGTAACGGTGCTTGGATCGGTCGGATCGTGAAGACGTACGACTACATCAACCGCGTTGATATAACGCTTCCGCTTTCGGTCTACGAGGGTACGTAGACAACACTCTCCCCTCTCGTTGCTATGCATCACCATGATCTTGTGTGCGCGTAGGAAATTTTTTGAAATTACTACGTTCCCCAACAATAGTTTCTTTTGTTTTCATCCTAGGGTTTTAGGTCTTCATTATTTCGACCATCCACATATTCTGAACTAAAATTGTCACAACAACAAAATAATAATATTAGTACTGGTTTTGTTGTGAAAAAATTTCTCCGCTTGAGGAACTAAAATTGAAATTTTTCTTTGTTATGCTAAGTTTGTGAACTAACCATGGCATGTGGTTTACTTGTTCCTATGATAGCGTGCTATAACAAAATAGTGCAGCCCTTAAAATCCGTTATAGCGAAGCTATATCGCGCTATGGCAGCACTATACCGAGAGTGGATTTTTGGGAGGCAAGTGCATTAGAGGACTTCATTTTAAATAGTTTATAAATCACATTTAAAGTTTCAAATACTTTGAAAAAATCTACATGATCCTATGGATATATATTACACATGTTTAAAGTTTGGTGATGAAATCAGTAAACATGTGAGCTATACAAAGATGGTAAAAATGGTGATTTCTAAATAGTGAATAAAACATGCACGGTTCATCTTTCCAAAATCACGACCTTTTCAATTTTTGTGTAACTCACATGGTTATTTATTTCAGCATCAAAATATGCACATCTGTAATATCCGTCCATACAAACGTGTTGAATTTGTTTTCAATTTTTTTAACACTCCATACTATTTTGGCACTACTCAAAATATAGGGCTCACTGGAGCTCGTCCTCCGAAGTGATTTTTTTCACTAATAGCTATCTCGGATGATTGTACATTGATTTCATTTTGAAAGACATTACTCGTCGCGCTATAACATGGTACTAGCGGCGCTATAGCATGGTATTTTTTCCGTCGCAGAAAACACACATTTACTCTCTCCACGGAGAAAAAAGGGATTAACCTCGAGAATTCTAGAACAGCAAGCAGTCAGCCATAGACAGGTCTTTGATTCTAGATCCGCTACTCGTCACATTTACGTGAGTTCAAAAACTTCAACGTTTTGGCCCGGCCATTCTGCCGCTGCCCCCACTTGACAAATGTACAAAGGAACGAGGTGGACGGACGACAGTGACGGGTGTGACCGCTGATGACTTCGAGATTAGAATACGCTCGGGCGATCGGTATCCTTGACTGGATAGATAGAGAGACGTCCACTACCGCCGCGATAGTGGACGTGTTTGAATCACTGATGACTAGAGACTAGAGACTAGTAGTAGTCACTTTTCTCTATTACTATTAAACAAGCAAACATATTCTTTTCTAACCGCACCCCATCCAACATACACACAATAATCCAAAGCTATTAGAGCCACACGATTAGGACTACTCACTTAGATCTAGCCGTCAGAATAACGACTAACCCTCAACCAAAAGTACATCTATCTATTTTAGTGGGCGGACGAAAACTCTGCCACCCATCGTCCGCAGAAGCGAACGAAAAGTTCTCAACACCCACGTAATCTCACCCCTAAATTAGCGCTAACCTTCCAACCCCATCCCAAATTTAACGCTAATCTCTCTGGCCGCACAAATCTCCTCCACGCAAAGTGGACGCGAGTTGGGCGGCCACCGGCGATGAGGTCGCGCACGATCCCGCGGCGCGGCGACGCCCGCTCCTCCTCGCCTTCCGGCCGCACAGGTCTCCTCCCTATGCACGACGTGGGTGCACGCAGGGCGGCTGCCGGCGAACGAGGTCGCGCGCGAGACCACGGCGAGGCGGCGCGGAGCCCTCTGCTCCCTGCCAGTTTGTGATCCGCATCGGTCACCTCCATCGCCACCGCGAGTCACCTCCTCCTCCGCTGCCAGGAATCCCGTCGCCGGCAAGGTAACTGCTCTCCCTGATCCTCACGGCCTGCTTGTTGCGTGTGTTGTGTGGGTCCTTGATGCTGAGTGCTTGCCAGCTTGTCGCTGATGGCCTGCTTCTGTTGCTTTGTTGTATAGTATGATTTTTGAGTTAGGCTGTCAGACTATGATCCATGCACGTAAGTTAAGGGATTATGATGCTGCTGAACTGGGAGTCCTTTACCGTGAAGCCAGAAGTTTGCTGTCGGCTGATGTTCCCCTTAGCGTCTGGGCATTTCAAGCCCCTTAATTTGTTTCAATTTTGGTGGGCAGCTATTTACCTGTGCACCAAGTTTAAGTGGAATACATTTTTCTGTTCAAGAAAACTTGCTGGATTAATTTGTTTTATCTGGTGAGTAAGTGATGGTGCACGAGGACGGGCTTCCTAGACAAGAAGATTTATGTACTCTTCTCGATGGTGCAAAATTCAGGTGTTCTCAAATCTCAATCAACTATTTTATTTTACTATTGACTCTTGAATGTTCTTTTTTTTTCTGATTTTCTCTATTCTTATGTTCTTTACTTCCGATTTCAACTTTCCAAGGATTTAGTTAAAAAACGTTCAAGGATTGTTCTTCTCATGCCTTCTGTTGCTTGTTAAAGGATTGTGCTCAATTTGGGGAGAGATGGAGAACATGGAGCCTTGGGTAGCTGAAGTAGATCCTTCCTTTAGCGCGAGATGCCTTCTGGTTCATAGGTAATTCATGAAGCAAAACATTGTTGCTTGTTCAATTTTTTCTCATGAAGCAAGATGGTCAGCATTTTAACAGTAGAAGAATATAAAATACGGATAGTTAAAATAATGGCTCATGTTTTGATTTGATGGTTACAGCAATGTTAAAATAGGATTGTTTTGTACTCGCTTCGGATATTAATTCATTAGGCTTAGCGGTATATGGATGCACAAGCTCTTTAAGAGAGCCAAAAGAGAAAATTGAAAACTATTACATATGTCTATCTGTCCAAACAACATAAATTGTGACTTCTATCTTGCCAAAACTTCTTATTATTGCATTCATTTTCTTCCAATTGTTTACATGTCACCTCTTTGTTGGTTGTTGTTTGGTGCCAAGGCCATTAAAAAAGAGTAATGCCTCAAACACGGTAGTTATGAGGATTAAACTCGGGGTAGCTACCATCGATGATGCTTTCCAGCAAGCTCCTGGGTGACTACTCGATGCCGACCATTGTTGGTTTCCTTCATGGCCATTGTAAAATGGTGCTTCACATATCACATGCTCTTTATTGGTATTGGCATGCCTGTATCACTTCACTTTTGTTCCTTTCTTAAGGGGTTGCAAGAAACATATACTAATGGTTACAGACAGATAAGCAAATAAGAGAAGTTACAATGTCGCAACTATTCTCAGTTATGAGAATACTGAAATGGATATAGACTGATGAAATGATGTTCATACATGTTGAAGCAGGTTTCGCAAAGAAGTAATGGATATAGACCTAACTATGCTCATCATGTTGGTAGGACATTCTCATAGATCATTTTTTTCTTGTTCTGGTTGAGATATACTAAAGCCTATGTACCTATGAAAAAAGAAGATACTTCAAATTTTGGATGTAGTATTTGGTGTATGTGTGCTCATGAGGTGTCCAGGTACTCATGATGTAACATTAGATTCTTGTTGTGTTGTTCTAATTTTCTTACCCTCTCGGTACCAACAATGTATACAGTACTCCGAGATTGCTAGCGAAGTGACTTTTCTTTTAAAAGTACTATTTATCTCTGATATTGTGTGATGATCACTGAATAACTTAAATACCTTTTCAGTAATGACTTTAGATAAAGGCGAAGCAGATAACATAATCTTGGTGAAGGCATCTCAATGGAGATGGGAGAGTGTTGCACAAGTGGGTTTATTGGGTTAGGGAAATAGAAAAAAATGTTTCTTGGTTTTTGTATTCTCTTTCTGATGTATTTTTTATGTATTATCAGCATGAAATAGATGATAGATACCTCCCACTTAAGTTTGAACTTCTATACGTTTCATAATATGGTTGGATATTGCTGTCTTATATTATGTTTCATTTTTTTCCACAATTATGCACCCTTAATTTGTGTTCGAAATGCTTTTAGAACTTGTTTATTCATTTATGTCATATATATTCCTACTCATAGTCGGTTCTGTGAGAAATTGTTTATTTTTACTAGCTTTCCATGGATAATAGACTGTGTATGGTGGCTTTATTAATCTTCAAGCAATATTACATATTAGTGATCTTGAATGCATGTTTGTCATGGTTTACTTATGTGTGCGTGATTGAGAGTGGTGCTTCTCAGAAAATAAAAGTGTGGTCTCATCAGTTGGTTTGTTCATTGTATTATTTTTGTGTTAGTCGAGACGTGCATTGCACGTGCAAGCTTACCAGTAGTCAGTAAACCTCCAAACACCCCTGACTAATGGGTGACTACTATTAGTTTAGTCCCTAGTCACCCCACTCCCAACTAAAAGTGACTACTGCTACTTTTAGGCAGGGGGCCCACGCGGTAGTTGCTGTTGCACAAGGGGAAGAAGAGAGATAAATGAAAGGGAGAGAGAAGAATTTAATACTGAGACATTTAATGCTGACTAGTAGTAGTCACCTTTCAAACAGGGTCTGACTAAAAACTTTTAGTATGACTACTACTAGTCACATGACTAGAGAGTATCCAAACAACCTCCAAGACGTTGAAAACGCCCTGTGCCACTCGAGTAGTTGTATGTTTGTTTGATACCAGTGGCCGGTGCTACAGGCGTGATAAGCCGCCGCGAGTCTGAGCGCCTGACTGGACTTGACTGGCTGTCGATCGAGAGCAATGGCGGTGGAGGGGAGGCCACGTGGCGTTCTGCGCAGCCGTGTCCATCGAGGGCTGCCACCGGGCAGGGCAGGGCAGGAGCAACGTTCGCGCCTGCTGCCCGCGTGCGGGAATCTTGCAGCCCACACCCACGCGTTCGCTACCGCACAAAAGCTTGTTCTTATTTTTAGAATTTTATTGGAATCGGGCTTCTTTGGTTTTGGGTTTGGTTTGAAGGAATTTTCTAAGAATTCTGTAGGATAAGATTTCTATAGAAGAAAATATTTCATTAGGGCTTCTCCAACGCCGACCCGTAAACCAGACACTGCATCCGCTCATAGACACTGATGCAGCAGTCAGCCATCCAAAACTAACCGCATATATGTCCGGTTGCATTTCGGTCGAAGTATAATGTAATTAAATAAATTTTATACATATTCAAACAAACAGGAAGAGTTTCATTAAAATTCGGATATTTTTTGCATACAACCGGATGGTTTTCGGCATATTTGAATTAGATTGGACTCTAAGGGCCAGTTCTTTTGGCAGCTTAAAAAATAAGCCGCCTCCACCCCCAGCCTCTCCTATAAACCACCATTCTTATTATTGGGGCTTCTAAACTAGTTATGGGATAACTAATGTAGAAGTCTCAACAAATTTAGGGAGCGGCTTATTTTTTAAGCTGGGAAGAGGCAGCTTATTTTTTAAGCCGCCCAAAAGAACTGGCCCTAAATCTAACCTAAATGACCGTCGGCGCCCATTCCCCATGTCCAGCAAGCCATGAGCCCCGGGAACTGAAGCTCCGCCTCCGCCTACGCAGCCTGCAAGCGGCTAATCGAGCGACAATGAAGAGCCCATCGAGCTTGGCTTCAGCGGGAGCGAAGAGAGTGGCAGTCTTCCTGGGACCTGAGCGCTGGTGACCTCCATGCTCTACTCTTCCTCGCAGCCGGCGATGCCCCTGAACATGTCGGTTTCGTGGTCGCTGCAGCGGGGCGCAGGCTGATCCTCGTCCTCGCTCTTGTCGTAGATTTCGCCTGGCGCCTCGTCGGTCTCCTTAGAGGCGGCTTCTAGCTCTGCCTGATGCTGGCGGTACCGCCAGCGATCGCGGGCGGTGCGATAGGAGTGGACTAACGCCTCCTACTTGGCCACGTCCATGCCCGACACGATGGCCATGTCGATGGCAAGTTGCTTCTTCGCGCGCGGGTGCTCCTCGAGGAGGCGGAGGTTGTACTCCTAGTCGGCCCGCGTCTGCCGGTGATGCCCTTGAACATGTCAGTTTCATGGTCGATAGTGGCGGGGCGCGGGCGTAAGGGAGCTAGCGACGTCGTCCTCGTCCTCGCTCTTGCCGTAGACTTCGTATGTCGCCTCGTCGGTCTCCTTAAAGGCGGCTTCTAGCTCTGCCTGATGTTGGCGGTACCGCCAGCGGTCGCAGGCGGTGCGATAGGAGTGGACTAACACCTCCTCTGCTTGACCACATCCATGTCAAACACGATTGCCATGTCGATGGCAAGTTGCTCCTCCGCACGCGGGTGCTCCTCGAGGAGGCAGATGTTGTACTCCTCGTCGGCCCGCGTCTGCCGGAACAAGGCCTCCCGCCCGACCAACACAATTTCGGTGCAGTGAGCACGGGCCTAGCCCATGGTGATGCGCATGAACCGACGAGGAGGGTGGCGTTGGCTCATCATCGGCCGTGTCCTCCATTGGGATGCATGCAGCTTCGGCCTCCGTCTGCTTGCTGATGAGTCCAAAATGTTCATCAATATTCAAATTCACGAACATTGCTTGAAATCACAAACAGTTTCCAAATTCGTGAATATTATTCGAATTCAAGGACATTTTTTGGCTGCTCAAAAATTTTCAAAATTCGCATTTTGTTTGAATTTTGGAATTTTTTTGAAATCCTGAATTATATTTAAAGAAAGAAAAACAAAAACCGAAGAAAAAAACAAAAATAAAAAAACGAAACAAGAAAATATGGGTCCAGCGCGACCATCTCTTCAGAAAACATGGACATAGGCCCAGCCTCCCCAGCCCATGTTACCCCAAACAATACGCCCGACCCAGCCCGCCAAGAGTCCAGCGCGACCATCTCTTCAGAAAAAAAATAACCCCTCTCATTAAAAAACGCTTCCGAAACCAAACCCTAACCCTCTCCACCTCTACAGTCCTTCCGCGCCTCCGCCCTGCACGCCTTCCGCCGTCGCCCCCTCCACGCCTTCCGCCGCTCAACGCCTCCCATCTCCGCTAGATCCGAGCCTGCTCTGCTCCGCCGCCGCGACTCTGAGGCGAGGTAAAATCGACCCGATCGAATTTCTCTCCGAGTTAGCATTGCATCCCGGCGACCAGCGCTCTCGACGCCGCCGCCTCGTCGCGCGCCAGCCCGCCGCCGTGTCCCAGCCCTAGCCGCCGACGAGAGGACGGGCGCCACCACGAGTCCGTGGGATATCACAGGGTCTATGCTTAGCCGACGAATCGTGTTTGGTCGCGCCCCCTTGCGATTCCTCAATCCAGTTGGTTTATGTTTAGGTTAAACCGTACAGTTTATCAGTTTATAGGTCTATGCTCATCGACGCGAACTGTTGTCTTGTTTAACTGCTTCTGATGAGCTATTGTCTGTCTTGATTGATCCATCTGAACCAGTCCCTAAGCATGATTCTGCTATTCCGTTAGAGTCAACTGTGTGTTCTGAGGATATAAGTTATTCATTCTGCTAGCCTGTGGTTCAGTTATACTCCGTGTGCTTTCTTCTGTAGTTTGTTCTGGTTATAATTCTTTCTCTACCTGTATTACTTTGCAGAGCTTCAAATCTAGCTGAAGGAAAACAAACAGACAGCAGCCATGGCGTCTCGTTTTTGGGGACAGGTACTTAGTCGCTGACTCCAATTCTTTGTTGCATCCTTTACAGTAACTAATATGTTTAAATTCCGTCCTCGTCAAATGCATTAATACCTTTTATCTTTGTTCTGTTGTACCCAATATATCAGGGAGACAGTGACTCCGAGGAGGAGGTGGACGATATCGAGTCAGAACAGGGGAGCGATAGTGAAAAATCAGAAGCTGGTGATGGGGGTCGTGATGGGACCAAGAACCGCTATTTGAATTCAGATGACAGTGACGACTCTGATACTGAGACCCATCGTGTGATTCGCTCGTTGAAGGACAAGCGCAATGATGAGATGAAAGCTACTGCCGACCAGATGCGCAATGCAATGAAGATCAATGACTGGATTAGCTTGCAAGAGAGTTTTGACAAGCTCAATAAGCAGCTCGAGAAGGTTGTTCGTGTCAACGAATCTACCAAAATTCCAAATAGGTACATCACAACTCTGGTACTACTGGAGGACTTTCTTGCTGAGAAGGCTCTTGCAAACAAGGAAGCCAAGGTGAAGATGAGCAGCAGCAACTCCAAGGCATTCAATGCAATGAGACAAAAACTTAAGAAGAACAATAAGCAGTATGAAGACCTGATCCAGAAGTGCAGAGATCATCCAGAGAGTTTTGAAGATGACATTGCAGTTGAAAAGGTTTTGGATGATGATAGTGGTGATGATGGTAGTGACGTAGATATTGTGGATCCTGAACCAGATCCCGATGACAGTAGCGATGACGATAAGAGTAATCTGGGTGGAGCCTGGGAAAAGAAGTTGAGCAAGAAAGATAAGATTATGGACAAACAGTTCTTGAAAGACCCCAGTGAGATTACATGGGATATTGTTGATAAAAAGCTTAAGGAGATTGTGGCGTCGAGGGGTAAGAAGGGCACTGGGAGAATTGAGCGTGTGGAGCAGCTAACATTTTTGACTCGTGTGGCAAAAAACCCTGCCCAGAAGCTTGAAATTCTTTTTCATGTGATTTCTGCTCAGTTTGATGTCAATCCTAGCTTACTTGGTCATATGCCGATCAACGTGTGGAAGAAGTGTGTTGATAATATGCTTCTTGTGCTTGATATACTGCAACAATATCCTAATATTGTTGTAGACACCTCAGTGGAGCCTGATGAGAAGGAAACTCAGAAGGGTGCTGACCATGATGGAACGGTCCATGTTACAGGTGACCTCGTCGCGTTTCTGGAGAGAATTGACTCTGAATTTTTCAAGAGTTTACAGTGCAGCGATCCATATACAAAAGATTATGTTCAGAGGCTTAGAGACGAACCCTTGTTTTTGGTGCTTGCACAGAATGTCCAAGATTACCAAGAAAGGGTTCAGAACTTTAAGGCTGCTGCGAAGGTTGCATTGCGTCGTGTTGAACTAGTCTACTACAAACCTCAAGAAGTGTACGATGCAATGAGGAAACTGGCTGAGCAGACCGAACTTATTATGGATGATGGAGATACTGAGGCTGGTGAGGAGCATCAAGAAGCTGATGACAATAGGGGACCGCCACCATTTGTTGTGATTCCAGAGGTTGTGCCTAGGAAGCCTACTTTCCCACCAAGCAACAGAGCTTTGATGGATGATCTGATGTCTCTGATTTACAAGTATGGAGATGAAAGGACCAAAGCCCGAGCAATGCTGTGTCAGATATATCACTATGCAATCTCTGATGAATTTTCAGTGGCTCGTGACTTGATTTTAATGAGTCGTTTACAAGATGGGGTTCAACTTATGGACATATCATCACAGATTTTATACAACAGGGTCATGGCCCAACTGGGGTTATGTGCTTTCAGGGCTGGTTATATTGCTGAAGCTCATGGTTGCCTGTCTGAGCTATATTCATTTGGGAGAGTGAAAGAGTTGCTTGCGCAAGGGGTACAGCAGAGCCGATACCATGACAAAACTCCTGAACAGGTTAACTTCCTACCCCCAGAACACGCACTTTCTTTGTCCCTTTTTTGGGTAGCCACACACTGGTCAGTATGTTGTCACCTAGTCCTGCATAAAACATTCATAGTTGGAAAAGTGCCACCATTGAGTTATTTCTGTACTAGAACAAGTCTGTTTACAGAATTCCTTGTTAGACTTTCTATTCGTGCATTTATTTGTTATTTCGTTACTTGCCACTCGTTCTTTTTGAATTTTCAAATACTTGAATCCTGATTTTACACGAAATAACTCTGGTGTTGCATCCATATTGAAAAGATTATCAGCTCTTATTCTAAGTATTTCCATAACTGATATATCCGCTCCAATTCTTGGGTTTAGCTACAGGATTTAATATATAAAGCTGTGCTCAGAAGATATACTATGTACACATATTTTTGGAACAATATGTAGTTACTTTTGCGCTAGTGATCATCACTTCTCACACTATCGTTACTCTTATTCTTGCAGGAAAGACTTGAGAGGAGAAGGATGATGCCTTACCATATGCATATAAATCTTGAACTTTTGGAAGCCACACACTTGGTTTGTGCTATGCTAATTGAGGTCCCCAACATGGCTGCCAGTGCTTTTGATAAGCGGAGGCCTATGAGCAAAACATTCCGCAGGCTTCTTGAAATTAGTGAGAGACAGACTTTTGTTGGTCCTCCGGAGACTGTTAGGGACCATGTATTGGCTGCGACAAGAGCCCTCACTAAGGGTGACTACGAGAAGGCTTTCAGTGTCATCAGTTCACTCGATACCTGGAAGCTTTTGAGGAACAAGGAGCATATTCTTGAAATGCTGAAGCTTAAGATCAAGGAAGAGGCTCTTAGAACATATCTGTTTTCTTACTCGACTTGCTACGAGTCCCTGAGCCTTGACCAGCTCACTACAATGTTTGACCTCAGTGAGAAACAGGCTCACAGCATTGTTAGCAAGATGATGATGCATGAGGAGCTTCATGCAAGCTGGGACCAACCAACGAATCGCATCATTTTCCAGAAGGTGGATCAAACTAGGCTGCAGGGACTACTCTTCCAGATGGCGGATAGGCTCTCTGTCCTCGTGGAGAGCAATGAGAGGGCGTATGAGGCTAGGACTGGTGGTGCCCTTGAGGGTGCACCGCCCAGGCGCAGGGGTGGTGATGGTCAAGACTCGTACGGTTTGGGCAAGTGGCAGGAGAACTTTGTATCATCACAAGGGCGGCGAGGCGGTGGGAGGTCAGGCTATGCCGGTCGAACTGGAGGCTCTGGTCGTGGTGGTGGCTACCAAAACGACAGGTTCCAAAACGACAGGAGTGGCCAGGGATCCCGTGGGGGCTATGGTGGTGGCGGTTCACGGTTCCACGATGGAAGGGCCCGCACGCAGTCTGGTATGTCGTCTAGAGGGGATGGGGGTGCACGCTTGGTGAGCCTGAGCAGGTAGAGATTAGAAGGAGCATACATACAGTAGACATACCTTGAAGCACTCCATTAGAGAAGTTAGTTTTGAAGCACTCCATTTTTTTAGAAGAAAGAAGTTTTGAGGCACTGGTTTTCTTCCATAATTTAGAAATCTTCAGCCGTTCTGAACCCGTCAGGAAACTCAAACTGAGTTTTCTGATCTGAATCTGTTTGCTATTTTTTCTTGGTAGCTTTTGATCTGAATCTGTCAGGAACTCAAACTGAGTTATCTGCTTTGTGTTGTGGGAGTAAGGTTCATGTGGACACTCCTACATTTGACAAAAAGGTTTAGACCATGCAGTGTTCCTTTTTTGTTTGAAATTTGTGTTATCTGGTGTAGCTGATTTTATTGCGATTTTTGTTATAGGGCTGGAAGTCCTACTCCCTCCGTTCCAAATTACTCGTCGCAGAAATGGATGTATCTAGAACTAAATTACATCTAGATACATCCATACATGTGACAAGTAATTTGGAATAGAGGGAGTAGTTGAGAACTCTTATTTTGGCTGTACTTGCAATTTCCAAAGAAGTGTGACATGCCGAAATGTACAGTAAGGGCATGTATAATGGTTGATACGATAGTCTTATCTTAAACATTGCATGTAATTTAAAGATGATAATAAAATATGTATACAATGGGTTATCTCTTAGCCTTATCGAAGATAACTAGCTATTCCTAAAATCATGGTGACACATATTAGGCTAAGAGATCATTTCTTAAATAAGAGAAGACAAGTCTTTTCTTATGGATTCTCTCTCCTCCACCTCATCATCTAAGATAGCACCATTGTACATGCCCTAGAAATTCCTGACCGCTCACAGCTCTCGGTCTTGCATATTCACCGCCAGTGTCCTAGACTCCCTAGTCTTGTACCGAGCTGAGACCTGATCTTTTATCGTCTCTGTGACTTTAGGTCGATTTCTGATTTCCAGTGGCTTTACTGTTCAACAGGCTGCGCTAGTACTCCCTTCGTCTAGAAATACTTGTCTAAGGAATGAATACAAATGGACGTATCTAAAACTAAAATACATCTAGATTCATCCATTCCTTGGACAAGTATTTCCGGACGGAGGGAGTAGGAAGATCCGATCCTCATTTCCTGTGGCCCTTGTTTTTTGTTTTTGTTTGAACATCTCAACACCCCGTTATTAACTTGTAATCAGAACAATACCGTTCCTATACACGTACTGTATTTCGATGCGATGCTCTGTTCTTCAAGCAGGTTCCGGACTTTAGTTCTTTCGTTTCGTTCAATTTTTTAAAAACAAAATGAAAAAATAGTTTAAAAGTGTATACTTTTTTGATAATATTTCTTATTGGAAAATGTGAATTTTTTGAGAATCACAAAACATTTTTTGAAACCGTGAACATTTTTTAAAATTGCTATTTTTAAAATTTCAAACACTTTTTGAAAATCATGGAACATTATTTCAGACTGTGATTTTTTTTAAATTTGAACATGTTTAGAAAAAACATAAGCAACTTTAAAAAGAAGAACTTTTTTAAATTTCCAAACATTTTTTTATAAAAAGAGCAGGTTGTTTAAAATTGTGATCTTATTTGGAAAATGCAAACTTTATCAAAATTCTGAACATTATTTTAAAAAGGCATTTTATTGTAAACACGAACATCTTTTGAAAATTCGAGCAACTATTAAGATGTCTGAATTTTTTTTAAAAATCGAACACTTTTAATAAAAAATATGGACAAATTCTGGAACGCGGAAATTTTTCGGAATTTCTGATTTTTTTTGGAAAAGTAAAATTAAACTTGAAAAATAAGAAACCAAGGAAAAACCGGCTTTAACCTTCTAGGTTCCAAAACCGGAATCAGAACTGTTGTGCCAACCACTAAAATGGGCCGACCCACATGCTTCGCTGGTGTGCTCGTTCAATATTCAATGCGTATTCGAAAATTGTTCAACACATATATTCCTAATTTTTCAAAAATGTTCATCGAATATTAAAAAATTCTTTGTTAATAAAAAAGTTCTTTTTTATTATTTAAAATGTTCAACATATTAAAAAAATGTTTAACGGATATTACAAATGTTCAGTGTATTTTTTTGATTTTTTTCAAAAGAATGCTGAACTTAAACTATCGCTCGTCTAATCTATCACTAGAACTCACCAGTTTGATCAGTTAGTAGCACTCGTTCACGAGAAGAAGGTCGCGAGCTCTTGCTCGCGCATGACTTTTTGGTTATTTCTTTTACTTATGTAGAGCTTGTTTACCTCCTAATGGGCCGGCCCATTCGCTCTGCCTTCAGCAAAGACTCCACCATTTGCCTGTCCTGGATAGCCCCACGAGTAGTCCTGGCCATGGGCCGCCCGGCCCGAAAAAGCCCGGCCTGACGCTGCTCCCGGGCCGGGCCTGGGCCTAGGTTTTGAGCCCGAAGACTAGTTCGGGCCGGGCCTGGGCCCACTGTTTATGCCATTTACTGAAGAGGCCCAGCCCGAGGCCCGAGGCCCGACGTGTTTTTTGCTGTGATGGGCCGGGCTTGGGCCTGAAAACTAGGCCCGACGGCCGGGCCGGGCCGGGCTCGGGCCTGAGTTTTCTACCTCGGGCTTGGTCAGGCCCGGCCCGGAGGATGGCCAGGTCTACCCACGAGCATGCTACCTGTTTTATTGGTGGCGAGAGAAAATGCTTCTCTGGTCTGTTTGTTTCTACCATTGTAGTTAGTCGCGACTAGTTATAAAATATATGAGAACTAACCTGTGATTACATGGACAGCCCCCAAGCTTGCAAGATGATGTGCCAAACTGAGCGTGCGAAAACACAAGTCAGTAGGATATGACTAATGCACTCGGGCATTTGATCACAAAGGGGGCACGCCGCCTGATATGGAAGGCCTCTCTTGGCCAACCAATACTAGGTCGAACATCTATTACGGAATGCAAGCCAGGCAAAGAACTTGCACTTCAAAGGTGCCGAGAGTCCCAGATCACCGTTGCCGCAAGATTATGCTGGATATATTTTACCAATGACCACCGGCTATTATTTTTCTTGATAATTATCAGATATAAGATGCCATTTTGGTGCATTTTCTTGAAAAAAAAACGTGAACATGCCATCGTCCCCTACCACAAGCTCACAACGCACATACACCAGCGAGTACTACACATCACTTCAGGCGAGCCCCTCCTGAAACTCAACTGTGGTAGCCAATGAGGCGACGCCAAATCCGTAACCACATTATCAATCATGCTCTCCATTTCAGATGCGACAACCATATTGTAAGGAGTATGTATTTTTGAAGTGAGCGCTTTATTTTTATTTATTTTTAAAAATGCACATGCATGCATATCATATATTGAAAGAAGAGCGGGTGAAGAGACTCATCCACGGTTTTACAAAGTGGGCATCAAGCCCGAAGGACGAAGGTAAAACAACTACTCATTTACTCCCCACCTATACAAGCTCTCAAGTCTATCTCCCACTCCACCGGACAGACCTATTGTCTGCCAACTCCTCCCTTCCTCTTGTACCCTAGTGATAATTGCCCCTACAAAAGGGTGTGGACGAGCGAATACAACGTCATTCCGGTGCTTCCACAACTGCCAATCAACTAAGATCAGGAGGGTATGGAAGTCATTCGAAGACATGTAGGCAAACCCCTCGACTTCGTGCACCACAACAGCAACAAATCATTGCTCGTCGGCATCCACTCTGCATTCCCACAAGCTTGCAAGATGATGTGCCAAATTGTGAATGCGAAAACACAAGTCAGGCATTTGATCCCAAAGGGGGGGCGCCGCCTGATGTGGAAGGCCCCTCCTAGCGAACCAATCCGAGGTTCAACATCTATTACGAAACGCAAGCTAGGCAGAGAACTTGCACTTCAAAGGTGCCGAGAGTCCTAGATCACCTTTGCCACAAGATCATGCCGTCGCCCGACAAATCGCGATGCATAGGCCGATCACACCAAGTAGTCACCCGAAGCCTCCCATGTCCATCGCACCATATCTTGTTTGTTATCCACCAACATTACTGAAGAGATGCGCTCCCAGAGGTCCAGATACTCCTCAATCTCCTCGTGACTCAGGTCTAGCCCAAACATCCCTTGGCCAAAGCCCTTCCAAAGCCTCCTTGACCGATCTCGTGGCCCTAATTCGAGGTTGAATGCAACCATAGATCCATGGTGCAATTTCTGCTATCCACAGTCCATGGAGCCAACGGTCCTCCTAGAAAAAAGTTGTGCTCCCGTTGCCCATGTCCACATGCACCGCAACATGGAAAATTTGTGTAGATTCCTTAAGCACCGAAATTTCTAGCTCAGCCCACGGTTTGGATGTGTCTGTCCTCTTCAGCCAAAGCCACCTAGACCCCAGGGTGATTTTCATCCACTTATGGTCTCGGAGGCCCAACCCTCCAGCCCACTTGGGCATACACACTGAATTCCATGCGACAACGCAGTGTCCACCCTGCACCTCCGCCTGTGCAACCCACAGAAACCCTATGCATATCTTGGTAATGCCTGCCAACACGTCCGGTAGAACATCCAGCACCATCATGGTGTGAATGGGCATCGTGCATAGGACGGACTGCACCAATTCTAGCCGGTGCTTTTTACCGGTGCAGGGAGCTACCGGTGTTTCACTCACCAATAGGATGCTGCCAACTCAAAAGTTGTATCCCTGTATTTCTCTCCTTTATTCATTTAACTAAATTGTATTTGATCAGTTGGGGTCCCACCCACATGCATGCCACTCTTTCACCTCTCACTTCAGACGTACAAACCATCTCAGTTCATTTTCTCCAACCAATCAACCTCTCTCACTTTAAACTTATTTGAATATTTTTGTAAAGTAGATTTGAATTTGAAAAAAATCAATTTATTTTTCAATAAACTAATTTCAATTCTTTTAGAAAAAAAATATCACTCATTTTCAAAATATTAATTCCTCTCACTTTCTTATGAAACTGATTTTAATTACTTCAACTTCATATATCCCAAAAGAGTGAAACAAGTTATTTTCCAACTTACGTAGAACTGATCTGTTTTCTTAAAAAGCATATTTTAATCCTTTCAGAAATATATTTCTCAAAAGGGCGAAACTTTGTATTTCAAAAGTGTAATATATTTGAAATGAGTGAAATTAGTTTTAAAATCAGTTCTTGAAACGAGTGAAATATAGGAGTATTTCAATTGAGTGAACGTAATGTATTTCTCAAATTAAAATGAGCGTAATGTTTATGAAACTAGTGAAATTAGTGAAATCAATATATTTTGTAATGATTGAAATCAGTTTTTTGAAACAAGTGAAATGTACTTTTTCAATTGAGTGAGTGTAATGTGTTTCCTGGAATGAGTGAAATAAGTTATTTTAACAAAGGTGAAATATAACCATTATTTTGTATGAAACTGCTTTTTTTAGTGTTTCAAATCGATATTTTCGTAAATTCGTAGTGAAATTAGCTTTGGAATGAGTCTAATGTGTTTTTTGAAACGAGGGAAACCAATTTTAGAAACAAGTGTAATTGTTTTTTTAACCGATAGTTTTCCTGAAATGAGTGAAATCAGTTTCCTGAGTAAATGAAATATTTTTCAAATTGAGTGAAACCAATATTTGAAATGAGTGGAATCTGTTTTCCATACACATGACACATATTTCGGTTTGAAATACGTTAAATATAGTGAAATGTGATTTCGAAAATGAGTGAAATTTATCTTTTGTAAGTGGGTGTAATGTTTTCCGAATCTAGTGAAATGTGAACTTGACCGGATGCTTTTCTGAAACTAGTGAAATGTGAAACTGACTAAAATGTGTTTTCTGAAATGAGTGAAACGATCAAATTCAAACTAGCCAAAGTGTATCCAAGATTGATCTTGTTTTAAAGGTCTTGTCGCCCTGAATTCAAAAATATAAAAAGTTTCAAAACTGGATATTTAGTTTAAAAGTTATCAACGTTTTAAAAATGTCACATGAAAAACAAAGTGCATGTATTTGGTGTTTGCATGCAGCCATGGTGCACATATTTGCTCTCACCTGACACCTGACAAAAGGTGCTGTTGTGGCCCCCGTACAACACAGTATATCTGTTTGTATAAGATTTGTATTGCTAAAAGACAGAAATAAAAGCATCATGGGGTCTTCAGTCAGATCAATCTTAAAGAAAGGTTTAAGGGTGGATGCTGCACCGGTAGCTCCCGCCTCCGGTAAAATTACTTTTTCGCCTCCCGTATGTATCCATAGTAGTTGCGTGCCAAGTTGGTAGCTTCCTCACAATTCCACCCACAATGCCTTGAAATTGAGTAGCCGACGGTTTTGAAATAAAGCGAGCACTTTATTTGAATAAGTTTAAAAATCATGTTTTGAAGCTTGAAAAAATGCTTGAGCAAATCCTACATAATAATATGGACATATACCACACATGTGTAAAGTTTTATGATGAAATAAAATAACATGTGAACTACATAAAAAATGACAATTTCATGATTTGAGAAGATGAACAGTACATGCACTTTTTTTTGCGGGTGAGTACATGCACTTAACTGCTAAAAATCCACGCATGACGCATTTTTGTGTAGTTGGCGTGTTTAACTTATTTGATCATCAAACCTTGCAAGTGTATAGTATACATCCATATTAATTAGCATGTAAAATTCATTTTAGCATTTTTTAAACTTCAAAATGTGATATTTCAAACTATTTTAAATAAAGTGCTCACTGGCACCCGTGTTCCAAAGTGACCTTCTGCAGCCTAAACCACTATTCATCCTCGCCGCGCATGGGTCCAGCCTAAATCTAGCCCCCGCGACATCCTTACACCCAGGTCCCAAGGACATGAGTACGTTTCCTCGTGAAGTTTGTGAGTTAGTTTGTGCGACCATTATGTTTCGACCAGGCACTATAGCTAGCTAGCCAGCCAGTTAAATGCTGCAGCTCCAACTTCGCTGTCACAGAGAGGACACAGGACGCAGGGCGCACGGTTTCCGTGGGCTACAACTGTAGACTGTACCACAGTAGCAACTAGCAAGCAGGACGAGAGGCTCCGACGACCCGCAACCATCGCGCCGGCCATGCATCGTGCATGCACAGTTAGTTAATCGCCGCTGCCGCCGCCACTGTGCGCGCGGCAATGCCATACAGTGGCGCCGACGGCAACGCACGCATCCGGCCCTCTCTGCCGGGGCGTGGCGTGTCGGCGTCGTTGAGAAGCGGATCGGCCTGTTTTGCGGCACTGTTCAGCAGCTTCCATCGTTCCCCGGGAAAGCAACAGCACGCACAGCGCGTACGTGTACCGTGTAGGAAACAAGCACACGTTGATCGGGCCGGCATGGATGGATGGATCTCAGGGGCCCATCAGCGAGACAGTTTGTTCATCTCCATGAATTTATCTGTTGATGATGAGAGGAGCCAGGCATGTAGATGCATGCAGTACACCTGATCTGACTTGCCATTAGCTAGCCAAATAATGTTGCACTAGTGCTGAAACAACGACTTAGCATGCATGCATGCATCGATGTCGACCACCTAGTATTTACCTGGGCACAGGCAGGCTGATGGAAAATCAAATATATATATTTCCTACTTGGCAGACATGTTCAACGTGAATGACAGATATATATATATGGAGTATTTACCGAAGGAACATAATATTGAGCAGTCGTCGTCAGACTAAGTACGTTAAGTACGTACCGGCCGCATGCCGTTGCCATGCATGGAGCTTACGTACCACGCCGACGGCACCGGCCGGCAGTCCCCGTCCGGTGGAGAAAGGGAGAGAGGCCTCACGACCCGAGGCGGTACATGCCGTCCACCATGAAGGGCGCCCTGTCCATGTACAGCGCCGGGCCCTGCGGGGCGGGGAGGAAGCTGACGCCCACGCCGCCGTCCATCACGGAGAAGGGCATGTCCTCCGGCGCCGGCTTCCAGTGCCGCTTCCTCTGGTTGATGAACCAGTTGTTGATCTGCTTCTGGTCCAGCCCCGTCGACTCCGCCAGCGCGATCTTCTCCGTCTCCTGCACATATCCACCACCAGCAGCAATCATCAGCGACTGAAACTAATCGACGTCGACACCTATCCGAGAAATTCAATGGTGGCATGTAGCTAGGATGATCGTATCGTACAGAGGGGTAGGGCCACTTGGAGTGCAGCTCCCACCAGTGCAGCAGCTTCTGGCGGGCCTCCTTGGGGAGCTTCCCCTTCTTCCGGCGCTTGCAGAACTCCTGGCGGAGGCTCCCCACGTAGCCGCCGTATTTCCTCAGCAGCTGGTGCTTCAGCTCCTTGTCCTCCGCGCTGGGGTCGATCTCCTCCACGCAGCTCGTGTCCAGCTCATCCTCGGACGATCCCGCGCCTTCGCAATTATTGTCTGCGCATCACAAAACAAAAATGATGGTCCCGTTCCCATAAGAATTCATTCAGGAGCCTCTGGACCACTTAGAAAAATGGCAGTGCTCTTAATTGGATTGAAAATACATGACACCTGGTTTAATTTCAAAAGGTGTGTTCGTGCACTCAGAATATCCTCATCCAAAAACACGCGGAAAGGAGAAGGACCACTTCAACAAATATACTACTCCCTCCTGTCCTAAATACTGTATAAGACCTTTTAGAGGTTCCAATATGGACTACATACGGAGCAAACTGAGTGAATCTACACTCTAAAATATGAGGGGGTAATTAACTACTCTCTCCGTTCACAAGTACTATAAGATATTTTAACTTTTTTCTGAATCAGATGTATAATACACCTTTTAGTGTGTTTGTTTACTCATTTCAGTCCATATGTGGTCATATTGAAATATGCAAAACATCTTATAACTCCCTCCGTCCCAAATTTCTTGTCTTATCTAACACTAAAACTAGATACATCCATATATATCTAGACAAATCTAAGACAAGTAATTCGGGACGGAGGTAATACTTGTGAATAGAGGGAGTAATTTTGAAGAAATTCACATAGTAATATCAGCTCACAAATGCATGCCTCACATTGTAACAAACAGCGAGTAGCGAGGTATCATCTCAGAACTGTGGACTGAAAATGGTTACTGGGTGAAAATCAGAACAAATGGAGGCATATTTGAAACCCATGCTGCTGCAAATTTGCATTCATTGAGTAAGGTGCATATGCAGCAGATGCCAGAAGCACATTCTCCATGGAAGTTCCCAAGTCTATCCACACAACAGATAGAGAAATGAAGTGCCTTTCACTTTTGTGCAGCCTTTTGGGAAAAAAAGTAGCAAACTACCCTAATTCTGTCGAATTAATCTTTCTTTTGCGGGCAAAAAATAACAAACTACCCTAATTCCGTTGAATCAATCAAGAAACGGAAGTAATTATACACATGTAGTGTACCAAAATGGATAGTGAAGTACCAAAAGTCCAAACGAAAGGGTCGTTGACATATATCAGAATATCCGTTAGGAGAAAAACAACAAAAATGCCAAAATTAGAGCAGGGATGTATAAGATAAAAAAATAAGTGCAGTTTCCACGCATAAAAACCACTTAGATTTACATGAGAATATATATAGTGAAGATTACATATTATTTCCCATTTTCTTTATGTTAGCAAGTGAAGTTGTTTGTATAACATCCGCGCACATATTTGATGCTACCACTTTGTTTCAAACATTTTAGGAGCTCAAGCTGTTTAAAATGCAGTACATGGACTTAGCTTGGTTTTAAAGGGAAAATTTGCATAGTACACTTACTACATCAAACAAAACCACTGCCATTGCCCAAAACAGATTGTTTTTTCATGTAAGACGCGGGAGAGAAAGATATCGATGCACTGGAATTTTTACGTAGTTCTGCAAATGAGGCTAGACCTCCTGTTTGAGTTCTTCCAATAATATATGCAGTATATTTGAAACCTCACGATAGTCTATCCCATTTTTTATAACCAGCCAAAAATCACATTTCCAAGTTCCAAAAATTATGAAAAACTTCGTGCATGTTGGCATTGAGCAAAAAACTTGCTCTTTTAATTTTCATAAAAAATGTAACCATGGATTTCCACAAAATAAGTTATATAACTTGCACTATAGCAAATTGTCTCATACCTCAGATTGTGTGGGTTTTTTTTTTGCAAAGGTCGCAAATGATCAAAATTTTAAATATAAATTAAAAGGGTAAGTTTCTACACATTTTTAACTTAAACTATATTTTTCATTGTTTTCTAAAACTTGAAAATGTGATTTGTTTGCCAAATTTTGTTTTAAAGAACAGGTTCATACATGCCTGAGGTACCGAGTAGCATTCTGTGTAGGAAATATTAAGTGATGGTGCAATATGTACATTTCTTACTAGAATAAGCTGAGTAACTTGCTGCAATTATCGCTCTGGCTCTGATTTTTTCCATCAAAAAAACCTTTGTTGCAAAGAGGCCACAATTTTTGAAGGTCCAGCAAAGATACCTCATGCTAAGTTGAAAACATATATATGCAATACAAGAACGTAATCTAGCAACCACACAGATCAAATCACTTGGGTCAGAAAAAGGCGTGATCATAAACCAAAGACATAAATTCTTCATGTGAATTAAGCGCACTCTCTGACTAGGGTTCAAAGTAAATTGAAGAAAAAGAGGCATCTTGGCTCTTGGTCTGTATGAAATGCTCCAGCAATATCCTAAATGTTGTACACTTTCTAAGGATGTACTAGTATTGAATAACACGATTAACATCAAAAATTCATTTATGAGATCAGGCTCATCTGCACTCGGTCAAGAAAAAATACAAAACAAATCAAAAAAAAATCTATTTTTTTGGCATGATAGATAATTTGGTGCGTGAGGCCTACTCCAAATTTCAGATCATGTGTACATCTAAGTAGCTCTCGGCAAAAAAGACAAATTTTGGAGATTGTAAAAAAGTTTGACCCAATTTGTCTTTTTTTCTTTTCTGAGAGCTACTCATATGTCCAAATGATCTGAAATTTGGAGCGCACCTCATGCACCAAATTATCTATGGTGCAAAAAAGGAATTGAATTTTTTTGAATTTTTCTACTATTTGTTTTGAATTTTTCTTCATGGCGGGTGTAGATGAGCCTGGGCACCGAATCGCTGCTCTCGATTAACATCTTCTTCTTTTTTTGAGAGAAAACACAATAGATCTGTGTGTTCTGTTCAACTTTAAGGGCATATTATTTCCCCCGCCAAAGAAATTACTGGCATTATCAAACAAAAAGGAGCCACTTCTCATTTCTTGAACAAAAAAAAAATTGGAAGAGGTGAAATGCTTGTGAAGATAGAAAACAAAAAATGTCTCTTCTCCCTTCACCAATAGGGCATCAGACAGCTGCATGTTCAGAGGACAGACTTTGCATGGCCGGAATGCCTTCCAGCAAGAACTCCCTCGAAATTCTTGCTGATATTTCTTTCCACAAGGAATTCAAGCGCCCCTTCCCTCTCACCCACACCCCATGCACTCCGACTGGACGAAGAGACAGGCCGCACAGTGTAGTAACAGTAGGTGTCCATCTCGTAGTACAGTGCGGCGATTTATTGAGCACCCTAATACTCGCGGGGACACAGAACTGCTACAGGTCCACCGCTCATCCACCGCCGCATATATACGTACACGCGTGTCGAATCAGCTAGTACTCGATGTTCCACCGAATAACACGGCCGGTTAGTACCACCCAATTCTGTGTCTTGTATGTTGAACAGCAGTTACCTTCGCTGTAATTCCTTTATGCCAGCTGATTAAACAGTGCTAAAAGAGGAAGGCGTGTCGATCAGAGAAGGATAGCACTCATACCAAGCAAGAAACTGGAACTAACTACAAAGACAGAGATAAACTATCGCATTCACCTTTGTAACTCGAAGAGGCTAGCTAGCCACATGCCTCTTGTAATTAGTTTAATATATAACTGCCATGTGCTTACAAGAACTCTCTAGATGTTGAAGGCATTTTTTTTGCGAATTAATTAGATGTTGAAGGCATTTGCTGCTACAGTTAATCTTGTGTTATATAAAGAGAGCTGAAGCTATCAAACGAGAGGCCGGGATTGGAACCACGAGCTCCCTGTGGGCTCGTGATGCATATTACTACGGGTGCTAATTTAATACTCACATACTGCTGATGTGTACGTACTCCTGCTAAGATGCCGGTGTTATTATAATTAGTGAACTTGTGGTCTAATGCAGGACCTTATCCCCTCCCCTAAGTAAACAAAGGGGCAAAGGTAGTCGTGGCAGTGGCAGGGAACGACAGCATGGATCCAAAGAGGAAAAAAGTTGGCTCCATTCCGTCGCACAAACCGGACATTTCCCAATGCGGCAGGCCAAGAATCTTCTCATCTCGGAAGCACCAGCCACCAGGCGCATAAATATTGCTGCTAAAATCGGAGTATACCTGCGAATGTGATGGAATCGAGCTGCGTCTCGACGCTCTTGAAGAACTCGGTGGCCTCCTGGATCGGCCGCGCCAGCTCCTCCCTGTACTTCGCCAGCATGTTGCAGTAGGCCTCCTGCACGCCGGCCGGTGAGCTCGGAATCAGTACAGGCACAGCAAAGCATCACATGGCATCACGCGACGAGGTTGATCCATCGTATGTATCGAGGAACATATACCATGAACTGGTCGAGCTCCGGGTCGGGGCGCGGGGACTCGTGCTTCCCCCGGCCATGCCCGGCTTCCAGCTTCGCCGCCACGGCCGAGAGCCTCTCCAGCACCTCCGGCGGGGCGCCGACCTATAAGAGAAAGCAAATCACGCGCTCAGCTTCAGCACATGGTGCAGGTGCACACATCCTGTGTGACCTAACTAACTAAATCTGCATGGTTTGGGCGATGCCTTCTGGCAGTCCAGGTAGGAGGCGAGGAGCGGCGAGTAGAGCGGGTGCGCCATGATCTTGGCCTTGATGGTCGCGGCGTCCGCCGGCGAGATCTCCCTGCGCTGCTGCTGCTGCTGCTGCGCCGACGGCGGCGGGACGGCCAGGAGCTGCTGCAACGCGAGCCGCGAGCCGTGCTGCTCGCCGGCCAGCTCCGGCGAGGGCGACGACGCGGAGGGCGGCGGGAGCTGCAAGAAGGAGGCCATGGACGCACTGCTGCTGCTGCTGCCGCTCCCTCCTCCTCCCCCAAGATTAGGGAACCTCTCCATAATTTGCGCAGAGAATCGACAGATCAAGAAGAGACGACAAGGCCAAGAAACCCTAACGAGGAAGGAGATGAGATGAACTCTCCTGAAAAGAAGAGAAGTGGTGGAGAACGAAACCGGGGGGTGGACGGACGGAGGAAGAAAGGAGGAGGAGGAGGAGGAGGCCGGAAGGTGAATGAATGATGAGCGAGTGTGTGTGTGGCTGGTGGGAAGGGATTGGCTTTGTTCCCATGTCAAATCATGAGTAAAGAGGAAGCTGTCTTTCTTGCGTCGCTGTTGCCGTTGCCGCTGTTTCGACACGACGCAATCTCACGCCGCGGCCAAGGATATAGAATCTTAGACGGATCCGTACGTGCCACATGCAAATACTACGTGCACCACCCTCTTATCTTTTTTCTACCGCTACTCTCACAGCAACTTTAGCAAATCATAATAGCCGTTTCTTTAACATAGTCTGATAGTTTGAGGGGAAACGCTCATACATATGCACATATAAACATCCCTATAAATGCATATAGGCACATTTTATTCTTATGAGCATCTCCGAAAAATTGAACTGTCAAATCATCTTGAGATTGACGAAGTCGCTGTAGACACATTCATAGTCGATGGGAACGTCTTCTCCCACTGAACACACATCGCCGGAAGGCCTGAAATACATTCAGAAAACAAAAATGGTACACTTACTAAAGGCTTCTATAGATTGGTTTTACGGACTCCTCTCTCACCAACCAACCACCCCTGATTTTAACTTATGGGGCCTCTTCTCCCTAATCTTCTCCAACCATAACTCTACACGCTGATTCCGTAAGTCTAATCCCATCATAAGTCTAGCATCTCTCTTCAAAAACATGCGAGCGTCAATGTCAAATGTAGGACTTGAACTTTGGTGGGCTGTGGATACCACTGTTCTTTTAACTATCCAACCACAAATTGATTCACAAATCATAATAACAGTTGATATGTTAATTTTCGCTGATAATACCACTCTATAGCTAGTAGAGTCGTTATACAACCCCGAGTCACATAATTTACGGAGAGAGTCACTCTCTCCTCGCTTCCCGCACTGGCCCGTAGCAGTTTATCATCGTTTTTTCTGTTATCCGCTTCTCGCAGCTATAGAAAGACTCACAACCTTCACTTTTCTTCTCGCCACCCACAATCTATATGTTTTTTCTCGTCGCACAAAACCTACACTTTCCTTCTCGCTGCCCACGGCCTCCATTGTCACCGCCGATAGATTGGGTGATATTCTCGAAGGAGGAGCAGGACCGTCGTGAAAACGTTGTTGAAATTTACACTAGCCATTTTGTTGGACACATAAGGATTTCACATCCTTGATATGTCCCTGAAAATGACTACAGTGATTTTTGTCATTAGGTGGGAAAAAATCATGACTGGACGGCCAAGTAAGATGCGTGCACGCGTGAGATGTGTGATGCATTCCTAGGCAAGTAGGCACCTGTGATTAATGTATGCGTGTGTTGTGCTAGAGTTTGTGCTCTGTGTGCGTGAGTCGTGGTATGCGCGTGTGTGAGGGATTAGTGGATTTGAGCTCTAGACAGGGAATTGGGACAGGAAAGTCATAGTCAATGACAAGCAGGACCAACATGTAATAAAACTATGAAGGCCGCATTATGATAATTTTATGTTTGCGCTTTGCCTTGCAGTCTTCATGTTTATATGGAGCGTGCTCCTTACGCGCCATGGAGGTTGTCCATATGACGGCTCCGCTAGAGTTGCTCTTGTTATTTTTGTCGTGTCGGATGTTTTTTACAGAGCATTTGAGGTGAGACGAGAACCACGACGTTCTCGATGAAGCCTCTCTAGGAGCGACTGGAAGCCGACGACAATGCAAATGGTAGCAGCAGGGCCAGTCAGAGCTTTGGTATGGTGTGGGATGGTGAGGGGGAAGTTGACGATGAAGATTGTGACGGGGCATAGGGGGCCGGTCCGAACGGCGGCGATACAAAGAAGGTGGTGGCACCGGCCGTGGGTGGTGGCGGCAGGCGGCTGATGGGCGGTGAAGAAGAACAGTAACCCTCGGAGGAGAAGGATGAACAATATTCATTCATGGGAGGGAAATGAACGGCAAAGTTAACGGTCAAGACAGAATCAACTGAAACTAAAACGTTTTCCGGGCAACTGGTTTTCCGTGAACACGTGGATGGATTCTTTGAGGTTTCGTTTGGTCTGATCGAAGGAGGGCATGCAGCGCAGGGGAAGTCAGAGTGGTGACTTGTTTCATCTGCCAGCAGTGGCAGGGGTCACTCACATAATGGGACTGTACAGGGGGAGAAGTTGCAGCAGGTTACAGTTGCGGTGTGTGCCCGGCCTGTCGCCTATCCACGTCTAGTCCCTGGCCCGGATTGGTCCTTGCATGTGTGGAGCAATAGTCCTCCTTTTCACCAGGATGGAAAGATTCTTGGAAAAGCTGCATGCCGCTACTGCGTCTGCGGCTGCCCCGTCCCTCTCCTCCTCTTGTACTACTCCCCACCTTGTACTAAATCTTGTTGTTTATTTCTCCATATCTCTGCTTTGTTACATTTAATAGCACGTCGCTTGTTACATAGAACTATTGTAGAAATAGGAAAATCAATAAAAAATGAGATGGCATGTATCTTAATTTCTTTTCTTTTTTTAGATTGATGTATCTTAACGCCTAGTATATGGTAAGAAATGTCCTTTAATTCATAGTAGAGAATTTTTCCATTGATCTTAGATAATGTTTTTTTACCTTTTAGATATGACATAGTAATAGGAATTCATTCCTACATATCAAAGGCTCAAAAGACAATTTTCTGTAGATAGATTTCCTACAAAATTCTTGTAGATCAAATGATGGCTTAGCCAAATGGTTGTATGTTCGGAAAAAGTAACACAGTAACCAAAGAAAAACAACAAGTTTGTCGTATGAAAAAAGTAACACATGTATCAATGTCAAATCTTGGCGTCAAATCAATCAGCCTCGAGAAAATATGCATCGACCATGCATAAACTAGGACTACTCTTCGATTCACAAGATTTTCCAAGAGCCTAGAGTGGGTGAAAATTATCCTATAAAATCAACCACAAAAAAAATCCCAAATACAGAATTAGAAGGTTTGCAATCCTACGTACCTAATACCCACACGCATGAATATTCCAAATGACTAGAATCCTCCAAAAGTATGTTTGAAACCCTTGGATCAAAGAGACCCCGGAGAAGAAAATGAGAACCAGAACGAACCTTGGAGTTTCTATTAAATTGAGGACATGTGAAAGCAATTTTGTAGAAATGTGCTAGCATCATTTATGCGATCCAAATGATTTCCAGGAAAAGATAACTACGAACGGAGATTTCACAGTTCTTAGAAAAATCATGTTGTGCATTGAAGGCCTAAACCAAGCTAAATGCAGAAAAAACACATGAAAAAACTATGATAAATTGCACTTCAAGGTGGAATTTCTAGCCATAAAACGAATGAGCCGTAACATCTACTACAGAGATAATACCAAAGTAAAAATATACATTGCCTTCACTACTTCCTCTCTGTTGAATTTCTAGCCATAAAACGAATGAGCCGTAACATCTACTACAGAGATAATACCAAAGTAAATATACATTGCCTTCACTACTTCCTCTCTGTGATATAGTTTGGAATTCTTAGACCGCCAGTGATATTTGATTTTGTCATTCTCAATTGTGCATCAACTGTTTTTTTTTTCAAAATGACATCAACTGATATTTGATTTACATTACATCGTTATTGTAATTTTCATATTCGCATTTTGCTCTAATGAACTAGATAAAATTCATAAGAACACATGATTATTTGGTAATAAAGAGCGGCCACTACTTTCTTTACTAGCACACATTGCAGTAAAGACGCAAGATGCAGTTAAACCATAGCGTGATTCAAACATGCGAAGTTGTTGCAATATGTCATGCAGTTGAAAATTGCAACTAAAACACCATGAAAAAAAAGTGCAGTTCAGGCATGCGAAAGAAATATAGTTCAAACACATGAAGTAGATGAAAACTGTAGTAGAATCAACCGTAGCCTGACAACTACACACAGTTCACTGCATTCTTATGGGTAAGTGTGCACTAGTTAGCGTTTCGCATAATAAAAAAAACCTGTATTGAGAGCATGCGTGCGCAACTTCATTTTCACACAATATATGATATTCAGCAAATATATGCAGACTAGACATTTGACCTTTTTTCTCCCCAATTTAACCACAAAGTATCGAGCCCGGGCACGGCTCTTTGCTAGGTTTTTTATTGCAGTGCATTTGGTAACAATCCCAAAACAACTAAACCTTCGTCCTAACATCACCTCACACAAGAGGGAAGCGCATATGCCAACTCTAACAGCACAACACAACAAAACGATGGCCTAGCGTCACCTGGACCTCGCACATGAGGGCAACTCACAGACAACAAAACGATGGAGACATGGAGTATAAAGCAGTATAGTACAACGCAAAGAAATGGGAAGGCATTAACATTTGAGCTGTAATTCCTCCACTCCGCCGCCGCTGGAGGAAGCCGCCGGGCTAAGCCCGGGCGGCTGACGGCGGTGGCGGAGGAGTCTCTCCTTCTCGCATGCGAGGGTGGTGCGGGACACCCGGGCAAATGGAAGTGCGCTCCTGGATCCGAGCCTCCGTGGCGGCGGCTCGCTCCCGCCGGCTATCGGCGGCGGAGTGGTGGAGCTGCTGCACCTGGCCGCGGCGCTGCGACACCTCGAATCGGCGTGGAGGGCTTTGGTGGCGTTGATGACAGAGAGGTCTGGCAAGGTCGGTGCATTAGTTTATGCTCTGAAGATGGATTCGTGAAGGACGACGGCCACGACACATGACAGTGCGTCGGACCGGTTTGTACCCCAAACTCAATATGTGGCTCGATTGGGGCTTCCGGCTTTAGATCTTAGGTTTTAGTGCGATGTCTATTTCGTATTAGGCTCGGACTACCGTCACCCTTTCATCAAGTGGATAGGAATAGCACAGTTGTTGCTAAGATGATGGCTTCAGACTACCGGATATACTATTTGCAAGGTCTTTATAAATAATTAATAAAATGGCTGCATGCATCGCCCAAATTGAGAGGCCGGAGATAATTTTTTTTTCTAAAACATATGCTCGTACATATAGGTAATAAAAAGATATACAAAAATGATCTCTGTTGCCAACATGCAAACTTGAGCCATGGGCTGGCAGGCTAGTGAACGATTTACTAATAAGATTTTAAAAAGGCCTAATACAATAAAAAAGTTAGTTTATTTTTGCGGGTAATCCAAAAAAGTTAGTACAGTAGAAAATATTTGAACTCTGTAATCATAGTGAACCACCATTCGAGACTGAGCGAGACGAGTAGCTCCACGGGCACCCTCGGACTCTGGGAGAGAAAGGGTGAGAGAGAGAGAGAGAGAGGAGGAGCCCGTGTTTTCTGCTTGTCCTGTCAAGTCGGTGTCAAAAGATGGGCTACTAGAGTTAGCAACGTTCAGTTCATGTCACTCAGAAAAATGTTCAGTTCATGCTGTGCAGGCACGGGCACGTGATCCACCCCAATAGGCGATGATGGCTGAGCAAAGACGAGAATACTCCAGAGTCCAGACAAGCAGAGGCTATTATAGTGAGCACAAATAAATAAAAATCACAGTAAGAAGCCAATATTCGCGGAAAGAACATGTCACATTCTACAAAAAAATATATCAAAATCACAAACCACTAGCAGGTTTATCTGATATACTGTGCCGAGCCGTTTAGACAAGGCTGAGTTTTCATTGAACTAGTTTCTCAGCTAAAATATTTTGGAAAATAAGTTTGTCAGCTAAAAGCTGTACGTAGATGTAAACTCGTAGACCAGAAAACCTAGCCGCTCTACCCATAGTTTACTAGCGATATCTTTTGAGCAGATAATGGTCAAAGAATCTTATCGAACAGTGAGGAGGATGGGACTTAAAGCTTGGCAGCCTATCATGTCATCTCGTGTGCCCCTAGGCTATTGTGTAGGGTTGATGCTACGTCGGCTCACACGTCGTCAATCAGCTAGCTGTTGTACGTAGGGACATTGTAGTACGTACGTATTCCTTGACTTGCCAGTGGTATTTTATGTGGCTCTGGCTTGTCAGCCGTGCACTGCTACTGACATGTGCTTGCGTTTCGAATGTAGGAAAAATAAATCAGAATGGCAGTCTTCAAAACAATACCAGATCAGGTGAGTTTGTAACGGAGATTAACTACTAGGAGCATCTTGAATCGGACCAAGCAAATTCGGCCCTCTATTTTTGCCCACGTGTCTACGGACAATGATTGAGCGAGCCTTATTTTTTACCATTTGCAACCACAAATCTTTTTAAAACACCAAATACATGCACCCATGCACGCCGATCATTTAGGTGTTTTCTTTAGAAGAACCAATCATTTAGGTTAAACACAATTCAATGCACACAAATAAAACTTGTTTGTACTTAGATTTTGATTGTGGGCGTACATCCGGTGTTAGCCCGGTGGGGTTGTTTTTTTAGTCGCATCTCGCTGCACGAAAAGTGACCCAACTGATTTAAATAGTTGTGTCGTTCAAAAGCAGTAAGCTTCTCTTTCACTGTGAGTATGGCCATCCTCGCTTTGTGAAGGATATGAAGTGTCACCATGAAAAGAGAATATTCATAGTGACAGTTCATACCCTTCTCAAAGTGTACAATGATGGCCCTACATTTTTTAAGTTAAATCATTTTGTCCATTTGCATATGTGTTTCCGTAGCCATCATTCCATGACGAATCAATCGATGACGTACAAGTAACGACAACAGGGTGGCGTCCGGTGGCGGTGACATTGACCGGGAAGGAGGGGCGGATATGGACAAATTAGTGTAGGCCCTAGCGGTCAGTCTGACGTGGTTGGCGTGTCTGGGCATCCCCATATCCGCTCCAGATGAGTCTGGGTGTTTGGGCTGAATATAGGGAGTGTCGGTCAGTCCGGAAGTTTGGGCCGGAAATGGGGTGCCCTGTTGGGTGAAGTTTTTCGTCCCGGCGGCCCGTCCCAGGGTTTGGGGTTGATTTGAGGACTCCGGTTGTAGATGTCTAAACATCGGTGCCTTTGGGTGCATGAGATGTGAGCCCAACCGGTGGCTAACCCACATGTCACACACTCAAAGGCAGGTGACGTTACGGCACCGTGACTGCATCCTTAAATATCTGTGGGTGTGTTCACACGTGTACACGCGCAATGCTATCCGGCCTTTTAAATATCCTCCTTTGCAACCATAACTCTCGTTTTTGATACCTCAAATTTATGTAAATATGCTCGTCGACACTTCATGATAGAAGTACACGTACAATGAATACTGCATAATAAACTTTATTCATACGAAAATAATACATAGTTAAAATATAAAATTTATTCATAGTGCATAATTCAAACATAAAATTCATTAATGTCCAGCTTGAGTCCACACTCTATAAGACCATTGAGTAGTTGTAACGTTAGGACTGGCTGCAAGGGCCCACGCCAATTCGGATGAAGACGCCCTTACTTGTGTGACCATCCCTGTTCCTCTTCTCTCTTCTCCTTTGTTAGCACAACCTCCACCGTAGTTCCGCCATCATCGTTGCTCTGTCGTCGTCCCCAACACACGGCCTCGCCACCGGAGGACCCAACCCACACCGTTGCCGACCGTTAAAAGGATTGATATAGTTGACTAGAGGGGTGGGGGGGGGTTGAATTGGCAACTAACAATTTTTAGCTTTTTTTTACCAATTTAAACTTTACATCAAAGTAGGTTGTCTAGATATGCAACTAGGTAAGCAACATATATGATGCAACAACAACAAGTACACAAGCAAGCAAGGAATGCAACACAAAGTAAGATTGCAAGAGTAAAGGTACGAGATAACCAAGAGTGGAGCCGGTGGATACGAGGATGTGTTACCGAAGTTCCTTCCCTTTGAGAGGAAGTACGTCTTCGTTGGAGCGGTGCGGAGGCACAATGCTCTCCAAGAAGCCACTAGGGCCACCGTATTCTCGTCACGCCCTCACACAATGTGAGATGTCGTGATTCCACTATTGGTGCCCTTGGAGGCGGTGACCGAACCTTTACAAATAAGGTTGGGACAATCTCCACAACTTAATTGGAGGCTCCCAACGACACCACGAAGCTTCACCATAATGGAATATGGCTCCGCGGTGACCTCAACCGTCTAGGGTGCTCAAACACTCAAGAGTAACAAGATCCGCAAGGGATTAGTGGGGGAATCAAATTTCTCTTGGTGGAAGTGTAAATCGGGGCCTTCTCAACCAATCCCTGAGAATCAACAAGTTTGATTGGCTAGGGAGAGAGATCGGGCAAAAATGGAGCTTAGAGCAACAATGGAGCTTAGGGATGGAAGAGGTGGTCAATTCGGAGAAGAAGACTCCCCTTATATAGTGATAGGACAAATCCAACTGTTATCTACTTACTCAGCCCGCGACGTGCGGTACTACCGCACGGGCCTGCAGTACTACCGCACGGACCAGCCCTGTTGCGTCGAAGCAGAACCGCCGGAGCGGTACTACCGCTCGCCCTTGCGGTACTACCACAAGGCAGGGTTAGTCTAGGCTGGGAAGGCCGGACATATAAAAATACATCCATGGCTACTTCCGCTGAGTTTCAATCTGTGCAAAAATCTGACGCGGTACTACCGCAAACCTGGAGCGGTACTACCGCAAACCTGGAGCGGTACTACCGCATAGGGCGCAGATGTAAAAAATTACATCCGCCCCTACTTCCGCTTGTGCTGTTGTGCCTGGCCCGAGGCCACGGTACTACCGCGCCCTGGGAGCGGTACTACCGCGACCGCGACCGATACTACCGTGAGCCTGTGCGGTACTACCGCTCGCATGAGCAGTACTACCGCATGCCCCAACACAACCAACACTAGGAGTCCTTCATTTTGCATAGACACGGATAAACGAAGGATGCTCCAAAGAGCCAAAGGAAAGGTGGTGCAAAAAGTAACTAACGTGTACGCGATGATTCCACCCAAACCTTTCCAAAGCGGACCCCCTCTTCATAGTACGGCTTTCCTAAGACTCAAATCCACTGAAAAGAAACGTAGGGAAACTCCATCTTCACTGGACTCCGAGGGGCAACGAATCGTCTTGTGCCTAGATATGAGATATCTGAAATGCTCAATGCACACGATTAGTCCGCAAATGCATTGTCATCAATCACCAAAACCACTAAGGGATAAATATGCCCTTACAACCGTGCCGCAACCGGTCAAGCCACCGCCCTGGTACGTCCAACTCCCTGGGATATACACCTGACGCTCTATGCGTTTGGTGAAATGTTCAAGAAGCTCTTTTATTCTTTTGGTCATTTCTAGGTCACCGATGAATTCGTCGATGGATTGATGGCTATGGAGACACGGACTAAACGAATTCATATTCGACGAGAGCATATATTTTGTGGATTCTAACGAGGAAGATGCTGAAATGATGATGATGATGAACATCCAAGAGGAAATGGAGATGTCAGAGGAGGACGTACTAAACTTCAAGGGTTCCATAAAGGGGAGGAGAGTTATTCCCCAGGATAGGATTGCCGGTGCACGGCTTCTGATACACTGGACTATTTCACAATGGACCAAACATACCATGAAGGTTTGTTTCAACGATTGCTTCTAGTTCTGGATGAGCAGAAATTTGTTCTTGCGCGTACTGGCTGCCATGGAGAAGGCTGATGACAACTTCAAGCTGAGGAAGGATTGTTGAGGAAAACTTTATTTCTCTCATATGTAGATATGAACAAGTGCTCTGAGGATGCTTGCTTACGATAAGGTATCGGATGCGATTGATACTGAAATTCAGATGGAAGAGACCACGGTCCTGAGCACGATGGTGCAATTTGCACGTACTGTGGTGAAGATGTTGGAACCAGAGTACCTGGGAGAGCCAACTACGGAGGACACAGAAAAATTTGCTGGCAATTGGAGCATCAAGAGGATTCCTAGGAATGTTGGATTCAGTTGATTTCATGCACTAGCAATTGAAGAACTTCCCAAAAGGTTTGTGTGGGCAATATCAATGTTACGTCAAAGAAGCCACCATTATATTTGAAGCAGTGACATCGAACGACTTGTGAATTTGACATGCTTTCATTGGCACGCCTGGTTCTAACAATGACAACAATATTCTCCAACGATCTCCTTTGTTCAAGAGACTTTGTGATGGGGAAGGTCCGTTGTGCAACTACACCGTGACGCACAATTACAATATGGGATACTACCTTGTCGATGGTATCCATTCTCAATGGGTGGTGTTTGTGAAGACCATATCTGATCCCCATGGAAACAAACAAAACCACTTTACAACTATGCAAGAAGCGCCTAGAAAGGATGTGGAGAGGGCATTCGGAGTGCTCCAAACTCACTAGGGTATGGTTCATGAAGTTGCAATGACGTGGGAAGTGGAGACACTTTGCTAGCTCATGACGTGCTGCTTAATCTTGCACAACATGATTGTCGAGGATGACAGTGAAGGAGCAGCTCACACGCATGATTTTGAGAAGCCCGGTGTTCTGGTCCGCCTCGTGAAACAAGAGGTGGAGTATATTGCCAACTTTCTAGAGATGCATCGACAACTGCGAGATCGACTGGTGCATATGAAACTTCTAAATTCTGAATGATCTTGTGGAGCATATGTGGATCCACGGCGGAAATAGGTAAATTTTGCTTTCATTGTTTCAATTATGCACTACGAAATAATTTTATGTCTGCATTATGTTTTCACTAGTAGAAAAAAGGGCCATTTGTCCCGGTTCATAAGGCCCATCTGTCCGGTTGGGGAACCAGGGCTAAAGTGTCATTACTAATGCCCTAGGCCTTTAGTCCCGGTTCTTATACGAACCGGGACAGATGGGCCTCAACGTGGCCGCTCCGACGAGCCCAGGCAGGAGGGCCTTTGGTCCCGGTTAACAACCTAAATAAGCTTCGACGCGTCAGCATTTCAGGGGCTGTTTTTTTAAAGGAGGTGGTTTAGGGGTTTTGGGGGTTAATATAGGTTGTTATAGGTAGCTAATAGAGATATGTGTCATCTCTTATCTCCGTGCTACTGCTACTGCTATGCCTAAACATGACTTAGATTGAAGTGAGGCAACATGTGGTGCATGTCGAAAGTAATACTAATCCTAACTTGATCAAGTTTGGATTGTACTACTTTCGACATGCACCACATGCATGTTGGCTTCACTTCAATCCAATCCATGTTCATTTCACCCACAGATATATAATAACTCTTCATGCTCGCATCATGCATCATCATAATAACAAGTCCTACTAATCATCATCATACAACTTCTACTCGTTATTAATAACAAGTCATACGATCATCATCCTGATAGTCATCGAACCAACCGTACTTAATTGTTCTTAGCATATGATCATCAGTATTAGGCAGGACCTAAATACCTATTTAAGGTAAAATAGCATAAAACAATATAGACCCTGACTCTCCATTATGGAGAATGGAGATCATCCTGTCTCCAATTCTTGCGCGGCGCTTCCTTTTACTTCCAAGAACCTTCTTACGTCTGTCCATACATTTTTTTCATTCTCTGATTAGCATGTCTCCACTTCTTTTAGAAATCCGGTATGGACAGTTGAGATTCGTAGGATGACCTGGTTGTATGTTCAAAACATGAAGGCTACCATACTCATACATCAAATGAGGCACACAATCCGTCGGGATTCTCTGTTGAAAAACATAGTAATAACTTCATAGTTAGCAATGATGTACTAGTTTTAGAAGTATGCAAAAGATGCACGAATGTCGTAATAGTAGAAAATCTTACCAGGGTATCTCCATAGTAGTTACCGTAGTTCAACACGTGCACTAGTGGCACGTATTGACCATAATGTTGAGGAGTTTTACAATAGATATTGTAATTCTCAAGATCAGTACAAAATCCGACCAGATGATTTTTCTCCTTATAAGTTAACTCACAGCCATCGGTGTAGTAGGTTTTGTCTACCATCTTCCGCACATTCTTTGAACAATCAAAATAAGCTGTCAATAGAAATAAGCTGTTAACTATTTTGAAATGAACAATATAAATTAGTTAATAATTAACTATGTTTGAGAAACTCACATAGCGGCAGAAAAGGACCCAAATGTCCATATTGTCTTGGTCGATGTCAGGATCACCAAGATCCATGGTGACAAGCATACCCTCATCAAAACCATACATCTTATAAAATGCTTCCCAATTTTTGCAACCAAAATGGGTTACGCTCTCAGCATTATACAGATTTACTTCAAAACTCACATCATGATGGGTCCTTCGGTGAATTTTCTTTGTTTCAAAATTTTCATGGTCTTCAAAATCCATCCTCTCCAAGACATAGCGTCTTGCATGGCATGGGATAAGCTATACTCGAATTGTAAAAGATGAAAATTACACGTTGAAATAGTTGAAGTCATGCTTAATTACAAAAAAACACTTGTCATCGTTGCGTACCGTTTCAACATCGAAGGTCTCCTCGAGCTTAATGCTGAAGCGTCGATCATCGTCCAGGTGAGGCCTATCGCACAGACCTCGATCGTCGTGGCACGAGCCGCACTCCCCCGGGAGACTTTCATCGTCCGATGACGACATTTCCTATGTTCATAATTCAAAGATTAAACTTGTACAACAGTCGGGATCCTTCGTCCTCTCATATATGGTGGAGACTCGACAGACTTAAAGTCAACCCGAAATATCGTTTATTTATCTTTCTAAAAAAGGATTTGGTTGGTTTCACCTCGAGGTCGGAGGGGGTCGATGACGGTGACGACGGCGGGGATGATGGAGGGGGGCTCCTAGATTTCTGCGACAACAAAAACCCTATAAGCTATCAACTAATCATATGCATACGCCTTGCATAGTGCTCTCCAATTTTAGCATTCAAAGTAGGAGTAGTTTTCCAATTTAAGCATTCAATACGCAAAATCAAATCACAAAATAAAGTAGTATTCAAATTAGGATGCATTCAATTATAAGCAAAACTACATCATCTCTTGCGTCCGTACATCATCGAATATTATCACTAATACACCTCGAATACTATCATACATATAGCATCGCTAGTACAGCTAGAACTGTAGCGCCCGACGGGTATCGGCGCGGACGGTGGACACCCAAAGAGAACGAACCATCACAGGATCATAGCTGCAGTGAGATCCCTGAAGAAGCTGCCAGGTATTCTCGAACCTGCCCTCCAACGCAACCATGTAGCGACAGACGTGCTCGTCCTCCTCGCTGACACGGTGACGTACCACCTCCGCGGTGTCCGGAAGCCTCGGCACCGTCACAGACCCAGGCCCACGCGACCGCCACCAAACAAGGATCGGGTCAACGACGGGCTGACTCCTCACCAACCTACGCCCCCGGAAGGTAGCACCTCCCAATACCAGCCCGACGGAGCCCAGTCCCGGACATGGCCCCTCTGATCAAGCCGGCCTCCTCCGCCGAGTCGAGGACGAGGATGCAGGATATGCATCGTCGACGTTGATGCGGGAAGAATTGCTTGAACTAAAAAAATAAACTAGTTTTATTAATTTTCTTGCTAAAAATAAACTACTTCTATATATAGAAAAATAAAGTAGTTTTCTTAAATCAACTAGTTCAACTACTACTAAGCACTTAATTACTATAAATAAAATAAAGTAGTACTTACTAAAAATAAACTACTTCTATACATAGTAAAATAAAGCAGTTTTATTAAATTAACTAGTTCAACTACTAAGCACTTACTATAAATAAAATAAAGTAGTACTTACTAAAAATAAACTATTTCTATATATAGTAAAATAAAGTAGTTTTATTAAATCAGCTAATTTAACTACTAATTAAGCACTTACTATAAATAAAATAAAGTATTACTTACTAAAAATAAGAAGAGGAAGAAGAAGGAAAAGAATAAAAAAAGAAAAAAAAGAAGAAAAAAAGAAGAGAAGAAGAAGGAATAGAGGAGAAGAAGAAAAAATATCTATTCTATTTTATATTCTTCTCCTCTATTCCTTCTTCTTCTCCTCTTTTTTTCCTTGTTTTTCCTCTTCATTTTCTTCTTCTTTTTCCTCTTCTTTTTCTTCTAAATATGAACATATACATAAAAGATTTTGATCATACACAATTTAAATATGAGTTTTAACTTAGTAAATTCTATGAACAAAAGAAATTCCACAAACATCTCATCTCGTCTCCACAAAACACATCTCATCTCATCTCATTTCATCCAAAAATAATTCTTTGCACATTCTTTGCATATGAACATACATACATTTACTTTTTTTTCTTAAATGTAACATATGAACATTTTCTTAAATGAGCATATGAACATACATATCACCAAAAATAGACCTTTTTCTTTGCATATGTACATTAAAAATCTATACACATCAATCCATCCATCCATCAATATATATAAATACATCAATCCATCTATCTGTATATATGAAAAAAATTAAAGAAAAAATTATGTGAACCTAAAACTTCTAGGAAGCAGGGGTAGGGGCGGCGACGGCAACGCGTAGGGGCAGGGGCGGTGGCGGCGCCAACTCGCAGGGCAAGGGCGGCGGCGGTGGCAGCGCAGGGCAGGGGCGGCAGCGTGCGGTGGCGGCGCAGGGGGAAGGGGAGCGGAGCTCACTGGGGGGCGGCGGCGGCAGCGCGCAGGGGCAGGGCCGGCGGCAGCGTAGGGCAGAGGCGGCGGCGTAGGGCAGGGGAAGAGGGGGCAGAGCTCACTAGGGGGAGCGTGCAGGCTCGGGGAAGGGCGGCGCAGCAGTAGCCTGGCGGCGTCGGCGTCGGTGTCGATCGGCGTCGGGGCAGGGCGTCGGCGTCGAGAGGAGAATGGGAGGTGGGGGAAAATTTCCTAAGTGCTGTATATATAGACAGAGCATTAATTCCGATTCGTGGCACCAACCGGGACCAATGCCCCCTCTTTAGTCCCGGTTGGTGCCACCAACCGGCATTTGTCACGGTTGTTACCAAGAGCCGGTTTTAATACACCCCTTTAGTCCCGGTTGGTGGCACCAACCGGGACTAAATTCCCTTGCATAGCGGCGTGGTGGTGGGAGTTTAGTCCCACCTCGCTAGTTGAGAGGGGCACGCAGTGGTTTATAAGCCCCACTGCCGCACCCCTCTCAACCTCCTCCTCATTGCGGGCTTACGGGCCTAGTTGTTACTGCTATGCCTGATGGGCCTGCTGGCCTTGCTGCGGGCCTGAATCCTGGCCCATGGATGGGTTTCTAGTCATACTCAGGCCGTGGTGGTCCAGTAGGTGGCATTTTTTTTAATTTTTCCTAGTTTTTTGTTTTATTTTTTGCTTTATTTATTTTGTTTTGTTTTGTTTCTACTTACAACGAAATACTTATTTATTTTATTTTATTTTGTCTCTAATTACTTATTTATTTTATTTTATGATAATTCTTTTTGCGACTAAAGTTTCTAACAAAAAAAGTTCTTTATGAAAATTATTTTTGCTTTAAATGATTTTGAAGAGAAAAAACTTTGATAATTTTAGTTGCATCAATTTTATATAATTTTAGTTTCAATAATACCAGAGGTTGCTTATAACGTTTTGAACAGAAAATACGTTGATAATTTTAGTTTCATAAATTTTATTTATATTATTAAGGTTTATTTTATTTTATTTTATTTTATTTTGTTTCTACTTATATATTTTATTAAAGTTTATTTTATTCTGTTTCTAATTACTTATTTATTCTATTTTATGATAATTGTTATTTTCCATGCATTTACTGATTATTTTGAGGTATAAGACCCTGAAATTGAAAAGCACTACAAATGAACTCTCAAAAGGTTGAAAGTTGGCATGGTATCATCATTTCACCCACATAGCATGCGCAAGAAAGTAGAGAGGATTACGGCAAAAATTGGATGCACTTTATGTACAAAACGGACAATCTCTTTCGAAGTATCAGAGTTTCATACGGAAACTCGTCTGTTACAAAGAGATTTCATTTTTAGAACTTATTTGAACTCCATAGTTTTTTTGTATTCAAAATACAACATTCAAAGCCACATCATCAATTTTCAACCCTTTCTGACTTTATTTGTTATTTTTCATGCATTTACTGATTATTTTGAGCTATAAGACCCTGAAATTGAAAAGCACTATAAATGAACTCTAAAAAGGTTGAAAGTTGGCATGGTATCATCATTTCACCCACATAGCATGTGCAAGAAAGTTGAGAGGGTTACGGAAAAAACTCGATGCACTTCGTGTACAAAACGGACAATCTGTTTCGAAGTATCAGGATTTCATACGGAAACTCGTCTGTTACAACAGGCATTTGAAATGAAATACGAAAAGGTTGAAAGTTGGCATGTTATCATCATAATAGTTGTGGAGAGAAAGTCTTCACTTTTTTTTCGCTTGTGTGCTTTGCTTATTGCGCCGTAACCATGGATAATCTTCATCGTCTATTAGGATGCTTGGGTCAGCCTTGACTTTGAAGGGAGGAATTTCATGAATCTTTTCATAATCTTCAGACATGTCTGTCTTGCCCGCCACTCCCACGATGTCCCTTTTTCCTGAAAGAACTATGTGGCGCTTTGGCTCATCGTATAATGTATTCGCTTCCTTATCTTTTCTTTTTCTCGGTTTGGTAGACATGTCCTTCACATAGATAACCTGTGCCGCATCATTATCTAGGACGAACGGCTCGTCAATGTACCCAAGATTGTTCAGATCAATGTTGTCATTCCGTACTGTGGGTCTACTTGTACCCCGCCTCCTGATAGATTGACCCATTTGCACTTAAACAAAGGGACCTTAAAATCATGTCCGTAGTCAAGTTCCCATATGTCCACTATGTAACCATAATATGTGTCCTTTCCCCTCTCGGTTGCTGCATCAAAGCGAACACCGCTATTTTGGTTGGTGCTCTTTTGATCTTGGGCGATCTTGTAAAATGTATTCCCATTTATCTCATATCCTTTGTAAGTCAATACAGTCGAAGATGGTCCCCTGGACAACGAGTACATCTCATCACAAACAGTGTTGTCACCTCTGAGACGTGTTTTCAACCAACTGCTGGAAGTCCTGATATGTTCCCATGTAATCCAGCCGTCACACTGCTCCGGGTGTTTGGAGCGCAGACTGTTCTTGTGTTCATCGGCATACGGGGTCACCAAGGTAGAGTTCTGTAGAACTGTGTAGTGTGCTTGAGACCAAGAATGCCCGTCCCTGCATATTATTGAGTCCGCTCCTAGCGTGCCTTTTCCAGTCAGTCTCCCGCCATACCGCGATTTAGGGAGACCTATCTTCTTAAGGCCAGGAATGAAGTCAACACAAAACCCAATGACATCCTCTGTTTGATGGCCCATGGAGATGCTTCCTTCTGGCCTAGCACGGTTACGGACATATTTCTTTAGGACTCCCATGAACCTCTCAAAGGGGAACATATTGTGTAGAAATACGGGGCCCATAATGACAACTCGACTAGATGAACTAGGACGTGTGTCATGATATTGAAGAAGGACGGTGGGAACACCAGCTCAAAACTGACAAGACATTGCACCACATCACTCCTCAGCCTTGGTATAATTTCTGGATCGATCACCTTCTGAGAGATTGCATTGAGGAATGCACATAGCTTCACAATGGCTAATCGGACGTTTTCCGGTAGAAGCCCCCTCAATGCAACCGGAAGCAGTTGCGTCATAATCACGTGGCAGTCATGAGACTTTAGGTTTTGGAACTTTTTCTCTGGAATATTTATTATTCCCTTTATATTCGACAAGAAGCCAGCCGGGACCTTCATACTGAGCAGGCATTCAAAAAAAGATTTTCCTTCTCTTCTTTCGTAAGAGCGTAGCTGGCAGGACCTTCATACTACTTTGGAGGCATGCCGTCTTTTTCGTGCAAATGTTGCAGGTCCTCCCGTGTCTCAGGTGTATCTTTTGTCTTCCCACACACGCCCAAGAAGCCTAACAGGTTCACGCAAAGGTTCTTCGTCACGTGCATCACATCGATTGAAGAGCGCACCTCTAGCTCTTCCCAGTAGGGTAGGTCCCAAAATATAGATTTCTTCTTCCACATGGGTGCGCGTCCCTCAGCGTCATTCAGAACAGCTAGTCCGCCGGGACCCTTTCCAAAGATTACGTGTAAATCAGAGACCATAGCAAGTACGTGATCACCGGTACGCATGGCGGGCTTCTTCCGGTGATCTGCCTCGCCTTTGAAAAGCTTGCCTTTCTTTCGACATTGATGGTTAGTCGGGAGAAATCGACGATGGCCCAAGTACACATTCTTCCTGCATCTGTCCAGGTATATACTTTCGGTGTCAGCTAAACAATGCGTGCATGCGTGATATCCCTTGTTTGTCTATCCTGAAAGGTTACTGAGAGCGGGCCAATCGTTGATGGTTACAAACCGCAACGCATGCAGGTTAAATTCCTCCTGTTTGTGCTCATCCCACGCACGTACACTGTTGCCATTCCACAGCTGTAGAAGTTCTTTAACTAATGGCCTTAGGTACACATCAATGTCGTTGCCAGGTTGCTTACGACCTTGGATGAGAATTGGCATCATAATGAACTTCCGCTTCATGCACATCCAAGGAGGAAGGTTATACATACATAGAGTCACGGGCCAGGTGCTGTGATTGTTGCTCTGCTCCCCGAAAGGATTAATGCCATCTATGCTTAAAGCAAACCGTACGTTCCTTGCACTACTAGGAAAAGGGCTATAGATAGGATTGATACTAATGGCGCACCCGGGAAGCAGTGCGCCACTAGTATATACTAATGGCGCACCTGCTGGCGATACGCCATTAGTGTGGAAGACACTAATGGCGCACCAGAAACGGGGTGCGCCACTAGTGTTCAATATTTTTTTTCCATTTTTCCATACACACTAATGGCGCATCAGACAGGCAGTGCGCCATTACTAGTTCTAACTAGTAATGGCGCACCACACAGAAAGTGCGCCATTACTGTAAATTCCCCCTCCATCTCGATCTCGATCCCCCTCCATATCTCGATCGCTATCCCCCTTCATCTCGATCTCGATCCCACCCGCACCCTCTCCCGCTAGCTCCACCGCCGCCGACGACCCACCGCACCCTCCCCCGCTCCACCGCCGCCGCCGAGCACCCCTGCACCCTCTCCCGCTAGCTCCACCGCCGCCGACGACCCACACCGCACCCTCCCCCGCTCCACCCCGCACCCTCCCCCGCTCCACCACCGCCGACGAGCACCCCCCGCACCCTCCCCCGCTCCACCGCCGCCGACGACCACCCCCGCACCCTCTCCCGCTAGCTCCACCGCCGCCGACGACCCATACCGCACCCTTTCCCGCTCCACCCCGCACCCTCCCCCCCGCTCCACCACTGCCGACGAGCACCCCCCGCACCCTCCCCCGCTCCACCCGCCGCCGACGACCCAACCGCACCCTCCCCGGCTCCACCGCCGCCGCCGATGATATTTTCAAATAACAAATTTGATGATATTTAATATTTTTTTTACTGTTTTTGTAAAACTTTATTGCTGTTTCATATTCATATTCATTTTCTAAAAAATAATAATAATAAAGTGTAGACTACAATTGTTGTTAAACAACACTTATTACTGTTTTTATAAAAAAATATTACTGTTTCATATTCATATTCATATTCATTTTTTTTAAAAAAAATTCTTACTTATGGCGCACGGGTTGCTGGTGCGCCATTGCGATGAAAAAAACATTGTAATGGCGCACTGCCGAGAGTGCGCCATTAGTAATCTAACCAGCGCCGCACCTTCCCCCTCCCTCTCGCCAGAATTTGATTCGTCCCTCTCCCTCCACCGCGCCGCTCCACCGCGTCACCGCCGCCCACGCGCCCCCGCCGCCTCCCTCTCCCCTTCCTCCCCCTCGAGCAGTCTCATTCACCCTCCCCCGCTCCACCGGCCGCCGCCGCCGACCCCCGGCCCGCACCCTCCCCCACTCCACCGTCGCCGATGACCCACCGCACCCTCCACTCCACCTTTTTCATATTCATAAATATTTTCAAATAACAAATTTGAACATATTTTTTAAAAAAATTATTACTGTTTTTATAAAAAAATATTACTGTTATGATTTAAACAAGTTTGAACATATTTAAACACAAATAAATATCAAACAACATTTTAAATGCGTAAAAACAAAATTTGGGGAGCCTGGGAATCGAACCCAGGACCTCCAGTGTGTGTGCTGCGTGCTGACCAGTCGGGCTAGTGGGCGGGTTCTAATGTAGATTGGGTCAGGTGGAATATAACCTGAGGGAACATTCTAATGGCGCACCGCTGCTGGGTGCGCCATTAGTAAGCTTCCCCCCTCCACCTATTCCCCTCCCTCCCTTCCTCCCCACTCGACCGAACCGTACGCCGCCGCCGCGCCTGCACGCCCCCTCCGCCCCCTCCGTCCCCTGCCGCCGCCGCCTCGACCCACGCCCCCACGCCCCCCTCCGTCCCCTCCGTCCCCTGCCGCCGCCGCCCCGACCCCCGCCCCCGCGCCGCCTGCCCCCGAGCCCCACCTCCCCCGAGCCCCGCCGCCCCCAATCAGCCCCTGCCCCGCCCCCATCGCCGTCCGCTCCCAATCCACCCCCTCCCTCGCCTTCACCGCACCCACCCACCCCCTCCCTCGCCTTCCCAGCCCTCGAAACCCTAGAAACCCGTGACGCTCCACCGTGCCTTCTTGGCTCGAGCTCCACCGTGCGAGGCGACAGGCAAGGCGGCGGGCAGAATCTGCTTCAACACCGGGCCGGCGAGCCGTGGAACCAGGGCGCGACGGCGCTCGACCCCTCCACCCCTCTCCACCTCTTCTTCCTCGGGTCGCCGCTGTTTTCCTCAACTCCGGCCACCTCTGTTGCTACTAAGCTGTCGCAGGGCCTCCTGGTGCCTCCCCGGTGAGCTCCGCCTCCTCCCCCCTCTTCTTTCTCGCAAACACTCTGTTTGTCCAGCAAATCGGCGATGGACAGAAGCGGCGGTGGTGCCGGAGTTGAGTTCAGTTAGTAGAGCTAGCGCTAGTTCCTTCCGTGATCCTATAGGCCGAGAGGTGGGTCTCTGGTGAAACTGGAATTGCAGAAGCTTTCACCCGAGTTAGCCTGAATGTGATGTGGTCGATGTTGAGATGTCTCCTCTATGTAGTCTGTAGGTTGTTCTACTTTTAGGTACCGTGGGCTGTGAAGTGAACTTGCCGGGTTTAACCATCTGACCTCTTATGTATATATTAGTATCTAAGATCAGCAGACATTAGTCAATTTGTGCGCCTGGTTAGTGACTTGTGGAGTTGGCCCGGTTAATACTTTGCTCTGTGATGCAAGATGTTAGGCTCTGGCACTTTACAGAGTTTCTTTGTGAAATCCCTAACTATGAGTCTTGCTAGTGATCTAATTGTGATAATCCTGCTCAGATCCACACTTGCAGCAGAGGCAGGCAATGCCTCTATATGCTCTGTTTTACTGCCTAGCTAGAGCACAAACCTAGCCCCAGTTGTGTATTCCCAATTGCTAGTGGTCTAACTGATGTTTCCCTAGTTGGGTGAGACTGACTTGGCTCTTTCTTGGAGGAGACAGATCAAACAAGTGTTGTCAGTTTTTGTTTGAACTTCAAAGAGTGTTGTGACTTGGCTCTTAATCAAAAGAGTGTTGTCAGTTTTTCTTGTCCTGAGTTACACTGAAGATATTTTTCTGATAATATTGTAAAAACTGCCTGGTGTGTGTTCAACTTGTATCTTCTAGCTTAAGTTTAACTTGTCCTGAGTTACACTCAAGTTATAATGTGTTTAACTTGTAGCTTCTAGCTTAAGTGAGTAGCCAGTATTGTAGTCAGTAGCTTAACTTGTTTAAGTACTGCTAGTTAGTTGTACTGATATTAAATGATGCCTGAAATGATGTATCATGTATCTTTAGCATGATCTGTTTCAGATAATAAATGATGCTTGAAATGAATTCTTGTGTAAGTGAAGGCTTCCTATGTTGTTGCTGAAGGAAATATGCCCTAGAGGCAATAATAAAGTTATTATTTATTTCCTTATTTCATGATAAATGTTTATTATTCATGCTAGAATTGTATTAACCGGAAACATGATACATGTGTGAATACATAAACAAACAGAGTGTCACTAGTATGCCTCTACTTGACTAGCTCGTTAATCAAAGATGGTTATGTTTCCTAACCATGAACAAAGAGTTGTTATTTGATTAACGGGATCACATCATTAGTTGAATGATCTGATTGACATGACCCATTCTATTAGCTTAGCACCCGATCGTTTAGTATGTTGCTATTGCTTTCTTCATGACTTATACATGTTCCTTTGACTATGAGATTATGCAACTCCCGTTTACCGGAGGAACACTTTGGGTACTACCAAACGTCACAACGTAACTGGGTGATTATAAAGGAGTACTACAGGTGTCTCCAAAGGTAGATGTTGGGTTGGCGTATTTCGAGATTAGGATTTGTCACTCCGATTGTCGGAGAGGTATCTCTGGGCCCTCTCGGTAATGCTCATCACATAAGCCTTGCAAGCATTGCAACTAATATGTTAGTTGTGAGATGATGTATTACGGAATGAGTAAAGAGACTTGCCCGTAACGAGATTGAACTAAGTATTGGATACTGACGATCGAATCTCGGGCAAGTAACATACCGATGACAAAGGGAACAAAGTATGTTGTTATGCGGTCTGACCGATAAAGATCTTCGTAGAATATGTAGGAGCCAATATGGGCATCCAGGTCCCGCTATTGGTTATTGACCGGAGACGTGTCTCGGTCATGTCTACATTGTTCTCGAACCGTAGGGTCCGCACGCTTAAGGTTTCGATGACAGTTATATTATGAGTTTTGATGTACCGAAGGAGTTCGGAGTCCCGGATGAGATCGGGGACATGACGAGGAGTCTCGAAATGGTCGAGACGTAAAGATCGATATATTGGACGACTATATTCGGACATCGGAAAGGTTCTGAATGGTTCGGGTATTTTCGGAGGTACCGGGGAGTTACGGGAATACGGGGAAGAGTATTGGGCCTTATTGAGCCTTAGTGGGAAGGAGCCAGGAGGTGGCGCGCGCCCCTCCCAAGCCCAGTCCGAATTGGACAAGGGGTTTGGGGGCGCGGCCCCCTCTCCCTTCCTTCTCCTCTCCCCTCCTTTCCCCCCTTCTCCTAGTTGGATTAGGAAAGGTGGAATCCTACTCTCGGTGGGAGTAGGACTCCCGTTGGCGCGCCCAAACCAGGCCGGCCGCCCCTCCCCCTTGGCTCCTTTATATACGGGGGCAGGGGGGCACCCTAGAACACACAAGTTGATCTTCGTGATCGTTCCTTAGCCGTGTGCGGTGCCCCCTCCACCATATTCCACCTCGGTCATATCGTTGCAGTGCTTAGGCGAAGCCCTGCGCCGGTAATACATCAAGATCGTCATCACGCCGTTGTGCTGACGGAACTCCTCCCCGAAGCTTTGCTGGATCGGAGCCCGGGGATCGTCATCGAGCTGAACGTGTGCCAAGAACTCGGAGGTGCCGGAGTAACGGTGCTTGGATCGGTTGGATCGTGAAGACGTACGACTACATCAACCGCGTTGATATAACGCTTCCGCTTTCGGTCTACGAGGGTACGTAGACAATACTCTCCCCTCTCGTTGCTATGCATCACCATGATCTTGCGTGTGCGTAGGAATTTTTTTGAAATTACTACGTTACCCAACAGTGGCATCCGAGCCAGGTTTTATGGTTTAATGTTATTTGCACGAGTAGAACACAAGTGAGTTGTGGGCGATATAAGTCATACTGCCTACCAGCATGTCATACTTTGGTTCGGCGGTATTGTTGGACGAGACGATCCGGACCAACCTTACGCGTACTCTTACGCGAGACCGGTTCCCTCGACGTGCTTTGCACATAGATGGCTTGCGGAAGACTGTCTCTCCAACTTTAGTTGAACCAAGTGTGGCTACGCCCGGTCCTTGAGAAGGTTAAAACGGAGTCTATTTGACAAACTATCGTTGTGGTTTTGATGCGTAGGTAAGATGAGTTCTTGCTTAAGCCCGTAGCAGCCACGTAAAACTTGCAACAACAAAGTAGAGGACGTCTAACTTGTTTTTGCAGGGCATGTTGTGATGTGATATGGTCAAGAAATGATGCTAAATTTTATTGTATGAGATGATCATGTTTTGTAACCGAGTTATCGGCAACTGGCAGGAGCCATATGGTTGTCGCTTTATTGTATGCAATGCAATCGCGATGTAATGCTTTACTTTATTACTAAGCGGTAGTGATAGTCGTGGAAGCATAAGATTGGCGAGACGACAACAATGCTACGATGGAGATCAAGGTGTCGCGCCGGTGACGATGGTGATCATGACGGTGCTTCGGAGATGGAGATCACAAGCACAAGATGATGATGACCATATCATATCACTTATATTGATTGCATGTGATGTTTATCTTTTTATGCATCTTATCTTGCTTTGATTGACGGTAGCATTATAAGATGATCTCTCACTAAATTATCAAGAAGTGTTCTCCCTGAGTATGCACCGTTGCAAAAGTTCTTCGTGCTGATACACCACGTGATGATCGGGTGTGATAGGCTCTACGTTCAAATACAACGGGTGCAAAACAGTTGCACACGCGGAATACTAAGGTTATACTTGACGAGCTATGCATATAAGATATGACCTCGGAACACAGAGACCGAAAGGTCGAGCGTGAATCATATAGTAGATATGATCAACATAACGATGTTCACCATTGAAAACTACTCCATATCACGTGATGATCGGTTATGGTTTAGTTGATTTGGATCACGTGATCACTTAGAGGATTAGAGAGATGTCTATCTAAGTGGGAGTTCTTAAGTAATATGATTAATTGAACTTTAATTTATCATGAACTTAGTCCTGGTAGTATTAGCATATCTATGTTGTAGATCAATAGCTCGCGTTGTTGCTTCCCTGTGTTTATTTTGATATGTTCTAGAGAAAATTGTGTTGAAAAATGTTAGTAGCAATGATGCGGATTGGATCCGTGATCTGAGGTTTATCCTCATTGCTGCACAGAAGAATTATGTCCTTGATGCACCACTAGGTGACGGACCTATTGCAGGAGCAGATGCAGACATTATGAACGTTTTGCTAGCTCAATATGATGACTACTTAATAGTTTAGTGCACCATGCTTAACTGCTTAGAATCGGGACTTCAAAGACGTTTTGAACGTCATGGACCATACGAGATGTTCCAGGAGTTGAAGTTAATATTTCAAGCAAATACCTGAGTTGAGAGATATGAAGTCTCCAACAAGTTCTATAGCTAAAAGATGGAGGAGAATTGCTCAACTAGTGAGCATGTGCTCAGATTGTCTGGGTACTACAATCGCTTGAATCAAGTGGGAGTTAATCTTCCAGATAAGATAGTGATTGACAGAATTCTCTAGTCATCTTCACCAAGTTAGTAGAACTTCGTGATGAACTACAGTATGCAAGGGATGACGAAAACAATTCCCAAGCTCTTCGTGATGCTGAAATCGACGAAGGTAGAAATCAAGAAAAACATCAAGTGTTGATGGTTGACGAGACCACTACTTTCAAGAAAAGGGCAAAGGGAAGAAGAGGAACTTCAAGAAGAACGGCAAGCGAGTTGCTGCTCAAGTGAAGAAGCTCAAGTCTGGTCCTAAGCCTGAGACTAAGTGCTTCTACTGCAAAGGGATTGGTCACTGGAAGCGGAACTACCCCAAGTAATTGGTGGATAAGAAGAATGGCAAAGTGAACAAAGGTATATTTGATATACATGTTATTGATGTGTACTTTACTAGTGTTCATAGCAACCCCTCAGTATTTGGTACTAGTTCAGTTGCTAAGATTAGTAACTCGAAACGGGAGTTGCAGAATGAACAGAGACTAGTTAAGGGTGAAGTGACGATGTGTGTTGGAAGTGGTTCCAAGATTGATATGATCATCATCGCACACTCCCTATACTTTCGGGCTTAGTGTTAAACCTAAATAAGTGTTATTTGGTGTTTGCGTTGAGCATGAATATGATTTGATCATGTTTATTGCAATACAGTTATTCATTTAAGTTAGAGAACAATTGTTGTTCTGTTTACATGAATAAAACCTTCTATGGTTATACACACCAACGAAATGGTTTGTTGGATCTCGATCGTAGTAATACACATATTCATAAAATTGAAGCCAAAAGATGCAAAGTTAATAATGATAGTGCGACTTATTTGTGGCACTGCCGTTTAGGTCATATTGGTGTAAAGCGCATGAAGAAACTCCATGCTGATGGAATTTTGGAATCACTTGATTATGAATCACTTGATGCTTGCGAACCATGCCTCATGGGCAAGATGACTAAGACTCCGTTCTCCGGAACAATGGAGCGAGCAACAGATTTGTTGGAAATCATACACACTAATGTATGTGGTCCGATGAACATTAAGGCTCGCGACAAGTATCATTATTTTCAGAACTTCACAAATGATTTGAGCAGATATGGGTATATCTACTTGATGAAACATAAGTCTGAAACATTTGAAAAGTTCAAAGAATTTCAGAGTGAAGTGGAAAATCATCGTGACAAGAAAATAAAGTTTCTACGATCTGATCGCGGAGACAAATATTTGAGTTACGAGTTTGGTCTTCAATTAAAACAATGTGGAATAGTTACACAAACTCATGCCACCTGGAACACCACAGCATAATGGTGTGTCCGAACGTCATAACCGTACTTTATTGGATATAGTGCAATCTATGATGTTTCTTACCAATTTACCACTATAGTTTTGGGGTTATGCATTAAAGACAGCTGCATTCACGTCACAAAAGGGGCACCATCTAAGTCCGTTGAGACGACACAATCTGAACTGTGGTTTGGCAAGAAACCAAAGTTGTCGTGTCTTAAAGTTTGGGGTTGTGATGCTTATATGAAAAAGTTTCATCCTAATAAGCTCAAACCCAAATCGGAGAAATATGTCTTCATAGGATACCCAAAGAAGACAGTTGGGTACACCTTCTATCACAGATCCGAAGGCAAGATATTCGTTGCTGAGAATGGATCCTTTCCAGAGAAGGAGTTTCTCTCGAAAGAAGTGAGTGGGAGGAAAGTAGAAAACTTGATGAGGTAATTGTACCTTCTCCCTTATTGGAAAGTAGTTCATCACAGAAATCTATTCTTGTGATCACTACACCAATTAGTAAGAAAGCTAATGATAATGATCATGTAACTTCAAGATCAAGTTACTACTGAATCTCGTAAGTAAACCAGAGTGAGATCCGCACTAGAGTGGTACGGTAATCCAGTTCTGGAAGTCATCTTACTAGACCATGATGAACTTGCGAACTATGAGGAAGCGATGATGAGCCCAGATTCCGCGAAATGGTTTGAAGCCATGAAATCTGAGATATGATCCATGTATGAGAACAAAAGTATGGACTTTGATGGATTTGCCCGGTGATCGGCAAGCCATAGAATATAAATGGATCTTCAAGAGGAAGACGGACGCTGATAGTAGTGTTACTATCTACAAAGCTAGAATTGTCGCAAAAGGTTTTCGACAAGTTCAAGGTGTTGACTATGATGAGAGTTTCTCACTCGTATCTATGCTTAAGTCTGTCCGAATCATGTTAGCAATTGCCGCATTTTCTGAAATCTGGCAAATGGATAACAAAACTGCAATCCTTAATGGATTTCTTAAAGAAGAGTTGTATATGATGCAACCAGAAGGTTTTGTCAATCCTAAAGGTGTTAACAAAATATGCAAGCTCCAGCGATCCATCTATGGACTGGTGCAAGCATCTCAGAGTTGGAATATACACTTTGATAAGTTGATCAAAGCATATGGTTTTATACAGACTTGTGGTGAAGCCTGTATTTACAAGAAAGTGAGTGGGAGCACTACATCATTTCTGATAAGTATATGTGAATGACATATTGTTGATCGGAAATAATGTAGAATTATTCTGCAAAGCATAAAGGAGTGTTTGAAAGGAGTTTTTCAAAGAAAGACCTCGATGAAGCTGCTTACATATTGAGCATCAAAATCTATAGAGATAGATCAAGACGCTTGATAAGTTTTTTCAATGAGTACATACCTTGACAAGATTTTGAAGTAGTTCAAAATGGAACAGTCAAAGAAAGAGTTCTTGCCTGTGTTACAAGGTGTGAAATTGAGTAAGACTCAAAGCCCGACCACGGCAGAAGATAGAAAGAGAATGAAAGTCATTCCCTATGCCTCAGCCATAGGTTCTATAAAGTATGCCTTGCTGTGTACCAGATCTATTGCATACCCTACCACTGAGTTTGGCAAGGGAGTACAATAGTGATCTAGGAGTAGATCACTGGACAGCGGTCAAAATTATCCTTAGTGGAATAAGGATATGTTTCTCGATTATGGAGGTGACAAAAGGTTCGTCGTAAAGGGTTACGTCGATGCAAGTTTTGACACTGATCTAGATGACTCTAAGTCTCAATCTGGATACATATTGAAAGTGGGAGCAATTAGCTAGAGTAGCTCCGTGCAGAGTATTGTTGACATAGAAATTTGCAAAATACTTACGGATCTGAATATGACAGACCCGTGGACTAAAATTATCTCACAAGCAAAACATGATCACACCTTAGTACTCTTTGGGTGTTAATCACATAGCGATGTGAACTAGATTAGTGACTCTAGTAAACCCTTTGAGTGTTGGTCACATATCGATGTGAACTATGGGTGTTAATCACATGGTGATGTGAACTATTGCTGGTAAATCACATGGCGATGTGAACTAGATTATTGACTCTAGTGCAAGTGGGAGACTGAAGGAAATATGCCCTAGAGGCAATAATAAAGTTATTATTTATTTCCTTATTTCATGATAAATGTTTATTATTCATGCTAGAATTGTATTAACCGGAAACATGATACATGTGTGAATACATAAACAAACAGAGTGTCACTAGTATGCCTCTACTTGACTAGCTCGTTAATCAAAGATGGTTATGTTTCCTAACCATGAACAAAGAGTTGTTATTTGATTAACGGGATCACATCATTAGTTGAATGATCTGATTGACATGACCCATTCTATTAGCTTAGCACCCGATCGTTTAGTATGTTGCTATTGCTTTCTTCATGACTTATACATGTTCCTTTGACTATGAGATTATGCAACTCCCGTTTACCGGAGGAACACTTTGGGTACTACCAAACGTCACAACGTAACTGGGTGATTATAAAGGAGTACTACAGGTGTCTCCAAAGGTAGATGTTGGGTTGGCGTATTTCGAGATTAGGATTTGTCACTCCGATTGTCGGAGAGGTATCTCTGGGCCCTCTCGGTAATGCTCATCACATAAGCCTTGCAAGCATTGCAACTAATATGTTAGTTGTGAGATGATGTATTACGGAACGAGTAAAGAGACTTGCCCGTAACGAGATTGAACTAAGTATTGGATACTGATGATCGAATCTTGGCCAAGTAACATACCGATGACAAAGGGAACAACGTATGTTGTTATGCGGTCTGACCGATAAAGATCTTCGTAGAATATGTAGGAGCCAATATGGGCATCCAGATCCCGCTATTGGTTATTGACCGGAGACGTGTCTCGGTCATGTCTACATTTTTCTCGAACCGTAGGGTCCGCACGCTTAAGGTTTCGATGACAGTTATATTATGAGTTTATGAGTTTTGATGTACCGAAGGAGTTCGGAGTCCCGGATGAGATTGGGGACATGACGAGGAGTCTCGAAATGGTCGAGACATAAAGATCGATATATTAGACGGCTATATTCGGACATCGAAAAGGTTCTGAGTGGTTCGGGTATTTTCGGAGGTACCGGGTGAAAGGATCGATATAGTTGACTAGAGGGGGGTGAATAGGCAACTAACAATTTTTAGCTTTTCTTTAACAATTTAAACTTTGCATCAAAGTAAGTTGTCTAAAAATGTAACTAGGTGGACAACCTATATGATGCAACAACAACAAACATACAAGCGAGCAAGAGATAGAACACAATTAAGCTTGCACAAGTAAAGGGATGAGATAACCAAGAGTGGAGCCGGTGGAGACGAGGATGTGTTACCGAAGTTCCTTCCCTTTGAGGGGAAGTACGTCTCCGTTGGAGCGGTGTGGAGGCACAATGCTCCCCAAGAAGCCACTAGGGCCACCGTATTCTCCTCACGCCCTCACACAATGCGAGATGCCGTGATTCCACTATTGGTGCCCTTAGAGGCGGCGACCGAACCTTTACAAACAAGGTTGGGGCAATCTCCACAACTTAATTGGAGGCTCCCAACGACACCACGAAGCTTCACCACAATGGATATGGCTTCGCGGTGACCTCAACCGTCTAGGGTGCTCAAACACCCAAGAGTAACAAGATCCGCAAGGATTAGTGGGGGGAATCAAATTTCTCTTGGTGGAAGTGTAGATCGGGGCCTTCTCAACCACTCCCGAGCAAATCAACAAGTTTGATTGGCTAGGGAGTGAGATCGGGCGAAAATGGAGCTTAGAGCAACAATGGAGCTTAGGGATAGAAGAGGTAGTCAACTAGAGGTAGAAGACGACCCTTTTATAGTGGTGGACGAAATCCAACCGTTATCCACTTAACCAGCTCGCGACGTGCGGTACTACCGCTCCGGGGACGCGGTACTACCGCAAGGCTGCGCGGTACTACCGTGGAAGGAAGCACGGTACTACCGCGGCAGCTGCGATGGCCAGAGCAGACCTGACAGGGGCAGTACTACCGCGGGCGCGGTACTACCGCACACCCTTGCGGTACTACCGCAAGGCAGGGGTGCCCTAGCCAAGGAAGGGCACGGAAGAATAAAATTACATCCGTGCCTACTTCCGCTGGAAAAACATCGGTGCAAAAGTCCGGCACGGTACTACCGCACCAAAGGGACGGTACTACCGCGGGTGGCGCGGATGTAAAAAAATTACATCCGCTCTTACTACCGCAAGACAGCGGTACGCACGGTACTACCGCGAACCACGGCGCGGTACTACCGCGGTGGTGTGGATGTAAAAAAGATACATCCGCCCCTACTACCGCAGATCTGCGGTACTAGCCCTGGGTGCCACAGTAGTACAGCTCCAGGGGAGCGGTACTACTGTGGCAGCCTGCGGTACTACCGCGCCTGAAGCACGGTACTACCGCAGGTGCCTGCGGTACTACCGCTCCGAGGAGCAGTACTACCGCAAGCACCAGAACAGCCACGACAATTGCACCGAGGAATCAACGGGAGGAGCTCCAAAGGAAATGGAAAGGTGAAGACAAAGAAGGGATCGTGTACGTGATGATTCCACCCAAACCTTTCCGACGCGGACCCCCTCTTAATAGTACGGCTTTCCTACGACTCAAATCCACCAAAAAGAAACGTAGAAAAACGCCGTCTTCAATAGTCTTCGAGGGGCGATAACCGTTGCGTACCTAGTGATAGAATATCTGAAAAATCCAAGTAAGACGGTTAGTCCGCAAATGCATTGTCATCAATCACCAAAACACCTTAGGGATAAATATGCCCTTACAATCTCCCCCTTTTTGGTGGATTGATGACAATACGGGATTTGCACAAAGGAAAATAATATAAAGCAAACACAAACCCCTCCTCTCTAAAATATAGACAGGCTCCCCCTAGATGTGTGCAATCTAGATGGTTGCTTTGGACTGCATAGCACACACACTAGGATCAACACTCCCCCTATATTTTAGAGACAAGGCATAACAGACAAAGATAGTGCTAATAATATAACTAAGGACATAACAGAAGGTAGCACAATATAACTTAAGCTCGCGAGATAGGGTAGAGTGCATATGTCTTACACCATATGGAATAAGTCTCAAACCGAACCAAACGAAGCGACAAACGAAACGAGGTTCCAACGAAACGAGACAAACACACCAAACGCAGCAACAAAAGCAAATCCCTACACTCTCTCCCCCTTTGGCATCAAGACGCCAAAAAGGGCAGAGATGACACCTACACACACGGCGTGGCTCAGGCGGAGAAGTCATCCCCAGCGCCCCTCGTCGGACTCGGCGGCGGGGATCTCCTCCTCAACGTCCTCGTCAGAATCAGACCACTTGAGTCCCTGCTTCTCCATCCATTCTGCCTCCGGGGTGATGTCCCTCTCAGAACCACTCGAGTGATCCTCTCCAAAGACCCTCAGAATGTGTCGGTCACGGCGACGAGCTTCCTTAGAGGCCACGTGAGTCCTGTACTGCCCCTTTGCCTGCATACAGAAGAGAGTCTTCATCTTGGCCTTCAGCTTCTTGGCCCACGAGGGCTCAAACGAACTCTGGGAGAACCTAGCAGCACGGCCCTGAGCAACATCCTCTCCCCAACCCTCCTCCTCACCAACAGTCCTTCGGGCGGCAGACGCTTCAGCACGAGTCGCAGTGTTGGCCCACTGAGTCTTGACACGGAGACTGATTGATTCATGGCGAATCCAGTTAGGTGCAAGGAACTCCTCAGTAGGGTACATCCGCTCCCAAGACTTGGAGATCAACAGAAACAGGTAGGGCCCATAGATAGGCACCTTACGGTTGAACATCGCAAACCGAAGCTCATGCCACATAATGTGTGAAACATCCAGAGGCTGAGTCTGAGAAACCCGTGCCTCCTCGCACATGAGCATCATATCCACCATGTAAGCATGCACCTTGTCCTTGTCACCGATGCGAGGGAAGAGCGAGTTGCGGAAGATGCGGTACATGATATCCAGAAAGGGGTTCAGAACCCAAGCAGACTTGCCACTGGCGAGAACCTTCTCAACATAGAACTTCTGAAGCAGATTCTTGTTAGCAGAGGTGGAGTTGGCATGGGGACGGACGCCGACTGGATTCTCGAGCCCATCGTCAGGAATCTGCAACATGTCCATGAACTCCTTCCAGGTGGTGGTCAACTGACGACCGTTGGACATCCACATCATCCTCCGCTCCTCCCCAGGGTGAAAGAACACAGAGGCAAAGAACTGACAGATGAGCTCGGGGTCAAAGTCCAGATGGAAGGAGATGACCTGCTCAATCCCAAACTGCTCCACCAGGTCTAGAGCTTCTCCAAAGTAGCCATGGAACTTGTCCTTCCTCATGTGATCCATGTCAATCCACTTGACTTCCACATAGGTGTTCTGCTTGTTCTTGATGACATCCAGATAAGTGAGCATCTGCGTCTTGTTCCAGAACAGCTCGCAACCTCTGATGGTAGCACGAGGGGTCACATAAGGATTGAGCTGACGGAGACGCACATACTCCGCAAGAGGCATCTCATCCATGCCCTTGGCTGGTTCCTTGAACTTGGAAGCGGAGGTCTTGAAATTGCGCTTGGGGGCATTGGAGCCTTCTGCAGCTTCACCAGGATTGCGCAGACGTTTGGAGCCGGTGTCGCGACTGGGATTGGATCGCCGAGAGCCACTGCCTGAGACCCAAAAACGCAAGACACACGCGACAAACAAAAGGATCAATGCAAAGACCACAACAAAGCCAAGAACAAAAGTAGGCAACACAGTTGATAGCTGCCGCGAGAGGAAATGGATCCAAACGGTAGTACGGCCAAAGGTGCGGTACTAAAAAATTAGTACTGCTCCCAGGCGCGGTAGTACCGTACATGGGCACGGTAGTACCATACCCTTGTACAGTAGTACCGCGTTTCGGAGCAGTAGTATAAGTTTTAGTTCCGCAAGAAGCACGGTAGTACCGCGCTGCAAAGCTGTAGTACAGCAGGAGCGGTAGTACCGCTCGGAAGTGCGGTAGTACCGGGCGGTCATCAGATCTGAGCAGTTCAAATCAAAAAAAGGCCGCGAAACAAAGGCGGTACGACGGTTGATCAAATCCATCACAAGGCAGCTTAGCAAGTGTATTACCTACGCAACACGACTCCCCTAGAACCTACTCTTGCACAGATATCGCCTAAAACCTCAAGAACAAGATGCATCTCCCCAAACACCTAGAAATCAAAAAGCAACCAAGAAAGAGAGGGATTTGGGGAAAAACCTTCGTCCATGGCAAGAGAAGATGGTGGGGAACGATCCCACTGGGCGGAATCCGAGGGGAGTGGCCGGAGATGGAGATCCGGCGAGGACCTCCGGCGCCGTTCCGGAGCGAGAGAGAGAGGCGTGGGGAGAGAGAGACACTGAATGGGTATGGGGAGTTGGAACTCCCCTGCCCGAGTCATAACTCCCCGCGACCACACGCGGCGTGGTAGTACCGCAAGGGTCATCGCGGTAGTACCGTGGAAGCGGTAGTACCGTGGAAGCGGTAGTACCGCTCTTTTGGGCGGCAGAAAAAAATTACTGCCGCGCACATGCGGTAGTACCGCGCTTGTCATTGCGGTAGTACCGTTCTGGCGGTAGTACCGCTCGTAAGGGCGGCGGTAAAAAATTACTGTCGCGCTATCGCGGTCGTACCAAACCCTCTCAAGGCTTAGGAAGTTGCCCAAACACAAAAAAATGGTCATTGCACGAGAACACGCTTACACAAACAAGGACACCCAGACAAAACACAAAATGAACCACGGAACACCACCTCTCCAGAGAGAGGGCGGTGGCCGGAGCCACCTATGTTTGAGTTAGTTGGTATGGCACCGCGAAGAATTATCCTTGGGCCCATGACCAAAACTCCTCTTTGAAACACAAGTACCATCAAAAATGGCGAATGTGAAAGAGTGAATTGATTTATGCATAATGGGGGGAGGGAAAGCTCATTGAGAGAACAACACTTCCCCTATGTCCATGCCTACATCTAAACAAGATAACAAGTTGAGTATGGTAGGGTGTGCACGAGCTCAAGCAACATTGCTCGAGTCAATGATATTTAGCTCATGCCTTAACTCGCGAAATCTTGCTTCATCCAAAGGCTTCGTGAAAATGTCTGCAAGGTTATCATGAGTGTTGACGTATTTGAGCTCGATCTCTCCTCGCCTAATGTGATCCCGGATGAAGTGATACCGAATCTCAATATGCTTCGTCTTGAAGTGTTGCACCGGGTTGAGGGAAATCTTGATGGCACTTTCATTATCACACCAAAGAGGCACTTTGTCACAAATGACACCGTAATCCTTTAAAGTTTGCCTCATCCATAAGAGTTGTGCACAACAACTACCGGCCGCCACATACTCCGCTTTGGTGGACGAGAGAGACACACAACTCTGCTTCTTGGAAGACCAACTTACCAAAGAGCAACCAAGGAATTGGCATCCTCCGGAAGTGGACTTCCTATCCACTTTGTCTCCCGCCCAATCGGAATCCGAGTACCCAACAAGCTTGAAGTTTGCTCCTCTGGGATACCATAAGCCAAAGTTTGGGGTATGAGCCAAATATCGAAAGATTCGCTTGACCGCCACATAGTGGCTTTCCTTAGGTGCGGCTTGAAACCGTGCACAAATTCCCACACTCAACATGATATCCGGTCTAGATGCACAAAGGTAAAGCAAGGATCCAATCATGGAACGGTATACCTTTTGATCCACCGCTTTACCATTGGGATCAATGTCAAGTTGGCACTTAGTGGGCATTGGAGTGGAAGCCGGCTTGACATCACTTAGCTTGAACCTCTTAAGCATGTCTTGAGTGTATTTGGCTTGGTTGATGAAGGTTCCCTCTTTTCTTTGCTTCACTTCGAAACCTAGAAAGAACTTCAACTCTCCCATGGAAGACATCTTAAACATTGAGGTCATTAGTGCGGCAAATTCATCATTGAAGGCTTTGTTAGGGGAACCAAAAATAATGTCATCAACATATAGTTGGCATACAAACAACTCCCCTTTGACCTTCTTAGTAAAAAGAGTGGGGTCGATGAGCCCAACTTCAAATCCACGATCTTGTAGCAACTCGGTAAGGTGGTCATACCACGCACGTGGGGCTTGTTTAAGGCCATAGAGTGCCTTATCGAGTTGATACACATGATCGGGAAAGTAGGGATCCTCGAACCCGGGGGGTTGCTTGACATAAACCAACTCATTAATGGGACCATTAAGAAATGCACTCTTCACATCCATTTGGTGCAACTTAAAGTTATGATGGGAAGCATAAGCAATAAGCATGCGAATGGACTCAAGGCGAGCAACGGGAGCAAAGGTTTCACCGTAGTCGATACCCTCGACTTGGGAGTAGCCTTGATCTACCAAGCGGGCCTTGTTCCGGATGATGATTCCATGAGCATCTTGCTTGTTCTTGAAGATCCACTTGGTTCCAATGACATTGTGGTTTCCCGTGGGTCTTGGCACTAATCTCCACACCTTGTTGTACTCGAAGTTATTGAGCTCTTCATGCATGGCATTAAGCCAATCCGGATCTTCGAGTGCTTCATATACCTTTTTGGGCTCAACACAAGAGACAAACGCGTGATGTTCACAATAGTTTGCCAATTGTCTACGAGTGCTTACCCCTCTTTGAATGCTTCCAAGAACATTATTCATGAGATGGCCCTTGGTGGAGAGCTTGGAAGCAATCTTGGCGGCACGACGCTCCAATTCCTCCTCGGTGGTGAAACGAGGAGCGGTCACTTGGTCATCTTGAGCGTCGTCATGAGCTTGTTCTTGATCTTGAACTTGCTCTAGGAGGGGAACTTGACCTTGAGCATCACTTGGTGTGTCAACACCGTATTGAGAATGATCTTGCTCTTGGTCTTGTTCATGAGGTTGAGGGCCTTCACTTTGTTCTTCGGAAGCGTGTGGGCCTTGGGTTGGTGATGGCTCCACTTGGGTGGAGCATTGTCCTTCTCCTCCGGCCACAAGGGGTTCCTCAATGGGTAGGATAAAACCAACACCCATTCTTCTTATGGCTTGAGGAGGAATTTCATCACCTACATCACAAGTACCACTTTGCTCCACTTGGGAGCCGTTATTCTCATCAAACTCCACGTTACACGTCTCCTCAATAAGTCCCGTGGATTTATTGAGGACACGGTAAGCATGAGAGTTTGTAGCATAACCAACAAATATGCCCTCATGAGCTCTAGCCTCAAATTTAGACAACCGAACACCTTTCTTGAGAATGAAACACTTACACCCGAACACCCGAAAGTACTTGAGGTTGGGCTTGTTACCGGTAAGTATCTCATATGGAGTCTTGTTCAAGCCCTTGCGGAGGTAGAGCCGATTGGATGCATGACATGCGGTGTTGATGGCTTCGGCCCAAAAGTTGTACGGAGACTTGAACTCCGCCATCATGGTCCTTGCCGCATCCATCAACGTCCGGTTCTTCCTCTCTGCAACACCGTTCTGTTGAGGGGTGTATGGTGCAGAATACTGATGCTTGATCCCCTCATCACTAAGAAACTCGTCCAAGGTGTAGTTCTTGAACTCGGTGCCGTTGTCACTTCTTATAGTCAAGATCTTTGCATTGTGTTGACGTTGAGCTTCATTTGCAAAGTCAATGACGGTTTGTTGGGTCTCACTCTTCCTCTTGAAGAAATACACCCAAGTATATCTTGAGTAGTCATCCACAATCACCAAGCAATACTTCCTACCCCCAAGACTATCAAAGGATGGAGGCCCAAAGAGATCCATGTGAAGGAGCTCCAACGGCCTCTTTGAGTAAATGATAGTCGTGGGAGGGTGCGCCTTCTCATGTAGCTTTCCTTCGATACAGGCACTGCAAGCACGATCTTTAGCAAAACTAACATTTGTTAGTCCACGGACATGGTCCCCCTTGAGAAGACTTTGCAAAGATCTCATATTGACATGGGCTAATCGGCGATGCCAAAGCCATCCCACATCAACTTTAGCCATTAGGCATGTCGCGGTCTTAGCGGGTCGCTCTGAAAAGTTAATCACATAAAGACCGTTCTCGACATGCCCAACAAAAGCTACTTTAAGAGCCTTGCTCCATAAGAGGGCCACGGTATTAATATCAAAGAAGGTGGCGAAGCCCATGATTGCAAGTTGACGAACGGAAAGTAAATTGTATGCAAGGGACTCTACAAGCATGACTTTCTCGATCGTGAGATCGTGAGAAATGACAACCTTGCCGAGTCCCAATACCTTAGAGTACGAGGCATCACCCCACTCGACATTGGTGGGCATAGATGGAATCTTGTGCACGTCCACCACCAAGTCCTTGCTTCCGGTCATATGATTTGTAGCTCCACTATCGAGCAACCATGAACCTCCACCGGAAGCAAACTCCTACAAGAGATCAATGCTTGGTTTTAGGTACCCTTTTTGTAATGGGTCCTTTGATGTTAGTAACAAGGGTCTTAGGAACCCAAATAGACCATTCAATGTAATCATAAGGAGAACCAACAAATTTGGCATAGACATGCCCATCACTAGCACGGCATAAGACATAAGAAGGATTAAAGTCGCCGGCTTTGTTTGGAGGGGCGGCCTTGCCCTTCTTGACACCGCCACCCTTTGCATCGTTCTTCTTCTCCTTGGGTGCACCCTCTCCTTCCTTCACAAAGGTTTGCTTGAGAGGGGGAGGTCATTTGGTCTTGTCATTCTTCTTCTTGTTCTTAGGCTTGGGCGCGTACCCAATCCCTTCCTTGGCCACAACTTCCTTTTGACTATTCAAAAGGTCGTTGAGGTTCTTCTCACCTTGTATGCATGACACAAGACCTTTCTCAAGTTGCTCCTTCAATTTAGCATTCTCCTCAACAAGATGCACATGCTCACAACAAGGGTTAGTAGCATTTGCATTATCAATCAACAACATATGAGGAAAAGTGGCTTTCTCCTTGGTTAGCTTCACTTGGAGTTGATCATGAGACTCTTTGAGGCTAGCATGAGCACCCTTCAAGACTTTGTGAGCCTTGTCTAGAATGTCAAGCTCCTCTTTGAGTCTAGCAAGATCAACCCCAAGCTTTGCCTTCTCGGAGCTTAGCACACGAGACACAACAAGAGCATGATCCAGATCTTTCTTTAATTTAGCATGATCATCATTGTATGACTCCTCAAGAGCCATACGAAGACCACGCTCTTCCTCAAGAGCATTGGAAAGATCCGAAATCTCATCGGCATAGTCACGACTATGTCCTTCCATCTTAGAGATGGTATTTTCGTGAGCCTCGATCATGTCATTGGCTTCACCAAGTTGTTCCAAGAGAGCAACAAAGTGCTTCTTGGACTTGCCCTTAAGTTTACCCATAAAGGTCTCAAACTCATTCTCCTCCACATTAGTCCCCTCATGTTCATCAATGCAATCCGTCGACGAAGGATGATTAATGATGGTAGTTTTGATGTTGGGGATTACCTTGTTGGTGGCTTTTGCCATGAGGCACTTGGCGGTGATGCTCTCATTGGGGGAGTCGAAGAGTGACACCCGAGGAGTCGAGGCAATGGCCACGGAGGCCATGGCCACCGTGTCACCACATTCATCATCATCATCATCCTCATTGTACTCTTCTTGTACCACCAACGCCTTGTGGGGAGACTTCTTGGTGACGTTGTTCTTGTTGGGGAAATACTTGGCCTTGTCCTTTAGAATGAGCTTGCCACCGTTGTCTTCCCTCTTCTCATACGGGCACTCCGCAACAAAGTGACTAATGTTGCCACAATTGAAGCAAGTCCTCACTCGTTGCTTGCCCTTTGTGCCACTTGAGTTGTTCTTGTTGAAGTTGGGCCTTGAGTTCTTCTTGCTCCAAAATTGCCTTGAAGCAAGGGCCATGTGTTCATGATATTCATACTTCGTGTCTTCGAGGTTGCTCTCCTCTTCTTCCTCCTCATCCTCTTCCTCCATACTAACCTTGGCTTTTAGAGCAAGGTTGGGTCTCTTTCCTCGTTGTGAGCGAAGAACCGCATTGTCGGCGGTCTTGTCCAAGATACTCATAGCAACGAACTCATCCAACACATCATTTGAGGATAGTGTGTGGAAGTCCGTCCTTTGACGAATGACGGAGGACATGGCTTTGTGGTAGGGCATCATCGCCTTGAGGAATTTGCGCTTGATCCAATTGTCATCCGTGTCCTTGCTTCCATGATCTCGGAGAGAGACCGCGAGCTTGGTTACCCTCTGAAAGAGCTCACGAGGTTCTTCATCTTCTTTCATAGCAAACTCATCGGCTTCATCTTGTACCACTTCATAGTTGGAGCGTTGAATGCTTGCGCTTCCCCGATATTGGGAGACCACTTTGAGCCAAGCATCTTTGGCCAATGAGTAGGCCGGAGATGAGGAAGATCTTCGGGTGGGATAGCTTCTTGAATGATGAAGAGAGCATTCTCATTGAATTGATGGTCCACGACTTCTCTTGGAGTGAAGTTGCTCCGGTCATGCGGATAAAAACCTTCTTCAATAATTCTCCAAAGGTTAGTGTTCACATGATTTAAATGGCGCTTAAAACGATAAATCCAAGAATCAAAATCCTCCTTCTTATCAATCTTGGGAGGAGGACCGGCATGATTCAAGTGAGTGGAAGGAAGCGGTCCACCATAGATGGATGGAGGTTCCACATGAGCATAGATGCCGGTTCCACTTTTACCACTTGAAGGAAGGGCTTTATCGCTAGTAGCTTCCCCCTTGTTGGAGGTAGCATCCGTCACCTTGTTGGCGGGATCACCCACTTCCAACGGTGCGGTGGAAAGTTTAAGCTCTTTTAAGAAATCCTTAAACATGCCTTTGACCTCGGCTGTCATAGAGTCTCTCAATGTGTCCAAAGCCACATTGAACTCCTCACGAGATACCGAGGTAGCCCCAACTCCCGAAGACGAGCTCAGATTCGCACCGTGGTGCTCTCCTACATCGTCTTCGACGTCAACCATACTCTTTGGACGGAAAAGTCCTTAAAAAGAGACGAGGCTCTGATACCAATTGAAAGGATCGATATAGTTGACTAGAGGGGGGGTGAATAGGCAACTAACAATTTTTAGCTTTTCTTTAACAATTTAAACTTTGCATCAAAGTAAGTTGTCTAAAAATGTAACTAGGTGGACAACCTATATGATGCAACAACAACAAACATACAAGCGAGCAAGAGATAGAACACAATTAAGCTTGCACAAGTAAAGGGATGAGATAACCAAGAGTGGAGCCGGTGGAGACGAGGATGTGTTATCGAAGTTCCTTCCCTTTGAGGGGAAGTACGTCTCCGTTGGAGCGGTGTGGAGGCACAATGCTCCCCAAGAAGCCACTAGGGCCACCGTATTCTCCTCACGCCCTCACACAATGCGAGATGCCGTGATTCCACTATTGGTGCCCTTGGAGGCGGCGACCGAACCTTTACAAACAAGGTTGGGGCAATCTCCACAACTTAATTGGAGGCTCCCAACGACACCACGAAGCTTCACCACAATGGATATGGCTTCGCGGTGACCTCAACCGTCTAGGGTGCTCAAACACCCAAGAGTAACAAGATCCGCAAGGATTAGTGGGGGGAATCAAATTTCTCTTGGTGGAAGTGTAGATCGGGGCCTTCTCAACCACTCCCGAGCAAATCAACAAGTTTGATTGGCTAGGGAGTGAGATCGGGCGAAAATGGAGCTTAGAGCAACAATGGAGCTTAGGGATAGAAGAGGTAGTCAACTAGAGGTAGAAGACGACCCTTTTATAGTGGTGGACGAAATCCAACCGTTATCCACTTAACCAGCTCGCGACGCGCGGTACTACCGCTCCGGGGACGCGGTACTACCGCAAGGCTGCGCGGTACTACCGTGGAAGGAAGCACGGTACTACCGCGGCAGCTGCGATGGCCAGAGCAGACCTGACAGGGGCAGTACTACCGCGGGCGCGGTACTACCGCACACCCTTGCGGTACTACCGCAAGGCAGGGGTGACCTAGCCAAGGAAGGGCACGGAAGAATAAAATTACATCCGTGCCTACTTCCGCTGGAAAAACATCGGTGCAAAAGTCCGGCACGGTACTACCGCACCAAAGGGACGGTACTACCGCGGGTAGCGCGGATGTAAAAAAATTACATCCGCTCTTACTACCGCAAGACAGCGGTACGCACGGTACTACCGCGAACCACGGCGCGGTACTACCGCGGTGGTGCGGATGTAAAAAAGATACATCCGCCCCTACTACCGCAGATCTGCGGTACTAGCCCTGGGTGCCACAGTAGTACAGCTCCAGGGGAGCGGTACTACTGTGGCAGCCTGCGGTACTACCGCGCCTGAAGCACGGTACTACCGCAGGTGCCTGCGATACTACCGCTCCGAGGAGCAGTACTACCGCAAGCACCAGAACAGCCACGACAATTGCACCGAGGAATCAACGGGAGGAGCTCCAAAGGAAATGGAAAGGTGAAGACAAAGAAGGTATCGTGTACGTGATGATTCCACCCAAACCTTTCCGACGCGGACCCCCTCTTAATAGTACGGCTTTCCTACGACTCAAATCCACCAAAAAGAAACGTAGAAAAACGCCATCTTCAATAGTCTTCGAGGGGCGATAACCATTGCGTACCTAGTGATAGAATATCTGAAAAATCCAAGTAAGACGGTTAGTCCGCAAATGCATTGTCATCAATCACCAAAACACCTTAGGGATAAATATGCCCTTACACCGGGGAGTTACGGGAATACGGGGAAGAGTATTGGGCCTTATTGGGCCTTAGTGGGAAGGAGCCAGGAGGTGGCGCGCGCCCCTCCCAAGCCCAGTCCGAATTGGACAAGGGGTTTGGGGGCGCGGCCCCCTCTCCCTTCCTTCTCCTCTCCCCTCCTTTCCCCCCTTCTTCTAGTTGGACTAGGAAAGGTGGAATCCTACTCCCGGTGGGAGTAGGACTCCCCTTGGCGCGCCCAAACCAGGCCGGCCGCCCCTCCCCCTTGGCTCCTTTATATACGGGGGCAGGGGGGCACCCTAGAACACACAAGTTGATCTTCGTGATCGTTCCTTAGCCGTGTGCGGTGCCCCCCTCCACCATATTCCATCTCGATCATATCGTTGCAGTGCTTAGGCGAAGCCCTGCGCCGGTAATACATCAAGATCGTCACCACGCCGTCGTGCTGACGGAACTCCTCCCCGAAGCTTTGCTGGATCGGAGCCCGGGGATCGTCATCGAGCTGAACGTGTGCCAAGAACTCGGAGGTGCCGGAGTAGCGGTGCTTGGATTGGTTGGATCGTGAAGACGTACGACTACATCAACCGCGTTGATATAACGCTTCCGCTTTCGGTCTACGAGGGTACGTAGACAATACTCTCCCCTCTCGTTGCTATGCATCACCATGATCTTGCGTGTGCGTAGGAATTTTTTTGAAATTACTACGTTACCCAACAGTTGCAGCTAGCTATTTTCTGTTTCCTCATTTGGATTACTCAGTTATTTAGTTTATTATTACTTGGGAAAAGTACTGTGAGAAAAAAATGATTATCTGCATTGCATTGTTAAATATTGTACTTGGGCACAATACCTTTTCATCCATCTTTTACACTGTGAATCCAATACCAGTTGCCCATGCTGATTATTTCACTTCAAACAGGCCACCTAGTGGCACAAAGCTCCATCAGAAACAGAATCAAAGCAGTGTAGTGGCATGGCCATTGACCTGTGGCTAGCATCTAGACACCACACACATACATACAGAGGCACATTGACTATTATTATGGCAAGTACTGTGTCAAGTACTCCATGTGTTTTTGTTGGCAGTTTATCATGAAATTGCAAGTACTGTTATCATGCATGTTTTATGATCTGTTGTAAGGGTACTAATTGGTCTCTTCTGCTGCTTATCAGAGATGGCGGGAAGCAGCCACCGCCGCTCTGCGACACCGCAGTACGAGTTGGATGCTTCCGAGTTCTTCACTATCATACTTGGGACTTCAGTGTCATCCATGACGCAGGTATATAAAATGAGAGATCTCCCCTAGCTTCACCCATCTTATTATGATATCTGTTGTTTGCCTACATCACTCATTGTCCCAAACTGCAGAGGCTGCCTGACAGTTTTAAGAACATGCTGATGGGTGAAGATCCGCCAAATAATGTGAAGGTGCGACAGGCCGGCAGCGGGTTTCGCAGGCTGTGGGATGTGGAGTTGATGATCAAGGAGGGCCACATGTACTTGTCTCGTGGGTGGGATAAGTTCTACCGTGCCTACGACCTGCGGCTGGGGTACTTCCTTCTCTTCAGGTACGACGACGACGCCACCACGCTCATCGTGAAGGTGTTCAACCCGACTATGTGTCGCATGCGCTACGCTGAAGATTATGATGCCGGTACGTTCTGCCTCTTCTTATTCCTCTACATTTGGCTTTGTGTCACATTGATTGTTAACGGTCATTGTTGCATTTGGACAGGTAATGGGAGCAGCAACAGCGACAATGGCTACAGCCAAAGCAGCAGCGACCATGGCGGTAGCGAAAGCAGCAGCGATTCTGGCAGCAGCATAGACAACAAGAAGGATGATCCGGACTGGATTGCGGGAGAAGAGGAGCAGAGTGGGGATGAGGAGCTGCAGGATGACCTAGCGCTGGTGGTGGCTGACCAAGGGCAAGAGATGGAGGTGGCTGAGGATGACCTAGCGATGGTCGTGCCTGAAGGTGGCCTCGCGATGGTGGTGGTGCCTGACAATGACCACGCACTGGTGGTGGCGCCGGCGATCCCACAGCTGGGCGACATGACCGCGCCAATTCAGGTAGAAGACTACATCCCACTGCCTCCACCGCCTCCATCGCCTCGCCGCTCTTGCCGCATCAAGCTGAGGAAGGAGAAGGAGAAGAACAATGCATGAGAACTGAACGGTGTTGGATGAACAATGTGAAACTTTTGTAATATGTAACGATGGAACTATGTGTTGGCTATGTATGTATATATGATGGAACTTGTGTGTTGGCTATCTATGTATATATGATGGAACTTGTATGTTGGCTATGATTGTTATATGGATGCTTGTTGTATATATATGTGTTGAATATCTCATAGGTGAAATAGTGACCTGAGATTAAGAAAAAAAATTAAAAAAATTGTTACTAATGGCGCATTAAAGTATGGTGCGCCATTAGTATAGCAGACACTAGTGGCGCACCATGGGAAAAACTAATGGCGCACTGCCTGGTGCGCCATTAGTATACCAGATACTAATGGCGCACCAGTGGTGCGCCATTAGTAAAAAATTCTAGCGGCGTGATATAATGGCGCACCAGTGATGCGCCATTAGTAGGCAAAACTGGTGCGCCATTAGTAGCCCTTTTCCTAGTAGTGTTGGGTCACTTGCTGATACGTCTCCAACGTATCTATAATTTATGAAGTATTCATGCTATTGTATTATCCATATTAAATGTTTTATATGCATTTATATGCTATTTTATATGATTTTTGGGACTAACCTGTTAACCTAGAGCCCAGTGCCAGTTTCTGTTTTCTCCTTGTTTTTGAGTTTTGCAGAAAAGGAATATTAAACGGAGTCCAATTGACGTGCCAATTTTTGAGAAATTTTTTATAGACCAAAAGAATACCCCGGAGTAAAAGATTTGGGCCAGGAGAGTCCCGAGGCGCCCACGAGGGTGGGGGCGCACCCACCCACCCCCAGGCGTGTGGGCTTGCCTCACGGACACCTCGGGCACCTCCTTAACGTGAGACCGACGCCAAAAATTCCTATAAATACAGAAACCTCGGAAAATTAACCTAGATCGGGAGTTCCGCCGCCGCAAGCCTCTGTAGCCATGAGAAATCAATCTAGGCCCTCTCCGGCACCCTGCCAGAGGGGGCCATCATCACCGGTGGCCATGGATGAGTATCCCGGAGAGGTCGTTATCGCCATAAAGGCCAAGGATCAGAGGGAGAACCTTTCCCCATCTAGGGGGGAGGCCATGGAGGAGGAAGCACAAGGGGGAGAACCTCTCTTCCTCTCTTTCGGTGGCGCTCGAGTGCCATCGGGAGGGGAATCATCGCCACGGTGATCGTCTTCATCAACATCACCGTCATCATCACCATCCTCATCTATTTTATGCGGTCCACTCTCCCGCACCCCGCTGTAATCCCTACTTGAACATGGTGCTTTATGCTACATATTATGATCCAATGATGTGTTGCCATCCTATGATGTTTTGAGTAGATATCTTTTTCCCTTGGGTTGATTGATGATATAGGTTGGTACGACTTGTATGTTTTATTTTGGTGCTGTCCTATGGTGCCCTCTGTGTCGCGCAAGCGTGAGGGATTCCCGATGTAGGGTGTTGCAATACGTTCATGATTCGCTTATAGTGGGTTGGTGAGTGACTGAAACACAAACCCGAGTAAGAGGGATTGTTGCGTATGGGAATAAAGAGGACTTGATGCTTTAATGCTATGGTTGGGTTTTACCTTAGTGATCTTTAGTATTTGCGGATGCTTGCTAGAGTTCCAATCATAAGTGCATATGATCCAAGTAGAGAAAGTGTGTTATCTTATGCCTCCCCCTCTTATGAAATTGCAATGACGACTACCGGTCTTGTTAATAATTGCCTAGGAAAATTCCGCACACCGCTCCACCATTATTCCACACTCGCTATTTATAATATTTAGTAATATATTCTAACTTTATGATAACAGCACCTACTTATAGTTTAGCTCTCCGATATCATACAAAGTTATCCTCTTCATACCCACAACGTATTTTTATTTCTCGTTGCTAGTTGGAAGCAAACGTTCGGTGTACGTAGAGTCATATCAGTGGCAGATAGGGCTTGAGAGAATATTGATCTTACCTTTAGCTCCTTGTGGGTTCGACACTCATTACTTATCACTTCCACCTTTGGAAATTGCTACGATGATTCCCTTCACTTGGGGATTATCAAGCTCTTTTCTGGCGCCGTTGCCGGGGAGCAATAGCATGGGGTTGATATTCTCGTGTGTGCTTGTTTGCTTTCTTCACTAAGTAGATTTTGTTTTTCCTTTTTGTTTCTGTTTAGTTGTGGGTGAAACATACAATTTTTTTAAAAGAATGAAAATAAAAAAATTACTTGCCTTTCATGTCTAAAAAGTTTTTCAAAAAGAGAAGTGATTGGAAAGTTATGCATGGAAGAAGTGAGGGTCGACCTTGAGCACTTGTGTTCATGCTCACGGAAACAATGTAGAATTTTTCATGGAAGTTTCTGTGTAAATAATTATACCCTTGTATATATTCATTGTATTATAAAAATAATGTGCCAAGCTTTGGTTTTAGGATGATTAGATTGCTTGTTTGCTATGTGCAAAACAAAAATAGAAACTTTGGCTGTAGTGCGCGAATTCACATTTTTTACTGGAAAGTCAAATGGGTCTGAAACTTTTTGCACATTACTTCTGTAATTTTTTTTCAAATTATCAAACTATTTCATAATTTTTAGGAGTTACAGAAGTTTGCTATACTTCCAGATTACTACAGACTGTCCTGTTTAAGACAGATTCTGTTTTTGATGCATTGTTTGCTTGTTTTGATGAAACTATCAATTTCTATCAGTGGATTAAGCCATGGAAAAGCTATATTACAGCAGCTATAATGAAAAAACAAAATATGAATTGGTTTGCAACAGTACTTATAGTAGTGATTTGCTTTATTACACTAACGGATCTCACAAGTTTTTGTTAAAGTTTTGTGTGGATGAAGTGTCCGAAGGTCGAGGAGCTACCGATGTGAGAAGAATAAAGAGAGGCAAGAGTTCAAGCTTGGGGATGCCCAAGGCACCCCAAGTAAATATTCCAAGGATACTCAAGCATCTAATCTTGGGGATGCCCTGGTTGGCATCCCATCTTTCTTCTTCAACAAATATCGGTATACCTTGGTTTTTGTTTTGTTCACATGATTTCTGTCCTTTGTGTTTTTGTTTTTCCTTTAAGAACCATGCTAGTGAGATAGACCTTCATTGATTTATAGAATACTTCATGTGCTTCACTTAAATCTTTTAAGTATGATCTTATAGAATTGCTCTTTGTGCTTCACTTAAATCTTTTGAGTATGGTTTTATAGAATGCTTCATGTGCTTCACTTATACATTTTAAGCTTGGATATTGGTTAGTGTATATTAATTGTAGAATGCTCCATGAACTTCACTTATATATTTTGGAGTATGAATAATACTATCATTTAAAGTGGGTTTGGAAGAGTGTCAACTTTAGGAATTAGTGATCCCACTATTTTGGAGGGTGTTGAATCTTAGTGTGATATTTATGAAAGTGGATTTGGAAGAGTGTCAACTTTAGCTAATAATGATTCCACTATTTCGGAAGAGGTTCCAATTGAGTATGAGAACAAAGTTGCTATCCATGATGCTACTGAAAATTATTATGAGGGAGGAATACATGCTTGTAGGAGTTGCAATAATATCAAGTTTCCTCTCTATGTGCTTAAAGTTTTGAAGTTATACTTGTTTTGCCTTCCTATGCTAGTTTATTCTTGTTCCCATAAGTTGTGTGCTCAAAAAACCCCTAGGCATAGGAAGTTGGTTAGAATCAATTGTGCTAGTCATATTCTTCATGATGCTCTCTTTATGTTTCAATTCTTATCTTTTATGTGAGCATCATTGAAATCATCATGCCTAGCTAAAAGGCATTAAGGAAAAGCGCTTGTTGGGAGACGACCCAATATTTACCCCTACTGTTTTTGTGTGTCTACATGATTAAGCTACTGTATTAATCATGTTTTATAGCTTTTGTTTCAATAAAGTGCCTATTAAGACTTTTGGGAAGACTTAGGAGAAAGTCAATGTGATCTTGCTGTAAAAAACAGAAACTTTGTGCTCAGGAGATTAATTGTCATTTTTTTACATAAGAGTGCTTTTTAGTTGATTCTTTTTGCAGAAGATTAATAGAAAAATTCCTCAGGTCCACCAATTTATTTCATATTTTTTTTAGTAGCAGAAGTATGGTTAGTGTTCAGATCATTACAGACTGTTCTGTTTCTGACAGATTCTGTTTTCATTGTATAGTTTGCTTGTTTTCTAGTTTCTATGACATATATTTATCAATATAAATTGTAGAAATGATATGGTACATTAGGCATTGTGTGAGAACAATTATGAACCTTGTCTTTAACAGTACGAAAGTGAATGGTTTACCCTTTAACGTACTAACCTATCTCACGAAGTTTCGCTAAGTTTTGTGTGATTGAAGTTTTCAAGCTTTGGGCGAGATATTGATATGAGGAGAATAAGGAGTGGAAAGACCCTAAGCTTGGGGATGCCCAAGGCACCCCAAGGTAATGTTCAAGGAAGACTCAAGCGCCTAAGCTTGGGGATGCCTCGGAAGGCATCCCCTCTTTCGTCTTCAAAACTATCGGTATACCTTATTCGGAGCTATATTTTTATTCGTCACATGATATGTGTTTTGCTTGGAGTATATTTTCAATTTTACTTGCTGTTTGATAAAATCATTGGATCTGAAATATTGAATGAAAAAGAATCCTCCCATGGCTAGTTAATTATTTGACAACTCAGTGTTCTTCACTCATATCTTTTGGAGTAGTTTGTCATTTACTCATGTGCTTCACGTATATCCTATGAGTAAATGGTTGAATAAATTGAATGTCATCAATCTGAATCTATATATGTTTCATATGCTTATAATATGGGGAGTAATGACTTCACACATAATAAGTATAGGTAGTAAACTTATTGAAAGTTAGCAACCGTAGAATTGGCCACTTGAACAATTCATGAAAGAATATTGAAGGGAAAGGGATTTCACATATAAATATACTATCTTGGACATCTTTTGTAATTGTGAGCACTCATTAAAATATGACATGCTAAAAGGTTGTTGTTGGACAAGGAAGACAACGTAATGGGTTATGTTTTCTTATATCTAAAATAAAGTATACTGTCATGGATCGCCCAACACGTTGAGCTTGCCTTTCCCCGTCATGCTAGCCAAATTATTTGCACCAAGTAGAGATACTACTTGTACTCCCAAATATCCTTAAACCAAGTTTTGCCATGAGAGTCCACCATACCTACCTATGGATTGAGTAAGATCCTTCAAGTAAGTTGTCATCGGTGCAAGTAATAAAAATTGCCCTCTAAATATGTATGATTGACTAGTATGGAGGAAATAAGCTTTATACGATCTTGTGATGTGGAAGGAATAAAAGCGACAGACTATATAATAAAGGTCCATATCACAAGTGGCAATATAAAGTGACGCTCTTTCGCATTAAGATTTTGTGCATCCAACCCTGAAAGTGCATGGCAACCTCTGCTTCCCTCTGCGAAGGGCCTATCTTTTACTTTTATCTCTTAACCTTATGCAAGAGTCATGATGATTTTTACCTTTCCTTTTTACATTTTATCCTTTGGCAAGCACCTTGTGTTGGAAAGATTCTTATATATATATATATATATATATATATATATATATATATATATATATATATATATATATATATATATATATATATATATATATATATCCAATTGGATGTAAGTCATCATGAACTATAATTGTTGACATTACCCTTGAGGTAAAAGGTTGGGAGGCGAATCTATAAGCCCCTATCTTTCTTTGTGTTTGATTAAAACTTTGAACCCATAAATATCGCGTGAGTGTTAGCAATTGTGAAAGACTAAATGATAGTTGAGTATGTGGAGTTTGCTAAATCAAAGCTCTGACATAGACTCTTCCTGAAAATAAGATGAATTGTAATTGTTTGATGACTGATAACACGGTTTGTTAGTTTTCAAAAAAAGTTTATGATCTATACTTTAACATGTGAATAGCTTGTTACTTTATCATGAGAAGTTTTATGAGATGAGCTACTGTTATGACATATAATGATGCTAGAAAAGGTGACTGAAATTATCATTGATCAAACTTGTGCACCTGCTAGCATTCACACTTCATAAATTATTTCTTTTATCTTTTACCTACTCGAGGACGAGCAGGAATTAAGCTTGGGGATGCTGATAAGTCTCCAACGTATCTATAATTTATGAAGTATTCATGCTATTATATTATCCATATTAGATGTTTTATATGCATTTATATGCTATTTTATATGATTTTTGGGACTAACCTATTAACCTAGAGCCCAATGCCAGTTTCTGTTCTCTCCTTGTTTTTGAGTTTTGCAGAAAAGGAATATCAAACGGAGTCCAATTGACGTGCCAATTTTTGATGATTTTTTATGGACCAAAAGAAGACCACAGAGTAAAAGAGTTGGGCCAGGAGAGTCCCGAGGCGTCCACGAGGGTGGGGGGCGCGCCCAACCCCCCCCCCCCCCCCCAGGCGCGTGGGCCTGCCTCGTGGACACCTCGGGCACCTCCTTGACGTGAGACCGACGCCAAAAATTCCTATAAATACAGAAACCTCGGAAAATTAACCTAGATCGGGAGTTCCGCCGCCGCAAGCCTCTGTAGCCACGAGAAATCAATCTAGGCCCTCTCCGGCACCCTGCCGGAGGGGGCCATCATCACCGGTGGCCATGGAGGAGTATCCCGGAGAGGCCATTATCGCCATGAAGGCCAAGGATCAGAGGGAGAACCTTTCCCCATCTAGGGGGAGGCCATGGAGGAGGAAGCACAAGGGGGACCTCTCCTCCTCTCTTCTGGTGGTGCCGGAGTGCCATCGAGAGGGGAATCATCGCCACGGTGATCGTCTTCATCAACATCACCGTCATCATCACCATCCTCATCTATTTTACGCGGTCCACTCTCCCGCACCCCGCTATAATCCCTACTTGAACATGGTGCTTTATGCTACATATTATGATCCAATGATGTGTTGCCATCCTATGATGTTTTGAGTAGATATTTTTTGTCCTTGGGTTGATTGATGATATAGATTGGTACGAGTTGTATGTTTTATTTTGGTGTTGTCCTATGGTGCCCTCCGTGTCGCGCAAGTGTGAGGGATTCCCGCTGTAGGGTGTTGCAATACGTTCATGATTCGCTTATAGTGGGTTGGTGAGTGACTGAAACACAAACTCGAGTAAGAGGGATTGTTGTGTATGGGAATAAAGAGGACTTGATGCTTTAATGCTATGGTTGGGTTTTACCTTAATGATCTTTAGTAGTTGCGGATGCTTGCTAGAGTTCCAATCATAAGTGCATATGATCCAAGTAGAGAAAGTATGTTAGTTTATGCCTCTCCCTCATATGAAATTGCAATGACGACTAGCGGTCTTGTTAATAATTGCCTAGGAAAATTCCGCACACCGCTCCACCATTATTCCACACTCGCTATTTATAATATTTAGTAATATATTCTAACTTTATGATAACAGCACCTATTTTTAATATTTTAGCTCTCCGATATCATACAAATTTATCCTCTTCATACCCATAACATAGTTTTATTTCTCGTTGCTAGTTGGAAGCAAACGTTCGGTGTACGTAGAGTCGTATCAGTGGCATTCTCTACCTTCCACTGCAGCAATTCCAGTACGGTACCGAGCTTTGTGTTGCCATCTTCGCAATTGGGGTACAACCCTTTTTTGTGATCCTCTAACATGCGATCAAACTTCAGCTTCTCCTTTTCACTTTCGCACTTTTCCCTTGCATCAACAATGACCTGGCGGAGATCATCATCGGGCACATCGTCTGGTTCCTCTTGATCTTCAGCTTCCTCTTGATCTTCAGCTTCCCCCGTTGCAGCATCACCGTATTCATGGGGCACATAGTTGTCATCATCCTCTTCTTCTTCGTTGTCTTCCATCATAACCCCTATTTCTCCGTGCTTCGTCCAAACATTATAGTGTGGCATGAAACCCTTATAAAGCAGGTGGGTGTGAAGGATTTTCTTGTCAGAGTAAGACCTCGTATTCCCACAATTAGGGCATGAACAACACATAAAACAATTCTGCTTGTTTGCCTCAGCCACTTCGAGAAAATTATGCACTCCCTTAATGTACTCGGAGGTGTGTCTGTCACCGTACATCCATTGCCTTGTTCATCTGCGTGCATTATATATAATTATGTGTGTCAAAAGTAAGAAAATTAGACAAGTATCTATCTAAAGTAAGATTTTTTCTTTCAGAAAGAAGATAAGAACAAGAGGCTCACCACGGTGGTGCCGGCAACGAGATCGGCGCGGGCGATCGACGGCGGTGAAGACGAGGACGGGGCATGACGGACCGCTAAACCTAGACAAATCTCAAAAAAAATGGAGCTCGGAGGTCGAGCTTCGAGAGGAGAAAGCTTAACTAGTGTGGCTTGGGCATTTTATCAAACACCTCACATGCATAAGAGGTGAGCTAGAGCACCCAAATACCCTTCCTCGCCGGACAGCAAAAAGCAGAGCACTGTGGAGTGCTCTGCTCGCCGGCGATGGGGTATATATAGGCAACTCATTTGTCCTGGTTCATGGATGAAATCGAGACTAAAGGCCTTCCTACTGTTCCGGTTCCTGCCACGAACCGGGACCAATGGTTGTGGGCCAGGAGCGAGGCCCATTGGTCCCGGTTCGTGCCAAGAACCGAGACAAATGGGCCCAGACGAACCGGGAACAATGCCCACGAGGCCCCGCCGGCCCCCTGGGCTCTTGAACCGGGACAAATACCTCCATTGGTCCTGGTTCGTGGCAGAACCGGGACTAATGGGCTGGCCAGGCCCGAACGAAAGCCTCCTTTTCTACTAGTGTTTGGTTATATATTAAGAATAGATAATTTGAATCCATGTGCGCTACTCATTGTTTAGCCGCGATGATTGACACGCATGTGTTTCCATGTATTTGATATTTTGAAAGTAGGGGTTGTGGTTGTAGTGCTCTAAGTATTAAGGAACTCAGTGGGAGTCTTTTTTCGATAAAGGGCACTTTTACTATCTCAACATGTAGCATCAAACGGATACAAAGCATTAAGAATATCACCCGGCCTCTGCAAAATTAAGATGCACAAAGCTAAACACCAGTAGTCTGACATACAGAAAGGTAAAAGACCGACAATTCGGCAACAGTAGAGTCCATGGACCGACGCTATGCCTATGTCGAAAGAGATGCTGGATCAATCCAAAGATTATGCTGCCATCCATGTTGGGTAAAAACCTCCGTACCCACATACTCCAACAACGTACACACTGCCTTGAACAGCGGTTGGTACTCCACTCGTTGTAGCATAGACCACGTATAAAGCAAGTGCGTACAATGGAAAACAACCTGCAAAGAAGAAACATTTTTGTCATTAAAAGCAACATCATTTTTACATAGCCAAAATGACCATAGTAAGGCATATGCTCCCACCCTTATTAGCGTTTTGTACCTATTTGAAATACCCTCCAGCCAATGACCAAAAATATTTGCAACACTTGTGGGCGGATATAAATTTGACGCTATTTGGATGACTGACCATGTAGATCTTGCAAACTTAAATTGAAAAAAAAAGGTGTTTAATTGTGTCGTCATGAGTACAAAAACAACACTTCTTACTTCCTAACCAATTGCACCATGCAAGGTTGTCTTTGATTAGCACAACTCTTCTACGGAGATACCACATGGATATTTTAACTTTAAGTGATATCTTTCTTTTTTTTTGTTTGTACTCACCGGTACCTTAGAATGCGGGCGTGCACGATATATAGAGTCTACTGTGAAAGACCTTGATGTAGCAAGGTTCCGGCGAAACACATACCGACCTTGTGTCAGATTAATCGAATTAAGAGGGACAAGAAATTATTCCATGACATAAGTCTGGTGTCAATCAAATCCCGCTTGACCGAGGTGTCTATCACAACATTGAATGGGAGTCTTAACGAGGGTGCTTAATTAATTAGCAGAGGTAGTGGGTGAGACTGTAGAGAGTACTGGCGCGAACAGATGGGGGCTCTGACTGACCAGCGCGCTCACCTGGGTTGGGTCGAAGCGCCGCGCGAATCCCGGGAGTCGAGCTCGGCCTGGCTGGTCCATGCGGCACGGCCTGATCTGCAGCAGCGCCGGTGGCCCATGCACCTGTCACAATCATTTGCTCGCTCGCTCGCTCGCATAGACCCGTCGCCCAAGCAGGAATGCAGGATGCATGGCCCCCCAAACTGGGTGCGTTTTGTTTACTACTAAACCCAGGACTTTCAGACTAAACATCTGATTGATCACTCAGATCTTATGGCCGGGAGAGCTCTAGTCAGCGCTTATGGCTCTGGTTTTTTCTTTTTGAGGAACTCTTTTTTTTAGACAATTTTGAGGAATTCTTATGGATCTGGTTAGCGAGCTGGCGCTCACGCCCAGTTACCGTGGGCCGGCCCAGCAACAGTGCGCAAATCTGATCCGTTTCCTAAACTTTAGCACAAAATGAACGGGATTCAAAAATATTTTCCGTTACTGATAGCATGACGCCCCAGCCCAAGGTGCCATGCTAGGCGTCATGCAAATGAGCCATTTTGTGATTTTTTTTTATCTAGTTCACTTTGTGCTGAAGTTTTGGAAAAGGCTGAATCTGTCCACTTTCACATAGCACGATGCCCTAAAGTTTTTAGAACATGATACTGTTTTTTTCTTCTTCCAGGAATAGACACTGGTTGACCAATTGACCGGTTAACCATTGACTTCGGAAAAACTATGAATCTAAAAACTCATAAATTTCAAAAAATTCTATTGAACATTGACCTTTTCAAACAAGTTCTTGAATTTCAAAAAGTGCGCGAATTTAAAAAAAGTTTGTGTGATCCACAGATTTGATAAAGGTTCACGATTTTGAGTTCACAAATTTTTAAAAAATGTTCATACATTTGAAAAAAAATCACGTATTTGAAGCAAAATTTTCATGAATTTAAGGGGGAAAAGTTCAGAAAAGTGTAACAAGTTCATGGATTTGGAAAAAGTTCACGAATTTGAAAAAACTATGGGCATTTAAAAATGGAAGAAAAAAAAAGAAAACCAAATAAAACCGAACAAAACCAATGCAGGAAACCAACACCAAAAAAGAAAAAACCATATGGAAGCTTTCCCAAAACCAGCCTAGGAATCTTCTGGGAGTTTCCTAAAACCGAGGAGCTTCCTGCTCGTGCCTTATATGGGTGTGCGTATAGGCGCTGAATAAGGATTGGCGGGGACTGGGTTTCGGCTGAGTTTGATAAATCCCGAAGCGAAAAGCTCATTTAATTGCACAAATAGTCTCTTTAATCCTCACCAATAATTTCCTCGTCTAAGATCACCAGGATCCTTAAACAAGTCAATAATACCATTTGCAACTATTTTATTCTGATCTAAGTAATCATATAATACTGAATTTCTAATTTCTAATTTTGAGAGCGTGTTAGACAAGTTCCATAGGACTAGCTAAAACAAGAAACTTATCATTGGTGTCTTCGTCGTCACTTGACAATTTTATTTGAAAGCATGATGATAATCTTCAGACGCCAAACCCTGGCGAACGTTCGCCAGCAGGGATGGCAAGCGCGAACGCCCAAGATGGCAATGTATGTGGCTGGGGGTGGCATTTTTACAAAACTTCTATGGTAGTTTGTTTAATTTGCGGGCAGTTTGTGCCAAAAACTGCCACCTTCAGATCTAGGTCCGGCGACTCTAGGGTATCAGCTGGGATCCCACACCCAGCGAATGTTCGCTAGATAACATGTTCGTAATCTTATCAGCAGTGACATGTAATGAAGTTAAAACATTAACAAATTAGTCTTTTAGTCAATCTCTTAACTTATGCATATCTACTAGTAATCTATAATTGATTGAACAAAGTACTGGCTTGTAATTTTCATAAATGAAACCTCTTAATTTAGATGCAACAAACTATCAACATGATGGTTTGGCACTTCGGCTAACAAATAACAACCCTACCGGCCGCTGCTGCAGTGATCGATAGTGACGACAAAACACTTGAGCAATTGTTGATGGTTTTGCCCTAGCGACTAGTGTGGCAGCGGCGGCCTAAGTTGAGACTTGAACCGATACATGGAGGAAGATCTATATCTAGCATCCATGCGTCAAATATTATTTGCCGCCTGTATACGGCAAATAGAGAGCCTCCATTGAAGGCTACCCTCGATGGGCCGGCCCACTGTTTCTGTGTCGCTTTTTCGCTTCTTATTTTTTCCATAATTTCTGTTTCATAATATTATCCTTTCTTCTTTTTTTTCAAAACTTTCACAAAAAATACAAATATAATCTTTTTATTTTTTCCCCTCAGAATATGGCTTATGTTTTAAAAAGTTGTTCATCCTATATTATAAAAATGTTCAATATGTATTATAGAAATAATCATCGTGTCTCATAAAAATGTTCATCCTTTATTTTAAAAATATTAGAAATGTATTTGAAAAATGTTTATTGGGTACTTTAAAAATGTTCAACAGGCTTTATAAAAATGTTCATCATGTATTGGAAATTTTTTCAATATGGTAAGATGTATTATAGAAATGTTCAACATGTATTTTCAAAATGTTCATCATGTATTTAAAGAAGCTTCATTGTGTATTCCACAAATGTTCACAAATTTGAAAAAGATTTGTATATTTGAAACAAGTTCATGAATTTAAAAAATACAAATTTGGAAGAAAATCATGAACTCCGAACAATTTTTGAAAAAATTTGAACATTTTTATTTTTTCATAACATTTTTAAATTCTACAAAATTCTGTTTTTGAAAAAACAAATCCTGTTTACCACAACGCACCAGGTTCGCTACAGTGCGATGCTGCAGTATAGTCTTTTCACTAATCACTACAGTGTGGAGTTCAGGAAAACGTTACAGAAAAATGCTTGCTGGGCCGGCCAAACCGCGCTGGCTTCAGCAAAGCCACAACTTGCTGCACACGAGCGGTGACTAAGGGATTCTCCAGGCATTGTGTGCCTCTGGAGAGCAACTAGTTAACGAGCGCTTCTTTGGGAGCCTCGCAACGATCAGCGTCATTTGGCGCGCTCCCAGCCATTCGCCACATGTCGCACTCTGAACGCTTCCTCTGTTTTTTTTATTTTTCCGCACGTGTTTTCGGCTTTTTAAACGGTTTTTTTTCGGGTTTTTTTGACGTTTTGGTTTCCCCCCGGTCTTCCTTAGCTTTTCGATAAAAAAAATTTCAAAAAAAAATTGCATGAAAAAATATGTTTTCTCTTTTCTTTTCTTTCGCGAAAATCATGGTTTTTCTTCCGCGAGAGGCAAAATTGTGCTTTAGCGAGAGTCACGGCCGTGTCTTTCGGAAACGGAAAAAAACATGTTTTCTATTTTTTTTTCTTTCGCGAGAGGCACGGTTGTGCTTTCGCGGGCGTCACGGCCGTGCCTCTCGGAAAGGGAAAAACAAAACACGTTTTCTATTTTTTTTTCGCGAGAGTCACGGTTTTGCTTTCGCGACAGGCACGGTTGTGCTTTTACGAGAGTCACGGCCGTGCCTCTCGGAAAGGGAAAAAAATACACATTTTCTGTTTTTTTTTTCTTTCGCGAGAGTCACGGTTTTGCTTTCGCAAGAGGCACGGTTGTGCTTTCGCGAGAGTCACGACCGTGCCTTTCGGAAACGAAAAAAAACACGTTTTCTGTTTTTTTTTTCACGAAAGTCACGGTTTTGCTTTCAGGAGAGGCACGGTTGTGATTTCGCGAGAGGCACGAGCGTGCCTCTTTCGGAAAGGGAAAAAAACCGTGCTCCCTATTCGGTTTTTTCGCCTGATTTTTTTATGAAATTTTTTTCGTCAAAACCTATCAACATGGGATCTAGTTTTGAAGATCTCGACGCGAGAAATCTAACGGTGAAAACGGTTCGAGATTTGGCCGCGCGGTTTAAGAGATAAAATGTTTTGAATTAACGAATCTACGAAAATAGAAAAAACTCCCAGGTTGCGACAAGTGGCGCGCTGCATGTGCGCCACGTGTCGTGATCTGGAAAAGTGGAGTGTTTTTTGCAACGAGTACTCCTTAGTGATTTCGGTGCCCCTGTATCTTGCCTTCAGCAAGAGGGAAGGAACCCGGGAGACCGAGATGGGCTGGTCGAGGAGCGCGGGAGGCCACAACCTCTTTTTAAAACTGTTATTAATCAAGCATTTTAGAAAATATTGAACAAGTATTTGAAAAATTTTAAATGTGTATAGCGAAAATGTTGACCATGTATTAACAAAACGATGAATTTTTTTTGATCAGGTACATAAAAATGTTCATAAAGCATTTGAAGAAAATTTTAAACAAGTATTTAAAATTTTAATCAAGGATTTGAAAATTGTTAAATGTGCTTACAAAAAAATGTTTAAAATGTCTAAAAATGTTAATATTGCATTTATAAAAATTTAGTCAAGAATTTTAAAAATGTTAAATGTGCATAGAAAATGCTGACCATGGTTGAAAAAATGTTGATCCTGTATTTGAAAAATGTTCATTGAGCATTTGAGGTATTTTAGAAGTGTGTATAGGAAAAGTCTTGATCATGCACTAAGAAAATGTTAATCAAGCATTATATTTTTTAATATATATAGAAAAAAGTTAATAATATATTGTTAAAATGCTAAAGTTATATTTGAAAAATGTTAAATGTGTATTAGAAAAATATTGTTGACATATACAAAAATTGTAGAATGAAAACCAAAAGAAACAAAAAAACAAAAAAATGAAAACCGACAAAGAAACAAAAAACCAAGGAAAAAAACTAACAAACAAATGCAACAAGAATGAAAAAATGGAGAAGAAAAAACAGAAATCAGAAAAGAGAAAAACTGAAGAAACCGGCTCAGCTCGCTTCAAGTAGATCGTGTCGTTATACACATCAGTAATTGTACGCCGGCGTATGCGAGATATAGACGCCGCCCAGGCAGTTGATGACGAGTAGGTTTATTGGGCGTTGGGCTATGCATGGAGGAGTAGGTTTAGGCGTCTAAACGACTAAAAAAAGGTTTAGGAATCTAAACATACTGTCTGGAAAACTACACGATACCATGTGCGTTGTCGTGGGATATTTCTTCAATATTTTCGAAGTGTATGTATATAGAAAAAAATGAATGTTTAAATGAAATGGCATGATACCAGGCCAAGAATTGCTCGGAAACAATTAAACAACTATGATATGATGAAGTTAAGTTGCAAGCAATTAAATGGGATAACTTAAATTTGAGACAACGCATATGGGACTCACAAAATATGGTTTCAACAGTTTGGTTCTGATGCAAAACCATATTGTCTTTTGATACGTCAATTTTGCATCATATTTTTCTACTGCTATTATAATGTTTTTGGTCATTATTTCACTCTATGATGTAATTCGAATGTATTTTCTCTCTTCATTTGCAAGATCTACATGGAAATGAAAATTACCGGTAGCTAGAATTCTGGACATAAAAGACCTACAACAAAGATGGCTATTCTACGAAGCTCCAAATGACCTGAAGTTTCATGAGGATTTTTATTAAATCTCTATATACTACTTAAAAAAAATATAAGGTTCCCATTTCACATTTATTTCCACCACCCATTCGTCCAACCTTCCATGTATATGATAATCAATCACCTTAATTTACTTACCTTCTAAACCAATTTCACTTTAATTTACTTACCAAACTTCTAATCAAAATATAAGATAATTCATGGTCAGAATTTGGTAAACATTTATTTACACAATCACATTATTATTGACAGGTAAATCACAAGCTAATGTACTAGAATATTTATATCCCGTTGAAACGCATGGGCATTATTCTATATATAAAATATACTGGAACAAAGAAATACCAAAGGGGGGCCACCTGCTGCTCACAAGGTAACAGGGCACGCCCTGATGCCTTATGGGGCCCATAGCTGGCCTCCGGTGCACATCTTCTGCTATATGAAGGGTTTTTCCCTAGAAAAATAAATAAGAGGAAGAATTTCGAGATGAAGCGCCACCATCTCGAGGCGGAACCTGGGCAGGAGCGCTTTTGCTCTCCGGCGAAGCGATTCCGTCGGGGATACTTCCCTCCGGGAGGGGGAAATCGAAGCCATCGACGTCACCAAAGATCCTCTCATCATGGGAGGACCAATATTCAACAACATCTTCACCAACACCATCTCCTCTCATACCCCAGTTTATCTATTGTATTCAATCTTGGTCCCAAAACCTAAGATTGGTACCATTGGGTTGCTAGTAGTGTTGATTATGTCTTGTAGTTGATGCTAGTTGGTTTATTTGGTGGAAGATTATATGTTCAAATCCTTAAGCATACTCAATACACCTCTAATCTTGAACATGAATATGACTTGTGAGAAGTTACTTTTATTCTTGAGGACATGGGACAAGTCTTGTTATAAGTAATCATGTGAAGTTGGTATTCGTTTGATATTTTGATGATATGTATATTTTTTTTTCTTTAGTAGTGTCATGTGATCGTCGAGTACATAACGCTTCACCATACTTCGTCCTAAGAGCATCTCTAGCAGATGCCTTAAAACCTCATACCATAAAATTGGATTGCAGGATCCCATAAAACGTTTCTTCACATTTTTACAATATGACAATTGTTCTGGCAGAACAGACCCTGTAAAAAAATCATGTCAGATGTGGAGCCCATTAGTGAGTAGTTAAATTGACAATCGGGTCCCTGGAAAATAGCACAAAGCACCCTAGAAACAAAATCAAACTTATAATTGGGTGCACCTTGCATGCATGGAGGAGCTCCGACGCTGCGGCCGTCATGGAGCTCCGATGCTCGCGGGGGCGAGAGCTCGCAGGCGACGGTAGCGGTGGCTCACGGCGGCACCAGCGGTCTATTTTCATGCCATGGCGGGCACCGACAGCGGCGGCGAGATGCGGGGCCTCTCTATTCGGTCGGAATCAAGCTCGAAAGGCCGTGGTGCCAGCTGCGAGGGAAGCGGTTGGGGCTGAAATTTCCCTCCCTCCAAAAGTAGAGGATACTGTAAAAGGAGAATGAAATCTCATAGCTATAGAGGAAATGGGCTCACCGATTCGGGATCCCATAAAACATTCAGGACGGGCAATTTTGGGGAATATATTCTAGCCGGGTTTATGGGCTGTGTGCCACAAACTGGTGGTTATTTTACCAGATTGCCTGGTTTGCGGGATCTGCTACAGATGCTATGAGGGAAGGCATTGGGGAGTAATAAGTAGATCATGGGTTCCTAGAGTGACAGAATATTAAACCCTAGTTTATTTGTGAGGGGCTTATTTGGATCCACACGTTTCATGCTATGGTTAGATTTATCTTAATTCTTTTTTCGTAGTTGCGGATGCTTGCGAGAGGGGGTAATCATAAGAGGATTATTTGTTCAAATAAAAACAACACCCTAGCACCGGTCCATCCACAAGTCAAATTATCAAAGTAGCAAACGTGAATCAACTAAACATGATGAACATGACTAGGCGAGAATTCCCGTGTGTCCTCGAGAACACTTTGCTTTATATAAGGGAACTTTCAGGATTGTCCTTTGCTATAGGAAGGATTGGGCCACCTTCCTACACGTTGTTACTATTGCTACTTGCTACTTGTTACAAATTATCTTGCTACAAAACTATCTGTACCACTACTTTTAGTACTTGTAGAGAATACCGTGCTGAAAACTGCCTATCATTTCCTTCTACTCCTCATTGGGTTTGACACTCTTATTTATCGAAAAGACTACGATTGATCTACTATACTTGTGGGTCAGCATCTTTTAATATTTTCTTACAAAAATATGCAAAGGAAAAAACTTAAGCAATTTCAAAGTTTGACAACAAAAATCAGTGTGCACACATACAACAACGAGTTGAAAGCGTGGAACAAAATGAAAAGAAGCAACGAAAATTGCGTAGTTGAACAATTTCTGAAAATTTTAGCAGTTAATTCATCTGGCGCTTATAAATGTCTATTATAGCACCAAGGTAACATTAGACTATATACATTCGCTGCGCAAAACAGACATGCATGGTTGAAGGCATTGGCTTAATAATATGCAAATAACCTTTCCTTGTAGAGATGCTTGCAATAACATATAGGGCAAAAAAGAAGTAAAAAGATGAGGTAAAGAATCTTTAATAGTAATACTCAGTGAAACAAAGTTGGCTACATTCATGTTTTATCCATCTCTTGTGAAAACACAATTAATTTTAGTGAACCCAGAATCGCTTAACATTGTCCCCACACGAACAAAAGCAGGAATGCACTCGTTTGTGCATAACACATAGTTCTAATAAAATAGAAGGAGTTTAGTGGCATTAATTCATGTAATTAAGGTGGAGCGGAGAAATTGTATCTAGAGAGGAACCGAATGTGATCCACGTGTTGTCGCCACTGTAGACACCCATAGTGCTAGAGCATCCAACCAAGCTTGTTCATCTCAAGCATGGAGAAGGCTGGATGGGAAGGAAAATCAAGCAAACTTGTGGCCCAAAGTTAGTGAAAGATCGTGGATGTCGCCTAGAGGGGGGTGAATAGACGCTTTAAAATAATTACGGTTTAGATTTGAACAAATGCGGAATAAAACTAGCGGTTAATTTATCAAGCACAGACCCTACAAGAACTAGGCTCACCTATGTGCACCAACAACTTATGCTAAGCAAGATAAACAACTAAGATATAGCAAGATATATAACATGAAGCACTGTGCATAAGTTACGGGCTCGGGTAAGAGATAACCGGGGCACGCGGAGACGACGATGTATCCCGAAGTTCAAACCCTTGTGGATGCTAATCTCCGTTTGGAGCGGTGTGGAGGCTCAGTGCTCCCCAAGAAGCCACTAGGGCCACCATAATCTCCTCATGCCCTTGCACAATGCAAGATGATGTGATTTCACTAAGGGACGCTTGAGGGCGGTCACCGAAACCGTACAGATGGCAACCGTTGGGGGCGGTCACCGAACCCATACACCTTGGCAACCCTTGAGGGCGGTCACCGGAACCCGTACAAATTGCTCAGGCCAACTCCACAACCTAATTGGAGACCCCGGCGCTTGCTCGGAGCTTTACACCATAATGATTGAGCTCCGAAGAACCACCAACTGTCTAGGGCGCCCAAGCACCCAAGAGGAACAAACTCTAGGGTACCAAGCACCCAAGAGTAATAAGCTTCTCAACTTTTCACTTCCACGTATAACCGTGGAGAACTCAAACCGATGCAACTAATGCAATGGCAAGGGCACACAGAGTGCCCAAGTCACTCACTCCCAAATCCCACCAAAGCAACGAAAACTATGGAGGAAAATGGGAGGAAGAACAAGAAGGAGAACACCAAGAACTCCAAGATCTACATCCAAGGGGTTTCGCTCACATAGAGGAGAAAAAGTGATTGGTGGAAATATGGATCTAGATCTCCTCTCTCTTTTTCCCCCAAAATTAAACTAGCAAGAATCCATGGAGGGATTGAGAGATAGCAAGCTCGAAGAAGGTCAACAATGGGGGGCAAATACGAGCCAGAAGGATAAGGTTCGGCAGGGAAGAATACCCCTTTTATAGGCACCCCCAAATCCAACCGTTATGCTCACAGCCCGCACATGAGCGGTACTACCGCTCGGGCGGTAGATCCAGGAAAATAGGGCAAAGGCAAGGAAACTCGGGGCGGTAGAGACGCGGGAGCGATACGACCGCTCATCCCAGTGGTACTACCGCGGAATATGCAGAACACAGGAGCAGAGGAGGTAGGGTATAGCAGATCACGGCGGCTGTACTGCAGCAGCAGTACTACCGCCCGACAGGGACGGTACTACCGCTTATAGGCGGTACAGCCGCACCTCACTGCCGTCCTACTACCGCTGAACCCGACTCGAAAAACAGAACCCCCAGAAGAAGTGGAAGTGTGCGCGGTACTGTAGTAGCAGTAGTACCGCTTACAATCAGTACTACCGCCCGAGTGGGAATGGAACTTTTGCTTACAAGTGATACTACCGCTGTCCAGAGCGGTACTACCGCAGGGGTGCAACAAGCAAGCCCCTGAGCAAAACAGATGCAACAAGAAAACCAAAACTGCCATAACTTCTGCATATGAGCTCCGAATTGAGAAAACTCAAGCTTGTTGGATAGATGACGACAAATACTATCCATCAGCAAATAAAGTTGGGGGTTATGCCTATAGTAAGAAGAGGCAGGGGGTATGCCTATGATATAGAGGAGTGAAACCTCCATCAGCAAATAACCGGCATAAACTCCCACATCGAAAACATCATAAAAGATGCACATGAACTCGAATTTGTCAAGAAGATGACCATAAGCTATAAAACTCATAAAGAGAAACACCAAACAATAGCCAAGAAATATGATGCAAGGATGCAATGGTTTGAGCTCTCTACGAATGATACGATCAAGCTACTAACTTGAGAGCCCCCCTGATAGTACGACGATCGATCCTATAACCCGGTCTCCCAACTATCACCATGAGACCGGTAAAATAGAATACCTATCAAGGGCAAACCTTTGCCTTACATGTAGTCCACTTAAACTAGATGATGTTGATCTTGACTCCCTCAAGTTGGACCACCTTTCTTGATTGCGCTGGCTCGATGAAGACTAGTAGACTGCTCCCCCATACTCCACTATGGGTGAGACACTCTTCGGAACATCTTCACAAGTCCATTGTCACCACAATGGACAGCAAGCTTCAAGCATGATATCTTCGTGATGCTCCACTTTTACTTGCTCATCGCAATCTTGATGACGATCACCACTTGATGTCATCCTCCATGGATTGTATGAGATCTTCCTCTTGATGCAAGCCCATGAAAACATACCTAACCCCACAAAGAACTCTCACATAGACCATGGGTTAGTACACAAATCGCAATGGACAATGCTTACCATACAATGGGATCACTTGATCCCTTTCAGTACATCTTCTACGCCTTGCGTGTTGATCAACTTGATTCACACTTTAACTTAGTCTTGATCAACCTTGTATCATGTCTTCTACATGGCCATCTTTAGATAATTCCTTGAATAACACCTTGATCATCTCATAAACTCCTTGAAACCAACAAATGGACTTCAAGAAATGCTTATGGACAAATCCTACGAATATAACTCAAGGAAACAGTTAGTCCGTAGAGAATGTCATCAATTACCAAAACCACACATGGGGGCACCATGCTCTTTCAGTTAGCTGGGTGCAGCTAGATGAAGGGGCAACCTAGAGTTCCAATCGCAAATGGAAAGAGGAGCCAAGGAGATTTTTAATGATGTTGGTGAACTTATGGGGATAAATCCCAAGGGAGAGGAGTCGGGGGCCACGTTGGATGAGAAAATGTGTTAATGCGCTACTTACTCGTGCATGAGGAATTGAGGGGGAGGGGATACTCTGTTTCTGTTGCAAGATAGCCTTGAGGTTTTTTTGAAACAGAGGCAACTGACTTGCCTCATTCATCAATTAAGGAGTTAAGAGTACATGGAAATCGGCAAAAAACTATCCCTTCAATAAAAATTAAATTGACTGGCTACTCTCGCGGTACGATAGTGTCAGGTGGCTTGCTCCCGCGGACCCAAAGCTTCGCCTTCTCCTGAACGAGCTTCATAATGTAGAATGGAGGCATTGATTTCTTTTGGAAGACCCTAGCATTCCTTTCACTTGAGATGACCCATGACACCAGCATAGTGAGGGTTGCCATGGCCTTACGATGAGCGGTGTTGGGCTTCGACTTGTTGGTCCACCAATTCTTGATGGTACGAGCATTCGTCCATTGATCCATCGACAAGGCCCCTAATCCAAGCCACTCCTTCACCATCCTCAACACATGCAAAGTGAAGCGACATTTGTAGAAGAAGTTGGAAAAGGTGGATAGGGAGAGGGGAACCAAGAGGCGTTGTCGTTGGGAAAAAGGACGATGATGTGGAGAAGAGAGAAAGTGTATCGTTGCGATGGGAATCCTTTTACAAAAATAAAGAGCGATACATGGAGATGACATGAAGTATCGCAGGAGAATCCCTCGATGAAAATGGAACATGTGACATGGCCTTATGAAAATGGAGAATTATTGATCTGGTTGGGGTGATGAGGTGGGGAGGTTGCATGTTGAGATATATAGGAGTAGTGGGGATCACTCTCTTAGGTAATTTCATGATCTACTGCTAATTCTTTGTGGGGAGGGCGGCCTTGCTCGCCCACCCTTGTCTCCACCCCTATCGTTTTGGTCGGTGGTGGTGTCTATGAGGATACGTTGGAGTTCTTATAACCTAAGATAGACATGGTTGTTTGTGTGACCTGGTTAGTTGTTGATGTTGGATCAACATGGTAGGTTATTCGTCAACATTACTAGCTAATACCATCAATGTCTTGATTTTTAGCACAACAAATTGACTTACTATTTATATTGTTATTTTGTTGATGGAGGATTACATGCCTACACCGAAACAACCAAATTGCTAACCTCCCTATCACTGTCAGGTATAGAGCTATGTTGAGGTCAAGGGGGTCATGTCCCCACCCCATATGCTAGGGAAGCATGTCCCTGCCCCTACCCTTCCTCACTAAACATGCTATCTCCAACAAAATGTTTCTGAAGGCCACACATATACTTCAATGGGACTTGCATTGTAGGTAAGAGGGGCTTTAGGGAGATGTCATACTCTTACATGGACACAAATTTTATATATTTGGATGTCTTTGTTCACTAGGCGCTCATCCTTGCCTACAATGCAGGTTTAAAGGGCATCATCCTTGTGACCTGTCATTATGGCCCAACAAATCAACCCCCGTTAGAGGGACCAATTTACTTATAGTCCGGCTACCTATGGTATCAAGTTGTTCACCTATATATTTTTCTTCATGTTTGTTTCATCATTTTGACTGCTCATTTGTTAGCTAGGTCTTGTGAGCTTTCTGGTTGCTCTCTATGGTGTGACTTGATCCCGGATTGTATTCAGGAAACTTTATGTAATGATATTATATTATGAATAATAAACTGCACGATTTTCCCTAAAAAGGATGACAATAGCTGTGGATGTTGGCTTGGTACATGAGACCCAAAAGCGAATATTTGGTTTCCATGTACGAGTGTGTATTTTTCTTGCTCATGTCTTTTTTAGTTACACATTGCATTTGTTGCAGGGTTTTACCCAAGAAAACGAAGGCAGTTGCAAGATATAAAATTAGACCCTCGATATACAAAAAATAACAAGGAAAACAAGGCCCTATTATATTTATCATCATGTCTGTAGTACTACTTTTTGAGTAACATCCTTTCAAAAAGCGGTGATCAAACAAGAAAATAATACATTCTTTAGTAGAAATGTGCCACCCCTCCAGCATTCCTTCATATATATTCTGAATCTGTCGCACAATTCAAAATATTTACCAGAAAAAGCACAAACACATATGTTTCTTCCTGATAGTACAAATCTTCATGTTTCTGGCACATTATCTTGGCATGTTATAACGAAAAAGAATCTTGCCCCGCTTTAAAAATAAAGCACCAACGATGATACAAAAGTCACATCTAAAAGAAACAGAGGCCCATACATATGAAAAATAAAAAGACGTAAAAAGTACAAAAACTTAAAACAAAGTCTTATTTAGGGGCAGCAGCACAACAAGGCCATAGAAAAGACTAAGGGGTTGTTTGGTTTGTGCCAATGTTAGCCTTGGCAATCATGGGCTCACCAAATTATTGGTGATGGATATCCTCACCCATGCCCTACCAAAAAATTGGCTGACAATTGAACTGGGGCTATCGTTGAGCAGTGGGCGCACCAATTATTTGGTCCCATCCAAATGAACACCACACTGGTCAACGTCCAATATTTGGAAAGGGTGTCTGAGGGCAATGAACCAAACAACCCCTAAAACTTAAGGAGGTCACGTTTCTTTTCGAGAAAACTTAGATGTGCATAAGTGACTATAATGAGACACGGGGCCTGCAGATGTTATGTATTGCCTTATGTGAGTGCTCACGCACAAGCAATGTGACACGGGCTGCAGCCCAATCATTGGACGACCTGCTTTACCTAACGTGTGGTTTCTTTTTCTGCTTTTCTACTCACATGATTTTTCAAACCAGTTTTTTGAAGCTTCCAACTATTTTTTCTTACCGTTTTCTATTGTTTTTTATCTTTTTAATATTTTCCCTTTTCCATTTCAAATTTCACGCACTTGTTTAATAATTTGTGTTTTCTAAAATTGCAAGCAATTCTCAATTTCATGAACTTTTTCCAATTACGTGAACACTTTTCAACTTTACAAATATTGTATCAAAATTTGAACTTCAAACGTGCGGGCATTTCTCATTTTTTGCGAATATTTTTAAAATTCATGAACATCTTCAAATCGTCATTTTTCCAAGTAAATCATGTTTTCTCAAATCCATAAACTTTTATTCAAATTTGTAAAAAAATAAAACTATGAATATATCTTAGTTTTCACGAATATTTTCAAAGTCATGAACCTTTTAAAAATTTGTAAGTATATTCAAATCCACAATTTTTTTTCAAATTTGTGAACATTATTTAAATTCATAAACATTTTGTAACATTGTGAAAAGTTTTTGAATTTCTGGATATTTTCAGATTTGTGAATTGAATTTGTCAAAATTTTCAGATTCGTTAACATTTTCTTGATTTGCAAATAATGTTTTTAATTCTAACGACCATTTTTAGTACATGGACATTTTTCAAATTCTAAACTTTCTACATTTTATAAATTTTTTTTCATCTTGTATTTTTAAATTCGAATTAATTTGACCAAAAAAGGTAAGGAAAAAATAAGGTGCGCATTCAACTTGCTATCTAACACCTTTCGCCGGTGGGCAGGAGGCAGTGTTAGTGGGCACTGTGGTTAATGTGAGGGCTGGAAGAAAGGTTTAGTGGGCACTGTGGTTAATGTGAGGGCTGGAAGAAAGGTCACCCACATCACGCTTGCATGTGTGAGGCCGAGCGTGCCTCTCACTCTCACTCCCTGGGATGATGGTCACAATCACTACTTCAAGTGCTATGTGTCGCTCATAGCAATATTTATCATTCTGCTCGCCCATTAGGGTGCTTCTGGCAGGAAGCCCATTAGCAAAGGTAGGAGGAATCTGAAGAAAAGAAAAACTAAAAGTGGCCCAGAAGCCAGAAACAACCAGATGAAAACCCCCAAAATTACTCAAAATCACTGATTGAGGAGTACTCCTTCCAAATATCACTCCCATCTCCAGGTTGCAACAAGTGGCGCATCGCATGTGCGCCACTTGTCGCAACATGAGAGTTTTCCCTTTTTCCGTAGATCCGTTTATTCTAAAAAAAATATCTCTTAAACCGTGCGTCCAAATCTCGAACCGTTTTCACCGTTGGATTCCTCACGTCGAGACATTCAAAACTAGATCCTATGCTGATAGGTTTTAATGAATTTTTTCACAAAAAAGATGAAAAAACCAAACCAAGAGCACGTTTTTTCCCTTTTCGAAAGACATTTTCGAGCATGCATCTCACAGAAGAAAAACTATGTCTCGCGCAGAAGGAAAGAAAAAGAAAAACACGTTTTTTTTCGTTTTCGAGAGGCACGACCATGCCTCTCACGGAAGCAAAACCGTGCCTCTCACAGAAGGAAAAAATTGTGTTTTTTTTTGTTTTGAAGAGGCTTGGCCGTACCTTTCGCGGAAGCAAAACTGTGCCTCTTTCGGAAGGAAGAAAAAAGAGAAAACGCGTTTTTCTCCGTTTTCGAGAGGCACGACCGTGCCTCTCACGGAAGCAAAACTGTGCCACCCACGGAAGGAAACAAATAAAACACAGTTTTTTCCATTTTCGAGAGGCACAACCGTGCCTCTCTCACAAGCAAAACCATGCCTCTCATGGAAGCAAAAAAAAACAACACATTTTTCACGCAAAAAATTGAATCGAAAAGCTAAGAAAGGCCGGTGGAAAACCAAAAAGTCAGAAAAAAAACATTTAAAAAACTGAAAAACGTGGGAAAAATAAAAAATATCCAGAGGGAGCGTCCAGGGTGCGACACGTGGTGGGGCGCTCTCAGCCCATCCCCAAGTGATCGTTGGGAAGCTCCCGAATGAGCGCTCGTCTACAAGTTGCTCTAAAAACTACTTTTTTTAGCAAGTGCTCTCAAAACTACTACTGAAGTGTTTCCTCCTACTCCTGCTAATTGGCCGGTCTTAAACAACCCAAAAAGGAAGAAAAAAATTGTCCGGAAGCCAGAAAAACCAGATGAAGAAAAATCCCAAATCACCGAAATCACTAATTAAGAGATACCTTTGCAAAGGTCACCCCCACCATTTTAGGTTGTGACAAGTGGTGCACTGCATGTGCGTCACTTGTCGCAACATGGGAGTTTTTCTTTTTTTTTGTAGATCTTTTATTCAAAATGTTTTATCTCTTAAACAATGCGTCCAAATCGTGAACTGTTTTCACCATTGAATTTCTCGCGTCGAGATCATTGAAACCAGATCCCATGTTAATATGTTTCAACGAACTTTTTTTCCACGGAAAAAAACCATAAAAAGCCAAAACCATGATTTTTTCAATTTTTTTGCTTTTTCAAGAGGTGCCTCTCGCGAAAGCAAAACTGTGCCTCCACGAGAAGCAAATCTATGCCTCTAGGCACAACTCTATCTCTCGCGAAGTAAATCCGTGCCTCCACGAGAAACAAATCTGTGCCTCTCATGGATTCAAGAAACTAGTTTTTTCCTTTTTATGCCTCTCACGAAGCAAATTTGTTCCTCCACGAGAAGCAAACTTGTGCCTCTCGCGGAAGAAAAAGAACATGTTTATTTTACTTTTCCAAAAGGCATGCCCCTCGCGAAGCAAACCTGTGCGCCTCCACGAGAAGCAAATATGTGCCTCTCGTGGAAGAGAACAACACACTTCCTTTTTTTCTGAGAGGCACTCCGGGAGAAGCAAACCTATGCCTCTTATGGAAGGAAAAAATGTGTTTTTCCCTTCTCGGAGAGTCACAACAAACCTGTGCATCCACGGAAAGCAAATCTGTGTCTCTCGCGGAAGAAAGAAAAGCATTTTTTGTGCATTTTTTTCAATTTTTTTGTCCAATACCTAGGGGAGACCGGGCAAAAACCAAATAACCCCATCTAAAACCCGAAAACACATAAAAAGCACCAAGAGAGCATCTAGAACGCAACATGTGGCGCGCTCTAAGCCCATCCAAAGATGACCCTTGCAAGGCTCCCGCAAGGCGTATTGCTCTCTCGCTGCTCGAGTGTTTCCTCCTACCCCCTAATGGGCTAGCCTACCAGGAGAGCCATAGTGGGCAAGCACTATGATAAGTGTTGCTATGAGCGATACATATCATTGGGGCGGTTCAGCGCAGCAACAGTGGAGCGAGGACCTCCATGGGCTGGCCCAGTAAGGTAATGTCATGGCCAACTCATGGCCCATATTAGCACAGTGGGCAATACCAGCCCAAAACTTTTGGCATCTAATCTCTGCGTTTATCGCATTCAGTGAGGTGGAAGGGATCTCTCGCTGAATGCGGTAGAATATTTGGGTTGGCCCACTACGCGCCCAGTTAAAGAAAAAAGGGGTGGGAGAAGGAGAGCGCAAGGGATCGATCCCTGTTTCTCCACGAAGAAGCAAGCACACGTACCCACCACGCCGTGTTACTGTTCACATTAAGTAAACGGGCACGTCCTACTTGAAGCAAGTCAAGCCGGTTTTTCTCCTTTTTTTGTTTTAAAATTTCTTGTTTTTTCCTTGTGCAGGCTTTTTCATCTGTTTCTTCAATTTTTTTCCATTTTCCTTTTCCTTTGGTTTATTTTATTGCTTTTTCGGTTTTCATTTTTTTGTTTTCCTTTGTTTCTCATTCTACATTCTTATATACATGATCAACACTTTTTCAAATACTTGATCAACATTTTTATATACATGATCAATAGTTTTTTAAATACTTGTTCAATATTTTTCAAATAGTTGTTCAACATTTTTATATGCATGATCCATTTTTTTTTTCAAATACTTGCTCAACATTTTTCAAATACTTATTCAACATTTTTATATACATGGTCAATAATTTTTCAAATATTTGTTCAACATTTCTCAAATACTTGTTCAACAATTTTATATACATGATCAACATTTTTTCAAATACTTGTTCAACATTTTTTTAAATACTTGTTCAACTTTTTCCAAATACTTGTTTAAGATTTTTTAAATACTTGTACAACATATTTCAAATGTTTTTTGAAGAGTGTTTTTGTAATATATATATATATATATATATATATATAATATTTTATAGTATAAAAAGTACAAAAAGAAAAGTAAAAAAGAAAACGGAAAATGTAAAAAGTAAAAAAAAAAGGAAAAAGAGGCTGTGGCCTCCCGCTCTCGTGGGTGAGCCCAGCTCGCTCGTCCCTTCATTGAGTCCGAAGCCAGACTCGCTGAAGGCGAGATATAGGCGCGCCCTCTAATCTCGACCATAAGCGCCACATCTATACCTCAAAGAGAAATGTACCTCAGCGCAGTTTTTTTTTTCTGAGAGAACGTCGGCTTTATTGATCACATAACACAGTTTAGTTGCAGCAACGCAGTCTTCTTACAACAAATAAAAAAGGTTAGTTGGCACCTTGATTTGCTGTCTCTTCATCACTTTTAGGAAAGGCAAAAGATGAGCAGCTTCTCGTGTGAAATAGGGATAGCCAGCTAACTGACAAACTTTGTCTAATCACACCCGCCATTTGAGGTTACTTTCAGAGTTCCCATTCCAAGTTACTTTCACAGAGATCCTTCAGAATTCTACCGACGGCTAATATAATCATAGTTTTCCTGCAATTTCTGCAACGTCGTTTTCTCGTGTCCAGACTTGCTTCAGTCAGACCTCTTCAGCCTTCACATGAATGACACCGTGACACCCGTTGGAAATTAGGAATCAGAAACCGAGTCTTTAAAAAAAAGGCAAGTGATATAGAATTTTCAACCCTAAAGTGGACAGAAGCTCAATTTGTCCTGCTACAATTTCAGCGGACAGCCCACATCTTTCCATTCAATAACCATTTAAAAGGCTGAAAACTTCAAATGGAGAATAGATGTGCATATACTACTTCAAACAACAAAAACTATCATGCCTGTATGACCGAAGATGTGCAGTAAAAGGCAAGATTAAGTACTATTCTCTCAGATTGCCATTTTCAAATCAATACAGTAATCAATTAAGTTATTTATCAATCCCAATATTATTTTTTACAAAAAATGTCATTACATGAACACAGCTCAAAATGCGAAACATAAATATCATCACAGATTTGTTAAGTACTCCCTCCGTTCCAAAAATATAAGTCTTTTTAGAGGTTTTAAATGAACTACAACATACAAATGTATATAGACATATTTTAGAGTGTAGATTCACTCATTTTGCTCCGTATGTAGTCCCTTATTGAAATCTCTAAACAGACTTATATTTGGGAACGGAGGGAGTAGAATGAAGAGATAAAAAATACCACCAAATAAAATCTACCCTGATGCAAGCCAGCCCACATCAGCATGCATACCAGTGACACCATAGTACCCTACCATTGATAGTGACTGAAGAGATCCAGGGGGAAGGGGTCAATAAGTGACAAACGACAATGGTATTATTTCAAACTAATTGAAATCAAGCAAATCATTTGACTTTAAAGTTCTCCGCAAAGTGAGCATAATGGAGACACATTAAAAATGAAGGTGGTATTTTCTGCAGTGATATAACAGAGTACTTACAGGGTTGCCCCTGGGTATCCCTGAAAGGCACTCACACATCAAATGGCTCCAAGAGTATAGCTTAAAGTTTTTACAAGGAGCCAGTATGAACAGGACAGCTGCCAGCAAGAATCAGAGAAGATGCAATCTAAAGATCAGATCATGCTAATAAATTATGGCATGATGTAATACTATATTAGGACATCCCACAGTCATAGACGGAACTCCGAGATAAAATGGCATCCGATATGGTATAGCTATATCAGTAAGATGTTGTGGTTGTTGCTCGTGTATGCTAATGCCAGCTTATTATGCTTTTACGAAATGTTATGTCAAAACAAAAAAAAGGATGGGTGCCACCCACCATCCAGAAGAGGAAAATATTTACCAGTATCTATTGCGTCCACATTTAGAGACTTCTGATATGCAATTAGCATGCCGTTTCCTGGAATATCAATTCAGTGTATGTGTGTGTGTGTGAGAAAAAACTTGTTACTACTTCTCTTCTACTCCCTCCGTAAAGAAATATAAGAGCGTTTAGATCACTATGATCTAAACGCTCTTATATTTCTTTACGAGGGAGTACTAATTAAAAAACTAACTCCATTCCATAACACATGACTTCTTAAAGAAAATGAGATTGGTCAACTGAAAATAATACCTCTACATTTTTCATGAAAAACTATTTCGCAATTTTTTATAATTATTTAACTTTTAAACCAACATGTTCACATAAAAATAACAGTAAAATTTGCACCCAGACCATGTGCATAACTCCATGTATACTTTTGGACAGGTCATAAGGAACGGAGGGAGTATTTTCCAAACAAAAAACAGCACGGAGATCAAACAGCAGAATATGCAAGTGAAGTATAGCCAAATGAGAAATATCAAATAACGCATGAACCAATGGAACCAGACTAGATAAGATCTCACTAAGATCCCTACGGTGCACCAAGACCAAGTTCATGGATAGGCCGGCAACCAGTGCTGATGGACGCATGATGGAGATTCTAATCCAAGGGAAACAACAATTAGAAAGAAAGCAACCCAGATCAGACCACCACAAATTAAACCGTATTTTATTACCACCACACGCAGCCACCTTTTCCCATGTCAATAATACACCTCGCCTCTCCTGCCTGCCTTTTGAGCACATAAACCCACCGCCCACACCATCATCATGCCTAACCAAGTTTAGGCCCTAACCAAAGCATCCTCCCGTCCCCTCTCACACGAGAGCCCCAAAGCTAGAAGAGGAGGAAGGATACCGCCATGGGGAGAGCTCCGTGCTGCGACAAGGCGAGCGTGAAGAAGGGCCCATGGTCGCCGGAGGAGGACGCCACGCTCAAGTCCTACATCGAGCAGAACGGCACCGGCGGCAACTGGATCGCGCTGCCACAGAAGATTGGTATGTGCTCATCAGAATTGCTGAGTACCATGTAGTGATGCTGGCAGTAAGCGGTAGTGATAATATAGGGAAAAGCTAATTAGGTGTGTGTTCTTGTGTCTCTGGGGCATCCGCAGGTCTGAGGAGGTGTGGAAAGAGCTGCCGCCTCCGGTGGCTCAATTACCTCCGGCCGAACATAAGGCACGGTGGATTCTCAGACGAGGAGGACAGGATCATCCTCAGCCTCTACATCAGCATAGGCAGCAGGTACTGGCACAGTTGGTCTCACCCATCTTGTCAATTCTATGATCAACTCAACTGTAGGATTAGCTGCAAACTGGTAGGCAGGCACATGGGTGTAGTACAATCTATTACCTGCTATCTATGATCTAAGTTCTAAACATATCATGCATGCCTTGGGTTGGGCGTAGGTGGTCAATAATAGCGGCACAGCTGCCGGGGAGGACGGACAATGACATCAAGAACTACTGGAACACAAGGCTCAAGAAGAAGCTCTTCGGCAAACAGTCGCGCAAGGACCAGAGGCAGCACCAGTTCGCACGCCAGGCAACGAACAGCGGGCATAAGGAAGAAGCCAGCGAGGGCGCAGCCGGGAACAATGGCTTTGCTGCTGGTGCTTACAATTGGCACCAGCATGCAATGGCCATGCCGTCCCGTCCGATGCCGGGTTCAATGGTGGAAGGCAATCGTATCGGAGAAGGGGTGGATGAGTCCATCCGGAAGCTTCTGTTCAAGCTAGGAGGAAGCTCTTTTGCTGCCCTGCAAGCCCCGCCGTGCCTTCCTCCACCAATGTATGGGGAAGGTCCAAACTTCGTGGCGCCATCGGTGCACACAGCCCCGCTAAACGAAGGTGGCATCCACTGTTCCGGCGTGCTGCCTGCACTGGAGCTGGACGAGAGCTTCCAATTCAACCAGGTCAAGCTGGACGGGCTGGAATGCTTCTTCGGCATGGGGGACCAGAGCATGAGGTGGAATGAAGTGAGCCCCTTGGTCTGCCCTAACACTACTGCCGCGTCCAGCTCCCAAGGGATGCAGCAGTACTGCCTCGCAGAGGAGCCCGTCGACCTTGGGATGCAGTAGCGAACTAGCTATTGGTGTTTGTTCTCATGTACATGCATGATTGTGGATTTTGTGGTGTAAATTGTAGCATTCATGGGGAATGGTGAAAGATGATGAGAGCTCTGAATTAAGAACAATAATGTCTCTCACTACTCCTAGATGAGAGATGCCTTGTTTTCAGGTATCTCTATGTGAGTCTTGTATTGAAATGTTTTTTTCCAACTACCAGGGTTACTGCCTTACAGAAACATTCACAGTTTTAGATTGTACTGTACTTGTTATGTTAGTTTATCTTGTCTATGTGTGATATTTATACCGAGTACCAACCCTAGTGGCTAGATATTTGTTTGTGTGTTCTCTAACAGCATAGACAAAGTTTACTTGCAGCATGTGCAAGGTTTGCCTAATTTTGGTCAAAAAGACATGGTCTATACTTCATGAGAAATTCGTGGACTTAATAAGGCATGTCTGTAAAGCATCAAAATCGTCGTTACGAAGTTAGAGAAGCTAAGTATAAAGTGTTAACACACGATTTTACACGTCTTTGTGGAGCATGAAAGACATAGATAGAAAATGACTTTCCAATTTTTTGACAGAAATTTATCTACTTGAATTCAAATTAATGTTCCAGCGATTTTGGCAAAAATGGATTTTACTATAAGTTACTGAAAGGACTTCCGACACGAAACACGATATTGATACTTAGTTTGTGTAAGTTGCTCACAATGTGTCAATCTAATCATATAGACAAAATAAATTCGAAGTGCAGTACTGTACTGTGGAATGATGAAATGGACACTTCATTTATCCGGTCATCATATGTAATTATCAAAAGTTTGCTTCTACTTCACCTGTTTGATTCCAAATGTTGCATTTCCAGCGTTCATTCTTGAAGGGCATACTAGGTACTATTTCTGACTAGCCAATGGGACACAGTACTAAACTCCTACCACAGAAAAACTATAGTCATTGCTTGACTTTTGTTCAAAAATGATTAGCTGTCAGCATGTCACTACATATATTAGACCATCTATCCAGGTGTACAAGCTAAACCATAAACCAGTATTTTCTACAACTAAATAAAATGTCAGCTCAAAGAACTTTTGTATGAAGGTAAAAAACGAAATGACTTCGCGATCATTGACACCAGATATATATTGTTCTAGAGAAAACGGTTTTGCATGTGTGCATTACTTTTCCATGCAAATTAATGTTGGCATAAATGAAGTAATCAACATCCTATTTAAAGAGTTCATAACATGTAAAGGAAAGACTCGAGATACATCATAATACAAGTTTTGTGCACCTATTACTCTGATGGTTGGAATAATTGAAATGATAGTTCTGATTAAGTTCGTGAAACAAAGTTTGAAATTATAATTCTAAAGAAGACGTGAAATGAGTGATATACAAATTACCACAAATATATGTTTGATATGCAACGGAGACGCCAATTACTAACATAGTAGTTTCTGCTTGTCATGTGCTAATCTCGAAATTCTCGATGCATTTTTGCACGATGAATAATCCAGCAGGCAACAGCTCCTAAATTTGGTTCTCTTTCCAATAATCAAGGTAGTTACACACACCAGTTAATGGATGGATTTATTTTCATTGGAATTAATCAGAAAGTTCAAGGTTTATGACTATTATAGATGACTAGGTATGTTGCTTGTTTGGAGATAGAAGTCAAAGGCTCGATCAAAACAAGGTCGAGTGTGCATTATGATTAGGCTGCATCAGAGACGACCAGGTCCATTATCAGTTAGAAAAAAAAAATACAGTAAAGGTTAAAGAGCGTGTCTGAGAAGAGTCAAAGAGGTTAACTCGCAGTCCAAAGCCATAGGGAGCTTGAGAATATAGCTAACCTCTACCAAGAAGTCAATGTTGCTTTGGTAACCTAACCTCTACATAGGTGAGGTATAGGCACGTTTTAAAGTGGTGACTTGATGGGACAGAGGTCATCTCAGCTGTTTGTACGAGTTGGTGGTGTGACAAGAAACTACTTTGAATTGAATTTATGATTCCGTTCAATCAAATAAAAGCAAACGGGGTGCGTCTGATTCAATCGCTTACTTCATATCATCACCTATACATCTTGTACTGGATATTCATTCTCCATCATATTCCATACAGAAACGATCTTAAGAGGCTATATTTAATTTGAGTACACTCACCTCGAGGCCAGCTTCTCAACGGTGACCAATGATTAGTAACTGTTTAACTTGATGTTTAGTACGGCCACAACAAATCGTTGGATATGTCTTCAAGTGCAGTTGCTGTAACAGCTCAGTTTCAATCGATAATACCCAGAACCTAAGGCCATAACCCCTGCACAGATGGAGAATTGATTTGCCTTTCATTTTGAAAAATAACCAATTGATACCAGATTATGTAACAAGAAACTAAAAAAACTATATTCTTCTCAACAGTAAGTAGTTTTACTTCGTTCCATGGCCTTCTTAGACATCATAATTGCGGTAGAATTTTCAACTAGGCTACTTACAACATTTACTTTGTCAAAAAAGAACAGATCAATGTATCGTATAAGACATGCAATGAAGCTGTGGACAAGAAATCCTATGTGTGCTACGTAAGCAGTGACATTGCAGGAAGACCACAGACACATTGACTTGACTGATCATCTTCAGTAGAGTTGGAAATTATAAGGTAGAGAATATCTACCTTTCAGTTTCAAGAAGAGAATCGGAAAGTAAGAACTGACACAGGACATAATGAACATAACTGTTTGTTCATCTTTGCTAGACAACAGTTTACTGAGGAAACATGGAGATAAAAGGTGCCTAATCAACACAAAATGTCATCTTGTCTAACAGAAAATGTTTAGATAAAGAGGTGGTTAGGTTAATGAAATTATAGTGGCATTTCTCAAACAAACAGTGACAAAATGGTTACATGTGAGCCTCTGAGGGTATGCTTCTTGATGCAAATATAACAAAAATAACTAATGTTTTTTGCTAGTATTTAACCAAAGAGGAACTTTCCCATAAGAAAACTAAGTGAATTAGTTTCTAAATGCCATTGATAAATGAAAATGCGCTGATCAGTGATCACTGCAGATTCTAACATATATATGGCATTTGCTGTTTGAGTCGTTACCTTTTTCCATTTCAGCCATTACAGCCAAATGCTAAACCTTTTTACAGAGGGATGGAAAGAGATGCTTCCTGCCTACCTACTATATTAAAAGTAGTTTCACATGCTACAAACCTGTTAATAAAGCAGTGGTTGCCTGGCTACTTATTACAACTAGTTTCACATACCAATATGATAACAGGAAGATGGTAACCAGTTTAAGGAACATTGTAAATAAGGATTACATTATGGGACGGAGGGAGTAGTAAATAAGAATCAAACTAGTCTGAAGAACACTATAAATGAACAAGCCATTAGACCAAATTGGGAAAGCAGTGCCAAGCTGCATGTGCTTTGCGCAGAACACGAAACCGTCCTTTAACAAATCACGAGCCCTGAAATATATAACAAGAACCTCTCACAAGCAGGAACGTACAACAAGATAAGGTGCACTCATAAAAAAAGGAACACGCGAGGGAGCTACCAAAATTCCAGTATAAAAACCATGGCTGCGTCTGTAAAGTGCTGAGAATATCCCTGCCCGACTAGGTTTCTGCTAGAAAGAGCGCCATGCAAAACGTCAAACATTCACAACTTGATGGCACATGCCGTCAACACAGCTTGCGTTAATTTATTTGTAGCCAAGTATTGCCTGCACCTGGGACAAGAGCTAAGCAACCAACACTGTGATGTTAAAGAATTCAGGAAATCTGAGAAAGGCTCACTGTTTATTGCATGACAGAGACAGTCACTAAGATGGATTGTGATCATGCTTAACTTTTCTGAAGCTAGCGCAAAATGGAAGTTTTTTATCTATCCCCCACCCCGCATAGTGTACTGTGCACATGTAGGTCGTAATTAATTACTGACTGACAAAGGGCAGGCACTTTATTAGCTTATTGATTATTCCATTACAAGAAGAAGATGTCGGGATGGCTCTGATTATGTTGTCCAACGAAGAACAAAGGAATAATCGTAGTAGTCTCACTGGCTATCTTCTTCCTTGTGACTCTGTCCTCAATAATTTAATAATGCATCTGCTTCTATTTTATTTAGATGACAGCAAGTTTATTACATTACAAAAATAACAATAATTTACCTCCTGAAAGGAATGCAAAGTATGGTAGGCTCGTTGGTGAACCATCACATCACATAAAGACAAATAAAAGTAAAAAAAAGTGATAAACAACATTGTGCAGCATATGAAAGAAATAGGAACAACGCAGTAAAGTTCAAGTAATATGATCTTGTCCACGTAATAGGAGATATGCATCACCTTTACAGCCCCCACAAGTTCCACGAGGGTCAAGGAAGATCTGTTTCGAACGGGAATTGCCTGTGTGAATGGAGGGGTTCTATCCTCAATTCCTACAATAATTGGAAGACACACCGGAGTAAGGAGCTGGCCTGGAGTTTACATTTGTGAGATTCACATAAATATTAATGATAGTTCAAAAGTTCCTAAAAAGTTCAAAGATATAGCACATAGAAAACTAAGTAAACATACAAATTTCAACCCTGAAATCAAGAACCAAATAAGACAAGCCCTATATTCAAAAGTAAGTGCCTTTGTTGTTACTGGTTCAAATATTGAGGTTTTATATTTCTCTTTTTTGCTGGTTAATCATGTCTTGAGTTTGCAAAAGGGCATTACATTTCATAAATTTATGTTGATAAGTACTTTTATGATACATAATTTTCTTGGATTTTTATAAATTTATTCAAAAAGCTTGAATTCTATACATACTTGTAACATATACATTACAAATGACAATAATTGCAAACAATGACAGTAATTGGATTGGTTCGACTGATAACTAATTGAGGGCTTCCAAATAATTGGATCAATTGCTAACTAATTGAGGACTTACATATAATTGACAACTGATTGTAGATTTTTCAAAAATGTCATGATGTGATGCGCGGCAGCATTGGAGCAACGTACCCCGTTTGATTTATGCAATCTGATGGCTAGGATCCTCCAGATCCACCCCAACTCGTCATTTTTATAATAGTAGATATGCCACGCCTTTCAGCGTGTGTTCAAGAGAAAAAATACCACCGGTTCTAGGCCTGTTGGTTGAGTTTTTTTCCTGTTGACTTCATGGCCGCTCGGATGGATTAATATAACAGCCAGTTGGCTCCCCCTTTTCTACCATATGGTCAAAGTTTTTTTTGCCAACCAAGTTACGCGCGGAAACAAAAGGAACCCATATGCACTCTCCTGTGTCCTCGGTCAATGCCAACAATTTCCTCTTCGTAACACACGTTGCACAATTGCTGACATGCTGGAATTGGCGTACGATCACGTAAAAAATAGAATATGCCTAGGATCTACCATCTGCTCTTTCGGCACAAGATGGGAAACCTTTTCATGATCGAAGATAAACAGATGGCCCCTACCTGTAAAAGGAGAAAAGGGGGAAACAATGGCCCCTTAACTCAATAAAGGTGTCCCCCAAGATGTACCAATTGCTGATTCTCAGCTTCAGTAAAAAAAATCCTGATTCTGAATGTGTTCTCGCCAGTTTCATTAAAAAAAGCATGAGCATTTATAATACAATTTTAGCATGTAAACCTGCAAATATGGATCCATATCCCGGTGCTACAGATACACGAGAAGATGTATACTGTAATTAATGTAGTCGACATATTGATCAGATTAGAGTTCTGTAAGGTAGTTTGGTTCAATGAAAATTCTTCAAAGTCGAATGACAGACATCGTGCTTATACATCGAACTTGAATCTGGTCAATTGCTGAATAACTAAAACAGTCTGAAAGGAAGGGCACACTCCGGTTCATTGCACTACAAAAACTAGTACAATTCAATCATGAGTAGAACATGACGTTTAGCTAACTAGCTTCAGTGTAGCATCACTGTAATGATTGAATGAGCGGCATCCTAGTTTAGATTGCAATGCCCTTGTCCATCACTTGACGGTAGCTAAGTCATACAAGTAAAATGAGATATTACTAAACAAATAAGATAACACTATGTCATGTGTACTATAGTAGCAACCAAATCTGACTGGACAAATGGTATGACTTCAATACAAGCACTGTTGCAGCCATAAAACTGAAGTCATTATATGCAAGCGGGCAGCAGCCCAGCAGCCGACGCTCTCAGTCGCACCTTGTAGACCTGATTCTATACCTGCGGTGCCTAACAGCTAGGTTGACTTACTCTAAACTTTCAAAACCTGATTCTCAGGCTCCCGATTTGGTTAGGACATGTAACTGGTAGCTACTGTATCCTGGAACGAATACTTGGTTGAGATGAAAACTGAAAATCGAAATGCCAAACATGTAATTCCTCCACCCCCAAATTATTTTACCCCACCCCACGGCCACTCCCCAAACTGCACACCCATCTCCTAAAATCTGAAGCCCGGATGTACAGCCGGCGACCGCCATTACCACCTACACGACCTGATTTGCGGATTAAACTACGATTAAGGAGACTGTATGAACCGACATTACATCCATCGAAATCAAACAGAGCATCACTCTCCGCGCGTTCACGGAAGTAGAAATTTCGACAAATCGCTCGGACTGTGCGAGTGCGACCCAGGAGGAGGAGTAAGGTAAATGATCGGTACCTCTGTGCGTAGGAGGGGAATTAGGGCAGAACAACCCCGCGGGTCGGTCTGATCGGACAGGATCGAGGAACCCTGGAGTTTGGGTTGGGGCTGGTCCGCGTCCGCCTCGTCGCGTCAGACTCGATCCCCACGCTTGCTCGAGGCGGAGGGGAAAATTTGGCGGCAGGACGAGGACGCAGGCGAGGTTGTGCGGGAAGCCGACGGGGAATGGTAGCATGGGCTTGATTTTTTTTAGGGTAAGTAGCATGGGCTTGATAATTGGGTTTTAGCCCATGAGGATCCATGGTAGTAAATGGGCTTGGTGATCCCGTCTGTTGTTTTGCTATGAAATCACTAGTACTATTATTTAAAGGTTGTCTAAAAAAATCTAGTATTATTTAAGGAGAGTTTTTGTTCCAATAGACGTTCAAGTTATACTCCAAGTAGGCAAGTACCACTATGCACTAAGAGGATTGACGACTTTTGGTCTTGGGGAGAGGATCGTCGGGGCATGTTCACTGTAAGTTCGGCTTATAAGCTGCTCTTCAACTTGAAAAGCCAGCGTGTGGGCCATCAACTTTAGACCAGGAAAAACAAGCATGGACGTCTTTGTGGAATATCAAAGTCCCTTCGAAGCGGAAATTTTTCATATGGAGATTGTGCACCGAGTCAATCCCGACAGCAGACGTACTGCACCATCGTCACATATCAACAAACTCTGCTTGTCCGTTTTGTTCTTCAAAGGATGGATGGAAACACGCACTTATTAACTGCGTGATGGCACGATGCATCTGGTCGCTGTCCTCGCAGGAGCTAGTGGAGACGACTAGACCATGATGACGCACGTTGCCGCACCCGACCATCATGAGAATATAACAAAATTAACATTTGGAAGAGAAAAAACTTATTAATATAAATATTTATTTAATCCAAGTCTCTGAATTAGATTCTATTCCCATCGTTGTGATAATACACATAAATTGAATAGGCAATCTGAAGAGAAAAAAAGAGCCTAAAATGAGCTAGCAAAAGACGTTCGCAATTCTTCAAGATTTCTTCTTACCCTAGTAAGTAAGCACATACGTAAAATCATTAGAGACCTTTGACTTCGGAGCTGAGCGGCTGCATCCAGGAGTTGGTAGCAAAGGGCTCACTACACGAATTGATAAGCTTTAGGAGTGAATTTGAACAAAACAAGAAAATTATACCATGCAGATGCAGGAATCCTATCAAATAAGTCACAACAAAATCTCACCTCGACGGAAGGCGCGGATGTGGATGGGAGATATTGTGGCCGGAGGCGTAGCAATGGCTTAGGGAAGGATCTAGTCATCTAGATTGCCTCATGTGTCTTCGTCTAGCCCTGACCTCCTCCACGGTCTTCCTCCTTAAGCAGCTGTGTTATTAGACAGAAAGGCAAGGATGGCAAGGACTAGATCAGGCACCCCCTCCTCCTCTTTGTTCACACCGTTGAGTCGCTGATGCTACTGCCACCTCCTCTTCCACATCGACTGTTGTTGCCGCTGCCACTGATTCATGGGACATATCACACATAGAAAAAACGTAGATTGGCACGTATGCAATAACCAAATCGTCTGCCAGAAAAGAGATCCTACGCATCAAGCTTAGGTGTCGTATGAAGTAAGATGAATTAGAGCAGGAGTGGGCCTATCTGACCACAATAGCTGACAAATTGAGGCCTATTTGACAGCCCCTCGGCCTAATTCGATGAGAGGGCGCCCAGGTAGGTTCCCAGAGCAGCGGCCCAGAGCCGTGGACCAGCCATGACGTGCGGAGTGGAGGGATAAAAAAGCCTATGGGGTGCACCGTGGCATGCATGAGTGATCTGGTGCGTTAGTGCTGTGAATCCAACGGTGGACAAACTCAAATCACTGTGGAGAGTCGTAGGTGGCTCCGTTATACTGTTTTGTAATGTGCGATAGCCTGAACTTAAGCGCTAAAAGTTGGATTTTATGATGCATGAAACACTACCCCACGACGAGTTTACGCGCATGGTGGTGACGCTACGGGCGATCTAGAGATCAAGAAGGAGAGCTGTTCACGAGGATATTTTTGATAGCCCGTTGTAGACCAACAACTTCATAACTGCCTATATGCGGGACATCCAGATCCTAGCAAAACCGAACTATGTGACCAGTAGGAGTTCTACGGTCAGACCTTCACATTGGTTACCCCCACCACCGGACCATGTGAAAATTAATGCAGATGCAGCGGTTTTGAATGGGAGTATGAGTGTTGTTGCAGTGGTGTGTCGGGGTTTTAATGGAGATTTTCTAGGTGCTTCTTCAATCATGTTTAACCACATACACAGTTCTGTTACTCTGGAGGCTCTAGCGGTAAGAAAAGCAATGGCAATTGTAGAGGATTTATATGCTCAAAAATTTCAAGTAGCACTAGCATCCGACTATAAAAGGGTGGTGGATGGTATCAAGATGGGATCGACGGCAGAGCATGCGTCTATTGTACATGAAGTCATAGTCCGATCACATGCTTTTTCTTCTTGTAACATTATCCACGAGTTTAGGGGCTCGAATTTTGAGGCTATGCTCTTACACTTTGGTTCGGCCATCGTGTCTGGTTACGCCAACCTGGGGATCTCAATTTCATTCCTCTAAACACTGTTATATTTTAATAAAGCCTAGCGAGAATGTCGCAAAAAACTAGTATTATTTAAGGTTTACCCGATTCTACAAAAAAATTAAGGTCTACCCCTTGCAAAGGCGCAGGAGCTATATCTCCCTAGCGATAGTATATGCTACAGTACCTTCGCCTGAAAGCTTTTCTCCACAGGTAGCCATTGCGCCGGTCCAATTTCATCTATTTTTAGTCGTTTGATTCAGAGGCCCGATCAACGTCGGCTGCCTTCGCTTCGGTTTCTTCATTATTATTTTTTTTGCTTTTATTCCTTCCACTCCGATTTTCTTTAACGATTTTTCTTTGGTTTTTTGTTTTTCAGTAAGTTTTTTTGTTTCTTTCTTGGTTTTCGTATTTCTTTTATTTCTTCAGTTCTTTGTTTCTTTTCTCAGTTTTTTGCGGATTTTTTTCCTTGTTTCGTTTTATTTTTTGCACCAGTATTTCTTCAGTTTTCTTTTACTTTTTCCTTCGGTTATCTTTTTTTCGTCCCTAGTTTTTCTGGTTTCTTCGTTATACCTCAGCTTTTTTATTTTAAGATTTTTTTTAGTTTTTTCTTTGTTTTTCTTATTTCTTCTCCGGTATTCAATGGTTTTCCTTTTTCTTCATTATACTTTGGTTTTTATTTTATTTTTATTTCATTTTTCAGGGTTTCTCTTTTGTTTTCTTTCTCCTTTTTTGGTGCTTTTTCTTTTCTTTCTAATTTTTCCTTTTTTTCTCTTGTTTTTTGTTTCTTTCTTGGTTTCCAATGTTTTTTTCTTTTTCTTTGTTTCTTTACTGGTGTTCATTGTTTTCCATTCTTTTAGCACTTGTTTCTTCAGTCTGTTTTTTTGTGATCTTTTATTTCTTTTTTTTGTTTCCATTGTTATTTCATTTTTCTTAGTTTCTTTTCAATTCTGTTCTACATTTTTCGTATGCGTCAAGAACATTTTTCTAATACACATTGAATATTTTCCAAATACAAGTTTAACATTTTTTAATACATGGTCAACTTTTTTTCTACACACATCCTTACATTTTTCAAATGCTTGATTAAGAATTTTCAAATACAAGATTTACATTTTGTTGATACATGGTCAATATTTTTTATATTCAAATTTTAAGATTTACAAGATTAACATTTTTTAATACATGGTCAACATTTTCTTGTACACATTTAACATTTTTCAAATGCTAGATTAACATTTTTTAAATGCCTGTTTAACATTTTTCAATGCTTGATTAACATTTTCTAAATACACGATCAACTTTTTTCACACACATCGTATATGCTTTTGTATATATATATGAGAAATATTTTTTTGTAACCTATAAAAATACAAATGATTGATTAACATTTTATGAATACATGTTTAATATTTTTAGACATATTTTGTTATATTTTGCAAATGCTTGATTAACACTTTTCAAATACAATATTAAGATTTTTCGAATACATGGTCCACATTTTCCCATTCACATATTTCAAATGCTTGATTAAAATTTTTAATACAAGATTACCATTTTTAATACATGGTCAACTTTTTTACTTTACACATTTTAACATTTTTCAAATACAAGTTTCACACTTTTTGAATCCATGGTCAAAATTTTTGCCATATAAATTTAACATTCTTCAATTGCTTGGTTAAAAATTTTCAAATACGTGTTTAATTTTTTTCCAAATGTTTGATTAACATTTTTAAAATACATGATCAACTTTTTAATACACCTTGTTTTTTTTTAATAAATTTTTAGAATACATGAAAAACATTTTTTATACATATTTAATATTTTTCAAATGATTGGTTAGCATTTTTTTTTCAAATTTTATGTAGACTCGTTCTTTCAAAAGATTTTATCCCTAAAACTGTGCATCCGAAGGACAAACCGTTTTCACTATTGCATTTCTCACGTTGAGATCTTCAAAATTAGATCTCATGTTAATAGGTTTGAACAGACTTTCCCAAAAATAGTCTGAACCCTAGAAAAAGCCAACAGAAGAAGACAAAAAGAGAGAAGTGCATATTACACCCCCCCCCCAACTTTAGCCCTAGTCTAATATACACCCCCAACTCCAATACCGTCTAATATACACCCCCCAACTCTCAAAACCGGCTAGAATTCAACCCTCCCCTCCCTGTTGACTGGTTTTGACCCAGTTTGACCGGTTTTGATAGAGTGAACAGTAAAAATAAAATTTTAAAAACCATAATATTTTTTTAAAAAAAATTCAAAAAAGTTCCAAGTTTTTTTCACCGCGTGAACAGTAAATTAAAAAAAAATCACCTTTTCAGCATGTTTGGACACCTGAGTAAATTTGAGATGTCCATAAATTCTTTTTTTTTCAAAATTTCAGCTTGGTGAACAGTAAAATCGATTTTTTTAAAAACCCATTTTTTTGCGTGGATGATGTTTGAGCGCGCGGTGATTTTTTTTGGATTTTTTTCCCGAAATACTGTTCACCATGCTGAAATTTTTGATTTTTTTTCGAATTTACGGACATTTCAAATTTACTCTGGTGTCCAAACATGCTGAAAAGGTGATTTTTTTTTTGAATTTCTGTTCACGCGGTGAAAAAACTTGGAACTTTATTGAAATTTTTCAAAAAAAATATTTTTGGTTTTTAAAATTTTATTTTTACTGTTCACTCAGTCAAAACCGGTCAACAGGGAGGGGATGGTTGAATTCTAGCCGGTTTTGAGAGTTGGGGGGTGTATTTTAGACGGTATTGAAGTTGAGGGGTGTATATTAGACTAGGGCTAGAGTTGGGGGGTGTAATATGCACTTCTCTCAGAAAAAAGCTAAAAGCACAACTGTGCTTCACGCTACTTTTTCGGAGAAGGAATGAATGTGCTTCACATGGTAGCACAAGTGTGTTTTTCACTTTTTCAGCAAAAGCACAACTATGCTTCATGCAGTAGGCCAATTCTACTTCACTTTTATAGAAAAGCACAATATGCTTCCTGTGATGTACAACTGTGACTTTTACTTTTATTGCGGAAGCATATAAGTATAGTTTGTTCTTCACGCCTTCTTCATCGTGAGAACAAGTGTGTTTGTTGCGCTTCATGCACAATCCACACCGAAAAGTAAAGCAATTTGAAATAATAATAAAGAGTCAAAAAAAGGAAAAAGAAGAGAAACCGGGCAAAATCGAAAAACTAAAAAAAAGGGGGGGGGACCCAAAGAAAATTACCCTGAAAAACGTGCTCCCGCAGAGTGCGCCTAGCACTACACGTGGAGACAATAGGGTGCACCACGTGGCGGCCGGAGCGTGTCCACTGGGAAGCCCCTGAAGGGGTACGTGTGGACTAGTTGCTCCCTACTTCTCAGTGGTAATTGTCTACAGAAGGAAAAGGTTGGACCCATGATACATTGCCTAGAAACGTTCATCAGCTGATTTTGCATGGTTTGATCAGGCAATTCCTATTTCCAGCATACTGTCCCACAGCTAGATTTTCATGGTTTGATGTAATTCCTATTTGCCGCATGCTGTCATGGGAGCTATTTATCGTGGGATGGCCACAACTGGCAATTTGCTAGGTTGGGACAACGCGCGAGAGCACCAAATGATGCGCCCAAATGCTGACGTGTGTCGCAAGTTGGGCGCATCCACGGGAGAGTAGTGTTCTTTTGCGTGTGTGTGTGTGTGTGTGTGTGTGTGTGTGTGTGTGTGTGTGTTTTGTTGGGGGGGGAGGGGTGATCCTGGATTTTGCTTCTTTTTCTACAATTACGTTTTCACCTGAAGCACATATGTGTATTCTGTGCGCTTCTTGGTGAAGCATAGTTATACTTCTTTGGTACCTCAAAGGAGAAGCATGGATGTTCTTCCGCGCTAAGCTTAACTGTGCTTCCAAGAAACTGAAGCAAAGGTGTGTTTTCGCATGAAGCACAATTGTACTTCCTCGTTAAGCAACGCCGTGCTCCTCTCACAAGTGTGCTCCCACGAAAGTGAAGCAGTTTGAACCGATGTTAGAGGTTTACTACGAGTTTTTAATTCCATGTGTATTTTTGTGAAGGATTTCAGCAGGGGGTTTCGGGTTTTGGTTTGCTGTGTTTTTCTTTCGGGTTTTTTCTCTTTTCAATTTTTTCTTGCACTTGCCTAATTTTTAGTAAATGTTGAATGATTTTCATATAGGCACGGAGCATTTTTTTATACACGCTGAAAAAATTTCAAATACACGATGTACATTTTTAAAAAATCATGGATTGAGAAATATTTAATAAAAGTTAAACCTTTTCTAATGGCATCAAATTTCTTTAAAGGTACACAAACATCTTTTTACATTGTATAAATATTTTTAAAAAGATTGATAAACATATTTTTGTAGCACGTGAACATATTTTTAAGTGTCACGCACATTTTGTGAATTTGTGAATGGTATGAAACATTTTTTTAATTATGTGGACATTTCACTTACATTGTATACTATTTTTTTTAAATTTCACAATCATATTTTTATGAATTTGTGATTATTTTTTAAAATGTAAAGACACATGCATTTTCAAGGCAATTAACATTTTTTTTAATTAGAAGGAGATTGTTTACACCGCATAAACATTTTCCAAAAACACGTGAGCCTCTTTTAAAATGTGTTAAATACTACCTCTATCTCATAATGTAAGACGTTTTTGCAGTTCAATGTGAACTCGAAAAATGTCTTATATTTTGGGACTGAGGGAGTAGTTTTATTAGACAGAGGACAATTTTAATACCCATGAACATTTTAAAATATATGCACATTAAATAATTTTCAAACACACTTATTTTAGCCAAAAGACTAGAGAAAACCCTAAACAAAATGCGAAAAACCGGAAAAGAAAAAAATTGAGTGTTTGCTTTGCTCGCCTTTTATTTTTTTTAGTAAAGTATTTTTTTGCCTTATTATTTTTCTAGAGGAAGTGTGTTGCTTTTAGAGGGATGTGCGGGGCTTTTTTCTAGAGTGGAAGGAAGTGCGGGGAAAGTATCTGGTGCGCCGGTACTTGTGGTGCTACCGGTGCAGCTGACGCCCGTAGCATGTTCAAAAATGTTTTAAAAAGTTGGAAAAAATAGCACATTCTCACAACATCGGTCTATGTTGTTGAAAGTTTTAAATTTAAATTTGAAATATCGCTCGAGGTACAAAAATCAGAAAATCAACACTGTGTAGTACACAACAGAAGTTGGGCTTTAGTTTGGCCCATTATCATATCGATACTAAAATTGTCATTTTTGTATATTATCCAATGTTTTGAATTTTGTTTGATTTTTTGCGACAAGATAGACCAATGTTGTGCAAATATGGTAAAATTTTGTTCAGATTTTTTGAAACATTTTTTAACACACTACGGCGTCCGGTGCACTAGTAGCACCGCAAGCACCGGTGCGCTAGATACTTTCCTAGGAAGTTTTTTTTAGGGGTACTTTCCCATACGTGCACTCTCTCTCTAGCCCTGTTGTTTTGCGCCTTGCCCAGTGCCCACGCATGGCAGGCAAGCAACAAGCAAAAATAGCAGCTCCCGCACACTGCGGTAGAGTGTAGAGAAAAGCGGCAACGCGGCAATCAATTTGGGCCGTCCATTTTACCTATCCCAGCATACAGAAACTCTGGTTTTAGGGAACTTCTACGAAAAGTGCAAGTTCCTTTTTTGCCGTTTATGGAATCTTCCAGAAGGTTTCGGTCTGGAACTTTTTTACTATGTTCTCTTAACCAAAAAATATATTAATGGAAATTTTAGAAATTGTTTCTTTCAGAAAATTGAATTTTCCAAAAAAATTGCTTCTTCCAAAAAATGTTGACATCTTCAAAATATGTTAGCGCACCCCCGAAAAAGTTTGTGATTGCAAAAAATGATTGGATTTTCGAAAAATATTTGGATTTCCAAAAACACAATTTTGTTTTAAAAATTGTTAATGTTTTCATAAACTGTTTAGAGATTTCACAAAAATGTTTTTAGAATTTTTTTAAACATGTTTTGAAAAATATTTACTTAAAAAAGACCTTTTTCTTAAATTGAATTAAAAAACATTGAAACTCATATACCGTGCCATCGGAATGGTTGGTTAATGAGTTGTCCTGCTCATGTGCCCTATGCAATCGAGCAACATCTTAACGCAGAATGCATCGTACAGGAGGTCCCATTTGGTCCAGGAGTCCCACATTGCCGCTTGTGTACTTGTAGACTGCTAACGGGGTTGCACAAGATGTTGACATCATCCATTCTGGTCCAAAATAGCTTTAGGCCCTGTTTGGTACAAAAACAAATTAAAGGACATGATGTCTATACGGAAAATCCCTTTGATGTCACTTGGAGCAAAGAATTTGATATCTTATATGTTCATTTGAATTTCTTATGGAGTGGAGAATTTATAAGAGTTTCGGAGGAAATCAAACGTGAGGTATGTTTGTGTTTACACTTGCACATATTTCCTACACAACATTATAATGACTTTTAAAGTTTTCGTGTGGTTATGATTCTCGTATGAATCATGGATATACATATTAACTCGTGTACCTTTTTCTATTCCTACAATTTAAGTTCATGCATTTCAAAATAGGAATTAGTTCTTCGCAAACGTACAAACCGCCATACACACCCTTTCTTAGTCTAAGAAAAACATAATCTCTTTCCCAAAAAGGAAATAAAGCACACACCATGAATCTCCACTTGAATCTACATCATCACCCATTGCGTGGTCGTCTTCTTCTCCATGCTTTATCACGCTTCAATGCTCATCTTTCTTATGCATGATTGCCCATTCATTCCTCAACAATACAAATATATTTACTTTACGTGGCATCATGTTCTCATGAACATTAAAAGTAGTTCCCACAAATGAAATTACTTGATAATTTAGTTGTCATGGGCAAACTCTAGTGGCTGAAGGGGGTGTGGGTGTAGTTGTAATAGGGACGTCCTCATCACCTTATGAGTGCGCCTTTTCATCCGACTAAGGAGACCAAGGGTTGTCAATATTATTTCTGGTTCTTATATTGAAAACAGTTACATGTGAAGGAAATATGCCCTAGAGGCAATAATAAAGTTATTGTTTATTTCCTTATATCATGATAAATGTTTATTATTCATGCTAGAATTGTATTAACCGGAAATATGATACATGTGTGAATACATAGACAAACAGAGTGTCACTAGTATGCCTCTACTTGACTAGCTCGTTAATCCAAGATGGTTATGTTTCCTAGCCATGGACAAAGAGTTGTCATTTGATTAACGGGATCACATCATTAGGAGAATGATATGATTGACTTGACCCATTCTGTTAGCTTAGCACTCGATCGTTTAGTATATTGCTATTGCTTTCCTCATGACTTATACATGTTCCTATGACTATGAGATTATGCAACTCCCGTTTACCGGAGGAACACTTGTGTGCTACCAAAAGTCACAACGTAACTGGGTGATTATAAAGGTGCTCTACAAGTGTCTCCAAAGGTACTTGTTGGGTTGGCGTATTTCAAGATTAGGATTTGTCACTCCGATTGTCGGAGAGGTATCTCTGGGCCCTCTCGGTAATGCACATCACTTAAGCCTTGCAAGCATTGCAACTAATGAGATAGTTGCGGGATGATGTATTACGGAACGAGTAAAGAGACTTGCCAGTAACGAGATTGAACTAGGTATTGAGATACCGACGATCGAATCTCGGGCAAGTAACATACCGATGACAAAGGGAACAACGTATGTTGTTATGCGGTTTGACCGATAAAGATCTTCGTAGAATATGTGGGAGCCAATATGAGCATCCAGGTTCCGCTATTGGTTATTGACCGGAGACGTGTCTCGGTCATGTCTACATAGTTCTCGAACCCATAGGGTCCGCACGCTTAACGTTACGATGACAGTTATATTATGAGTTTATATGTTTTGATGTACCGAAGGTTGTTCGGAGTCCTGGATGTGATCACGGACATGACGAGGAGTCTCGAAATGGTGGAGACATGAAGATTGATATATTGGAAGCCTATGTTTGGATATCGGAAGTGTTCCAGGTGAAATAGTGATTTTACCGGAGTACCGACGGGTTACCGGAACCCCCCGGGGACTTAATGGGCCTTAATGGGCCTAGGTGGAAGAGAGGAGAGGCGGCTAGGGCTGGGCCGCGCGCCCCTCCCCCCAAGTCCGAATAGGACAAGGAGAGGGGGGCGGCGGCCCCCCTTTCCTTCTTCTCCTCCACTCCTTCCCCCTCCCAAGTCCTATTCCAACTAGGAAAGGGGGGAGTCCTACTCCCGGTGCGCCTCTCCCCCTGGCCGGCCGCACCCCCCTTGCTCCTTTATATACGGGGGCAGGGGGCACCCTAGAGACACAACAATTGATCTGTTTGATCTTTTAGCCGTGTGCGGTGCCCCCCTCCACCATAGTCCACCTCGATAATACTGTAGCGGTGCTTAGGCGAAGCCCTGCGTCGGTAGAACATCAACATCGTCACCACGCCGTTGTGCTGACAAAACTCTCCCCCAACACTCGGCTGGATTGAAGTTCGAGGGACGTCATCGGGCTGAACGTGTGCTGAACTCGGAGGTGCCGTGCGTTCGGTACTTGACCGGTCGGATCGTGAAGACGTACGACTACATCAACCGCGTTGTGCTAACGCTTCCGCTTTCGATCTACGAGGGTACGTAGACAACACTCTCCCCTCTCGTTGCTATGCATCACCATGATCTTGCGTGTGCGTAGGATTTTTTTTGAAATTACTACGTTCCCCAACAGTGGCATCCGAGCCTGGTTTTATGCGTAGATGTCATATGCACGAGTAGAACACAAGTGAGTTGTGGGCGATATAAGTCATACTGCTTACCAGCATGTCATACTTTGGTTCGGCGGTATTGTTGGATGAAGCGGCCCGGACCGACATTACGCGTACGCTTACGCGAGACGGGTTCTACCGACGTGCTTTGCACACAGGTGGCTGGCGGGTGTCAGTTTCTCCAACTTTAGTTGAACCGAGTGTGGCTATGCCCGGTCCTTGCGAAGGTTAAAACAACACCAACTTGACAAACTATCGTTGTGGTTTTGATGCGTAGGTAAGAACGGTTCTTGCTCAGCCCGTAGCAGTCACGTAAAACTTACAACAACGAAGTAGAGGACGTCTAACTTGTTTTTGCAGGGCATGTTGTGATGTGATATGGTCAAAGCATGATGCTAAATTTTATTGTATGAGATGATCATGTTTTGTAGCCAAGTTATCGGCAACTGGCAGGAGCCATATGGTTGTCGCTTTATTGTATGCAATGTAATCGCCCTATAATGCTTTACTTTATGGCTAAGCGGTAGCGATAGTCGTAGAAGCATAAGATTGGCGAGACGACAACAATGCTACGATGGAGATCAAGGTGTCGCACCGGTGATGATGGTGATCATGACGGTGCTTCGGAGATGGAGATCACAAGCACAAGATGATGATGGCCATATCATATCACTTATATTGATTGCATGTGATGTTTATCTTTTATGCATCTTATCTTGCTTTGATTGACGGTAGCATTATAAGATGATCTCTCACTAAATTTCAAGATAAAAGTGTTCTCCCTGAGTATGCACCGTTGCCAAAGTTCGTCGTGCCCAGACACCACGTGATGATCGGGTGTGATAAGCTCTACCTCCATCTACAACGGGTGCAAGCCAGTTTTGCACACGCAGAATACTCAGGTTAAACTTGACGAGCCTAGCATATGTAGATATGGCCTCGGAACCCTGAGACCGAAAGGTCGAGCGTGAATCATATAGTGGATATGATCAACATAGTGATGTTCACCATTGAAAGCTACTCCATTTCACGTGATGATCGGTTATGGTTTAGTTGATTTGGGTCACGTGATCACTTAGATGATTAGAGGGATGTCTATCTAAGTGAGAGTTCTTAACTAATATGATTAATTGAACTTTAAGTTATCATGAACTTAGTCCTGGTAGTATTAGCATATCTATGTTGTGTAGATCAATAGCTCGCGATGTTGCTCCCCGTTTAATTTTTATATGTTCCTAGAGAAAAATAAGTTGAAAGATGTTAGTAGCAATGATGCGGATTGGATCCGTGATCTGAGGTTTATCCTCATTGCTGCACAGATGAATTATGTCCTTGATGCACCGCTAGGTGACAGACCTATTGCAGGAGCAGATGCAGACGTTATGAACGTTTGGCTAGCTCAATGTGATGACTACTTGATAGTTTAGTGCACCATGGTTAACGGCTTAGAATCGGGACTTCAAAGACGTTTTGAACGTCATGGACCATATGAGATGTTCCAGGAGTTGAAGTTAGTATTTCAAACAAATACCCGAGTTGAGAGATATGAAGTCTCCAACAAGTTCTATAGCTAAAAGATGGAGGAGAATAGCTTAAGCAGTGAGCATGTGCTCAGATTGTCTGGGTACTACAATCGCTTGAATCAAGTGGGAGCTAATCTTCCAGATAAGATAGTGATTGACAGAATTCTCTAGTCACCATCACCAAGTTAGTAGAACTTCGTGATGAACTATAATATGCAAGGGATAATGGAAACGACTCCCAAGCTCTTCGTGATGCTGAAATCAACGAAGTTAGAAATCAAGAAAAACATCAAGTGTTGATGGTTGACAAGACCACTAGTTTCAAGAAAAGGGCAAAGGGGAGAAGGGGAACTACAGGAAGAACGGCAAGCAAGTTGCTGCTCAAGTGAAGAAGCCCAAGTCTGGTCCTAAGACTGAGACTGAGTGCTTCTACTGCAAAGGAACTGGTCACTGGAAGCGGAACTGCCCCAAGTATTTGGCGGATAAGAAGGATGGCAAAGTGAACAAAGGTATATTTGATATACAGATTATTGATGAGTATTTTACTAGTGTTCATAGCAACCTCTTGGTATTTGATACTGGTTCAGTTGCTAAGAGTAGCACTCGAAACGGGAGTTGCAGAATAAACAGAAACTAGTAAAGGGCGAGGTAACGATGTGTGTTGGAAGTAGTTCCAAGATTGATATGATCATCATCGCACACTAGCTATACTTTCGGGATTAGTGTTGAAACTAAATAAGTGTTATTTGGTGTTTGTGTTGAGCATGAATATGATTTGATCATGTTTGTTGCAATACGGTTATTCATTTAAATTAGAGAATAATTGTTGTTCTATTTACATGAATAAAACCTTCTATGGTCATACGCCCAATAAAATGGTTTGTTGGATCTCGATCGTAGTGGTACACATATTCATAATATTGAAGCCAAAAGATGCAAAGTTAATAATGATAGTGCAACTTATTTGTGGCACTGCCGTTTAGGTCATATTGGTGTAAAGCGCATGAAAAAACTCCATGCTGATGGGATTTTGAAATCACTTGATTATGAATCACTTGATGCTTGCGAACCATGCCTTATGGGCAAGATGACTAATACTCCGTTCTCCAGAACAATGGAGCGAGCAACCGACTTATTGGAAATAATACATACTGATGTATGCGATCCGATGAGTGTTGAGGCTCGCGGCGGGTATCGCTATTTTCTCACCTTCACAAATGATTTAAGTAGATATGGATATATCTAGTTGATGAAACATAAATCTGAAACATTTTGAAAAGTTCAAATAATTTCAGAGTGAAGTGGAAAATCATCGTGACAAGAAAATAAAATTTCTACGATCTGATCGCGGAGACAAATGTTTGAGTTACGAGTTTGGTCTTCAATTAAAACAATGTGGAATAGTTTCACAAATTCGTGCCACGTGGAACACCACAGCATAATGGTGTGTCCGAACGTCATAACCGTACTTTATTGGATATGGTGCAATCTATGATGTTTCTTACCGGTTTACCACTATCATTTTGGGGTTATGCATTAGAGACATCTGCATTCACGTTAAATAGGGCACCATCTAAATCCGTTGAGACGACACCGTATGAACTATGGTTTGGCAAGAAAACTAAGTTGTTGTTTCTTAAAGTTTAAAGTTGCAATGCTTATGTGAAAAAGTTTCAACCTGATAAGCTTCAAACCCAAATCGGAGAAGTGCGTCTTCATAGGATACCCAAAAGAAAATGTTGGGTACACCTTCTATCACAGATCCGAAGGCAAGATATTCATTGCTGAGAATGGATCCTTTCTAGAGAAGGAGTTTCTCTCGAAAGAAGTGAGTGGGAGGAAAGTAGAACTTGATGAGGTAACTGTACCTGCTCCCTTATTGGAAAGTAGTTCATCACAGAAATCTGTTCCTGTGACTACTACACCAATTAGTGAGGAAGCTAATGATGATGATCATGTAACTTCAGATCAAGTTACTACCGAACCTCGTAGGTCAACTAGAGTAAGATCCGCACCAGAGTGGTATGGTAATCCTGTTCTGGAGGTCATGTTACTTGACCATGACAAACCTACGAACTATGAGGAAGCGATGATGAGCCCAGATTCCGCGAAATGGCTTGAGGCCATGAAATCTGAGATGGAATCCATATATATAAGAACAAAGTGTGAACTTTGGTTGACTTTCCCGATGATCGGCAAGCCATTGAGAATAAATGGCTCTTCAAGAGGAAGACAGACGCTGATAGTAGTGTTACTATCTGCAAAGCTAGACTTGTCGAATTTTTTTTTGACAAAGTTCAAGGTGTTGACTACGATGAGATTTTCTCACTCGTAGCGATGCTTAAGTCTGTCCGAATCATGTTAGCAAATTGTCACATTTTATGAAATCTGGCAAATGGATGTCAAAACTACATTCCTTAATGTATTTATTAAAGAAGAGTTGTATATGATGCAACCAGAAGGTTTTGTCGATCCTAAAGGAACTAACAAAATGTGCAAGCTCCAGCGATCCATCTATGGACTGGTGCAAGCATCTCGGAGTTGTAATATACGCTTTGATAAGTTGATCAAAGCATATAATTTTATACAGACTTGCGGTGAAGCCTGTATTTACAAGAAAGTGAGTGGGAGCACTACAACATTTCTGATAAGTATATGTGAATGACATATTGTTGATCGGAAATAATGTAGAATTATTCTGCAAAGCATAAAGGAGTGTTTGAAAGGAGTTTTTCAAAGAAAGACCTCGGTGAAGCTGCTTACATATTGAGCATCAAGATCTATAGAGATAGATCAAGACGCTTGATAAGTTTTTCAATGAGTACATACCTTGACAAGATTTGAAGTAAGTTCAAAATGGAACAATCAAAGAAAGAGTTCTTGCCTGTGTTACAAGGTGTGAAATTGAGTAAGACTCAAAGCCCGACCACGACAGAAGATAGAAAGAGAATGGAAGTCATTCCCTATGCCTCAGCCATAGGTTCTATAAAGTATGTCATGCTGTGTACCAGATCTATTGTATACCCTACACTGAGTTTGGCAAGGGAGTACAATAGTGATTTAGGAGTAAGATCACTGGAGAGCGGTCAAAATTATCCTTAGTGGAATAAGGATATGTTTCTCGATTATGGAGGTGACAAAAAGGTTCGTCGTAAAGGGTTACGTCGATGCAAATTTAGACACTGATCCAGATGAATCTAAGTCTCAATCTGGATACATATTGAAAGTGGGAGCAATTAGCTAGAGTAGCTCCGTGCAGAGCATTGTAGACATAAAAATTTGCAAAATACTTACGGATCTGAATATGACAGACCCGTTGACTAAAATTATCTCACAAGCAAAACATGATCACACCTTAGTACTTTTTGGGTGTTAATCACATAACGATGTGAACTAGATTACTGACTCTAGTAAACCCTTTGGGCGTTGGTCACATATCGATCTGAACTATGGGTGTTAACCACATAAAGATGTGAGCTATTGATGTTAAATCACATGGCGATGTGAACTAGATTATTGACTCTAGTGCAAGTGGGAGACTGAAGGAAATATGCCCTAGAGGCAATAATAAAGTTATTATTGTAACGCCCCGGACACACCCGCCGGTGGTCGTTACTCCTGGCGGGATCTAGACTGGCCCCACAGATCAATACTAGTCTTTTCTGCGCACTTTGTCCTCACTCGTGCGCACCCGGGAGCAACTTCCCGGTCGGTCACCCATCCTGACACTACTCCAAGCTGAGCACGCTTAACTTTGGAGTTCTGTCCGAATGGGCTCCCGGAAAAGAAGGAATTCCTTATTGATATGAGTAGTCTATCATCCCTAATAAGCCAGGCTATCACATACACCCCCACTCAGAGGAACCGACGTCCTCGTCGGGCCACAGGAACGTTCCCTCTTGGCACAAACGTCTGTGCTTCCAGTCCGGTACATGTGCCATGCCGGGTGCCACGACGGGTCACAAACGTCATGAACAACATGAGGCACCTGTCTGCAACCATCCGTGTAACCGCGAGGGTCGGCTCTGATACCAACTTGTAACGCCCCGGACACACCCGCCGGTGGTCATTACTCCTGGCGAGATCTAGACTGGCCCCACAGATCAATACTAGTCTTTTCTGCGCACTTTGTCCTCACTCATGCGCACCCGGGAGCAACTTCCCGGTCGGTCACCCATCCTGACACTACTCCAAGCTGAGCACGCTTAACTTTGGAGTTCTGTTCGAATGGGCTCCCGGAAAAAAAGGAATTCCTTATTGATATGAGTAGTCTATCATCCCTAATAAGCCAGGCTATCACAATTATTTATTTCCTTATATCAAGATAAATGTTTATTATTCATGCTAGAATTGTATTAACAGGAAACATGATACATGTGTGAATACATAGACAAACAGAGTGTCACTAGTATGCCTCTACTTGACTTGCTCGTTAATCGAAGATGGTTATGTTTCCTAGCCATGGACAAAGAGTTGTCATTTGATTAACGGGATCACATCATTAGGAAAATGATGTGATTGACTTGACCCATTCTGTTAGCTTAGCACTCGATCGTTTAGTATGTTGCTATTGCTTTCTTCATGACTTATACATGTTCCTATGACTATGAGATTATACAACTCCCGTTTATCGGAGGAACACTTTGTGTGCTACCAAACGTCACAACGTAACTGGGTGATTATAAAGGTGCTCTACAGGTGTCTCCAAAGGTACTTGTTGGGTTGGCGTATTTCGAGATTAGGATTTGTCACTCCGATTGTCGGAGAGGTATCTCTGGGCCCTCTTGGTAATGCACATCACTTAAGCCTTGCAAGCATTGCAACTAATGAGATAGTTGCAGGATGATGTATTACGGAACGAGTAAAGAGACTTGCTGGTAACGAGATTGAACTAGGTATTGAGATACCGACGATCGAATCTCGGGCAAGTAACATACCGATGACAAAGGGAACAACGTATGTTGTTATGCGGTTTGACCGATAAAGATCTTCGTAGAATATGTGGGAGCCAATATGAGCATCTAGGTTCCGCTGTTGGTTATTGACCGGAGACGTGTCTCGGTCATGTCTACATAGTTCTCGAACCCATAGGGTCCGCACGCTTAACGTTATGATGACAGTTATATTATGAGTTTATATGTTTTGATGTACTGAAGGTTGTTCGGAGTTCTGGATGTGATCACGGACATGACGAGGAGTCTCGAAATGGCCGAGACATGAAGATTGATATATTGGAAGCCTATGTTTGGATATCGGAAGTGTTCCGGGTGAAACATTGATTTTACCGGAGTACCGAGGGGTTACCGGAACCCCCCTGGGACTTAATGGGCCTTAATGGGCCTAGGTGGAAGAGAGGAGAGGCGGCTAGGGCTGGGCCGCGCGCCCCTCCCCCCAAGTCCGAATAGGACAAGGAGAGGGGGGCGGCGGCCCCCCTTTCCTTCTTCTCCTCCACTTCTTCCCCCTCCTAAGTCCTATTCCAACTAGGAAAGGGGTGAGTCCTACTCTCGATGGGAGTAGGACTCCTCCCGGCGCGCCTCTCCCCTTGGTCGGCCGCACCCCCCTTGCTCCTTTATATACGGGGGCAGGGGGCACCCTAGAGACACAACAATTGATCTGTTTGATCTTTTAGTCGTGTGCGGTGCCCCCTCCATCATAGTCCACCTCGATAATACTGTAGCGGTGCTTAGGTGAATCCCTGCGTCGGTAGAACATCAACATCGTCACCACGCCGTCGTGCTGACAAAACTCTCCCTCAACACTCGGCTGGATCGGAGTTCGAGGGACGTCATCGGGCTGAACGTGTGCTGAACTCGGAGGTGTCGTGCGTTCGGTACTTGACCGGTCCGATCGTGAAGACGTATGACTACATCAACCGCGTTGTGCTAACGCTTCTGCTTTCGGTCTACGAGGGTACGTAGACAACACTCTCCCCTCTCGTTGCTATGCATCACCATGATCTTGCGTGTGCGTAGGAATTTTTTTTAAATTACTACGTGCCCCAACAACATGTGCATATGTGTGGGAATTATGATTTACACTTTGTTGTAGGTAGTCGGTGTGTGGCCTTATTACAACTCAAACACCCACTGAGAAGTGCTTATAATATCTTGTAACTCCTGCTTGCCAGTCATACACCCCATCCCTTCCTTTTTCTGTCATGGTTTGTTTTCCTTGCGTAGGCTGAGGAGCACCCATATTGGACCTATAAAACAAATACAAGCAAGTAAAAAAATTGAGGACATCAGCTAAGGTATTTGAGGTTTTGGGTTAAAGACTAAGAGTGGTTACCATAGTCAGACCAGATTCGTGCTTCCTGCAGTTTAGTGGGATGATCAACGATGAGTAATACATATGCAACGATGACGATATATGAGGGTGATGAGGTGAGGCAAGTTGACATATTATCGCCGACGATGGACGGCATGACAGATAGATACGATGATACCTCCAATCGCACACCAGGAGAGATGGCTAACAGAGCCGGGGATTGTAGATGGTGATGAAAAGTGGTGACGTTATGAAAATATGGGTTGTCAATTGTGGTGGCAAGTCTAGTGATAGTAACCATAAAAATATGTAGAAGAACAAAAGCAGTAGAGGAGGCGTTTACGGAAGACGAACACAAAAGGAGAGCACATTATACTCCACCAAAATAGTACGCCAAGTAGACCATGAAAAAATATACAATTGTCGAACCTACAAACAAAACATGCATCATACATTAAAATATAATATTATGGCTAAGCTCGGCTAACTAAGATTTAAGTTTTACAATCACTGACTTTTATCTACAGCAGGTGTGAGCTAGGCAGCTGCATATTTTAAAGTGTACTTAGTTTATAGTCAATGTCACAACAGGTTAACCAGTATTGCTTGTCACAATGTTAGGCTTACATATTAGACCTTTTTTGTTAAATTTTAGTTAGATGAAACAAAAGTAAGTAATAATAATTATTGCATACAAAACATAATGGAGTGGACATTCAACCCATGCATAATAAAATTTGTTTTCAAAAGTTCAGACTACTCGTGCGTTTTATGCTTTTGTACCATTCTGTTTATGTTTGAACGAAGAACTTTTGTCTTGGGATTTAGGGCCTAGCAGCTTGGAGATATGTTTCCTTGCTTAAGGTTGGCAACGGTTTTTCTTTTCTTTGTTTACATCGATGTACTGAACTATGTAGTTTTTGGTGGTTTCTCTAATAGAAATTGACGTGGTAGACCGTTGATTCGAAAACAAAAGGTACATTTTTCGCAAAAAAAACATCGATTACGATTAGTTCATCAAGACCACATGGTGTGTGTGGTAAAGCAACTTCATATTTGAAATGATGAAATTGAGCTATGATCCTCTAGGTGATTAAATCATACATAATTGATAAAAGACACAAAAAAATTAGTTCATCAAGGGTGTGGATATTCTTTTGACATAAGTACTTTTCTATCACCAGAAAACTAAATAAAGATCTTACAACATTACCGTGTATTTCCATATTGCATGGTTCTACCTCGCCACAAACAAATGGTCCAAAAAATAACAAAACAAGCAGGGACATGACTATTCTTAGCTTGAGCTCAGATGAACAGTAAAATCGAAAAAAAATGTGGAACATTTACAAATGTTCGGAGTGCTTGAAAATTTTCATCATAAAATCACATTTGTGGAAGTCGTGGCAAAAAAAAAATGCTCCAATGCCATTTTCAAAAGCATTTTGTAGTGCCGATTACTATTATTATTATTATTTTGTGGCGACTTCCATGAATGTCATTTCAACATGAAAATTGGCAAGCTCTCAAAACATTTGTTAAAGTTTGCCCAAGAAAATTTCAGAATTTTTCTTAAAAAAAAACGAATTTACTGTTTAGAGCTCGCGTGCAGTTGGGAACTTTGCAACAAGCAGCAGCATATGGAAAATATCACGAGAAGCGTAACTCTGCCGGCCAACCAATCCGACCGTGAAACAAAGAAGCGCTGGTCCCTCTCCGCGTCCGTCCAACCCGCCCCTGCATCTGCATGCACGCACAGGCACAGCACGGGGGAGGCGACGCGTCTCGCGAATCCACGATCCGACTGACACCTCTGATGAATGCCGCGATTCACCAGCCAGCTCGGCGGATCCGGCGCGGAATCACTGTCAAGCCCGTGGGCGGGCGCGCGTCCACCGTCCATCGACCACCGTCTGTGCCGCGTTACGTCGACGCGACTACGTCGGGACGTCGTCGAGCTCCTCTCGGTTGTCTTCAGGTCGAGGGCAGGGCGCCCCCTCGAATGGACCGAGCAACGGAACGAGAATCGTTCTCCCACGCGGCAGGTTGCTTGGACGAACGAACACGTTCGCGACGGACAGCGACCGGATCGGGAGCTTCTGCCGGTCGAATGTCTGCAGGGTGCCGCCCAAAACGGACCGAACAAGAATCATTCGCCCATGCATCAGGTCGTTTGGAAGAGCACGGTTGTTGCCTCTCACGTCCGGTCGCGTGTACCATCACAATTGATTGACACGAGCACTACCTAAGCTTGTATCGGCCTCATTAGGTTAGCCCAGGACCAAGAGGGCACGTGGATTTGCAGTTGCAGGGTTCCGTTAACCATCAACACCTGCATTCAGGAATACCCAGCTAATAAGATAGTGGTCAGGCCACATGCGCTCGTGTCTTGGCTCGAAACATTCCAGGAACCACGGCCTCGAGCCCGGTGCGCAAGTGTGTTCTTTCTCGTTAACTATTCGCAAAGGTACGTACATGTTATTACGAGCACCCCCTTGCCCAAAACGGTGAAGGCAGCAAGGCAACCACTTAGGGCCTCTTTGATTCGCAGGATTTTGAAAATGTAGGAATAGAAAAAGTATAGGATTGGGGTGGCATGTCGAATTGAATCCTATAAGATTAGCAAGGAGTATTTGATGCCACATGAAAAACAAAGGAATTATAAAAAAAGTTTGGAGTGAATGTTAGATTTCCCGTGAAATGTAGTACAAAAGATTCCATAAGAAAAATTTCTATGGGATCCAATCCTTTGAATCAAAGGGCCAACATAGGAAAAATTCCTAAGGATTTCAATCCTCCAGAAATCCCATAGAATTCCATTGAATCAAGGAGCCCTTAACCTGGCCCCGTCAACGGGGCTGGGTCGGCGCGGCGGCGGTGGGCCGGGAATCAAGCAGAGATCGCGGCGGTCGGCGAGGTAGGCTCGAAGGGTCCCGTCCCGGGGTCGAACCGAACGTGGCTGACCTGACCGACCGACCTCACAGGACAGGAGAGGAGAGGCGACGAGACGACAGGAGGACAGCGGGGGTGGTCCGCTGCGTAAATGCCGGTTTGGCCTGCATGTGGCGCGTTGGTGACAGGCACGCACGCACGTACGCCCGCCTTCCGGTTCAGCTGCCGCCCTCTTATAATAATAAACAAATGAAAGCGAGATAAGGTCGTTTGTTTGTAGTAGTAGTACGTGCTACGTGCCACTGTTGCCATCTGCGTGCCCACTTGTACGTGCTACTACTACAGTACTCATTTGAGCGTTTGTCGGGTACTCCAGCACTATACTGTCAAAGTGCATTAGTGTAAGTCTAAGCACATACCCACGCGGTAAGAGCATGAGGAGAAGTTGAGTGAAACACGTCGACTTTGTCACCCGTTTTGCGGTAGCAACACAAGGCAAGGCACCGTCCGAAGGCAGTGCCAGACGAGCCCCTCCGGCCGATGGGCCGTGCGCATCATCGTCTCGTCGTAGATGTCGAGCGTACGCACATATGGCAAAGCTCCACAAAACATGGTCCAGTCCAGTGTCTTGGGTGTGTTTGGTTGCCTGCATAGGCCTCGATTAGGCCCGCGCGAAAAATGATCAGCCTGTTTAATAGCCCGCATACATTATTGACCTGCATCGCACGCTTCTTAAAGCACCTCTGGGCCTTGCTCACTGAAAACGCACGAATGGGCAGTTTCTCCAGGGCCAGGCCAGAGCGATGCACGTGGGCGGCGGCGGCTGCACGCGCGCGGCCACGCTCGAGAAGCCGCGTTGCTTTCCGAAGCACCGGCAATTATTAGCCTCACCGCCCCTCACTGCTCCCTTTCCCCACTCTTCCCCAGTCTCCCAACTCTCACCGGCGGCGGCGGATCAGAGCAGAGGAAGAAGACCACCGGACTCCATCACCGGCAGCGGCGGATCGGAACAGAGGAAGAAGACCACCGGACTCCATCAATGGCGGTAAGCACTTCTCTCTCTTCGATATGCACGCACGCTAGATTCGATCCACGGCGATAGAACCGATCCACGGCGGAGGGGAGATAAGCATAGGGGTAGTTCATACTAGTTCATACTAGTTCATACGAGTTCATACATGCAAGATCGGAATGCAGAAGGGGGATTGGGGGCACACAACGGAAATCGGCCGACCGCGGCGGCCGTCACCGGCATGCGGAGCGGCTGGTCGAGCCGCTGGCCTTCATCTTCTTCTTCATCCCGTGCGGGCCGGCGGGTCGTTGTCGTCGTCATCGGCAGAGTCGAGGTCGATCTGCCAGGTACGACGGCCTGGCTTCGGCGCCCTCGCTGGCATGTGCACCGCTTCTTCTTCCTCCCCCTTAGGCTCTCCAGCGATGACCGCCGGCGGCGCGATAGTCCTCTCCAGTACACTGCGGCACGGCGGTCATTAGGAGCCCAGTAGGTCTTGTACTTGCACCACTTCTTCCTCCGTTTAGCGTCGTCGGAGACGGCCTGATTCATGGCCCAACGAATGATGCCAACTGCCATTGCGCCCTTTGCTGGGTCAGGAATCAACGTCTTCAACTCTTCTTTAGTGGCCTTCGTGAGCACTGCATTTGATTCGTTCTGCATGTCCTACATGGAGCCGAAGTTCGAGCACACCTCCATGGTGCTCTCGAACTCGGTGCGGTCACCAGCCGACCACCCGAGAAAGAAGGCCCTCCAGCCAATACCCCAAGGGAAGGGGCTGGCGTTGGAGCTGGAGCTAGAGCTCATGGCGATGGTAGGAGGAAGGATGACAGTGAGAGAAAAGTGGGGGTGGGTAAGTAGTGGTGGGCAGGGTGAATAAATATAGGGGGGGTGGAGAGAAGGAGAAGAGTGACAGTCATGCTGTTTTAACTACATGATCTTCAATTAGCCATGAACTGCTCTTCAATTAGCCATGAACTCTGTGTTGTGTTTGACTCCATGAATTGTGTGCAGATCGAGGAGATTAATGAGATGGGCACGGAGGTCTCTCGGCCCTTAACAACAAGGGCAAGCAGGCCCTTCACCCAATGCCCGACGAGGTTGTGCTGCCGCCCACCGCCAAGGAAGACCCGAAGACGCCTGAGGGTGGCGACGACGAGGGCATGGAGGAGCCCCCAGCAACAAGCGCCGCTACGACAACCATTATCATCAGGAGAATGGCCCAACTCACTTCTGCAAGGTCATCCTTGCACCGAAGTTTGAGTGCATCCCCATGCCCCTGGACTTCACCAAGCACTTAGTCACGGTGCCGACGAAGTTCAAGCTCAGGAAAAACACCGGCTGCTCTTGGAAGGTGACGGTCAAGCTGATGAACGGCAGGGTGACCCTGGATCAGGGTTGGGCCACCTATGCAGCCGTTCATCAAATCAAGATCGGCCACATGGTGACATTCAGGCTCCTCACTCCCGACACCCTCAAGGTCATCATCTTCGACGAAGATGGCATTGAGGTCGTCAACAAGTGCGGGAAGCACGACGAAGCCTTCGCCGCCAAGGAGTAGGGCCGGGCCACCTCTTTCCGACGTACTATCGAGTCTGCTTTGAACATGTTTATGGTTTATGAGTTGAACTGTTATAAAGTGTGGTACTGCTTATATCTGAATTATGCTAGTTCATGCTCTGTTTATACTCTGTTGTGCCTATGATGTATGCTGCCGAAGTGTGGTAGTAACCTCACCAACTAGCCAAAGAGGTTACCACACATCAGACGTTGCATACAACCAAATACCATGCATTGGGTTTGTCCACTAACATGCAGGCAACCAAACACCAGGGAGTGTGATTCTGCCCATGCAGGCAAGAGGCCGTGCAGGCAACCAAACAACATGCAGATTATGCATTTGAGGCTGCATTTATATAGCCAGGTTGGGCGAAGAAGTGTATGCAATGCGGGTACTGCGCACGGCAACCAAACACGCCCAAGTAGAAAGATGCAACACTAGCTAGAGTTGCGGTCGACCTCACATCACTCACATGCTCATTCCCGCGACTTCAGGGCGCCAGCGTGGGCTATTGATCGAGATTGGACGCTCGCCACGAGATTGTTCCGGCGTACCATCGCACGGTCCCTCCCGTGCCGTGAGTGTTTCACCGATCCTCACAACGAAGCTTGTTTGCCTAATCCGGAGGCGGGAACGGGAAGTTGCTAGTTTTGACAAGAAAGAAAGATCTGCCAGCGCAGAGAGGAATCTTGGGCATTTGTTTGCATATATATATACTCCTATACTTGAACGTGTGTACTGTGAAGTCAAGAACAGTCATCACTCATCAGTGCTCATCCGGGGTGGGTTTTCAGAGGAACGTGCTTCAAACAAAACAGATGGCCTTCCTTGTTTACTCACTTGAACTTGGCCGACATATATGCCTTTGTCTCTCTGAACTTTTGTCATCCGCTCCGGGAACTGAACCCGGGGGGTGTCGTTAATCCGACCACGAGCCTCGTGGGGAGTACATAGAATGGAAATAGAAGAACAGATTCAAACTTGGCGGCCGTCGCGCGTAGCACTCCATTTCCGGGCCAAGCCATTAAAATTTGAAGACATGTTGATCTCGAGATGAAAAAGGAAGCGAAAGAGGAGCTACGATGAATCTGCCAGACATCGCGCAAAAGCTTCTGAAACGCTTTCAAAACCGGACAAGGATAGTGTCGATGGTCCCTGCACTGCACTACACATGTTCGTCGGTTAATTTCATCATGAAATCACATTAGTGAAAGTCGTGGCCGAAAAAGCGATGCTCAAAAATTGCTATTTCCTAAAGCATTTTGTAGTGCTGATATTTTTTGGCCGCGACTTCCACGAATGCCATTTCAACATGAAAATAGGCAACCTCTCAAAACTTTTGTTAAAGTTTGCCCAAGAACATTCCAGAATTTTTTGTTTTTTTAAATCGAATTTACTGTTCAGAGCTCGCGTGCAGTTGTGAACTTTCCAACAAGTGGCAGCATATGAAAAAAAAAGTAGCAGCATATGAAAAGGGAAACGTTTCTGTCCGGCCGAAACTTCCGGCGAACACGAGCCATGTCGTCATTATGTGTGTTCGGTTTATTCGGTTTACATGGTTCTGTTTATACGGTTTTTTGGGTTATACGGTATTAATACTTCGGTAAATATGGTATGAAATTAAAATACAGTTCGGTTTCGGTATATACCAAATTATTTCGGTATGGTTTCGGTATATACCATAATAATCAAAGTTGACGCGAATTTGGAAATGACGTAATAATAATTTACAAATTTATCACTCAAAACACGGAAGCAGATTTGTAGCACTCGGATGCCCACACCCCTATACGAACATTAAATTCAAAAAAGTACTGAGAAATTTGAAAAACAAATCTGGGGTTTTGGAATATCAAACCTGTGTTCCCGATCTACTCCTGTGGGAAATTTCGTGAAAAAAATACGAGGAAACATATTCGTGAAAAAAAACAAAAAATTCCCTATGTATAGAAAAAAACTGTTTGGATAATTTTTTGTTCAGACAGTATTTCTTTCGCCACAGATACGTTTCCAGGTATTTTTTTCACGAAACTTCACACGGGAGTAGATTGAGAACCCAAGTTCCATATCCCGAAATTTCAGTTTTTTTTGGAATTTTTAAGTTTTATATTCGTATAGGGGTGTGGAGCACCCATGAGCTCCTATGTATTTTCCCTCAAAACACATACTATTTTACACAAATAGTATATAACTATATATATAAGTATATGTGCATGAATGGATTCATCCCTTGATTGTTATGGACGTGCTTAGCGTTTTTTAAAAAGAAAAATGACTATGTTACGAGAAAAATTACATGCTTGGTAGCGAATTTGACTCATGTACAAGAAAAATGACTTGCACGGTTGTTTGCCTCAAGAAATATAAATTTTACTTTTACTTCGGTTTATTCGATTAACCATTAAAAACCAAAGTTCAAAACGGTATGAAAAGTTCATACCATACCGAAACCAGAAACCATAAAAACCGTAAAATTGGTTCGGTTCGGTTTATTTTTGATATGGTTGTTCGGTTTGGTTTCAAAATGCACAGAGTGACCATGCTGGCATCACGCGCCACGCAATCCGCGCCACGCGCGAGACGCGTGTTTTTTAGTGGGCCCCATGCAGACCGTCCCTTATCCTCTCAACCGCACGCCCTTCATCCCCTACCTCCAGATGCATCCCTTCCTCGCATCATGTTTCTTATCCTTTTCTCCGTGTTGTCGCGAACCACCACAAAGCACGATGATCGGCGGCGGTGCCCTCGTGTGGAAGAACTTCACCGCCATACTGCAATCCACAAGGTGAGCAGCAACGTGCTGGAACCGTGGTGGAAATTACTGGATCCGGCCGGGGATAAAGTTGGAACCATGCCACGAGATGTTGCAACGGTGTTGGGACAGGATTTTGTTTGCTAGAACTACGGGGAATGGTTTGCTGATGAAGGGTCTGTCTAGAACACATCTAGATGTGAGATAGTTGCTGCATTATATTTATGTCACATCTAAGCTGATATCCATTTTGTTTATGGTTTTTTTTGTCCTAGTTTTTTTGTTTCTTGTTACTGCATTATATATTATTTGTGGGAGCTTAGAGCAACACCAATGGTACAACCCATTTCGTCCGCGGCCGTCCGTTTGGGTCGGCGCAGACAGAAAAGGCAACCCATCGCGCCGATCCAAACGGACGCGCGTCCGTTTTTCGTCCGCGGGCGACCCATTCCCGGCCCATTTTTAGGCTGATTTGCGTCGGCGCGGACATGCGACGGACGCGGCGCTCGCCTACTCCTGTCTCCGGGCCCGCTGGTCTGTGGCACATTGGCCTCCCCTCCCCCGGCCAACAAGCAACCCCCGACCCGCCTCCTCCATCACCGACGCCGCCGCCCATTTTTGCCGGCGACTCTTCCAGCTGTCGCCGCCTTCACATCCGCCCAGCAACGCCACCCCTTCCCCCAGTCGCCCGCCGCCGCCGTTTTGCCGTCGGGGAGCAAACTGGTTCCTGCCGCCGCTTCCCCCATCGCCTAGCTGCCCGCGACCAAGAAGACGCCTCGTCGCCCCCGCCACATACGACTGGCACGCTCGTCGGACGCCGTCACACTCGTCGGACTCCGGCAGGGCAGCTAGCTGGTCTGTGGCGCCGCGTCTCCCCTCGCCGGCCATCTCCTTCGTCGACGCCCGCAAGTTGTTCGACAGTTTGCGAAGGTACGAAAATGGACTCCGCCGACGAGTTTTTTTCCACAATTTCATTTGCGACTCCGACGATTCGTCGTCCGATGACGAGGAGGAGATATTGGCTGCCGTGTTGGTCCATCACCACCTCAACAACCCAACGGCCATTGTTCCGTGGCTCCATTCCGGGCCACCTTCCGGCGTTGAATTGTAACCGGGAGAGCGGGCATTTCCTTCTCTGGAAGGACTACTTTGATACAACAAACCCGTTGTTCAAACATCACAAATTCCCCCGCCGGTTCCGTATGAGTAGGCATGTTTTCAACCGTATTAGAGAGGGAGTGGTCGGCTATGATGACTACTTCGAGTGCAAAGAGAATGCCGTCGACAAGATTGGTTTCTCCTCTTATCAGAAATGCACTGCCGCCATCTGAATGCTTGCATACGGAGTGCCCAGATCATTGACGAATACGTCCGTATGAGCGAGTCTACATGCCTAGAGTCCATGTATAAGTTCTGCAAGGCTGTGATTGCTGTGTTTGGCCCTGAGTACTTGAGAGAGCCGACAGCTGAAGATACAGGCCGTTTGTTGGCGATGAATGCTAGCAGGGGCTTCCCGGGGATGCTTGGCAGCATAGACTGCATGCACTGGGAGTGGAAGAACTGCCCTTCTGCTTGGCAAGAGCAGTATAAGGGACATGTCAGGGCTTGCACTGTCATACTAGAGGTCGTGGCGTCTCAAGATCTCTGGATCTGGCACTCTTTCTTTGGCATGGCTGGATCACACAGTGATATCAACGTGCTTCAGCGCTCGCCGGTGTTTGCTAGGCTTGCCGAAGGCAACAGCCCACCGGTGAACTTTACTGTCAACGGCCACAACTACAACAAAGGGTGCTATTTGGGTGACGGTAGCTATCCTCAGTGGACCACTATTGTAAAGACAATACCCAACCCTGTCGGAGAGAAAAGGAAAAGATTTTCCCAAGAGCAAGAGAGTGCTAGAAAGGATGTCTAGCGTGCCTTTGGTGATTTGCAATCTCGATGGGGCATCGTTCGGTATCCTGCTAATACTTGGAGCACGCAGAAACTATGGGAGGTGATGACTGCTTGTGTGATCATGCACAATATGATCGTAGAAGACGAGCGCTCGGAACGTCTGTACGATCAAGGCTTTCAGTTTCAGGGTGAGAATGCTGTGCCTGAGCATGGAGTAGCGGCAACATTTGAGCAGTTCACTCAGTTTCATGAAGACATGCGTGATTGGGAAACTCACGTGCAACTGCAAAATGATTTGGTTGAACATATGTGGACTCATGTTGGCAACTAATAGATGTATCTTCTTTTATTCGTTTGCAAAACTAGGTGAAACATTTTTATTTTTATTTGGCCTGTAAAACTATACTATTTATTTGGGCGGCTAAACTATTTTGCTTATTAAATTTTTATTTCACAATATGTTGAATGCAATGTAAAATTGTGCGGCCAGCCGGCCACGCCTGCACATATGAATTAGACGAACTGATTAACCTATCCCGAGAAGACTAACTCTGCCGGCCAACCAATCCGACCGGAAAACAAAGAAGCGCTGGTCCCTCTCCGCGTCCGTCCAACCCGCCCCTGCATCTGCATGCATGCATGCACGCACAGCACGGGAGAGGCGACGCGTCTCGCGAATCCACGATCCGCCTGACACCTCCGATCAATGCCGCGATTCACCAGCCAGCCAGCCAGGGGTCCCGGCGATGGCCAACAGCTCGGCGGATCCGGAACGGAATCACCGTCAAGCCCTTGGGCGCGCGCGTGTCAAACGACCATCGACCTCTCCGCCTCGTCCGGCGACGCCCCGCGCTCTCCCGCCCGATCGATCGGTGCCGCGCCGAGCCGCATGCATCGACGAGACTACGCTGGGACGTCGTGACCGTAACGGGAGCTTCTCTCGTCAGTCTTCAGGCTCAGGGTGCGGCTTGAATGGACCGAGCAACGGAACGAGAATCATTCTCCCCTGTCCCACGCGTCTGAGTGCTTGGACGAACACGTTCGCCACGGACAGCGAGCGTATCGGGAGCTTCTGCTGGTTGTCTGCACTCTGCAGAGGGTGCTGCCCAAAACGGACCGAACAAGAATCATTCGCCCATGCATCAGGTTGTTTGGAAGAACACGGTGGTTGCCTCTCACGTCCGGTCGCGTGCACCATCACAAAATTGATGATGCTTGGTACCTAGTATCGGCCTTGTTAGGTTAGCCCAAGACCAGGAGGGCACGTGGATTCCTTTAACCATCAACACCTCCATTCATGCATGCCCAGCTAAGCCAGTGGCCAGGCCACATGCTCACATGCGCTCGAAACATTCCAGGAACCGAGGCCTCGAACCCGGTGCACAAGTGTGTTCTTTCTCGTTAACTATTCGTAAAGGTAGTAGTATTACATGTTATTAGAGCATCTCGAACAGCCGCGCTATATAAATGCCGCGCTTAAAAATCAGAATTTTTTTGCGCGCTACCGCTCCGGGCGCTTCAGCGGAGGGGCAAAAATCACGCGCGCGGCATATCTAGTTCAGTGCGCGGGCCGAAACGCCATCGTGCGCCGCTTATTTGTTGCGCCCGCTCCCGGGCATTGGACTCTCGAGCGCTCGCTCGCAACTCCTCCTACCCCATCCAGCCGCTGCGCCACCGCCGCCCGCGCCACCCCATTTCTTCCGGCGACCGTTCCGGCGCTTCCCCGGCCTATCCCCGTGCCGCGACGGCTTCCTCCGTCTCCCTCTAGTCACCGCCGCCCGTCGCGCGCGGCAGTCCTTCGACGAACAGCGCCCGGCTGCTCACTGCCGCCCGGTGCCCGCAAGGTGTTCGACAAAACGCCCGCAAGGTATGTATTGCTCAAACTTCACAGTTTTTTTTACATGAATTTGGTGCATGTTGATTGTAGTTTTTATAGCCTAGTTTATATTGAACATTGTAGATGAGTTCGCCGTATGATTCTTTCGAAGAAGAATTTGATATGGAAGAGGAGGAGGATCTTGCAATGATCCTAGCTATGCACATCAATAAAAAACCGAAGCACGGTGGTTCGGTTTTGGGTCGACAGAAAATTTGGAGGGATAGGATCGATGCCCACAACAGATTGATGAGGCACTATTTTATGTAGAATCCCACATATCCGGAGTCGTACTTTCGTCGCTGGTTTAGAATGAGCACCGAGTTGTTCAGGCGCATTGCAGAGTAACTAGCGAGCCATGACCGGGTTTTTCAGTAAAGGAGGAATGCCGCCGGAGAGCTCGGGCATAGCACCTTTCAGAAGGTGACAGCTGCTTTGTGTATGTTGGCATACAGTATCCCGGCTAATCTAGTTGATGATCACTTGGCCATGAGTGAGAGCCAAGCCATCATGTGTGTCAAGCGCTTCGGAGTCGGAATTGTGCAAGTGTTTGGCCAGGAGTACTTGAGATCTCCCAATGCTGAAGACGTCGCAAGGCTGTTGGAGATGAACAAAGCTCGCGACTTCCCAGGTATGCTTGGCTCAATAGATTGCATGCATTGGAGTTGGAAGAATTGTCCAAAGGCATGGCGATGGCAATTCCACGGCCAAAAAAAGGGTTCCACTATAATCCTTGAAGCGATGGCCGATCAAAAGAAATGGATTTGGCATGCTTTTTTTGGAATGCCTGGATCTTTGAATGACATCAATGTTGTCAACCGGTCACCACTGATGAATAAGATTGCAAATGGTGAACTGCCACCGGTGCAGTTTGTAGCAAATGGTCGTACATACAACTTTGGCTACTATCTTGCGAATGGCATCTGCCCAAAGTGGCAAACATTTGTGAAGCCGTTGAAAAAACCGGAAGGAAAGAAAAATCTTCATTTCCACAATGCTCAGGCGGCGGCTAAAAAGATGTGGAGAGAGCTTTTGGGATTTTGCAAGTCCAATTTGCTATTGTGAGAGGACCGACTAGATTTTGGGATCAAAAGATGCTTTGGTACTACTGGAATTTTGTCTATTTTGGGCCTAGCCCAATAGCAATTTCAGAAATTCCTAATAAATCCTAGAGGCCCACGCAGCCCATCCGTGCAAGGCAAGAGGTGGAACTGAAGTTTAGTCCCACATTGCTAGTTTAGAGGGAGTTAGACCTCTTTATAAGGGAGGCTCTTTCTCCACATGTACGAGGATGAGAACAAGAGAGACATCCACGCGCGCTCCTCCTCTGCTGCTTGCCTCGCCACGCCTCGCCACGACGCGCCTTGGGTTGTCTAAATTTTTGCCACGCACGACGGGTATACGAAAGGTCACGCGGAAGCTGAAACGTTTTGCTGTAGTGGAGATTGAATACGAACGGCGCACCTCTTCGCCTGCTGCCTATTCGTTTCGTCTCCCTCGTTCCCTTCAGCTCCCGGCGCAGCCTCTCGCCTCCTTCTCTTGTGTCTATAAAAGGGAGGTCGCTCCTTTCAGAGAGACGCACCAGAAGATCCTCTTCCTCTCGCCACAAAGTTCCTAAGCACTGCGCTGCTGCTACGATCCTCCCCATCCCGGCTTGTGGCGTGCATCGCAGGTCGGGACAGTAGGCCTCCGAAACTGCACCTATATGAGTCATGTATGGGAGAAGGGTGTCGGTGTCAAAACCAGCGGATCTCGGGTAGGGGGTCCCGAACAGTGCGTCTAGGATCGATGGAGAACAGGAGACGGGGGACACGATGTTTACCCAGGTTCGGGCCCTCTCTATGGAGGTAATACCCTACTTCCTGCTTGATTGATCTTGATGAATATGAGTATTACAAGAGTTGATCTACCACGAGATCATAATGGCTAAACCCTAGAAGTCTAGCCTGTATGACTATGGTAATGTGTATATGTATCCCTATCCGGACTACGCTCTCCGGTTTATATAGACACCGGAGAGATCTAGGGTTACATGGAGTCGGTTACATCAGAGGGAATCTACCTAGTCGGTTGCCAAGCTTGCCTTCCACGTCAAGTAGAGTCCAATCCGGACACGGGTACAATCTTCGGTCTTTATGTCTTCACATCCCATCAGTCCGGCCCAATGGATAACAGGCCAGACGCCCGAGGACCCCTTAGTCCAGGACTCCCTCAGTAGCCCCTGAACCTGGCTTCAATGATGAGGTGTCCGGCGTGCAGATTGTCTTCGGCATTGCAAGGCTTGCTGTTTGAATAAAGTGCCAAGAGCTGAAATTCTTAAATGTTAGAGAGTCTTCATGTAGTTGCATAATTATTCGACTACTCATTGATCTTCACTTATATCTTTCAGAGTAGTTTGTTGTTTGCTCTACTGCTTCACTTATATCTTTTAGAGCACGGTGGTGGATTTGTTTTATAGAAACTATTGATCTCTCATGCTTCACCTATATTATTTTGAGAGTCTTAAATAACATGGTAATTTGCTTAAATAATCCTAATATGCTAGGTATTCAAGATTAGTAAAAACTTTCTTATGAGTGTTTTGAATACTAAGAGAAGTTTGATGCTTGATGATTGTTTTGAGATATGGAGGTAGTGATATTAAAGTTGTGCTAGTTGAGTAGTTGTAAATTTGAGAAATACTTGTGTTGAAGTTTGCAAGTCCCGTAGCATGCACGTATGGTAAACGTTATGTAACAAATTTGAAACATGAGGTGTTCTTTGATTGTCCTCCTTATGAGTGGCGGTTGGGGACGAGCGATGGTCTTTTCCTACCAATCTATCCCCCTAGGAGCATGCGCGTAGTGCTTGGTTTTTGATGACTTGTAGATTTTTGCAATAAGTATGTGAGTTCTTTATGACTAATGTTGAGTCCATGGATTACACGCACTCTCGCCTTTCCATCATTGCTAGCCTCTTCGGTACCATGCATTGCCCTTTCTCACATTGAGAGTTGGTGCAAACTTCGCCGGTACATCCAAACCCCGTGATATGATACGCTCTTTCACACATAAACCTCCTTATATCTTCCTCAAAACAGCCACCATACCTACCTATTATGGCATTTTCATAGCCATTCCGAGATATATTGCCATGCAACTTTCCACCATGCCGTTTATCATGACACGTTCATCATTGTCATATTGCTTAGCATGATCATGTAGTTGACATAATATTTGTGGCAAAGACACCGTTCATAATTCTTTCTTACATGTCACTCTTGATTCATTGCATATCCCGGTACACAGCCGGAGGCATTCATATAGAGTCATACTTTGTTCCAGTATCGAGTTGTAATCATTGAGTTGTAAATAAATAGAAGTGTGATGATCATAATTTAATAGAGCATTGTCCCAAAAAAAGAGAAAGGCCAAAATAAATAAAAAGAAGGCCCAAAAAAAATAAATAAAAGGGGGCAATGCTACTATCCTTTTTTCCACACTTGTGCTTCAAAGTTGCACCATAATCTTGATGATAGAGAGTCTCTTGTTTTGTCACTTTCATATACTAGTGGGAATTTTTCATTATAGAACTTGGCTTGTATATTCCAACAATGGGCCTCCTCAAGTGCCCTAGGTCTTCGCGAGCAAGCAAGTTGGATGCACACCCACTTAGTTTCTTTTGTTGAGCTTTCATACATTTATAGCTCTAGTGCATCCGTTGCATGGCAATCCCTACTCCTTGCATTAACATCAATTGATGGGCATATCCATAGCTCATTGATTAGCCTCGTTGATGTGAGACTTTCTCCTTTTTTGTCTTCTCCACATAAACCCCATCATCATATTCTATTCCACCCATAGTGCTATATCCATGGCTCACGCTTATGTATTGCGTGAAAGTTTATAGGTTTGAAGATTACTAAAGTATGAAAAAATTGCTTGGCTTGTCATCGGGGTTGTGCATGATGAGAGCATTCTTGTGTGACGAAAATGGAGCATGACTAAACTATATGATTTTGTAGGGATGAACTTTCTTTTGCCATGTTATTTTGAGAAGACATAATTGCTTAGTTAGTATGCTTGAAGTATTATTATTTTTATGTCAATATGAACTTTTATCTTGAATCTTTCGGATCTGAATATTCATACCACAATTAAGAAGAATTACATTGAAATTATGCCAAGTAGCACTCCGCATCAAAAATTATCTTTTTTATCATTTACCTACTCGAGGACGAGCAGGAATTAAGCCTGGGGATGCTTGATACGTCTCCAACGTATCTATAATTTTTGATTGCTCCATGCTATATTATCTACTGTTTTGGACATTATTGGGCTTTATTATCCACTTTTATATTATTTTTGGGACTAACCTATTAACCGGAGGCCCAGCCCAGAATTGTTGTTTTTTTTTGCCTATTTCAGTGTTTTGGAGAAAAGGAATGTCAAACGGAGTCCAATTGACCCGAAACTCCATGGAACCTGTTTTTGGACCAGAAGAAGCCCACGGAGTACCGGAGTTGCACCAAGGGAGTCCCGGGCTGCCCACGAGGGTGGGGGGCGCGCCCCCTGCCTCATGGACAACCCAGAGGTCCACCGACGTACTTCTTCCGCCTATATATATCCATATACCCTAAAAACTTTGGGAAACAGAATAGATCGGGAGTTCCGCCGCCGCAAGCCTCTGTAGCCACTAAAAACCAATCGGGACCCTGTTCCGGCACCCTGCCGGAGGGGGGGGGGAACCCTCACCGGTGGCCATCTTCATCATCCCGGCGCTCTCCATGACGAGGAGGGAGTAGTTCACCCTCGGGGCTGAGGGTATGTACCAGTAGCTATGTGTTTGATCTCTCTCTCTCTCTCTCTCTCTCGTGTTCTTGATTTGGCACAATCTTGATGTATCGCGAGCTTTGCTATTATAGTTGGATATTATGTTGCTTATCCCCCTCTACTCTCTTGTAATGGATTGAGTTTTCCCTTTGAAGTAATCTTATCGGATTGAGTCTTTAGACTTGAGAACACTTGATGTATGTCTTGCCGTGCGTATCTGTGGTGACCATGGGATATCACGTGATTCACTTGATGTATGTTTTGGTGATCAACTTGCGGGTTCCACCCATGAACCTATGCATAGGGGTTGGCACACGTTTTTGTCTTGATTCTCCGGTAGAAACTTTTGGGCACTCTTTGAAGTACTCTGTGTTGGTTTGAATAGATGAATATGAGATTGTGTGATGCATATCGTATAATCATACCCACGGATACTTGAGGTGACATTGGAGTATCTAGGTGACATTAGGGTTTTGGTTGATTTGTATCTTAAGGTGTTATTCTAGTATGAACTCTAGGGCTGTTTGTGACACTTATAGGAATAGCCCAAAGGATTGATTGGAAAGAATAACTTTGAGGTGGTTTCGTACCCTACCATAATCTCTTCGTTTGTTCTTTGCTATTAGTGTCTTTGGAGTGACTCTTTGTTGCATGTTAAGGGATAGTTATATGATCCAATTATGTTATTATTGTTGAGAGAACTTGCACTAGTGAAAGTATGAAACCTAGGCCTTGTTTCCTATCATTGCAATGCTGTTTATGCTCACTTTTACCTTTAGTTACCTTGCTGTTTTTATATTTTCAGATTACAAAAACCTATATCTACCATCCATATTGCACTTGTATCACCATCTCTTCTCCGAACTAGTGCACCTATACAATTTACCATTGTATTGGGTGTGTTGGGGACACAAGAGACTCTTTGTTATTTGGTTGTAGGGTTGTTTGAGAGAGACCATCTTCATCCTACGCCTCCGACGGATTGATAAACCTTAGGTCATCCACTTGAGGGAAATTTGCTACTGTCCTACAAACCTCTGCACTTGGAGGCCCAACAACGTCTACAAGGAGAAGGTTGCGTAGTAGACATCAGGAGTCTACAATGCAAACTCTCTGTTTCCTTTTCGTAACGCTTCGGTCCCACCGAGACGAGCGAATCGGTCCCACCGAGTTTGCCTGACCAACTCTCTGTTTGTCTATTACCAAAGTTGGTCCAACCGAGTTTGAGTAATCGGTCCAATCGAGATTACGTTATGCCCTAACCCTTATGATATCGGTCCTACCGAGTTGACATGTCGGTCCCACCGAAATGCCTAACGGTCACATTATGAACCAAATGGTCCGACCGAGTTTTTTGATTCGGTCACACCGAGTTTGGTGATTTGTGTTTAACGGTTAGATTTTGTGTGGAGGCTATATATACCCCTCCACCCACTCTTTATTTGTGGAGAGAGCCATCAGAACATGCCTAAACTTCCAACATACATTTTCTGAGAGAGAACCACCTACTCATGTGTTGAGACCAAGATATTCCATTCCAACCACATAAATCTTGATCTCTAGCCTTCCCCAAGTTGCTTTCCACTCAAATCATCTTTCTACCAAATCCAATCCTATGAGAGAGAGCTGAGTGTTGGGGAGACTATCATTTGAAGCACAAGAGTAAGGAGTTCATCATCAACACACCATCTATTACCTTTTGGAGAGTAGTGTCTCCTAGATTGGCTAGGTGTCACTTGGGAGACTCCGTCAAGATTGTGGAGTTGAACCAAGGAGTTTGTACGGGCAAGGAGATCGCCTACTTCGTGAAGATCTACCCTAGTGAGGCAAGTCCTTCGTGGGCGATGGCCATGGTGGGATAGACAAGGTTGCTTCTTTGTGGACCCTTCGTGGGTGGAGCCCTCCGTGGACTCGCGCAACCGTTACCCTTCGTGGGTTGAAGTCTCCATCAACGTGGATGTACGATAGCACCACCTATCGGAACCATGGATAAAAAATCTCCTTGTCTACATTGCGTTTGCTCCCTCCAAACTCCTCCCTTTACCTTCATATGCAATTGTTTTACATTCCGCTGCTATACTCTTAGAATTGCATGTGTAGGTTGAGTACTTGATTTGTGCTAAGTTGCTAAACTCTGCCATGTAACGCCCCGAGACCGATGCTCGAGAAGACTTTCATATATTCCGGGTTCCGTCGTGTGATTTGTTTTGTTCGTTGCTTTCATCTTTGCATCTTTTGCATTGCATCATGTCATCATGCCACTAAATTTTGCAACTCAACCAATTAAATTGCATGGATCTTCGGTCCATTTAAACCGAGGGAATTCACGTGGTGATTCTCTTTATAACATATCCTCTCGATATTTAGAGAGCTATAGTAAATATTCCATTTATTTGGAATTAACCATAACACACTTACAAAATATCCTAATGCCTTTGTTATCTTAATTCTTGATCTCCAACTTTGCCATTTCCTTTAATGTTTTGCTTTTGTCATCCATGTTTGCATTGTGATCATTTCAAGTGTTGCATTTGTGCTTCTTGTAATGTTGCATTTCATCATGTTCATCATGTGCATTGTGTGTTTCATGCATGATCACCCCTTGCATCACCCTTCCCCTCCTCCTATGGTCATTCGTATCTTCATCTTTTCATCAAGACCTTTCTCCACGTGCAAACCTTACCACTTCTTCCTTTCTTTCAAATCTTGGCTTTCATGCCAAGTGGCATTATTTGTGCCTCCATTAATGTTCATTTATTTCCTGATGTTCATACTCCATGCCTTATGCCTCTCTATCAAATTTCATCCATTTTGGAGTTGTTTTGGGTGGGTTCAAAAATGGAGCAAGTTTGAATTTAATTCAAACTTGATTTATTTTTCTACCCCTAAAAATTGCCAAAGACTATTTATTCAAATACTGCATAAATCCAGGACTCCTTATATATCTTTATCTCTGAGTTTTTCCTTCCCAAACCACGAATCCTTTTCCTTGTAATTCTGTCTATTTTCTTAAAGAAAATAAACAGAGGAGGGAAGAACTGGGCAGAGCCCACTTACCTGGGCCGCGCCCTACGCCACCTGAAGCCCAGCCGGCCTCTTGGGCCTGGCCAAGGCCCGACCGAACCCCAGCCGCACCTAACCCTAGCCCGAGCGCTCCCTCCTCTCGATCTCCCCCCCTACCGCCGCCTCTCGCTCGATCCTCCCCTCTCCCTCTCGTCCTCCCTCCAGCCACGCTCAGGAGAGGAGCCCTGCGCCCGATCCCCATCATCGCCTGCATGCCCGACGCCGCCCCGTCTCCTCGCGCTGGCCCCGGCCACCAGCCGGCCACCGGAGCCCGCCGCCGCCAGCCTTCGCCTCGCCACGCTGCTCTAGAGGATGTCGCGCCCTCCTCCTCGCCCCCTGCCGTCTTCGGCGCCGCGCTGGCGAGCGCCATCACCGGAGCTGCTCCTTTTGCCGAGCGCCACCCCAAGCTCCACGTTGTCGCCCTGCTTCGTTCGTCACCGGAGATCACCAGAACCGGTCGAGTTGGGTCGGATCCTCTCGTCCCCGCCATGCGCACGTCACCAGGGGTCGCCTTCGCATCAGTTCGCCGCCCGCAGGTCCCCTGCATCGATCGGGGTGCACGTCGTCCCGCCCATGTGCGTTGATCGCACACGGCGTTGCGCCAGGCCAACCGCTCCCTTGCTTCACCTACAGTAGCCCGCAGCCACGCCGGCAAGCTCCAAGGCCATCCCCAAAGAACATACCTACGCCAAGTTCCACTCCGAACGTGTACAACGACACCCGATGATGCGACAAGTACCCCGACAACGTGTACCTCTACGCCCGAAAACATTGGATGCGCCAAGTTCCACTACCGTCGCCGAAGGCCGTGTAACGGAACCGACAAGTTCGACTACCTCCGCGTGTACCACTACTTCCATTTCCGCCGCTGAGGACCAATAGTACCACTACTTCCCACGACGATCATGAACGACTACACCGCTTGACCCAAACCGCTCCGAAAGCGCACGCTTCGAAGGTATAACCCCGAGACGACGCCCGTGGACGAATGCTTGTTTGAAGCACGAGTTGAACCGCGTGTTTGCACTGTTTACAATTGTTCGTTGCGATGCTCCTCTTTTGCCATGCCACCATCTTGTGGGAACCCGGTATCCGGGATCACCCCACCTTCTATCGCATGTCACGCTCTCGTCACTTTTCCTTTTGCACCGGTATCTCCATGAGCTACCGGAACCGATATGTTGCCGTGACATCATTTTCGGATTCGTTGCCGTGGCACCCCTTTTGTTCCGTCATGGTGACCAAATACTTCATAACATGCTCATGTCAACATTCTCATAAAAATTGCATAAACTTGTATATGTCATCATCATGCATGCTAAAACCTTAAATTTGTTGTTGCTTTAAATTGCTAAATGACATGTGGGGATTTTCCGGAATTGTTGTTTGTGTTTCTGGCCTCATTTAAACTTGCCTAAATAGTTAGCTTATTTATGTTTCACCTCTTGCCATGTTAACCAACATTTAATCTTGTCTTGTTCATAACCGAGGGAGAACTAAATAATTGTTGTGGTGTTTCGTCAATATGCAACTCGTTGCATATCGAGCTCCACTTAATTTGTAGCGTTGTTTGTTGCACTTTGCCATGCCATGCTCATTGAACCGGACATGCATCATACTTGTTTGTGCATTATGCCATGTGTATGTGGTGGTTGTTTACTATGTTGCTTGTTTCTTTCCGGGTTGCTTCTCTCGTTAGCTTCGGTTTCGTTCCGGAGTTGTGAGGATTCTTTCGACTACGTCCGTTTGTCTTCTTCATGGACTTGTTCTTCTTCCTAGCAGGATCTCAGGCAAGATGACCATACCCTCGAAATCACTTCTATCTTTGCTTGCTAGTTGCTCGCTCTTTTGCTATGCCTATGCTGCGATGCCTACCACTTGCTTATCATGCCGCCCATATGGTTAAACCAAGCCTCTAACCCACCTTGTCCTAGCAAACCGTTTTTTGGCTATGTTACCGCTTTGCTCAGCCCCTCTTATAGCGTTGTTAGTTGCAGGTGAAGATGAAGTTTGTTCCTTGTTGGAACATGGAGATGTTGTTCCTTGATTGGAACATGTTTATTTGTTGGGATATCACAATATCTTTTATATTATTAATGCATCTATATACTTGGTAAAGGGTGGAAGACTCGGCCTTATGCCTGGTGTTTTGTTCCACTCTTGCCGCCCTAGTTTCCGTCATATCAGTGTTATGTTCCCAGATTTTGCGTTCCTTACACGGTTGGGTGATTTATGGGACCCCCTTGACAGTTCGCTTTGAATAAGACTCCTCCAGCAAGGCCCAACATTGGTTTTACCATTTGCCACCTAAGCCTTTTTCCCTTGGGTTCTGCAGACTCAAGGGTCATCTTTATTTTAACCCCCCCGGGCCAGTTCTCCTTCGATTGCTGGTCCATACTAGAGCCCTTTGCAGCGCCACCTCGGGGCAACTCGAGGCCTGGTTTTAGTTGTACGGACTGCTCATCCGGATGTGCCCTGAGACCGAGATATGTGCAGCTCCTATCAGGATTTGTCGGCACAATCGGGCGGCTTTGCTGGACTTGTTTTATTACTGTCAAAATGTCTTGTAGTCCGGGATTTCGAGACTGATCGGGTCTTCCCGGTAGAAGGAATATCCTTCGTTGACCGTGAGGGCTTATAATGGGCTAAGTTGGGACACCCTTGCAGGGTATTATCTTTCGAAAGCCGTGCCCGCGGTTATGAGGCAGATGGGAATTTGTTAATGTCCGGTTGTAGAAAACCCGAAGTTGACCTTAATTAAAACACATCAACCGCGTGTGTAACCGTGATGGTCTCTTCTCGGCGGAGTCCGGGAAGTGAACACGGTGTTGGAGTTATGTTTGACGTAGGTTGTTCTAGGATCACTTCTTGATCATAGTTTTTCGACCGTGCTTTGCTTCTCTTCTCGCTCTCGTTTGCGTTGTTAGCCACCATATATGCTAGTCGCTTGCTGCAGCTCCACCTCATACCTTTTATCCTACCCATAAGCTTAAATAGTCTTGATCTCGCGGGTGTGAGATTCTGAGTCCCCGTGACTCACAGATACTTCCAAAACCAGTTTGCAGGTGCCAATGAAACCGTGCAGGTGATGCACCCGAGCTCAAGGAGGAGCTCGATGAAGATCTTGTTCATTGTGTTGTTTCGTTTCTTTTGATCAGTAGTGGAGCCCAGTCGGGACGATCGGGGATCTGTGTAGCATTTGGGGTAGTCTTCTTTTATATTGGTTCCGTAGTCGGACCTTGATTGTATCTGTATGATGTAATGCTTTACTCATGTATTGTGTGAAGTGGCGATTGCAAGCCAACTATGTATCTCTTTCCCTTATGTATTACATGGGTTGTGTGAAGATTACCTCACTTGCGACATTGCTTTCAATGTGGTTATGCCTCTAAGTCGTGCTTCGACACGTGGGAGATATAGCCGCATCGAGGGCGTTACAAGTTGGTAATCAGAGCCTTCCCCGACCTTAGGAGCCCCCACTGATTGATCGTTTTTAGCGGCCGAGTTGTGTCTAGAAAAATGTTTTGAGTCACTTAGGAATTATATATCAGAGAATTTAGGAATTATTTTTACTTCCGAGTCTCCTCATCGCTCTGGTAAGGCATCCTGACGTAGAGTTTTGACTCTTCTCTTCTCAAATTTCACTAAAAAAAAATTTAGGATCACGCGGGTATCTTAGAATCGTTCCGATGGTTTTGTGATGACAACATTGTCTTGGTGCCTCCCGTCAGCAGGGGTTTTAGTGGAGGTGTCCCGGGGAGTTGAGCTCCGAGGTGTTGTCGTCATAATTTTATCGTTGCAGTTCTGGAATAACTGAGTTTAGTACGCCGACATCGAAAATCTCTTTTGTACAGTTGTTGGTGAGATAACCCTAATAGCCCAGTACTGAGGCGAGTGCGGGAGTATTGCCATAACTCGTATAACGGATGCTTTTCGAATGTTGAGGTAAACGATTTCCGAAGGTTTCTTGGTTATGTGTTGAAGGATGGATACAGCTGGATCTAGGTATTGTTAGTTTGGGTGATTTATTTTGTGTCCCTTGTATCCCCAACACCTGATTGCATAACCAGAAAGTTTCGGGAGTTTATAGGTGGGAATTCAAGTAGCTCCTAGATCATCTTTCCTACAGACACATGATACGATATGGGGTCTATCATATGTTTGTTTCCGGCTTATTCTGCAAGCCAATCCTTTGTTTTTGTTTTGTTTTGTGGTATTCGAGTTGCTTCAATGTCAAGTGTTGATTCCATACCTTTTCTAAACGGTGTTATCATATTTCTATGGAAATACTAATCCTTCTTGATCATCAAGATTATCATGTTAATTCTTTTTCAACCGGTGTGTCTCTCTAAAAGTGGATCCGATCACTTCAACATTCGCAAGATCAATTATCAGTTCTTCTCAACGGTGTTTGCTTCATCCGTTCCAAGTTGCCTTTGTTTTCCCGCCCTCCCACCCTCTTTCTTCAAGGACTCATACATCTTAATCAAGCATCCATTTTATTGATGTGAAGTCTCTCCATTCTTTTCCTCCATGTTCTTACCTGGTGTTTCTCATGAACATGTTCTTCAAGTTTATCATTCTTCATTTTTTTCTTCTCCGGTGGATTCAATTCAAGCTTTGTCGATCATATCTTTTCCTCATTTTAAATGTTTTCTCGTACCGATGCACCTCTTAATCATTCACCTCTCGCTATTCATTTGTTCCGGAGTGATGAAGATATATCAGAAGATTCAAGTTTCCATTCTCAATTCACTCAAGTTCTTTTGAGGATGCTATCTCATTCAAGTCATTTAATTCAACCGGTGCTATCTCTCTTTTAAATCACTTCAGCGGTGTTTCTTTTGAGTGGGCCCTAACCCACAGGTCTTTTTCCAGGATCTTACCTGACTCTTCTAATTTTCCCGGAGCTTCTAAAATTCTTTTCAAAGTTTGATGTAAGAATGAATTATCATCAGTCAAATGTCTTTCTATAAGATCTTTCAAATTCTTTTCATCATTGGTTCAACCTTTCCAATTCTTATTCCGGAGTGCCTCAACAATTCATGGTGGTGTTTCTCGTCATCATTCTCAACATTTGAAGACCGAAGAAGAGTTTCTATTAAATCTTGCTCCATTCTCTTCAAGATTCATGGTTCTAGCTTGATGCCATCCTCTCATAGTTGTTTTCGATTGTGAGAATTCTTTTTACCCATCCGGAGCATTTCATGAGTTGTTTCCATTTCTTTCCTCCGAAGGACATCATGTCATAATTCTTCATTCTCAGCTTTCAACTCTCGTTCTCCAAATCATACCGGTGCATCATTCAAGTATTATCAAATCAGCTCGTGATCTCTTGTTCTCTTGTATGTAAATACCCTCAAGTATCTTATTCATTTTCCAATTCTTCCCGGTGAATTGTGCCTTTTCTACTTTCATTCTCTATTCTTACGGTGGCTCGTTCAAGAGTTCTCTTCCATCATTTTCATATAGATTCATTCGTTCTTCCCAAATCCCGCCGGTGGTTCCATCAATACCTTCCCAAGTTTGTGCCATATCTCTCTTAATCTTTTCTACGAGAATAAGTAGTATGCCAAATCCATTGCTTGTCATCAATTTAATTGATGAAGGATGAGCATAATGTAATTCTTATTCTTGTTTCATCGAGTAAATTCAATTCCTTATTCCGGAGGTCCATCAAAATTCTTGTTTTCGTTGTTCATCTTTTCTTTTCGGAGTTCCAAGTTTTCTTGTTTATATCATTTCAAAACTTCATCTTATCATTGCAAGGCTCCAACTTGTGTTTTCAACTTCTCTCTCTTTCTATCATACTTGTTTTACCGGAGTTCTTTATGGAGTTTCTTCATGGTGGTTCATCAAGGATTTAATTCATTCTCGAAGTGTTCACAAGATTCTTGTTGGAAGAGCTCAAATATTCTTCTTCCTGCATTCCGAAGTGCAATTCTTTCTACCTTATCTTTTGAGATGGTGTTATGTCATCCTTGGCAATTTCTTCTCGTGCTTCATGATTCACATGTTGTCAAGAATGAGGTATTTAAATCCATCAATCTCTTCATTGGAGTTATCTTGGGTTATATTTCACCTAAAACTTTCCCTAAGGATTGTTTCTTTTTATGGTGCTTATAAATGACCCAAGTTCTTCGTTTGTTCTCCCGGTGAAATAAGTTTCTCGTCTCCTTGTTGATATCAATCCAATCATTTGTTTCCGTTGGTGGCAGAAGCTCACCTCATAATTTCGAGATGTTTGTATAAGCCCACTACAAACTTATTCTTTTTCGTTGCTAGTTTTTCCAGCAACTCCATTCTATCCTTCTTTTTAAGGGTGCTTTCCAAACTCATTTGTGCTAGAAGTTGTCATTTTCTTCTCCATTCCTTTATTCCAATGATCTAACTTCTATTTCTTCTTCCGGAGGCATTGTGATGTTGCTCTCTTCACTCATCATCTCGAATTGTGAGGATCATGTTCTTTTTCTTGCATTATCCATTTAACCGGAGTGTCGTGTTTTCATTCGAGCTCTCTCATCTTATCAAGTTTTGCCCCCCTTCTCAACCGGAGTGCCGTATGAAATCTTTCTTACCCATTGTGCCATTCTTTCAATAGTTCCGGAGGCAGAGTGTTGTTGATCTCATCAAGTATCCTCTCATCTTGTCAAGTTCATATTCTATTACTCCATTTCCAACCGGAGTGTTGTATCATCTCTTCAATATCGTCTCATCTTATCAAGTTTTCTTCTCTTTTCTACCAAAGTGCTGTCAAATTATATCATTCTGATTCCTTCTCTATTTCGTTTTGGCCGGAGTGGCTTCAATGTCAATCATGTCATTTAAGCTCGTCTTTTTTGCCGTATTTCTGGTTCCTTGTCTAACGGAGTGTTTTCCACTTCGTTCATCTTCATTGTATTCCTTTTCTCTCAATTTACTCAACCTCGCAAGGTTCATTGGTTTCACTCGTTTGTCAAAGAAGCAACTTTGTTTGACCTCTTCTTCTTCCGTTTTCTATCCGGTGCCATCCTAGATCTCGGGACGAGATCCTCTCGTAGTGGTGGAGTGTTGTAACGCCCCAAGACCGATGCTCGAGAAGACTTCCATATATTCCGGGTTCCGTCGTGTGATTTGTTTTGTTCGTTGCTTTCATCTTTGCATCTTTTGCATTGCATCATGTCATCATGCCACTAAATTTTGCAACTCAACCAATTAAATTGCATGGATCTTCAGTCCATTTAAACCGAGGGAATTCACGTGGTGATTCTCTTTATAACATATCCTCTCGATATTTAGAGAGCTATAGTAAATATTCCATTTATTTGGAATTAACCATAACACACTTACAAAATATCCTAATGCCTTTGTTATCTTAATTCTTGATCTCCAACTTTGCCATTTCCTTTAATGTTTTGCTTTTGTCATCCATGTTTGCATTGTGATCATTTCAAGTGTTGCATTTGTGCTTCTTGTAATGTTGCATTTCATCATGTTCATCATGTGCATTGTGTGTTTCATGCATGATCACCCCTTGCATCACCCTTCCCCTCCTCCTATGGTCATTCGTATCTTCATCTTTTCATCAAGACCTTTCTCCACGTGCAAACCTTACCACTTCTTCCTTTCTTTCAAATCTTGGCTTTCATGCCAAGTGGCATTATTTGTGCCTCCATTAATGTTCATTTATTTCCTGATGTTCATACTCCATGCCTTATGCCTCTCTATCAAATTTCATCCATTTTGGAGTTGTTTTGGGTGGGTTCAAAAATGGAGCAAGTTTGAATTTAATTCAAACTTGATTTATTTTTCTACCCCTAAAAATTGCTAAAGACTATTTATTCAAATACTGCATAAATCCAGGACTCCTTATATATCTTTATCTCTGAGTTTTTCCTTCCCAAACCACAGATCCTTTTCCTTGTAATTCTGTCTATTTTCTTAAAGAAAATAAACAGAGGAGGGAAGAACTGGGCAGAGCCCACTTACCTGGGCCGCGCCCTACGCCACCTGAAGCCCAGCCGGCCTCTTGGGCCTGGCCAAGGCCCGACCGAACCCCAGCCGCACCTAACCCTAGCCCGAGCGCTCCCTCCTCTCGATCTCTTCCCCTGCCGCCGCCTCTCGCTCGATCCTCCCCTCTCCCTCTTGTCCTCCCTCCAGCCACGCTCAGGAGAGGAGCCCCGCGCCCGATCCCCATCATCGCCTGCGCGCCCGACGCCGCCCCGTCTCCTCGCGCCGGCCACCGGAGCCCGCCGCCGCCAGCCATCGCCTCGCCACGCTGCTCCAGAGGATGTCGCGCCCTCCTCCTCGCCCCCTGCCGTCTTCGGCGCCGCGCTGGCGAACGCCATCGCCGGAGCTGCTCCTTTTGCCGAGCGCCACCCCAAGCTCCACGTTGTCGCCCTGCTTCGTTCGTCACCGGAGATCGCCAGAACCGGTCGAGTTGGGTCGGATCCTCTTGTCCCCGCCATGCGCACGTCACCAGGGGTCGCCTTCGCATCAGTTCGCTGCCCGCAGGTCCCCTACATCGATCGGGGTGCACGTCGTCCCGCCCCTGTGCGTTGACCGCACACGGCGTTGCGCCAGGCCAACCGCTCCCTTGCTTCACCTACAGTAGCCCGCAGCCACGCCGGCAAGCTCCAAGGCCATCCCCGAAGAACATACCTACGCCAAGTTCCGCTCCGAACGTGTACGACGACACCCGATGATGCGACAAGTACCCCGACAACATGTACCTCTACGCCCGAAAACGTTGGATGCGCCAAGTTCCACTACCATCGCCGAAGGCCGTATAACGGAACCGACAAGTTCGACTACCTCCGCGTGTACCACTACTTCCATTTCCGCCGCCGAGGACCAATAGTACCACTACTTCCCACGACGATCATGAACGACTACACCGCTTGACCCAAACCGCTCCGAAAGCGCACGCTTCGAAGGTATAACCCCGAGACGACGCCCGTGGACGAATGCTTGATTGAAGCACGAGTTGAACCGCGTGTTTGCACTGTTTACAATTGTTCGTTGCGATGCTCCTCTTTTGCCATGCCACCATCTTGTGGGAACCCGGTATCCGGGATCACCCCACCTTCTATCGCATGTCACGCTCTCGTCACTTTTCCTTTTGCACCGGTATCTCCATGAGCTACCGGAATCGATATGTTGCCGTGACATCATTTTCGGATTCGTTGCCGTGGCACCCCTTTTGTTCCGCCATGGTGACCAAATACTTCATAACATGCTCATGTCAACATTCTCATAAAAATTGCATAAACTTGTATATGTCATCATCATGCATGCTAAAACCTTAAATTTGTTGTTGCTTTAAATTGCTAAATGACATGTGGGGATTTTCCGGAATTGTTGTTTGTGTTTCCGGCCTCATTTAAACTTGCCTAAATAGTTAGCTTATTTATGTTTCACCTCTTGCCATGTTAACCAACATTTAATCTTGTCTTGTTCATAACCGAGGGAGAACTAAATAATTGTTGTGGTGTTTCGCCAATATGCAACTCGTTGCATATTGAGCTCCACTTAATTTGTAGCGTTGTTTGTTGCACTTTGCCATGCCATGCTCATTGAACCGGACATGCATCATACTTGTTTGTGCATTATGCCATGTGTATGTGGTGGTTGTTTACTATGTTGCTTGTTTCTTTCCGGGTTGCTTCTCTCGTTAGCTTTGGTTTCGTTCCGGAGTTGTGAGGATTCTTTCGACTACGTCCGTTTGTCTTCTTCATGGACTTGTTCTTCTTCCTAGCGGGATCTCAGGCAAGATGACCATACCCTCGAAATCACTTCTATCTTTGCTTGCTAGTTGCTCGCTCTTTTGCTATGCCTATGCTGCGATACCTACCACTTGCTTATCATGCCGCCCATATGGTTAAACCAAGCCTCTAACCCACCTTGTCCTAGCAAACCGTCGTTTGGCTATGTTACCGCTTTGCTCAGCCCCTCTTATAGCGTTGTTAGTTGCAGGTGAAGATGAAGTTTGTTCCTTGTTGGAACATGGAGATGTTGTTCCTTGATTGGAACATGTTTATTTGTTGGGATATCACAATATCTTTTATATTATTAATGCATCTATATACTTGGTAAAGGGTGGAAGACTCGGCCTTATGCCTGGTGTTTTGTTCCACTCTTGCCGCCCTAGTTTCCGTCATATCGGTGTTATGTTCCCGGATTTTGCGTTCCTTACACGGTTGGGTGATTTATGGGACCCCCTTGACAGTTCGCTTTGAATAAGACTCCTCCAGCAAGGCCCAACATTGGTTTTACCATTTGCCACCTAAGCCTTTTTCCCTTGGGTTCTGCAGACTCAAGGGTCATCTTTATTTTAACCCCCTTGGGCCAGTTTTCCTTCGATTGCTGGTCCAAACTAGAGCCCTTTGCAGTGCCACCTTGGGGCAACTCGAGGCCTGGTTTTAGTTGTACGGACTGCTCATCCGGATGTGCCCTGAGACCGAGATATGTGCAACTCCTATCAGGATTTGTCGGCACAATCGGGCGGCTTTGCTGGACTTGTTTTATTACTGTCGAAATGTCTTGTAGTCCGGGATTCCGAGACTGATCGGGTCTTCCCGGTAGAAGGAATATCCTTCATTGACCGTGAGAGCTTATAATGGGCTAAGTTGGGACACCCCTGCAGGGTATTTTCTTTCGAAAGCCGTGCCCGCGGTTATGAGGCAGATGGGAATTTGTTAATGTCCGGTTGTAGAAAACCCGAAGTTGACCTTAATTAAAACACATCAACCGCGTGTGTAACCGTGATGGTCTCTTCTCGACGGAGTCCGGGAAGTGAACACGGTGTTGGAGTTATGTTTGACGTAGGTTGTTCTAGGATCACTTCTTGATCATAGTTGTTCGACCGTGCTTTGCTTCTCTTCTCGCTCTCTTTTGCGTTGTTAGCCACCATATATGCTAGTCGCTTGCTGCAGCTCCACCTCATACCTTTTATCCTACCCATAAGCTTAAATAGTCTTGATCTCGCGGGTGTGAGATTGCTGAGTCCCCGTGACTCACAGGTACTTTCAAAACCAGTTTGCAGGTGCCGATGAAACCGTGCAGGTGATGCACCCGAGCTCAAGGAGGAGCTCGATGAAGATCTTGTTCATTGTGTTGTTTCGTTTCTTTTGATCAGTAGTGGAGCCCACTTGGGACGATCGAGGATCTGTGTAGCATTTGGGGTAGTCTTCTTTTATTTTAGTTCCATAGTCGGACCTTGATTGTATCTGTATGATGTAATGCTTTACTCATGTATTGTGTGAAGTGGCGATTGTAAGCCAACTATGTATCTCTTTCCCTTATGTATTACATGGATTGTGTGAAGATTACCTCACTTGTGACATTGCTTTCAATGCGGTTATGCCTCTAAGTCGTGCTTTGACACGTGGGAGATATAGCCGCATCGAGGGCGTTACATGCCAAGACTTAAAATTGGGAAAAGGCTAGATTTTTATTTGGTTAAGTAGTCTAATCACCCCCCTCTAGACATACTTTCGATCCTACAATTGGTATCAGAGCTTTGGTGATCATGGCCTTGGTTTCACAACCTAGGAGAGTATGGCGTCTAGCGAGGGAAATTACGACCGTAGAGGTCCTTACTTGGATGGTACTAATTTTGCTACTTGGAAGCATAAGATGAAAATGCTTATTCTTGGACATAACCCCGCCGTTTGGGCTATTGTGTGTATTGGCTTGCAAGGTGAATTCTTTGATGGGAGAGAACCGAACCGTGAAGCTACCACTGAAGAGTTGAAGATGCTGCAATACAATGCTCAAACTTGTGATATTCTCATCAACGGATTGTGCCCTGAAGAGTTCAACAAAATCAGCCGTCTTGAGAATGCAAAGGAAATTTGGGATACTTTGGTTGATATGTACGAGGGTACCGACTCCGTCAAGGAATCCAAATTGGGTATGCTTCAAAGTCAACTTGACAAGTTCAAAATGAAGGATGGTGAAGGTATCGCTGAAATGTACTCTAGGCTTGCTCTCATCACAAATGAGATTGCCGGCTTAGGAAGTGAAGAGATGACCGATAGATTCATCATCAAGAAGATCTTAAGAGCCTTGGATGGAAAATATGATACCGTGTGCACATTGATCCAAATGATGCCGAACTACAAAGATCTTAAGCCAACTGAAGTCATTGGAAGAATTGTTGCTCATGAGATGTCACTTAAGGATAAGGAAGAGCTTCGCAACAAGTCAAGTGGTGCTTACAAAGCCTCGTGTGATGCTCCCACATCATCAAGTGAGAAACAAACCTTCAATGAAGAATTGAGCCTAATGGTGAAGAACTTCAACAAATTCTACAAAAGTAGAAGCAAGAAAAGAAGCTCCAAGTCAAGGTCCTACAATGACAAGAGATCTTCAAGTCGTGAACAAAATTGCTATAATTGTGGAAAACCCGGACACTAGTCCAATGAGTGTATGACTCCCTACAAAAGAAGAGAAGATTCTCCCAAAAGAAGAAGTAGAAGAGATGAATCACCACGAAGAGAGAGAAGGAGTAGAGATGATCGTTATGAACGAAGACCCTCTCGGAGAAGCAAGGATTCGGAAAGAAAGGACAAATCATCAAAGAGCTACACAAAAAGAAGACATCAAGCTCATGTTGGTGAATGGGTATCCGGCTCCGACTCCGACCATCACTCCGAAAGAAGTTATCACTCCGACTCTGAATATACTCAATATGAAGGTGTTGTCGGTCTAGCACTTGTGTCAACCGACTCCTACGACATATTTGACTCACCAAATGAAGGAATTGGAAGATGCTTCATGGCTAAAGGTCCAAAGGTAACACACCCCGAGTATGTTGATTTCAATAGTGATGAAGATGATTTGCTAGGAGATGATGATTTACTTGCTGACAACTCTAGTTATGAAAACTATGATGAACTTGCTATTAATCATGATAATCAAGATGAAACGAATGACGATGATAAGAAGGAGATTGAGCGTCTAACTAAAGAACTAAACACTCTTAAGTTAGATCATGAAACTACCTTGGAAGATCATCGAGAATTTTTGAAGACTCATGAGAAGCTACGCTTTGAAAAGCTCAACCTTGAGCAAGAGCATGAGTTCTTAAAAGCAATCAATGATGATCTTCGCAAGAAAAGTTCTTCTTACATTGCCAAGCGTTTACTCTTGTCTACTTACATGCCACAAGTTAAATCTAGCAAAAAGAACAAGAAAGATTCTTCCTCTAGTAGTAACAACAATCATGCTAAATCCAATGTTGTTGCTTCTAGTAGTTCTCTTCATTCCACTAATGATTCTCTTAACCAAGTTACACTTGAGCAAGAAAATAGCTTATTGAAGGGAATTATAGAGAAAGGTGTTTACAAGAGTCTTGCCGGAAGTAAGCAATTTGAGGAAATTGTATGCAAGCAAGGAAGACACCGAAAGAATCAAGGTGTTCATTTTGAACGAAAGTTCAATGCCTATGGAGTTGAGTGGGAAGAATATCAATATCCCAAGACAAAGTTTGTTCCTCAACAAGAGAAGTATGATCCTACTTCTTTCCAAGGGACACAAGCTCAATATGATCTTCCACCACAAGACCACAAGTTAAAAGATAAGGACAAGCTTCAAGAGGAGATTGATGCATTTGAAGAAGCTCCTGAGACCTTGGTAAAGTGGGTTCCCAAGACTACATCAAGCTGTACTTCATCAACTTCCACTACTACCCCAAGGATTCCCATCAAGATGATGTGGATCCCAAAGAAGAAGATCTAGAGAGTTCTTGAGGGTGACTCTGCCAATATACTTCACTCATATCATTTTGGCAAGGACAAGTGCAATCAACTTCCACATCTTGCACTAGTTCAAGGAGTCACAAACCCTCTTGTTGGTAAGACAAGGGACAAGGTAACCTAATGCATTCATGGACAACATCTCATGTGAACATCACTCTATGTCTATGGATATCCTTGTTTGTTCCTTGTGGGACTAACCCGTGTAGGCATTGAAAGTGCAACTCACTCCAAAGGATTGCTCCGAATGATCTACATCAACATTGAGCATCTACATCTTCAACACCTACATGAAGTCATCATCGAAAAAGCCCAAGGTTAGTTCATCCCTCTTAGGGGGATATCACATCTAGGGGGAGCTTTACTCTAATCAATTGAGCTAAAACAACTCTAATTATGTGAACACACCAATGCTTTATGTAAAAGTGGTAACCCCACTTGTGCTTAAACGATGAGTATGACCTATGATCAAATGCTCTCATTTGACTCCTAAGTCAATATACTCATATATAGATGACCTAGTCATCGCCAAATTGCTTGATAGATGCTAGAGTGATTGTGCATGCTTTGTCACATATTTCATTTGTCATTTTATTGTGTGAGCATGGTGGTTGCATATTTTACTCATTCGAGGACATCCACTTGTTGCTTTGATTGTTTGGGTCTTTTTATTTTGCCAAGTGGATGCACAAGAATGCCTAAGGACCTTCTCTAGCTATCTGTGCTTTTCTCGTCTCAAACTCTACTCATGCTACATCACAAAGTTTGATCAAGACAGACTTGAACCACTCTGTGTGAGGAGCACCCACAGTCCCCTGGTTCGTCATAGACTTAAACTTCCAAAACCTCTTTGTGCATTTTGGTCTGACCGAGTTCACTAAGTTGATCTAGGTTTTCATCTTGGTGCAACCGATTTGAACACTTTGGTCACACCAAGTTGAAGCAACCACTTGCGATTCTGCAATCTCGATGCCACCGAGTTGTTCCACTCGGTCACACCGACAAGGTCGGGATATATATACCCATGGGTGAGACTTTGGAAATTTCTTCAAATTCTCTCAGCCCGGGCGTGTCCTGCACTGCCTCCTCGGGTCTCCGGATCATCTCCTCGCTGCCAACGACCTCCCGCTGTTGGATTCTGCTGTCGTCGACGGAATCTGCTCCGCCGTCGCCGCCATAGCGAGCACTCGCCGTTCTAGGGTAAATGTTCGACCCCTTGTGCTGTATTTTTCACTCCGATTCCTAGCACAAGGGCAATGCCATGTTTCTTGCCACAAATGTGATTAATCTATCCAGCTATAACTTCCTTAGGTCTAGATTGATTCAAAAAATTAGGGTTAGCTCTCCGCAGAACTCATTTCGGACCGACCGAAATGTAGAAATCGGTCTCACCGATTCGGCTTAGGCCATTGCACATGCGCTTTTCGGTCTGACCGAAACGTGCAAATCGGTGTGACCGAGTTCAAGATTACGTGAAACCCTAGCAATCTCGGTTCCACCAAACTATGACTCGGCCCAACCGAGTTCACTAGTTTATGTTCCAAGTGTTGCTTCAGTATCACCGAGTTTGTCAATTCGGTAGCTCCGAGATCACTTCTGTAGAGAACTAAAACTAAGATTTTTGACTCAATTTGTCTTGCAAAACCTCTGTACTTTGTGATGCTCATCTACTCTACCTCATCTACAACCTATTCACAGGGTCTATTTACAGTTTGCCTGCAAGATGTCTGGCCAGAGCGACAGCCAGAACAGGTCTGAGGAACATGTGCATATGAGTGAGGGTTTAGATCCCTCTAGCACTTCTGATGATGGCAGCAGGAGCACTCCAAGTAACTTGCCAAAGGCAGCCACCAGATCTAGGAAGAAGAGAACCTCAGAATCTGAGGATGAGGACTATGTGGCCACTGAGGAGGAAGTAAGCTCCAAGAAGAAGGTGCTGAAGAAGGAGTATGGCACAACTGCTGCAAGTAAGCCATGGCTGAACAAGAAGTCACCTGCAAGGAGGATGCCAATGTCAAAGCCAAGGAAAGTTGCCACTATCAGCATTCTGGGAACGGGGGTCCCCAGACTTGCCTGCCTGCGGCCCACGGCGTGGCTATGATAGCGGGCCTGTACGGCCCATCTTCATCAACAAGGCATTCAAGACTCTCGCAAGGGGCCAAGCCTCACGAGGCGGACGATGCAAGACCTCCTCAGGAGCGACCTCTCCAGGCAGGCTCACGAGGAGTGGAGATATCAAGGCGGGGCAAACCTCGCGAGGCTCTTGTCACGTGAGCCATGACGACCGGCACCGAGCGGGCGCTAGGCGGGCACCAGTGCGCGCAGCGTCCTTATTTCCTCTTTGGTGCTAAGGAGGCAGGCGCAGGCGCGGAGTACCGAGGCATCAGGCAAAGGTTTCCATATCGGTGCAATGAGACCAAGACCAGCAGGACGGCAAGACGGAGGTCACCATGGAGCCCAATACAGCGTCATCGCCAGAGCCTTTTGCAAGCGAAGACCGCTTTTGTCTGGACAACTTGTACTAGCTATCCCCTTTCAAATTTGCCCGCCTTGTTGGATCCCTTCCCGCTCAATATTTGGGGAGAGGACCAGGGCCTATATAAGTAGAGCTAGCCACCACAGAGGAGGAGAGAGAGTTCTGATCCACAAGTCCACAGAGCACAAGAACACCTCAACCTCAGGAGGCTGTTCTTCCCCTTGTACTGTCCTTCATCAGCCCAAGAGGTAATCCACCACCACACACTGGAGTAGGGTATTACACCACAGTGGTGGCCTTAACCAGTATAAATCTCGTGTCTTTTCGCGTTGTGAGTTCGTCGAGTTTGTCCGTGAGATCTTAGCGAGCTAGGGCGTAGATCGGTAGGAGGGAAAGAACTCCGTGCGCACCCCAGAGTTTGAACCTTAAGGGTTTTGCCAGAACCCCAAATCCGGCATTTGGCGCGCCAAGTAAGGGTGCGACGTAGCTTCTCTACCCCAGCCTACGCCCCGCGCCGCCGCACTTCGCCCGGGTGCCCCGCCATCCGCTCATGTGGCCGGTGTTGACGACGGGGCCAGGGGCTCTGAGCCCTGGCTCCCGCCCTGCGACGGGTGCGATGGCCACCCAAGTTCAGGACGGAGATGCCGCCGCGCTACGACAACGCGGCGGATGAGGGAGTCCTAGATTAGGAGATATCCGGACAGCCGGACTATATCCTTTGGCCGGACTGTTGGACTATGAAGATACAAGACTGAAGACTTCGTCCCGTGTCCGGGTGGGACTCTCCTTGGTGTGGGAGGCAAGCTTGGCAATACGGATATGTAGATCTCCTTCCTTGTAACCGACTCTATGTAACCCTAGCCCCCTCTGGTGTCTATATAAACCGGAGGGTTTAGTCCGTAGGACAACAACAATCATACCATAGGCTAGCCTCTAGGGTTTAGCCTCTACGATCTCGTGGTAGATCAACTCTTGTAATACTCATATCATCAAGATCAATCAAGCAGGAAGTAGGGTATCACCTCCATCGAGAGGGCCTGAACCTGGGTAAAACATCGTGTCCCCTGCCCCCTGTTACCATCCGCCTTAGACGCACAGTTCGGGACCCCCTACCCGAGATCCGCCAGTTTTGACACCGACATTGGTGCTTTCATTGAGAGTTCCTGTGTGCCGTCATCATAAGAAAGGATGTCTCGTCTCGTTGTCAGGGACAACATTACCTCTGGGGAAGCCCTGGCTGTAGGCCAAACTCTCCGACTAGGTGGCTTCGTCATGACCGCCCATTCGGCCGCTGTGCCGACGATGACTTCTCGAGTCATCGAAAACAACCTTCACCTCGGCTCGGAACTTACCGAGCGGTTGAATCCGATGGAGCTCTCCTCTTTGAATGAACTCTTGGATCGGATCGCCGCTTTGGTAGTCTCTATGGACTATGATCGGATCGGGCTTAAACCCGACCAAAGGGAGATTAACTCTCCGCCGGTCACCCGTCAAATAGCGGTGGTGGAGGAGCAATGCGACGATTCTTCCTCTATCTTGAGGACGAACTATGTCCGGATTTCCGAGCTCTCCGAGCCGGATACCCGTCTACGGGAGGACATCACCCAAACCCTGAATCTAGAATCAGGTAGCATGCCAACCCGCTGGGCAACATCCCGGAGCCCGAATTCCCAAGATCGGAAACTCCCCTGCCCCCGGGTCTCAGATTGGGTCAAGGTTCGGACTTAAATCCACCCACCCACCCAGATATAAACGATCTTTCCCACATAAGGCAAGAGCCCCAGGAAACAATACATCACTATTGGGCCAGATTCCTCCTTGTAATGAACAAGGTCAAGGACTGTCAAGAGGAAGACGCAATTTCGTTCTTTTGCAATAATTGCACGGACAAGGGAATCCTCAACACCATAAGTCGCCGTGACATAGCACACTTCGCTGACTTAACGACCATAGTACAGAAGTACTCTGCGATGGAAAGCGCCTAGAAACCCAAACTAAATTTTGGGATAATCCGGCTCTGGCAAAACCCCCAGTCCAAACTAAAAGGGCGCACTCTCATAAGTTGCCCGACTCAATTACAAAGAAGCAAAAGCCCACTACAGGGCGTGGAACCATACTGGAAGGATGGCTCAATGGGCCATGCAAAATTCACAGTACAGCGGATACCATACCAACACACAGCCTTAGAGCATGTTGGGTACTCCGGCAGGTGGCCAAGAGCGGTGAGGATCTCCTCATTAAAAATACCACAGAGCACCACCCCGCGCATAACAACAGTACAGTATTGACAGTCTTCGAGACCTTTGCCTCAAATAATAGGCGTAAGCGAGCACTCCGTAGCCTTGCCGAAGTCTGCCACGTGGTAGCAATAAATCCATGGAGCGACACAGCTATCACCTTCAATGCCAACGACGAACCTAAATTCCGAACAGCCCGAGCACCAGCCGCCTCGGTCGTTAGCTCAATTGTGGACGACTTTCGGCTTACTAAAGTGCTCATGGATGGCGGCAGCGGATTAAACCTCATTTATGAGGAAACTCTTCAAAAATGGAAATAGACAGGAACTGCGTTGAGCAAAGCAGCACGACCTTCAGAGGAAACATTCCTAGTCGGGAGGCACGTTGCGCTGGGAAAATCACACTAGATGTGGTATTCAGCACTCCGGAGAATTATAGGTCTGAAGAAATTACATTCCAAGTGGCCCCGTTCAGTAGCGGATACCACGCCCTTCTAGGGTGGGAGGCATTCATGATCTTCCAAGCCATACCCCATTATGGGTACATGAAGCTCAAAATGCCCAGGCCCAATGGAATCATCACTCTAGCTAGTGATCCGGACATCGTGCCGAATCCAAAACCGCCGCACTGGCCCTCGAGGCATTATCTGAAGCCCTCGTGGCAGAGGAATTAACTACGCTACGCTCCACAGTGGACAGGGACGACGTGATACTCGACAAAAGATCCAAGTCCACTTCTTTTAAACCAGCGGATGAAATAGTCAAATTCCAAGTCCACCCAACAGACCCTACAAAAACAGCATCCATCAGGGCACAGTTAAACCCCGTGGTAGACGCCGCACTACGGGAGTTCCTGCGCGAGAATTGGGACATATTCGCCTGGCATCCCTCAGACATGCCAGGAATCCCACGCAGGCTTGCCGAGCATAGCCTTAACATTCTAAAGGGATTTAAGCCGGTCAAGCAGACTCTTTGGTGTTTCTCTAAACCTAAGCGACAAGCCATGGGAGAGGAGCTAGCCAAGTTACTGGAGGCCGGATTCATTAGAGATATAAAACATACAGACTGGCTAGCAAACCTGGTGATGGTACCAAAGAAGGACAAATCCTGGCGCCTGTGCGTCGACTTTAAAGACCTCAATAAGGCTTGCCCAAAGGATCCCTTTCCCCTCCCTCGCATCGATCAAATTATCGGCGCTACCGCAGGACACCATTCATTGTGCTTCCTCAACGCATACTCCGGTTACCACCAAATCAAGATGGCGGAGTCCGATCAAGCCGCAACGACATTTATCACTCCATACGGCCCCTTCTGTTTTAACATATTGCCCTTCGGGCTAAAAAACGCCGGCACAACGTATCAACGCATGATTCAAACATGTCTGGAAAAGCAGGTCGGCAAAACAGTGGAGGCATACGTAGACGATGTGGTCGTCAAAACCAGACACGTTGAATCCTTAATAGAAGACTTGAGGGTCACGTTCGACAACCTCCGAACATATGACATCAAGCTCAATCCGGAAAAATGCGTTTTCGGCGTGCCTGCCAGAAAGCTCCAGGGCTTCATAGTCTCCAGTAGAGGAATTGAAGCAAATCCGGCCAAAATCCGAGCTCTGTCACAGTTGGCTATCCCAACCGGCCTCAAGCAAATCCAGAAGCTAACTGGATGCGTGGCGGCCTTAAGCCGCTTTATCTCCTGACTAGGGGAAAAGGCACTCCCCCTTTATCGCCTTCTCCGGCGAACAGAACACTTTGTGTGGATGGACGCAGCCACGACCGAATTGGAAGAAATAAAAGCCATCCGGGCCACCAACCCAATCTTGGCCGCTCCAAACGTCGGCGAACCAATGCTGTTATATATTGCGGCAACTCACCAAGTTGTAAGCGTAGTGCTCGTCATCGAACGAGAGATGGACGGACATAAATTTCTGCTTCAAAAACCGGTATACTATGTATCCACTGTCCTCACTCCATGCAAATCACGGTACCCACACTATCAAAAGATAGCATACGCGGTATTTATGGCATCTCGGAAACTACGAACTACTTTCAAGAGTGTTCAATCACGGTGGCCTCAGAAGTACCACTCAACGACATAATAAACAACCGCGATTCCACGGGCTGGATTGCCAAATGGGCCATTGAGCTCCTCCTGTTCGACATAACATATAGACCTCGGCAAGCCATTAAGTCGCAAGTACTGGCTGATTTTGTCGCCGAATGGACAGAAGCTGACCTCCCTAAAGAGTACGGCGCATACTCCAATTGGATCATGCACTTCAACGGCTCTAAAATGCTGACTGGTCTGGGGACTGGAGTCGTCCTGACATCCCCCACTGGAGATACAGTCCAATACGTACTCCAAATACTATACACAGACTCCAACAACGCAGCCGAATACGAGGCCCTACTACATGGTCTCCGGATGGCAGTTTCCATGGGCATTCAACGGCTGGAGGTGCGTGGGGACTCGAACCTCGCAATATCCCAAATAAATGGAGACTTCAACGCCAAGGATCCAAAAATGGCGGCTTACCGCAATGCCGTCCTCAAAATGTCAGCTCGGTTCGAGGGGCTTGAATTCCACCATGTGGTCCGGGAAAACAACCAGGCGGCGGATATGCTGGCCCGCATCAGTGCTAAGCACGACCCTATCCCACCTAATATCTTCTTGGAAAGGCTATTTAAGCCATCCGTGGTATGGGAAGGAGAGACCGAAAACAATAGTCCGGACCCAACCACAACACCAGATACCGAACACTCTGACATAATCGGAGGCTCTGCCACCGAAATAACACCTTCCGCCACGTGATAATGGTTGTCATCGCCCCGTGGATAGAACCATTCCTGGCCTACCTAACTAGGCAGGAACTACCCAAGGACCAAAATGAGGCACGCTGCATAGTGCGGTGGTCTAAAGCCTACAAGGTCCACGAGGGAGAGCTTTATAAGAAAAGCACAACCAGAGTCCTTCAAAGGTGCATCTCCGAAGAGGAAGGGCGGAAAATTTTGGCAGAAATCCACGCTGGACTCAGCGGCCTCCACGCCGCAGCCCGGGCCCTTGCAAGCAAGGCCTTCCGTACATGTTTCTGTTGGCCGACGGCCCGAGCAGACGCACACGATCTTGTTCAACGTTGCGTCGATTGCCAGCTTTTTGCAAACCAAAGCCATATGCCGCCTACCGCTCTCCAAACAATCCCCATTACTTGGCCATTTGCGGTCTAGGGGCTCGATATGGTTGGACCCCTCAAAGGGGGAACCCATAAGAAAAAATACCTATTGGTCATGGTGGACAAATTCACCAAATGGATAGAAGCCAAACCAGTTAAAACGGCTGAATCCAGACCAGTGATAGACTTCGTATCTGGGGTTGTACACGGTTATGGCGTCCCCCACAATATCATCACTGATAACGGCTCGAACTTTACAGCCGACGAGGTAAAACTTTGGTGCAGCAATATGGGCATCAAGCTCGATTATGCTTCTGTCTATCACCCACAAACTAACGGTCAAGTCGAACGAGCAAATGGTCTCATCATGAGCGGCATTAAACCCAGGTTAGTGCGGTCCTTAAAGGAATCAAACACGCACTGGGTAGAGGAGATCGACTCCGTACTATGGGGGCTGCGGACCACTCCGAATCGCACTACCGGATACACATTGTATTTCATGGTGTACGGCGCAGAGGCGGTATTGCCCTGCGACATAATTCATGACTCACCTCGAGTGCGCATGTACGAAGAGAAAGAAGCCGAGCTTGATCGGCAGGACAACTTGGACGCCCTGGAGGAGGAGCGAGACGTGGCAAAAGCCCGTTCCGCATTCTATCAGCAACAGGCTCGAAGGTATCAAAGCAGAGAAGTACGGGCCAAAACCTATAACGTTGGCGAACTAGTTATACGCCTGCCGGAGAAGAAAAAGAACAAGCTCAAGCCCAAATGGGAAGGTCCCTCCATTATTGAACAAGTTCTGACCGGTGGAGCGTACCGTCTGCGGGATGCATCGGATAACCGACTCGAGCCAAACCCATGGAATGCAGCCAGACTCCGAAGATTCTACGCCTAGTGCTGGACTCTATGTTCGTTTCCTTACCTCCGTCAATTTTTTACATATCCGTTATCTGTCCTTTCTCTCTATCTCTCTTCTTTTTTCTTTTTTTTCCTCAAAGCCTTGACGGGCTAAATTGTGTCTTGACTACACAAGCTTGACGCGCTAACCACGCTCATTATACCTGGGGGCTTCCTATACAGAAGCTTGATATAACTATTTTTTGGGCTTTATGCCCCGCACATGTGTTATTCTTCCGCATGTACCTTTTTTCGCCATTATATGCATCGATATGACTTAAGTTTTGGCCAAGCTGGGTTGCCTGACTCTTGTGTTTATGCCCTACATTCCCGTTAATTCGGCTAGGGCATAAGGGGAGCACCTCTGCGATTGTTACTGCCGGTTCAGCTGGATGTGTACCTCAGACTGGGTGAAGCCGAAAGCTAGCGTTCTTAAGGGAATACTCGGTCGGTGAACAAAAGATGACTTTTATTTATTTTAATACATACCCCCAGATGTTTATAGCCTGCGTCTCTTTTCGCAGTTCAGACATGCACATCAGGGCATGCATACCCAGGGAAAGGAACCCTTAACGGAACTATTCTCCCTGGAAGATGTTTCTTACTATCCATGTAATATAACATAGCTAGTTGGGTACTTGTCTGTTCAAGCACTTATGATCCCTACGCCTGGTTTCCACGCGTACCCCGGTTTTTACATAACTGAGCGGGTATTCGGAAACACTCCGGACTATTGGGTCCAGAGGTCGAAGCGAAAAGGTCCGCCATGACAAATTATTTACAATCCGGCTAGGGACAGTATATGTCACTGGAAGTACACAGTCACTTAGACTGACTAAATTCTTCCTTTATACCATCCAACAACCTGTCTAGCCTACAATCCTGTTGGGAATACTTTGCGGCTAATTCTACTTGGTCATACACCAAACTGACGGTGATCTCCTTCCCATCGGGCCCCACAGGACCGGCCTCGGCCATGTGGTTTGGGTCAGCTTTGGTATACCGCGTCTTCACCATGGCCCAGGCTTCCCTTGCACCTTGTCGGCAGGCCGATATCTTCCATAATCGGAAGCGCCACCGCGCTCCCTTGAGTTTCTCTACAAGCTCTCCAATGCCTCCCGGCGGGGAGGCGGATGGCCACAAGGCCTGGGCAATACCCTGTATCACCTGCCGAACTTGTTCGTGCAGTTGTCAGAGCTCTGGTAGAAGATCGCCCGCAGACCCGGGCATCTCCTACGCGGGACGACCCGTCAGCATACCTGCAGACACAACTCTGTTAGCCGGCTTCTTCGCCGAACTCTTTCAAAAGTTCGTTCAAGCACTTACTGAAAATGCCGTGTCGAAGCCGCTTATTCTCCTTCACGGAGTCCGCAAGCTGAGCTCGAACGTCCTTCAGTTCCACGCTCAACTGGGTATTGGCGTCTTGGAGATTGTTTTTCTCCCGCCTAACTTGCGTAAGCACGCGCTCACCAGCCTTTCGCTGTCGTATGGCATGTTGCTCATCCGGATCCACTTCGGGATTATCTGCATAATCTATTACTAGATTTTCACGCATACCACATACTACCTGGTACATGACATTCTTTGCAATAAAAGCAAGTCTTACCCGATGGGGTCTTCTCGGATTCCTTCAATGCAACAACTGCGGCCTGAAGCTGGGCCCTACACTCCTCCATCTCTCGAGACAACTGGGTATTCTTCTCCGTAAGAGCCTATGCAAACAATGATCCTTAAATCAGCTGTGCCAACTATTTCAAGTCTCAGGGGATACTGATATACATAACTATTAGATTTTTCTTACCGGTATATCCTTTACATACTGGTCCGTAGCTCTGGCAAGACCATTCTGAGCAGCCCGGATGTACGCGTCTCCCGAGTTGAAGGCATCAAACGCCTCTTGGGAGAAGCAAGCATCATGGAGTACGGCCCGGCGACGCCTGTGATTCATGGCGCTCTCCACTTCAGAATTGGTAGCGGATAGCCTATCCGCATCCTCTGTAGGAGGAACATCCAGCGTTTGCCCCATGCGAGCGTCCACCTCTGTGTCCGGCTTTGGAGCCTGACTGGTGGAGGCGTGGCCGGAGACCTCTCCGGATATAGTCCGGCGAGCATTCTTCCTACTAGGAAGCATGGGCATTATTATATTCTCAAAAGACGACTACCACAGAGTGGGGTTCTCTTTCATACCTCTGCGACGGCGTCTCAGTCCTGACCGCCTTCCTCTTAAGCCTACCCGGCTTCGGTGCCCCTTGTGGGCGAGTCACTCCGGGTTCGGCATGGCGTCCCGAGAGCCTTCCCTGTAAAGCACCATATGTGTGTGATAGGAGAAGTACGGAAAAAAGATCCTTCTCGGAAGTTAGGACTCTGGTTTTACTTACATCCGATGCAGGGAGCAGTCCTGGATAATCGGCTATGATGGCCACCATGACACCATCGTAGCTTAATTGATAGAATGTCCTGTCGATAAGCTCCACAAATGTGTCGTGATCTTCTTCAAGTCCGGGGTCGAGGGCCCGGTCAGGGTCCTCTGGTTGTGAAGGCGGGCTGTGGACCTCCCTCACAACTTTTCGCAGTTCCTGCTATGAAATGGCAAGGTAAATAGTTATTACAAAAATTGCGGGAAGGATGGAAGGAAAAAGTGGCAGCTCACCCAGCTCGGAGGGTTGTACATGGAGAATCCATCCCGTGGCTTGATGCGGAGGAACTCCTCTTCCTCTCCTTTATACAAATCGGACAGAATCTTTGCTAGAGCAGCGACTGAGTTCGGTCCCTTACGACCGCAGCGGGTGGCATCATATTCTCTGTTGAATTGCCACATGGGTTGCCCCCGATATTTAAGTGGTTGCACCCCCTGCATTATACATATGGACATAACCTCGGTTATTGTTAATCCTAATTTGGCCAGCGCCTCTATCCGACCCATCAGGTAAAGGACCTCTCCGTTGTCTTCCTCTTGGGGTCTCCTTGGGCGCCAGCTGCGGCGTTTCTTCAAAGGGGCATTGTCGAACTCAGGAAGACCTATCCGAATAGGATCCGGAAGGGGGGCGTCCTCCATGTAAAACCACTCCGAAGGCCAGTCTTCAGATGTCTTCTTCGGGGTACCAGACAGGTATCCGGTCCCGGTGATGTGCCATATTTCGGCTCCACCCTTGATATAGTGACCCCTTCTGTGTATGGGGCACAAGGCAGAATAGCTTCTTCCACAACTCGAAATGGGCTTCGCAGCCTAGAAACAGCTCACAAAGGGCAACGTAACTAGCGATGTGTAATATAGAAGCGGGGGTGAAGTTATGCAACTAGAGGCCATAAAACTCCAGGAGTCTGCGGAGGAACGAATGGATTGGAAATCCAAGTCCCCTTAATAAATAAGGGACAAGGCACACCCGCCCCCCCTTGGAGGGATTGGGAAAGCTCTCCGCTTGCTCCCCGTCGTTGTAGGTGGCGAGCCCGGCTCGAACGCAGACCATATACGCTGGAGGGAGAAATCCCTGGGTCTGTAATGCTACAAATTGGCTGTGAGGGACGAAACACTTCTTCCACTCACCGGGCTTAGGGGTACGGGAGCGAGAGGAGGAACTGCGATGGCCAGGCATGTTGAGATGGATTTTTTGCGGGCACACTCTGATGAATGCTCGCTGGAGGATGGTGTGATTTGGATCTGAGAATCCCCGTCTCTTTAATAGAAAGTTTATTCACATGACTAGGGTGGCAAATGTAAAAATGCCCTGGCTTCTCGCATTCGCTCAACACGTGGAAGATAGCCATTATTGGGCGTGCAAGCCAAGAAGCGTAACCTTTATGGGAAGCCGGACACTATTCAACAGATATTCAGGATTTGGAGAAGAACCTGCCTTGCAATGCCGAAGACAAATCTGCGCGCCGGACTCATCATCATTGAAGCCTGGTTCAGGGGCTACTGAGGGAGTCCTGGATTAGGGGGTATCCGAACAGCTGGACTATATCCTTTGGCCGGACTGTTGGACTATGAAGATACAAGACTGAAGACTTCGTCCCGTGTCCGGATGGGACTCTCCTTGGCGTGGGAGGCAAGCTTGGCAATACGGATATGTAGATCTCCTTCCTTGTAACCGACTCTGTGTAACCCTAGCCCCCTCCGGTGTCTATAAACCAGAGGGTTTAGTCCGTAGGACAACAACGATCATACCATAGGCTAGCTTCTAGGGTTTAGCCTCTACGATCTCGTGGTAGATCAACTCTTGTAATACTCATATCATCAAGATCAATCAAGCAGGAAGTAGGGTATTACCTCCATCAAGAGGGCCCGAACCTGGGTAAAACATCGTGTCCTCTGCCTCCTGTTACCATCCGCCTTAGACACATAGTTCGGGACCCCCTACCTGAGATCCGCCGGTTTTGACACCGACAGCGGACCCGTCGCCGTTCCTACTGGCGTACGAGGAGGCCGTCCTCGAGGCCGGGGGCGACAACAAGGTCATGGTCAACTGGTTCTCCATGGCCCTCGCCGGCGAGCCATGCGCCTGGCTGCTCGGCCTCCCTGGATCCACGGTGGCATCCTGGGAGGGAACTCCGCGACCTCTTCGCTGCTCTCTACACGGTGCCGGTGCACCACGCAGTAGCAGCCCTGCTGGGCGGCCCTCAAGCGCCGCCTTCAGATCGCCATGTCAAGCCGTTCCTCCGTCAGATTGGGGCCGCTTCTATGCGCCCGGGGGCTCCGCTAGGTTGGGCTGCAGTAGAGGCCGGCCTCACCTTCAGCTCAGAAGACCATCCCGACTCCACAATCGGCTCGGGCATGCTCCCAATGCTCTGCACGCCCACCATCTGCAGCGTGGCTGTTACCAAGACCCTCATCGACGGCGGTGACGGCCTCAACTTGCTCTCCGTGGAGGCCTTCAGCCTTCTTCACGTGTCGCTCGAGCAGCTCAGTCTCAGCAAGCCATTCTCAGGAGTTGGTGGCGGCGCTGCCCACTCTCTAGGACAGATCCGTCTCCCAGTCACCTTGGGCATGCGCGACAACTACCGCACTGAGCTGGTCGACTTCAACATAGCCCGCATTGGCCTCCCGTACAACGCCATCCTTGGGTACCCAGCTCTCGCCCATCTCATGGCGGCGACTCGCGCGGCTTACAACCTCATGAAGATGCGTGGGAGCAAGGGCGTCCTCACCATCAAGGGGGACACCAAGGAGGCCATAACGGCACTCAATCTTGCCTTCAAGGCCGCCACGGCGGCGCCGCCCGCCGGCGTCGGCACCCCCGAAGCCAAGGAGGCCGCGCCTACCAAGAAGAAGCAGTTGTTTGATACGTCTCCAACATATCTATAATTTTTGATTGCTCCATGCTATATTATCTACTGTTTTGGACTATATTGGGCTTTATTTTCCACTTTTATATTATTTTTGGGACTAACCTATTAACCGGAGGCCCAGCCTAGAATTGCTGTTTTTTTGCCTATTTCAGAGTTTCAGAGAAATAGAATATCAAACGAAGTCCAAACGAAATGAAACCTTCGGGAACGTGATTTTCTCATCAGATAAGACCCAGGAGACTTGGACCCTCCGTCAAGAAAGCCGCGAGGCGGTCACGAGGGTTGGGGGCGCGCCCACCCCCCTAGGGCGCGCCCCTGCCTCGTGGGCCCCTCGGAGCTCCACCGACGTACTTCTTCCTCCTATATATACCTACGTACCCCCAAACGATCAGATACGGAGCCAAAAACCTAATTCCACCGCCGCAACCTTCTGTACCCACGAGATCCCATCTCGGGGCCTGTTCAGGAGCTCCGCTGGAGAGGGCCGTCATCACGGAGGGCTTCTACATCATCCTAGCCCCTCCGATGAAGTGTGAGTAGTTCACCTCAGACCTACGGGTCCATAGTTATTAGCTAGATGGCTTGTTCTCTCTTTTTGGATCTCAATACAATGTTCTCCCCCTCTCTCGTGGAGATCTATTCAATGTAATCTTCTTTTTGCGGTGTGTTTGTTGAGACCGATGAATTATGGGTTTATGATCAAGTCTATCTATGAATAATATTTGAATCTTCTTTGAATTCTTTTATGTATGATTGGTTATCTTTGCAAGTCTCTTCGAATTATCAGTTTGGTCTGGCCTACTAGATTGGTTTTTCTTGCCATGGGAGAAGTGCTTAGCTTTGGGTTCAATCTTGTTGTGTCCTTTCCCAGTGACAGAAGGGGCAGCAAGGCATCTATTGTATTGTTGCCATCGAGGATAACAAGATGGGGTTTTTATCATATTGCATGAAACTATCCCTCTACATCATGTCATCTTGCTTAAGGCGTTACTCTATTTTTAACTTAATACTCTAGATGCATGCTGGATAGCGGTCGATGAGTGGAGTAATAGTAGTAGATGCAGGCAGGAGTCGGTCTACTTATCTCGGACGTGATGCCTATATACATGATCATACCTAGATATTCTCATAACTATGCTCAATTCTGTCAATTGCTCAACAGTAATTTGTTCACCCACCGTAGAATACTTATGCTCTTGAGAGAAGCCACTAGTGAAGCCTATGGCCCCCGGGTCTATTTTCCTCATATCAATCTCCATCACTTTAATCTTGCTTGCTTTTTTACTTTGCCTTCTTACTTTTCACTTTGCATCTCTATATCAAAAATACCAAAAATATTCTCTATCCGATCTCACTCCCGTAAGTGATCGTGAAGGGATTGACAACCCCTAACCGCGTTGGTTGTGTTGAGCTATTGTTTTGTGCAGGTACGAGGGACTTGAGCGTAGCCTCCTACTGGATTGATACCTTGGTTCTCAAAAACTAAGGGAAATACATACGCTACTTTGCTGCATCATCCTCTCCTCTTCGGGGAAATCCAACGCAGTGCTCAAGAGGTAGCAAGAAGAATTTCTGGCGCTGTTGCTGGGGAAGCTTACGCAAAAGTCAATTCAAGATTTGGACTCCCGACAACGAGCCAATTTCTGGCGCCGTTGCCGGGGAGTCTGCGCAAAAGTCAACATACCAAGTACCCAGCACAATCCCTATCTCCCGCATTACATTAGTTGCCTTTTACCTCTCATTTTCCTCTCCCCCACTTCACCCTTGCCGTTTTATTCGCCCTCTCTTTTCCGTTTGCCTTTTTCTCGCTTGCCTTGTCGTCATGACTAGTCTTATATATTCTCCGTTATCTCCCGAGAATGAAGTCCTAAATTTTAAACAAAGGGAGGGAGAAAATTTGAAAGACGCTTGGTATAGAATTTGCAATGCTCAAAATAGATCTACCAGGAAGCAATCTACTTCAGTTCTTCTTCGCAATTTTTATGTAGGAGCTAATCCTTGGTATAGATACATCCTTGATACCATTACCGGAGGGAATTTCTTGGGTAGCCATACTTTTGATTCTTATAACGCTATGATAGGTTTATTTGGCTCACCACCTCTTTTGGTTAATGGAACTATGCTAACTTTGGAGCATGTTATGCAAAGACTTGAAAGTATTGAAAATAAAAATTCTACCATTGAATCAATCAAAAACCTAGATAAAAAGATCCACAAGCAAATTACCCAATATGGATCTAAGGTAGGAATGACTTTCAAAAAGATTAAGGAAAAAGAACCCATAGTTAATGAGAAAATAAATCTAGATTCCACTAGAATCGATAAACTTGAGGGTATCATTACAAACTTGGGAACCGCTTTTTCTTCCGTAAAGAATACTCCAAGTCCTCCTACTAAAATTTCCAAGCTTATGTATGTTCCTAAAAATAAGGGTGAATCATCTAGTAAGGAAACTGCGGATCTTAAATCTATAAGTATTCATCCCAATCTTTTTGCTATCATTAAGGAACCATTTGCTACAAATGAATTTTTCGAACTTGTGCCCAAGAGTTTGATATTTACTAAAAATAAAGAAATCTCTAAATAAGGTAGATGCCTCATTGAAGAATTGCCTACCAAAGATGGCCATACCTAGATCTATTCTCGCTTTTATGCCTAGCTAGGGGCGTTAAACGATAGCGCTTGTTGGGAGGCAACCCAATTTTATTTTAGTTTTTTTGGTTTATGCTTCTGTTTAGGAATAAATAATCCATCTACCTTATGTTTAGATGTGGTTTTGTATTTTAATTAGTGTTTGTGCCAAGTTAAACCTGTAGTATCTTCTTGGATGATAGTTATTTGATCTTGCTGTAATTTCCAGAATCTTTCTGTTCACGAAAACAATTGTTAAAAATCACCAGAACGTGATAAAATACTGATTCCAATTGCTGCTGATCAAGAAACAAATTTTCTAGGTCTTCCTATTTTGGTAGATGTTTGGGAGTTCCATAAGTTTGCGTTAGTTACAAATTACTAGAGACTGTTTTGTTTTTGACAGATTCTGTTTTTCGTGTGTTGTTTGCTTATTTTGATGAGTCTATGGCTAGTAAAATAGTTTATAATCCATAGAGAAGTTGGAATACAGTAGGTTTAACACCAATAAAAATAAAGAATGAGTTCATTACAGTACCTTGAAGTGGTCTTTTGTTCTCTTTCGCTAACGGAGCTCACGAGATTTCTGTTGAGTTTTGTGTTGTGAAGTTTTCAAGTTTTGGGTGAAATCTTTTGATGGATTATGGAACAAGGAGTGGCAAGAGCCTAAGCTTGGGGATGCCCATGGCACCCCCAAGATAATACAAGGACACAAAAAAGTCAAAGCTTGGGGATGCCCCTGAAGGCATCCCCTCTTTCGTCTACTTCCATCGGTAATTTTACTTGGAGCTATATTTTTATTCATCACATGATATGTGTTTTGCTTGGAGCGTCTTGTATTATTTGTGTCTTTGTTTGTTAGTGTGCCACAATCATCCTTGCTGTACACACCATTTGAGAGAGCCATACATGAATTGGAATTTGATAGAATAGTCTATGTGCTTCACTTATATCTTTTGAGCTTGATAGTTTTGCTCTGTATGCTTCACTTATATCTTTTGAGCCTTATAATTTTGCTCTATGTGCTTCACTTAGATCTTTTAGAGCACGGTGGTGGATTTGTTTTAAAGAAACTATTGATCTCTCATGCTTCACTTAGATCATTTTGAGAGTCGTTAATAGCATGGTAATTTGCTTAATATTAATATGCTTGGTATTCAAGATTAGTGAAACTTTCTTTTGAGTGCATTGAATACTAAGAAAAGATTGAAGCTTGATAATTGTTTTGAGATATGAAGATGGTGATATTAGAGTCATGCTACTTGAGTAGTTGTGAATTCAAAGAATACTTGTGTTGAAGTTTGTGATTCCCGTAGCATGCACGTATGGTGAACCGTTATGTGATGAAGTCGGAGCATGATTTATTTATTGATTGTCTTCCTTATGAGTGGCGGTCGGGAACGAGCGATGGTATTTTCCTACCAATCTATCCCCCTAGGAGCATGGGCGTAATACTTTACTTTGATAACTTCTAGATCTTTGCAATAAGTATATGAGTTCTTTATGACTAATGTTAAGTCCGTGGATTATACGCACTTTTTCCTTCCTTCCACCATTGCTAGCCTCTTTAATACCACGCACTTTTTGCCGGTATCATACACCCACCATATATCTTCCTCAAAACAGCCACCATACCTACCTATTATGGCATTTCCATAGCCATTCCGAGATATATTGCCATGCAAGTTTCCACCATTCTGTTTATTATGACACGCTCCATCATTGTCATATTGCTAGCATGATCATGTAGTTGACATCGTATTTGTGGCAAAGCCACCGTTCGTAATTCTTTCATACATGTCACTCTTGAATCATTGCATATCCCGGTATACCGCCGGAGGCATTCACATAGAGTCATAATTTGTTCTAAGTTTCGAGTTGTAATTGTTGAGTTGTAAGAAAAATAAAAGTGTGATGATCATCATTTTTAGAGCATTGTCCCAAGTGAGGAAAGGATGATGGAGACTATGATTCCCCCACAAGTTGGGATGAGACCCCCGACGAAAAAAAGAGGCCATAAAAAAGAGAAAAGGCCCAAATAAAAAAAGAGAGAAAAAGAGAGAAGGGACAATGTTACTATCCTTTTGCCACACTTGTGCTTCAAAGTAGCACCAAGATCCTCATGATAGAGAGTCTCCTATGATATCACTTTCATTTACTAGTGGGAATTTTTCATTATAGAACTTGGCTTGTATATTCCAATAATGGGCTTCCTCAAAATGCCCTAGGTCTTCGTGAGCAAGCGAGTTGGATGCACACCCATTTAGTTTCTTTGGTTGAGCTTTCATATACTTATAGCTCTAGTGCATCCGTTGCATGGCAATCCCTACTCACTCACATTTATATCTATTGATGGGCATCTCCATAGCCCGTTGATACGACTAGTTGATGTGAGATTATCTTCCCCTCTTTCTGTCTTCTCCACAACCACCATTCTATTCCACATATAGTGCTATATCCATGGCTCACGCTCATGTATTGCGTGAAGATTGAAAAAGTTTTGAAAATGTTAAAGTATGAAACAATTGCTTGGCTTGTCATCGGGGTTGTGCATGACTTAAATGCTTTGTGTGGTGAAGATAGAGCATAGCCAGACTATATGATTTTCTAGGGATAACTTTCTTCGCCATGTTATTTTGAGAAGACATGATTGTTTTGTTAGTATGCTTGAAGTATTATTATATTTATGTCAATATGAACTTTTGTCTTGAATCTTTCGAATCTGAATATTCATACCACATTTGAGAAGATTTAAATTGAAATTATTCCAAGTAGCACTCCGCATCAAAAATTCTTTTTTATCATTTACCTACTAGAGGACAAGCATGAATTAAGCTTGGGGATGCCTGATACGTCTCGAACGTATCTATAATTTTTGATTGCTCCATGCTATATTATCTACTGTTTTGGACTATATTGGGCTTTATTTTCCACTTTTATATTATTTTTGGGACTAACCTATTAAACGGAGGCCCAGCCCAGAATTGCTGTTTTTTGCCTATTTCAGAGTTTCAGAGAAACAGAATATCAAACGGAGTCCAAACGGAATGAAACCTTCGGGAACGTGATTTTCTCATCAGATAAGACCCTGGAGACTTGGACCCTCCGTCAAGAAAGCCGTGAGGCGGTCACGAGGGTGGGGGCGCGCCCACCCCCTAGGGCGCGCCCACCTTCCTAGGGCGCGCCCCTGCCTCGTGGGCCCCTCGGAGCTCCACCGACGTACTTCTTCATCCTATATATACCTACGTACCCCCAAACGATCAGATACGGAGCCAAAAACCTAATTCCACCACTGCAATCTTCTGTACCTACGAGATTCCATCTTGGGGCCTGTTCCGGAGCTCCGTCGGAGAGGGCCGTCATCACGGAGGGCTTCTACATCATCCTAGCCCCTCCGATGAAGTGTGAGTAGTTCACCTCAGACCTATGGGTCCATAGTTATTAGCTAGATGGCTACTTCTCTCTTTTTGGATCTCAATACAATGTTCTCCCCCTCTCTCGTGGAGATCTATTCGATGTAATCTTGTTTTTGCGGTGTATTTGTTGAGACCGATGAATTATGGGTTTATGATCAAGTCTATCTATGAATAATATTTGAATCTTCTCTGAATTCTTTTATGTATGATTGGTTATCTTTGCAAGTCTCTTCGAATTATCAGTTTGGTTTGGCCTACTAGATTGGTTTTTCTTGCCATGGGAGAAGTGCTTAGCTTTGGGTTCAATCTTGCGGTGTCCTTTCCCAGTGACAGAAGGGGCAGCAAGGCACGTATTGTATTGTTGCCGTCGAGGATAACAAGATGGGGTGTTTATCATATTGCATGAAACTATCCCTCTACATCATGTCATCTTGCTTAAGGCGTTACTCTGTTTTTAACTTAATACTCTAGATGCATGCTGGATAGCGGTCGATGAGTGGAGTAATTGTAGTAGATGCAGGCAGGAGTCGGTCTACTTGTCTCGGACGTGATGCCTATATACATGATCATACCTAGATATTCTCATAACTATGCTCAATTCTGTCAATTGATCAAGAGTAATTTGTTCACCCACCGTAGAATACTTATGCTCTTGAGAGAAGCCAATAGTGAAGCCTATGGCCCCTGGGTCTATTTTCCTCATATCAATCTCCATCACTTTAATCTTGCTTGCTTTTTTACTTTGCCTTTTTACTTTTCACTTTGCATCTCTATACCAAAAATACCAAAAATATTCTCTATGAGATCTCACTCCCGTAAGTGATCGTGAAGGGATTGACAACCCCTAATCGCGTTGGTTGCGTTGAGCTATTGTTTTGTGCAGGTACGAGGGACTTGAGCGTACTGGATTGATACCTTGGTTCTCAAAAACTGAGGGAAATACTTACGCTACTTTGTTGCATCATCCTATCCTCTTCGGGGAAATCCGACGCAGTGCTCAAGAGGTAGCACTGTTCACCCAAGACAAGGCGGAAACCAAGCAGGTGCCAGTCAACAAGGACGGACCTTCAGGAGCCACCTTTGCCATAGGTGCCGGCCTCGATTCCGTCCAAGAAGAGGCGCTGGTGAGGTTCTTGCGCGCAAACAAGGACATATTCGCATGGGAGCTCAATTAGCTGGTAGGGGTTCCAAGAGAGGTGATTCAGCATCACTTAAGGGTGTGCCCCAACATGCGCCCTGTCAAGCAACGAGCGAGGCGGCAATCCACAGAGAAGCAAGCCTTCATCGTCCAGGAGACCCGCAAGATGGAGGCGGCGGGTGCCATTCACGAGGTTCGGTATCCCACATGGCTAGCAAACCCCGTCGTAGTGCTGAAGAAAGGCGGGAAGGAACAGATGTGCGTCGATTTCACCAACCTTAATAAGGCTTGCCCCCAAGATTCGTTCCCGCTCCCACGCATCGATCAGATCATCGACTCCACCGCTGAATGCGACCTGCTGTGCTTCCTGGACGCATTCTCAAGGTATCACCAGATCAAGATGGCGGTGGAAGATGTAGAGAAGACAACCTTCCTAACCCCATGTGGGGTGTACTGCTACACCTGCATGCTCTTTGGGCTGCGCAACGCGGGCGCGACCTTTCAGCGGCTGATGCACATCGCCTTGGGGCGGCACCTCGGGAGAAACACAGAGGCCTATGTCGATGACATAGTGGTGATGTCTCGGGAGGTGAGAACCTTGATTCAAGACTTGGAAGATACTTTCGAGAGCCTGCGCCAGGTGAACTTGCGGCTTAACCCGAAGAAGTGTGTGTTCAGTGTCCCTTCCGGCAAGCTACTAGGATTCCTTGTATCCCATAGAGGGATCGAGGCGAACCAAGAGAAGATCAAGGCCATCAAGGACATGAGCCCGCCGCAGACCCTTAGAGAGATGCGTTGGGGCGTTTCATCTACAAGCTGGGAGAGCGCGCCTTACCCTTCTTCAAGCTCATGAAGAAGAAGGGCCCGTCCGAGTGGACACCAGAGGCTGACGAGCCTTCCAAGACCTCAAGAAATACCTGACCAGCCCTCCGGTGATGGTGGCACCACGACCTCTCAAGCCCTTAGTGCTCTACCTTGCCGCCACCCTGTACTCCGCTAGCGCAGCGCTGGTGGCGGTTCGGGAGGAGCACCAAGCGAAGGGCGCGCTGCGCCAAGATATAGCTGAAGTATTGCAGGGTCAAGAAGCCGCCCGCAAAAGCCTCAGCACCAGAAGATCAAGCTCGGCAAGACAACGTCGCCGAGATTCCCGAAAGCAGTCAGGCCTCAGGAGCCCCTCAACCTCAGGAGACACCCCAATCTCTGCAAGACCCGAGCCTCGCCAACGCGCCAGCCCTTGTCGAGCACGCGGTGTATTTTGTCAGCACGGTGTTGCGGGACGCAAGGGCACGATACCCCATGCCTCAGAAGCTCCTGCTCGCGCTCTTGGTGGCCTCGCGCAAGCTGCGGCACTACTTCCAGGGCCACCCCATCAAGGTCGTCTCGGCCTACCCATTGGAGAGGGTGCTCAGCAGCCCCAACTCGGCTGGAAGGGTCGCCGAGTGGAACATCGAGCTGCAAGCATTCCAGTTGGAATTTAGCACTACTAGGGTCGTCAAGGGGGCCGCGCTCGCTGATTTTGTGGCAGAATGGACGGACGCCCCGACACTTGAAGAGGGCGAAGACTGATCCACCTCACCAGGAAGCGAGGCACCGGACGGGTGGGTCATGTACTTCGATGGCGCCTTCGTGCACCAAGGCGCAGGGGCTGGAGCAGTACTATCTCACCCACTCAGGACAAGCTCTATTATGCCGTGCAACTCTGCTTTTAGCATGGCAAGAAGGTCTCCAACAACATCGCAGAAGAAGAAGGTCTCATAGTTGGCCTGAAGGCCGCGACAGCTCTGGGGGTGAAGCGCCTTACCGTTAGAGGTGACTCGCAGCTCCTCGTCAACTCCTCCAACAAAGTATACGAGCCAATGGACGAGCATATGGAGGCATACCTCACGGAGGTGCGCAAAATGGAGAAGCAATTCGCGGGTTTGGAGCTGCAGCACGTGCCCCGGGGTACATCTAAGTGACAGCCACAAGAGCCCGGTGTCTTTGAGGAATGACTCTTCAAGCCATCAGCGACACCACCACTTTCAAGCACGGCCCAGCCTCAGGAGGAGCTTCCACAGCCTCCTGTCTCAGGAGCCCCGGCCTGCGGCCCGACCTCAGGAGCTCGCTTGCTCTTGGCGCTTGAACCTCAGGAGGGATGCTGGACCAAGGAATTCAAGGAGTATCTGATGCAAGGGGCGCTGCTAGAAAAGGAGGAGGATGCAGAGCGTGTGGTTCGGCAAGCCACGGCGTACTGCATCCAGGATAGCGAGCTGTACAGGAAGCGACCAAATGATGTTTCTTTGCGCTGTATTTCCAGGGAGCAAGGGAAGGAGCTACTAACTGACATACACAGTGGTGACTGCGGGCACCACTCGTCATCACGGACCCGCGTCGGCAAAGTATTCTGCAGTGGGTTCTACTGGCCCACTGCGCTCAACGACGCGGCTGAGCTGGTAAAGTCCTGCGAAGCCTGCCAGTTCCATGCCAAGAAAATTCATCAGCCGGCTCAGGGCCTCCAAACCATTCCGCTCACGTGGCCATTCGCAGTCTGGAGGCTGGACATCCTGTGCCCGTTCCCTTGAGCGCCTGGGGGCTACCGTTACCTCTACGTCGTCATCGACAAGTTTACCAAGTGGGCGGAAGTGGAAGCTGTCCGGACCATCCCAGCCGGATCTGCTATCAAGTTCATCAAGGGCCTCGTGAGCCGCTTCGGGGTCCCCAACCACATTATCGCAAATAACGGCTCGCAGTTTACTGGTAACCTCTTCAAAACCTGCTGTACTAACCTTGGAACGCAGATCTGCTACGCTTCGGTGGCGCACCCCAGGAGCAATGGACAGGCCGAACGCGCCAACACGGAGGTTCTGAGGGGCCTCAAGACCAGAACCTTCAAGAAGAAGCTCGAGGCCTGTGGCAGGGGCTGGTACGACGAGCTCCAGTCCGTGCTGTGGTCCATCCGCACCACCGCCACCAAGCCAACGGGCGAGACCCCATTCTTCCTTGTCTACGGAGCTGAAGCGGTCCTCCCTCACGAGGTCAAGCATCGCTCCGCACGGGTCCTGGCTTTCGATGAAATGTAGCAGGATGCCACGCGAGGGATGGACCTCGTGCTGGGGGAGGAACGACGTCGCGAAGCCGCACTGAGGGCGGCAACATACCAGCAAGCGCTGCGGCGATACCACTGCCACAGCATCCGTTCCAGGACACTCGAGGTAGGCGACCTCGTCCTGAGGCGGGTCCTCTCCAAGGAGGGGCTGCACAAGCTTTCACCCATGTGGGAGGGCCCGTTCAGGGTCGTCCATGTCTCCCGGCCTGGCGCCGCGCGCCTGGAGACGCAGGACGGGATACCTATCTGAATGTGCTTGTTATCGACTAGAGGGGGGGGGGTGAATAGGCGATTTTTATGACAGTCTTCAAAACATGGAAGTTTCGAAGACAAACAGTAGAAATGAACCTATTGATATGCAGCGGAAGATAAACTACACAAGGCAAGCCGTAGTCAAGTATGCAATAATGTGAGAGTACGATGACTAATGGCAGCTAGGTCGTAAGGATCAGGATGGAAGATGGTATGAAGCCAAACATCAATAGTAGTCAAGCAATGAAGTCAAACAGGTATGACAAGCAGGCAATGACTTCACGAAGACAAACTGTAAGTAAAGGGAAGAGAGGATAAAACCAGTTACTCATTGAAGACATAGGATTTGTTTGACCAGTTCTAGTTGCTGTGACAACTGTACATCTGGTTAGGGAGGCTGAGATTCAACTCAGAAGACCGCGTCTTCACCTTATTCCCCTTGAGCTAAGGACACACAGTCCTCGCCCAATCACTCTGGTAAGTCTTCAAGGTAGACTTCCAAACCTTCACAGACTTCGTCACCGGCGATCCACAATGACTCTTGGACGCTCAGAACATGACGCCTAACTGGCTGGAGGATTCACAGTCCTCAAGTGTAATAAGTCTTCAGGTCACACAGACAGAAAGACTTCAGTGATGCCTAACACTCTTTGGCTCTAGGTGTTTGGGCTTTGTCCTCGCAAGGATTTCTCTCTCCCAAAGGCTTCGAGGTGGGTTGCTCTCAAACGACAAAAGCCGTGCACTAACTCTGAGCAGCCACCAATTTATGCTGTAGGGGGTGGGCTATGTATAGCCACTAGGCAACCCGACCTAATATGTCCGAAATGACCCTGGGTCACTAAGGAACTGACACGTGTTCCAACGGTCAGATTTCAAACACACGCGGCAACTTTACTTGGGCTACAAGCAAATCTGACTTATCCAGCTCTGGATAAGATTTGCTCTCATTGTCTTCGCTCGAAGACATAGGATTTGGGTTGAGCATCACTTCAGTCACTCTGACTGTATTCACTTGGACCCCACTTAACAGTACGGTGGTTCCTATGACTCAACAAAGAATAAAAGGAAACAACGAAACAACTAAGTCTTCGCGCTCCATAGTCTTCACTGGATGTCTTCTCATGTCATAGTCTTCAATATAAATATCTTCATATACCACCATTGTCTTCAATTTCTTCACACATTTTTAGGGGTCATCTCTGATAGGTAAACCGAATCAATGAGGGACACCACCTGTGTTATCCTGCAATTCTCACGAACACATTAGTCCCTCAACCAAATTTGTCGTCAATACTCCAAAACCAACTAGGGGTGGCACTAGATGCACTTACAATCTCCCCCTTTTTGGTGATTGATGACAAACTGGTTGAAGTTTTCAACGGGGATAAAGTATGTGAAATTGTAAAGGGTAGAGGATTGTCTTCATAAGTTTCAAAGGCTCCCCCTGAAGATGTGCATATAAGTAATTTGCTTTTGGAATGCAAATGCACATGGCAGGTTGTACTTGTGGAGATCCTCTTCAACTTATGACGACAATTCATCATGCATGATAAGATATAACGAAGATTATGACATGCATAATGAAAAATGGACGTCTGCAGAATGACCTAAGTGCGGAAGTTATCATCGCGCATGCGGAAATTATCATCGCATCACAGAATACCAAATAAGTATCAGACGACCATCGAGTTTAAGTGTTACAACTCAAAGAACCAAATGTATCAAAACGCGAGTTGTAAACACTAGGCAAATTATAAAGCAACCGCCCATATGAACCCGCTTGAAGACTATCAAACTCATACGCTTCTCCCCCTTTTGTCAGTAATGACCAAAAAGGTTTGAAGACATAGAGCATCTACTCGTCCTCATGAGGAGTAGGTGAAGCAGCAGGGTTGGTGTTGTCGTTTGGCGGTGCAGACGAGCTTGGTGCAGTGTCGATTCTTGCAGAAGGGGTCGGTGAAGTAGCATCGTCTTCTTCATCGATCACTTTGGCGTTAACAGTTGCAGCAGAAGAGGAATATTCAGAATCTTCAAGAGATGGAGTGCGACGTAGGACAGCATTCCATGGAGGAGTGGAGTCAAACTTGAATTTTTCTGTGAAGCCATCATCTTGAAGATCCGCTTCAGCACTGAGCAGTGTCAAACTCTTCCATGATCGCCGACACGTTTCATGCATGACAAAGGCATTCTTGGTGGCAAGATTGCGAATGCGATTGACATCCACCAAGAGGCTCTGCATTTGGCGCTTAAGCCAGTCATGATGCTTATCATGTTTCTGATGAAGGGCAACCAGAAGCTCTCGGTCATTGAGAATGCGGGAGCGCTTCTTAGGCCTTTGGGAAATTGTGCTCTCAGTGGCTTCTGTTTGTGCACGATGAGGCATGCGAGTAATCCCAGCCAGAGGGTAGACTCGAGCGACAGCTTGAACTCCTTCATCATTTTGAGTGAAGCTTTGATGGTCAGCATTCTGAAGACTAAGAGGCTCCTTTGCAGTCTCTGGGTATATAGCTTCAACAGACAAATCAACATCTGGCATAAATATGATATGATTGCGTGCAGAGGGTTGATAGTTGAAGGCAGAGTGAAGCTTGATCAGTCGCATGATCCAGGGAGCATAGAACTTCAGACCAAGGATGTCAGATCCTGATGCAGCAAGTTGGCGTATAAAGAAATCTTGTGCATTGAAGCGTTTGCCATGAAGAATATGAAAAACCAAAGTCTTCATTGGGCCTTCCAGCTTGGCATGAGGAGAGTGTCCTTTGATAGGCCAAAGAGTTCGCCTGATTATATGATAAATGGTGCGGGGCAGATACTCAAGGTCTTCAACAAAGAACGCCTTTGGGTATTCAGCATCTGGAGGCAATGGCTTCATCATGCTGAGCATCTGACTCATATTGGGTTCAGGCTTGTGGAAGATGCTCTTCATAGCATCATTGTGAAGCTGACAACCAGGTTCATAAAGATCATCTGCTGAGGGCAGGCCTGTAAGATCAATGACATCAATGGCTTTGGCTTTTGAACCCTTGGCATGTGCTCAACATGGTACTCAAACTGAGGACCAGCTGCGGCAGGCGGAGGAGTCAGAATAGGCCATTTGACAGGAATGAGCTGACCATAGTTGAAAGCTTGCTCGATAGTGTGTGGCCTTGGTGGCGGAATAGGAGCAGAGGCGTCAACATTGGCTTCTGGTGCAGATGCAGCATTGGCTTCTGGCACATTTGTCGGTGCAGGCTCCACATTTGCGTCAGCCATGACAATATCATTGGCTTCATTGGTGTTGGTGGTGGCAGCCTGAAGTTTTTCAACCTCCACTTGACGAGCTTGAGGGTCGGGCACTGGCAGGTTCACTTCAGGAACCACTTCTTCTTCAACGGGGGGAGTAGGGACACGTTCATCTTCTTGTCTTTCATCGGCTGATGCAGCCAGAATGTCTTCAGCACATTTGGCTTCAGACTCAGAGAAATTCACAGTGGGAGTGGCATCTGGAAACACTTGACGTGCAATAGATTGTTGAGGCACTTCTCCTTCTGGAACGCTCGAGGTGGTGACTTGAGGCCTTGGTCCTTTGCGAAGCCTGCGTAACGCTGGCGACGCCTTTGGAGATGGAGTTGGCTGGGCCTCAAAGTCATCATCTTCATTTCGCACAGACGGGGTAGCTTGATGTTGGGGAGAACTTGGGGTGTCATGTTGTTGTGGGTGATCAGCCCACGAAGCATCCTGTGCAATTGGCGTCAGAGGACGACCAATGCTGATGAGTTCGCTGTTCGTGAGAACAGGCGATGATACCAGGTTGTGTTCGATCTGAGGAAGGACTTCATCATCTTCAACATTGTCGTGGTGACCAATGTCTTCAGCAGCGTTGGGGTCAACTGCTGGAATGTCTTTAGTTTCATGAGCCTCTGTGGAAGCAGGCTCATGAACTATCATCCGTCGTTCTTGGTGTTCATAGGTAGGGCGAACCATTGATATGGGTTCAACAACCAAGGGCTCTGAGGGAGCAGCCCTATCCTTCTTGGTTCTGCGCTTCTTCTTAGTGGGAGCAGCGTCAGAGGCTTCAGGATTTTTCCTTTTTCTGGCTTCAGCCTCAGCAGTTCTCGTCTTCTTTAGCTCAGAAGCGGTTGATCTGACCTTTGGCTTCTAGCCGGTCATGCTAGTTGGGAAGACAATGCGTGGCTCTTCCTGCCTTGAAGGAGCAGTTTGGTCAGTCGAAGGCTTCTTCTTCTTGGTAGCCATTCTTGGGTCGATGCCAGGACGACCAAGAGCCTTGCGCTTCTCAGCCTCATTATAGGCTTGCACACACTTGTTAGCCAGGTTCTTCATGCGCTCTCGAGAACCTTTGGCTTCTTCACGCTTCTTGAGGAAGGATTCCTTGAGCTCGTGCAGCACGATCTTGAAGTTCTTGACATCTTGCACGCTGAGCTTAGCCACATGCTTCTTGAATTGGGCTTTCTCATGGTCGATCTTGTGCTTTAGCTCAACGATGCGCTGAGCGAGAGCAAGCTCTGAAGCAATGGCTCCATTGAAGGAAACGCTGAGCCCAATGGGAAGTTGTAGATCGTCAAAGCTGAGATTTGGTGAGTCAAACCACTCATCAATGAAGTTGTGAATGATTGCCACATCAAAGAGAGGCAAATCATTGAAGATCTCTGCTTCTTCCTTGCTCTTGATCAGTTGCTCAAGGGCATCATCTGCAAGATCTTCATCACTAGACAGACCAATGTGCTCTTCACGCAGAATAGCAGCAGGGGTCAGTGCCTGATCAATATGCTTGACAAGTTTCTTCTTCTTCTCCTTCTTCTTGGAGATGCGTGACAAATCTTCAGACTGCACACTGTCTTCAGGAGGTGCAGTTGCCAGTGGCTTCAAGTGCAAAGCTTTTGGTGATGCAGTTGGTTTTGACGCCTTAGCCTTCTTATGCTTCTGGGGCTTTGGGGCAGGAGGTGCTTCATCTGTGTCAGCCTCTTCAGAAGCGTCCCCAACAGCAGCTCCTTGGACTGCAATGTAGGTGAGGAGACCTTGAAAATCATAGAAGGGGCCAATCTCGTTTTGATCAGCTTCACGAGTGCCATCCTCCCTTGGAGCAGATGGGCCAGGGTTGAAGTTCAAACCCAGCGACTTCTTGTTCTCTTTTGCTGAAGCCTTAGCAAATTGAAAGTTGTGTTTGAAAAGGTCGTCATCGCGACACCACAAGAGAGAAGTGGGGGCGGCATTGGCAGGCTGTGGTCCTCTGACCATGCACGGGTAGAACCTTTGTGCAATAGCTTCAGCTTTGCTCTTGGGTTGAAGACCTCTATAAGTGATATCTCCCCAAGGACACTTTATCACATTCTTCTCAGCGTATTCCTTGGTCACGAAGCGGTACTTGAACCATTCTTCAGCCCAATATCTTCGAATCCATTGGATTCGGGTTTTCCTATCATTGTATGTTTCCTCTGGATCAGTTTTGTACTGAGCTGCTAGATCTGGTGGCAAATCTTTTGATGTGTTGCCACGGCTCTGCCTGCCACCCTTCCTTGCTGATTTTTCTGTAGCCATAAACTTCAAACTGAATGGTTTCAATACGTTCAAAGGCTTCAAAGGCTTCCTCTTGCTGGACAGACAGGAACTGGCTTCGGGAGAGTTAATATGATGCTGTAAGAATTCTGCAAACGAATGCAGACTATGAGAACCAAGGGATTCTCCCACGGACATGTACCTGCGACAACATTAGAGATGCGTGGGAAGGGGAAGAGGTCATATGCATTCTCAGAAGATTTTGAAGATAAATTAGTTTGAAGACATTGACCTCATGATGCGAAGATATTCACTTATATGTTGAGAGTTGGTTCCAGATTTGTACGAATCCGCGAATAAGTACAAGTGAGGAATCTAACTTGTTATGAAGCTTAAGTGAATATGCTAGGCAGTATGAGATGCAGACAGAATGGATTTAACTTGTATAGGCAAAAACCTATTTTGGTAGACAGGATAAATCTATGAGGATCAAAAAGGCGGTAAAAAGAGAGTTTTATTTACCACACGAAGAACTGCTAGATGGAAAGAGTAGGAGACCGAGTTCAATCCACCTTGCCCTAACTTGGCGACGGAGGACACCTACGGCGGCGGCGGAGAGGACGATGTCCGCGGCCGGCATGAGGACGGCGTCGGAGAAGTCGCGGCAGCTAAGCACTTCGTCGCCGGCGTCGTCGAGAGCTAGCGGTGGCGCTAGGGTTTTGACGAGGTGGAGAGGTGGAAGAAGTTTCCTTTACCGCAGTGGATAAGTATTTATAAGGAAGTGGGCGACACAGCGCAATTACGCAGGTGACCCTGGCGGTTCACATCTGATGGGCACGTGGCAAGCATGCAACATACTCAGAGTTGTCCCATGTTCCCACGCCCGCCAGGTTTGTCCGATAGATGTTCCGGCTTCTCCGGATTTCAGGCAATAAGGATGACACATTTAAAACAGATTTAATGTTTGTCTCTGTATCTTCTGCTGACAAGGACGCAGAGAAGACATTCGACAGTTTCAATAGAATGCATATGATTTGGACAGATAGAGTTTTAGATAGGAAGCATAGACAGATTAGGGTCCGATCACATTCACTTAGTTCAAAATATTCAACAAGAAAACATAGCTATAAGTGAATGCTGTAGAGGACAGAACACTAGTATATATATATCAAACAGCAGTCGAATCAACGTAGTGAAGATAATCATGAAGATAAATTTAAACTGAAGTCAAACCAAATGTGAAGACATATCAAATGCAACACCATGAGTGAAACACTTCAAATAGAAAAGTTTGGTGGTGGCGTTACCCACCGTATAGGAAGTATTAGACCTAGACACGGCGCATAATTATCGTGGCGCTCCGAAGTCAAATTCCACGTTAATGTATTCACACTCAGAATGTAAGTCTTCATTGATTGAAGATATCCTTTACTTCGTGTGTTGCACATCTAAGTCATCAACATGCATAAGTGTTAGGATGTGTGCCTGATCACAGGACATTCAAGGATTCCAAGATATTTAGCTCACACCGTAACTTGCAGAACCTTTTCTCGTCCAAGGGCTTTCTGAAGATATCTGCCAATTGCTCTTCAGTGTTGACGTGAATGATATCAATATCTTTCTTCATGACATGATCTCTGAGAAAGTGATGACGAATTTCAATGTGCTTTGTCTTCGAGTGCTGGACTGGGTTGTTGGCAATCTTGATGGCGCTTTCGTTGTCGCATAAGAGAGGTACTTCTTTCAGATTTATGCCATAGTCCTTGAGAGTTTGCTTCATCCATAGAAGTTGAGCACAGCAAGATCCAGCAGCAATGTATTCAGATTCAGAAGTTGAGAGTGACACGTAGTTCTGCTTCTTTGAATACCAACAGACAAGTGATCATCCCAGAAAGTGACATGTGCCTGATGTAGACTTGCGATCCACCTTGTCACCAGCATAATCAGCATCCGAAAATCCAACCAGATCAAACTCTGAGCCCTTTGGCTACCATAATCTTAGTGTTGGGGTGTGAGCCAGATATCGAAGAATTCGCTTCACAGCTAAGTGATGCGATTCCTTTGGTGCCGCTCGGAATCGAGCACACATGCAAACACTAAGCATAATATCTGGCCTAGATGCACATAGGTAAAGTAAAGAACCAATCATGGAGCGGTATACCTGTTGATCGAACTCTTTACCATTGTCGTCGGGACCCAGATGGTGTTTGGCTGGCATTGGCGTCGTGTAACCTTTGCAATCTTGCATTCCAAACTTCTTCAGGCAATCTTTGAGGTATTTCTCTTGAGATATGAAGATGCCATTCCATTGCTGACGTATTTGAAGACCAAGGAAGAACTTCAGCTCACCCATTATGGACATCTGATATTGCTCTTGCATCATGTATCCAAACTCATCACTATACTTTTGGTTGGTGCAGCCGAAGATGATTTCATCCACATAGATTTGGCACACAAACAGTTCACCATCATATGTCTTCGTGAAGAGTGTAGGATCGAGGGATCCAGGTTTGAAGCCTTTGCTCTTCAGGAAGTCTTTGATCGTATCATACCAAGCGCGAGGAGCTTGTTTGAGTCCATACAGTGCTTTGTTTAGTTTGTACACCATATCAGGATGTTTTGGATCTTCAAAGCCAGGAGGTTGTGCGACATATACTTCTTCTTCAATCTTGCCGTTGAGAAATGCACTCTTCACATCCATTTGATATAGCAAGATGTTGTTGTGGTTAGCATAGGTTAGCAATATGCGAATAGCTTCAAGCCTAGCCACAGGAGCAAATGTTTCATCGAAGTCAATCCCTTCAACTTGAGTATATCCTTGTGCAACTAGACGTGCTTTGTTTCTGACGACTTGGCCATGCTCATCTTGTTTGTGGCGATATATCCATTTTGTGCCAATAATGTTATGCTTGCGAGGGTCAGGACGCTTGACAAGTTCCCAAACATTGTTCAGCTTGAACTGTTGAAGCTCTTCTTGCATTGCTTGAATCCATTCAGGTTCCATAAAGGCTTCAGCAACTTTCTTGGGTTCTGATATTGAAACAAAAGAAAAGTGCCCACAGAAATTTCCTAACTGCGTTGCTCTTGAACGAGTAAGTGGACCACGTGCATTGATGCTATCAATTATCTTCTCAATTTGCACTTCACTTGCAACCCGAGGATGAACAGGGTGAAGAATTTGTTCTTGCTGATCATTGTCATCATTGGGAGGATTGTCTTCAGGCTGAGCATTGTCTTCAGATTGGTTGGGTGCAGAAATGATAAGTTCCTCTTCAGGCTGTGCTTCAGCAGGCATGATTTCACCAGTTCCCATTAGCTTGATAGACTCGCTAGGTGGAGCTTCTTCAAGATTACTTGGCAGGAGCTCTCTTTGTGAACCATTGGTTTCATCAAACCGCACATCTACAGTTTCGACGATTTTATAGAGATAGAGGTTGAAGACTCTATAAGAGTGCGAATCCTTTCCGTAACCGAGCATAAAGCCTTCGTGAGCTTTTGGCGCAAATTTTGACTTGTGATGGGGATCCTTGATCCAGCACCGTGCTCCAAATACTCTGAAGTAGCTTACATTTGGCTTCTTGCCAGTGAGGAGCTCATAGGATGTTTTGTTCAGAAGCTTATGGATGTAAACACGGTTGATGACGTGGCATGCTGTATCTATAGCTTCAGCCAGAACTTTCTTGGTGTTTTGTATTCGTCCAGCATCGTCCGAGCCATCTCACTGAGGGTTCTGTTCTTGCGCTCTACGATGCCATTTTGCTGAGGTGTGTAAGGAGCAGAGAACTCATGAGTGATTCCCATTGTATCTAGATAAAGATCAAGTCCGGTGTTCTTGAACTCAGTGCCGTTGTCACTTCTGATATGCTTGATCTTGACGCCATAATTGTTCATGGCTCGATTGGCAAAGCGTCTGAAAACATCTTGCACTTCGGTCTTGTAGAGAATTATGTGCACCCATGTATATCTTGAGTAATCATCGACAATAACGAAGCCATAGAGACAGGCAGTTGTAGTGAGGGTAGAGTAGTGAGTAGGGCCAAATAAGTCCATGTGTAGCAGCTCGAAGGGTTGAGACGTAGTCATGATTGTCTTCGAGGGATGCTTGGCCCTAGTCATCTTTCCAGCTTCGCAGGCACCGCACAAATGATCTTTCTTGAACTTGACGTCTTCAATGCCAATGACATGCTTCTTCTTGACGAGCGTATGTAAGTTCCTCATCCCAGCATGCCCTAGCCTCCGATGCCATAGCCAGCATTCTGAAGCTTTTGTAAGAAGACATCTTGCAAGCTGTGGACCTGCTGACAGATCTTCCATGTACAGATCATCTTTCCTGCACCCTTCAAAGACTAGAGATTTGTCAGATTCCATTAGTACAAGGCAACGATACTTTCCAAATATTACAACCATGTTCAGGTCGCAAAGCATTGAGACAGACATTAAGTTGAAGCCAAGGGATTCAACAAGCATCACTTTATCCATGTGCTGATCCCTTGAGATTGCAACTCTACCTAGACCCAATACCTTGCTTTTACCAGTGTCAGCAAATGTGATGTGACTCTTATCAGATGGACGTAAGGTTGAGTCCATGAGAAGACTTTGATCACCAGTCATATGATTAGTGCATCCGCTGTCCATAATCCATTCTGAAGCACGAGGTGTCATACTCTGCATTACAATTAGGAGGATAGGCTTCACCAAGAGTATTGTGAAGCATAAACATTTGACGGGCAAGAGGATTATGGAAACTCAGATCAAGATTAGGACTGATAGGATGAATGGCAAGCGATTCAGGAACAAAATACATAGTGAGACCATTTGGGCATTTGATCTTGCGCCCTACAAGATATTTTAGGTCCCCAGCAATAGCATCAGACGCCTTTGATTTTCGGCTGGAGACCTTTCCCTGCAAAAGAAAGTTAATTCTTCTTAACCACCCACATCTTCAGGGGTGGCTTAGAAGCAATGAGTCTAAGTGCAGCATCTGAGAACTTCGGCTTTGGAGCCCTAGCAAATAGCCTTGCAGGAGATGAATGATACTCATATGAATAAGAAGAAAAGTTCTTAGTTCTATGAACATAGCGGTTTGAAGATACACACTCATATTCATAAGTCTGAGTATGGTTTTCCTGCAAAACATTGGCGTTAGGGTGACTCAGGTGAGTCCTCTGTCTGTATGAAGCCTTTGGACCATATGAAGCCTTAGGTCTGGGATTTGTCTTCTTCCCAGGTGGTGTCATGATGACATTCACTGGAGGCTTCTCAAGACAGCTTTTGGGAACCCAGATCTTCTTCATAGGTGGCCCATTCCTGCAGTTAGTACCAATATATCTGGGAAACACTTCGCCATTTTGATTCTTGAACAATTTATAGTTTGCATCAAAGGATTCATTAATGACAATAGGATTAGCACAGGTAAAGCCAGATAAGGTGGATGGATCCACTAAAGGTCCCTTTGCAGTAACCCATGTGGTTTTGGGATACTGCTCAGGCTTCCAGTAGGAACCATCAACATTCATTTTCCTCTCGAACCCAACACCCTCTTTCCTAGGGTTTCGGTTCAGAATCTGCTTTTTGAGGACATCACAAAGAGTCTGATGCCCTTTTAGAATTTTATACATCCCTGTTTCGAGCAATGTCTTCAACCTAGCATTTTCATTAGCAATAGTAGTGGTATCCTCCGCAGAGGGGTTAGTTACTACATCAATAGTTGAAGACGATGCAACAGTAACAGTAGTGGAACATGCAGCAACAGAGGTAGCGTTATCACGCTCAAGGCATTTTAGACATGGTGGTTCAAATCCATCCTGAGTGGGACTGATCTGTTGAGCGCGAAGTGACTCATTCTCTTTTTGAAGATCTTCACGAGCCGCTCTCAACTTCTCAAGCTCTTGCTTCCTTTGAAGATAATCATAGGAGAGCTTTTCATGAGTGGTTGTGAGCGTATCATGACGACTTTCAAGTTCTTGGTACTTAGCATGAAGTTTTTTTATGTCTTCAACTAAGGACTGTCAACGTGTCATTTCCGCGTCCAATAGGTCATCACTTTTGTCTAACAGTTTTTGAGTATGTTCCATAGCCTTTTGTTGTTCAGTTGCAATTTTAGCAAGTGTTTTGTAGCTAGGCTTGCATTCACAATCAGAGTCATCTTCACTAGATGTTTGAAAGTAAGCATCGCGTGATTTTACCTTGGCACCACGTGCCATGAAGCAGTAGGTAGGAGTAGGGTCATCCATGTCATCAGCTTCAGCGTTGGTGTGGACATCATTGTCTTCGGTGTTGAAGATGGACTTGGCAACATAAGCAGTGGCTAAAGCCAGACTTGCAACACCAGGGTCGGACTCCTCCTCAGACTCCACCTCCGCCTCCTCAGAAGCAGACTCCTCCTCTGAATCCATTTCCTTCCCAACAAAAGCACGATCCTTGCCTGATCAGCTCTTCTTATGAGATGAAGACTTTGATGAGGACTTGGAAGAAGACTTTGAAGATTTCTTCTTCTTCTTGTCATCAGAATCATATTCCTTGCTCTTCTTCTTCTTCTTCTTCTCGTAGTCCCACAGTGGACACTCAGAGATATAGTGTCCAGGTTTCTTGCACTTGTGACATGTTCTCTTCTTGTAGTCATGAGTGGAAGCTTCATCATTTCTTGAGCTGGATCGTGACGACTTTCTGAAGCCCTTCTTCTTGGTGAACTTCTGGAACTTCTTCACAAGCATAGCAAGTTCCTTTCCAATGTCTTCAGGATCATCAGAACTGCAGTCAGATTCTTCTTCAGATGAGGAAACAACTTTTGCCTTCAAAGCGCGAGTTCGGCCATAGTTGGGACCATAGATATCTCTTTCTCAGAAAGCTGGAACTCATGTGTGTTGAGCCTCTCAAGTATATCAGACGGATCGAGTGTCTTGAAGTCAGGACGTTCTTGAATCATGAGGGCAAGGGTGTCGAAGGAGCTGTCAAGTGATCTCAGTAGTGTCTTGATGATTTCATGCTTGGTAATCTCAGTGGCGCCGAGAGCACGAAGCTCATTTGTGATGTCAGTGAGGCGATCAAACGTGAGCTGGACATTCTCATTGTCGTTTCTCTTGAAGCGGTTGAAGAGGTTGCGAAGAACAATGATCCTTTGATCCCTCTGGATTGAGACGCCTTCGTTGACCTTGGATAGCCAGTCCCAGACTAGCTTTGACGTCTCCAGAGCACTCACACGGCCATACTGTCCTTTGGTCAGATGACCACAGATGATGTTCTTGGCAGTAGAGTCTAGTTGAATGAACTTCTTGACATCAGCAGGGGTGACACCTTCACTAGTCTTGGGAACGCCGTTCTTGACGACATACCAGAGGTCGACATCAATGGCTTCAAGATGCATGCGCATCTTATTCTTCCTGTAGGGATATTCAGTTCCATCGAACACGGGGCAAGCAGCGGAGACTTTGATTATCCCTGCAGTCGACATAGCTAAAACTCCAGGTGGTTAAACCGAATCACACAGAACAAGGGAGTACCTTGCTCTGATACCAATTGAAAGTGCTTGTTATCGACTAGAGGGGGGGTGAATAGGCAATTTTTATGACAGTCTTCAAAACATGGAAGTTTCGAAGACAAACAGTAGAAATGAACCTATTGATATGCAGCGGAAGATAAACTACACAAGGCAAGCCATAGTCAAGTATGCAATAATGTGAGAGTACGACGACTAATGGCAGCTAGGTCGTAAGGATCAGGATGGAAGATGGTATGAAGCCAAACATCAATAGTAGTCAAGCAATGAAGTCAAACAGGTATGACAAGCAGGCAATGACTTCACGAAGACAAACTGTAAGTAAAGGGAAGAGAGGATAAAACCAGTTACTCGTTGAAGACACAGGATTTGTTTGACCAGTTCTAGTTGCTGTGACAACTGTAAATCTGGTTAGGGAGGCTGAGATTCAACTCAGAAGACCTCCTCTTCACCTTATTCCCCTTGAGGTAAGGACACACAGTCCTCGCCCAATCACTATGGTAAGTCTTCAAGGTAGACTTCCAAACCTTCAAAGACTTCGTTCACCGGCGATCCACAATGACTCTTGGACGCTCAGAACGTGACGCCTAACCGGCTGGAGGATTCACAGTCCTCAAGTGTAATAAGTCTTCAGGTCACACAGACAGAAAGACTTCAGTGATGCCTAACACTCTTTGGCTCTGGGTGTTTGGGCTTTGTCCTCGCAAGGATTTCTCTCTCTCAAAGGCTTCGAGGTGGGTTGCTCTCAAACGACAAAAGCCGTGCACTAACTCTGAGCAGCCACCAATTTATGGTGTAGGGGGTGGGCTATTTATAGCCACTAGGCAACCCGACCTGATATGTCCGAAATGACCCTGGGTCACTAAGGAACTGACACGTGTTCCAAGGGTCAGATTTCAAACACACGCGGCAACTTTACTTGGGCTACAAGCAAAGCTAACTTATCCAGCTCTGGATAAGATTTGCTCTCATTGTCTTCACTCGAAGACATAGGATTTGGGTTGACCATCACTTCAGTCACTCTGACTGTATTCACTTGGACCCCACTTAACAGTACGGTGGTTCCTATGACTCAACAAAGAAGAAAAGGAAACAACGAAACAACTAAGTCTTCGCGCTCCATAGTCTTCACTGGATGTCTTCTCATGTCATAGTCTTCAATATAAATATCTTCATATACCACCATTGTCTTCAATGTCTTCACACATTTTTAGGGGTCATCTCCGGTAGGTAAACCAAATCAATGAGGGACACCACCTGTGTTATCCTGCAATTCTCACAAACACATTAGTCCCTCAACGAAATTTGTCCTCAATACTCCAAAACCAACTAGGGGTGGCACTAGATGCACTTACACTATCCAGAATGCCTGGAACATCCAGCACCTCCGTAAGTTCTACCCATGAAGCAAGGCCCAGATCCTGTGAAGCGAGGCCCAGAGCCTATGAAGAAGGCACGGTGCCTGTGAAGAACTGCCACCTGTGACACTCTCACGTAATAATGAGTGGGGTTGTACATGCCCCGGAGTCTCAGGAGCGCCGGCCTCAGGCCCTGGGGCTCCCGCCCACGCCTAGTGTCAGCCTTAGCTCCACGCTGGTGAGAAGACTTGAAGACTAGACTAGGTGCCGGACGCGGCTTTTCATTTGCTTTCCGTAGCTGGCTCGCTTTTCCCTAATCGAAGTTTGCTTTTGGTGTTCCTTGCTGATTCGATTCACTCGCCTCTTACCGCATTTTCCGGCTTTGGTTCGCTCGTGTTCTCTCTCTCTCGCATACCTCACGAGGGGGCTAGGCAGGTGCCCTCGCGAGCATTTTTCCCCTCTCTGCCTTCTCGCGAGCCACCCTCATTCGAGCCCAAAAACTGGCGCATCTCTCCTAGTCCGTGCCCCCCGGGGTACCGCGATGCAAAGCGCCAGGTCAAGGCTTGGGTGGACGGCAAATCTTCTAGCGCACCTCCTAACGAATTTTTGCAGTTCCTAAGCAGACACAGACCACCAAGTCAAGATGGACATGAGGAAACAAACGCCACGTAAGGAAGAGGGCGTGCCGAATGCACCAGGTTAAGTTATCTTTGAGTAAAATAGCAACACGGCACGGGAACAACACGCACAGTGCAATAACCGAGGAACCATAGTTCGATACACGCCCCTCTGGGCCCATACTGGTTTCATTTTTTATGCAGAAAAAGAGCAAAACAAAAGCGGCATTGCGGCGACCCGCGGAGGCAGGCCCTTAGCAACACCCCGATCCTAGCCAGACCCTTCCTCGCGCTTCACGGAGGCGCGGCGACGAGATGACCCACTGCCGCCCTCGAAGCAGGTGCGGCGGCGCGGCGGCTGGTCGTAGCCACCACTGCTGGAGCTGTCGCCGGAGGAAGAGCCGCCGTAGCTGGATGAGACACGGTCGCCGTTGAAGGCAGGCTCGCCCTCATCCTCATCATGACCGTCAGCAAGGCCGAGCACCTCCTCACCGTCGTTTGCCTCGGGGCAGCACCCGGCACGATGACTATCTACCCCAAACACCCTCACATAGAGGGTCGATCCACCATCGTACTTAAAGTGGAGGGTGCACCGCCTACCCGGGCCACGCGCGCGGGCGAACGTCTGCCAGCCGCGGGCCAGGGCTATGTTGCCCGCAGCGGAAGTCTCGACCGCAACCCAAGAGGCCTCACTGCAGCAACCATCCGCCTGCAACCAGAGCCCGCCTGGACCAGAGGCCGGTAGTTCGTCGACGAAGAAGCGCGGAAGCTGGAGCCAGTTGCCGGCCGGGTTCTCCGACCAGACGACGAACTCCGGCAACACTTCCGTTGAATGGAAGCGTGGACGGAGAGGCCACGCCACCATGGCACACCTCCCTTCGTCAACTGGGCCGCCATGGCTGGGACGACCCCCTCCGCGTGCCGCGGCGCCGCCACAACAGTGGGCCGCAGCGGGGGTCACGATGTGCTTGCGCGGACGACCGTGTCCATGCTTGGGCGCCGGGGAGCCGGGTCCCTAGCGAGGGGCCTTCCCCTTCTCGGCAACAGAGAACTTCCTTCGTGGCGCCATTGGCGGCGCTGTTAGCAATGGGGCGAGGAGGAAGAAGCAAGCGATCAAGGAATAGAAGGGCAACAGGGGCTCCGCCCCCTTCCCCATTTATACCGGAAGAAGGCCAACCGGCGCCCCTCACGATTGATGGTTTTCCTTGCATGTCGCAGGGACTTGTCAAGTCGGGCATTTGCCAAGGCAACATGGGGAAGTGGAGATGCCCACGTCCAATCAATCGCCACGCGTCAACCGAGACCGCAGGCTAGGGGGGCCCGCGGCGCTCCGTGCTTGACCCTTGGCTTCGCCGTGAAGCCAAGCCCGAGCGCATCTTGGGCACGGGGGCTACTATCGGCGTTCTGGGAATGGGGGTCCCCAGACATTCCTGCCTGCGGCCCACGGCTTAGCTATGCTAGCGGGCCTGTACGCCCCATCTTCATCAACAAGGCATTCAAGACTCTCGCGAGGGGCCAAGCCTCGCGAGGCGGACGACGCAAGACCTCCTCTAGAGCGACCTCTCGAGGTAGGCCCGTGAGGAGCGGAGATATCAAGGCGGGGCAAACCTTGCGAGGCTCTTGTGACGTGAGCCATGACGACCAGCACCGGGCGGGCGCCAGCGCGCGCAGCGTCCTTGTTTCCTCTTTGGTGCTAAGGAGGCAGGCGCAAGCACGGAGTACCGAGGCATCAGGCAAAGTTTTCCATATCGGTGAAACGAGACCAAGACCAGCAGGACAGCAAGACGGAGGTCACCATGGAGCCCAGTACGGCGTCACCGCCAGAGCCTTTTGCAGGCGAAGACCACTTTTGTCAGGACAACTTGTACTAGCTGTCCCCTTTCAAATTTGCCCGCCTTGTTGGCTCCCTTCCCGCTCAATATTTAGGGAGAGGACCGGGGCCTATATAAGTAGAGCTAGCCACCACAGAGGAGGAGAGAGTTCTGATCCACAAGTCTGTTGGAACACGCGGTACGCTACGCTAGCGCCAAATGAAATTTTCTACCGCGCACCCAAGATCATGCTGCTGGAAATAGATCACGGGATCGGGTTTACCACTAGACGCGCAGTCACCGCAGTGGAAGTAGAGTTGGTGATGCGTGTAGCCGATCTCCCGGGCCGTCTCCTCCTCGCGTTGCCGATCTACCGCGAACAGCGAAGACCCGTGAACGGTGATCTCCCACGAACGGCACCTCGCGGTACCCTCGAACGGTTCGTCCAAGCACCGCAGATGCAATGCCTCCAAGGTATCCACACGTACGGGGAGCAGCGTCGAGTTGCGGACTGCTAGGTCCGGTCACGCGGCATGGGCGTGGGGAGTGGCGGTGGCTAACCAGGGTTCAATTCGATCAACCCTAAGTGGTGTGCCCACTCCCCTTTATATAGACCTCCGAGGTGGGCTCAACACTTGAGCCCACTAGGAGTCCACATCCATTTTCCACTCAGATCCAATCCGAACGGGCTGTAGCCCCTTAAGTGTGTGACCCTATAGGTTCATGTACACATGGACACGGTCAGAGTCGATAGTTGGTAGCGGCTCCTAGCAGAACGTGCCAACTCCCATGTGGGCGTAAAGTCGTTTGACGAACCTCAACAATGTGGCATATGCAACATTCCTTTTGCCTCACGATATATGTTGTCGAGCTCAAGGCGAGTACTTGTCACCCTTGTGTTAGCTCGACCTCTCTTCTCGAAACCATGATACAGATTCTCGAACTGGGTTAACACTTAACCCAAGTCGCATGGCCATGCTTTCTGAATCTGATCACTCGAGAGGGCCCAGAGAATATCTCCCCAAATAGGAGGGGCAAATTCCATCTTGGTCAACCATGTCTCGCGGCATGTCTCACGGCTCACCCGAAAGCTACCTTTATAACTACCCAGTTACGGAGTAGCGTTTGATAGACCCTAAGTGAGTTGATCCTCATCCCGAGAACATGCGAGGACCTCAGGTCTAGGACATGGCATAGACATTGCACTTGAGACTAACAGATGACTATATCTCGCTGCGTCTCAAAGTGGGTCTGTCCGGCTCGGTGATCTCCATCCCCGAGCCCATACTATCGGTTTAGCATCTCCATGCACATGACTTGTGAAACATAGTCATCAACCGAGTCATATACTAGTCAAGGATATGTGTCCGCATAACCTTATCAACTAGGGACCATTAAAACAATCATCATACAATACATAGTTCCACAAACAAGTCACATACTTATTGATACATATCATTGATGATGTTCAAGGACAATACAAAGGACTCATGAATACATATGGAAATATCATCATCACATGATTGCCTCTAGGGCATATCTCCAACAGTCTCCCACTTGCACTAGAAACAATCATTTAGGCATCGTATGCCCGTGGAGCTCATGTGCGCCTCATGCTTCGGACGTGGGAGAGGCTTCGTCAATGGATCAGCAACATTTGCATCCGTGTGTACCTTTCATATGTTTACATCACCTCTTTCGACAATGTCGCGAATAAGGTTAAAACGCCTGAGTATGTGTTGGGTTTTATGATGGTTCCGTGGTTCCTTGACTTGCGCAATGGCACCACTATTATCACAATAGAGGTCCAATGGATTAGACGCGCCCTCAACCACACCAAGATCAGAAATAAAATTCTTCACCCAAACACCTTCTTTTGCAGCTTCAGAAGCCGCAATGTACTCGGCCTATGTTGTAGAATCAGCTACCGTATCTTGCTTGGAGCTCCTCCAGCTCACTGCTCCTCCGTTTAGAATGAACACAAACCCAGATTGCGATCGACTATCATCCCTATCGGTTTGGAAACTAGCATTGGTGTAACTCTTTACAACGAGCTCATCCTCACCTCCATAAACCAAGAACATATCCTTAGTCCTTCTCAAATACTTAAGGATATTCTTAACCACTGTCCAATGACTCTCACCTGGATCAGCCTGGTATCTTCCCACAACGCTAAGAGCAAAACTAACATCGGGACAAGTACATACCATAGCGTACATGATGGACCCAATAGCCGAAGCATACGGAATCCCATCCATGTGTCTTCGCTCATCAGGAGTCGAGGGACTTTGAGTCTTGCTAAGACTAATGCCATGTGACATGGGCAAGAAACCCTTCTTGGCATCTTGCATGTTGAACCGCTTCAACACCTTGTCAATATATGCACTCTGGCTTAATCCAATAAGCCTTCTCGATCTATCTCTATAGATCTTGATTCCCAAAATGTAAGATGCTTCTCCCAAGTCCTTCAGTGAAAAACTATTTTTTTAATGAGTCCTTGACAGATTCAAGCATTTGAACATCATTTCCAATCAACAATATGCCATCCACATATAAGATTAGAAATGCGACTGAGCTCCCACTAACATTTTTGTATACACAATGATCACAATCGTTCTTGATGAAGCCAAACTCTTTGACCGCATCATTAAAACGAATGTTCCAATTCCGAGATGCTTGCCTCAATCCATAAATGGATCTCTGAACCTTGCATACCATGCTAGACTTGTCTGGATGGACAAGACCCTCCGGCTGTGTCATATACACATCCTTGGTTAAATTTCCATTAAGGAAAGCCGTTTTGACATCCATCTGCCATATCTCATAGTCGAAATATGCTGCTATAGCAAGAATGATCCGAATTGATTTAGGCATCGCTATCGGTGAGTAAGTCTCATCATAGTCAACTCCTTGAACTTGTCGATAACCTTTAGCGACAAGTCGAGCCTTATGGATTGTGACATTTCTGTCCATATCAGTTTTCTTCTTAAAGATCCACTTGCACTCAATGGCTCGAACGCCATCTGGCATATCAACCAAGTTCCAAACTTGATTTTCATCCATGGACTTTAATTCGGATCTCATGGCCTCAAGCCATAAATCGGAATCAGGGCTCTCCATTGCTTCCGTATATGTAGTCGGCTCGTTGTTCTCCAAGAACAATACATTGCAGTCATGCAAATTGCGTAACCTTTCCGACCTCTGTGGAACCGGTGTCGACTCCACTATGGATTCCCTGAATATATCTGGTGTGACAGTCTCACCTACCGGAACGTCCCCGTGTGGTTCTTGAATTTCTTCTAGTCGGACTATCCTCTCACTAGCCTTCCGATTGAGAAACTGTTTCTCAAGGAAAATTCCATGTCGAGCGACAAACACTTTGCCCTCTTCGCGGTTGTAGAAGTAATATCCCAAGGTTTCCCTTGGATATCCCATGAATATGCACTTGCCTGATTTGGGTGTGAGCTTATCCGACTGGAGTCGCTTGACATATGCTTCACATCCCCAAATTTTCAGAAAAGACAAACGGTGACTCTTCGCAGTCCATATCTCATATGGTGTCTTATCTACAGACTTAAATGGTACCCTGTTTAGTGTGAAAGCTGCAGTTTCTAGAGCGTATCCCCAAAATGACAAAGGTAAATCCAACTGACTCATCATCGATTGGACCATGTCCAACAGGGTTCGATTCCTCCGTTCTGACACACCATTTCTCTGTGGCGTACCCGGAGGAGTCAGTTGTGGAACTATTCCACAACTCTTTAGATGATCATCAAACTCCTGGCTCATATACTCACCGCCACGGTCAGATCGTAGAAGTTTGATTCTCTTGCCAAGATGATTTTCCACTTTGTTCTGAAACTCCTTGAACTTTTCAAAAGTTTCTGACTTGTGCCTCATCAAGTAAACATATCCATATCTACTCAAGTCGTCGGTGAAAGTCACGAAGTATTGGAAACCACCTCTGGCTATCGTGCTCATTGGTCCACATACATCACTATGTATAAGTTCCAATAGCTCGGACGCCCTCTCACAACTCTTTGCAAAAGGAGTCTTAGTCATCTGACCGAGTAGGCAAGACTCGCATGTCTCGAATGATTCAAACTCAAACGAAGTTAGAATTCCATCATCATGGAGCTTCTTCATGCGCTCCAGATGTAAGTCAGATTTATCTCATTAGGCTTATGCCTCTTGACATTTATGTTATAGACTGATTCACCTTCAAGATCTAGGATAAATAACCCATTCACAACGGGTGCAAAGCCATGAAACATATTATTCAAGTGAATTGAACAACCATTGTCCTTAATACTGAATTCATAACCTTGTCTCATCAAACATGAGGCAGAAATTATGTTTCGACTCAAAGCAGGAACATAATAACAATTATCAAGTTCCATTACAAATCCTGAAGGTAAATTAAGTTGCATAGTGCCGACGGCCAATGCAGCAACTCTTGCTTTATTCCCGACGCGAATGTCAACTTCTCCTCTTGCGACATTCCTAGTTCTGCTTAGCCCCTGCATCGAGTTGCATATGTGAACAACCGATCCGGTATCATATACCCAAGAGCTACTAGAAACATCAGCACGATAAATGTCTATAACATATACAACAAGTGTACCTGAAGAAGAAGTCATACTTCCAGTCTTCTTGCCCTTCCCGGCAAGCCACTTGCTGCAGTTCCTTTTCCAGTGTCCGTGTTCCTTACAATGAAAGCAAATACTCCCCGAAGTCGTCCCTGACTTAGGCGCAGCGGCTGCAGTTGGAGTTGCCTCCTTCTCTTTGCCCTTTGCCTTAGCCTTTTTCTTGGACCAACTCTTCTTGAACTTAGCCGAGTTCTGCACCATCAACACTTGACGATGTGTACCTTTCTTGATATCCTGCTCTGCCACTTTAAGCATCCCATGCAATTTAGTGAGCTTCTTTTCCATCCCATGCATATGGTAGTTCGAGATGAACGACCCATAGCTATCCGGAAGAGAACCCAGAATTGTATATGTGGACAACTCATCCCCAAGTGGGAAGCCCAGCCTATCCAGAGCTTGCATGTACCCGATCATCTTGATCACATGGGGGCTTAGTGGATCACCCTCTTTCAGCTTACAATCCATTAAGGATCGCCAGACGTTGAACCTTTCGCCTGCATTTGAAACATTCTCTTAAGGTTCTCGATCATATCGAAAGCCTAAATATTTTCGAACTGCTGCTGCAGATCGGGCTCCGTAGAAGCCACCATGAGACAGCTGATCTCGTTTGATTCATCAACGAGTTTCTAGTAGGCATTTCTGGCTGTGGCATTAGCATTATCGGCAGGTTCCTCTGGAAGCGGATTCTCTAGAACTTGTTCCTTTTTCTCATGCCTAAGAACAATTCTCAGGTTTCTATACCAGGTGGCAAAGTTTGTTCCATTCAATTTATTTTTTTCCAGGATTGATTTCAACGCAAAAGGGGTAACTTGAGCAGGTGGTGCCATTGATCTACAACAGAAATATGCAAAACACTAAGACATGTATTCATGAAGAGTAATTCATATTAAACATTTTAATAAGATCATTACTCCCACTAAAGTCAACATCCCTCGGTTGATACTTAGTGATTCAAGATCCAAGATCAACATGTCAACTAGTGAGCTTTTGCATCACCGCTAGAGGACAAGTTCACTCGGTAAGCAACTCTTGCTAATCGTATCTCCATACGACTCTTGTTGTTGGGGACATCTCATGCCTCGCCAACTCCTATGCCTCGTATCCCAAAACTGTTTTGATAGCCATGACAAGTCAACTAATGCTTCGCGTGTAAGTGTCCGACACAAACCCATCACTTCACGGAGATCTTGTGGCACCCTATATTTTATTCACCACATGATATGTGTTTTGCTTGGAGCATCTTGTATTATTTGTGTCTTTATTTGTTAGTCTACCACAATCATCCTTGATGTACACACCTTTTGAGAGAGCCATACATGAATTGGAATTTGATAGAATACTCTATGTGCTTCACTTATATCTTTTTGAGCTATATAGTTTTGCTCTAGTGCTTCACTTACATCTTTTAGAGCATGGTGGTGGATTTGTTTTATAGAAACTATTGATCTCTCATACTTCACTTAGATTATTTTTTGAGTCTTAAATAGCATGGTAATTTGCTTAATAATAATAAGCTTGGTATTCAAGATTTGTAAAACTTTCTTTTGAGTGCGTTGAATACTAAGAAAAGTTTGATGCTTGATAATTGTTTTGAGATATGGAGGTGATAATATCAAAGTCGTGCTAGTTGAGTAGTTGTGAATTTAAGAAATGCTTGAGTTGAAGTTTGCAAGTCTAGTAGCATGCACGTATGGTAAACGTTATGTAACAAATTTGAAACATGAGTAGTTATTTGATTGTCCTCCTTATGAGTGGCGGTCGGGGACGAGCGATGGTCTTTTCCTACCAATCTATCCCCCTAGGAGCATGCGCGTAATGCTTTGGTTTTTGATGACTTGTAGATTTTTGCAATAAGTATATGAGTTCTTTATGACTAATGTTGAGTCCATGGATTATACGCACTCTCACCCTTCCATCATTGCTAGCCTCTTCGGTACCGTGCATTGCCCTTTCTCACATCGAGAGTTGGTGCAAACTTCGCCGGTGCATCCAAACCCCGTGATATGATATGCTCTTTCACACATAAACCTCCTTATATCTTTCTCAAAACAGCCACCATACCTACCTATTATGGCATTTCCATAGCCATTCCGAGATATATTGCCATGCAACTTCCCACCATTCCGTTCATCATGACACATTCATCATTGTCATATTGCTAGCATGATCATGTAGTTGACATAGTATTCGTGGAAAAGCCACCATTCATAATTATTTCGTACATGTCACTCTTGATTCATTGCATATCCCGATACACCGCCGGAGGCATTCATATAGAGTCATACTTTGTTCTAGTATCGAGTTGTAATCATTGAGTTGTAAATAAATAGAAGTGGGTTGATCATCATTTAATAGAGTATTGTCCCAAAAAAAGAAAGGCCAAAGAAAAAAAAGAAGGCCCCAAAAAAAATATAATAAAAAGGGGCAATACTATTTTCCACACTTGTGCTTCAAAGTAGCACCATAATCTTCATAATAGAGAGTCTCTTGTTTTGTCATTTTCATATACTAGTGGGAATCTTTGATTATAGAACTTGGCTTGTATATTCCAACGATGGGCTTCCTCAAATGCCCTAGGTCTTCGTGAGCAAGCAAGTTGGATGCACACCCACTTAGTTTCTTTTGTTGAGCTTTCATACATTTATAGCTCTAGTGCATCCGTTGCATGGCAATCCCTACTCCTTGCATTAACATCAATCGGTGGGCATCTCTATAGCCCGTTGATTATCCTTGTTGGTGTGAGATTTTCTCCTTTTTTTGTCTTCTCCACATAACCCCATCATCATATTCTATTCCACCCATAGTGCTATATCCATGGCTCGCGCTCATGTATTGCGTGAAGGTTTATAAGTTTGAGATTATTAAAGTATGAAACAATTGCTTGGCTTGTCATCGGGGTTGTGCATGATGAGAGCATTCTTGTGTGACAAATGGAGCATGACTAAACTATATGATTTTGTAGGGATGAACTTTCTTTGGCCATGTTATTTTGAGAAGACATAATTGCTTATTTAGTATGCTTGAAGTATTATTATTTTCATGTCAATATAAACTTTTCTTTTGAATCTTTCGGATCTGAATATTCATACCACAATTAAGAAGAATTACATTGAAATTATGCCAAGTAGCACTCCGCATCAAAAATTCTCTTTTGATCATTTGCCTACTCGAGGACGAGTAGGAATTAAGCTTGGGGATGCCTGATACGTCTCCAACGTATCTATAATTTTTGATTGCTCCATGCTATATTATCTGCTGTTTTGGACTATATTGGGCTTTATTTTCCACTTTTATATTATTTTTGGGACTAACCTATTAACCGGAGGCCCAACCCAGAATTGTTGTTTTTTTTGCCTATTTTAGTGTATCAAACGAAGTCCAAACGGAATGAAACCTTCGGGAACGTGATTTTCTCATCAGATATGATCCAGGAGACTTGGACCCTCCATCAAGAAAGAAGAGAGGCGGTCACGAGGGTGGAGGACACGCCCACCCTAGGGCGCGCCCCTTGCCTCGTGGGCCCCTCGAAGCTCCACCGGCGTACTCCTTCCTCCTATATATACCTACGTACCCCCAAACAATCAGATACGGAGCCAAAAACCTAATTCCACCGCCGCAACCTTCTGTACCCACGAGATCCCATCTTGGGGCCTGTTACGGAGCTCCGCCGGAGGGGGCCATCATCACGGAGGGCTTCTAAATCATCATAGCCCCTCCGATGAAGTGTGAGTAGTTGACCTCAGACCTTCGGGTCCATAGTTAGTAGCTAGATGGATTCTTCTCTCTTTTTGGTTCTCAAGTTCCCAAGACTGCACCCAAGAGGAGTACCAGGAACATACCTGCTGAGGAGAAGAATAAGGCCCCAGTGCCTGAGACTAAAGAAGAGGAAGCTGAAGCCCAAGCGCTAAGGAAGCTATAGCCAAAGATCCATGACCATAATGATGCACATCCTTTTGCAGAAGATATGAGGATCAGGAAGGATGCAGGACTGAGAGAGTGGAGAAAGGCTAACCCATATGTTGTCAGGAGGAGAACTGTTGTGGATTATAGGTTCCACACAAAGGAACAACAAGATTTCTATGAGACTATCCTGCTTGACAAGAAGCCCATAGTGTGTGACATGAGATGGGTGGACTGGACCTACATAAGAGAGAATGAAGATCACTTTCCAGGTGTTTATGACAGCTTCAAGGCATGTGAGGTTGACAAGTTTGTTGGCCAAAAGCTCACCAAGTGGAATGATGAGTTGAGCATGCAATTCTATTCTACTGCTCATTTCTATCCAGATGGCAAAATCGTATGGATGTCAGAGGGTACAAGGTACCAGTCTACAGTTGATGAGTGGGCTAGATTGATCAATGCTCCAGAAGCTCATGAAGATGACTTGGATGTCTATGCCAAGAATAAGAAGGATCACAACTCAATGGCCAACATGTACAAGGAGATTCCTGATGCAGACCTGGAGACTCACAAGTTTGGCTTTGTGAAGCACTTACTGTCAGGCCTGCCTACAATCAATACCATTCTGAGGCACACTCTATTGCCTAAGTCAGGTGATCACAGAATGATCAGAGGACACTCCATCAACTTGCTGCATATATTTGATGTTCCTCAAACATTCAAAGTGATGAGTCTGATTGTGGAAACAATCAAGAGGATAGCTGCAGATCAGAAGAGATCTTGTGGGTATGCTCCACAAATTCAGGTGCTCATGAACTCCAAGATGAGCACATGCACATATCTATTGGACAAAGAGCATTTACCCCTCAGGCTAGAACTTGAGGACGACATTGTTGTCATGACTGAGGAGGATCCATCATCAGTGCAAGCACATGAGAAGAGAGAGAAGGGAAGGGCAGAGAAAGCTGCAAGGATGCCAACTGCTGAAGAGGCATCTCAAGTGTTCTTGAAGAGCAAGCAAGATCAGCTTGGATATCTGATCCAATCCACCTTGAGGATTGAGAAGGGCTTGGCCACCCTGACTCAAAACCAGGAGAGCTTGGAGAGGATCACTGAGCAACAATTCTATGATCTTGATGTCAAGGTAACCGAGATTCTGTCAGTGGTTGTGCAACTTCAGGAGGAAGTGGAGGAGAAGAAGGGCAAGTCTACTACATATGCTTTTACTAGAGTGCCCAGAAGCCAGAGGTCTGCTGCAGTGCATGTCCCAGACACAAGAGCTACTACATCTGCACCAGTAGCCACACCCTCAGTGCCATCAGCTCCAGCAGCCACTCCACCAGCTCCAGCTACATCAGCAGAAGCTTTCGTCCTTGGAGTCATCTCTACACCACCTCATGAAGACCAAGCTTGAGAGACGCATAGCACTATGCATACTTTTAACTTTTTGGTACTTGTTGCCAAAGGGGGGAAATATGTATAGATCATAGTCTTCGAGAGAGGGAGAGTGTTGTTTTGTCTCTCTTTGCATTTTACTTGCTTGACTTTATTGTGTGTTTGCTTGCTACATTATGTCTTTTCTGAGATACTTGGATGATCATGTGTTTGATCGTTTGATACCTTAATGCTTGTTTGGATGATACTATCTTTTATATCTCATATATGATCGTTCACTTTGCTTGGTGATGAGTGCATGTTTTTAATTATTATCATTTTGAGCGCTCCACCAAGATGTTTGTGACCTGGAAGAGTGACCCATGATCCTAACACATTGTGCATTTGCAGTCCAAAGCAAATTTTAAATAATGCACAAATTTAGGGGGAGCTCTTGTTTGTCACATACTTCTCAAAGCGACAATTTATTTCAATCTTATTATCATATGTCGAAGCTTTGATCTGTATGTTGTCATCAATTACCAAAAAGGGGGAGATTGAAAGTGCAACTATCCCTGGGTGGTTTTGGTAATGATTCACAACATATAACTCATTGAACTAATGCCATTACAAGATAAATATTTCAGGAAAGTTCAATGATTGGCATGTCATGGATAAGGAATGTTGACCCCTCAAAATGCTAAGGACAAAAGATTTGCTCAAGCTTCAAAGTCCAAGACTCTACATTTTACTTTTAGTGATCCAAGATAATATTGAGTCCATAGGAAAAGCCAATACTCTCAAAAGGGGGTGATGTGTTGCTTAATGAGTTACTTGCTCAATGTGCTTAGTGATATGCTCCAAAGCCCTTAGCCACTTTCTCATATCCACATATGTCCCAAACCAAAAGTCAAACTCGGCCCCACCGATTTGATCCATCCGGCGCCACCGAGCTTGACATAGACACCGCCAGAAACCCTAGTCTTTTCGGTCCCACCGATAGGAATCTCGGTCTCACCGAGATGGGATTGCAAAATCTATGTTTCCCTTCATAAATTTTCGGTCTAACCGAGATGAGCGATCGGTCCCACCGAGTCTGCAATGCAAGCTCTCTATTTCCTTTTCTTAATGCTTCGGTCCCACAGAGATGAGCGAATCGGTCCCACGGAGTTTGCCTCACCAACTCTCTGTTTGTCTATTACCAAAGTTGGTCCAACCGAGTTTGAGTAATCGGTCCAACCGAGATTACGTTATGCCCTAATCCTAATGATATCGGTCCTACCGAGTTGACATGTCGGTCCCACCGAAATGCCTAACGGTCACATTATGAACCAAATAGGTCCGACCGAGTTTTCTGATTCGGTCACACCGAGTTTGGTGATTTGTGTGTAACGGTTAGATTTTGTGTGGAGGCTATATATACCCCTCCACCCACTCTTCATTCGTGGAGAGAGCCATCAGAACATGCCTAAACTTCCAACATACATTTTCTAAGAGAGAACCACCTACTCATGTGTTGAGACCAAAATATTCCATTCCGACCACATAAATCTTGATCTCTAGCCTTCCCCAAGTTGCTTTCCACTCAAATCATCTTTCTACCAAATCCAATCCTATGAGAGGGAGCTGAGTGTTGAGGAGACTATCATTTGAAGCACAAGAGCAATGAGTTCATCATCAACACACCGTCTATTACCTTTTGGAGAGTAGTGTCTCCTAGATTGGCTAGGTATCACTTGGGAGCCTCCGTCAAGATTGTGGAGTTGAACCAAGGAGTTTGTACGGGCAAGGAGATCGCCTACTTCATGAAGATCTACCCTAGTGAGGCATGTCCTTCGTGGGTGATGGCCATGGTGGGATAGACAAGGTTGCTTCTTCGTGGACCCTTCGTGGGTGGAGCCCTCCGTGGACTCGCGCAACCGTTACCCTTCGTGGGTTGAAGTCTCCATCAACGTGGATGCACGGTAGCACCACCTATCGGAACCACGGATAAAAAATCTCCGTGTCTACATTGCGCTTGCTCTCTCCAAACTCCTCCCTTTACCTTCATATGCAATTGTTTTAAATTTCCGCTGCTATACTCTTAGAATTGCATGTGTAGGTTGATTACTTGATTTGTGCTAAGTTGCTAAAATCTGCGAAGACTTAAAATTGGGAGAAGGCTAGATTTGTATTTGGTCAAGTAGTCTAATCACCCCCCGTCTTGACATACTTTCGATCCTACAGCCACTCTTGGCAAACCTGAAGGGGAGCATGATGCCCAACAGGAACAAGCTTTTCCGAAAATGGATACTATGTTTAAGGCTGCTCTCTTGAGTGTTCTTGGTGAGAACATAGTTGATGCGTATGCGTCAATTGACAATGGAAAAGATATGTGGGACGCACTCGAGGAGTTTTGGGTCTCGGATGCTGGCACTGAGCTGTAGATCATGGAGTAATTCTATGATTACAAGATGACTGAAGAGCGCTCCGTGGTTGAGCAAGCTCACGAGTTACAGTCATTTGCTAGAGAACTTGAGCACTTCAATTGTATTCTACCCGACAAGTTTGTTGGCAGAGGTATCATCACTAAGCTTCCTCCTTCTGGAGGAACTTTGATACCTTACTGAAGCATAAGTGACAGGAGTTTTCGGTTCCGGATCTCATTGTTACTCTTGATGTGGAAGAAAAGGCGAGAGCAAAGGACACACATGCTCAAGGTATTGAGGGAGGATCTAGTGCCAATCTGGTACAGAAGCAGAACTTCCAGCCCCACAAGTTCAAGAACGAGGGCAAGTTTGATGGGAAGAACAAGACTGTGCAGCACAAGAACTTCAAGAAGAAGAATGACAAAAAGAAAGATGTTTGTCATGTGTGTGGGGATCCTGATCATTGGGCTCCTAGTTGCCCTAATCGCTATGACAAGCATCATCCTCGGAAAGGCGGCAAGACCGCTAATGTTTTCATTGGAGACACTGACATGAAGGATGCTGGGTATGGTATATTTCCCACTATTCTTTCAGTATGTCAGTCTCCTGATTGGTTGATTGACACGGGTGCTAATGTGCATGTATGCGGTGATATTTCCATGTTTTTCTCTTATCAGATCGCAGGGACTTCAACTGTGCTGATGGGTTACGGTTCAAGTGCTTCTGTTCGTGGTGTTGGCATGGTCGATCTGAAGTTTACTTCGGGGAAGATCATGCGGCTGAAGAACGTGCATTATGTCCCCTCCGTCAATAAAAATCTTGTTAGCGGATCTCTTCTGTTTAGAGATGGCTACAAGCTTGTCTTTGAGTCGAATAAATTTGTAATATCCAAGTACGGAACCTTTGTTGGTAAAGGCTATGAGTCAGGAGGCCTATTTCGTTTATCCTTATTAGACGTTTGTAATAAAGTTGTTAATCATATTTGCAACAATAGTGAATCAAATGTGTGGCATTCACGTCTTTGTCATGTTAACTTTGGTTGCATGTCGCGACTAGCCAAATTGAACTTAACTCCTAGTTTCACCACTGTCAAGGGATGTAAGTGTCAAGTTTGTGTGCAAGCTAAGAAACCTCATAAGTCTCACATGACTGCAGAAACGAGAAATTTTGCACCACTAGAACTCATACATTCAGATCTATGTGAGATGAATGGTGTTTTGACAAAAGGTGGAAAGAAATATTTCATGATGTTAATTGACGACTCCACTAGATACTGCCGTGCGTATCTTCTGAAATCTAAGGATGACGCTTTGAACTTTTTCAAGATCTATAAAGCTGAAGTGGAAAACCAACTTGATCGGAAAATCAAGAGGCTTAGGTCCGACCATGGTGGAGAGTATTTTTCCAATGAATTTGATGTTTCTTGTGCGGCATGGTATAATCCATGAGAAGACGCCTCCCTATTCACGTCAGTCAAATGGGGTGGTTGAAAGAAAGAACCATACTCTAACAGATTTGGTTAACGCAATGTTAGACACATCAGGTCTCTCCAAGGCATGGTGGGGGAGGCGATATTGGCTGCATGTCATGTCCTAAACCGAGTTCCCACAAAGAATAAAGAGATAACTCCATTCAATGAATGGGAGAAGAAAATATTAAAACTCTCTTATCTACGAACCTGGGGTTGTTTGGCGAAAGTCAATGTGCCAATTCCAAAGAAGCTCAAGCTTGGACCAAAGACCGTGGATTGTGTTTTCCTCGGATATGCTTTTCATAGCATTGGTTATAGATTCTTGGTTGTAAAATCTGAGGTACCTGACATGCATGTCGGTACGATCTTGGAGTCGAATGATGCAACTTTCTTTGAAGATATCTTTCCCATGAAGGATATGGCTACCTCATCTAATCAGGAGATGCCTAGTTCATCGAATCAGGAACCAGTTACAATTACCGAACCTGCCATTTCGATGGAATACTTGAAGGAAATATGCCCTAGAGGCAATAATAAAGTTATTGTTTATTTCCTTATTTCATGATAAATGTTTATTATTCATGCTAGAATTGTATTAACCGGAAACATAATACATGTGTGAATACATAGACAAACAGAATTTCACTGGTATGCCTCTACTTGACTAGCTCGTTGATCAAAGATGGTTATGTTTCCTAACCATAGACATGAGTTGTCATTTGATAAACGGGATCACATCATTAGGAGAATGATGTGATTGACTTGACCCATTCCGTTAGCTTAGCACTTGATCGTTTTAGTTTACTGCAATTGCTTTATTCATGACTTATACATGTTCCTATGACTATGAGATTATGCAACTCCCGATTACCGGAAGAACACTTTGTGTGCTACCAAACATCACAACGTAACTGGGTGATTATAAAGGTGCTCTACAGGTGTCCCCGATGGTACTTGTTGAGTTGGCATAGATCGAGAGTAGGAGTTGTCACTCTGATTGTGGGAGAGGAATCTCCGGGCCCTCTCGGTAATGTGCATCACTATAAGCCTTGCAAGCAATGCAACTAATGAGTTAGTTGTGGGATGATGCATTGCAGAACGAGTAAAGAGACTTGTTGGTAACGAGATTGAGCTAGGTATTGAGACACCGACGATCGAATCTCGGGCAAAGTAACATACCGATGACAAAGGGAACAACGTATGTTGTTATGCGGTTTGACCGACAAAGATCTTCGTAGAATATGTAGGAACCAATAAGAGCATCCAGGTTCCGCTATTGGTTATTGACCAGAGACGTGTCTCGGTCATGTCTACATAGTTCTCGAACCCATAGGGTCCGTGATGTCTACTACACAACCTTCTTCTTGTAGACATTGTTGGGCCTCCAAGTGCAGAGGTTTGTAGGGCAGTAGCAAATTTCCCTCAAGTGGATGACCTAAGGTTTATCAATCCGTGTGGGAGGCTTAGGATGAAGATGGTCTCTCTCAAACAACCCTGCAACCAAATAACAAAGAGTCTATTGTGTCCCCAACACACCCAATACAATGGTAAATTGTATAGGTTCACTAGTTCGGCAAAGAGATGGTGATACAAGTGCAATATGGATGGTAGATATAGGTTTTTGTAATCTGAAAATATGAAAAAACAACAAGGTAACAAATAATAAAAGTGAGCTTAAACGGTATTGCAATGCGTTGAAACAAGGCCTAGGGTTCATACTTTCACTAGTGCAAGTTCTCTCAACAATAATAACATAATTGGATCATATAACTATCCCTCAACATGCAACAAAGAGTCACTCCAAAGTCACTAATAGCAGAGAACAAACGAAGAGATTATTGTAGGGTACGAAACCACCTCAAAGTTATCCTTTCTGATCGATCTATTCAAGAGTCCGTAGTAAAATCACATGAAGCTATTCTTTCCGTTCGATATATCATAGAGTTCGTACTAGAATAACACTTTAAGACAAAAATCAACCAAAACCCTAATGTCACCTAGATACTTCAATGTCACCTCAAGTATCCATTGGTATGATTATACGATATGCATCACACAATCTCAAATTCATTTATTCAACCAACACAAAGAACTTCAAAGAGTGCCCCAAAGTTTCTACCGGAGAGTCAAGACGAAAACGTGTGCCAACCCCTATGCATAAGTTCACAATGTTATGGAACCCGCAAGTTGATCACCAAAACATACATCAAGTGGATCATGTGAATATCTCATTGTCACCACAGATAAGCACATGCAAGACATACATCAAGTCTTCTAAAATCCTTAAAGACTCAATCCGATAAGATAACTTCAAACGGAAAACTCAATCATTAACAAGAGAGTAGAGGGGGAGAAACATCATAAGATCCAACTATAATAGCAAAGCTCGCGATACATCAAGATCGTGCCAAATCAAGAACACAAGAGAGAGAGAGAGATCAAACACGTAACTACTGGTACATACCCTCAGCCCCGAGGGTGAACTACTCCCTCCTCATCATGGAGAGTGCCGGGATGATGAAGATGGCCGCCGGTGAGGGTTCCCCCCTCCTGCAGGGTGCTGGAACAGGGTCCTGATTGGTTTTTGGGGGCTACACAGGCTTGCGGCGGCGGAACTCCCGATCTAGGTTTCTTTCTGGAAGTTTCGGGTTATATAAGAGGTGTTGGATTCGGGAACAAGTCAGGGGGTCCCCGAGGCGGCCACGAGGTAGGGGGCGTGCCTAGGGGGGTAGGGCGCGCCCCCCACCCTCATGGTGGCCTCGAGACTCTTCTGGCCACCTCCGGTACTTTGTGGGCTTCTTCTCGTCCAAAAATGATCTCCGTCAAATTTCAGCTCAATTGGACTCCGTTTGGTTTTCCTTTTCTGCGATACTGAAAAACAAGGAAAAACATAAACTGGCACTGGGCTCTAGGCTAATAGGTTAGTCCCAAAACTCATATAAATGCATATAAAACATCCAAGGTTGATAATATAATAGCATGGAACAATAAAAAATTATAGATATGTTGGAGACGTATCAAGCATCCCCAAGCTTAATTCCTGCTCGTCCTCGAGTAGGTAAATGACAAAAACAGAATTCTTGATGTGGAATGCTACCTAACATATTTTTCAATGTAATCTTCTTTATTGTGGCAAGAATATTCAGATCCATAAGATTCAAGACAAAAGTTTAATATTGACATGAAAACAATAATACTTCAAGCATACTAACAAAGCAATCATGTCTTCTCAAAATAACATGGCCAAAGCAAGCTATCCCTACAAAATCATATATGTAAGTGCATCTACTGCCACGCCTAGTTGGTTTTGGAGTATTGATGACAAACCTGGTTGAGGGACTAATGTGTTTGTGAGAATTGCAGGATAACACAGGTATTAGTCCCTCATTGATTCGGTTTACCTACCGGAGATGATCCCTAAAAATGTTTGATGACAATGAAGACAATGGTGGTATGTGAAGACAATCACAACGAAGATTATGACTCAAGAAGACATTCACGTGAAGACAATGGGGTGCGAAGACATAGTTGTTTCGTAGTTTCCTTTTCTTGTTTGTTGAGTCATAGGAACCACCGTACTGTTAAGTGGGGTCCAAGTCAACAAAGTCAGAGTGACTGAAGTGATGCTCAACCAAATCCTAAGTCTTAGAGCGAAGACAATGAGAGCAAATCTTATCCACAGTTGGATGAGTCAGCGTTACTTGTAGCCCAAGTCAAGCTGCCGCGTGTGTTTGAAATCTGACCGTCGTAACACGTGTCAGTTCCTTAGTGACCCAGGGTTATTTCAGACAAATCAGGTCGGGTTGCCTACTGGCTATAAATAGCCCACCCCCTACACCATAAATTGGTGGCTGCTCAGAGTTAGTGCACGGCTTTTGTCTTTGAGAGCAACCCACCTCGAAGCCTTTGAGAGAAAGATCCTTGCGAGGACAAAGCCCAAAACACCCGGAGCCAAAGAGTGTTAGGCATCACTGAAGTCTTTCCGTCCGCGTGACCTGAAGACTTGCTACACTTGAGAACTGTGAATCCTCCAGCCGGTTAGGCGTCCCGTTCTGAGCACCCAAGAGTCATTGTGGATTGCCGGTGAATGAAGTCTGTGAAGGTTTGGGAGTCTACCTTGAAGACTTACCAGAGTGATTGAGCGAGGACTAAGTGTCCTTAGCTCAAGGGGAATAAGGTGAAGACGCGGTCTTCTGAGTTGAATCTTAGCCTCCCTAACCAGACGTACAGTTGTCACAGCAAATGGAACTGGTCCAACAAATCCTTTGTCTTCATCAAGAAACTGGTTCTATCTCTTCCTTCACTTATTTACAGTTTGTCTTCGTGAAGTCTCTTGCTTGCTTGTCTTATCTGTTTGACTTCACCGTGTGACGAATATTGTCATTTGACTTCATACTATCTTCCATCTTGATCCATAATACCTAGCTGCTAATAGTCTTCGTGCTTTAGCTTCATTACTTGCTTGACTATGGCTTTTCTAGTGTAGTCTACCTTCCGCTGCATGTCAATAGGTTCATTTGTATTGTTTGTCTTCGAAACTCCCATGTTTTGAAGACTTTCCTAGAAATCGCCTATTCACCCCCCTCTAGTCGATAACTAGCACTTTCAATTGGTATCAGAGCAAGGTACTCCCTTGTTCTGTGTGATTCGGTTTAACCACCTGGAGTTTTAGCTATGTCGACTGCAGGGATGATCAAAGTCTCCGCTGTGTGCCCTATCTTTGATGAGACCGATTACCCCTACTAGAAGAATAAGATGCGTATGCATCTTGAAGCCATTGATGTCGACCTCTGGTATGTCGTCAAGAACGGCGTTCCCAAGGGAGGTGAAGGTGTCACCCCTGCCGATGTCAAGAAGTTCATTCAACTGGATTCTACTGCCAAGAACATCATTTGTGGTCGTCTGACCAAAGGACAGTATGGCCGTGTGAGTGCTCTGGAACTTTCGAAGCTAGTCTGGGACTGGCTGTCCAAGGTCAACGAAGGCGTCTCAACCCTGAGAGACTCAAGGATCAGTGTTCTTCGCAACCTCTTCAATCGCTTCAAGAGAAACGACAATGAGAATGTTCAGCTCACGTTTGATCGCCTCACTGACATCACCAATGAGCTTCATGCTCTTGGCGCCACTGAGATCACCAAGCATGAAATCGTCAAGACACTCCTGAGATCACTTGACAGCTTGTTTGACACCCTAGCCTTAATGATCCATGAACGCATTGACTTCAAGACTCTCGATCCATCTGACATACTTGAGAGGCTCAACACACATGAGTTCCAGTTATGTGAGAAAAGATTGATCTATGGTTCTAGCTATGAATGTACTCGCGCTTTGAAGGCAAAAGTCATTTCCTCATCTGAAGAAAAATCTGACTGCAGTTCTGGGGATCCTGAAGACATTGGAAAGGAGCTTGCTATGCTTGTGAATAAGTTCCATAAATTCACCAAGAAGAAAGGCTTCAGAAAGTCTTCATGATCCAGCTTAAGAAATGATGAAGCTTCCACTCATGACCACAAGAAGAGAACATGCCACAAGTGCAAGAAACCTGTTCACTACATCTCTGAGTGTCCTCAGTGGGACAATGGGAACAAGAAGAAGAAGAAGAAGAGCAAGGAATATGATTCTGATGATAAGAAGAAAAAGAAATCCTCAAAGTCTTCTTCGAAGTCTTCCTCCAAGTCTTCATCACATAAGAAGAGCTCATCTGGCAAGGCTCGTGCTCTTGTTGGCAAGGAGATGGATTTAGAGGAGGCGTCTGCTTCTGAGGAGGCAGAGGTGGAGTCTGAGGAGGAGTCCGACTCTGGCATTGCAAGTCTGGCTCTAGCTACAGCCTACGTTGCCGAGTACATCTTCAACACTGAAGACAATGGCTCCGTCACCAATGCTGATGCTAATGACAAGGACGACTCTGCCCCCACCTACTGCTTCATGGCACGTGGTGCCAAGGTAAACTCACGCGATGCTCACTTTCAAACATCAAGTGAAGATGACTCTGATTGTGAATCCAAACCCAGCTACAAAACACTTGCTAAAATTGCAACTAAACAACAGAAAGCTATGGAACATATTCAAAAATTGTTAGACAAAAGCGATGACCTGTTGGACGCGGAAATGACCTGGTCTCAGTCCTTAATTGAAGACATAAAAAATCTTCATGTTAAGTACGAGGAACTTGAAAGTCGTCATGAAACGATCTCAACAACTCATGAAAAGCTTTCCTATGATTATCTTCAAAGGAAGCAAGAACTTGAGAAATTGAGAGCAGTTCATGAAGATCTTCAAAAAGAAAATGAGTCACTTCGCGCTCAACAGTTCAGTCCCGCTCAGGAAGGATTTGAACCACCATGTCTAAAATGCCTTGAGTGTGATAACGCTACTTCTGCTGTTGAATGTTCTACTGCTGCTACTGTCACAATATCTTCAACTGCTGATGTGGTAACTAACCCCTATGCTGAGGATGCCACTACTATTGCTGATGAAAATGCTAGGTTGAAGACATTGCTTGAGACTGGGATGTACAAAAGTCTCAAAGGGCATCAGACACTATGTGATGTCCTCAAAAAGCAGATTCTGAACTGAAAACCTAGAAAAGAGGGTGTTGGGTTTGAGAGGAAAATGAATGTTGATGGTTCTTACTGGAAGCCTGAGCGGTACCCCAAAACCACATGGGTTGCTGCAAAGGGACCTTCAGTGGACCCATCCACCTTATCTGGCTTCACTTGTGCTAACCGGATTATCATTGATGAATCCCTTGATGCAAACTATAAGTTGTTTAAGAATCAGAATGGTGAAGTGTTTGCCATGTATATTGGTACTAACTGAAGGAATGGATCACCTATGAAGAAGATTTGGGTGCCCAAAAGTTTTCTTGAGAATCTTCCTGTGAATGTCATCATGACACCACCAGGGAAGAAGACAAACCCCAGACCGAAGGCTTCATATGGTCCAAAGGCTTCATACAGACAGAGGACTCACAAGAGTCACCCTAACACCAATATTTTGCAGGGAAATCATACTAAGACTTATGAATATGAGCGTGTATCATCAAATCGCTATGTTCATAAGAATAAGAACTATTCTGCTTATTCATATGAGTATTATTCACCTCCTGCAAGGCTATTTTCTAGGGCTCCAAAGCCAAAGTTCTCAGATGCTGCACTTAGACTCATTGCTTCTAAGCCACCCCTGAAAATGTGGGTTGTTAAGAAAAATTAACTTTCTTTTACAGGGAAAGGTCTCCAGCCTAAAATCAAAGGTGTCCGATGCTTATGCCGGGGACCTAAAACATCTTATGGGGCGCAAGATAAAATGCCCAAACGGTCTTACTATGTATTTCGTTTCTGAATCGCTTGCCAATCATCCTATCAGTCCTAACCTTGATCTGAGTTTTGATAATCCTCTTGTCCGTCAAATGTTTATGCTTCACAATACTCTTAGTGAAGCCTATCCCCCTAACTGTACTGTAGGGTATGACACCAAAGGCTTCAGAATAGATTATGGACAGTGGATGCACTAATCACATGACTGGTGATCGAAGTCTTCTTATGGACTCAACATTACGTCCATCTGACAAGAGTCACATCACATTTGCTGACACTGGTAAAAGCAAGGTATTGGATCTAGGTAGAGTTGCAATCTCAAAGGATCAACACATGGATAAAAGTGATGCTTGTTGAATCCCTTGGTTTCAACTTAATGTCTGTCTCAATGCTTTGTGACTTGAACATGATTGTGATATTTGGAAAATATCGTTGCCTTGTTCTAATGGAATCTGACAAGTCTCTAGTGTTTGAAGGGTACCGGAAAGATGATCTCTATACGGTAGATATCTCAGCAGGACCACAGTTAGCCGTATGTCTTCTAGCAAAAACTTCAGAGTGCTGGCTATGGCATCGGAGGCTAGGGCGTGCTGGCATGAGGAACCTGTACACTCTTGCAAAGAAGAAACACGTCGTATGCATAGAGGGCGTCAAGTTCAAGAAAGATCATCTGTGTGGTGCCTGCGAAGCTAGAAAGATGACGAGGGCCAAGCATCCCTCGAAGACAATCATGATGAGATCTCAACCATTCGAGCTACTACACATGGACTTATTTGGTCCTACTCACTACTCTACTCTTACTACCACTGCGTGTCTCTATGGCTTTGTCATTGTTGATGACTATTCAAGATATACTTGGGTGCACATAATCCTCTACAAGGATGATGTCCAGGATGTCTTCAGACGCTTCCCCAATCGTGCCATGACGAACTATGGCATCAAGATCAAGCACATCAGAAGTGACAATGGCACAGAGTTCAAGAACACCGGCCTCGACCTTTACCTTGATACATTAGGCATCACTCACGAGTTCTCTGCTCTATATACACCTCAGCAGAATGGCATCATGGAGCGCAAGAACAAGACACTCATTGAGATGGCTCAGACGATGCTTGATGAATACAAGACACTAAGTAAGTTATGGCCTGAAGCCATTGAGACTGCATGTCATGTCATCAACCGTGTGTATCTGTAACATACCAAATTTTCAATTTGGAATGTTATACATTAGATCATCATGCATATCATATTTTCTTGCATTATGGTCGATCCTAGAAATTTCACGCAACTCAAGGACCCTCGGAGAGAGTTGGAGATTTCGTTATTTTCATATTTGAGTTTTCTCAAGTTTTGAAAAGAGGATCATTTGATTTTATTTATTTCATCTTCAATTATTTTTCCAATATCAAAAATATGAGAGGGGGAATAATATGACTTTCCCAAAATTAGGAAAAATGAAGATTTAATAAATAAATCAAATTTTGGATTTTTCCGGAGTTTTTGCATTTTATTTGGATTAGGAAAAAATGCGTGTTTTCAAAAAAATTGCATCTAGGCCCCGAGTAAAGTTCATTTTGTTCGACTCATTTTTAGGAGTCGGGGAAAATTTACTTTGGGATTTTTGGAGTTCGTTTAGATTTTCTTTTATTTGCTTTTCTGCGCGCGTAACTATTTAAAAAAAACCGCGTCGCGCCCCGCCTGGGCCAAGGCCCGGCCGGCCCAGTCGCGCCCTCCTCGCGCGCGCGCCCGCGCAGCGCCTCCGCCGCCGCCGAGTCTGACTGGGACTCTGCCGCCGCCGCCTCCCTTGCCTTGCCCCCTCCCCCAAGTCTTCCCCCCTTTAAATACCCAGCCCCCCTCTCCTTCCCACACCACCCCGCCGCCCCGCAGCAGCAGCAGCGCCGCCGCCGCCGCTCGCCCCTCCGCCGCCCGCCGCCAGCGCAGCCGCCTGCCACCGCCGCCCCGCGCCTCGCCTCGCTGCCCCACCGCCAAGCCCCGCCCGCCGGAGCCCCTCGTCGAGGTAGCCACCGCGCCGCGCCACCCCTCCCCTCGGTTCGGTTTTTTTATTTATTCATAAAAACCGTTCCGGTTTCTTTTCGTTTCGTTGTTTCGGTTTTTTTTGAAACCCTAGATCGGTTTTCGTTTTTCGGTTTAGTTGTTTAGCGAGCGTTCGCTGGACCGTTCGTCTTAACGAACGTGATCACCGGTTATTCTCGGTTAACGAACATCTGTTCGTTTAACCGTTCATCGTTTTCTTTTTTGTCGGATTTATTCCGTGATTTTCTGATCGCGATTTCAGATCCGATCTTCGTTCTAGTTTATCTTCTCGCTCGTTTATCAGAATCAGGTGATTCAAGCGCCTGGAGTTTCGTTTTGAAATCGCAGTTCCGACTAATCAACTTAAACAAGTTTTTGCTACTGTAAAATTTGACCTAGTTTCAACTTGCTAGAACCGAGTTGTTTTCTTCCGCCGTTTGTTTTCTGTTACTTTGTTCGGTTCGTTTTCTCTTTGCAACCGGAGTTCTTAAGTTGAACTTTCTGGTTCGATATCTTGTTCGAGTTTTACCTGTGCATTAGATGAGTACTTATTGTATGCTTGTTGTTTGTCTGCGATAGATTACCCAGAGTGCGCCGCCTGTTATTTCGAATCTCTAGGTTTCGCGGATCATCAGCAAGGCAAGTAACACTTTGATCATATCTTTTCTACTACCCAGTTTTATTGCATTAGATCAATCCTCAAACATTGCATGATTAGGATCTAATTAAATTGTGGGATGGGAAGTAGATGAGGTAGTACCTATTACCTGTATTATTATGAAACCTTTGGGAGTTACTTCTACGTTTGCTTATTATGCCATGATATGCTAGTAGACGTGGATTGGGTGAGTGATATCCATGACAGATGTGAGTATTGTTAATTAATGGTTTATCTAAGGTGGCAACTTAAACACACATCTGGGTGGATTGAGGCACCTGGTTTCTATCAGGACATGCATGTTTTTCTTTGGACCGCCACCCAGGCTCAAAGGGATCATAAGGTCATTCATGCTAGTAACTTCCGTGTGCAGCCACAAGCCATTATGGGCTCTGGCATAGTTGATTAAGTCGTGCGAACTCTTACAGGGTAGACTAGCAGATGTAGGGGAAAGTAGGTGTACCGGTCTATCCAACGTAAGGTGCTAGCGCTTCTGAAAGACTATGTCTTGGTCATCCGTTTCTCAAACACCATGTAGTGCGAGAATCCAAACGGAGGCGATCGAGTCTTGTGGGGAAAAGTGCGCAAACCTCTGCAGAGTGTACAATCTAATCATGGTTAGCCGTGTCCCCGGTTATGGACAACTTGAGTATCTAGTACTTGAATATCATGTGAATCTCATCATGTTACTTCTAAGTAATATTGTTGGGTTTTAATTGTTCACTTAATTGGGATCGGAATGCTGTCAACCATTCTCGATGTTTAACCACCACCATGATAGTTAAATAAATTTATTCCTTTGCAGTAGGGAAAAATTGGCTTTACGCAAAATTGTAACCATAGAGCTTTCCACCAGCCATACATGCATATAGTTCATTACTGTTCATTACTCTCTATGTGTTACATTGCCAGCATATTCCATGTGCTGACCCGTTTTCGGGCTGCAACTTTCATGTTGCAGACTTTTCAGACGACGAGTAAGGTGCTTTTAGGTCGTGGTTCTATACTCAGTGATGCCGTTGGAGTTGATGGACTCACTTATCTTCCAAGCCTTCCGCTATTATCGTTATTAGATGGCCTTAAGCCATATTTATTGTAATAAGTTCTCTTTGAGACACCGATGTAATAAGTGTGTGATTGCTACTCTGTTATAAATACTTCGAAGTACTGTGTGGTGTCAGCATTACTGATCCAGGGATGACACCGGAGCACAGAGACTTGACCATCTGAGGTCGGGTCGCTACAGAGATGGTATCAGAGCACACGCTGACTGTAGGACACGACCACTAAGTTAAAGCCCTAGATCACTATTCTCTTCTCATTTTCTAACTCCTCATCTTTTATACTCTTTTAGGATGACAGACGCGAAGATCAAGTACGCTGTCATCTTTTATACTCTTTTAGGATGACAGACGCGAAGACGCCAAGGCCCGCCCACCGGAGCCCCTCGTCGAGGTAGCCACCGCGCCGCGCCACCCCTCCCCTCGGTTCGGTTTTTTTATTTATTTATAAAAACCGTCCGGATTCTTTTCGTTTCGTTGTTTCGGTTTTTTTCGAAACCCTAGATCGATTTTCGTTTTTCGGTTTAGTTGTTTAGCGAGCGTTCGCCGGACCGTTTGTCTTAACGAACGTGATCACCGGTTATTCTCGGTTAACGAACGTCCGTTCGTTTAACCGTTCATCGTTTTCTTTTTCGTCGGATTTATTCCGTGATTTTTTGATCGCGATTTCAGATCCGATCTTCGTTCTAGTTTATCTTCTCGCTCGTTTATCAGAATCAGGTGATTCAAGCGCCTGGAGTTTCGTTTCGAAACCGCAGTTCTGACTAATCAACTTAAACAAGTTTTTGCTACTGTAAAATTTGACCTAGTTTCAACTTGCTAGAACCGAGTTGTTTTCTTCCGCCGTTTGTTTTCCGTTACTTTGTTCGGTTCGTTTTCTCTTTGCAACCGCCATCAAGTACGCTCAACCGGAGGAGGGCACACCTTTCGGATTTCACTTGAAGGAAGTCACCAAGTACCTGAACATTGGACTACCAAGCTTCACCGGGACCTTCAACGCCACTCTGCCTGAAGAGGAGCGCTGGAAGATTCAAGCTCACGTTCCGGGAAGGACATTCGCGCCAATCACGAAGCCCATAGATAGTGTTTTCAGTGCACCAACCCGGAGTCTGGGAAAGAGCATGGCAGCTCATATCACCATGGGACGCATTGGAGAAGTTTATCAAGAAGACCTCAAGGACACTATCTACCAGATTTGCGGACGCCGAGATGAACAATGGGAGATAGTCAGCACCAAGAAGGATAGATCCATTGCAGCTTTCATCTAGGAGTTAAACCAGCACATTCGACGCCACGAGAACCAGATGTGCAATGATATGATAGAGTTGAAGAATGTGAAGGCAAGGATCATCAAGCTAGAAGGAGAACTGAAGACTACACGCAAGGACTACATGGACGAGATCGTAGCTCTAGCAAGGCACAATGGCGATCTTAAGCAGAAGATTGAAGAACTCAAGGGGAAATTAGCATCCAAGAAGGAAGACAAGTACATCGCATGTCCGAACAACTACATCATCATCGACGACACCGATTCGGATCCAAGTGAACCCGACTTTGAAGACGAAGCTGGAGCAGACATCATGGAGTCTTCCACCGATTCAAATTTCTAGATGACCACCAAATATTAGTAGTATTTCCTCCATGTATACATTATAGTTCAAGCACTTTTGCGATAGTTCTAGACCGATTGTATGCCCTTCTTTGAATTGAATGAAGTGATTTTGTGTGCATTTGCTCATGTGCATTGGGGTAGTGTTTTCTCTTTAGACCTCACTCTATTCTTAATTCTCGTCTTTTCTAAACCCTCAGATGCCTCGGAGACGTGACAATGGATTTCCACCGGAGCTCACTCAGTTGATCCAACAGCAGAACCAATTGATGCAGTTGTTAGTCCAGAACCAGCAGAACAACAACAACAACAACCCTCCGCCGCCGCCACCTGTTGATCACCTAACCCGTTTCCTTAGGCTGGAATCCGCAGGTGTTTTCCAGTAGCACCAAGCCAATAGTAGCAGACGATTGGCTCTGCAAGATAGGAAGGGAGTTGACCACTGCAGGATGCACAGATGGTGAGAAAGTGAAGTTTGCCGCACATCAGCTTGACGGACCCGCGACAGCATGGTGGGAGAATTTCAAAGCCACTTACCCAGTTGACACTGTCACATGGGATCAGTTTCAGCAAGCTTTCCGCACTGCCCATGTTTCAGCAGGAGCTATGGCCATGAAGAAGCGTGAGTTTCGCAACTTATGCCAAGGAGGAAGGACAGTTCGCCAGTACGTTGACGACTTCAGCAAGTTAGCACGTTATGCCCCATATGACGTTGCTACGGATGCAGCTAAGCAGGAGAAGTTTTTGGAAGGACTGAATGATGAGCTAAGCATGCAGTTGATGGTAGCAAGTTTCAACAACTACCAGGAGTTGGTAGATCGTGCCATCATGATTGAAGGGAAGCAACAGCAGATTGAGAACCGCAAGAGGAAGTATGGACAGGGGAAGTATAACTCTGGAGCCCAGCAGAAGCCCCGTTTTACCCCTAAACCGGGAGTTCAGTTTCAGCATACCCATGGAGGAGGTAGTTCGCACAACCATAATGGCCACAAGAATGGTAATGGGAATGGAGGAAGCAACGGCCAGAACCGTACCACCCCATCAACCCCAGCCAAGAGAGATCTGAGTCAAGTCACGTGTTTCAAGTGTTCCAAGACCGGACATTATGCCAATGAATGTCCCAAAGGCCAAAATGGAAATGGAAGCTCTGGAAAGAAGCCGAACCCTTTCAACAGGGGACAGGTGAACCACGTTAATGTGGAGGAGGTTGAAGCTCAGCCTGATGCAGTAATCGGTACGTTTTTGGTTAAGTCATTTACTGCACTCATTCTTTTCGATACTGGTGCATCGCATTCATACATATCAAGGGGATTTGTGGAAAAGTATAGCCTGCCCACTAGGGTTCTTAAAACACCTATGCTAGTAAGCTCGCCAGGAGCAGAGTACATGGCCAGACAAGGATGTTTTCAAGTGCCATTAAGTATAGGAAGGCATGTTTTCCCAACGGATTTAATCATTCTGGAATCCCAAGGTCTGGATGTAATTCTCGGTATGGATTGGCTGTCGATGTATGGAGGAAACATCGATTGCGCTAGTAAGACAATTTTGCTCACAACGCCAGAAGGAAGAAGGATCAAGTATGTATCTCAACATGCGCCAAACAGGACACAAGTAAATTCTTTATCAGGAGTTGTGCAGGAAGAAGTACCAGTGGTGAAGGATTACCCTGATGTATTTCCTGAGGAATTGCCAGGAATGCCACCTGATAGAGATATCGAGTTCTTAATTGAGCTTTTGCCAGGTACATGCCCAATATTGAAGCGACCATACCGGATGCCAGCAAAGGATTTGGTAGAAATCAAGAAGCAAATTAAGGAGTTATTGGATAAAGGTTACATACGCCCAAGTTCTTCGCCTTGGGGATCACCCGTACTTCTAGTGGAGAAGAAGGATGGATCATTAAGGATGGTTGTTGATTACCGTGGATTGAATGAAGTAACCATCAAGAACAAGTACCCACTGCCAATGATAAATGATCTGTTTGATCGTTTGCAAGGAGCTAAGGTGTTTTCCAAGATCGATTTGCGATCAGGGTACCATCAGTTGAAGATTCGAGAGCAGGACATACCTAAGACAACATTCACCACGAGATACGGATTGTACGAGTATACCGTTATGTCATTTAGTTTGACTAACGCACCTGCCTATTTTATGAACCTGATGAACAAGGTATTTATGGAGTTTTTGGATAAGTTCGTCGTAGTATTCATTGATGACATTCTGATTTTCTCAAAGAATGAAGAAGAGCATAAGGAACATTTGCTTTTGGTTTTGGAGAAACTAAGGGAACATCAGTTATATGCCAAATTCAGCAAATGTGAGTTTTGGTTAAAGGAAGTTGGATTTCTTGGACATGTTATATCCGGAGAAGGGATAGCAGTTGACCCCACAAAGGTTTAGACCGTAACCGAATGGGAAGCACCAACGACAATTGGAGAGATCCGGAGTTTTGTTGGACTCGCAGGATACTACCGGAGATTCATTGAGAATTTCTCAAGGATTGCAAAGCCTATGACTGAATTGTTGAAGAAGGATACCAAGTTCAATTGGGCTGAGGAATGTGAGGCCAGTTTTCAGGAGTTGAAGAAACGATTGGTTTCCTCACCAGTATTGATTCTACCAGATCAGAACAAGGATTATGAGGTGTATTGCGACGCTTCACGTCGAGGACTTGGAGCAGTGCTTATGCAGAAAGGAAGAGTTGTTTCGTATGCCTCACGACAACTGAAACCTCATGAATTAAATTATGCTACGCATGATTTGGAGTTGGCAGCCGTAGTGCATGCATTGAAAACTTGGAGACATTTTCTCATTGGGAATCATTGTGAGGTGCACACGGATCACAAGAGTTTGAAGTACATTTTCACGCAGAAGGAGTTGAACCTCAAACAAAGGAGATGGTTGGAGCTCATCAAGGATTATGATATGAGATTGCATTACCATCCCGGGAAAGCTAATGTAGTAGCTGACGCATTGAGCCGTAAGAGCCATGCCAATACACTAATGACGGGAGAAATACCAAGGGAGTTAGCAGAAGATCTTCGTGAACTATTTTTGGAGATAGTTCCGAGAGGCTATGTAGCAGCATTGGAGATTCAATCAAAATTGATGGATAAAATCAGAGAGGCTCAGAAATCTGACAAGGAGACTGCTTCTATAAAAGAGAAAATGAGCGAAGGAAAAGCAAAGGGATTTCGTGAGGATGAGCATGATACCCTATGGTTTGAGGACCGTGTTTATGTGCCAAATGACCCGGAGATCAGGAAGTTGATTCTGCAAGAGGCACATGATTCACCCTATTCGATTCACCCAGGAAATACCAAGATGTATTTGGATTTGAAGGAAACATTCTGGTGGACCGGAATGAAGAAGGATATTGCAGCATATGTAGCAGTTTGTGATGTGTGTCATAGAGTGAAGGCAGAACATCATAAGCCAGACGGATTGTTACAATCATTGCCGATACCCGAATGGAAGTGGGATAAGATAGGCATGGAATTTATCACAGGACTACCCAGGACGAAGGCAGGCTATGACTCGATATGGGTAGTAGTTGATCGTTTGATGAAGGTAGCACATTTCATCCCAGTTAAGACCACTTACACCAGTGCTAAGTTGGCAAAGATATACATGACTAGGATCATTTGTTTGCATGTAGTTCCGAGGAGTATCGTATCAGATAGAGGAACCCAATTTACCTCAAAGTTTTGGAATCAGTTGCATGAAACTTTGGGAACCAGACTAGAGTTCAGCACAGCTTTTCACCCACAGACGGATGGGCACACTGAGAGAGTCAATCAGATTTTTGAAGATATGCTGAGAGCATGTGCACTAGATTATGGATCTAGTTGGGACGATAACTTGCCGTATGCGGAGTTTTCTTATAACAACAGTTACCAAACCAGTTTGAAGATGGCACCTTTCGAAGCTTTATACGGAAGGAGGTGCAGGACACCGTTGTCATGGGACGAAGTTGGAGACCGTCAATTCTTTGGACCAGATTTGATTAAGGAGTCTGAACGGAAAGTTAAGTTGATTCGCGATAGGCTCAAGGTAGCCCAGTCCAGGCAGAAGAGCTACACAGATTCTAAACGCAAGGAGACAGTTTACGAAACCGGAGACAGAGTTTATCTTCGAGTATCCCCACTTCGAGGAGTTAAGCGCTTTGGAGTTAAGGGAAAGTTAGCACCACGTTTCATTGGACCATATAAGATCTTGCAACGTATGGGAGAAGTCGCTTATAAGTTGGAATTACCAGAGGGACTGTCAGGAGTTCATGATGTATTCCATGTTTCTCAGCTGAAGAAATGTCACGCCGAGATGGCGGAGGTACCGCTAAGAGATACAGTGCCGCTTGAAGCGATTCAGTTGAAGAATGACTTAACGTATGAAGAGAAACCAGTCAAGATTCTCGATTATGCCAGCAGAGTTACCCGCAGCAAGGTTATCAAGTTTTGCAAAGTTCAGTGGAACCACCACTCAGAGGATGAAGCCACCTGGGAGAGAGAAGAAGTTTGCTCAAGGACCACCCTCACCTATTTTCTAGCCAACCCGAATCTCGATGGCGAGATTCATCTTAAGGGGGGTAGGTTTGTAACATCCCAAATTTTCAATTTTGAATGTTATACATTAGATCATCATGCAGATCATATTTTCTTGCTTTTTGGTCGATCCTAGAAATTTCACGCAACTCAAGGACCCTCGGAGAGAGTTGCAGATTTCGTTATTTTCATATTTGAGTTTTCTCAAATTTTGAAAAGAGGATCATTTGATTTTATTTATTTCATCTTCAATTATTTTTCCAATATCAAAAATATGAGAGGGGGAATAATATGACTTTCGCAAAATTAGGAAAAATGAAGATTTAATAAATAAATCAAATTTTGGATTTTTCCGGAGTTTTTGCATTTTATTTGGATTAGGAAAAAATGCGTGTTTTCAAAAAAATTGCATCTAGGCCCCGAGTAAAGTTCATTTTGTTCGACTCATTTTTAGGAGTCGGGGAAAATTTACTTCGGGATTTTTGGAGTTCGTTTAGATTTTCTTTTATTTGTTTTTCTGCGCGCGTAACTATTTAAAAAAACGCGTCGCGCCCCGCCTGGGCCAAGGCCCGGCCGGCCCAGCCGCGCCATCCTCGCACGCGCGCCCGCGCGCAGCGCCGCCGCCGCCGCCGAGTCCGACTGGGACTCTGCCGCCTCCCTTGCCTTGCCCCCTCCCCCAAGTCTTCCCCCCCCTTTAAATACCCAGCCCCCCTCTCCTCCCCACACCAGCCCGCCACCCCGCAGCAGCGCCGCCGCCGCCGCTCGCGCCTCCACCGCCCGCCGCCGCCGCCGCCCGCCGCCAGCGCCGCCGCCGCCCCGCGCCTCGCCTCGCTGCCCCGCCGCCAAGGCCCGCCCACCGGAGCCCCTCGTCGAGGTAGCCACCGCGCCGCGCCACCCCTCCCCTCGGTTCGGTTTTTTTATTTATTTATAAAAACCGTCCGGATTCTTTTCGTTTCGTTGTTTCGGTTTTTTTCGAAACCCTAGATCGATTTTCGTTTTTCGGTTTAGTTGTTTAGCGAGCGTTCGCCGGACCGTTTGTCTTAACGAACGTGATCACCGGTTATTCTCGGTTAACGAACGTCCGTTCGTTTAACCGTTCATCGTTTTCTTTTTCGTCGGATTTATTCCGTGATTTTTTGATCGCGATTTCAGATCCGATCTTCGTTCTAGTTTATCTTCTCGCTCGTTTATCAGAATCAGGTGATTCAAGCGCCTGGAGTTTCGTTTCGAAACCGCAGTTCTGACTAATCAACTTAAACAAGTTTTTGCTACTGTAAAATTTGACCTAGTTTCAACTTGCTAGAACCGAGTTGTTTTCTTCCGCCGTTTGTTTTCCGTTACTTTGTTCGGTTCGTTTTCTCTTTGCAACCGGAGTTCTTAAGTTGAACTTTCTGGTTCGATCTCTTGTTCTTGTTTTACTTGTGCATTAGATGAGTACTTATTGTATGCTTGTTGTTTGTCTGCGATAGATTACCCGGAGTGCGCCGCCTGTTATTTCGAATCTCTAGGTTTCGCGGATCATCAGCAAGGCAAGTAACACTTTGATCATATCTTTTCTACTACCCAGTTTTATTGCATTAGATCAATTCTCAAACATTGCATGATTAGGATCTAATTAAATTGTGGGATGGGAAGTAGATGAGGTAGTACCTATTACCTGTATTATTATGAAACCTTTGGGAGTTACTTCTACGTTTGCTTATTATGCCATGCTATGCTAGTAGACGTGGATTGGGTGAGTGATATCCATGACAGATGTGAGTATTGTTAATTAATGGTTTATCTAAGGTGGCAACTTAAACACACATCTGGGTGGATTGAGGCACCTGGTTTCTATCAGGACTTGCCTGTTTTTCTTTGGACCGCCACCCAGGCTCAAAGGGATCATAAGGTCATTCATGCTAGTAACTTCCGTGTGCAGCCACTAGCCATTATGGGCTCTGGCATAGTTGATTAAGTCGTGCGAACTCTTACAGGGTAGACTAGCAGATGTAGGGGAAAGTAGGTGTACCGGTCTATCCAACGTAAGGTGCTAGCGCTTCTGAAAGACTATGTCTTGGTCATCCGTTTCTCAAACACCATGTAGTGCGAGAATCCAAACGGAGGCGATCGAGTCTTGTGGGGAAAAGTGCGCAAACCTCTGCAGAGTGTACAATCTAATCATGGTTAGCCGTGTCCCCGGTTATGGACAACTTGAGTATCTAGTACTTGAATATCATGTGAATCTCATCATGTTACTTCTAATTAATATTGTTGGGCTTTAATTGTTCACTTAATTGGGATCGGAATGCTGTCAACCATTCTCGATGTTTAACCACCACCATGATAGTTAAATAAATTTATTCCTTTGCAGTAGGGAAAAATTGGCTTTACGCAAAATTGTAACCATAGAGCTTTCCACCATCCATACATGCATATAGTTCATTACTGTTCATTACTCTCTATGTGTTACATTGCCAGCATATTCCATGTGCTGACCCGTTTTCGGGCTGCAACTTTCATGTTGCAGACTTTTCAGACGACGAGTAAGGTGCTTTTAGGACATGGTTCTATACTCAGTGATGCCGTTGGAGTTGATGGACTCACTTATCTTCCAAGCCTTCCGCTGTTATCGTTATTAGATGGCCTTAAGCCATATTTATTGTAATAAGTTCTCTTTGAGACACCGATGTAATAAGTGTGTGATTGCTACTCTGTTATAAATCCTTCGAAGTACTGTGTGGTGTCAGCATTAATGATCCAGGGATGACACCGGAGCACAGAGACTTGACCATCTGAGGTCGGGTCGCTACAGTATCTTCACAAGCTTCTGAAGAAGACATCCTATGAGCTCCTAACTGGTAAGAAGCCAAACGTCAGTTTCTTCAGAGTATTTGGTGCTAGGTGCTGGATCAAGGATCCACATCACACTTCAAAATTTGCACCAAAAGCACATGAAGGCTTTATGCTTGGTTACAGAAAGGATTCGCACTCCTACAGAGTCTTCAACCTCTTTCACTATAAAGTGGTTGAAACTGTAGATGTGCGGTTCGATGAGACTAACGGCTCGCAAAGAGAGCACCTGCCAAATGTGCTAGATGAAGTTCCACCTTGTGAATCCATCAAGCTCATGGGAACTGGAGAAATCATACTGTCTGAAGCACAGGCTGAAGAGGAACTTATTATTTCTGCACCTAATCAACTTGAAGACAATGCTCAGCCTGAAGTCAATGCTCAAAATGAAGACAATGATCAGCAAGAGCAAAATCTTCGTCCAGTTTATCCCCGTGTTGCAAATGAAGTACGGATTGAGAAGATAATTGATAGCATCGATCCTCGTTCAAGAGCAACGCAACTGGCAAATTTCTGTGGGCACTTTGCATTTGTCTCTATATCTGAACCCAAGAAAGTTTCTGAAGCCTTCATGGAACCTGAATGGATTCAAGCTATGCAAGAAGAGCTTCAACAGTTCGAGCTGAACAATGTGTGGGAATTGGTCAAGCGTCTTGATCCTCGCAAGCACAACATCATTGGTACCAAGTGGATATATCGCAACAAGCAAGATGAGCATGGTCAAGTTGTCAGAAACAAGGCTCGTCTAGTTGCTCAAGGATACACTCAAGTTGAAGGGATGGACTTTGATGAAACATTTTCTCCTGTAGCTAGGCTTGAAGCCATACGCATACTACTAGCCTATGAAAATCACCACAACATCCTGCTGTATCAAATGGATGTGAAGAGTGCCTTTCTGTCGTGGAATTGTCACGACAGATGTTGTAACATCCCAAATTTTATTGGAATGTTATACATTAGATCATCATGCATATCATATTTTCTTGCATTTTGGTCGATCCTAGAAATTTCACGCAACTCAAGAATCCTCGGAGAGAGTTGGAGATTTCGTTATTTTAATATTTGAGTTTTCCCAAATTTTGAAAAGTGGATCATTTGATTTTATTTATTTCATCTTCAATTATTTTTCCAATAACAAAAATATGAGAAGGGAGTAATATGACTTTCCCAACTTTAGGAAAAATAAAGATTTAATAAACAAATCAAAATTTGGATTTTTCCGGAGTTTATTTGCATTTTATTTGGATTAGGGAAAAATGCGTGTTTTCAAAATATTGCATTTAGGCCCGAATAAGAGTTCATTTCGTTCGACTCATTTTTAGGAGTCGGGGGAAATTAACTTCGGTATTTTTGGAGCTCGTTTAGATTTTCTTTTTTTTTGCCCGCATATTTATTTAAAAAATAATAATACGCGCAGCGCCCCGCCTGGGCCAAAGGCCCAGCCGGCCCGCCCCGCCTCGTGCGCGTGCCCGCGCCGCGCAGCGCCGCCGCCGCCGCCGAGTCCGGATCGGACTCCGCCGCCGCCGCCCTTGCTTGCCCCCTCCCCCAAGCAACCCCCTCCCCCTCTTTAAATAACCCCCCTCTCCCCTCTCCTCCCCACACCAGCCGCCGCCGCCCGCAGCAAGCAGCAGCAGCAGCCAGCGCCCGCCGCCGCCCCGCTGCCGCGCCGTTGCCCCGCAGCCGCCCCGCTGCCCCGCCACCCCGCCGGAGCCTCCCGCCGACGAGGTAGCCCCGCGCCGCGCCACCCGTCGCCTCGGTTCGGTTTTTTTTAAAACCGTTCCGGTTTATTCTGTTTCGATGTTTCGGTTTTTTTTCGAAACCTTAGATTGGTTTTTTGTATTTTTTTTGGTTTAGTTGTTTAGCGAGCGTTCGCCGGGCCGTTCGTCTTAACGAACCTGATCACCGGTTATTCTCGGTTAACGAACGCCCGTTCGTTTAACCGTTCGTCGTTTTTCTTTTTCGTCGGATTTATTTTGCGATTTATCTGATCGTGATTTCAGATCCGATCTTCGTTTTAGTTTATCTTCTTGCTCGTTTATCGGAATCAGATGATTCAAGCGCCTGGAGTTTCGTTTCGAAACCGCCGTTCCGACTAATCAACTTAAACAGCTACTGTAAAATTTGACCTAGTTTCAAATTGCTAGAACCGAGTTGTTTTCTTCCGCCGTTTGTTTTCTGTTGCTTTGTTCGGTTCGTTTCTCTTTGCAACCGGAGTTCTTAAGTTGAACTTTCTGGTTCGATTTTCCGTTCGAGTTTTACCTGTGCATTAGATGAGTACTTATTGTATGCTTGTTGTTTGTCTGCGATAGATCACCCGGAGTGCGCCGCCTGTTATTTCGAAGCTCTAGGTTTCGCGGATCCTCGGCAAGGCAAGTAACACTTTGATCATATCTTTTCTACTCCCCAGTTTTATTGCATTAGATCAATCCTCAAACACTGCATGATTAGGATCTAATTAAATTGAGGGATGGGAAGTAGATGAGGTAGTACATATTACCTGTTTTACTTATGAAACCTTTGGGAGTTACTTCTATGTTTGCTTATTATGCCATGCTATGCTAGTAGACGTGGGATGGGTGAGTGATATCCATGACAGATGTGAGTATTGTTAATTAATGGTTTATCTAAGGTGGCAACTTAAATACACATCTGGGTGGATTGAGGCACCTGGTTTCTATCAGGACTTGCCTGTTTCTTTTGGACCGCCACCCAGGCTCAAAGGGATCATAAGATTATTCAAACTAGAAACTTCCGTGTGCAGCTACAAGCCATTATGGGATCTGGCATAGTTGATTACGTCGTGCGAACTCTTACAGGGTAGACTAGCAGATGTAGGGGCAAGTAGGTGTTCCGGTCTATCCAAACGTAAAGTGCTAGCGCTTCTGAAAGACTATGTCTCGGTCATCCGTTTCTCAAACACCATGTAGTGCGAGAAACCAAACGGAGGCGATCGAGTCTTGTGGGGAGAAGTGCGCAAACCTCTGTAGAGTGTACAAACTGATCATGATTAGCCGTGTCCCCGGTTATGGACGTCTTGAGTATCTAGTACTTGAATATCATGTGAATCTCATCATGTTACTTCTAATTAATATTGTTGGGTTTTTAATTGTTCACTTAATTGGGATCGGAATGCTGTCAACCATTCTCGATGTTTCAACCACCATGATAGTTAGAAAAATCTATTCCTTTGAAGTAGGGAAAAATTGGCTTTACGCAAAACTGTAACCATAGAGCTTTTCCACCAGCCATATATGCATGTAGTATAGGCTTATCATTCATTACTCTCTATGTGTTACATTTGCCAGCATATTCCATGTGCTGACCCATTTTCGGGCTGCAACTTTCATGTTGCAGACTTTTCAGACGACGAGTAAGGTGCTTTTAGGTCGTGGTTCTATACTCAGTGATGCCGTTGGAGTTGATGGACTCACTTATCTTCCAAGTCTTCTGCTGTTATCTTTATTAGATGGCCTTAAGCCATATTTATTGTAATAAGTTCTCTTTGAGACACCGATGTAATAAGTGTGTGATTGCTACTCTGTTATAAATCCTTCGAAGTACTGTGTGGTGTCAGCATTACTGATCCAGGGATGACACCGGAGCACAGAGACTTGACCATCTGAGGTCGGGTCGCTACAGAGATGGTATCAGAGCACACGCTGACTGTAGGACACGACCACTAAGTTAAAGCCATAGATCACTATTCTCCTCTCATTTTCTAACTCCTCATCTTTTCTACTCTTTTAGGATGACGGATGCGAAGATCAAGTACGCTCAACCGGATGAAGGCACACCTTTTGGATTTCACTTGAAGGAAGTCACCAAGTACCTGAACATTGGACTACCACGCTTCACCGGGACCTTCAACGCCACTCTGCCTGAAGAGGAGCGTTGGAAGATTCAAGCTCATGTTCCGGGAAGGACATTCGGGCCAATCATGAAGCCCATAGATAGTGTTTTCAGTGCACCAACCTGGAGTCTGGGAAAGAGCATGGCAGCTCATATCACCATGGGACGCATTGGAGAAGTTTATCAAGAAGACCTCAAGGACACTATCTACCAGATTTGCGGACGCCAAGATGAACAATGGGAGATAGTCAGCACCAAGAAGGATAGATCCATTGCAGCTTTCATCCAGGAGTTAAACCAGCACATTCAACGCCAAAAGAACCAGATGTGCAATGATATGATAGAGTTGAAGAATGCGAAGGCAAGGATCATCGAGCTAGAAGGAGAACTGAAGGGTACACGCAAGGACTACATGGACGAGATCGTAGCACTAGCAAGGCACAATCGCGGTCTTAAGCAGGAGATTGAAGAACTCAAGGGGAGATTAGCATCCAAGAGGGAAGACAAGTACGTCGCATGTCCGGACAACTACATCATCATCGACGACACCGATTCGGATCCAAGTGAACCCGACTTTGAAGACGAAGCTGGAGCAGACATCATGGAGTCTTCCACCGATTCAAATTTCTAGATGACCACCAAATATTAGTAGTATTTCCCCCATGTATACATTATAGTTCGAGAACTTATGCGATAGTTCTAGACCGTTTGTAAGCCCTTGTTTGAATTGAATGAAGTGATTTTGTGTGCATTTGTCTCATGTGCATTTGGGTAGTGTTTTCTCTTAGACCTCACTCTATTCTTAATTCTCATCTTTTCGAAAAAACCCTCAGATGCCTCTGAGACGTGACAATGGATTCCCACCGGAGCTCACTCAGTTGATCCAGCAGCAGAACCAATTGATGCAGTTGTTAGTGCAGAATCAGCAGAACAACAACAACAACAACAACAACAACAACAACAACAACAACAACCCTCCGCCGCCGCCACCTGTTGATCACCTAACCTGTTTCCTTAGGCTGAATCCGCCGGTGTTTTCCAGTAGCACCGAGCCGATAGTAGCAGACGATTGGCTCCGCAAGATAGGATGGGAGTTGACCACTGCAGGATGCACAGATGTTGAGAAAGTGAAGTTTGCCGCACATCAGCTTGACGGACCCGCGGCAACATGGTGGGAGAATTTCACAGCCACTTACCTAGTTGACACTGTCACATGGGATCAGTTTCAGCAAGATTTTCGCACTGCCCATGTTTCAGCAGGAGCTATGGCCATGAAGAAGCGTGAGTTTCGCAACTTACGCCAAGGAGGAAGGACAGTTGGGCAGTACGTTGACGACTTCAGCAAGTTAGCACGTTATGCTCCAGATGACGTTGCTACGGATGCAGCTAAGCAGGAGAAGTTTCTGGAAGGACTGAACGATGAGCTAAGCATGCAGTTGATGGTAGCAAGTTTCAACAACTAGCAGGAGTTGGTAGATCGTGCCATCATGATTGAAGGGAAGCAACAGCAGATTGAGAACCGCAAGAGGAAGTATGGACAGGGGAAGTATAACTCTGGAGCCCAGCAGAAGCCCCGTTTTACCCCTAAACCGGGAGTTCAGTTTCAGCATACCCATGGAGGAGGTAGTTCGCACAACCATAATGGCCACAAGAATGGTAATGGGAATGGAGGAAGCAACGGCCAGAACCGTACCACCCCATCAACCCCAGCCAAGAGAGATCTGAGTCAAGTCACCTGTTTCAAGTGTTCCAAGACCGGACATTATGCCAATGAATGTCCCGAAGGCCAGAATGGCAATGGAAGCTCTGGAAAGAAGCCAAACCCTTTCAATAGGGGACAGGTGAACCACGTTAGCGTGGAGGAGGTTGAAGCTCAGCCTGATGCAGTAATCGGTAAGTTTTTGGTTAAGTCATTTACTGCACTTGTTCTTTTCGATACTGGTGCATCGCATTCATACATATTAAGGGGATTTGTGGAAAAGTATAGCCTGCCCACTAGGGTTCTTAAAACACCTATGCTAGTAAGCTCGCCAGGAGCAGAGTACATGGCCAGACAAGGATGTTTTCAACTGCCATTAAGTATAGGAAGGCATGTTTTCCCAACGGATTTAATCATTCTGGAATCCCAAGGTCTGGATGTAATTATCGGTATGGATTGGTTGTCGATGTATGGAGGAAACATCGATTGCGCCAGTAAGACAATTTTGCTTACAACGCCCGAAGGAAGAAGGATCAAGTATGTATCTCGGTATGTGCCAAACAGGAAACAAGTAAATTCTTTATCAAGAGTAGTGCAGGAAGAAGTACCAGTGGTAAAGGATTTCCCTGATGTATTTCCTGAGGAATTGCCAGGCATGCCACCGGATAGAGACATTGAGTTTTTGATTGAGCTTTTGCCAGGCACTGGGCCAATATCGAAGAGACCGTACAGAATGCCAGCACAGAGATTTGGTGGAAATTAAGAAGCAGATTAAGGAGTTATTGGATAAAGGTTACATTCGCCCAAGTTCTTCACCTTGGGGATCACCCGTACTTCTTGTGGAGAAGAAGGATGGATCATTAAGGATGGTTGTTGATTACCGTGGATTGAATGAAGTAACCATCAAGAACAAGTACCCACTGCCAATGATAAATGATCTGTTTGATCGTTTGCAAGGAGCTAAAGTATTTTCCAAGATCAATTTGCGATCAGGGTACCATCAGTAGAAGATTCGGGAGCAGAACATACCTAAGACAGCTTTTACCACGAGATACAGATTGTATGAGTATACTGTTATGTCATTTGGTTTGACAAACGCACCTGCCTATTTTATGAACCTGATGAACAAGGTATTTATGGAGTTTTTGGATAAATTCGTCGTAGTGTTCATTGATGACATTCTGATTTTCTCAAAGAATAAAGAGGAGCATAAGGAACATTTGCGTTTGGTTTTGGAGAAACTAAGGGAACATCAGTTATATGCCAAATTCAGCAAATGTGAGTTTTGGTTAAAGGAAGTTGGATTTCTTGGACATGTTATATCCGGAGAAGGGATCGCAGTTGACCCCAAAAAGGTTGAGACCGTAACCGAATGGGAAGCACTAACGACAGTTGGAGAGATCCGGAGTTTTCTTGGACTCGCAGGATACTACCGGAGATTTATTGAGAATTTCTCAAGGATTGCAAAGCCCATGACTGAATTGTTGAATAAGGATACCAAGTTCAATTGGACTGAAGAATGTGAGGCCAGTTTTCAGGAGTTGTAGAAACGATTGGTTTCCTCACCAGTGTTGATTCTGCCAGATCAGATCAAGGATTATGTGGTGTATTGCGACGCTTCACGTCGAGGACTTGGAGCAGTGCTTATGCAGGAAGAAAGAGTTGTTTCGTATGCCTCACGACAACTGAAACCTCATGATTTGAATTATGCTACGCATGATTTGGAGTTAGCAGCCGTAGTGCATGCATTGAAGACATGGAGACATTTCCTCATTGGAAATCATTGTGAAGCATATACGGATCACAAGAGTTTGAAGTATATTTTCACGCAGAAGGAGTTGAACCACAGACAAAGGAGATGGTTGGAGCTCATCAAGGATTATGATATGAGATTGCATTACCATCCAGGAAAGGCTAATGTTGTAGCTGACGCATTGAGTCGTAAGAGCCATGTCAATACCCTAATGACGGGAGAAATACCAAGGGAGTTAGCCGAGGATCTTCGTGAGCTATATTTGGAAATAGTTCCGAGAGGCTATGTCGCAGCATTGGAGATTCATTCAACATTGATGGATAAAATTAGAGAAGCTTAGAAAACTGACAGGGAGATTGCAGATATAAAGAAGAAAATGAGCGAAGGAAAAGCAAAGGGATTTCGCGAGGATGAGCATGATACCCTATGGTTTGAGGACCGTGTTTACGTGCCCAATGACCGGGAGATCAGGAAGTTGATTCTGCAAGAGGCACATGATTCGCCCTATTCGATTCACCCAGGAAATACCAAGATGTATTTGGATTTGAAGGAAACATTCTGGTGGACCGGAATGAAGAAGGATATTGCAGCATATGTAGCACTTTGTGATGTGTGTCATAGAGTGAAGGCAGAACATCAGAAGCCAGCCGGATTGTTACAACCATTGCCGATACCCGAATGGAAGTTGGATAAGATAGGCATGGATTTTATCACAGGACTACCCAGGACGAAGGCAGGCTATGACTCGATATGGGTAGTAGTTGATCGTTTGACGAAGGTAGCACATTTCATCCCAGTAAAGACCACTTACACCAGTGCTAAGTTGGCAAAGATATACATGACCAGGATCATTTGTTTGCATGGAGTTCCGAGGAGTATCGTATCCGATAGAGGAACCCAATTTACCTCAAAGTTTTGGAATCAGTTGCATGAAACTTTAGGAACCAGACTTGAGTTCAGCACAGCTTTTCACCCACAGACGGATGGACAGACTGAGAGAGTCAATCAGATTTTGGAAGATATGCTGAGAGCCTGTGCACTAGATTATGGATCTAGTTGGGACGATAACTTGCCGTATGTGGAGTTTTCTTATAACAACAGTTACCAAACCAGTTTGAAGATGGCACCTTTCGAAGCTTTGTACGGAAGGAGGTGCAGGACACCGTTGTCATGGGACGAAGTTGGAGACCGTCAGTTCTTTGGACCAGATTTGATTAAGGAGTCTGAATGGAAAGTTAAGTTGATTCGCGATAGGCTCAAGGTAGCCCAATCCAGGCAGAAGAGCTACGCAGATTCTAAACGCAAGGAGACAGTTTACGAAACCGGAGACAGATTTTATCTTCGAGTATCCCCACTTTGAGGACTTAAGCGCTTTGGAGTTAAGGGAAAATTAGCACCGCGTTTCGTTGGACCGTATAAGATTTCGCAACGTATGGGAGAAGTCGCTTATAAGTTGGAATTACCAGAGGGACTGTCAGGAGTTCATGATGTATTCCATGTTTCTCAGCTGAAGAAATGTCACGCCGAGATGGCGGAGGTACCGCTAAGAGATACAGTGCCGCTTGAAGCGATTCAGTTGAAGGATGACTTAACATATGAAGAGAAGCCAGTTAAGATTCTCGAATATGCCAGCAGAGCTACCCGCAGCAAGGTTATCAAGTTTTGCAAAGTTCAGTGGAACCACCACTCAGAGGATGAAGCCACCTGGGAGAGAGAATAAGATTTGCTCAAGGACCACCCTCACCTATTTTCTAGCCAACCCGAATCTCGAGGGCGAGATTCATCTTTAGGGGAGTAGGTTTGTAACATCCCAAATTTTCAATTTGGAATGTTATACATTAGATCATCATGCATATCATATTTTCTTGCATTTTGGTCGATCCTAGAAATTTCACGCAACTCAAGGACCCTCGGAGAGAGTTGGAGATTTCGTTATTTTCATATTTGAGTTTTCTCAAATTTTGAAAAGAGGATCATTTGATTTTATTTATTTCATCTTCAATTATTTTTCCAGTAACAAAAATATGAGAAAGGAATAATATGACTTTCCCAACTTTAGGAAAAATAAAGATTTAATAAACAAATCAAATTTTGGATTTTTCCGGAGTTTATTTGCATTTTATTTGGATTAGGGAAAAATGCATGTTTTCAAAATATTGCATTTAGGCCCGGATAAAAGTTCATTTCGTTCGACTCATTTTTAGGAGTCGGGCGAAATTAACTTCGGAATTTTTGGAGCTCGTTTAGATTTTTTTTTGCGCGCATATTTATTTAAAAAAAATACGCGCAGCGCCCCGCCTGGGCCAAAGGCCCGGCCGGCCGAGCCGGCCCAGCCGCCCCGCCCCGCCTCGCGCGCGCGCCCGCGCCGCGCAGCGCCACCCCGCCGATTCCGGATCGGACTCCGCCGCCGCCGCCCTTGCTTGCCCCCTCCCCCAAGCAACCCCCTCCCCCTCTTTAAATACCCCCCCTCTGCCCTCTCCTCCCCACACCAGCCGCCGCCGCCGCCCGCAGCAAGCAGCAGCAGCAGCCAGCGCCGCCAGCCGCCGCCGCCAGCGCCCGCCGCCGCCCCGCTGCCGCGTGGCTGCCCCGCCACCCCGCCGGAGCCTCCCGCCAATGAGGAAGCCCCGCGCCGCGCCGCCCCTCGCCTCAGTTCGGGTTTTTTCTAAAACCGTTCCGGTTTATTCTGTTTCGGTGTTTCGGTTTATTTTCGAAACACTAGATTGGTTTTTCGTATTTTTTTTGGTTTAGTTGTTTAGCGAGCGTTCGCCGGGCCGTTCGTCTTAACGAAGGTGATCACCGGTTATTCTCGGTTAATGAACGCCCGTTTGTTTAACCGTTCGTCGTTTTTCTTTTTCGTCGGATTTATTCTGCGATTTATCTGATCGCGATTTCAGATCCGATCTTCGTTTTAGTTTATCTTCTCACTCGTTTATCGGAATCAGGTGATTCAAGCGCCTGGAGTTTCGTTTCGAAACCGCCGTTTCGAATAATCAACTTAAACAAAATTTTGCTACTGTAAAATTTGACCTAGTTTCAAATTGCTAGAACCGAGTTGTTTTCTTCCGCCGTTTGTTTTCTGTTGCTTTGTTCGGTTCGTTTCTCTTTGCAACCGGAGTTCTTAAGTTGAACTTTTTGGTTCGATTTTCCATTCGAGTTTTACCTGTGCATTAGATGAGTACTTATTGTATGCTTGTTGTTTGTCTGCGATAGATCCCCGGAGTGCGCCGCCTGTTATTTCGAAGCTCTAGGTTTCGCGGATCCTCAGCAAGGCAAGTAACACTTTGATCATATCTTTTCTACTCCCCAGTTTTATTGCATTAGATCAATCCTCAAACACTACATGATTAGGATCTAATTAAATTGAGGGATGGGAAGTAGATGAGGTAGTACCTATTACCTGTTTTACTTATGAAACCTTTGGGAGTTACTTCTATGTTTGCTTATTATGCCATGCTATGCTAGTAGACGTGGATTGGGTGAGTGATATCTATGACAGATGTGAGTATTGTTAATTAATGGTTTATCTAAGGTGGCAACTTAAATACGCATCTGGGTGGATTGAGGCACCTGTTTTCTATCAGGACTTGCCTGTTTCTTTTGGACCGCCACCCAGGCTCAAAGGGATCATAAGATTATTCAAACTAGAAACTTCCGTGTGCAGCTACAAGCCATTATGGGCTCTGGCATAGTTGATTACGTCGTGCGAACTCTTACAGGGTAGACTAGCAGATGTAGGGGAAAGTAGGTGTACCGGTCTATCCAAACGTAAGGTGCTAGCACTTCTGAAAGACTATGTCTCGGTCATCCGTTTCTCAAACACCATGTAGTGCGAGAAACCAAACGGAGGCGATCGAGTCTTGTGGGGAGAAGTGCGCAAACCTCTGCAGAGTGTACAAACTGATCATGATTAGTCGTGTCCCCGGTTATGGACGTCTTGAGTATCTAGTACTTGAATATCATGTGAATCTCATCATGTTACTTCTAATTAATACTGTTGGGTTTTTAATTGTTCACTTAATTGGGATCGGAATGCTGTCAACCATTCTCGATGTTTCAAACACCATGATAGTTAAAAAATATATTCCTTTGCAGTAGGGAAAAATTGGCTTTACGCAAAACTATAACCATAGAGCTTTTCCACCAGCCATATATGCATGTAGTATAGGCTTATCATTCATTACTCTCTATGTGTTACATTTGCCAGCATATTCCATGTGCTGACCCGTTTTCGGGCTGCAACTTTCATGTTGCAGACTTTTCAGACGACGAGTAAGGTGCTTTTAGGTCATGGTTCTATACTCAGTGATGCCGTTGGAGTTGATGGACTCACTTATCTTCCAAGTCTTCCGCTGTTATCTTTATTAGATGGCCTTAAGCCATATTTATTGTAATAAGTTCTCTTTGAGACACCGATGTAATAAGTGTGTGATTGCTACTCTGTTATAAATCCTTCGAAGTACTGTGTGGTGTCAGCATTACTGATCCAGGGATGACACCGGAGCACAGAGACTTGACCATGTGAGGTCGGGTCGCTACAGATGTCCTCTTGCAAGGGCTTAGTCATGGAGACATCGCAGCTAGGAAGCTTAAAGGGGTTAATCGGGACAAAGGACACGAGAGGTTTTATACTAGTTCGGCCCCCTTACGGTGAAGGTAAGGCCTACGTCTAGTTGGGTTGGTATTGCTTGATGTTTCGATGACCAGGGAGCGAGATACGCTATGCCCGGCTCTCGATGGGTTGTTTCTTGCCCTAAGCCGCCAGCGGGTCGTCCCCTTATATACACGGGTCGACACCCTGCGGCCTACAGAGTCCCGGCCGGCTCATAAACAGTGTCAGGCTCGGTGACTATTTACTTCTACCTTATGTTACAAGTCATGCCATTATGGCGGCTCGTCACTATGGGCCCTAAGTCCCCTGCGGGCCTTTAGACCCTTTATTGACCCGTCCTCTTCATGCTTGGTCTTGGGCTTCTGATGAACCTCTCTTCGCATAACCCGGCCCCTCCTGGGCGGCTTACACAAATAGTTATATCCCCAACATTAGGCCCTAGATTGATTTGAACCGGTTCATGTCAATTTTAAAATACCTTCAAAAATACATCTTCCTGTCTTCTGTCAGCGCAAAGGTCGTAACCCGCCGTGACGTCATCTTCTGGATTCATGATAACCCGCCGTGATGTCATCTTCCACTGACTTCATTTTTTATTCTGTCATATCCTCAACGGATCTTTGCCTTTAGTAACCATCCCGAAAACCGAGGCGTCAGGGCCGCTGGATAATGATGTTTGGCCTCCTCATTTCTCGCGCCGTCTTGGTTGGCCTCTCCTTATAAATAGGCACGACCTAGGTCTTCCATTCTTCCTCTTTCAGTCGTCTTCTTCCTCTTGCTGATGTTCTGTCTCTCGAGCTCCGCCGCCGCCGCCGTCGAACCTCTCGTCTTCACCGACTCAGGCCGCTGCATCAACCTGATTCTGACCAGAAATCAATGGCGACCCTCCGCAGCTCGTCCGCATCTGTGAGCTCCTCTTCTTCCCTTCCTCAGATCTGCATTGGAACTGTCTTGAGTTCGTCGGCATTCATCGCCGCCCGATGTCAACCCTTGCTAGTATTCACCTCCAACGTACTGTTTAGATCATAAAAACAACATAGAACTACTGCGGTAATTGTTTGTGCCTATCTTGCATAAGAATAGATCTCATTCCCCTTGTTTGGAAGCCCTCTTCGAGTATATGAACTTCTTTGTACTGTTTTTTAGGTCTAGAAATTTTTCTTTCCAGAGCGACCATTTGATCCAAAATAATGATTGCAATCTGTGAAGCCATATTTATTGTAATAAGTTCTCTTTGAGACACCGATGTAATAAGTGTGTGATTGCTACTCTGTTATAAATCCTTCGAAGTACTGTGTGGTGTCAGCATTACTGATCCAGGGATGACACCGGAGCACAGAGACTTGACCATCTGAGGTCGGGTCACTACAGAGATGGTATCAGATCACACGCTGACTGTAGGACACGACCACTAAGTTAAAGCCCTAGATCACTATTCTCTTCTCATTTTCTAACTCCTCATCTTTTCTACTCTTTTAGGATGACGGACGCGAAGATCAAGTACGCTCAACCGGAGGAGGGCACACCTTTTGGATTTCACTTGAAGGAAGTCACCAAGTACCTGAACATTGGACTACCAAGCTTCACCAGGACCTTCAACGCCACTCTGCCTGAAGAGGAGCGCTGGAAGATTCAAGCTCACGTTCCGGGAAGGACATTCACGCCAATCATGAAGCCCATAGATAGTGTTTTCAGTGCACCAACCTGGAGTCTGGGAAAGAGCATGGCTGCTCATATCACCATGGGACGCATTGGAGAAGTTTATCAAGAAGACCTCAAGGACACTATCTACCAGATTTGCGGACGCCGAGATGAACAATGGGAGATAGTCAGCACCAAGAAGGATAGATCCATTGCAGCTTTCATCCAGGAGTTAAACCAGCACATTCGACGCCACGAGAACCAGATGTGCAATGATATGATAGAGTTGAAGAATGCGAAGGCAAGGATCATCGAGCTAGAAGGAGAACTGAAGACTACACGCAAGGACTACATGGACGAGATCGTAGCTCTAGCAAGGCACAATGGCAATCTTAAGCAGAAGATTGAAGAACTCAAGGGGAAATTAGCATCCAAGAAGGAAGACAAGTACGTCGCATGTCCGGACAACTACATCATCATCGACGACACCGATTCGGATCCAAGTGAACCCGACTTTGAAGACGAAGCTGGAGCAGACATCATGGAGTCTTCCACCGATTCAAATTTCTAGATGACCACCAAATATTAGTAGTATTTCCCCCATGTATACATTATAGTTCGAGCACTTTTGCGATAGTTCTAGACCGTTTGTATGCCCTTGTTTGAATTGAATGAAGTGATTTTGTGTGCATTTGCTCATGTGCATTGGGGTAGTGTTTTCTCTTTAGACCTCACTCTATTCTTAATTCTCGTCTTTTCTAAACCCTTAGATGCCTCCGAGACGTGACAATGGATTTCCACCGGAGCTCACTCAGTTGATCCAACAGCAGAACCAATTGATGCAGTTGTTAGTCCAGAACCAGCAGAACAACAACAACAACAACCCTCCACCGCCGCCACCTGTTGATCACCTAACCCATTTCCTTAGGCTGAATCCGCCGGTGTTTTCCTGTAACACCGAGCCAATAGTAGCAGACGATTGGCTCTGCAAGACAGGAAGGGAGTTGACCACTGCAGGATGCACAGATGGTGAGAAAGTGAAGTTTGCCGCACATCAGCTTGACGGACCCGCGGCAGCATGGTGGGAGAATTTCACAGCCACTTACCCAGTTGACACTGTCACATGGGATCAGTTTCAGCAAGCTTTCCGCACTGCCCATGTTTCAACAGGAGCTATGGCCATGAAGAAGAGTGAGTTTCCGCAACTTACGCCAAAGAGGAAGGACAGTTGGCCAGTACGTTGACGACTTCAGCAAGTTAGCATGTTATGCCCCAGATGACGTTGCTACGGATGCAGCTAAGCAGGAGAAGTTTTTGGAAGGACTGAATGATGAGCTAAGCATGCAGTTGATGGTAGCAAGTTTCAACAACTACTAGGAGTTGGTAGATCGTGCCATCATGATTGAAGGGAAGCAACAGCAGATTGAGAACCGCAAGAGGAAGTATGGACAGGGGAAGTATAACTCTGGAGCCCAGCAGAAGCCCCATTTTACCCCTAAACCGGGAGTTCAGTTTCAGCATACCCATGGAGGAGGTAGTTCGCACAACCATAATGGCCACAAGAATGGTAATGGGAATGGAGGAAGCAACGGCCAGAACCGTACCACCCCATCAACCCCAGCCAAGAGAGATCTGAGTCAAGTCACCTGTTTCAAGTGTTCCAAGACCGGACATTATGCCAATGAATGTCCCGAAGGCCAAAATGGAAATGGAAGCTCTCGAAAGAAGTCGAACCCTTTCAACAGGGGACAGGTGAACCACGTTAATGTGGAGGAGGTTGAAGCTCAGCCTGATGCAGTAATCGGTAAGTTTTTGGTTAAGTCATTTACTGCACTCGTTCTTTTCGATACTGGTGCATCGCATTCATACATATTAAGGGGATTTGTGGAAAAGTATAGCCTGCCCACTAGGGTTCTTAAAACACCTATGCTAGTAAGCTCGCCAGGAGCAGAGTACATGGCCAGACAAGGATGTTTTCAAGTGCCATTAAGTATAGGAAGGCATGTTTTCCCAACGGATTTAATCATTCTGGAATCCCAAGGTCTGTATGTAATTCTCGGTATGGATTGGCTGTCGATGTATGGAGGAAACATCGATTGTGCCAGTAAGACAATTTTGCTCACAACACCAGAAGGAAGAAGGATCAAGTATGTATCTCGACATGCGCCAAACAGGACACAAGTAAATTCTTTATCAGGAGTTGTGCAGGAAGAAGTACCAGTGGTGAAGGATTACCCTGATGTATTTCCTGAGGAATTGCCAGGAATGCCACCTGATAGAGATATCGAGTTCTTAATTGAGCTTTTGCCAGGTACAGGCCCAATATCGAAGCGACCATACCGGATGCCAGCAAAGGATTTGGTAGAAATCAAGAAGCAGATTAAGGAGTTATTGGATAAAGGTTACGTACGCCCAAGTTCTTCGCCTTGGGGATCACCCTTACTTCTAGTGGATAAGAAGGATGGATCATTAAGGATGGTTGTTGATTACCGTGGATTGAATGAAGTAACCATCAAGAACAAGTACCCACTACCAATGATAAATGATCTGTTTGATCGTTTGCAAGGAGCTAAGGTGTTTTGCAAGATCGATTTGCGATCAAGGTACCATCAGTTGAAGATTCGAGAGCAGGACATACCTAAGACAGCATTCACCACGAGATACGGATTGTACGAGTATACCGTTATGTCATTTGGTTTGACTAACGCACCTGCCTATTTTATGAACCTGATGAACAAGGTTTTATGGAGTTTTTGGATAAGTTCGTCGTAGTATTCATTGATGACATTCTGATTTTCTCAAAGAATGAAGAAGAGCATAAGGAACATTTGCGTTTGGTTTTGGAGAAACTAAGGGAACATCAGTTATATGCCAAATTCAGCAAATGTGAGTTTTGGTTAAAGGAAGTTGGATTTCTTGGACATGTTATATCCGGAGAAGGGATAGCAGTTAACCCCACAAAGGTTGAGACCGTAACCGAATGGGAAGCACCAACGACAGTTGGAGAGATCCGGAGTTTTCTTGGACTCGCAGGATATTACCGGAGATTCATTGAGAATTTCTCAAGGATTGCAAAGCCTATGACTGAATTGTTGAAGAAGGATACCAAGTTCAATTGGGCTGAGGAATGTGAGGCCAGTTTTCAGGAGTTGAAGAAACGATTGGTTTCCTCACCAGTATTGATTCTGCCAGATCAGAACAAGGATTATGAGGTGTATTGCGACGCTTCACGTCGAGGACTTGGAGCAGAGCTTATGCAGGAAGGAAGAGTTGTTTCGTATGCCTCACGACAACTGAAACCTCATGAATTAAATTATGCTACGCATGATTTGGAGTTGGCAGCCGTAGTGCATGCATTGAAAACTTGGAGACATTTTCTCATTGGGAATCATTGTGAGGTGTACACGGATCACAAGAGTTTGAAGTACATTTTCACGCAGAAGGAGTTGAACGTCAGACAAAGGAGATGGTTGGAGCTCATCAAGGATTATGATATGGGATTGCATTACCATCCCGGAAAAGCTAATGTAGTAGCTGACGCATTGAGCCGTAAGAGCCATGTCAATACGCTAATGACGGGAGTAATACCAAGGGAGTTAGCAGAAGATCTTCGTGAACTATGTTTGGAGATAGTTCCGAGAGGCCATGTAGCAGCATTGGAGATTCAGTCAACATTGATGGATAAAATCAGAGAGGCTCAGAAATCTGACAAGGAGATTGCTTCTATAAAAGAGAAAATGAGCGAAGGAAAAGCAAAGGGATTTCGTGAGGATGAGCACGATACCCTATGGTTTGAGGACCGTGTTTATGTGCCAAATGACCCGGAGATCAGGAAGTTGATTCTGCAAGAGGCACATGATTCACCCTATTTGATTCACCCAGGAAATACCAAGATGTATTTGGATTTGAAGGAAACATTCTGGTGGACCGGAATGAAGAAGGATATTGCAGCATATGTAGCAGTTTGTGATGTGTGTCATAGAGTGAAGGCAGAACATCATAAGCCAGCCGGATTGTTACAACCATTGTCGATACCCGAATGGAAGTGGGATAAGATAGGCATGTATTTTATCACAGGACTACCCAGGACGAAGGCAGGCTATGACTCGATATGGGTAGTAGTTGATCGTTTCACGAAGGTAGCACATTTCATCCCAGTTAAGACCACTTACACCAGTGCTAAGTTGGCAAAGATATACATGACTAGGATCATTTGTTTGCATGGAGTTCCGAGGAGTATTGTATCAGATAGAGGAACCCAATTTACCTCAAAGTTTTGGAATCAGTTTCATGAAACTTTGGGAACCAGACTAGAGTTCAGCACAACTTTTCACCCACAGACGGATGGACAGACTGAGAGAGTCAATTAGATTTTGGAAGATATGCTGAGAGCCTGTGCACTAGATTATGGATCTAGTTAGGACGATAACTTGCCGTATGCGGAGTTTTCTTATAACAACTGTTACCAAACCAGTTTGATGATGGCACCTTTCGAAGCTTTATACGGAAGGAGGTGCAGGACACCGTTGTCATGGGACGAAGTTGGAGACCGTCAGTTCTTTGGACCAGATTTGATTAAGGAGTCTGAACGGAAAGTTAAGTTGATTCGCGATAGGCTCAAGGTAGCCCAGTCCAGGCAGAAGAGCTACGCAGATTCTAAACGCAAGGAGACAGTTTACGAAACCGGAGACAAATTTTATCTTCGAGTATCCCCACTTCGAGGAGTTAAGCGCTTTGGAGTTAAGGGAAAGTTAGCACCACGTTTCATTGGACCATATAAGATCTTGCAACGTATGGGAGAAGTCGCTTATAAGTTGGAATTACCAGAGGGACTATCAGGAGTTCATGATGTATTCCATGTTTCTCAGCTGAAGAAATGTCACGCCGAGATGGCGGAGGTACCGCTAAGAGATACAGTGCCGCTTGAAGCGATTCAGTTGAAGAATGACTTAACGTATGAAGAGAAACCAGTCAAGATTCTCGATTATGCCAGTAGAGTTACCCGCAGCAAGGTTATCAAGTTTTGCAAAGTTCAGTGGAACCACCACTCAGAGGATGAAGCCACCTGGGAGAGAGAAGAAGATTTGCTCAAGGACCACCCTCACCTATTTTCTAGCCAACCCGAATCTCGATGGCGAGATTCATCTTAAGGGGGGTAGGTTTGTAACATCCCAAATTTTCAATTTGGAATGTTATACATTAGATCATCATGCATATCATATTTTCTTGCATTTTGGTCGATCCTAGAAATTTCATGCAACTCAAGGACCCTCGGAGAGAGTTGGAGATTTTGTTATTTTCATATTTGAGTTTTCTCAAATTTTGAAAATAGGATCATTTGATTTTATTTATTTCATCTTCAATTATTTTTCCAATATCAAAAATATGAGAGGGGGAATAATATGACTTTCCCAAAATTAGGAAAAATGAAGATTTAATAAATAAATCGAATTTTGGATTTTTTCGGAGTTTTTGCATTTCATTTGGATTAGGAAAAAATGCGTGTTTTCAAAAAAATTGCATCTAGGCCCCGAGTAAAGTTCATTTTGTTCGACTCATTTTTAGGAGTCGGGGAAAATTTACTTTGGGATTTTTGGAGTTCGTTTAGATTTTATTTTATTTGTTTTTCTGCCCGCCTAACTATTTAAAAAAAACGCGTCGCGCCCCGCCTGGGCCAAGGCCCGGCCGGCCCAGTCGCGCCCTCCTCGCGCGCGCGCCCGCTCGCAGCGCCGCCGCCGCCGCCGAGTTCGACTGCGACTCTGCCGCCGCCGCCGCCTCCCTTGCCTTGCCCCCTCCCCCAAGTCTTTCCCCCCCTTTAAATACCCAGCCCCCCCTCTCCTCCCCACACCACCCCGCCGCCCCGCAGCAGCAGCAGCGCCGCCGCCGCCGCTCGCCCCTCCGCCGCCCGCCGCCCCGCGCCTCGCCTCGTTGCCCCGCCGCCAAGCCCCGCCCGCCGGAGCCCCTCGTCGAGGTAGCCACCGCGCCGCGCCACCCCTCCCCTCGGTTCGGTTTTTTATTTATTTATAAAAACCGTTCCGGTTTCTTTTTGTTTCGTTGTTTCGGTTTTTTTCGAAACCCTAGATCGGTTTTCGTTTTTCGGTTTAGTTGTTTAGCGAGCGTTCGCCGGACCGTTCGTCTTAACGAACGTGATCACCGGTTATTCTCGGTTAACGAACGTCCGTTCATTTAACCGTTCATCGTTTTCTTTTTCATCGGATTTATTCCGCGATTTTCTGATCGTGATTTCAGATCCGATCTTCGTTCTAGTTTATCTTCTCGCTCGTTTATCGGAATCAGGTGATTCAAGCGCCTGGAGTTTCGTTTCGAAACCGCCGTTCCGACTAATCAACTTAAACAAGTTTTTGCTACTGTAAAATTTGACCTAGTTTCAACTTGCTAGAACTGAGTTGTTTTCTTCCGCCGTTTGTTTTCCGTTACTATGTTCGGTTCGTTTTCTCTTTGCAACCGGAGTTCTTAAGTTGAACTTTCTGATTCGATCCCTTGTTCGAGTTTTACCTATGCATTAGATGAGTACTTATTGTATGCTTGTTGTTTGTCTGCGATAGATTACCCGGAGTGCGCCGCCTGTTATTTCGAATCTCTAGGTTTCGCGGATCATCAGCAAGGCAAGTAACTCTTTGATTATATCTTTTCTACTACCCAGTTTTATTGCATTAGATCAATCCTCAAACATTGCATGATTAGGATCTAATTAAATTGTGGGATGGGAAGTAGATGAGGTAGTACCTATTACCTGTATTATTATGAAACCTTTGGGAGTTACTTCTACGTTTGCTTATTATGCCATGCTTTGCTAGTAGACGTGGATTGGGTGAGTGATATCCATGACAGATGTGAGTATTGTTAATTAATGGTTTATCTAAGGTGGCAACTTAAACACACATCTGGGTGGACTGAGCCACTTGGTCTCTATCAGGACTTGCCTGTTTTTCTTTGGACCGCCACCCAGGCTCAAAGGGATCATAAGGTCACTCATGCTAGTAACTTCCGTGTGCAGCCACAAGCCATTATGGGCTCTGGCATAGTTGATTAAGTCGTGCGAACTCTTACAGGGTAGACTAGCAGATGTAGGGGAAAGTAGGTGTACCGGTCTATCCAACGTAGGGTGCTAGCGCTTCTGAAAGACTATGTCTCGGTCATCCGTTTCTCAAACACCATGTAGTGCGAGAATCCAAACGGAGGCGATCGAGTCTTGTGGGGAAAAGTGCGCAAACCTCTGCAGAGTGTACAATCTAATCATGGTTAGCCGTGTCCCCGGTTATGGACAACTTGAGTATCTAGTACTTGAATATCATGTGAATCTCATCATGTTACTTCTAATTAATATTGTTGGGTTTTAATTGTTCACTTAATTGGGATCGGAATGCTGTCAACCATTCTCGATGTTTAACCACCACCATGATAGTTAAATAAATTTATTCCTTTGCAGTAGGGAAAAATTGGCTTTACGCAAAATTGTAACCATAGAGCTTTCCACCAGCCATACATGCATATAGTTCATTACTGTTCATTACTCTCTATGTGTTACATTGCCAGCATATTCCATGTGCTGACCCGTTTTCGGGCTGCAACTTTCATGTTGCAGACTTTTCAGACGACGAGTAAGCTGCTTTTAGGTCGTGGTTCTATACTCAGTGATGCCGTTGGAGTTGATGGACTCACTTATCTTCCAAGCCTTCCGCTGTTATCGTTATTAGATGGCCTTAAGCCATATTTATTGTAATAAGTTCTCTTTGAGACACCAATGTAATAATTGTTTTATTGCTACTCTGTTATAAATACTTCGAAGTACTGTGTGGTGTCAGCATTAATGATCCAGGGATGACACTAGAGCACAGAGACTTGACCATCTGAGGTCGGGTCGCTACGGTATCTTCACAAGCTTCTGAAGAAGACATCCTATGAGCTCCTAACTGGTAAGAAGCCAAACGTCAGTTACTTCAGAGTATTTGGTGCTAGGTGTTGGATCAAGGATCCGCATCACACTTCAAAATTTGCACCAAAAGCACATGAAGGTTTTATGCTTGGTCACAGAAAGGATTCGCACTCCTACAGAGTCTTCAACCTCTTTCACTATAAAGTGGTTGAAACTGTAGATGTGCGGTTCGATGAGACTAACGGCTCGCAAAGAGAGCACCTGCCAAATGTGCTAGATGAAGTTCCACCTTGTGAATCCATCAAGCTCATGGGAACTGGAGAAATCATACTGTCTGAAGCACAGGCTGAAGAGGAACTTATTATTTCTGCACCTAATCAACTTGAAGACAATGCTCAGCCTGAAGTCAATGCTCAAAATGAAGACAATGATCAGCAAGAGCAAAATCTTCGTCCAGTTTATCCCCGTGTTGCAAATGAAGTACAGATTGAGAAGATAATTGATAGCATCAATCCTCGTTCAAGAGCAACGCAACTGGCAAATTTCTGTGGGCACTTTGCATTTGTCTCTATATCTGAACCCAAGAAAGTTTCTGAAGCCTTCATGGAACCTGAATGGATTCAAGCTATGCAAGAAGAGCTTCAACAGTTCGAGCTGAACAATGTGTGGGAATTGGTCAAGCGTCTTGATCCTCGCAAGCACAACATCATTGGTACCAAGTGGATATATCGCAACAAGCAAGATGAGCATGGTCAAGTTGTTAGAAACAAGGCTCGTCTAGTTGCTCAAGGATACACTCAAGTTGAAGGGATTGACTTTGATGAAACATTTTCTCCTATAGCTAGGATTGAAGCCATACGCATACTACTAGCCTATGAAAATCATCACAACATCCTGTTGTATCAAATGGATGTGAAGAGTGCCTTTCTGTCGTGGAATTGTCACGGCAGATGTCCTCTTGCAAGGACTTAGTCATGGAGACATCGTAGCTAGGAAGCTTAAAGGGGTTAATCGGGACAAAGGACATGAGAGGTTTTATACTAGTTTGGCCCCTTACGGTGAAGGTAAGGCCTACATCTAGTTGGGTTGGTATTGCTTGATGTTTCGATGACCAGGGAGCAAGATACGCTATGCCCGGCTCTCGATGGGTTGTTTCTTGCCCTAAGCCGCCAGCGGGTCGTCCCCTTATATACACGGGTCGACACCCTGCGGCCTACAGAGTCCCGCGCGGCTCATAAACAGTGTCCGGCTCGGTTACTATTTACTTCTACCTTATGTTACAAGTCATGCCATTATGGCGGTTCGTCTCTATGGGCCCTAAGTCGCCTGCAGGCCTTTAGACCCTTTATTGACCCGTCCTCTTCATGCTTGGTCTTGGGCTTCTGATGAACCTCTCTTCGCATAACCCGGCCCCTCCTGGGCGGCTTAAACAAATAGTTATATCCCCAACATTAGGCCCCAGATTGATTTGAACCGGTTCATGTCAATTTTAAAATACCTTAAAAAATACATCTTCCTGTCTTTTGTCAGTGCAAAGGTCGTAACCCGCCGTGATGTCATCTTCTGGATTCATGATAACCCGCCGTGATGTCATCTTCCACTGACTTCATTTTTTATTCTGTCATATCCTCAACGGATCTTTGCCTTTACTAACCATCCCGAAAACCGAGGCGTCGGGGCCGCTGGATAATGATGTTTGGCCTCCTCGTTTCTCGCTCCGTCTTGGTTGGCCTCTCCTTATAAATAGGCACGACCTAGGTCTTCCATTCTTCCTCTTTCAGTCGTCTTCTTCCTCTTGCTGATGTTCTGTCTCTCGATCTCCGCCGCCGCCGCCGTCGAACCTCTCGTCTTCACCGACTCAGGCCGCTGCATCAACCTGATTCTGACCAGAAATCAATGGCGACCCTCCGCAGCTCGTCCGCATCTGTGAGCTCCTCGTCTTCCCTTCCTCAGATCTGCATTAGAACTGTCTTGAGTTCATCGGCGTTCATCGCCGCCCGATGTCAACCCTTGCTAGTATTCACCTCCAACGTACTGTTTAGATCATAAAAACAACATAGAACTACTGCGGTAATTGTTTGTGCCTATCTTGCATAAGAATAGATCTCATTCCCCTTGTTTGGAAGCCCTCTTCGAGTATATGAACTTCTTTGTACTGTTTTTTAGGTCTAGAAATTTTTCTTTCCAGAGCGACCATTTGATCCAAAATAATGATTGCAATCTGTGAAACCTGTTTGTTCCACACTTAGCCAAAAAATTGCCTATGTTGAATCTGTCTTAGCCATAGTAGTTCATGTGACCGGTTTAAGACAACCCCGGCTATCACCACCGCTTGCTTCTGGTGACTTAAGAAAATTTTAATTACCTTTGATACCTGCAGCGGTTTAAACATTATTGCATAGTCACCTATATGTCATTAGGACCCTTCTTAAGCCGCCACCTTGAATACATTAGAATGCTCTCCTCCGGGTTATGTTTTAACCCGGAAATTTTTACTTTGTCATAGGCTTCCAGTCACACCATGGCACTAAGGCTCCCAAGGCTCTTGTGACCTGTAACTGGGTCCCGTCTATTGTCACAGAAACAACTGTCTGAATTTGTGAAGTCCGATCATTTGCCCAAGAAGGAGGTCTTGTCTTATCGTGCTCCTGACCCGTTCGAGGAGAAACCTCGTCCCAAAGAAGGGGAGGTAATAGTTTTCAAGGATCATATGAGCCGGGGATTCGCTCCACCCGGTTCAAAATTCTTTAGAGACGTTTTGCACTTCTTTGACTTAAGACCTCAAGACATCGGGCCCAATTCCGTGTCAAATATCTGCAACTTCCAAGTTTTCTGTGAGGTCTACCTTGGAGAAGAGCCCAGCCTACTTTTGTTCAGAGAATTGTTCTATTTGAACCAGCAGAACGAGCGCGCCAACGGGCCCAGCCTGGAACTTGGTGGCATATCAATTCAAAGGAGGAGAGATTGCCTGTTCCCTTATGTTGAATTACCGAGTCATTCAAAGGACTGGAACCAGACATGGTTCTACTACCAGGACACTTCTCCAGCTGGTGAAAACCCGCTGCCCAGCTTCCGCGCCTTGCGCCTTGAATCTAACCATCCGCTGCCAGACAAGTTGACTGCCATTGAGCGTCTGCCACTCACCCCCACTATCAAGAGGATCAAAGCTCTTTTGGGGAGCGACTTAGATGGCATCGACCTGGTCTGAGTCTGGGTTGCTTGGAGAGTAATTCCATTAAGCCGCCGTCCCGGCTTAATGTGTACTTACTCAGGCGAGAAGGATGATCCTCAGCGTCATAGTTCTGACGACTTACCAGATGACGTGGTGGAGGCTACAACCCAGTCCTTGTTAAAGGAGGGCACAGTGACTAGCAATGCCTTCGGCTTACTGCCCTTCTACAAGAAGAACCTGGCCCCTGCGGTAAGTCATCAGCCTCAATAACTACTCTTTACCATGTATACTTTGCTTTTACTCACAACCTTTTATAATTTCTCACAGGCAAATGACGGTTTGTGGAAGGTCCAGTATGACCATGAGGCGGCCAAACAAGCCAGGGCGGCTAAGAGAGCCGACAGAAAAACCGCCAAGCCTACCACTTCCAGGAAAAGGAAACCAAGCGCCTCAGAGATGTTCCAACTTGATGACTCTGATGACAACGAAGAAGAGGTAACTTTTAAACTTCCCTGACTCTTTTATCATCATCCCATTGACATGACTTCTCTTTCAGGAAGACACAGGAAACAACCAACCCGTCGAAGAAGAGGTAACTATAATCTCCTCCGACTCCGAGCCTCTGCCGCGTCAGAGAATTCGAAGAGTAACCTGGAAAGTAAGATTTTCACATCCTTTGGCTTACCAAGACACTGACTTTCTTTTGAAGCGACAGCAAATTGAAAGCCGAAGGCAGACCCGGACCAGCAGGGACGCAGAGCTCTCCTCCGGCTTACCTGACGTCACCAGGAAGCGTCGGAACGAGGTTATCTCCGACTTACGCCCTGCTTCACCTTTGGCGGGTTTAATTCGTCAACCTCTTAATTCATCTGACTCCAATTATCAGGATACCTCTCCTTCCTCCGGCGAGTCTATGCAGTCAAACATGCTGGCTTTCAAGACTGCCCCTGGGTAATGCCAATCAGTTTAGCTTATGCTTTATCTTACTCATGTTTTTGTACTCACTCTTCTGCCTTGTCCACAGTGTGCAAGTGAAGCCCAGGAAGAAAACCAAGAAGGATAAGCCGGCTCAAGACCCTATAGTAACTGAGCCAGAACTGGGCACGGCTGCTCCCGACTCTTCCACACATCAGCCACCGCCTGAGCCGGCTCATGACATTCCAGCACCAACTTTTGACCCGCCTGCTGAAGATACTCTTGATGGTTCTGATAACCCGGAAGCACCTCACCCGGCCAAGATGACTGATCCAGAAGTGGAAATACTCAAGACTCAGTTTGTTGAACCGGCTCGGCCCACTGTGCTTGCCAAGTGTTCTGCTAAGGAGGAGTTGTTAGAACGCCGAAAGGCCAAGATGGACATTACTGACTATACTCATTTGAGTATTGGAGAGATCGTCTCAGGCTATATCAACCAAGTGCATAGCAGCCATGACCTGGAAATTGACATGGTGAAGCAAATACAGCAAAAATCTGAGGTATGACTTATGCTACCTTCTCTTAACCATACTTACTGTACCAGCCCCCAAGTCTATTGCTTATGAGTAAATATGTTGTAGACTTACAAAACTGTCTAGCACCGTTTGTCCGACTTAGAAAGAAAACAATTAAGCCGGTTGTAGCAAGAAATGTTGAACTTGCGATACACATTAGCCCCCAAGTGCCACGTATCTTTGGTTGCAAAGTGCGTGGGACTTAATCTGCTTAAACCGGCGTTGTAATGTAGAATTCTTCAGCATACATTAGCCCCCAAGTGTCAAGTATCTTTGCTTGCAAAGTGCTTGGGACTTAACTTTATTTGTATCATGATCCTGACTATGACCCGGTACCAATGCAGACCACCATAAGTCAATTTGAGTCGGAGATTGCAGACCTGAAGAGCCGCCTGGCAACCCAGGAACTTGAAATTCAAAAGGAAAACTCCAAGTTTGAATTTAGCGTCTCTGAACAAGAGAAGTTGAAGAAGAATTTTGAATCGGAGAAGAAAACCTGGGCTGATGAGAAGGCCTCTCTGGTGACTCGGGCCGAGACAGCCGAAGCATCCCTTGCAAAAGCAAACACCGAGTTGTCCGGCTTAAAGCGTCAGATATCTCGAATGGTCTCAGCAATCTTCGGTAAGTTACTTTATATGAACCTCGAATATTGCAATCCTTCCTTTGATGACTAGGTTAATTATTGACTCCGGCTTACCCTTTGTTTAATAACAGAGGCCCCAGGAGCACAAACCTCAAGCAGGATATGGTGGTCAAACTGAAGGCAGTCTACACTCTGGTGGAGCAATTGTACACCGGGTCACAACGTGCTTTGGCCGTTGTGGCTTTATCAAATTATGTCCCCCATCTCCTGCAAGATGTGCTAAAACGGCTTGTTGTGCTGCCTCAGCGGGTCCAAGAGCTAAGACGGGCATCTGCCAGAGCCGGAGCAATAGCTGCCTTGAGCCGGGCCAAGGCGTGGATTCCAGAACTAGATCCGGCCGACCCCAGTCTTGGATATCCGAGTTTGAAGGAGGATGGCACCTTGTTTGATGAGGCGGAATTCACCGCCTATGTAAAAGACATACGCCCTGTGGCTACCCTCATTGGGAACGACACTGATCTTACCAAGTACCAATCGGGTTATGACAACGAGAACCGGAGGATTCCAACACCTCATTATGATGATGTCAGCCTGATCCCTCCAACTCGTAAGCATACCTTTTCCCCTGAAGTCAACCCAACCGGTTTAATAGATGATGAAGCTGAGTTTGAAGCCTTGAGTGGCATTGACTGGGCCTCCTCGACCTTCCAGGACAGGGCAGCAGACGAAGAGGCGGAGAAGGATAACCCGGAATCGTCAAGCCAACAAAAGGAGTAAGGACGTCGGGTGTCATATGTTTGTGTCTTTGTGAAAACAATGCTTCACTATTCAGACTCGGGGAGTCTTGTAATAGGGTAGAAAAACTCTCGATTTTTGTCATGCCTTCGCGCATGTTTATGGCGCTCAATACTTTCTTAAGCCGCCATCACTGTATATTTCCAGCTTTTTATTGATCTTCTTATTCCTTTATGTTTAAACAAAAGTTACTTGCCTTATCCTGCATAAGGGACAAAAAAAGAATCCTCTGGCTATTTACTGCCGCGGGGGTCATATAAAGGTATTGATAACCCGGAGTATATACCAAGCAATATTAGGAAAACCAACTTACGATTAAGCTTAGTAGACATAATCATAATGATATACATGTGATGCTTGTAGTTACCTCTCCGGCTCATATAACCCAACCCCTGAGGGTATTCTTAACTCCTGAAAATTGATATATAGAAGTTTACCTGGTTCGTAACAACCCGAGGTAACCAATATTAATCTGGAGGAATGAAATCCACTCCATAATGTTTTCAAGAGAGTTAAATATTGACACTTACAAAACATGACGAATAATAAACAAGATTTAAAGGCCTCTGATTCGAATACGATCAGTGAACCGTTCATAAGGGGTTAAGCTAAGATTCGGATAAGATCATATAGCCCCCAGTGGTTGTGGCGATGCCGATCAAGTGGGTATCGACAGCTATGTTCTCTTTGGTTCGAATACGACCTATGTTTGAACAGGAAGCCCCCAAGTGACCATAAGAGTTGTTTAATGACGTTGATTCAAATACGATCCACGTCAGACCCAAAGGGGTTAAGCTATGATTCAAATATGATCAAGAAGCCCCCAAGTGAGTTTGGCAGTATGTCGATCAAGTGGGTATGGACAGCTATGTTCTCTTTGGTTCGAATACGACCTATGTTTGAACAGGAAGCCCCCAAGTGACCATGGCCAAATTCAGATATGATCTTAAGCCGGACCAGAGAGAAAGTCGGATTCACATATGACCCGTTCCCTGTTGGTCGTTTCCACCACATGACAAAGAAGACACATACACTTGTTTATGGTGGAAAAAAGGACAGAGGTCCTGCTTCATTACTTTATCTAATATATACATTATCAAAATGTATACATATTTAGAGCCGGTGGTTCAAGTATAATAAGGCCGAAGATGAGCGATATTCCACAGCCGGCGGGTCTCCTCCTCCGACTTACGTGAGTCTTTGTGCTCTCGAACATCGATAAGGTAGTATGACCCGTTGTTCAGATTCTTGCTGACCACAAAGGGTCCTTCCCAAGGAGGGGATAGCTTGTGCATGTCAGATTGATCCTGGATGAGCCGGAGCACTAAGTCGCCTTCCTGAAAGGTTCTGGATCTAACCCGGCGGCTGTGGTAGAGGCGCAGGTCTTGCTGGTAAATCGCCGAGCGGGCAATTGCGAAGTCTCGCTCTTCGTCCAACAGGTAAAGTGCATCTTGACGAGCTCTTTCATTGTCAGCCTCAACGTAAGCCGCCACTCGGGGTGAGTCATGACGGATGTCACTCGGTAGGACCGCCGCTGCTCCATACACCATGAAGAAAGGTGTGTAACTCGTAGATCTGTTAGGTGTAGTATTGATGCTCCAAAGTACAGAAGCTAACTCCTCCACCCAACAACCCGGCGTTTGCTATAAGGGGGCCAAAAGCCGGGGTTTGATGCCTTTCAAGATCTCCTGATTTGCTCTTTCTGCTTGACCATTGGATTGAGGATGAGCAACAGCCGAAATATCAAGCCGGATATGTTCCCTTTGACAGAACTCTTTCATGGCACCCTTGGAGAGATTAGTGCCATTATCAGTTATGATGCTGTGTGGAAAACCAAAACGGAAGATCACTTTTTTCATGAACTGAACCGTTGTTGCTACATCACACTTACTGGCCGGCTCTGCCTCGACCCACTTTGTGAACTTATCCACTGCCACTAGGAGATGTGTCTTTTTGTCTTTGGACCTTTTCAAAGGTCCAACCATGTCAAGCCCCCAGACTGCGAACGGCCAAGTAATTGGAATCATTCTCAATTCCTGAGCCGGCACATGAGCTCGTCGTGAGAATTTCTGACATCCGTCACATTTACTGACCAGATCTTCTGCATCAACATGAGCCATCAGCCAATAAAACCCATGACGGAAAGCCTTGGCCACAAGGGATTTTGAGCTGGCATGATGACCGCAATCCCCTTCATGGATCTCACGAAGTATCTCCTGACCCTCCGCAGGTGACACGCAACATTAAAACGCTCCAGTGACGCTACGATGATGTAACTCGCCATTAACGATTGTCATGGACTTGGAACGCCGGATGATTTGTCTTGCCAAGGTCTCATCCTCAGGCAACTCTCCCCGGGTCATATAAGCCAAATAAGGCACTGTCCAATCCGGGATGATGTGGAGAGCCGCCACCAGCTGCGCCTCCGGGTCTGGCACTGCTAGATCTTCTTCTGTAGGTAACTTGACAGAAGGGCTATGCAAAACATCAAGAAAGGTATTGGGCGGCACCGGCTTACGTTGAGATCCCAGCCGGCTTAATGCATGAAGGAAATATGCCCTAGAGGCAATAATAAAGTTATTATTTATTTCCTTATATCATGATAAATGTTTATTATTCATGCTAGAATTGTATTAACTGGAAACATAATACATGTGTGAATACATAGACAAAACAGAGTGTCACTAGTATGCCTCTACTTGACTAGCTCATTAAATCAAAGATGGTTATGTTTCCTAGCCATGAACAAAGAGTTGTTATTTGATTAACGAGATCACATCATTAGTTGAATGATCTGATTGACATGACCCATTCCATTAGCATAGCACCCGATCGTTTAGTGTGTTGCTATTGCTTTTATCCATGACTTATACATGTTCCTTTAACTATGAGATTATGCAACTCCCGTTTACCGTAGGAACACTTTGTGTGCTACCAAACGTCACAACGTAACTGGGTGATTATAAAGGTGCTCTACAGGTGTCTCCGAAGGTACATATTGGGTTGGCGTATTTCGAGATTAGGATTTGTCACTCCGATTGTCGGAGAGGTATCTCAGGGCCTTCTCGGTAATGCACATCACATAAAGCCTTGCAAGCATTGCAACCAATGAGTTAGTTGCGAGATGATGTATTACAGAACGAGTAAAGAGACTTGCCGGTAACGATATTGAACTAGGTATTGGATACCGACGATCGAATCTCGGGCAAGCAACATACCGATGACAAAGGGAACAACGTATGTTGTTATGCGGTCTGACCGATAAAGATCTTCGTAGAATATGTAGGAGCCAATATGGGCATCCAGGTCCCGCTGTTGGTTATTGACCGGAGACGTGTCTCGGTCATGTCTACATTGTTCTCGAACCGTAGGGTCCGCACGCTTAACGTTACGATGACAGTTATTATGAGTTTATGCATTTTGATGTACCAAAGGAGTTCGGAGTCCCGGATGTGATCACGGACGTGACGAGGAGTCTCGAAATGGTCGAGACATAAAGAATTATATATTGGAAGCCTATGTTTGGACATCGGATGCATTCCAGGTGAAATCAGGATTTTACCGGAATACCGGGAGGGTTACCGGAACCCCCCGGGAGCATAATGGGCCAACATGGGCCTTGGAGGAGAGGTGAGAGGGCTGCCCTAGGGGCTGCGCGCCTCCCCCCCTTCCCCTAGTCCTATTAGGACTAGGAGAGGTGGGCGCCCCCCTCTCTCTCTCTCCCCCTTGGAGAATCCTAGTCCAACTAGGATTGGGGGGGGGGGGGAATCCTACTCCCAGAGGGAGTAGGACTCTCCTGGCGCACCAAGAGTTGGCCGGCCAGCCCCTCCCCCTTGGCTCCTTTATATACGGGGGCAGGGGGCACCCCAAAGACACACAAGTTGATCTACGGATCGTTCCTTAGCCGTGTGCGGTGCCCCCTTCCACCAAATTCCACCTCGATCATATCGTTGCAGTGCTTAGGCGAAGCCCTGCGCCGGTAACACATCAAGATCGTCACCACGCCGTCGTGCTGACGGAACTCTTCCTCGACGCTTTGCTGGATCGGAGCCCGGGGATCGTCATCGAGCTGAACGTGTGCCAAGAACTCGGAGGTGCCGGAGTAACGGTGATGTGATCGGTTGGATCGCGAGGAGAACGTACGACTACTTCCTCTACGTTGTGTCAACGCTTCCGCTTCGGTCTACGAGGGTACGTAGACAACACTCTCCCCTCTCATTGCTATGCATCACCATGATCTTGCGTGTGCGTAGGAATTTTTTTTTGAAATTACTACGTTCCCCAACAATGCATCAGCCGCCTCATTCTTCCTTCGATCAATGTGTTCCACCTGATAACCCTTGAAGTGCCCAGCTACAGCATCAACTTCACGACGGTAAGCCACCATAAGGGGATCCTTGGAGTCCCACTTGCCTGACACTTGTTGAGCCACAAGATCTGAGTCGCCCAAGAACCTTACCCGGCTTAAATTCATCTCTTTGGCCATCCGAAGACCATGGAGTAAGGCCTCATACTCAGCTGCATTGTTAGTACAAGGAAACATAAGCCGGAGCACATAACAGAATTTGTCACCATGAGGGGAAGTTAAGACTACTCCAGCCCCCGAGCTTTCTAACTGCCTGGACCCATCAAAGTGAATAGTCCAATATGTGTTATCCGGCTTCTCCTCAGGTGCCTGCAACTCTGTCCAATCATTGATAAAATCCACCAAGACCTGAGACTTAACAGCAGTACGTGGCATGTACTTGAGACCGTGAGGCCCAAGCTCAATGCCCCACTTAGCGACTCGTCCCGTGGCCTCTCTGTTCTGGGTTATGTCTCCCAAGGGGGCAGAACTCACCACAGTGATAGGGTGACCTTGGAAGTATTGCTTTAGCTTTTGGCTTGCCATGAACACTCCATAAACAAGCTTCTGCCAATGTGGATATCTTTGTTTAGATTCAGTGAGCACCTCATTGATGTAATAAACCGGCCGTTGAACCAGATGTTCCTTGCCAGCCTCCTTGCGCTCCACCACGATCGCAACACTAACAGCTCGTGAGTTAGCGGCCACATATAATAGCAAAGGCTCTCTATCAATAGGAGCCGCTAGGACCGGCGGTTCAGATAACTGTCTCTTTAAATCCTCAAAGGCAGTATTAGCAGTGTCGCTCCAGACAAAAGTGTCTGTCTTTTTCATCATCTGGTATAGCGGTAGGGCCTTCTCACCTAACCGGCTTATGAACCGGCTTAAGGCGGCAACTTGACCCGCCAATCTCTGAACGTCATTGATGCATGCCGGTTTAGCCAGAGAGGTGACTGCCTTGATCTTCTCCGGATTAGCTTCAATGCCCCTGTTTGAGACCAGAAAACCCAAAAGCTTGCCTGCAAGCACACCAAACACACACTTGTCCGGGTTAAGCATCATCTTGTAGACCCGGAGATTATCAAAGGTCTCCTTTAAATCGGATATCAAGGTTTCCTTCTCTCTGGACTTCACCACTATGTCATCCACATAAGCATGAACATTGCGCCCAATCTTATTGTGGAGACAGTTTTGTACACACCGCTGATAAGTCGCCTGGGCACTCTTAAGCCCAAAAGGCATAGATACATAGCAGAAGGCTCCAAACGGAGTGATGAAAGCCGTCTTCTCCTGGTCCTTAACTGCCATCTTGATCTGATGATATCCAGAATAAGCATCCAAAAAACTCAAACGCTCACAACCCGCCGTAGCATCAATGATTTGATCAATACGGGGGAGAGCAAAAGGATCAGCCGGACAAGCTTTATTTAAGTCCGTGTAATCCACACACATCCGCCAGGTGCCGTTTTTCTTGAGGACGAGCACCGGGTTAGCCAGCCACTCTGGGTGAAAAACTTCGACAATGAACTCAGCCGCCAAGAGCCGGGCAACCTCCACTCCAATAGCTTTTCGTCTTTCTTCGTTGAATCGCTGAAGAAACTGCCTGACCGGCTTATACTTTGGATCAATATTAAGGGGGTGCTCAGCGAGTCCTCTCGGTACACCCGGCATGTCAGAAGATTTCCATGCAAAGATGTCCCGGTTCTCATGGATGAACTCGATGAGCGCGCTTTCCTATTTAAGATCCAGGTTGGCACTGATGCTGAACTGTTTAGATGAGTCACCTAGAGTGAAATCAATGGGTTCGACAAGCCTACGACGCCCTGGATCTTAAATAGGAAAGGGAGTGTCAAAACCGGCGGATCTTGGGTAGGGGGTCCCGAACTGTGCGTCTAGGCGGATGGTAACAGGAGACAAGGGACACGATGTTTTTACCCAGGTTCGGGCCCTCTCGATGGAGGTAAAACCCTACTCCTTCTTGATTAATATTGATGATATAGGTAGTACAAGAGTAGATCTACCACGAGATCAAGGAGGCTAAACCCTAGAAGCTAGCCTATGGTATGATTGTTGTTCTTGTTGTGTCCTACGGACTAAAACCCTCCGGTTTATATAGACACTGGAGAGGGTTAGGGTTACACAGAGTCGGTTACAACGGAAGGAGATCTACATATCCGTATCGCCAAGCTTGCCTTCCACGCGAAGGAAAGTCCCATCTGGACACAGGACGAAGTCTTCAATCTTGTATCTTCATAGTCCAGGAGTCCGGCCGAAGGTATAGTCCGGCTATCCGAACACCCCCTAATCCAGGACTCCCTCAGTAGCCCCTGAACCAGGCTTCAATGACGACGAGTCCGGTGCGCAAATTGTCTTCGGCATTGCCAGGCGGGTTCCTCCTCCAAATACTTCGTAGAAGATTCTGAACACAAGGATAGTGTCCCGCTCTGCAAAATAAGTTTCCACATATTGCCATAGAGAGAATAATATTTACACAAATCTAATCTGCTGACGTATTCCGTAGCGTGACATCACACCATGGCCAAGCCCTTATTCGAATCGTTTTATTGTCCCATCTCAGTGCGTTTAGCGATGTTGTTTCCTTGGCACGTCTTGTCGAACCAGAGATCGTGTCCCCTTATTCCGGGATTCTCATCAATAGGGGCGTGGGTAACCCAACCGCGCCATTGATTACGGCGCTTGGGACATAAGCGAGTTTTACCAGGCGGGTGGGGACATGCAGTTTCGTCCACCCATATAAGGGGATAAGGATCCACCTTTTTACCTATGCCTTCTTCCTCCTTTGCTCATCCATTTTCGCGCACTTGAGCTCCAGCGCCCAAGTTCGCACTCCCCGCCTCAACCTTCTCCAACCATGTCCGGAGCGGGAGGCAAGTGGATGGTCTCCTCCGTCACGGAGGGACACATCAAAAAGCTGAGGAAGGCCGGATACTTGTCTGATGACATCGCGCACCGGCTTCCCGAAGAGGGGCAGCTCATCCCCACCCCAAGGCCCCATGAGAGGGTGGTGTTCCTCACCCATTTCCTCCGCGGACTAGGTTTTCCTCTCCACCCATTTGTCCGGGGTCTCATGTTCTACTACGGCCTAGATTTCCACGATCTGGTCCCGCATTTCATCCTCAGCATCTCGGCGTTCATCGTCGTGTGCGAGGCCTTCCTCCGCATCCTGCCCCACTTCGGTTTATGGCTAAAGAACTTTAACGTCAAGCCGAAGGTAGTGCGCGGCTGCCAGGCGGAGTGCGGAGGGGCCATGGTGGGCAAGATGCCCAATGTCCTATGGCTCGAGGGATCTTTCGTGGAGACCCTAAAGGGGTGGCAATCGGGGTGGTTCTACATCACCGAGCCGCGTGACCCTGAATGGGTCGCAGCCCTCGAGTTCCGATCCGGAGCCCCTACGCGACTCACCTCCTGGAAGGAAACGGGCCTGTCGTGGGGCAAGAAAGGAGAGCTGACCGGACTCCAGACATGCGTCCAAAACCTGGTGAACAAGAAGCTCAAACTCGTCAACGTAGTCCAGGTCATGCTTATCCGCCGGATCTTCCCGTGCCAACAACGGCCTTTCAGCTTGTGGGAGTTCAATCCGGCACAACACCGAACACTGAGCAGGCTCTTCGACACTACGTACGAAGATGCCTGGAAGGTGTTGTTCAAGGGCGCCAAGGCTCCCGCATCCGCTTCCGAGGATCGCGGATTCAGCGCGCAGCGTCAAGCCGGCGCGGTAAGCTGCTTTTACCTTTTGCAGGTTCTTTGTCTTTCATAGTTTGACTCTATGCGGGATCTAAACTCCCTTACCTTTCACAGGATTGGTAGGAGACGTCCGGACAGATCAGCTATCCGGCTCCTTTGCCCGAAGACCCAGCGCATGCCCATTTGACAGGGCTGCTGGTTGCGGCACCCTACGTGGTGCCGGAGAAGAAGGCCAAGAAAAAGGCCACGGGGACCCGAAAGAGTGCCCGGCGTTTGGTGGTGTCGGATTCATCGTCCGACGACTCCGAGACGCACTCCTCCCGTGAAGACGAGGAGCAGGAAGAAGAGGCCTCTCCCCCGCCAGCGGGGGGAGGAAAGAAAAGGAAGGCCGCCCCAGCTGGGGAGGCCGGAGGGTCCAAGAAGGGGAAAACCCTTCTTCCGGACTACTCCACCAACGCCGACGACGGCGAAGAGGAGTGGCCGCACAGGGCCAAGCCCCTGGCGAAATCGTAAGTGTTCGGATACCATAATGACTCATTGCCTTCCTCTATTGAATAGCTTTTCCTGACGCCGCATATAATTATGCAGTCCACCCAAAGACCGGCTCGACGTGTCGTCGAGTGGCTCCCTGGACTCGTCGGATGTGAATTCACTTCCACCCGCTACCTCCCCCCGTCCTACGGACGACGCCGAAGTGTTGTCCCAGGAGGTTCCGAACCAGGAGGAGGTGGTCCTGGAGGCACCGCAAGGCGACCTCCCAGACTCCAGGCGCCAAGGGGACAAAACCCCCCAGGGCTCCAAGTCCGGCCCTAGGCCGGACACCGCACCGGAACCTTCAAAGGTTCCGGAGTCTGGCGGGCAGCCCTCCAAGAAGAAGGGCAAGCCTACGACGCCGGTGACCTCCGCCCAACCGGAGGCACCAGATAACTTGCTGGAGGTGCTTAACGGCGCCTCCATCGACGAGGAGGACCGCACCATTATGAGTGCGGTGATTCAGAAGGTTCAGTCCGCTAAGAGCGGGCTGACCGACGCCTGTGCCAGCCTGCTGACAGGCTTTGAGGTATGTAAAAAATATGTAAAAATATTACCGCATAGACAGTAGCCCCTGATGCTCTGTTTGGCGTTCGGAAAGAAAAGCCGAATAGAGGATCTAATAACATTCGCATGAGTCTACCAAAAGTAAGTCAATATGCATATGCAGGCTTCGCTGTTGGCGTCCGCCGCACTGAATGCAGAGGTGGACACGCTGAAGCAGAACCTCGAGCGGTCCGAGCAAGAGCTCGGCCTTGCCAAGAAGAAGCTCGAGGACAAAGAAGGTTAGAGATACCTTATTTAGATGTATAAAAGTGCAATTGCAAAAAATTACAGGATCAACGTGGCTATTGTAGGGGCCACAACTGAGGTGGCGACCCTTAAGCAAGCGCTTTCCGAGGCCGAAAAGAGGGCGGCCACGGAGCGCACCAAGCGGGAGAAGCATGAGGCGCAGGTTGGCGAGGTGCGGCAAGAGCTCCAGGCTCTCATGAAAAAACATGAGAGTTTGGAGCTTGACTCGAAGACGCTAGAGTCCGAGCTCGCAGCGGCCATTGAAAATGCCAAGTCTGCCAAGGCCGAAGCCCAGAAGGCCCTCCAGGAGGTGGAGGAGATGAAGAAGATAGCGGCGGGTAAGGCATTCTTTATGCAAAGAAAGCACGTGAAAGTGAGTTACTTGTTACTTACCCGAATCCGGAGTTCTCCAGGAGCATTCGCGGATTTGCCCAGCAGCGTGTCAGATGCCGCTGCCTTCTACCGAGCCGAGGAGGGAAGCTCGACGGAGAAGGTGTTCTGGTCTCAATATGCTGAGGCCGGACACCCTGTGCCCTTGAGCGACCAGCTGAAGCAACTGGTCGAGCTCCACAAGGTGGCCGAACAGGCCATGAAGGGCCTCATAGTTCGGCTGTGGCTAGAGAGGCTCTGCCTGGGAGCTACTTCGGGCTGGTGAGGCGGCTGGTGGAGGCCTGTCCAAGGCTCGAAGTCATCAAGCGCTTCGTCTGCATCGAAGGTGCCCGTGGGGCGCTTGCCCGTGCTAAGGTGCACTGGGGCAAGCTGGAAGCGGAGAAGCTTGTGAAGGACAGGCCGCCGCCGGGCAAGCAGCATCGCCACCCCGAGATGTACTATGAGGGCATCTTGAAGGGCGCCCGCCTTATGGCGGACGAATATTCAAAAGATGTAATTTTTGAATGAAACTTGCTTGTTTTGTCCTGTGCGCTGAAAACTTGTTCATATGCGCTATGCAACGCTTGTTTAATTTAAAATATTACCTTCTGTGCAGCCGTTTATCAAATTTGAGAGATGGCGAGTCGTCGGCTTCTGCCCCCATGCCACGAGTGCTGGGGTGTTCGGGATAAACTTGAGCGCTCTTTTTCCCATTCTTGGGTCCTTCGAGGGAGGCGCTCAACACAACGAACAAGGCAATCGGACTATAGTGCTTGAACACTCTCACTTAGCCATAGAATTCTATAATTTTAAATTTCGGCGAAGCCCTTAGTGTTCGGAAGAGCGAGTTCGGGGCGCTATCCACGCCTAGGCCGGACAAAGCTGACTCCTCGCTCTAAGTGGCATAAGTCTTTAGGGACTCGAAAACCTCTCGAACAGCGACCAGCTCTCGCCTCAACATGACAGTCAGTTTAGCTTTCTCTACTGAGGTGCTTAGCCCAGCTCAACTGGGGCACAATCGCAGTAGTTCTCCTAGTGCTACCTTAGCCGATATAACGGAACGTAAGGTACCAAAACATAGGAGCCGGGCAAACCCAACTATTGACCCAAGACATGATTCGGAGCCGATGCATATAATGCTATAAGTTCGGGGTGCCGCACTTGTGGAAGTGTTCGGACTTCTCACACTGTGTTGTGGGGTACTTAAGCCCCTGGCGTATCGGCCGTACCAAAGTGTATGGGTGCAACATGTCATTAATGAACATATATTCGTAAAGAAGAGTAATGCAATAGTAGACAAAAGCTATGCATTGTTTATTTGAAAAAAGCTGCGATCAAAGCAGAACGATACAAATAGTGCGATAAGCCAAAGGTGGGACTATTTAACATGTCCTTTCCAGGGGCAGGCTGCAGAATGGTATGCAAAACAGGTATATTGCTCGTTTTAGAGACCACCTGGGAGTTCCATAATGCGACGTAGATTTCTGCTTCCGTGGTTCATGCATCGTTTGTGCGGCAATTGTACTGCCGGTTAGGCCTGCCGAAGAAAGGATTCCTGAAAGTAAGAGAAAATGAAAAAAATCGACAGCCCCTAGTTCGGTTTAAGCCGTGTTTCGGGCATGTCGTGATGGTGCCCCTCCCCCTGTGCCCATGGTATTTCCAGAGCGTAGTTATGTACGCGCAACACTGGTTTCACAAGTTCGCGAGGGCTGGGGTTGGGGCCGCATTGCTACGCTTGCTCGGAACATGCCAGGCAGTCTTGTTGTAGGTTACTCCGGGCGCGCTTGACGGTGTCCGGATGTTTAATGGCCGGACTGGAGAATTGCCTTGAGAGGCTGCTTTGTACTTCCGCTGCGAGAGCCGCCGTATGCTCCTCCGTTCGGAGGGAGCGTTTGGTGTTTCCATTGACCATAATGACTCCTCGATGGCCTAGCATCTTGAGCTTAAGGTATGCGTAGTGCGGTATCGCATTGAACTTGGCAAATGCAGTTTGCCTGAGCAGTGCGTGATAGCCACTGCGGAATGGGACTATGTCGAAGATTAACTCCTCGCTTCGGAAATTATCCGGAGATCCGAAGACCACTTCAAGTGTAACTGAGCCTGTACAGTTGGCCTCTACACCTGGTATGACGCCTTTAGAGGTCGTTTTAGTGGGTTTAATCCTCGAGGGATCGATGCCCATTTTTCGCACTGTATCCTGATAAAGCAGGTTTAGGCTGCTGCCGCCATCCATAAGGACTCTAGTGAGGTGAAATCCGTCAACGATTGGGGCTAGAACCAATGCGGCGAATCCACCATGACGGATGCTAGTGGGGTGGTCCCTTCGATCAAAAGTGATCGGGCAGGAGGACCATGGGTTGAACTTCGGGGCGACTGGCTCCATCGCGTATACGTCCCTTAACGCACGCTTCCGCTCCCTCTTGGGGATGTGGGTTCGGTATATCATGTTCACCGTCCGCACTTGTGGGGGGAATCCCTTCTGTCCACTACTGTTCGGCGACCGGGGCTCCTCCTCCTCGTCGCTATGTAGCCCCTTGTCTCTGTTTTCGGCATTTAATTTGTCGGCCTGCTTGAACACCCAACTATCCTTGTTGGTGTGATTGGCTGGCTTTTTGGGGGTGCCATGTATTTGGCACGAGCGGTCGAGTATTCAGTCCAAACTGGACGGGCCCGGACTGTTTCTTTTGAATGGCTTTTTCCGCTGACCGGGTTAAGAGCCTCTGAATCCGGCATTAACTGTCGTGTCCTCAGCATTGTCGCCGTTAACGCGGCGCTTGTGCTTTTTGCGACGCGACCTGCCACTGTTGTCCTTGGTATCCGAATTACCAGGGCTCTTGGTCATGTTATTGCTACAAGCCAGCCAGCTGTCTTCTCCCGCGCAAAAGCGGGTCATGAGTGTCGTGAGGGCTGCCATAGATTTCGGCTTTTCCTGTCCAAGGTGCCGGGCAAGCCACTCGTCACGGATATTATGGTTGAAGGCCGCTAGGGCCTCTACGTCCGGATAGTCGACGATTTGATTTTTCTTGGTTAGGAACCGTGTCCAGAGTTGCCTGGCCGATTCCTCTGGCTGCTGAATTATGTGGCTTAGGTCATCGGCGTCTGGTGGTCGCACATAGGTGCCCTGGAAATTGTCGAGGAATGCGGCTTCCAGGTCCTCCCAACAACCAACTGACTCTGCTAGCAAGCTGTTAAGCCAATGCTGAGCCGGTCCTTTAAGTTTGAGTGGGAGGTATTTGATGGCGTGTAGATCATCGCCGCGGGCCATGTGGATATGAAGGAGATAATCCTCGATCCATACCGCAGGATCTGTTGTGCCATCGTATGACTCGATGTTTACAGGTTTGAAACCCTCGGGGATTTGATGATCCATTACTTCATCTGTGAAGCATAGTGGGTGTACGGCGCCTCTATATTGGGCTATATCACGACGCAGCTCAAACGAGCTTTGTCTACTGTGTTCGGCCCGGCCGGATTTACTGTGTCCGGAGTGACGATTACCGTCTCGTGCCGTGGGGTGCCCACGTGATCCGTAGATCGATCTTGTTTGCCTTGCCTTGTCCTCCAATATATCTCGCAGGTCTGGCGCATTTTCCCGTGCCTTGGTATTTTTAAAGCGGCGCCGGGGTGCGGCTTGAGTGGAGGGCCGAGAGGCCTCTCTGTCGTGGCCACGAGGTGGCCGGTCGGCTGCATCGTGCGTTGGTGATGTAGGTGCTTCGTCCTCTAATCGGGGTAGCAACCTGTGCTTTGGGTAGCTCTTGGAGGGGCGTTCGAGTTCATACTCTTCGGCCGCAAGGACTTCCGTCCAATTGTCGGCTAGCAAGTCTTGATCAGCTCTAAGTTGTTGCTGTGTTTTCTTGAGGCTGCTCGCCGTGGCCATAAGCCTACGTTTGAAGCTCTCTTGTTCGACGGGATCCTCAGGAACGACAAATTCGTTGCCGTCGAGGCTTGCCTCGTCTTCAAAGGGAGGCATGTAATTATCGTCCTCGACCTCTCTGTCTGCTGCTCTCTCATGAGGTTTGGCTTCTCCATCCTCCTGTGTTGAATCTTGCTGGAGGGGGTTTTCTTCGGCACTATCCCAAGTGTTATTATCTCCCGTGCCGGAATCACCGTTTTTGCTTTGGCGGGATTTAGAGCGGCGTCGCTAACGCCGGCGCTTAGGCTGTTTCTTGGAGGGGTCATCCTCCGCTGTTCCATCGCCATCCCCTTCTTTTGGGGTGTCCACCATGTATATGTCATACAACGAGGTGGCTTTCCAGTGCCCTATGGGCGCTGGTTCCTGTTCGTCTCCTACATCGTCGTCCATACCGTCAATGTCTTCAGAGTTGAAGTCGAGCATGTCAGTTAAATCATCGACAGTGGCTACGAAGTGGGTGGTGGGTGGGTTTTGAATTTATTCATCATCCGCATCCCAACCTTGCTGACCATAGTCCGGCCAGGACTCTCCTGATAAAGAGAGAGATTTTAGTGAGTTCAGACTATCACCGAAGGGCGAGTGCTGAAAGATATCCGCGGCGGTGAATTCCATGACCGGCGCCCAATCGGATTCGATTGGCAAGGGCGCGGGGGGCTCGGAGTCCGGGGAGGAGTCCGGCACCTTGGAGCCACTGGCCTTGCAGAGAATAGGGATGGTGTTCGGCTCGATCGCCGTAGAGATTGCAGCCCCCGAGGCGGTGTCCAACCACCCGTCCTCGATTAGCGCAGTCGGCTCCGAGCTAAGGGTCGGAGCGGACACGGTTGCGGCCTCCAAAGCACTGTCCGGCAGCAGAGCTAGATTGTGCCCTTCGCGACAGTGCGGCGTGCCCGGATGTGGCTCGAATCCGTCGAAGATCAAGTATCCACGGATATCAGTCGTGTAGTTCAAGCTTCCAAACCTGACCTGATGGCCAGGGGCATAGCTTTCAATCTGCTCCAGATGGCCAAGCGAACTGGCCCGCGGTGCAAAGCCACCGAATACGAAGATCTGTCCGGGGAGAAAAGTCTCACCCTGGACCACATCGCTGTTGATGATCGGAGGAGCCATCGGACCTAAAAGCGACAACACAGAGGAACTCTCAATGAAAGCACCAATGTTGGTGTCAAAACCGGCGGATCTCGGGTAGGGGGTCCCGAACTGTGCGTCTAGGCGGATGGTAATAGGAGACAAGGGACACGATGTTTTTACCCAGGTTCGGGCCCTCTCGATGGAGGTAAAACCCTACTCCTGCTTGATTAATATTGATGATATGGGTAGTACAAGAGTAGATCTACCACGAGATCAAGGAGGCTAAACCCTAGAAGCTAGCCTATGGTATGATTGTTGTTCTTGTTGTGTCCTACGGACTAAAACCCTCCGGTTTATATAGACACTGGAGAGGGTTAGGGTTACACAGAGTCGGTTACAACGGAAGGAGATCTACATATCCGTATCGCCAAGCTTGCCTTCCACGCCAAGGAAAGTCCCATCCGGACATGGGACGAAGTCTTCAATCTTGTATCTTCATAGTCCAGGAGTCCGACCGAAGGTATAGTCCGGCTATCCGAACACCCCCTAATCCAGGACTCCCTCAAGCGCGCTTTCCTATTTAAGATCCGGGTTGTCACTGATGCTGAACTATTTAGATGAGTCACCTAGAGTGAAATCCACAAGTTTAGTTTCAGCTGCCGATTTAAACTTCAACGTCGGGTCATTCTTCGTAGTTAGCTTCTTCAGATAGGTCATATCTGTCGGGTCAACATTATCTTGATAAAACTTTAGCTCTTCTGCTGCACAGACAGACTCAACATAAGCCACTTCGCCCTCTTCACACTCCAAGGCTACCTTTCGGCTCCCATGCACAGTGATGGTGCCCTTGTGACCCGGCATCTTAAGTTGTAGATAAACATAACACGGTCGTGCCATGAACTTGGCATAAGCCGGCCGCCCAAACAGAGCATGATATGGACTTTTGATTTTGACCACCTCAAATGTCAATTTTTCAGCCCGGGAATCATATTCATCTCCAAAGGCCACCTCCAATTCAATCTTACCGACCGGGTATGCCGACTTACTAGGCACCACTCCATGGAAGACGGTGTTGGATGTCTTTAAATTTTTGTCAGTCAAACCCATGCGCCGAAAGGTCTCGTAATAGAGGATGTTGATGCTGCTACCTCCATCCATGAGTACCTTGGTGAACTTATATCCACCGACCTGAGGTGCCACCACCAAGGCTAATTGACTCGGATTATCAACCCAGGGAGGGTGATCCTCCCTGCTCCATACGATGGGCTGCTCTGACCACCTTAGGTAACGAGGAACTGCTGGCTCAACAGAGTTCACGACCCTCTTATGAATCTTCTGGTCACGTTTGCACAAGCTAGTGGTGAACACATGATACTTCCCACTATTCAGCTGTTTCGGATGGCTTTGATAACCCGATTGCTGCTGCTGTCCTCCTTGACCAGACTGTTGCTGATTATAGCCGCCTTGATTTCCCTGAAAGCTGGAACTTGAACCGCCGCCCGGGCCATGAAAGCCGCTGGCACCTGAGCTGCCGCCCGACCCATGACTGCCATCAAACATGTTGGAATTCTTGAATGCCTTCATGATGGCACAGTCTTTCCACAAGTGGGTGGCGGGTCGTTCTCGGGTGCCGTGTCTCGGGCAGGGCTCATTGAGTAGCTACTCAAGAGATGGACCTGACCCGCCGGATCGAGGGGGCGGTTTTCCTTTACGTTTTTGATTGCTCCCCTGCGCATTCGCGTTGGCTACAAACTCCGAATTACCCTCCGCCTTATGCTTGTTGCCTCCTTGATTCGTCGGGTTATGCTGTTGACCCTTTCCATTGCCGTTCTTCTTTCCCTTCCCTGTCTTTTCCTCATCAGACGCGGGATCCTTGGTACTATTAGAGTCGGCATATTTGACTAAAGCTGCCATCAGTGTACCCATATCATTACAATCATGCTTAAGGCGCCCAGTTTCTGTCTCAGCGGCTCAAAACGGCAATTCTTCTCTAACATAAGGACTGCAGAGCCTGCATCCATCTTATTAGATGAATGTATAATCTCCTTGACCCGGCGCACCCAATGAGTTGTGGATTCCCCCTCTTCTTGCTTACAATCTGTTAAGTCCACAACTGACATAGATTGCTTGCAAGTGTCCTTGAAGTTCTGGATGAACCGGGCTTTTAGCTCAGCCCATGAACTAATGGAATTGAGCGGCAAGCCCTTTAACCAAGACGGGGCTGTTCCATCCAGCATCATGGTGAAGTACTTAGCCATTGCTGCGTCGCTGACTTCCAACAGCTCCATGGCCATCTCGTAACTTTCAATCCACGCTCCGGGCTGTAAGTCGGCTGTGTAGTTTGGCACCTTCCGAGGCCCCTTAAAGTCCTTGGGAAGACGTACATTATGCAGAGCCGACACTAAACAAGGGACTGCCTGTTCGGGTGGCTATTCCCGCCTCAACAGAAGTCGTCGGGTAATCCGGAAGGGCCTCTTGAGCCATCAGCTGAGCCGCCAGTTGAGCCGCTCGCTCGTCCTCCTGACGTATTCGGTCATGCACCGCGTTATACCCGCCGGGCTGGTTACGGCGCTTGGCGTTGCTTGATAAGGCCTCTGACTCCATGTGCCTGCTGTAACTCGGGCTCCGGTTTGGACGAGCCGGAACTAACCAGGGCGGTGGGGTTGAATGAATCCTGTCTCGGCTATAAGAATAGGTTTCTTGCTGAGCCAGGGCCGTCTGCACGAGATCTCTAATCCTCCGGGTCTCCACTGTTGTCGGATCATCACCGTCCACTGGAAGAGCCGCCAAGCATGCTGACGCTGCAATTAAGTTCTCCATGGGGTTGGAGAAGTGACCCAGTGGTATCGGCACGTAACGGGGTGGTGCCATGTTTCCACGAAGAGGTGCCGTCTCCTGAGGTTGAACCGGACCCCCGGCTGTTGTAAGTGCATCTAGTGCCACCCCTAGTTGGTTCTGGAGTATTGATGACAAATTTGGTTGAGGGACTAATGTGTTTGTGAGAATTGCAGGATAACACAGGTAGTGTCCCTCATTGATTCGGTTTACCTACCGGAGATGACCCCTAAAAATGTATGAAGACATTGACGACAATGGTGGTACATGAAGATATTCATATTGAAGACTATGACATGAGAAGACATTTTGTGAAGACTATGGAGCGCGAAGACTTAGTTGTCTTGTTGTTTCTTTTTCTTCTTTGTTGAGTCATAGGAACCACCGTACTGTTAAGTGGGGTCCAAGTGAACATAGTCAGAGTGACTGAACTGATGCTCAACCCAAATCCTATGTCTTCGAGCGAAGACAATGAGAGCAAATCTTATCCAGAGCTGGATAAGTCAGCTTTGCTTGTAGCCCAAGTAAAGTTGTCGTGTGTGTTTGAAATCTGACCGTTGGAACACGTGTCAGTTCCTTAGTGACCTAGGGTCATTTCGGACATATCAGGTCGGGTTGCCCAGTGGCTATAAATAGCCCACCCCCTACACCATAAATTGGTGGCTGCTCAGAGTTAGTGCACGGCTTTTGTCGTTTGAGAGCAACCCACCTCGAAGCCTTTGAGAGAGAAATAACCTTGCGAGGACAAAGCCCAAACACCCAGAGCCAAAGAGTGTTAGGCATCACTGAAGTCTTTCTGTCTGTGTGACCTGAAGACTTATTACACTTGAGGATTGTGAATCCTCCAGCCGGTTAGGCGTCGCGTTCTGATCATCCAAGAGCCATTGTGGATCGCCGGTGAATGAAGTCTGTGAAGGTTTGGAAGTCTACCTTGAAGACTTACCAGAGTGATTGGGCGAGGACTGTGTGTCCTTAGCTCAAGGGGAATAAGTTGAAGACGCGGTCTTCTAAGTTGAATCTCAGCCTCTCTAACCAGATGTACAGTTGTCACAGCAACTGGAACTGGTCAAACAAATCATGTGTCTTCAACAAGTGACTGGTTCTATCCTCTCCTCCCTTTACTTATAGTTAGTCTTCATGAAGTCATTGCCTGCTTGTCATATCTGATTGACTTCATTACTTGACTACTATTGTTGTTTGGCTTCATACCATCTTCCATTACGATCCTTACTACCTAGCTGCTATTAGTCTTCATACTCTCACATTATCGCATACTTGACTATGGCTAGCTTTGTGTAGTTTATCTTCCGCTGCATATCAATAGGTTCATTTCTACTGTTTGTCTTCGAAACTTTCATGTTTTGAAGATTTCATAAAAATCACCTATTCACCCCCCCTCTAGTCGATAACTAGCACTTTCAATTGGTATCAGAGCAAGGTACTCCCTTGTTCTGTGTGATTCAGTTTAACCACCTGGAGTTTTAGCTATGTCGACTGCAGGGATAATCAAACTCTCCACTGCTTGCCCCGTGTTCGATGGAACTGAATATCCCTACTGGAAGAATAAGATGCGCATGCATCTTGAAGCCATTGATGTCGACCTCTGGTATGTGGTCAAGAACGGCGTTCCCAAGACTGGTGAAGGTGTCACCCCTGCTGATGTCAAGAAGTTCATTCAACTGGACTCTACTGCCAAGAACATCATTTGTGGTCATCTGACCAAAGGGCAGTATGGCCGTGTGAGTGCTCTGGAGATGTCAAAGCTAGTCTGGGACTGGCTATCTAAGGTCAACGAAGGCGTCTCAACCCAGAGAGATCAAAGGATCAGTGTTCTTCGCAACCTCTTCAACCGCTTCAAGAGAAATGACAATGAGAATGTCCAGCTCACGTTTGATCGCCTCACTGACATCACAAATGAGCTTCAAACCCTTGGCGCCACTGAGATTACAAAGCATGAAATCGTCAAGACACTGCTGAGATCACTTGACAGCTCCTTTGACACCCTTGCCTTCATGATACAAGAACGTCCTGACTTCAAGACACTCGATCCGTCTGATATACTTGAGAGGCTCAACACACATGAGTTCCAGCTTTCTGAGAAAAGAGATATCTATGGTCCCAACTATGGCCGAACTCGTGCTTTGAAGGCAAAAGTAGTTTCCTCATCTGAAGAAGAATCTGACTGCAGTTCTGATGATCCTGAAGACATTGGAAAGGAACTTGCTATGCTTGTGAAGAAGTTCCAGAAGTTTACCAAGAAGAAGGGCTTCAGAAAGTCGTCACGATCCAGCTCAAGAAATGATGAAGCCTCCACTCATGACTACAAGAAGAGGACATGTCACAAGTGCAAGAAACCTGGACACTATATCTCTGAGTGTCCACTGTGGGACAATGAGAATAAAAGAAGAAGAGCAAGGAATATGATTCTGATGACAAGAAGAATAAGAAATCTTCAAAGTCTTCTTCCAAGTCCTCATCAAAGTCTTCATCTCATAAGAAGAGCTCATCTGGCAAGGCTCGTGCTTTTGTTGGGAAGGAAATGGATTCAGAGGAGGAGTCTGCTTCTGAGGAGGCAGAGGTAGAGTCTGAGGAGGAGTCCGACCCTGGCGTTGCAAGTCTGGCTTTAGCCACTGCTTATGTTGCCAAGTCCATCTTCAACACTGAAGACAATGACTTCCCCACCAATCTGAGGCTGATGACAAGGACGACCCTACTCCCACCTACTACTTCATGGCACGTGGTGCCAAGGTAAAATCACGCGATGCTTACTTCCAAACATCCAGTGAAGATGAATCTGATTGTGAATCCAAGCCCAGCTACAAAACACTTACTAAAATTGCAACTGAACAACAAAAGGCTATGGACCATACTCAAAAACTGATAGACAAAAGCGATGACCTGTTGGATGCGGAAATGACTCGTACACAGTCCTTAGTTGAAGACATAAAAAAATCTTCATACTAAGTACCAAGAACTTGAAAGTCCTCATGAAACGATCTCAACCACTCATGAAAAGCTCTCCTACGATTATCTTCAAAGCAAGCAAGAGCTTGAGAAGTTGAGAGCGGCTCATGAAGATCTTCAAAAAGAGAATGAGTCACTTCGCGCCCAACAGATCAGTCCCGCTCAGTATGGATTTGAACCACCATGTCTAAAATGCCTTGAGCGTGATAACGCTACCTCTGTTGCTGGATGTTCCACTACTGCTACTGTTGCACTATCTTCAACTACTGATGTGGTAAGTAACTCCTCTGCGGAGGATACCATTACTATTGCTTATGAAAATGCTAGGTTGAAGACATTGCTTGAAATAGGGATGTACAAAAGTCTGAAAGGGCATCAGACACTTTGCGATGTCCTCAAAAAGCATATTCTGAACCGAAACCCTAGGAAAGAGGGTGTTGGGTTTGAGAGGAAAATGAAGGTTGATGGTTCCTACTAGAAGCCTGAGCAGTATCCCAAAATCACATGGGTTGCTGCAAAGGGACCTTCAGTGGATCCATCCACCTTTTCTGGCTTTACCTGTGCTAACCATGTTGTCATTGATGAATCCTTTGATGCAAACTATAAACTGTTCAAGAATCAGAATGGTGAAGTGTTTGCCAGATATATTGGTACTAACTGCAGGAATGGGCCACCTATGAAGAAGATCTGGGTTACCAAAAGCTGTCTTGAGAAGCTTCCAGTGAATGTCATCATGACACCACCTGGGAAGAAGACAAACCCCAGACCTAAGGCTTCATATGGTCCAAAGGCTCCATACAGACAAAGGACTCACCCGAGTCACCCTAACGCCAATGTTTTGCAGGGAAACCGTACTCAGACTTATGGATATGCGCGTGTGTCTTCAAAACGCTGTGTTCATAGAACTAAGAACTTTTCTGCTTATTCATACGAGTATCATGCATCTCCTGCAAGGCTATTTGCTAGGGCTCCAAAGCCGAAGTTCTCAGATGCTGCACTTAGACTCATTGCTTCTAAGCCACCCCTGAAGATGTGGGTGGTTAAGAAGAATTAACTTTCTCTTGCAGGGAAAGGTCTCCAGCCGAAAATCAAAGGCGTCTGATGCTATTGCTGGGGACCTAAAACATTTTGTAGGGCGCAAGATCAAATGCCCAAATGGTCTCACTATGTATTTTGTTCCTAAATCTCTTGCCATTCATCCCATCAGTCCTAATCTTGATCTGAGCTTCCATAATCCTCTTGCCCGTCAAATGTTTATGCTTCACAATACTCTTGGTGAAGCCTATCCCCCTAACTATAATGCAGAGTATGACACCTCGTGCTTCAGGATGGATTATGGACAGCGGATGCACTAACCATATGACTGGTGATCGAAGTCTTCTCATGGACTCAACTCTACGTCCATCTGATAAAAGTCACGTCACGTTTGCTGACACTGGTAAAAGCAAGGTATTGGGTCTAGGTAGAGTTGCAATCTCAAGGGATCAACACATGGATAAAGTGATGCTTGTTGAATCCCTTGGTTTCAACTTAATGTCTGTCTCGATGCTTTGTGACTTGAACATGATTGTGCTATTCGGAAAATATCGTTGCCTTGTACTAATGGAATCTGACAAGTCTCTAGCCTTTGAAGGGTATCGGAAAGATGATCTGTACATGGTAGATTTCTCAGCAGGACCACAGCTTGTCGTATGCCTTCTCACAAAAGCTTCAGAATGTCGGCTATGGCATCGAAGGCTGGGACATGCTGGCATGCGGAACTTACACACTCTCGCCAAGAAGAAGCATGTCATAGGCATCGAGGACGTCAAGTTCAAGAAGGATCATATGTGCAGTGCCTGCGAAGCTGGAAAGATGACAAGGGCCAAGCAACCTTCGAAGACAATCATGACTACTTCTCAACCCTTCGAGCTGCTATACATGGACTTATTTGGCCCCACTCACTACTCTACCCTTACTACGACTGCCTGTCTCTATGGCTTCATCATTGTTGATGATTACTCAAGATACACATGGGTGCACATAATTCTCTACAAGACTGAAGTGCAAGATGTTTTCAGACGCTTTGCCAATCGAGCCATGAACAATTATGGCATCAAGATCAAGCATATCAGAAGGGACAACGCCACTGAGTTCAAGAACACCGGACTTGATCTTTATCTGGATACAATGGGAATCACTCATGAGTTGTCTGTTCCTTACACACCTCAGCAAAATGGCATCATAGAGCGCAAGAACAAAACCCTCATTGAGATGGCTCGAACGATGCTCGACGAATACAAGACACCAAGAAAGTTCTGTCCCGAAGCCATTGATACAGCATGTCATGTCATCAACCGTGTGTACATCCATAAGCTTCTGAATAAAACATCCTATGAGCTCCTCACTGGCAAGAAGCCAAATGTCAGCTACTTCAGAGTATTTGGAGCAAGGTGCTGGATCAAGGATCCCCATCACAAGTCAAAATTTGCGCCAAAAGCTCACAAAGGCTTCATGCTCGGTTATGGGAAGGATTCGCACTCTTACAGAGTCTTCAACCTCTATCTCTATAAAATCGTCGAAACTGTAGATGTGCGGTTTGATGAAACCAATGGTTCACAAAGAGAGCTCCTACCAAGTACTCTTGAAGAAGCTCCACCCAGCGAGTCTATCAAGCTAATGGGAACTGGTGAAATCATGCCTACTGAAGCACAGCCTGAAGAGGAACTTATCATTTCTACACCAAACCAACCTGAAGACAATGCTCAGCCTGAAGACAATCCTTCTAACGATGACAATGATGAGCTTTAGCAAAGTCTTCGCCCAGTTCATCCTCATGTTGCAAATGAAGTACAGATTGAGAAGATAATTGATAGCATCAATGCACCTGGTCCACTTACTCGCTCAAGAGCAACGCAGTTAGCAAATTTCTGTGGGCACTTTTCTTTTGTGTCAATATCAGAACCCAAGAGAGTTGCTGAAGCCTTTATGGAACCTGAATGGATTCAAGCAATGCAAGAAGAGCTTCAACAGTTCAAGCTGAACAATGTTTGGGAACTCGTCAAGCGTCCTGACCCTCGCAAGCATAACATTATTGGCACAAAATGGATATATCGAAACAAGCAAGATGAGCATGGCCAAGTCGTCAGAAACAAAGCACGACTCGTTGCACAAGGATATACTCAAGTTGAAGGGATTGACTTCGATGAAACATTTGCTCCTGTGGCTAGGCTTGAAGCTATTCGCATATTGCTAGCCTACGCTAACCACAACAACATCTTGCTATATCAAATGGATGTGAAGAGTGCCTTTCTCAACGGCAAGATTGAAGAAGAAGTATACGTCGCACAACCACCTGGCTTTGAAGATAGAAAACATCCTGATATGGTGTACAAACTAAACAAAGCACTGTATGGCCTCAAACAAGCTCCTCGCGCCTGGTATGATACGATCAAAGACTTCCTGAAGAGCAAAGGCTTCAAACCTGGATCCCTCGATCCCACACTCTTCACGAAGACATATGATGGTGAACTGTTTGTGTGCCAAATCTATGTGGATGACAATATGTTCGGATGCACCAACCAGAAGTATAGTGATGAGTTTGGATACATGATGCAAGAGCAATATCAGATGTCCATGATGGGTCAGCTGAAATTCTTCCTTGGTCTTCAAATTCATCAGCAAAGGAATGGCATCTTCATATCTCAAGAGAAATACCTCAAAGACTGCCTGAAGAAGTTTGGAATGCAAGATTGCAAAGGTTACACGACGCCAATGCCAGCCAAACATCATCTGGGTCACGACGAAAATGGTAAAGAGTTCGATCAATAGGTATACCGCTCCATGATTGGTTCTTTACTTTACCTATGTGCATCTAGGCCAGATATTATACTTAGTGTTTGCATATGTGCTCGGTTCCAAGCGGCACCAAAGGAATCGCATCACTTAGCTGTGAAGCGAATTCTTCGATATTTGGCTCACACCCTAACACTAGGATTATGGTATCCAAAGGGCCCAGAGTTTGATTTGGTTGGATTTTTGGATGTTGATTATGCTGGTGACAAGGTGGATCGCAAGTCCACATCAGGCACATGTCACTTTCTGGGACGATCACTTGTCTGTTGGTCTTCAAAGAAGCAGAACTGCGTGTCACTCTCAACTGCTGAATCTGAATACATTGCTGCTGGATCTTGCTGTGCTCAGCAACTATGGATGAAGCAAACACTCAAGGACTATGGCATCAATTTGACACACGTACCTCTCTTCTGCGACAACGAAAGCGCCATCAAGATTGCCAACAACCCAGTCCAGCACTCGAAGACAAAGCACATTGAAATTCGTCATCACTTTCTCAGAGATCATGTCATGAAGAAAGATATTGATATCATTCACGTCAACACTGAAGAGCAATTGGCAGATATCTTCACAAAGCCCTTGGACGAGAAAAGATTTTGCAAGTTATGTTGTGAGCTAAATATCTTGGAATCCTCAAATGTCTTGTGATCAAGCACACATCCTAACACTTATGCATTTTGATGACTTAGATGTGCAACACATGAAGTAAAGTATATCTTAAATCAATGAAGACTTACATTCTGAGTGTGAATACTTTAACGTGGAATTTGACTTCGGGGCGCCACGATAATTGTGCACCGTGTCTGGGTCTAATACTTCCTATACGGTGGGTAACGCCACCACCAAACTTTTCTGTTTGAAGTGTTTCACTCATGGCGTTGCATTTGAATGTCTTTGCATTTGGTTTGTCTTCAAATTCAATTTATCTTCATCTTCACTATGATTTCTTTGATTGCTTTCTGATATATATAAATACTAGTGTTCTGTGCTCTACAGCATTCACTTATAGCTATGTCTTCCCAGATTGAATCTTTTGAACTAAGTGAATGTGATCGGACCCTAATCTCTCTATGCTTTCTATCTCAAACTCTATCTATCCAAATCATATGCATTCTATTGAAACTGTCAAATGTCTTCTCTGCGTCCTTGTCAGCAGAAGACACAGAGACAAACATTAAGTCAATTTTAATGCTCTATCCTTATTGCATGAAATCCGGAGAAGCCGGAACGACCATCCGACAAACCTGGCGGGCGTGGGAACGTGGGACAACTCTAAGTATGTTGCATGCTTGCCACATGCCCGTCAGATGTGAACCGGCAGGGGCACCTGCGTAATTGCACTGTCCACCCACATCCTTATAAATACATGTCCCCTGCCGTAAAGGAAACTTCTTCCACCTCTCCACCTCGTCAAAACCCTAGCGCCATCGCTAGCTCTCAACGACGCCGGCGATGAAGCGCTTAGCTGCCGCAACTTCTCTGACGCCGTCCTCACGTCAGCCGCGGACATCGTCCTCTCCGCCGCCGCCGTAGGTGTCCTCCATCGCCAAGTTAGGGCACGATGGATTGAACTGCTCGGTCTCCTACTCTTCCCATCTAGCAGTTCTTCGTGTGGTAAATAGAACTCTATTTTTACCATCTTTTTGATCTTCAAAGATTCATCCTGTCTACCAAAATAGGTTTCTGCCTATACAAGTTAGATCTATTCTGTCTGCATCTCATACTGCCTAGCATATTCACTTAAGCTTCATATCAAGTTAGATTCCTCACTTGTACTTATTCGCGAATTCGTACAAATCTGGAACCAACTCTCCACATATAAGTGAATGTCTTCGCATCATGAGGTCAATGTCTTCAAACTGATTTATCTTCAAAATCTTCTGAGAATGCATATGACCTCTTCCCTTTCCCTCGCATCTCTAATGCTGTCACAGGTACATGTCCGTGGGAGAATCTCTTGGTTCTCATAGTCTGCATTCGTTTGCAGAATTTTTACAGCATCAAATTAATTCTCCCGAAGCCAGTTCCTGTTTGTCCAGCAAGCGGAAGCTTTTGAAGCCATTGAACGTAGTGAAACCTTTCCGCTTGAAGTTCATGGCTGTAGAGAAATCAGTCAGAAAGGGTGGCAGACAGCGTCGAGGAGGAACATCAAGAGATTTGCCAGTTGACCTCTCTGAGCTTTACAAGACAGATCCTGAGGAGGATTACAATCAGCGCAAGACACGAATCCAATGGATTCGAAGATACTGGGCTGAACAATGGTTCAAGTACAACTTCGTCGCCCAAGAATAGGCTGAGAAGAATGCTATCAGAAGTCCTTGGGGTGATATTCTCTTTCGAGGCCTTCCACCCAAGAACAAAACTGAAGCTATTGCACAGGGTTTGTATCCCTGTATGGTCCGTGGACCTCAGCCAGAAAATGCCGACCCATCATCATTGCTCTGGTGTCGTGAAGATAATCTCTTCAAGCGCAACTTCCAGCACGCAAAGGCATCGGCCAAGGAAAACAAGAAGTCATTGGGATTAGATTTCAATCCTGGTCCTCCTGCTCCTCGTGCTGATGGCTCACGTGATGCAGAACCCAATGTCATCGGTCCTTTCTACAACCTTGATGGCCTCATCGCTCACATCAGAGTTCAAGGTGCCAAAGTGGACCATTCTGATGACAATGCTGACTCTGATGAAGCCCCTGCTCCCACTCCAAAGCCGCAGAAGCCAAAGAAGGCTAAGGCTTCAAGATCAGTTGTTCCTTCAAAAGCTTCACGTGCGAAGCCACTGGCAACTGCACCTCCTGAAGAAAGTGTGCAGTCTGAAGATTTGTCACGCATCTCCAAGAAGACGGAGAAGAAGAAGAAACTTGTCAAGCATACTGATCAGGCACTGACCCCTGCTGCCATTCTGCGTGAAGAGCACATTGATCTGTCTAGTGATGAAGATCTTGTAGATGATGCCCTTGAACAACTGATCAAGAGCAAGGAAGAGGCAGAAATCTTCAATGATTTGCCTCTCTTTGATGTGGCAATCATTCACAACTTCATTGATGAGTGGTTTGACTCACCAAATCTCAGCTTTGACGATCTGCAACTTCCCATTGGGCTCAGAGTTTCCTTCAATGGAGCCATTGCTTCAGAGCTAGCTCTCGCTCAGCGCATCGTTGAGCTAAAGCACAAGATCGACCATGAGAAAGCCCAATTCAAGAAGCATGTGGCTAAGCTCAGCGTGCAAGATGTCAAAAACTTCAAGATCATGCTGCACGAGCTTAAGGAAGCCTTTCTCAAGAAGAGGGAAGAAGCCAAAGGTTCTCGAGAGTGCATGAAGAGCCTGGCTGACAAATGTGTGCAAGCCTACAATGAGGCTGAGAAGCACAAGGCTCTTGGTCATCCTGCCATTGATCCAAGAATGGCTGCAAAGAAGAAGAAGCCATCGACTGACCAAATTGCTCCTACAAGGCAGGAAGAGCCGCGCATTGTCTTCCCAACCAGCATGACCGGCTAGAAGCCAAAGGTCAGATCAACCGCTTCTGAGCTGAAGAAGACGAGAACTGCCGAGGCTGAAGCTAAGAAAAGGAAAAATCCTGAAGCCTCTGATGTTGCTCCCTCCAAGAAGAAGCGCAGAACCAAGAAGGATAGGGCTACTCCCTCAGAGCCCTTGGTTGTTGAACCTATTTCAATGGTCCCTCCCACATCTGAACATCAAGAACAACGGCTGATAGTTCATGAGCCTGCTTCCACAGAGGCTCATGATACTGAAGACATTCCAGCAGTTGACCCCACCACTGCTGAAGACATTGGTCACCACGACAGTGTTGAAGATGATGTAGTGCTTCCTCAGATCGAACACAACCTGCTATCATCGCCTGTTCTCACGAACAGCGAACTCATCAGCATTGGCCGTCCTCTAACGCCAATTGCTCAGGATGCTTCGTGGGCTGATCACCCACAACAACAAGACACTCCAAGTACTCCCCAACACCAACAAGTCACACCACCTGTGCAAGAAGAAGATGATGACTTTGAGGCCCAGCCAACTCCATCTCCAAAGGCGTCGCCAGCATTGCGCAGGCTTTGCAAAGGACCAAGGCCTCAAGTCACCACCTCGAGCGTTCCAAAAGGAGAAGTGCCCCAACAATCTGTTGCACGTCAAGTGCTTCCCGATGCCACTCCCAACGTGAATGTCTCTGAGTCTGAAGCCAAAGGTGCTGAAGACATTCTGGCTGCATCAGCTGATGACAATCAAGAAGAAGAACGTGTTCCAACTCCCCCCATTACCAAAGAAGTTGTTCCAGAAGTGTACGTGCTAGTGCCAGACCCTCCAGCTCATCAAGTGGAGGTTGAAAATATTGCGGCTGCCACCACCAACACCAATGAAGCCGATGACGTTGTCATGGCTGAAGAAAATGTGGAGCCTGCTCCAACCACTGTACCTGCAACAAATGAAGCCAATGCTGCATCCATACCTGAAGCCATATACCCAGAGTCCGCAAAGGAGCCTCTTAGTCTTCAGAATGCTGACCATCAAAGCTTCACCCAAGACAATGAAGGAATTCAAGCTGTTGCTCGTGTCTATCCATTGGCTGGGATCACTCGCTTGCCTCACCGCACGCAAACTGAAGCTACTGAAAGCACAATTGCCCAAAGACCTAAAAAGCGCTCCTGCATTCTCAATGATCGAGAGCTTCTAGTGGCCCTTCGTCAGAAACTGAAAGTGCTTGTTATCAACTAGAGGGGGGTGAATAGGTGATTTTTATGAAAGTCTTCAAAACATGAAAGTTTCGAAGACAAACAGTAGAAATGAACCTATTGATATGCAGCGGAAGATAAACTACACAAGGCAAGCCATAGTCAAGTATGCAATAATGTGAGAGTACGACGACTAGTGGCAGCTAGGTAGTAAGGATCAGGATGGAAGATGGTATGAAGCCAAACAACAATAGTAGTCAAGCAATAAAGTCAAACAGGTATGACAAACCGGCAATGACTTCACGAAGACAACCTGTAAGTAAAGGGAAGAGAGGATAGAACCAATCACTCGTTGAAGACACGGGATTTGTTTGACCAGTTCCAGTTGCTGTGACAACTGTACGTCTGGTTAGGGAGGCTGAGATCCAACTCAGAAGACCGCGTCTTCACCTTATTCCCCTTGAGCTAAGGACACACAGTCCTCGCCCAATCACTCTGGTAAGTCTTCAAGGTAGACTTCCAAACCTTCACAGACTTCGTTCACCGGCGATCCACAATGGCTCTTGGATGCTCAGAACATGACGCCTAACCGGCTGGAGGATTCACAGTCCTCAAGTGTAATAAGTCTTCAAGTCATACAGACAGAAAGACTTCAGTGATGCCTAACACTCTTTGGCTTTGGGTGTTTGGGCTTTGTCCTCGCAAGGATTTATCTCTCAAAGGCTTCGAGGTGGGTTGCTCTCAAACGACAAAAGCCATGCACTAACTCTAAGCAGCCACCAATTTATGGTGTAGTGGGTGGGCTATTTATAGCCACTAGGCAACCCGACCTGATATGTCCGAAATGACCCTGGGTCACTAAGGAACTGACACGTGTACCAACGGTCAGATTTCAAACACACGCGGCAACTTTACTTGGGCTACAAGCAAAGCTGACTTATCCAGCTCTAGATAAGATTTGCTCTCATTGTCTTCGCTCGAAGACATAGGATTTGGGTTGAGCATCACTTCAGTCACTCTGACTGTATTCACTTGGACCCCACTTAACAGTACGGTGGTTCCTGTGACTCAACAAAGAAGAAAAGGAAACAACAAAACAACTAAGTCTTCGCGCTCCATAGTCTTCACTAGATGTCTTCTCATGTCATAGTCTTCAATATAAATATCTTCATATACCACCATTGTCTTCAATGTCTTCACACATTTTTAGGGGTCATCTCCGGTCGGTAAACCGAATCAATGAGGGACACCACCTGTGTTATCCTGCAATTCTCACAAACACATTAGTCCCGCAACCAAATTTGTCGTCAATACTCCAAAAGCAACTAGGGGTGGCACTAGATGCACTTACAATCTCCCCCTTTTTGGTGATTGATGACAAACTGGTTGAAGTTTTCTACGGGGATAAAGTATGTGAAATTGTAAAGGGTAGAGGATTGTCTTCATAAGTTTCAAAGGCTCCCCCTGAAGATGTGCATATAAGTAATTTGCTTTTGGAATGCAAATGCACATGGCAGGTTGTACTTGTGGAGATCCTCTTCAACTTATGACGACAATTCATCATGCATGATAAGATATAATGAAGATTATGACATGCATAATGAAAAATGGACGTCTGCAGAATGACCTAAGTGCGGAAGTTATCATCGCACATGCGGAATTTATCATCGCATCACAGAATATCAAATAAGTAGCAGACGACCATCAAGTTTAAGTGTTACAACTCAAAGAACCAAATGTATCAAAAACGCGAGAGTTGTAAACACTAGGCAAAATATAAAGCAACCGCCCATATGAACCCGCTTGAAGACTATCAAACTCATACGCTTCTCCCTCTTTTGTCAGTAATGACCAAAAAGGTTTGAAGACATAAAGCATCTACTCGTTCTCATGAGGAGTAGTTGAAGCAGCAGGGTTGGTGTTGTCGTTTGGCGGTGCAGACGAGCTTGGAGCGGTGTCGATTCTTGCAGAAGGGGTCGGTGAAGTAGCATCATCTTCTTCATCAATCACTTTGGCATTTACAGTTGCAGCAGACGAGGAATATTCAGAGTCTTCAAGAGATGGAGTGCGATGTAGGACAGCATTCCGTGGAGGAGTGGAGTCAAACTTGAATTTTTCTATGAAGCCATCAACTTGGAGATCCGCTTCAGCACTGAGCAGGGTCAAACTCTTCCATGATCGCCGACACGTTTCATGCGTGACAAAGGCATTCTTGGTGGCAAGATTGCGAATGTGATTGACATCCACCAAGAGGCTCTGCATTTGGCGCTTAAGCCAGTCATGATGCTTATCATGTTTCTGATGAAGGGCAACCAGAAGCTCTCGGTCATTGAGAATGCGGGAGCGCTTCTTAGGCCTTTGGGCAATTGTGCTCTCAGTGGCTTCTGTTTGTGCACGATGAGGCATGCGAGTAATCCCAGCCAGAGGGTAGACTCGAGCGACAGCTTGAACTCCTTCATCATTTTGAGTGAAGCTTTGATGGTCAGCATTCTGAAGACTAAGAGGCTCCTTTGCAGTCTCTGGGTATATGGCTCCAACAGACAAATCAACATCTGGCATAAATATGATATGATTGCGGGCAGAGGGTTGATAGTTGAAGGCAGAGTGAAGCTTAATCAGTCGCATGATCCAAGGAGCATAGAACTTCAGACCCAAGATGTGAGATCCAGATGCAGCAAGTTGGCGAATGAAGAAGTCTTGGGCATTAAAGCGTTTGCCATGTAGAATATGGAAAACCAAAGTCTTCATTGCGCCTTCCAGCTTGGCATTAGGAGAGTGTCCTTTGATAGGCCAAAGAGTTCGCCTGACTATATGATAAATGCTGCGTGGCAGATACTCAAGGTCTTCAACAAAGAACGCCTACGGGTATTCAGCATCTGGAGGCAATGGCTTCATCATGCTGAGCATCTGACTCATATTGGGTTCAGGCTTGTGGAATATGCTCCCCATAGCATCAATGTGAAGTTGACAGCCAGGTTCATAAAGATCATCTGCTGAGGGCAGGCCTCTAAGCTCAATGACATCAATGGCTTTGGCTTCATGATGAACATTTCCTGTCATCCACTCAAGAACCCATGTCTTTGTATCTTTATAGTAGCCACGGATATGGAGAGTGGCATAGAATTGGAGCAATAACTCTTCGTTCCAGTGCTTCTTATCAGTGACAAACTGCAGCAGGCCGGACTCTCTAAAGCAGTCCAGAGCCTCTTCCAGACAGGGCAGACCAGTGATGGCTTCAGCATCAAGACGCATATGTGGGAAAATGCGACCTTGATTGTACAGAATGCATGAGTAATAGCTTCGCTGCTGATAGCTCCAGAACCGATCAGAAGATATCCTTGCGCTTGAGTAAGGGTTCTTTGCACTATCAAAGAAGCTATTGTGTGCCTTGAAGCCATTAATATTGAAAGATCCTGGTGCTGATGCAGTACCTGGAAACCTTGGCAACCTAGGCTGTGGCTTCTGAACCCATGGCCTGTGCTCAACATGGTACTCAAACTAAGGACCAGCAGCGGCAGGCGGAGGAGTCAGAATAGGCCATTTGACAGAAATGAGCTGACCAGAGTTGAAAGCTTGCTCGATAGTGTGTGGGCTTGGTGGCGGAACAGGAGCAGAGGCGTCAATATTGGCTTCAGGTGCAGAGGCAGCATTGGCTTCTGGCATATTTGTCAGTGCAGGCTCCACATTTGCGTCAGCCATGACAATGTCATTGGCTTCATTGGTATTGGTGGTGGCAGCCTGAAGATTTTCAACCTCCACTTGACGAGCTGGAGGGTTGGGCACTGGCAGGTTCACTTCAGGAACCACTTCTTCTTCAACGGGGGGAGTAGGGACGCGTTCATCTTCTTGTCTTTCATCGGCTGATGCAGACGGAATGTCTTCAGCACCTTTGGCTTCAGACTCAGAGACATTCACAGTGGGAGTGACATCTGGAAACACTTGACGTGCAACAGATTGTTGAGGCACTTCTCCTTCTGGAACACTCGAGGTGGTGACTTGAGCCCTTGGTCCTTTGCGAAGCCTGCGTAACGCTGGCGACGCCTTTGGCGATGGAGTTGGCTGGGCCTCAAAGTCGTCATCTTCATTTCGAACAGACGGGGTAGCTTCATGTTGGGGAGAACTTGGGGTGTCTTGTTGTTGTGGGTGATCAGCCCACGAAGCATCCTGTGCAGTTGGTGTCAGAGGACGACCAATGCTGATGAGTTCGTTGTTTGTGAGAACAGGCGATGATACCAGGTTTTGTTCGATCTGAGGAAGGACTTCATCATTTTCAACATTGTCGTGGTGACCAATGTCTTCAACAGCGTTGGGGTCAACTGCTGGAATGTCTTCAGCTTCATGAGCCCATGTGGAAGCAGGCTCATGAACTATCATCCTTTGTTCTTGATGATCAGATGTAGGAGGGATCATTGAGATTGGTTCAACAACTAAGGGCTCTGAGGGAGAAGCCCTATCCTTTTTGGTTCTGCGCTTCTTTTTAGTGGGAGCAGCATCAGAGGCGTCAGGGTTTTTCCTTTTTCTGGCTTCAGCCTCAGTAGTTCTCGTCTTCTCTAGCTCAGAAGCGGTTGATCTGACCTTTGGCTTCGAGCCGGTCATGCTAGTTGGGAAGACAATGCGCGGCTCTTCCTGCCTTGAAGGAGCAGTTTGGTCAGTCGAAGGCTTCTTCTTCTTGGCAGCCATTCTTGGGTCGATGCCAGGACGACCAAGAGCCTTGCGCTTCTCAGCCTCATTGTAGGCTTGCACACACTTGACAGCCAGGTTCTTCATGCGCTCTCGAGAACCTTTGGCTTCTTCACGCTTCTTGAGGAAGGATTCCTTGAGCTCGTGCAGCATAATCTTGAAGTTCTTGACATCTTGCATGCTGAGTTTGGCCACATGCTTCTTGAACTGAGCTTTCTCATAGTCAATCTTGTGCTTCAGCTCAATGATGCGTTGAGCGAGAGCTAGCTCGGAAGCAATGGCTCCATTGAAGGAGACGCTGAGCCCAATGGGAAGTTGTAGATCGTCAAAGCTGAGATTTGGTGAGTCAAACCACTCATCAATGAATTTGTGAATGATTGCCACATCAAAGAGAGGCAAATCATTGAAGATCTCTGTTTCTTCCTTCCTCTTGATCAGTTGCTCAAGGGCATCATCTGCAAGATCTTCATCACTAGACAGATCAATGTGCTCTTAACGCAGAATAGCAGCAGGGGTCAGTGCCTGATCAGTATGCTTGACAAGTTTCTTCTTCTCCGTCTTCTTGGAGATGCGTGACAAATCTTCAGACTGCACACTGTCTTCAGGAGGTGCAGTTGCCAGAGGCTTCGCACTTGAAGCTTTTGGTGGAGCAGCTGATCTTGAAGCTTTTGCCTTCTTGGGCTTCTGTGGCTTTGGAGTAGGAGCAGGGGCTTCATCAGAGTCAGCGGCATCATCTGAGTGATCCACTTTGGCACCTTGAACTCTGATGTGAGCGATGAGGCCATCAAGGTTGTAGAAAGGACCGATGACATTAGGTTCTGCATCGCGTGAGCCGTCAGCACGAGGAGCAGGAGGACCAGGGTTGAAGTCTAACCCCAAAAAATCTTTGTTCTTCTTCGCTGAGGCCTTGGCAAACTGGAAGTTGCGCTTGAACAGATTATCGTCACGACACCAGAGCAATGATGATGGGTCGGCTTTTTCAGGCTGAGGTCCACGGACCATGCAAGGATACAAGCCTTGCGCAATGGCATCAGCTCTGGATCTGGGCAGAAGACCTCTATATATAATATCTCCCCATGGTCGTTTGATGGCATTTTTCTCTGCATATTCCTGGGTGACGAAGTTGTACTTGAACCACTGTTCAGCCCAATATCGTCGAATCCATTGGATTCAGGTCTTGCGCTGATTGTAATCCTCTTCAGGATCTGTCTTGTAAAGCTCAAAGAGGTCATCAGGCAAATCTCTTGATGTTCCTCCTCGACGCTGTCTGCCACCCTTCCTTACTGATTTTTCTGCAGCCATGAACTTCAAACTGAATGGTTTCAATACGTTCAAAGGCTTCAAAGGCTTCCTCTTGCTGGACAGGCAGGAACTGGCTTCGGGAGAGTTAATATGATGCTGTAAGAATTCTGCAAATGAATGCAGACTATGAGAACCAAGGGATTCTCCCACGGACATGTACCTGTGACAGCATTAGAGATGCGAGGGAAGGGGAAGAGGTCATATGCATTCTCAGAAGATTTTGAAGATAAATCAGTTTGAAGACATTGACCTCATGATGCGAAGACATTCACTTATGTGTTGAATTCGCGAATAAGTACAAGTGAGGAATCTAACTTGATATGAAGCTTAAGTGCATATGCTAGGCAGTATGAGATGCAGACAGAATGGATCTAACTTGTATAGGCAGAAACCTATTTTGGTAGACAGGATAAATCTATGAGGATCAAAACGGCGGTAAAAAAGAGAGTTTTATTTACCACACGAAGAACTGCTAGATGAGAAGAGTAGGAGACCGAGCAGTTCAATCCACCGTGCCCTAACTTGGCGACCGAGGACACCTACGGCGGCAGCGGAGAGGACGATGTCCGCGACCGGCGTGAGGACGGCGTCGGAGAAGTCGCGGCAGCTAAGCGCTTCGTCGCCGGTGTCTTCGAGAGCTAGCGATGGCGCTAGGGTTTTGACGAGGTGGAGAGGTGGAAGAAGTTTCTTTTACTGCAGGGGACATGTATTTATAAGGAAGTGGGCGGCACAGCGCAATTACGCAGGTGCCCCTGGCGGTTCACATCTGATGGGCAAGTGGCAAGCATGCAACATACTTAGAGTTGTCCCACGTTCCCACGCCCGCCAGGTTTGTCGGATAGACGTTCCGGCTTCTCCGGATTTCAGGCAATAAGGATGACACATTTAAAATAGATTTAATGTTTGTCTCTGTATCTTCTGCTGACAAGGACGCAGAGAAGACATTCGACAGTTTCAATAGAATGCATATGATTTGGACAAATAGAGTTTGAGATAGAAGGCATGGACAGATTAGGGTCCGATCACATTCACTTAGTTCAAAATATTCAACAAGAAAACATAGCTATAAGTGAATGCTGTAGAGGACAGAACACTAGTATGTAAATCAAATAGCAACCAAATCAATGTAATGAAGATAATCATGAAGATAAATTGAAACTGAAGTCAAACCAAAAGTGAAGACATGTCAAATGCAACGCCATGAGTGAAACACTTCAAACAGAAAAGTTTGGTGGTGGCATTACCCACCGTATAGGAAGTATTAGACCCAGACACGGCGCACAATTATCGTGGCGCTCCGAAGTCAAATTCCACGTTAATGTATTCACACTCAGAATATAAGTCTTCATTGATTGAAGATATACTTTACTTCGTGTGTTGCACATCTAAGTCATCAACATGCATAAGTGTTAGGATGTGTGCCTGATCACAGGACATTTGAGGATTCCAAGATATTTAGCTCACACCGTAACTTGCAAAACCTTTTCTCATCCAAGGGCTTTGTGAAGATATCTGCCAATTGCTCTTCAGTGTTGACGTGAATGATATCAATAGCTTTCTTCATGACATGATCTCTGAGAAAGTGATGACGAATTTCAATGTGCTTTGTCTTCGAGTGCTGGACTGGGTTGTTGGCAATCTTGATGGCGCTTTCGTTGTCGTAGAAAAGAGGCACTTGTTTCAGATTGACGCCATAGTCCTTGAGAGTTTGCTTCATCCATAGAAGCTGAGCACAGCAAGATCCAGCAGCAATGTATTCAGATTCAGCAGTTGAGAGTGACACACAGTTCTGCTTCTTTGAAGACCAATAGACAAGTGATCGTCCCAGAAAGTGACATGTGCCTGATGTAGACTTGCGATCCACCTTGTCACCAGCATAATCTGCATCAGAAAATCCAATCAGATCAAACTCTGAGCCCTTTGGATACCATAATCCTAGTGTTGGGGTGTAAGCCAAATATTGAAGAATTCGCTTCACAGCTAAGTGATGCGATTCCTTTGGTGCCGCTTGGAATCGAGCACACATGCAAACACTAAGCATAATATCTGGCCTAGATGCACATAGGTAAAGTAAAGAACCAATCATGGAGCGGTATACCTGTTGATCGAACTCTTTACCATTTTCGTCGAGACCCAGATGATGTTTGGCTGGCATTGGCGTCGTGTAACCTTTGCAATCTTGCATTCCAAACTTCTTCAGGCAGTCTTTGAGGTATTTCTCTTGAGATATGAAGATGCCATTCCTTTGCTGACGAATTTGAAGACCATGGAAGAACTTCAGCTCCCCCATCATGGACATTTGATATTGCTCTTGCATTATGTATCCAAACTCATCACTGTACTTTTGGTTGGTGCAGCCGAAGATAATGTCATCCACATAGATTTGGCACACAAACAGTTCACCATCATATGTCTTCGTGAAGAGTGTAGGATCGAGGGATCCAGGTTTGAAGCCTTTGCTCTTCAGGAAGTCTTTGATTGTATCATACCAAGCGCGAGGAGCTTGTTTGAGGCCATACAGTGTTTTGTTTCTGACGACTTGGCCATGCTCATCTTGCTTGTTTCGATATATCCATTTTGTTCCAATGATGTTATGCTTGCGAGGGTCAGGACGCTTGACAAGTTCCCAAACATTGTTCAGCTTGAACTGTTGAAGCTCTTCTTGCATTGCTTGAATCCATTCAGGTTCCATAAAGGCTTCAGCAACTTTCTTGGGTTCTGATATTGACACGAAAGAAAAGTGCCCACAGAAATTTGCTAACTGCGTTGCTCTTGACCGAGTAAGTGGACCCGGTGCATTGATGCTATCAATTATCTTCTCAATTTGCACTTCACTTGCAACACAAGGATGAGCTGGGCGAAGAATTTTATCTTGCTGATCATTGTCATCATTGGGAGGATTGTCTTCAGGCTGAGCATTGTCTTCAGATTGGTTTGGTGCAGAAATGATCAGTTCCTCTTCAGGTTGTGCTTCAGCAGGCATGATTTCACCAATTCCCATTAGCTTGATAGACTCGCTGGGTGGAGCTTCTTCAAGATTACTTGGCAGGAGTTCTCTTTGTGAACCATTGGTTTCATCAAACAGCACATCTACAGTTTCGATGATTTTATAGAGATATAGGTTGAAGACTCTGTAAGAGTGCGAATCCTTTCCGTAACCGAGCATGAAGCCTTCGTGAGCTTTTGGTGCAAATTTTTACTTGTGATGGGGATCCTTGATCCAGCATCGTGCTCCAAATACTCTGAAGTAGCTTACATTTGGCTTCTTGCCAGTGAGGAACTCATAGGATGTTTTGTTTAGAAGCTTATGGATGTAAACACGGTTGATGACGTGGCATGCTGTTTCAATAGCTTTAGGCCAGAACTTTCTTGGTGTTTTGTATTCGTCCAGCATCGTCCGAGCCATCTCAATGAGAGTTCTGTTCTTGCGCTCTACGATGCCATTTTGCTGAGGTGTGTAAGGAGCAGAGAACTCATGAGTGATTCCCATTGTATCCAGATAAAGATCAAGTCCGGTGTTCTTGAACTCAGTGCTGTTGTCACTTCTGATATGCTTGATCTTGATGCCATAATTGTTCATGGCTCGATTGGCAAAGCGTCTGAAAACATCTTGCACTTCTGTCTTGTAGAGAATTATGTGCACCCATGTATATCTTGAGTAATCATCGACAATAACGAAGCCATAGAGACAGGCAGTTGTAGTGAGGGTAGAGTAGTGAGTAGGGCCAAATAAGTCCATGTGTAGCAGCTCGAAGGGTTGAGACGTAGTCATGATTGTCTTCGAGGGATGCTTGGCCCTAGTCATCTTTCCAGCTTCGCAGGCACCGCACAAATGATCTTTCTTGAACTTGACGTCTTCAATGCCAATGACATGCTTCTTCTTGACGAGCGTATGTAAGTTCCTCATCCCAGCATGCCCTAGCCTCCGATGCCATAGCCAGCATTCTGAAGCTTTTGTAAGAAGACATCTTGCAAGCTGTGGACCTGCTGACAGATCTACCATGTACAGATCATCTTTCCTGCACCCTTCAAAGACTAGAGATTTGTCAGATTCCATTAGTACAAGGCAACGATACTTTCCAAATATTACAACCATGTTCAGGTCGCAAAGCATTGAGACAGACATTAAGTTGAAGCCAAGGGATTCAACAAGCATCACTTTATCCATGTGCTGATCCCTTGAGATTGCAACTCTACCTAGACCCAATACCTTGCTTTTACCAGTGTCAGCAAATGTGATGTGACTCTTATCAGATGGACGTAAGGTTGAGTCCATGAGAAGACTTTGATCACCAGTCATATGATTAGTGCATCCGCTGTCCATAATCCATTCTGAAGCACGAGGTGTCATACTCTGCATTACAATTAGGAGGATAGGCTTCACCAAGAGTATTGTGAAGCATAAACATTTGACGGGCAAGAGGATTATGGAAGCTCAGATCAAGATTAGGACTGATAGGATGAATGGCAAGCGAGTCAGGAACAAAATACATAGTGAGACCATTTGGGCATTTGATCTTGCGCCCTACAAGATATTTTAGGTCCCCAGCAATAGCATCAGACGCCTTTGATTTTCGGCTGGAGACCTTTCCCTGCAAAAGAAAGTTAATTCTTCTTAACCACCCACATCTTCAGGGGTGGCTTAGAAGCAATGAGTCTAAGTGCAGCATCTGAGAACTTCGGCTTTGGAGCCCTAGCAAATAGCCTTGCAGGAGATGAATGATACTCATATGAATAAGAAGAAAAGTTCTTAGTTCTATGAACATAGCGGTTTGAAGATACACACTCATATTCATAAGTCTGAGTATGGTTTTCCTGCAAAACATTGGCGTTAGGGTGACTCAGGTGAGTCCTCTGTCTGTATGAAGCCTTTGGACCATATGAAGCCTTAGGTCTGGGATTTGTCTTCTTCCCAGGTGGTGTCATGATGACATTCACTGGAGGCTTCTCAAGACAGCTTTTGGGAACCCAGATCTTCTTCATAGGTGGCCCATTCCTGCAGTTAGTACCAATATATCTGGCAAACACTTCGCCATTCTGATTCTTGAACAATTTATAGTTTGCATCAAAGGATTCATCAATGACAACAGGATTAGCACAGGTAAAGCCAGATAAGGTGGATGGATCCACTAAAGGTCCCTTTGCAGTAACCCATGTGGTTTTGGGATACTGCTCAGGCTTCCAGTAGGAACCATCAACATTCATTTTCCTCTCAAACCCAACACCCTCTTTCCTAGGGTTTCGGTTCAGAATATGCTTTTTGAGGACATCGCAAAGTGTCTGATGCCCTTTCAGACTTTTATACATCCCTGTTTCAAGCAATGTCTTCAACCTAGCATTTTCATCAGCAATAGTAGTGGTATCTTCCGCAGAGGGGTTAGTTACTACATCAGTAGTTGAAGACGATGCAACAGTAATAGTAGTGGAACATCCAGCAACAGAGGTAGTGTTATCACGCTCAAGGCATTTTAGACATGGTGGTTCAAATCCATCCTGAGCGGGACTGATCTGTTGAGCGCGAAGTGACTCATTCTCCTTTTGAAGATCTTCATGAGCCGCTCTCAACTTCTCAAGATCTTGCTTCCTTTGAAGATAATCATAGGAGAGCTTTTCATGAGTGGTTGTGAGCGTATCATGACGACTTTCAAGTTCTTGGTACTTAGCATGAAGATTTTTTATGTCTTCTACTAAGGACTGTGAACGAGTCATTTCCGCGTCCAACAGGTCATCGCTTTTGTCTAACAATTTTTTAGTATGTTCCATAGCCTTTTGTTGTTCAGTTGCAATTTTAGCAAGTGTTTTGTAGCTAGGCTTGGATTCACAATCAGAGTCATCTTCACTAGATGTTTGAAAGTAAGCATCGCGTGATTTTACCTTGGCACCACGTGCCATGAAGCAGTAGGTAGGAGTAGGGTCGTCCATGTCATCAGCTTCAGCGTTGGTGTGGACGTCATTGTCTTTGGTGTTGAAGATGGACTTGGCAACATAAGCAGTGGCTAAAGCCAGACTTGCAACACCAGGGTCGGATTCCTCCCCAGACTCCACCTCCGCCTCCTTAGAAGCAGACTCCTCCTCTGAATCCATTTCCTTCCCAACAAAAGCACGAGCCTTGCCAGATGAGCTCTTCTTGTGAGATGAAGACTTTGACGAGGACTTGGAAGAAGACTTTGAAGATTTCTTCTTTTTCTTGTCATCAGAATCATATTCCTTGCTCTTCTTCTTCTTCTTCTTGTAGTCCCAGAGTGGACACTCAGAGATGTAGTGTCCAGGTTTCTTGCACTTCTGACATGTTCTCTTCTTGTAGTCATGAGTAGAAGCTTCATCATTTCTTGAGCTGGATCGTGAAGACTTTCTGAATCCTTTCTTCTTAGTGAACTTCTGGAACTTCTTCACAAGCATAGCAAGTTACTTTCCAATGTCTTCAGGATCATCAGAACCGCAGTCAGATTCTTCTTCAGATGAGGAAACAACTTTTGCCTTCAAAGCGCGAGTTCAGCCATAGTTGGGACCATAGATATCTCTTCTCTCAGAAAGCTGGAACTCATGTGTGTTGAGCCTCTCAAGAATATCAGACGGATCGAGTGTCTTGAAGTCAGGACGTTCTTGTATCATGAGGGCAAGGGTGTCAAAGGAGCTGTCAAGTGATCTCAGTAGCGTCTTGACGATTTCATGCTTGGTAATCTCAGTGGCGTCGAGAGCACGAAGCTCATTTGTGATGTCAGTGAGGCGATCAAACGTGAGCTGGACATTCTCATTGTCGTTTCTCTTGAAGCGGTTGAAGAGGTTGCGAAGAACACTGATCCTTTGATCTCTCTGGGTTGAGACGCCTTCGTTGACCTTGGATAGCCAGTCCCAGACTAGCTTTGACGTCTCCAGAGCACTCACACGGCCATACTGTCCTTTGGTCAGATGACCACAGATGATGTTCTTGGCAGTAGAGTCCAGTTGAATGAACTTCTTGACATCAGCAGGGGTGACACCTTCACCAGTCTTGGGAACGCCGTTCTTGATGACATACCAGAGGTCGACATCAATGGCTTCAAGATGCATGCGCATCTTATTCTTCCAGTAGGGATATTCAGTTCCATCGAACACGGGGCAAGCAGCGGAGACTTTGATTATCCCTGCAGTCGACATAGCTAAAACTCCAGGTGGTTAAACCGAATCACACAGAATAAGGGAGTACCTTGCTCTGATACCAATTGAAAGTGCTTGTTATCGACTAGAGGGGGGGTGAATAGGCGATTTTTATGAAAGTCTTCAAAACATGAAAGTTTCGAAGACAAACAGTAGAAATGAACCTATTGATATGCAGCGGAAGATAGACTACACAAGGCAAGCCATAGTCAAGTATGCAATGATGTGAGAGTACGACGACTAGTGGCAGCTAGGTAGTAAGGATCAGGATGGAAGATGGTATGAAGCCAAACAACAATAGTAGTCAAGCAATGAAGTCAAACAGCTATGACAAACCGGCAATGACTTCACGAAGACAAACTATAAGCAAAGGGAAGAGAGGATAGAACCAGTCACTCGTTGAAGACACAGGATTTGTTTGACCAGTTCCAGTTGCTGTGACAACTATACCTCTGGTTAGGGAGGCTGAGATTCAACTCAGAAGACCGCGTCTTCACCTTAGTCCCCTTGAGCTAAGGACACACAGTCCTCGCCCAATCACTCTGGTAAGTCTTCAAGGTAGACTTCCAAACCTTCACAGACTTCGTTCGCCGGCGATCCACAATGGCTCTTGGATGCTCAGAACGTGACGCCTAACCGGCTGGAGGGTTCACAGTCCTCAAGTGTAATAAGTCTTCAGGTCACACAGACAGAAAGACTTCAGTGATGCCTAACACTCTTTGGCTCTGGGTGTTTGGGCTTTGTCCTCGCAAGGATTTCTCTCTCAAAGGCTTTGAGGTGGGTTGCTCTCAAACGACAAAAGCCGTGCACTAACTCTGAGCAGCCACCAATTTATGGTGTAGGGGGTGGGCTATTTATAGCCACTAGGCAACCCGACCTGATATGTCCGAAATGACCCTGGGTCACTAAGGAACTGACACGTGTTCCAACGGTCAGATTTCAAACACACGCGGCAACTTTACTTGGGCTACAAGCAAAGCTGACTTATCCAGCTCTAGATAAGATTTGCTCTCATTGTCTTCGCTCGAAGACATAGGATTTGGGTTGAGCATCACTTTAGTCACTCTGACTGTATTCACTTGGACCCCACTTAACAGTACGGTGGTTCCTATGACTCAACAAAGAAGAAAAGGAAACAAAGAAACAACTAAGTCTTCGCGCTCCATAGTCTTCACTGGATGTCTTCTCATGTCATAGTCTTCAATATAAATATCTTCATATACCACCATTGTCTTTAATGTCTTCACACATTTTTAGGGGTCATCTCCGGTCGGTAAACCGAATCAATGAGGGACAGTACCTGTGTTATCCTCCAATTCTCACAAACACATTAGTCCCTCAACCAAATTTGTCGTCAATACTCCAAAACCATCTAGGGGTAGCACTACATGCACTTACAGAAACAAGATAAGCATCATGACTGGCTGAAGCGCCAAATGCAAAGCCTCTTGGTGGACGTTAATCACATTCGCAATCTTGCTACCAAGAATGCCTTTGTCACACATGAAACGTGTCGGCGATCATGGAAGAGTTTGACGCTGCTAAGTGCTAAAGCAGATCTTCAAGACAATGGCTTCACTGAAAAGTTCAAGTTTGACTCCACTCCTCCACGGAATGTTGTTCTTCGTCCAACTCCATCTCTTGAAGACTCTGAATACTCCTTTGCTGCTGCAACTGTGAATGCCAAAGTGATCGATGAAGAAGACGATGCTACTTCACCAACACCTTCTGCAACAATCGACACTGCACCAAGCTCGTCTGCACCGCCAAACGACAACACCAACCCTGCTGCTTCATCTAATCCTCATGGGGACGAGTAGATGCTCTATGTCTTCAAACCTTTTTGGTCATTACTGACAAAAGGGGGAGAAGCATATGAGTTTGATAGTCTTCAAGCGGGTTCATATGGGCGGTTGCTTTATATTTTGCCTAGTGTTTACAACTCGCGTTTTGCTACCTTTGGTTCTTTGAGTTGTAGCACTTAAACTTGATGGTCGTCTGCTACTTATTTGCTATTTCTGTGATGCGATGATAAATTCCGCATGTGCGATGATAACTTCCGCACTTAAGTCATTCTGCAGATGTCCATTTTTCATTATGCATGTCATTATCTTTGTTATATCTTATCATGCATGATGAATTGTCGTCATAAGTTGAAGTGGATCTCCACAAGTACAACCTGCCATGTGCATTTGCGTTCCAAAAGCAAATTAGTTATATGCACATCTTCAGGGGGAGCCTTTAAAACTTATGAAGACAATCATCGATGCTTTACAATTTCACATACTTTATTCCCGTTGAAAACTTCAACCAGTTTGTCATCAATCACCAAAAAGGGGGAGATTGTAAGTGCATCTAGTGCCACCCCTAGTTGGTTTTGGAGTATTGACGACAAATTTGGTTGAGGGACTAATGTGTTTGTGAGAATTGCAGGATAACACAGGTAGTGTCCCTCATTGATTCGGTTTAACGATTTTTTTTCAAAACTGTGATGATTTTTATAGCAAATTCGGAATCTATACGTCCTCGCGCAAGAAAACCAAAACTAGCACCCCATCGGCCTCCAGTTGGCCGAAGAGGGGCTCTTCGGCCTGCGGTTAACCGAAGTAGGCTCTTCAGCCTCCCGTTGGCCGAAGAGTGCCCCAAGTGGGCCGAAAAGGACTCTTTGGTCTGCCGTAGGCCGAAGAGTACTCTTTGGTCAACCATAGGCCGAAGAGTACTCTTTGGGGCCCAAGGCCTAGCATAGGCAGAAGAGCGCAACCATGCAGTTTCGGCCTCCCGTTAACGCAAAAAGTTGGGGCCCAAGGACTCTTCGGCCTACGGTTGATCAAAGAGTACTCTTCGGCCTACGGCAGACCAAAGAGTCCTTTTCGGCCCAGTTGGGGCACTCTTCGTCCAACGGGAGGCTGAAGAGCCCACTTCGGTCAACCGCAGGCCGAAGAGTGCCTCTTCGGCCAACTGCAGGCCGACGGGGTGCTAGTTTTGATTTTGGTGCATGAGGACGTATAGATTTTGAATTTGCTATAAAATTCATCATAGTTTTGAAAAAAAAAATCCGGTTTAACTACCGGAGATGACCCCTAAAAATGTATGAAGACATTGACGACAATGGTGGTACATGAAGATATTCATATTGAAGACTATGACATGAGAAGACATTTTGTGAAGACTATGGAGCGAGAAGACTTAGTTGTCTTGTTGTTTCTTTTTCTTCTTTGTTGAGTCATAGGAACCACCGTACTGTTAAGTGGGGTCCAAGTGAACATAGTCAGAGTGACTGAACTGATGCTCAACCCAAATCCTATGTCTTCGAGCGAAGACAATGAGAGCAAATCTTATCCAGAGCTGGATAAGTCAGTTTTGCTTGTAGCCCAAGTAAAGTTGTCGTGTGTGTTTGAAATCTGACCGTTGGAACACGTGTCAGTTCCTTAGTGACCCAGGGTCATTTCGGACATATCAGGTCGGGTTGCCCAGTGGATATAAATAGCCCACCCCCTACACCATAAATTGGTGGCTGCTCAGAGTTAGTGCACGGCTTTTGTCGTTTGAGAGCAACCCACCTCGAAGCCTTTGAGAGAGAAATATCCTTGCGAGGACAAATCCCAAACACCCAGAGCCAAAGAGTGTTAGGCATCACTGAAGTCTTTCTGTCTGTGTGACCTGAAGACTTATTACACTTGAGGACTGTGAATCCTCCAGCCGGTTAGGCGTCGCGTTCTGAGCATCCAAGAGCCATTGTGGATCGCCGATGAATGAAGTCTGTGAAGGTTTGGAAGTCTACCTTAAAGACTTACCAGAGTGATTGGGCGAGGACTGTGTGTCCTTAGCTCAAGGGGAATAAGGTGAAGACGCGGTCTTCTGAGTTGAATCTCAGCCTCCCTAACCAGATGTACAGTTGTCACAGCAACTGAAACTGGTCAAACAAATCCTGTGTCTTCAACAAGTGACTGGTTCTATCCTCTCCTCCCTTTACTTACAGTTAGTCTTCGTGAAGTCATTGCCTGCTTGTCATATCTGATTGACTTCATTACTTGACTACTATTGTTGTTTGGCTTCATACCATCTTCCATTCCGATCCTTACTACCTAGCTGCTATTAGTCTTCATACTCTGACATTATCGCATACTTGACTATGGCTAGCTTTGTGTAGTTTATCTTCCGCTGCATATCAATAGGTTCATTTCTACTGTTTGTCTTCGAAACTTCCATGTTTTGAAGACTTTCATAAAAATTGCCTATTCACCCCCCCTCTAGTCGATAACTAGCACTTTCAGCTATCATGAACTGATTGACCTCCGGCGGGTTACTTGGACCAGCTCCGGGCGTCGCGAAGAGGTTCCGTGGATCGTAAACTGGAGGTAAACGGGACTGAGTTTTCTGATGCCTTCTCCTCATCACTTCGTTAGACGCGTTCAGGCTCATGGTAAGCTGGAAAGCCTCTGACTGGAGCTGCTGCGCCCGAGCATCCAAAGCCGCCCGTTCTATGGCTAACCTGACATCCTCAGCTGCTAAGGCCTCCTTGGCCTGAGCTATCTCCTCACGAACATGTGTCACCTTTGCATTATGCTCATCTTGATTCGCAGGGATGACTATGGCGGTTAACATGGTCGTAAGTTTATCCATGAGATCCATCAGCACCTGAGCCGGCGGGCACACGGGGCCTCCTGCCCCAGCTCCTCCTGGCCCGGACGTTATGGCTGCTGCGGCTGTGGAATTTTGGCCGGGTTGACTACCAGCCATGAAGACTCCTGCCCAGCTTGGCGGTTCATAGGGGTCTGGAATACTGGAGCCATCGGAACAGCCCCCAAGCCCGCCATCTCGCACTGGATACAGAGAATCTGTAGAACCGGCGGATGAATCACCATCAGAGAGGACGGCCATCTCACCATCACCTTCAGATCCTTCCGAAAGTTCCCCTCCGTGGATGCAGCCCACGAAGGCACGCCTCACGACGGGTTGAGCCCGGGCGGGTCTCGCGCGCTGAGCCGTCTCGATGAGGTCAGTACAGTTGTCCGGCTCAGGGCCCAGCTCACCGATGCGACCGATGAAGACGTGGATTCCGCCAAAGGGAACCCGGTACCCGTACTCAATTGAGCCGGCATCGGGGCCCCAGCCTTCGTCGTTGATGTAGATCTTGCCGCGACGACTCTTGGTCATCCGGCCGACTGCGTATCCCTTGAGTCCTTCGAAGCTGCCCTTCAAGAACTCAAATTCGCAGTGCGCTGGCCCCACGGTGGGCGCCAACTATCGTGGAATTGTCACGGCAGATGTCCTCTTGCAAGGACTTAGTCGTGGAGCCATCGCGGCTGGGAAGCTTAAAGGGGTTAATTGGGACAAAGGACACGAGAGGTTTTATACTAGTTCGGCCCCTTACGGTGAAGGTAAGGCCTACGTCTAGTTGGGTTGGTATTGCTTGATGTTTCGATGACCAGGGAGCGAGATACGCTATGCCCGGCTCTCGATGGGTTGTTTCTTGCCCTAAGCCGTCGGTGGGTCGTCCCCTTATATACACGGGTCGACGCCCTGCGGCCTACAGAGTCCTGATCGGCTCATAAACAATGTCCGACTCGGTGACTATTTACTTCTGCCTTATGTTACAAGTCATGTCATTATGGCGGTTCGTCACTATGGGCCTTAAGTCGTCTGCGGGCATTTAGACCCTTTATTGACCCGTCCTCTTCATGCTTGGTCTTGGGCTTCTGATGAACCTCTCTTTTCATAACCCGGCCCCTCCTGGGCGGGTTACACAAATAGTTATATCCCCAACACTTTCTCAATGGCAAGATTGAAGAAGAAGTGTATGTTGCACAACCACCTGGCTTTCAAGATCCAAAGCATCCTGATATGGTATACAAGCTAAACAAGGCACTGTATGGCCTCAAACAAGCCCCTCGAGCTTGGTATGACACACTCAAAGACTTCCTGAAGCGCAAAGGCTTCAAACCTGGTTCTCTAGATCCTACACTCTTCACGAAGATATATGATGGAGAACTGTTTGTGTGCCAAATCTATGTGGATGGCATTATCTTCGGCTGCACTAACCAGAAATACAGTGATGAATTTGGGCACATGATGCAAGAGCAATATCAGATGTCCATGATGGGTGAGCTGAAGTTCTTTCTAGGTCTTCAAAATCGTCAGCAAAGCAACGGCATCTTCATATCTCAATAGAAATACCTCAAAGACTGCTTGAAGAAGTTTGGAATGCAAGATTGCAAAGGTTACACGACACCAATGCCAACCAAAAGTCATCTGGGTCATGACGCCAATGGTAAAGAGTTCGATCAAAAGGTATACCACTCCATGATTGGTTATTTACTTTATTTATGTGCATCTAGGCCAGATATCATTCTTAGTGTTTGCATGTGTGCCCAATTCCAAGCGGCACCAAAGGAATCGCATCACTTAGCTGTGAAGCAAATTCTTCGATATTTGGCTTACACCCCAACACTAGGATTATGGTATCCAAAGGGCTCAGAGTTTTATCTAGTTAGATTCCCGGATGCTGATTATGCTGGTGACAAGGTGGATCGCAAGTCTACATCAGACACATGTCACTTTCTGGGATGATCACTTGTCTATTGGTCTTCAAAGAAGCAGAATTGTGTGTGTCTCTCCACTAGTGAATATCAATACATTCCTGCTGGATCTTGCTGCGCTTAGCTTCTATGGATGAACCAGACTCTCAAGGACTATGGCATCCATCTGAAGCAAGTGCCTCTCTACTGCGACAATGAAGGCGCCATCAAGATTGCCAATAACCCAGTTCAGAACTCGAAGACAAAGCACATTGAAATTCGTCATCACTTTCTCAGAGATCATGTCATCAAGGAAGATATTGATATCATTCATGTCAACACTGAAGAGCAATTGGCAGATATCTTCACAAAGCCCTTGGACGAGAAAAGGTTTTGCAAGTTGCGGTGTGAGCTAAATATCTTAGAATCCTCAAATGTCCTGTAATTGGACACACATCCTAACACTTATGCATGTTGATGACTTAGATGTGCAACACACGAAGTAAAGTATATCTTCAATCAATGAAGACATACACTCTAAGTGTGAATACATTAATGCAGAATTTGACTTCGGAGCGCCACGATAATTGTGCGTCATGTCTGGGTCTAATACTTCCTATACGGTGGGTAACGCCACCACTAAACTCTTGTTGAAGGGTTTCATCTGGCGTGTCATTTGCAAAGTCTTCGCGTTTTATTTGTCTTCAACATTGTTTTGACTTCGGTTTTATCTTCACAATGTTGGTTTGGTCTTACTCAGATATATACTTATATTTGTGTTCTGTCCTCTACAACATTCACTTATAGCTATGTCTTCTTTCTTGAATCTTTTGATCTAAGTGAATGTGATCGGACCCTAACCTCTTTTATGCTTCTATCTCAAATTCTATCTATCCAAATCATATGCATTCTATTGAAACAATCAAATGTCTTCTCTGCGTCCTTGTCAGCAGAAGATACAGAGACAAACATTAAATCTGTTTCAAATGCTATATCCTTATTGCCTGAAACCCGGAGAAGCTGGAACGACCACCCGACAGTCCAGGTGTGCGTGGGAACATCGAACAACTCTCGATGTGTTGTATGTTTGACACGTGTTCATCAGATGTCAACTGCCAGGGGCGCCTGCGTAATTATGCTGTGTTGTCTCTTTCCTTATAAATACACATCACATCGCGGTCAAAATTTCTTCTCCCACCTCTCCACCTCGCACAAACCCTAGCGCCACCGCTAGCTCTCGACGACACCGGCGACGAAGCGCTTAGATGCCGCGACCTCACCGACGCCGTCCTCACGCCGGCCACGGGCCTCGTCTCCTCCGCCGCCGCCGTAGGTGTCTTCCTTCGCCAAGTTAGAGAACGGAAGATTGAACTGCTCGGCCTCCTCTCTACTTCGTCTAGCAGTTCTTCGTGTGGTAATTAAAGCTTACTTTTACTGCCTTCTTTGATCCGATAGATTCATCCTTCTCCACCAAAACTGGTTTCTGTGCCTAAAATTTTGGATCTATCCTGTTCTGAATCTCATAACATGCCTAGTATATTCACTTATGCTTCACACGTAGTTAGATTCCTCACTTGTACCTTCTTGGATTCGTACAAATCTAGAACCAACTCTCAACATATAAGTGAATGTCTTCGCGCTATGAGGTCAATATCTTCAAACTGATTTATCTTCAAAATCTTCTGAGAATGCATATGACCTCTTCCCCTTCCCTCGCATCTCTAATGCTGTCACCGGTACATGTCTGTGGGAGAATCCCTCGGTTCTCATAGTGTGCATTTGTCGGTGTCAAAACTGGCGGATCTCAGGTAGGGGGTCTCGAACTGTGCGTCAAGGTCGGATGGTAACAGGAGACAAGGGACACTTTGTTTTACCCAGGTTCGGGCCCTCTCGATGGAGGTAAAACCCTACTCCTGCTAGATTAATATTGATGATATGGGTAGTACAAGAGTAGATCTACCACGAGATCAAGGAGGCTAAACCCTAGAAGCTAGCCTATGGTATGATTGTGTATAATGATGGTTGTCTCGTAATCCTCTATCGACTAGTCTAGCCTCGGTTTATATAATACACCAGAGGCCCAGGATAACAAGAGTCCTAGCCGAATACGCCGGTGGGGGAGGAGTCCTTGTCTTGATCACCAAGTCTTGTGGAATCTTCCTTGTATGCGGCACCTGTCCGGACTGGCCCATGAGTATGCGGCCCTGGGGATCCTCGGCCCAATCTAACCGATTGGGGGACGACGTGGTGAGTACCCCCTAGTCCAGGACACCGTCAGTAGCCCCCTGAACCGGTCTTCAAGTTAGGGACGCTCCTCGATTCTTCCGAACTGTTCTTCATCTTCGGTCGTCGGTCTTAAAAACTGGTTCGAATCTTCTTTATCTTCGATCTTGAGGATCGCCGAAATGCATTCGACGGGTTTACACATCGGGTATCCGATGAGCCCCTTTAAGTTTCCGACCTTTATCAATGCCTTGTTATTTTTATGCCACACCTCGGGTTTGAAGTTGTTCCCGGGAGGCAGTTCCCTCTTGCGTCCGAGCTCTAACGCCGGACTGCATTCGAGGTATTTTTTGCAGCCGAGCACCAATGCCGGACTGCTTCCCAGCTCTAACGCCGGACTATGTATCCGAGCTCCAACGCTAGACTATGTATCCGAGCTCCAACGCCGGACTGTATCCGAGGTGTCGTAAATCACCTTGGTTCAAAGAAGTTTGAAGGAGTTTTAGCCGAGCTCAATGCCGGAAATGCCCTCTATGGAGCCAGCCACTAGCCCCCGACCTTTATGCCGGACTGCTTTCGAAGTGGTGCACCACCCCGAATGTGGGCCGATTTTTGTCAATATTTTTTATTGGTGCAATTTATTCTCTGCCGACATATATAGCCAGTAGCCCTCAAGGTGGGTATCGGTCTAAAACCCGAGATGCACATGAAGGATGACATAAGACCGCTGATCCCCATAGCCGCTGAGACTCAGGTTGATTTGCAAAATTGGCCTGAGGATCAAGTCCCAGCTCGGCAGAATACTTCGGGACACTAAAAGCGGCGTGCTCAGTCCTCGAGACTCAGGTTGGGTGCGGCCGACCAACCTGAGGATCAAAATCTCCTCGGAAACTATGTTGCACATAAAAATTTCTGCATTGGACAAGCAATGCAGTAGCCCCCGAGACACTGGTCGGGTGGCAACACCAGATCAGGGGATCAATATGCCCCTTTAATATGTTTAAATAATAAGCCCGAAGCCCAGTAGCCCCCGAGCCTTAATGCGGGCACGGGTGGCCGAATTAAGGATCAATATCCATAGTAAAATCACAAATTATGTGTAATGACTCTATGTATCCAAGTACTTTACGTCATTAATGCTCGGATCCGCATTGTACAAAACTTTGTTGACCGACCATCGGCTTCCACCTCCTCGGCCAGTAGCCGAGGAGTGTTTGTCTTACTTTATAAAGCCTTTATTAGGGCAAAGATTTATGACAAACAAGGCAATCTGGCCATACGGTTTTATAAACAAAGGTACGCAGAGAGATATGGTATATTACTGTTTAACAGAAGAAATGTCTTCCAAAGAAAATAGTCCCGCTATCGGTTCCTTTCTTTGGGTTGTCATGCTAAGTATGATCATAAAACCTCAGCTCCAATGTAAGAGCAAAATATCGAGGATTTAGTTTGGGAGGCTAGTTGATAGCCCCCGGTAGTGTTCGGCGACAGTCGAGGTCAAGCCGTAAACACTTCGGCCAATGTTATGAACGGGCTGTTATTTAACATAGTCATCGGATCGCTGACCAGTTTACGCTTATTGTGACAGTCAGTTTTTGGCTTTCTCCACTGAGGTGCTTAATCGTGTGAGCTAGAAGCACAATCGCAGTGATTCTCCCTTTGCACACTTAGCCAAACAAAACGGAACGTAGGAAGCAAGTGCGGGAGCCGGGCAACCCAACTATTGACCGAAGACACAATTTGAAACCGATGCATATATAGCAATATCTGAGAATGTTTTTGCCGAATCCCTAAAAGGTGTCCGGCGTTGCACTGCGAGACTAATGCTGGAAAAGCACAAATAGTTTAAAAGTGCCAAAAAGCTTGGAAAACCAAGAAACGTCAGTAAAAACATGACGTCCGAACAATATCAAGTGTTTGGTGCCAACCCGAAAATTGGTCTTAGAAAAAAGAAGTGCTTCTATCGTGCTTTAACATGATACATCCTATCTCAAGACTTCGAGCGGGTCAGCCTATGGCTTCAACCTCCTATCCCGAGGGCGGAGTACTTCTCATCAGGCCAGTTTAGCAAACTAAACTCTAGCGGCTTTTGAGAGAGAAATTAGGCTCCCCGGCTAGTGACCGCACACTCATGTCTAAAAAAGGAGTGATAAATAATAATAACTTTGCAATGACTAAGAAGAAAAACACTTAGTATGAAACGGCTCAAATAAACATAAGAGCCCCCCAAGTGACTTGGGTAAAAGTTGACTATATAATGTAAGGTGATATGTAGAATGCCTTCTAGCCCGATTGTAGATCGTTTGTCGTAGCGGACCTTTTCGCTTCAACCTCTGGACCCAATAGTCCGGAGTGTGTCCGAATACCCTCGCGGTTATAAAAACCGGGGCATGCATGGAGAACATGCGTAGGGGTCATTAGTGCTTTATCAGACAAGTCCCGAACTAGTTATGTTATATTACATGGTTAGTAAGAAACATCTTCCAGGGAGAATAGTTCCGTTAGGGGTTCCTTTCCCTGGGAGGCATGCCCTAAAGTGCATGTCCGGACTGCGAAAAGAGCAGAAAAGCATCTGGGGGCAGGTAAATAAATAGGTAAGAAATCATCTTTTAGTTCACCGACCGAGTATTCCCTTAAGAACGCTAGCTTTCGGCTTCACCCAGTCTGAGGTACACATCCGGCTGACCCGGCAGTAACAATCGCAGAGGTGCTCCCTTTACCACCTAGCTGAACAATCGGGAACGTAGGGGTAAGCACAGGAGCCAGGCAACCCAGCTTGGCCAAAACTTAAGTCATACTGATGCATATAATGGTGAATAAAAGGTACATGCGGAAGTGTGACACATGTGTTGGGCATAAAGCCTGTATTAATAAGCTTCTGTTAAAGAAGCCCCCAGGTATAATCAGCGTGGGTAGCGCATCAAGTATGTGTGAACAAAGTTTGGACAAGAAAAAAAATTTACAAGCAACTTTTTTTCAAAAAAGTATAACGCTTGATCGAACCGAACACAAGTTAGAAATTAAAGCTTTGAACATGAAAGCGACTTAGCTGGTTAATGTGTTCGCAGTCCGAGCTTGATGCGGGACAAGGTTCTATCCCCCAAGCTGGTCCCGAGGTGGCGGAGCGGAGAGCTCGGCACGCCGAAGTGGTGACATAGCACAGTCGATGCAGACCGGCAGAGTGACACCGAAGTCCCCGGATCATTTTCCTGTGCACAAAAAATAGTGCAAACGGGAGATAATGGTAATAATGATAAATAAAAAATCGTTGCATAATGAATAATTTATGCAAAGTGAGTAATAAAAGAAATATGGCCTGGCGCCGAAGTCGATGTCGATGCAGGGCGTCGGCGTGATGCGGTAAAGGCGTGGCAAAGCCTGAATTCACAGGTCGGTCCGCGCTCCGGATGCGCCGTTCGCCGGACTATGTACGGAGACTGACCGAACCAGCATACGACCGTCATTCATGCGGCCACCATTTGATAGACCTGTGAACATATGATGGACAAACCAGAGTAATAATTCCTTGGAAAAAATGAACCCAAACATGCAAAAAATATTAGGATTAATAGCACCTGGTTTATTTGTTGTAGTAATCCAAAGGAAGATGATGCTGGCAAAGGTTGGCTCGCCGAGGCGAAGCCCTCGGTCCGGCCAATCGTGACGAAGCTGGTCGGCTAGTGACGCCGAAGTGTCCGGAGTAGGTTGATGAAGAGATGATGAATCCTCCGGTCCAGCCGAGATGTCAAAGCCTCGAGGCCAGTCGATGAGTCGAAGTAGTCCGACGTGATGGACACCGGCTTGAAGGGGCAACAGTGCGGCCCTGCCGATGCAGGTCGTGCCGTGGTAGATGCCGGCTTGATGAAGCGATCGTGCGGTGATGCCGGTATGCCCGCTCCGTGTAATCCGTGGGGTGGCGATGTTGGTGATGATTTGTCCTTCGCGATGCCGGACTCTTGTTCGGCTTGCCGAGATGATGATCCGAAGAAGTTGAGCTTGACTCAACAAAGTGACGACGTGTCTAGCACAGGTCGGCAGCCGTGGAGCAATATTGTCGGACTGGTTTGACACCAGCAATGATGTTGAAGATCATGTTCAAAAGATCTTAAAGTTAGTAGGATGTGTTCGGGAACAATACACAATATCCCATACAAAACTTCCTTCAAAAAGGATGTCCGAAATCCCGTTCATAAAAAAGATGAATTCGGGTCGGATTCGTTCTCGCGCAGAAAACAGATCCGAAAAGTGATGCACTAATCATAAGGTTCCCGGAGTTTGGACGGTCGGATCGAGCTGAAATTTTGAAGGGTGGTAGATATAGTAATTCCGCAGCCGATCAACGGTTGGATCTTCCAAAGGACGCCCGAGCTAGAAGCTGGACACCACGCCCTAAGCTCGTCCAGATTCCCGTCCAGATTTGACAGGGCTCCGGTATATTATGGATTGCCAGAGATTCCTCCATCGGAACTCGACGAAATTTTCCAGGGTTGTTGTAGACTCAATTCCGCACAATTCCACCAAAGCGATCGTCAAAGCGATACTCGAGGAGGTGGCGGCAGAAGATACGAGTTCGCTGTCCAGAAAAACAGCACGGTCGCTTGAGGGCAATGTTGACGTTGAGCCCCCGAGCTTCATGGATGATCCCTGCGTGATCTTGATAGAGATCGGAGTTGATGTTTAATGAAGGCCCTCGTCCGAACGTGGTGATCCGAACACGGGGCGCAATTCTTGGTCGAACCAAGGTGACCAGTCGAGCTGGTGACGAAGATGCCGAAGTCGCGGTTGATCTGTAGGCGAGCCATCGATCCTTTTGTCGATCACACAGCGGAACTCTCAATGAAAGCACCAATGTCGGTGTCAAAACCGGCGGATCTCGGGTAGGGGGTCCTGAACTGTGCGTCAAGGTCGGATGGTAACAGGAGACAAGGGGCACTTTGTTTTACCCAGGTTCGGGCCCTCTCGATGGAGGTAAAACCCTACTCCTGCTAGATTAATATTGATGATATGGGTAGTACAAGAGTAGATCTACCACGAGATCAAGGAGGCTAAACCCTAGAAGCTAGCCTATGGTATGATTGTGTATAATGATGGTTGTCTCGTAATCCTCTATCGACTAGTCTGGCCTCGGTTTATATAATACACCAGAGGCCCAGGATAACAAGAGTCCTAGCCGAATACGCGGTGGGGGAGGAGTCCTTGTCCTGATCATCAAGTCTTGTGGAACCTTCCTTGTATGCGGCACCTGTCCGAACTGGCCCATGAGTATGCGGCCCTGGGGGTCCTCGGCCCAATCTAACCGATTGAGGGACGACGTGGTGAGTACCCCCTAGTTCAGGACACCGTCGGCATTCATTTGCAGAGTTCTTACAGTGTCACATAAATTCTCCTGAAGCCAGTTCATGTCTGACCAGCAGACGGAAGCCTTTGCAAGTTCTGAAGCCATTCAGTTTGAACTTCATGGCCACTGAAAAATCAGCCAGAAAGGGCGGCAGACAACGCCGTGGGAATACATCCAAAGATTTGCCACCAGATCTCTATGAGTTGTACAAGACAGACACTGAAGAAACCTATGGAGAACACAAGACTCGAATCCAATGGATTCGCAGATACTAGGCTGAACAATGGTTTCTGTACAGATTTGTGACTGCAGAGTATGCAGAGAAGAATGCCATTAAACGACCATGGGGAGATATTCTCTTCAAAAATCTTCCACCCAGGTCCAGAACTGAAGCCATTGCTCAAGGCTTCTATCCTTGCATGGTTCGCGTACCACAGCCAGAGAATGTTGACCCATCTTCTCTGCTATGGTGTCGTGACGACAATCTGTTCAAGCGCAACTACAAGTTTGCTAAGGACTCTGTTGTGAAAAACAAGAAAGCATTTGGACTCGACTTCAACCCCGGTCCATCTGCTCCTTGGACTGATGGCACCCGTGATGCTGAACCCAATATCGTCGGCCCTTCTACAACCTTGAAGGTCTCATCACACACATTGCTGTTCAGGGCACAGTCGTGGAGCACTCTGCAGACGACGCTGATTCTGATGAAGCGCCTGCTCCACCAAAGCCACAGAAGCAGAAGAAACCAAAGGCTTCAAAGCCCTCCACTGCACCGAAAGCTTCGCGTGCAAAGCCTCTGGCCACTACACCTCCTGAAGCCAGTGTGCAGTCTGAAGATCTTTATTGCATCTCCAAGATCGAGAAGAATAAGAAGCACATACAGATTTCTGGTCAAGCACTGACCCCAGCTGTTGTTCTGAGGAATGAGAACAAAGCCATTGATCTGTCAAGTGACGACGATCTTGGCAATGATGCTCTTGAGTTTTTGATAAAGAGCAAGCAAGAGCCAGAGATCTTCAATGATCTGCCTCTCTTCGATGTGGACATCTTGAATAACTTCATTGATGAGTGGTTTGACAACCCAAGCCTCGGTATCAATGATCTTCAGCTCCTAATTGGCATCAGTGTCTCCTTCCATGGAGCCATTGCTCATGAGCTGGCTCTGGCTCATAAGATTGTTGAACTAAAGAACAAAATCGATTATGAGAAGGCTCAGTTCAAGAAGCACATGGCCAAGCTCAGCGTCGCTGATGTTCAAAACTTCAAGCTGGTGATGCATGACCTCAAGGAGGCGTTTCATAAGAAATGTGAGGAAGCAAAAGGTTCAAGAGAGCGAATGAAACTCCTCACTGCAAAATGCATTCAAGCTCACGATGAAGCTGAAAAGCGCAAAGCTCTTGGGCGTCCAGGCATCGACCCCAAGATGGCTGCCAAGAAGAAGAAGCCAGCTGTTGCCCAAGCTGAAGCATCAGGGTGGGAAGCACCTCGCATTGTCTTCCCGACCAGTATGACAGGCATGAAGCCAAAGGTCCCCACAGCTGCATCTGAACTGAAGAAGACAAGGGCAGCTGAGGCTGAAGCCAGAAAGCGCAAGAGAAAGAATGCCATTGACGATGCTCCTTGGGCCAAGAAGAGGAAGCCAAAGAAGAAAGATCGGGCTGCTACCATAGAGCCCCTTGTCATCGAGCCAATCTCTGTTGCTCGTCCTGTATCTGAACACCAAGAGCATCAGTTAATTGTTCACGAGCCTGCTACCACAGAGGCTCCTGAAGCTGAAGAAGATCCAGCTGTTGACCCCATCGCAGCTGAAGACATTTGTCCCCAAGACAATGTAGATGATGATGAAGTCCTTCCTCAGATTGAGCACCAAATGGTATCATCGCCTGTTCTCACGAACAGCGAACTCATCAGCATTGGTCGTCCTTTACGCCAATTGCTCAGGATGATTCATGGGCTGATCACCCTCAAGACTTCCCCCGCCAAGAAGAATCACCAAGTACCCCCCCCCCCCACCTCAAGTCACCACTCCGGTGCTTGACCATGACGACTATGTGGTCCAGCCAACTCCATCTCCAAAAGCATCGCCCACATTCCGTAGGCTTCGCAACGGGCCAAGACCACAAGTCACTCTGTCGAGCGCTCCAGAAGGAGAAGAGCAGCACAACTCAGTGGCACGCCAAGTGTTTCCTGACGCCACTCCAACTGTGAATGTCTCTGCTTCTGAAGTCAGAGCTGCTGAAGACATTCCGGCCGCATCAGCCGATGACCAACAAGAACCTCGACAAGAAGAAGAGTGAGTAGCCACACCCCCCCACCAACCAAGAAGTTGTTCTCGAGGAGAATGTGTCTGTGTCCGACCCTCCAGCTACTCAAGTGGAGGTTGATAATACTGAGGTGGCCACCAGCAACACTACTGAATCCAATGGCGTTGTCATGGCTGAAGCTAATGTGGTGCCTGAAGTAGGTATGGTGCCTGAAGCTACTGATGCACCTGAAGCCAATGCTGCACCTGAAGCTAATGCAAATGCTACTGCTCCAGTACCTCCTCCGAGGCCACACACCATTGAGAAAGCCTTTGATCATGGTCAGTTGGTTACTGTCAGATGGCCCATTCTGGTTCCTCCACCTACTGTCGGGCCACAATTTTCCTATCATGTGGAGCACAGGCCTCAGGTCCAGAAGCCAAAACCCAGGCTGCCAAGGTTTCCAGGTACATCAACTTCACCAGAATCTTTTAATGTGAATGGATTCAAAGCACACAGCACCTTCTTTAATAGCGCCAAGAACCCATATTCCAAGCCAAGAATCTCATCTGATCGGTTTTGCGTTATCAGCAACGCAGTTACTATTCCTGTATACTATACAATCAGGAGCACATTTTTTCCCATATGCGTCTAGACTGAGAAGCCATTGTCGGCCTGCCCTGCTTAGAAGAAGCCCTCGACTGCTTCAGGGATGCAGGCCTTCTACAGTTTGTGACTGACAAGGAAAATTGGAATGAAGAACTTCTGCTGCAATTCTATGCAACTCTTCACATTCGCGGCTACAACAGGGATCCAAAGACTTGGGTCCTCGAGTGGATGACAGGCAATGTACACCACAAAGCCAAAGCTCTTGATATTACTGAGCTCACTGCCTTACCCACTCCAGATGAACTCTATGAACCTGGTTGTCAGCTTCACCACAATGCTTTGGAGAGCATCTTCCAGAAGCCAGAGCAAAACATGAGCCAAATGCTGAGCATGATGAAGCCACTGCCACAAGACGATGAATATCCAAGGGAATTCTTTGTTGAAGACCTAGAGTATCTGCGACGCACTATTTATCATATCATCAGGCGAACTCTATGGCCTGTCAAGGGACATTCTCCAGCAGCAAAGCTTGAAGGTGCAATGAAGACTTTGGTTTTCTATATCTTCAATGGCATCAGCTTCAATGCTCAGGACTTCTTCATCAGGCAACTGGCTACATCTGGCTCCGATCTATTTGGTCTGAGGTTTTATGCTCCATGGGTAATGCGCCTCATCAAGCTTCACTCCGCTATCAACTATCAGCCTTCTGCGCGCAATCATCTCATATTCTTGCCAAAGGTTGATCTGTCTGTCGAAGCCATTTACCCAGAGCCTGCCAAGGAGCCAATTTATCTTCATAGCGCAGATCACCAAAGCTTCACACAACCCATTGAAGGAGTTCTTGCTGCCACTCGTGTTTATCCTTTGGTTGGAAATACACGTGCACCTCATCGTGCCCATACTAAAGCCACTGAAAGCACCATTGCACAAAGACCTCGAAAGCGATCTCGTTTTCTCAATGACCGAGAGCTTCTCGTCGCCCTGCATCAAAAATAGCATAAGCATCATGACTGGATGAAACGTCAGATGCAAAGCCTCTTGATGGATGTCAATCACATTCGCAATCTTGCCACCAAGAATGTTTTTTTCACTCATGAAACCTGTCAGCGGTCGTAGAAGAGTCTGACATTGCTGAGCTATGAAGATGATCTTCAACAAGATGGTTTCACTGAGAGATTCAAGTTTGATTCCACTCCTCCCAGGAATGTTGTATTGCGTTGGACTCCCTCACTTGAAGACTCTGAGTGCTCCCCCGCAGCTGCAACTGTAAATGCAGAGTCATTGATGACGAAGAGGATGCTACTTCATCAACTACAACTTCGCCACGTATCGACACTGCGCCAAGTTCTTCTGCACCACTGGACCTCAACGACGACCCTGCTACTTCACCTACTCCTCATGGGGACGAGTAGACACTCTATGTCTTCAAACCTTTTTGGTCCTTACTGACAAAAGGGGGAGAAGCATATGAGTTAATAGTTTTCAAGCAGGTCCATATGGGTGGTCGCTATACTTTTTTTCAAGTGCTTACAACTCTCGTTTTTGATACATTTGGTTCTTTGAGTTGTAACACTTAAACTTGATGGTCGTCTGCTACCTTTTTCTGTCAACAATGTGATGCGGTGATAAATTCCGCATGTGCGACGCTAAATTCCGCACGTAGTCATTTTGCAAACGTCCATTTTTCATTATGCATATCATTATCTTCATTATATCTTTTCATGCATGATGAATTGTCTTCATAAGTTGAAGAGGATCTCCACAAATTACAACCTGCCTTGTGCATTTGCATTCAAAAGCAAAACACTTATATGCACATCTTCAGGGGGAGCCTTTTGCTACTTATGAAGACAATACCTCAATCCCTTACAATTTCACATGCTTTTATCCCCGTTGAAAACTTCAACCAGTTTATCATCAATCACCAAAAAGGGGGAGATTGTAAGTGCATCTAGTGCCACCCCTAGTTGGTTTTGGAGTATTGACGACAAACCTGGTTGAAGGACTAATGTGTTTCTGAGAATTGCAGGATAACACAGGCAGTAGTCCCTCATTGATTCGGTTTACCTACCGAAGATGACCCCTAAAAATGTTTGATGACAATGAAGACAATGGTGGCATGTGAAGACAATCACAACGAAGATTATGACTCGAGAAGACATTCACGTGAAGACTATGGAGTGCGAAGACATAGTTGTTTCATAGTTTCCTTTTCTTCTTTGTTGAGTCATAGGAACCACCGTACTGTTAAGTGGGGTCCAAGTGAACCAAGTCAGAGTGACTGAAGTGATGCTCAACCAAATCATAAGTCTTCGAGCGAACACAATGAGAGCAAATCTTATCCAGTGCTGGATGAGTCAGCTTTACTTGTAGCCCAAGTCAAGCTGCCGCGTGTGTTTGAAATCTTACCGTTGGAACACGTGTCAGTTCCTTAGTGACCCAGGGTCATTTCGGACAAATCAGGTCGGGTTGCCTAGTGGCTATAAATAGCCCACCACCTACACCATAAATTGGTGGCTGCTCAGAGTTAGTGCATAGCTTTTTTCATTTGAGAGCAACCCACCTCGAAGCCCAAAACACCCGGAGCCAAAGAGTGTTAGGCATCACTGAAGTCTATATGTCTGCGTGACTTGAAGACTTGTTACACTTGAGGACTGTGAATCCTCTAGCCGGTTAGCGTCGCGTTCTGAGCATCCAAGAGTCATTGTGGATTGCCGGTGAACGAAGTCTGTGAAGGTTTGGAAGTCTACCTTGAAGACTTACCAGAGTGATTGGGCGAGGACTAAGTGTCCTTAGCTCAAGGGTAATAAGGTGAAGACGCGGTCTTCTGAGTTGAATCTCAGCCTCCCTAACCAGACGTACAGTTGTCACAGCAACTGGAACCGGTCCAACGAATCCTTTGTCTTCATCAAGCAACTGGTTATATCTCTTCCTTCACTTATTTACAGTTTGTCTTCGTGAAGTCTCTTGCTTGCTTGTCTTATCTGTTTGACTTCACCGTGTGACAAATATTGTTGTTTGACTTAATACTATCTTCCATCTTGATCCATACTAGCTAGCTACTAATAGTCTTCGTGCTTTAGCTTCATTACTTGCTTGACTATGGCTTGTCTAGTGTAGTCTACCTTCTGCTGCATGTCAATAGGTTCATTTGTATTGTTTGTCTTCAAAACTCCCATGTTTTGAAGACTTTCATAAAAATAGCCTATTCACCCCCCCCCCCCTCTAGTCGATAACTAGCACTTTCAATATAGTCTGGCTATGCTCTATCTTCATCACACAAAATATTTAGATCATGCACAACCCCGATGACAAGCCAAGCAATTGTTTCATACTTTTGATGTTCTCAAACTTTTTCAATCTTCACGCAATACATGAGCGTGAGCCATGGACATAGCACTATAGGTGGAATAGAACGGTGGTTGTGGAGAAGACAAAAAGGGAGAAGATAGTCTCACATCAACTAGGCGTATCAACGGGCTATGGAGATGCCCATCAATAGATATCAATGTGAGTGATTAGGGATTGCCATGCAATGGATGCACTAGAGCTATAAGTCTATGAAAGCTCAACAAAAGAAACTAAGTGGGTGTGCATCCGACTTGCTTGCTCACGAAGACCTAGGGCATTTTGAGGAAGCCCATCATTGGAATATACAAGCCAAGTTATATAATGTAAAATTCCCACTAGTATATGAAACTGACAACATAGGAGACTCTCTATCATGAAGATCACGGTGCTACTTTGAAGCACAAGTGTGGTAAAAGGATAGTAGCATTGCCCCTTCTCTCTTTTTCTCTCATTTATTTTATTTTTCTATTTTTTTTATTTGGGCCTTTTCTCTTTTTTTATGGCCTCTTGTTTTTCTTTTTCGTCCAGAGTCTCATCCCGACTTGTGAGGGAATCATAGTCTCCATCATCCTTTCCTCACTAGGACAATGCTCTAATAATGAAGATAATCACACTTTTATTTACTTACAACTCAAGAATTACAACTCAATACTTAGAACAAGATATGACTCTATATGAATGCCTCCGACGGTGTACCGGGATGTGCAATGACTCATGAGTGACATGTATGAAAGAATTATGAACGGTGGCTTTGCCACAAATACGAAGTCAACTACATGATCATGCAAAGCAATATGACAATGATGGAGCGTGTCATAATAAACGGAATGGTGGAAAGTTGCATAGCAATATATCTCGGAATGGCTATGGAAATGCCATAATAGGTAGGTATGGTGGCTGTTTTGAGGAAGATATAAGGAGGTTTATGTGTGATAGAGTGTATCATATCACGGGGTTTGGATGCACCGGTGAAGTTTGCACCAACTCTCAAGGTGAGAAAGGGCAATGCATGATACCGAAGAGGCTAGCAATGATGGAAAGGTGAGAGTGCGTATAATCCATGGACTCAACATTAGTCATAAAGAACTCACATACTTATTGCAAAAACCTACAATTCATCAAAAACCAAGCATTACTCGCATGCTCCTAGGGGGGTAGATTGGTAGGAAAAGACCATCGCTCGTCCCCGACTGCCACTCATAAGGATGACAATCAAAGAACACCTCATGTTTCAAATTTGTTACACAATGGTTACCATACGCGCATGCTACGGGACTTGCAAACTTCAACACAAGTATTTCTCAAATTCACAACTACTCAACTAGCACGACTCTAATATTACCATCTTCATATCTCAAGACAATCATCAAGTATCAAACTTCTCATAGTATTCAATGCACTCTATGAAAGTTTTTATTATATCCCTATTGGATGCCTATAATATTAGGACTAAATTCATTGCCAAAGCAAATTACCATGCTGTTTAAGACTCTCAAAATAATATAAGTGAAGCATGAGTGTTCATCTATTTCTTCAAAATAAACCACCGTCGTGCTCTAAAAAGATATAAGTGAAGCACTAGAGCAAACGACAAACTACTCTGAAAGATATAAGTGAAGATCAATGAGTAGTCGAATAATTATGTAACTATGTGAAGACTCTCTAACATTTAAGAATTTAAGATCTTGGTATTTTATTCAAACAGCAAGCAAAACAAAAGAAAATAAAATGACGCTCCAAGCAAAACACATATCATGTGGTGAATAAAAATATAGCTCCAAGTAAACTTACCGATGGACGAAGACAAAAGAGGGGATGCCTTCCGGGGCATACCCAAGCTTAGGCTTTTTGGTTGTCCTTAGATTTTACCTTGGGGTGCCTTGGTCATCCCCAAGCTTAGGCTCTTGCCACCCCTTGTTCCATAATCCATCAAATCTTTACCCAAAACCTGAAAACTTCACAACACAAAACTTAACAGAAAAATCTCATGAGCTCCGTTAGCGAAAGAAAAAAAAAACACCACTTTAAGGTACTGTAATGAACTCATTATTTATTTATATTGGTGTAATATCTACTGTATTACAACTTCTCTATGGTTTATACCCTCCGATACTACTCATAGATTCATCAAAATAAGCAAACAACATATAGAAAACAGAATCTGTCAAAAACAGAACAGTCTGTAGTAATATGTATCAAAACATATACTTATGGAACTCCAAAAATTCTTAAAAAAATTGGTGGACCTGAGTAATTTGTATATTAATCATCTGAAAAAATAATCAACCTAAAATCACTCTCGAGTAAAAAAATGGCAGCTAATCTCGTGAGCGCTAAAGTTTCTGTTTTTTACAGCAAGATCATAAAGACTTCACCCAAGTCTTCCCAAAGGCTCTACTTGGCACAAACACTAACTAAAATATAAAACCACATCTAACCAGAGGCTAGATAGATTATTTATTACTAAACAGGAGCAAAAAGCAAAGAACAAAAATAAAATTGGGTTGCCTCCCAACAAGCGCTAACGTTTAACGCCCCTAGCTAGGCATGATGATTTCAAAGATGCTCACATAAAAGATAAGAATTGAAACATAAAGAGAGCATCATGAAGAATATTACTAGCACATTTAAGTCTAACCCACTTCCTATGCATAGGGATTTTTTGAGCAAACAACTTTTGGAACAATAATCAACTAGCATAGGAAGGCAAAACAAGCATGACTTTAAAATTTTAAGCACATAGAGAGGAAACTTGATATTATTGCAATTCCTACAAGCATATATTCCTCCCTCATAATAATTTTCAGTAGAATCATGATTGAATTCAACAATATAACCATCACATAAAGCACTCTTATCATGATCTACAAGCATAGAATTTTTATTACTCTCCACATAAGCAAATTTCTTCTCATGAATAGTAGTCGGAGCAAACTCAACAAAATAACTATCATGTGAGGAATAACCCAATTCAAAACTAAAATCATGATGACAAGTTTCATGGTTATCATTATTCTTTATGGAATACAAGTCATCACAATAATCATCATAGATAGCAACTTTGTTCTCATAATCAATTGGGACCTCTTCCGAAATAGTGGATTCATCACTAAATAAAGTCATGACCTCTCCAAATCCACTTCCATCAATATAATAATCATAAATAGGAGGCATGCTTCCATCATAATAAATTTGCTCATCAAAACTTGGGGGACAAAACATATCATCTTCATCAAACATAGCATCCCCAAGCTTGTGGCTTTGCATATCATTAGCATCATGGGTATTCAAAGAATTCATACTAACAACATTGCAATCATGCTCATCATTCACATATTTTATGCCAAGCATTCTATGTAATTCTTCTTCTAATACTTGAGCACAATTTTCCTTCCCATCATTTTCATGGAAGACATTAAAAAGATGAAGCATATGAGGCAACCTTAATTCCATTTTTTTGTCGTTTTCTTTTATAAACAAAACCAGTGATAGAACAAGAAACTAAAAGATTCGATTCCAAGATCTAAAGATATACCTTCAAGCGCTAACCTCCCCGGCAACGGCACCGGAAACTGCTTGATGTCTACTACACAACCTTCTTCTTGTAGACGTTGTTGGGCCTCCAAGTGTAGAGGTTTGTAGGATAGTAGCAAATTTCCCTCAAGTGGATGACCTAAGGTTTATCAATCCGTGGGAGGCGTAGATGAAGATGGTCTCTCTCAAACAACCCTGCAACCAAATAACAAAGAGTCTCTTGTGTCCCCAACACACCCAATACAATGGTAAATTGTATAGGTGCACTAGTTCGGCAAAGAGATGGTGATACAAGTGCACTATAGATGGTAGATATAGGTTTTTGTAATCTAAAAATATAAAAACAGCAAGGTAACAAATAATAAAAGTGAGCGTAAATGGTATTGCAATGTGTTGAAACAAGGCCTAGGGTTCATACTTCCAATAGTGCAAGTTCTCTCAACAATAATAACATAACTTGATCATATAACTATCCCTCAACATGCAACAAAGAGTCACTCCAAAGTCACTAATAGCGGAGAACAAACGAAGAGATTATTGTAGGGTATGAAACCACCTCAAAGTTATCCTTTCTGATCGATCTATTCAAGAGTCCGTAGTAAAATAACACGAAGCTATTCTTTCCATTCGGTCTATCATAGAGTTCGTACTAGAATAACACCTTAAGACACAAATCAACCAAAACCCTAATGTCACCTAGATACTTCAATGTCACCTCAAGTATCCGTGGGTATGATTATATGGTATGCATTACACAATCTCAAATTCATCTATTCAACCAACACAAAGAACTTCAAAGAGTGCCCCAAAGTTTCTACCGGAGAGTCAAGACGAAAACGTGTGCCAACCCCTATGCATAAGTTCACAATGTTATGGAACCCACAAGTTGATCACCAAAACATACATCAAGTGGACCACGTGAATATCCCATTGTCACCACAGATAAGCACATGCAAGACATACATCAAGTGTTCTCAAATCCTTAAAGACTCAATCTGATAAGATAACTTCAAACGGAAAACTCAATCCATTACAAGAGAGTAGAGGGGGAGAAACATCATAAGATCCAACTATAATAGCAAAGCTCACGATACATCAAGATCGTGCCAAATCAAGAACACGAGAGAGAGAGAGAGAGAGAGAGATCAAACACGTAGCTACTGGTACATACCCTCAGCCCCGAGGGTAAACTACTCCCTCCTCGTCATGGAGAGCGTCGGGATGATGAAGATGGCCACTGGTGAGGGTTCCCCCCTCCGGCAGGGTGCCGGAACAGGGTCCCGATTGGTTTTTGGTGGCTACAAAGGCTTGCGGCGGCGGAACTCCTGATCTAGGTTTCTTTCTCGAAGTTTGGGGTTATATAAGAGGTGTTGGAGTCGGGAACAAGTCAGGAGGGTCCCCGAGGCGGCCACGAGGCAGGGGGCGCACCCAGCGGTAGGGCACGCCCCCACCCTCGTGGTGGCCTCCGGACTCTTCTGGCCCACCTCCGGTACTCCGTGGGCTTCTTCTGGTCCAAAAATGATCTCCGTCAAATTTCAGCTCAATTGGACTCTGTTTGGTTTTCCTTTTCTGCGATACTCAAAAGCAAGGAAAAAACATAAACTGGCACTGGGCTCTAGGTTAATAGGTTAGTCCCAAAAATCATATAAAATAGCATATAAATGCATATAAAACATCCAAGGTTGATAATATAATAGCATGGAACAATCAAAAATTATAGATACATTGGAGACATATCAGTCCGCACGCTTAAAATTATATGACGATCGGTATTATGAGTTTTTGTGTTTTGATGTACCAAAGGTAGTTCGGAGTCTCGGATATGATCACGGACATGACGAGGAGTCTTGAAATGGCCGAGACATAAAGATCGATATATTGGAAGCCTATATTTGGACATCGGAATGGTTCCGGGTGAAATCGGGATTTTACTGGAGTACCGGGAGGTTACCGGAACCCCCCGGTAATTGTATGGGCCTTAATGGGCCATAGTGGAGAGAGAGAGAGGAGGCCAGGGCAGGCCGCACGCCCCCTTCCCCTCTGGTCTGAATTGGACTAGCAGGAGGGCGGCGCTCCCCCTTTCCTTCCTCCCTCTCTCCCCCGTCCTTCTCTCCTAGTCCAACTAGGGAAGGGGGGAATCCTACTCCCGGTGGGAGTAGGACTCCTCCAGGGCGCGCCATAGGGGCCGGCCCTCTCCCCCTCCTCCACTCCTTTATATATGTGGCCAGGGGGCACTCCTCTAGTGCACCTATACAAGTTGATCATTGATCACTCTTAGCCATGTGCGGTGCCCCCTCCACCATAATCCACCACGGTCATATCGTAGCGGTGCTTAGGCGAAGCCCTGCGTTGGTAACTTCATCAACACCGTCATCATGCCGTCGTGCTGACGAAGCTCTTCCCTGAAGCTCTACTGGATCGGGAGTTCGCGGGACATCACCGAGCTGAACGTGTGCTGAACACGGACGTGTCGTACGTTCGGTACTAAGGATCGGTCGATCGTGAATACATACGACTACATGAACCACGTTGTCATAATGCTTCCGCTTTCGTTCTACGAGGGTACGTGGACACACTCTTCCCTCTCGTTGCTATGCATCAACATGATCTTGCGTGTGCGTAGGATTTTTTTTGAAATTATTACGTTCCCCAACAATGGCATCCGAGCCAGGTTTATGCATAGATGTTATATCCACGAGTAGAACACAAGTGAGTTGTGGGCGATACAAGTCATACTGCTTACCAGCATGTCATACTTTGGTTCGGCGGTAGTGTTGGATGAAGCGGCCCGGACCGACATTACGTGTAAGCTTACGCAAGACTAGTTCTACCGACGTGCTTCGCACATAGGTGGCTGGCAGGTGTCAGTTTCTCCAACTTTAGTTGAACCGAGTGTGACTACGCCCGGTCCTTGTTGAAGGTTAAAACAGCACTAACTTGACGAAATATCGTTGTGGTTTTGATACGTAGGTAAGAACGGTTCTTGCTCAGCCCGTAGCGGCCACGTAAAACTTGCAACAACAAAGTAGAGGACATCTAACTTGTTTTTGCAGGGCATGTTGTGATGTGATATGGTCCAGGCATGATGCTATTTTTTATTGTATGAGTTGATCATGTTTTGTAATAGAGTTATCGGCAACTGGCAGGAGCCATATGGTTGTTGCTTTATTGTATGCAATGCAATCGCCCTGTCATTGCTTTACGTTATCACTAAGCGGTAGCGATAGTCGTAGAAGCAATAGTTGGTGAGACGACAACGATGCTACGACGGAGATCAAGGTGTCGCGCCGGTGACGATGGTGATCATGACGGTGCTTTGGAGATGAAGATCAAAGGCACAAGATGATGATGGCCATATCATATCACTTATATTGATTGCATGTGATGTTTATCCTTTATGCATCTTATTTTGCTTCGATTGACGGTAGCATTATAAGATGATCTCTCACTAAATTTCAAGGTATAAGTGTTCTCCCTGAGTATGCACCGTTACAAAAGTTCGTCGTGCCGAGACACCACGTGATGATCGGGTGTGATAAGCTCTATGTTCACATACAACGGGTGCAAGCCAGTTTTGCACACGTAGAAATACTCGGGTTAAACTTGACGAGCCTAGCATATGCAGATATGGCCTCGGAACACTAAGACCAAAAGGTCGAGCGTGAATCATATAGTAGATATGATCAACATAATGATGTTCACCATTGAAAACTACTCCATTTCACATGATGATCGGTCATAGTTTAGTTGATTTGGATCACATGATCACTTAGATGATTAGAGTGATGTCTATCTAAGTGGGAGTTCTTAATATGATTAATTGAACTTTAATTTATCATGAACTTAGTACCTGATAGTATTTTGCTTGTCTATGTTGTTGTTGATAGATGGTCCGTGTTGTTGTTTTAATGTGTTCCTTGAGAAAGCAAAGTTGAAAGATGATGGTAGCAATTACACGGAATGGGTCCGTAACTTGAGGATTATCCTCATTGCTGCATAGAAGAATTACGTCCTGGAAGCACCGCTGGCAAAGCAAAGCTGATGACTACTCGATAGTTCAGTGTGCCATGCTTTACGGCTTAGAACCGGGACTTCAATGACGTTCTAAACGTCATGGAGCATATGAGATGTTCCAGGAGTTGAAGTTAATATTTCAGGAAAATGCCCGGATTGAGAGATATGAAGTCTCCAATAAGTTCTACAGCTGCAAGATGGAGGAGAATAGTTCTGTCAGTGAACATATTCTCAAAATGTCTGGGTATAACAATCACTTTATTCAACTGGGAGTAAATCTTCCGGATGATAGTGTCATTGACATAATTCTTCAATCACTGCCACCAAGCTACAGGAGCTTTGTGATGAACTATAACATGCAAGGGATGGATAAGAAAATTCCCGAGCTCTTCGTGATGCTAAAGGCTGCGGAGGTAGAAGTCAAGCAGGATCATCAAGTGTTGATGGTCAACAAGGCCACCAGTTTCAAGAAAAAGGGTAAAGGGAAGAAGAAGAGGAACATCAAGAAGAACGGCAAACAAGTTGCTGCTCAGGAGAAGAAAGCCAAGTCTGGACCTAAACCTGAGACTGAGTGCTTCTACTACAAAGGGACTGGTCACTAGAAGCGGAACTGCCCCAAGTATTTGGCGGATAAGAAGGATGGCAAGGTGAACAAAGGTATATGTGATATACATGTTATTGATGTGTACCTTACTAAAGCTCGCAGTAGCACCTGGGTATTTGATACTGGTTCTGTTGCTAATATTTGCAACTCGAAACAGGGACTACGGATTAAGCGAAGATTGGCTAAGGACGAGGTCACGATGCGCGTGGGAAATGGTTCCAAAGTCGATGTGATCGCCGTCGGCACACTACCTCTACATCTACCTTCGGGATTAGTTTTAGACCTGAATAATCGTTATTTGGTGCCAGCGTTAAGCATGAACATTATATCTGGATCTTGTTTGATGTGAGACGGTTATTCATTTAAATCAGAGAATAATGGTTGTTCTATTTATATGAGTAATATCTTTTATGGTCATGCACCCTTGAAGAGTGGTCTATTTATGGATCTCGATAGTAGTGATACACATATTCATAATGTTGAAGCCAAAAGATGCAGAGTTGATATTGATAGTGCAACTTATTTGTGGCACTGCCGTTTAGGTCATATTGGTGTAAAGCGCATGAAGAAACTCCATTCTGATGGACTTTTGGAATCACTTGATTATGAATCACTTCGTACTTGCGAACCATGCCTCATGGGCAAGATGACTAAAACGCTGTTCTTCGGAACAACGGAGCGAGCAACAAATTTGTTGGAAATCATACATACTGATGTGTGTGGTCCGATGAATATTGAGGCTCGCGGCGGGTATCGTTATTTTCTCACCTTCACAGATGATTTGAGCAGATATGGGTATATCTACTTAATGAAACATAAGTCTGAAACATTTGAAAAGTTCAAAGAATTTCAGAGTGAAGTGTAAAATCATCGTAACAAGAAAATAAAGTTTCTACGATATGATCGTGGAGGAGAATATTTGAGTTACGAGTTTGGTCTTCATTTGAAACAATGCGGAATAGTTTCGCAACTCACGCCACCCGAAACACCACAGCGTAATGGTGTGTCCGAACGTTGTAATCGTACTTTACTAGATATGGTGTGATCTATGATGTCTCTTACCGATTTACCGCTATCGTTTTGGGGTTATGCTTTAGAGACAATTGCATTCACGTTAAATAGGGCACCATCTAAATCTATTGAGACGACACCTTATGAGCTATCGTTTGGCAAGAAACCAAAGTTGTCGTTTCTTAAAGTTTGGGGCTGCGATGCTTATGTGAAAAAGCTTCAACCTGATAAGCTCGAACCCAAATCGGAGAAATGTGTCTTCATAGGATACCCAAAGGATACTGTTGGGTACACCTTCTATCACAGATCCAAAGGCAAGACATTTGTTGCTAAGAATGGATCCTTTCTAGAGAGGGAGTTTCTCTCAAAAGAAGTGAGTGGGAGGAAAGTAGAACTTGATGAGGTAACTGTACCTGCTCCCTTATTGGAGAGTAGTTCATCACATAAACTGGTTCCTGTGACTCCTACACTAATTAGTGAGGAAGCTAATGATGATGATCATGAAACTTCAGATCAAGTTACTACCAAACCTCGTAGGTCAACCAGAGTAAGATCCACACCAGAGTGGTACGGTAGTCCTATTCTGGAGGTCATGTTACTTGACCATGACGAACCTACGAACTATGACGAAGTGATGATGAGCCCAGATTCCGCAAAATAGCTTGAGGCCATGAAATCTGAGATGGGATCCATGTATGAGAACAAAGTGTGGACTTTGGTTGACTTGCCCGATGATCGGCAAGCCATCGAGAATAAATGGATATTCAAGAAGAAGACTGACGCTGATGGTAATGTTACTGTCTACAAAGCTCAAATTGTTGCGAAAGGTTATCAACAAGTTCAAGGAGTTGACTACGATGAGACCTTCTCACTCGTAGTGATGCTAAAGTCCGTCCGAATCATGTTAGCAATTGCCGCATTTTATGATTATGAAATTTGGCAAATGGATGTGAAGACTGCATTCCTGAATGGATTTCTGGAAGAAGAGGTGTATATGATGCAACCTGAAGGTTTTATCGATCCAAAGGGAGCTAACAAAGTGTGCAAGCTCCGGGGATCCATTTATGGACTGGTGCAAGCATCTCGGAGTTGGAACAAACATTTTGATAGTGTGATCAAAGCATATGGTTTAATACAGACTTTTGGAGAAGCCTGTATTAACAAGAAAGTGAGTGGGAGCTCCGTAGCATTTCTAATATTATATGTGGATGACATATTGTTGATTGGAAATGATAAATAATTTCTGGATAGCATAAAAGGATACTTGAATAAGACTTTTTCAATGAAAGACCTCGGTGAAGCTGCTTATATATTGGGCATCAAGATCTATAGAGATAGATCAAGACGCTTAATTGGACTTTCACAAAGCACATACCTTGATAAAGTTTTGAAAAGTTCAAAATGGATCAAGCAAAGAAAGGGTTCTTGCCTGTGTTACAAGGTGTGAAGTTGAGTAAGACTCAATGCCCGACCATGCTACCTCTTGAGCACTGCGTTGGTTTTCCCTTGAAGAGGAAAGGGTGATGCAGTAAAGTAACATAAGTATTTCCCTCAGTTTTTGAGAACCAAGGTATCAATCCAGTAGGAGACTACGCTCAAGTCCCACGCACCTACACAAACAAATAAGAACCTCGCAACCAACGCGATAAAGGGGTTGTCAATCCCTTCATGGTCACTTCCGAGAGTGAGATCTGATTGATATGATAAGATAATATTTTTGGTATTTTTATGGTAAAGAGTAATAAAGATGCAAAATAAAATAAAAGGCAATAGAAATAGCTAGGTGTTGGAAGATTAATATGATGGAAAATAGACCCAGGGGCCATAGGTTTCACTAGTGGCTTCTCTCAAGATAGCATAAGTGTTACGGTGGGTAAACAAATTATTGTCGAGCAATTGATAGAATTGAGCATAGTTATGAGAATATCTAGGTATGATCATGTATATAGGCATCACGTCCGTGACAAGTAGACCGAAACGATTCTACATCTACTACTATTACTCCACACATTGACCGCTATCCAGCATGCATCTAGAGTATTAAGTTCATAAGAACATAGTAACACTTTAAGTAAGATGACATGATGTAGAGGGATAAACTCATGCAATATGATATAAACCCCATCTTTTTATCCTTGATGGCAACAATACAATACATGCCTTGCTGCCCCTGCTGTCACTGGGAAAGGACACCAGAAGATTGAACCCAAAGCTAAGCACTTCTCCCATTGTAAGAAATATCAATCTAGTAGGCCAAACCAAACTGATAACTCGAAGAGAATTGCAAAGATAACCAATCATACATAAAAGAATTCAAAGGAGATTCAAATATTTTTCATAGATAATCTTGATCATAAACCCACAATTTATCAGTCTCGACAAACACACCACAAAATAAAAGTTACATCAAATAGATCTCCAAGAGAATCGAGGAGAACTTTGTATTGAGATCCAAAGAGAGAGAATAAGCCATCTAGCTAATATCTATGGACCCAAAGGTCTGAGGTAAACTACTCACACATCATCGGAGAGGCTATGGTGTTGATGTAGAAGCCCTCCATGATCAATTCCCCCTCCGGCAGGACGCCGGAAAAGGCCCCAAGATGGGATCTCATGGGTACAGAAGGTTGCGGCGGTGGAATTAGGTTTTCGTGGATGCCTCTGATGGTTTGGGGGTACGTAGGTACATATAGGAGGAAGAAGTAGGTCGGTGGAGCCACGAGGGGCCCACGAGGGTGGAGGGCGCACCTGGGGGGTAGGCGTGCCGCCCTACCTCATGGCCTCCTCGTCTGTTAGTTGACGTCCACTCCAAGTCCTCTAGATCACGTTTGTTCCAAAAATCACGTTCCCGACGGTTTCATTCCGTTTGCACTCCGTTTGATACTATTTTTCTGCGAAACACTGAAATAGGCAAAAAACGTCAATTTGGGTTGGGCCTCCGGTTAATAGGTTAGTCCCAAAAATAATATAAAAGTGTATAATAAAGCCCACTAATCATCCAAAACAAAATATAATATAGCATGGAACAATAAAAAATTATAGATACATTGGAGACGTATCAGACCACTACAGAAGATAGAGAGAAAATGAAAAGTGTTCCCTATGCTTCAGCCATAGGCTCTATCATGTATGCAATGATGTGTAACAGACCTGATGTGTGCCTTGCTATTAGTTTAGCAGGGAGGTACCAATGTAATCCAGGAGTGGATCACTGGACAACGGTCAAGAACATCCTAAAATGACTGAAAAGGACTAAGGATATGTTTCTCGTTTATGGAGGTGACAAAGAGCTTGTCGTAAATGGTTACATCGATGCAAGCTTTGACACTAATCCGGACGATTCTAAATCGCAAACCGGATACGTGTTTATATTAAATGGTGGAGCTGTTAGTTAGAGCAGTTCTAAACAAAGCGTCGTGGCAGGATCTACGTGTGAAGCGGAGTACATAATTGCTTTGGAAGCAGCAAATGAAGGAGTCTGGATGAAGGAGTTCATATCCGATCTAGGTGTCATACCTAGTGCATTGGGTCCAATGAAAATCTTTTGTGACAATACAGGTCCAATTGCCTTGGCAAAGGAATCCAGATTTCACAAGAGAACCAAACACATCAAGAGACGCTTCAATTCCATCAGCGATCAAGTCGAGGTGGGAGACATAGAGATTTGCAAGATACATACGGATCTGAATGTTGCAGACCCGTTGACTAAGCCTCTCTCATGAGCAAAACATGATCAGCACCAAGGCTCCATGGGTGTTATAATCATTACTGTGTAATCTAGATTGTTGACTTTAGTGCAAGAGGGAGACTGAAGGAAATATGCCCTAGAGGCAATAATAAAGTTATTATTTATTTCCTTATTTCATGATAAATGTTTATTATTCATGCTAGAATTGTATTAACCGGAAACAGAATACATGTGTGAATACATAGACAAACAGAGTGTCACTAGTATGCCTCTACTTGACTAGCTCGTTGATCAAAGATGGTTAAGTTTCCTAACCATAGACATGAGTTGTCATCTGATAAACGGGATCACATCATTAGGAGAATAATGTGATTGACTTGACCCATTCCATTAGCTTAGCACTTGATCGTTTTAGTTTACTGTTATTGCTTTCTTCATGACTTATACATGTTCCTATGACTATGAGATTATGCAACTCCTGATTACCTTAAGAACACTTTGTGTGCTACCAAATGTCACAACGTAACTGGGTGATTATAAAGGTGCTCTACAGGTGTCTCCGATGGTACTTGTTGAGTTGGCATAGATCGAGATTAGGATTTGTCACTCTGATTCTCGGAGAGGTATCTCTGGGCCCTCTCGGTAATGCGCATCACTATAAGCCTTGCAAGCAATGCAAGCAAAGGCACTGCGAATTATAGAATTCACTACACTAGGCACCCAATGGTGCTTGAAGGGTATAGTGACTCAAACTGGATCTCAGATGCAGATGAGATGATGGCCACAAGCGGATATGTATTCACTCATGGAGGTGGCACTGTTTTTTGGAAGTCTTGCAAGCAGACCATCTTAACGAGGTCAACAATGGAAGCAGAACTCACAGCACTAGATACAGCTAAGGTCGAAGCAGATTGGCTTCGTCAGCTCTTAAATGACTTGCCGGTTGTTGAGAAACCTGTACCGGGTATCCTTATGAACTGTGACAATCAAACTATAATCACAAAAGTGAGCAGCTCAAAGGTTAACATGAAGTCATCAAGACACGTTCAGAGAAGGTTAAAGTCTGTCAGGAAAATGAGAAACTCCGGAGTTATTGCATTGGATATCCAAACGTCTAAAAATCTGGCAGATCCTTTCACTAAGGGTCTATCACGTAATGTGTTAGATAATGCATCGAGGGAGATGGGTATGAAACCCACAATATGAGTTGTTCATAGTGGTAACCTAGTCTATGTGATCGGAGATCCCGTGAATTAGATGTGGAAGACAAGTTGTTAGTCAACTGAGAGGAGAGTATCCTTACTATTAACAATACCACTCCATGAAGATGCAATACTCTCCTAATCTGGATGGCATATTGATGTATATCTTAATGTGTTCTAAGTGGCTCATTGAAGCAGAGATGTCGTCCTGTAGAACATCTTTTGAAGAATGCACCTATATGAGTCTGATTGTTAAACGTCGCAATCTATGAGAGTAGGGTTCTCTCTAGTAACTCATGAAAGGTCTCAGAGTATGACACATAAGCTCCACCCGCGGGGAAGACCCACGGTAGCCATGTATCGGTCAAGGCTTTATGTGAAGCTAGATTCGCAGGAAAACTTGCAGTTCAAGGCCCAGTCCACTGTTCAAGTTGCTTACTAGTGTAGCATAGAGTACTAGGTGGAAGTTCAACTTAACAGTCTGCACTGCAGTACCAGTATATAAAACAGTGTTTTGGAACCAAAGGCAAATTTTGTGTGCCTCTGGGATCTGATGGGGGATTGCTGGAATTTTGTCTATTTTGGTCCTAGCCCAATAGCAGTTTCAGAAATTCCTAACAAATCGTAGAGCCCCACGCAGCCCATTCGTGCAAGGCAAGAGGTGGAACTAAAGTTTAGTACCACATTGCTAGTTTAGAGGGAGTTAGACCTCTTTATAAGGGAGGCTCTTTCTCCACATGTACGAGGATGAGAACAATAGATACATCCACGCGCGCTCCTCCCACGAGGCCCGCCTCGCCTCGTCACGACGCGCCGCGGGTTGCGGGAACGAGCCGATGCCTAAATTTTTGCCACGCACGACGGGTATACGAAAGGTCACACGGAAGCTCAAACGTTTTGCTGTAGTGGAGATTGAATACGAACAACGCACCTCTTCGCCTACTGCCTGTTTGTTTGGTCTCCCTCGTTCCTTCAGCTCCCGGCACAGCCTCTCGCCTCCTTCTCTTGCGCCTATAAAATGGAGATCGCTCCTCTCAGAGAGACGCACCAGAAGATCCTTTTCCTCTCGGCACAAAGTTCCTAAGCACCGTGCTGCTGCTACGATCTTCCCCATCCCGGCTTGCGGCGTGCACCGCAGGTCGGGACAGTAGGCCTCCGTAACTGCACCTCTTTGAGTCCTGTACGGAAGAAGGGTGATAAGGTTTTTGGGGAGCGCTCAGCACGACTACTGATTCACGGACGCCCCGGACTCCGACGACTACTTCCCCGACGACAACTTCTTCCCCGACGTCGACAACCTCCTCGACGACATGGATGGCGAGGACACCAACCCCAAGTCCAGCGCTTCTGCTGCTGTTGTCCCGTATGTGTTCTTCCTCTTTCTATTAGAGGCCCTGCTACAGTTCCTTGTTCTAGTGTTTGCCCTAGATATGTTAGACTCTGTTTCATATATGCAACTTGCTATACTGTCTGATCTAGATGTGTTTAGTTACAGTTCATATATGAAGATGTTGTTTACCTTCTTTTTGTCAAATCGCATGACTTGTTTTATCACTGCTATACTAGTCATGCTTTATCTAGTATTTATGTTAATAAAATCATTCGGTAAATTGCTCATATTTCCAACAGGTACATCATGCACGCTTGTGTGATCATGCACAACATGATCATCGAGAATGTACTATCACTATGAGCTCTTGGGACATCCCATGCGAGTGCGGCGGAGGGCTGAAAGTGTGGCCCGTTTTGTTGCCTCCTATCATGCCATTCGACGTTCCGCAGCGCATGATGATCTCCAGAAGAATCTCATTGAGGAGTGGTGGGCTTGAAATGGCCAACAAAGAGCATCATGATTTGTGTGTTTGATGTTGTATTGTTGAACTATTTGTTGTATTGAACGATAAACTATTTGTTTGAGTTGTAATAACAAAATTGAACTATTTATTGTTGATTTATTTTGTTTGCGTTTGATCTTTTTACTTGTGTTTGGAGCGCATATGTTGTTTGTGCGAGAGCGCGCGCTGCATTTTGCGCGGCTGCTGGAACTAGCGCTGCCCGCCTCGCAAAACCGGGCGATGGGCGCGCTTCAAACTGGTTTTTAGCGCGCCGCGCGTTGGCCGGCTGTTGTAGATGCTCTTACGAGCACCCCTTGACCAAAATAGTGAAAGCAGCAAGGCAACCACTTAGGAGTTGTTTGGTTTGAGACTAAGTTTGCTTAAGGTTGCCACACCTAAGGTTAGGCAAGTTTGACCAACTTGTGTGGGTATTTGGTTCAAGCCACACCTTAGACAAGCCATACTAGGGTCTCACATCACATACACTCAAAAAGTGTGGCAAGATTCCCTTAGGCTTGCCAACTTATTGCTCTCATTCTAAAGAACTAACCTTAGACAAGTATGACAATATTGTATGACAAAGTATGGCATGGTTAGGCCTAGAACCAAACACCCCTTTATGTGGCCCGTCAACGAGGCTGGGTCGGCGCAATGGTGGGAATCAAGCAGAGATGGCGGCGGTCGGCGAGGTTGGCTCGAAGGGTCCCATCCCGGGGTCGATCGTGGCTGGCCTAACCGACCTCACAGGAGAGGTGAGGCGACGGGATGTTAGGAGGACAGTGGGGGTGGTCCGCCGGGTAAGGCCAACTCCACCACGCGACCCCATCTTGTCCGGGTGCGTCCGTTTGGGGTAAAACGGACGAATAGCGCGGCCCAACGCGCGGACTCAAATGGAAAAATGTCCGGATTCCATCCGTTTTCGACCCATCCCCGGCCCAAACTTACACTCGGTTTGGGGTGAAACGGACGCGTGCGGACGACCTCGACGCACGCCCTTGTCCCCCCCCCCTTGGCCCACCTGTTGGGGACACTAGCAGTCCCTTCGCTCCCAACGCTTCCACCATCTCTCCCCGCCCCGCCCTGCCGCCGGCGCCGCCGCTATTCTCCGGCCGCCTCCTCACCGTGCAGCCCCCGGCCGTCCATACCAAACCACGTCTTGACATGGCCGCCACCACGCCCGCGCTTTCGCCGTAGTTTTGGCCGTCGATCGGAGGAGGTTTGGCCGTCGCCGTCTTTGCCGGTGGCAGAGGGGACACGACCGCCGGCGACGTACCTCGGCGGCCGCAGCAGTTTCCGACGAGAGCTCCAGAGCGGCCAGTAGTCGGCCGGCAACCACCCCTGCTGCGTCGAGGTGATCATCGCAGCCTCTTCGCCACCACGACTGCAAGGTGTTTGACATATTGCCCACAAAGGTATGGACAGTGGAGACGAGTTTTTCTTCCACCACTTCCTTTGTTCATCGGACGATTCGTCGTCGGATGATGAAGATCTTGTGGTGGCTGCACTGGTCGTTCACGACCACATTCAACGGCAGCTTCCTCGGTACATGGGGTCAGTCCCTGGCCGTGCTCCCAACCTGAACCGCAACAGGGAGAGAGGCCACGCCCTGCTCTATGCCGATTACTTTGCGAACACCCCGCTTTTCAAGCCGGATAAATTTCGGCGTCGTTTTCGTATGGCAAGGCATCTGTTCAATCGTATCCGATAGGGAGTGGTTGCTCATGACCCATACTTCGAGTGCAAGACGGATGCCCTTGGCAAGCTTGGATTCTCCTCTTACCAGAAATGCACAACGGCCATCTGCATGCTTGCATATGGAATTCCAGGCGATCTGGTGGATGAGTATGTGCGTATGAGTGAGACAACATGTCTGATGTCCCTATACAAGTTCTGCCAGGCTGTGATCGAGGTGTTTGGCCCAGAGTAATTGATGCAGCCAACTGCTGCCGATACAGAGAGATTGTTGGCGACCAACGCAGTTAGAGGCTTTCCAGGCATGCTTGACAGCATAGATTGTATGCACTGGGAGTGGAAGAACTGTCCATTTGCTTGGCAGGGCCAGTACAAGGGGCATGTCAAGGCATGCACTATCATATTAGAAGCAGTGGCTTCGCATGATCTTTGGATATGGCATTATTTCTTCGGCATGGCCGGTTCTCACAATGATATCAACGTGCTGCAGCGTTCTCCAGTCTTCGCAAGGCTTGCAGAAGGCCACTCCCCACCTGTCAACTTTGAGATCAACGGCCACCAGTACAACAAGGGATACTATCTAGCTGATGGTATATATCCTCAATGGTTAACTTTTGTGAAGACAATCTCGAAACCCCAAGGTGAGAAGAGAAAAAGATTTGCTCAAATGCAAGAGTGCTAGAAAGGATGTGGAACGTGCTTTTGGTGTGCTTCAATCCCGGTGGGGTATCGTTCGAAACCCTGCACTGTCATGGGATGAAAGGAAGCTTTGGGAGGTGATGACTGCTTGTGTGATCATGCACAACATGATCATCGAGGACGAGCGTGATGAGAGTATCTTCGACCAAGGATTTGATTATCAAGGTGAAAATATTGAGCCCCTGCACCAAGACCCGGCCACATTTGAACAGTTTGTCCAATTTCATCGTGAGATGCGTGATTGGCACACTCATTTGAATCTTCAAAACGACTTGGTTGAGAACGTGTGGGATCACATTAGCAACCAATAGATGTATTGGTTCATTTATGTTCAGTCAAGACAATTTCGGTTTGGTTGTAAAACTATTTTATTAAAGACAATTTCAATTGGGTTGTAAAACTATTTTAATTTTTAGACAAATATTTGGACATGCAAACTAGTTTTGACGGATAGGATGGGGCAAACGGATGCGGCTGCACGCTAGGCGCACGACCACCGCATCCCGGGACACGCCCGGACACGACCCCATTGACCTACCCAAACGGACGGAATCCAGACAAAATGGACGTCTGGTTGGGGTCCCACGGTGGAGTTGGCCTAAATGCCAATTTGGCCTGCATGTGGCGCGTTGGTGACAGGCACGCACGCACGCCCACCTTCCGGTTCAGCTGTCGCCCTCTTCTCCACTACTATTAAACAATCCAACACGATCTTTCTTAAGTGCACCCCGCAATTACCCCCAGCACACCAGCCGACCCATTCAACACCGCATGATTAGTCCCACGAATCTGAATCTAACGGCCATCATTCATCTAGTACCGGTATGGTGTGCACCTAGCAATTTCCATTGACTGACCGTGCTTCACCAGAAGACTACGGATGCCCTCCCTCCAACTAATCGGTCCCACGTCCCCCCGACAATCTAGGAATTCTAATCCTAGACTAAGGAAATAATTGATTCTCCTATAGCCCAATCACGCAGGGCCCTCTCTGCCTTCCATCGCCATCGCGCCAACATCGTCTTCTCCAGACCGCGATCTCGCGCCACTCCACCGTGCAGCCGCCTCCCTGCACCATCGACGTAGCGGGCGCCCAGGAGGCTGCCTTGACGTAGCGGGCACCCAGGAGGTTGCCCCGCCCCCTCGCAGTGTGCCAGAAGTCCGCCAGATCACCAGTGCCCACGAACCCGCATGCTGGGGCCCCCGCCCTGCACGGACCCTGGACCAGGTGTAATTCTTCCCTGCACTCAAGATTACAGTTTTCAGAACAGAAGATCAAACATTAGGTGTACAGAAAAGGTAAGATCGTAAAAGTAAGACATGCAGATGCCGTGCAATTGCAAACATGGGCTACCATACCTAGGGCACAAGAATGCTACATCACGCCAGTCTACAACATAATGATTAATTTTACATCTCTAATTACTTATTTCTATGCTTATCTTCTTACACACAGAAACAAACCTGCTTATCTCCTTACACAGACGACACAAAACTGCTTATCTCCTTACAATATTTTTTCAATTTGAATGTTCACAGCAACGGTATGTCGTCTCCCAATCGTGCGGGGCCGCGCACCCCATTTCAAGATATAAGCAATGACCAACCATTGGGTAACTATCAGCAACCACTTCCTACTTTCTTCTACTGTTTCTGCTGTTGCTTGTGTGCTGACTCACGCTATGTGTTTATATAGGCCCAAGCACCCCATTTGAGGATATAAGCAACAACCAATCATTGGGTGACTATCATCGAACATATCCTACTTTCTGCTACTGTTTTTGCTGTTGCTGGTTTGCTAACTTGCAGTACTTATTTAAACAGACCCTAAAGAATTGAAGAGATAGAGGAACAAAGAGTATTATGCACGCAATAGAGATGATATTCTTAAAAGACGTCGTGAAGCCCGTGAAAAGAAACAGGCTTCAACGGTACTGCTTAGTGATGAACAAAATGTAGCACATACACCCGTGGCCATGACCCAAGGTTAAAATGCCCTTGTACTGCATGCTTATGTATTGTCCAAATACTACATTATATGCTAAAGTATAACTATAATGTTTCATATTTTAGACCCTAAGGAGCTGAAGAGGCAACATCAACCCTATAGTGAGACAAAAATGGCCGTTGTTTCTGCCGATATCAATGGCCAGGAAAATGAAACACGTACACCGGTGTCCATGTCCATTGGTACTGCTGAGTTTCTTAAACAAACGTCCTCGATAATTTGGGATGAAGTCGCTATGACAAAACGTCAAGCAGTTGAGGCGCTTGATAGATCACTACAGGATATAATGGAAAGTTGTTTGCCGTTTGGGGGAAAGGTTGTTGTCTTTGGTGGTGATTTCAGGCAGGTCCTTCCTATTGTGACACGTGGGACAAGAGCACAGATCACGGATACTACACTTCTGAGATCCTATCTGTGGGATAAGACACGCAAGATAAGTCTCACGCGCAACATGCGGGCACAGTCTGATCCTTGGTTCTCCGAATACCTCCTAAGGATCGGCAATGGAACGGAAGAGACAATTGGAGACCACTATGTTCGTCTCCCTGACGACATTGTGATTGGCTATACCGAGGATGAAAAAGCTATTAACACACTCATCGAAGATGTTTTCCCATCGTTGCATGCCAATGCTAGATCGAGAGAGTACATGAGTGCACGTGCAATTCTTTCGACCAAGAATGATCATGTGGATGACCTGAATGACAAGATGATCTCAAGGTTTCCAGGCGAAGAAAAGTTATACCATAGCTTTGACTCAATCGAGGATGACTTGCAGAATAATTACACAATTGATTTTCTGAACTCGATCAGACCAAATGGCTTGCCTCCGCATGTACTGAGATTAAAGGTCAACTGTCCGATCATTCTGCTCCGGAACCTCGACCCTCATAATGGCCTATGCAATGGAACACGGCTTATGATTAGAGCCTTCCAGGATAATGCAATCGACACGGAGATTGTTGGTGGTCAACATGCTGGAAAGAGGGTGTTCATACCTAGGATCCCTATGTCGCCCTCGGAGGACACCTCACTTCCTTTCAAACTTAAGAGAATATAGTTCCCCATCCGCCTAAATTTTGCAATGACAATTAACAAGGCGTAGGGTGAGACCATCCCAAACATCGGTATTTACCTTCCCGAGCCGGTATTCTCACATGGCCAGCTCTATGTTGCATTGTCAAGGGGAGTGTCGAGAGAGACAACACGGATTTTGGCCAAGCCAAACCAGGAGGTTGATAAATCCGGGAAAAGTACCAAGAACATTGTGAGAGATGTTTTGGATAGATGAGGCAGGTGCGCTATTCTATTATTGTATCTATATAACTAATTCTGAGCCTAACAATTTTCTCTTATTTTATTTGCAGGTTTTAATCAGAACGCCACACATAATAAGCATGAAAGAAGAATGGTGTCGATGTGACCTCCAACTATGTATGCCGGAATCATTTATTTGTGTTATTTATTTCTAAAAGAGCATTGACATATCAATTGTCCCGAAATGAAGAAGTGTGAATTTATGATCGCTGGAATTTGCAATATTTCATCACTTCTGTCAATGATCCCACCATATTTCCCTGTTCTGATAATGATGCGAATGGGTTATGTTTTAGTATATCTGATTTAGGTATACAGCTGGTTATTTATAATAAGAAAACTGAAGAACACTTGGATTACATGGTTTCATGTTTTAGGAGGCTTGCTTCTTGTTAATGCCGAGTGTCATTACTACTATATTACACATACGCCCAGGACAGAAGTTGGCTTTACCAGCAAAATTTAAGCTGGCTGGAATCATTGTCGCAAAAAATGAAATATTGCAAATAAAGCAAAACAGCAGACATGATATTGCAAATTTGGCTGAAATTACTAGCATCTATCTTGTCATTGGAAAGTTCTCTGACCACACATGAGCAGCAATAATAATAAAATATAAGTGCCAAACTCACCTTGATGGTTTCTTCATAAAATGGAAACCTATGATGTCAGACTCACATTCTTCAAATAACCGGAAGCACTTCTCTGGCCCCTCCTATCCAACATGGCCACTGAGGGTACATTACTTAACTAACTGGCAAGACAAAGGATATAAGAATTATATTTATGTAGAGAAAGGTAACTTTCGGTATATAAATAGGTATAAAAGAAAGCACACAAAAAATCAAAGAAACGTTCTGAAGAAGCAAGGGAAGAGTGTATAAAGAGCAGACTGCAAAGAGATGGGTATACCTTCTAATACAACGGCTCAAAGCAACCGGCATTATGTGTTTTTTGTACTTCCCCATTACTTGCATCACAAAAAAAAATCCGCACAATTGAGAATAAAGTATGCATATGTCAAACTATACAAGCTGAAATATACAGACTGTAGAATGAAGTAAGGCTATGCACCGATTAGACGGGGACGAGCAAGCGTCGGGGTCGGAGAGACTAACCTGGACCAGGACGAGCAAGGAGAAGCATAGGGGGGAGGGTCCCGAGCAGCAGCACAGCACGCGGAGGTCATCGTGGTCATCCTAATCAAGATGGAGGTCACGAGCAGCAACTGCTCCTAGTCCTGACCGAAACGAACAGGGAAATCAAGATGGGGTCAGAGAGCAGAGCATCCGGATCGAGGGAAGGAAGAGTTGGAACCGGACCTTCATGGCGTCCCGAGCAGGGGGGAGGGAAGTTCGTGGCGCGGCATCGCCGGCGACCATGTCGAGCACGAGCGGCCCGCCGTCGCCAGGAGGAGGGGCCGAGTGTATCACCACGAGGGAAGGCCTCGGCGTCGCTGGTGAGCATGCCGAGCTCGAGCGCCCCACCGTCGCCAGAGAAGGGAGGGCCCCGGCGTCACCAGATAGGAAGAAGGGGCGGGCAGAGTAGGGGCTTGCGCGCCCGCCGGTGGTGCTGATGAAGGGGGGCGGGGTAGAGCAGGGGCATGCGCGTCCTCCGGCGTCGCTGACGAAGGGGAGGGGTGGGGCAGACCAGGGGCTTGCGCGCCCGACGGCGGTGCTGATGAAGGGGAGGGGCGGGGCAGAGCAGGGGCCTGCTTGTCCGCCGGCGTCGCTGACGAAGGGGAGGGGCGGCCACTAGAGAGCTCGGGCTGTGGATGGGGATCGCGAGATTAGGAGGAGGGAGTGAGGGAAGAATGGGGAAGAGAGAAGTGTGAGGGGCGGTGGAAGGTTGACTGAGATTTTTTTAATCTCTATGCATTTTTTGCGAGTGAGTGCGGCATTTTTTGCGAGTGAGTGCGGCAATGCCCAGACAAAATAAAAATATCTTCTAAAATAAACATTATATTTCAAGGGCATGTCCTGTACCTGTTGTGTGGGTGAGATTTTTGTTTTCATCACGGCTTGTTACAGTCATTTTCATTTGATGATTTTAAGTAATATGAATCCCTATAAAAATGATAAAAAAATTATTGAGTATATTTAAGTTTTGTTATCATGCAGGTCATCTTGTGGGTTGTGGATGGTATATTTTTTGTCACAATTATAATACAATTATTATGTGACAGTGAATTTTATGCGGAGACATGTTCCTAGATCGTGTGTTACACCCACACTCATATCTTTGCGCATAAGACACATTTAAATGGCTCGGTAAAAGAACTCACTAAAACAAAAATTAGATCCGGAATAGATGTTTTTACTATAGATTATGATACATGTGTTGGATCACAAATATGTCACACTTTTTGAAAATACAATTTGAGTGACATGAAAACATTTTATAGAGATCTGAATTTTTTTGTAAAATTATTGTAGTGTTATATCATGTGAACTTGTTTTGTTGAAACGTGTGTTGCACGTGCATGCTTACTAGTAATAATAAACAAATGAAAGCGAGATAAGGTTGTTTGTATGTACGTGCTACGTGCCACTGTTACCATCTGCGTGCCCACTTGTACGTGCTACTACTACAGTACTCATTTGAGCGTTTGTCGGGTACTCTAGCACTATACTGTCAAAGGGCATTAGTGTAAGTCTAAGCACATACCCTGCCCTGAAAGCATGAGGGGGAGTTGAGTGAAACACGTCGACTTTGTCACCCGTTTGCGCTAAGAAACAAGGGACGGCACCGTCCGAAACCAGTCCAGACGAGCCCCTCCGACCGCTGGGCCGTGCGCCATCATCGTCCCGTCATAGATGTCGAGCGTACGCACATATGGCAAAGCTCCACGAAACATGGTCCAGTGAGGCAGTGACAAAGATGATCACAGAAAAAGGAAGATGCAGAACTAGCTAGGAGTTGTGGTCGACCTCACATCACTCACATGTGCATTCCCGCGACTTCAGGGGCGCCAGCGTGGGCTACCCCGATCGAGATTGGACGCTAGCCACGGCAGTTCACAGGGTCACTCCCATGCATGCCGGGCGCGTTTCACTGATTCTCGCATCGCAGCTGGTTTGCCTAATCCGGCGCCGGGAACGGGTGGTTGCTAGTTTTGACAAGAAAGAAAGATCTGCCAGCGCAGAAAAGAATCTTGGGCATTTGTCTGCATGCAAATACTCCTACTTGAACGTGTGCACTCTGAAGTCAAGAACAGTCATCACTCATCAGTGCTCATCCGGGGTGGGTTTTCAGAGGAACGTGCTTCAAACAAAACAGACGTTCTTCCTTGTTTACTCACTTGAACTTGGCCGACACGACATATATGCCTTTGTCTCTCTGAACTTTTCTCATCTGCTCCGGGAACTGAACTGTACCCCGGGGTGCGTCGTTAATCCGACTTCCGACCACGAGCCTCGAGGGGGGTATAGAATAGGAAAACAGATTCAAACTTAGCGGCCGTCGCGCGTAGCACTCCATTTCCGGGCCAAGCCATTAAAACTCGAAGACATGTTGATCTCGAGATGAAAAAGGAAGCGAAAGAGGAGCGACGATGAATCTGCCAGACATCGCGCAAAAGCTTCTGAAACGCTTTCAAAACCGGACGAGGACAGTGTGGATGGTCCATGCACTGCGTTGCGCAACACATGTTGGCCGGTCAATTTATTTAAATGGCCCCAAATGCATGCGCTGCTGTCGCCCCGGCGATCTCGTCCCTAATCACGGGTCGGTTCTGGTCGGTCGCCTTTCGCCCTCGTCTTTTCTTTCTCCTTTACTCCGGCACATGCGACACGGCCGCCCCGGCTTTGTCAAGTCACCTGGCATGTACCCGTACGTGTTCGACTTCCACTTGCGTTGCAGTTGCAGATGTGCTAATTAATGCCGTAATTCGTGGTTCATGGCACATTCCCAGCATCAAGGCCAAAGATAAAACATGCCCATTGCCATCATCCACGTAGGTAGATTGGTGGGAGGTCACCCTCATGCAAAGAGCAAAACGATCGGGAGTACGTAGGAACCTGATACCGCGGCCATGCAAGGAGAGCGCGTAGTAGGCACCGCCCGCTGCAAAACGCACTTTGACCCATGGTCGCGGTCGTTCCTGGCTTCCTTTCCTCTTACGTGTCAGTGTGTGTGTCCACCAGGCCGGAATGGCCAGCAGCAGCAGCGTCCGAAACAAACCAAACACAAAACAGCGGCCGAGGTCGAACAGGAAACGACGGGCAGTTCAACGGTAAATGTATTGGGATTTGTAGGATTTTGCTCCATGCCTCTTTGAATCCTGCCACCCACTCACCTATCTAGGCCTAGGCACATGTAGACATGCATGTATGTACGGTGCGTATTATCTTCACCTGCGGGCTAACGTGCGACCCATGTTACCGCTGCAGAGACAAAAAACGAGCCGCTGAACCATCATTATGTCCAGTCAGTATATATAGGTGTAAAGCGTCCTGTAGTTAGTGGCCTTGGGTCCGCCGGTGCACAAGATACACTGCGCGGGGATAAAAACGCTTTCATCATCACCAAAAGTACCGACGAAGCCAAAGGAACTCATCATGGCGGACACGCTTGGAGAGCTCGTAGTAGCCGTTGACGTTTGGGCCGCGCGTTCGAATCGAACTCTCCTTGGGTCCACCTGTCAGCCAGTCAAGCCATGACTCCTGACCAAGTCTAGGATTATAAGTATCTGGGCGCTACTGGCATGCATGCAGTCAGTCAAACACGTGTTTCGTAGCCGTTAAGCTACCCCGGAGAGCCGTGGACAGTTGGTGTTGGCCATGCTGCCACGACATGAACGTTACATGGAGCATCATGGCTGCCTTACCTGGAGCAAAGACAAGGTGCCCGTCCGGTTTGGCAGGTCGAGACGGCAACAAATCGAGCTCCTTCCCTTTCCTTTCCACACGGGCCTTCGGATGCAGCATCATGTCCGGAGTAGTTTTACTAGTGCAACTCCACCTCCTTCCTCCGCGCGCGCGCGTACACGGGCGCACATGTCCATGTGGGCTGTGGAGCATGTATGTATGCCTGTCTGTCCCCGATCCCAGTGGCGCGTTAATGGACACACGCACGTACGTACGTACGTACAGGGGTCGGTCCATGGCCTCCCTCCCTGTCCTGGCACCACATCAAGGGCGCGCCAGAGCCGCAAGCACGGACACGGGGGCTTTCACTGTCGTGCCGTGAAAGCTCCGCCGGGCGATGCACCCACCCACCCGGCCACCCCAGCTAGGCCGCCCATTGATGGCCGCATTGATTCGCACACGCATACGCCCTCCCAAACCCAGAGCGCGGGCAGCGCCCTGCCTCCTCTCGTCTCAAAGAGAACCCACCCGCTCGTCACGTAAAAGATCATGGATGGGCCGCGAACACTCACGCCGGAGAGATCGATCACTCGCCGGGACGCGACGGAGCTCCGGCTTCGATCGCGTGGGGGCCGGTGGGGCCGCCGACCGTCGGAGACCCGTGCGGGGCCCCGTCTCTGCGGCGCGCGCTGTGTTACGCTTTGCCTTTTACCCTTCGCTTTCTTTCTTTACCGGTGTGGGCTGCGTGTGCGGACGGGGAAAAGGGGCTGGGTCATCGGACGGCCCTGTTTGAAAAGGCCGACATCGCTCCCGGTCCCCGCCGTCGGATCGGCGACGTGGCGCAGCTCCAGGGTCGAGACCGCGGGGTCTGTCGCTGTTCACGGGATGACACGAGAGATGATAATAAGCTGGGTCCTGGCTGGCTCCATTTTTGCAGGAGCGACCTCGCAGGCCCAGCTAATTACCGTGTCGGTAACCGGGCAGACGGTTCTTCTTTTTCTTCTTCATTCACGTACGGTCGTGTGGAATTCCAGCAAATCCTGTGAAGATACTTTTATTTTAAACAGAGAGATGGTAAGATTTTAATGCGGTGCCGAAGAGAATCACCGTGATTTTTACTATCGGATATACGGGAGAGACAGGTGCTCACGATGTGGACCTAAGTAGGTTTTTGGCAGCAATATGCCTGCATTTATCAACTTTGGCAGTGGCACACAATCTTACAACATAATTTGGAGATCTCTTTTTAATAGAAATTTATCGTCCTAGCCCGTCTACAGGACCTACATATGGTTCACGAGTAAATATTTCTAAGTACTAGCGCTGTAAATACCACTCGTTCAACACGCGGCGTGACCCTCTCGTTTGTCTCCGACCCTTTCCCTTGTGACGCATCCCTCAAGTCTCCATGGCAGGCCCCTCAGATGCCCAGTCGGCGGCAGGAAGCGGTGGTTTTGGTGGCGACGATGCATGGTGACCTAGGTGTTTTTTCAAACAGCTTGATATGAAAGACGAGGTTTCCGATAGTCCGATGGGGATACAAAGATGGAAAAGGTGCTAGATGATTGGCATTGGCTAGGGTTCACACTGACAAAACCTTTAGCCATGTTGCGTACTTCACGCACATGCTTGCGACATGGAACGCCGTGCAAGAAATCAGGTTCCACCTCGTCAGCCCGAACCTCTTTGTTGTCTCGGCATCTTGCTTTGGTGATTAGGAAAAGATGATGGAGCAGGGGTCATGGATCTTCATATTCTAGGTTGTACTCTTATGTGTGTATGACGGGATCAATCTTGTACAAGAGGTTGTGATTGCATACATGCCAATTTGGCTTTAGGTTCACAAGATCTCGGATGTGTTTTGTAAGAAGATGATAGAAAAGCTTCTGAAGAATTCGGGTGAAATTTAGGACATGAGATTGAATGGCAACTCGAGGGGTGACTACATTAGAGTGCGGGTGCAACATGATATACGCCTACCTCTCACAAAAATTGTCAGTATTGTTCGTGGAAAAGGAAGCAAAGTTTACTTGGTGAGGTATGAAAAGCTCGCCAAGCCATCCCCACTTATATGATGAGTGTATTTCGGCTTCTAGCTGCAGTTTGTGATGATCTTACACATCTCATGCGGCAATATAGATGGGGTGTGGAAAAGGGCAAGCAAAAGATGGCATGGTTAAGTTGGAAGAAAATGATTCTTCCTAAAGCTAATGAGGGCATCAACTTTGGAGACACTTGTGTTTAACCAAGCACTTCTCGTGAAGTAGCGGCGGCGGCTACTTTATACCCTAGAGAGTTTATGTGCTCGTTTACTACGAGCGAAATATTATCCCAGTGGCAACCTCCTAGATGTAGTTTTCTATGGGAATTCATCAAATGTCTGGAAGGGAACAAAGTATGGACTAAAAAGGAATTATATGGCTTGTGGGTAATGGTACTTTGATTAGATCTTGGAGGGATTCATCTCTCCGGTCAGTGCCATCGAAGCGGACCTGCTACTTCAAACGGTCTCAGACTTTTTGGATGAGTATGGTGCCAGGAACATCCAGCGCCTCAATGAGTTATTATGTGATAGGGTCGATGGTATGCAAGATAGCGAAGGTTCACGCATCCCCTAGTTTGCGCCAAAACTTTCTGGCGTGGCATCTGGACAAGCACTCCCATTTTTCGGTGAAGAGTGCTTATCAGCTAGCTACTGCTGCCCATGAAGATGCTTTCACTGTGGGGCATGCATCGCCAATTCTAGTTGAGAGATATCCTTGTGGAACTACATGTGGCAGTCTTCTGTCCCACAATAGATGTAGGTGATGGGTTGGCAGATAGGGTTGGGTGTTCTAGCCACCTAGGTTTGTAAGGCCTCACACCCCAAATGAGCCACTTGTGCCTATGCAGAAAGGAGTACAAGAGTTCTTCTCAAGCATTTGTGGCATGCGAAGGAGCTGTGGCTACACAGGTTTGGGACCTCCCAGGTGACTAGTTACTGTTTGATAACAAAAAGGAGTGGATGTTGAATGTGTTGCTGCAGTCCTATATCCATGCGAGATAAAGTCATCATGCTTGGTTGTCGTGTGTGGCACCTTCATAATGATTTTTTTGCATGACAAGGAGTACCACCTATTGAAGCCACACATGAGTTTTTGGACAGTCGTTGGAAGTCTAATGGACATGCTCAAGATTACCTCATCGAAGAAATGCTAAAAGGGAAAATGTAGAATGGACACTGCATCAAGTGAAGCTGCTGGTGCCTGCTATCCCATTGCCTCCGCCATTGGAAGGCCATGTTGGTCTGTCTGTTGACGACTTCTTCTCCCTGGAGGATGGCTTAGCGATGGCTAGTATGATTATGCGGAGACACGACAAATTGGCTATCTTTACAACCTATCAATTCGTCTTTCACCACAATGATGCTATGTAAGTCGAGATTCATGCTCTAATGCAAGGTATGGCTTTGACCATCCAACACACTACACTTCTGACCATTGTTCACTCGGATTCTTTGGAGGCCTTGTTGACCCTGTCAAGCGCGGGAGTGGATCGTTCGGCTTACGGACAATTGGTTCAGAGATTAGATCGTTCATGTTTGGCAGGGAGTTTATTCCACAAAAGATATGCCGGGAATAAAATAGAGTGGTAGATCACCAGGCAAAATACAGTCGGACGTAGTGCACCACTACGGTGTGGCTCAAGTATAGTCCCCCGTGTATTGAGGAACTTGTGACTCTCAATTTTGGCTCGGTAATATATACCCGGCAAAAGAGAGTGTAAATATCATGTTTAGAAAAAACATGTTGATTTAATATCTTTGATGATAAGGCTTGTGGAAGATTTCATTCATGAAAAGCTTGCTCATTAACTACCATAAAAATCTAGAATAATATGTTTTTCAATTTACATGGGGACCTATTTTCCAAATGAACATGAGAAAACCTAGGGATTTTCATGCACTTTACCATCGAAGGGGTTCACTCTCATGTTTTACAGCCTAATATATATATCATGGTTGAGTGCAAGGCTCAACTCAATGTTAGGTTGTTATTATTGTTGCTGGAGATTCTTTGAACCTTTACGTGTAGATGTACCACTTGACTGAAAAAATGACCTCTATTGCTCTAGCTGTTGTTGTTTCCAGACACATGTCATAGCTTATGTTGTTCCAAACACACATTGTCAGACCATGGTAGTACATCTTGACGAAAATTTGATACTTTGAGATGGTGTGGCGTTTCAAACATACATTTCATATTAATACAAGATGATGTAATTTTTATTATGTTTGTACTTTCGATGAATTTTTATAATAGACATAATATTTTCACAAAAAGAAAACAGTCACCGAAAGTACACCTGTCCTTGATAACTAAGCATATGGCTTTGTTAACTACTCCCTCCGTTCCTAAATATAAGTCTTTGTAGGGATTCCATTAGATGGACTACATACGGAACAAAATGAATGAATCTACACTTTAAATGCATCTATATGCATACGTATGTGGTTCATAGTGGAAGCTCTACGAAGACTTGTATTTAGGAACGGAGGGAGTAGTATGTACTCCTTATTCCTTGTGCATGTATGAGCAATTATCAGCTATATTTTCTAGTACCTTTTTATACCTTGTGCATGTATGAGTTGTCACGGAAATAATTAAGAAATCAATACGAATATGTAGTACTATTATTTGGCAGCGGCATCTCTTTTTTTTCGAGGAATTTGGCAGCGGCATCAATTAAAATTTCTCCGACGAGTTGTCCCGTAAGAATACAAATAAGATTTTGACCCAGCACAGTGTTACACAAGGACCATTCTCTGAAAATGAAAGGTTGAGGGTTGTTTCTGGCAGACGTAGGAAACCTTGTGCCTGTAAAGCACACCGCCTCACACTCAGACTGTTCCTCCCGTGTCAAAGAGAGAGAAAGGAGCAAATACAGTCACTGCCACCTTTCGCCATGAATGACCAAATCCAACCCAAATTTAGTAGTTTACCCACAGAAGTTACTCGAAATTTGTCATCTGTAAAGCACAATCAGCGCAAGCAAGAAAAACGTTCAAATAATCATGGTTACTACAAAAAAGAATGAATAAAGGGATCACGCAGTAAATCTGGTGTCAGATTTTTAAATGTGGTAAATTAAAGGTGTCACGCGCATGGCAATTCCCTTAAGCAAGCACGATGAATTCTGTCATGCTCAATTTTTTGTTAGGATTTGCCATGCTTGCTGGAGGGCATTGCCATGCTCGCGACACATAATTTGCCTAATAAACGTTAGGTTTACCATTTTTGAAAATCTGATGGCGTATTTTTAGCAGTTTCGTAAAGATATGCACAGACTTTATTATTTTGTTCGAAAGCACGGACCAAAGTGTAAAGCCGAGGTAGAGGTACCATGCAATTGCATGATGGATCCCACCCGGGAGCTAAACCACAGGAAACGCGTGAATTTCTCACCGTAATTATCTCCGGCAGCAGCAGCAGGAGTACAGAGGAAGGTAAATAAATCAGGGGAAAAAAAGGACATGCGGCGAAGTAAAAGGGAATTAACGCAGGGAAAGACAAAGGAAGGAAGCGCCCTAAAATATTTGCCCCCACGGCCGGGCCGATCTCTCTCCCTCTGTCTGTCTCTCGAGACGCGTCGAGCTGTTCCCAGCCCGCCGCCCTCCCCCCTCTTCTTAAAGCTCTAATGGCAGTGGAGTGAGCTGCGCACTCGCACAGTGGAGTTCTGAGGTAGTGGATTGGGGTGCGGCGGCGGCGGCGGTGGTGGAGTCGGAGTCGGAGGGGTGGAAAGGAGGGAGGAAGGAAGGGGCGCCGGGGGCCAGGAATAGTGTGTGGTAGAGTGGGCGCCTAATTTGGGGGCGGGGGAAACGAAAGGCCCAGGCCCTTGGCCGGAGGGAGGGCGGGGGTTGGGTGCTCGGACCGGCCATTCATGGCGCCGTGGACCGGCTTATGGGGCGCTAGGGCCGGCGCCGGCGCCTACCGGGGCACGCCGGTGGTGGTCAAGATGGAGAACCCCAACTGGTCCATCTCCGAGATCTCCCCGGAGGACGCCGAGGACGAGGACTTCCTCGTCTCCGGCGCCGGCCGCCGCAAGGGCGGCCGCGGGAAGAACGCCAAGCAGATCACCTGGGTGCTGCTCCTCAAGGCGCACCGCGCCGCCGGCTGCCTCGCCTCGCTGGCCTCCGCGGCCGTCACCCTCGGCGCCGCCGCCAGGCGCCGCGTGGCCGACGGCCGCACCGATGCCGACGCCGGCGCCACGCCCGGCTCGGCGGGCGAGAGCCCCGTGCTCCGCTCCCGCTTCTACGCCTTCATTAGGGCCTTCCTCCTCCTCTCCCTGCTCCTCCTGGCGGTCGAGCTCGCCGCGCGCCTGCACGGCTGGGACCTCGCCGCCTCCGCCCTGGCCCTCCCCATTATCGGCGTCGAGTCGCTCTACGCCTCCTGGCTGCGCCTCCGCGCCGCCTACCTCGCGCCGCTGCTCCAGTTCCTCACCGACGCCTGCGTCCTGCTCTTCCTCATCCAGAGCGCCGACCGCCTCATCCAGTGCCTCGGCAGCTTCTACATCACCGTGAAGCGCATCAAGCCCAGGCTCAAGTCCCCGGCGCTGCCGGACGCCGAGGACCCCGACGCCGGCTACTACCCCATGGTGCTCGTCCAGATACCAATGTGCAACGAGAAAGAGGTCAGTGTCGCTCGCTCTCAAGCCGCACCATTACCCCCCTTCCAAATTCGCAGCCTCGTAACCAGCCATTGCTCGTCGTGCAGGTGTATCAGCAATCAATTGCGGCCGTCTGCAACCTCGATTGGCCGAGGTCCAACTTCCTGGTTCAGGTTTTAGATGACTCCGACGACCCGACGACGCAGTCGCTCATCAGAGAGGAGGTCGCGAAGTGGCAGCAGACCGGGGCCCGGATTCTGTACCGGCACCGCGTGCTCAGGGACGGGTACAAGGCCGGGAACCTCAAGTCGGCCATGGCCTGCAGCTACGTCAAGGATTACGAATTTGTTGCCATCTTTGACGCTGACTTCCAACCAAACCCTGACTTTTTAAAGCGCACCGTGCCACATTTCAAGGTAGATTCAGGAGAATGTTTGAATGTTTGTACTACTTATATTGTTATCAATTGTCCATAATTTATGATTTCAGTTCTGATTTGCCAATTGTGGGATGTTTCAGGACAACGATGAATTGGGGCTGGTGCAAGCGAGATGGTCGTTTGTGAACAAGGATGAGAACTTATTGACCCGGTTGCAGAACATAAATCTTTGCTTCCACTTTGAGGTGGAGCAACAGGTGAATGGCGTGTTCTTGAACTTCTTTGGGTTCAATGGCACCGCCGGCGTGTGGAGGATCAAGGCGTTGGAGGAGTCCGGAGGGTGGATGGAACGGACAACAGTGGAGGATATGGACATTGCCGTTCGGGCGCATCTCCATGGCTGGAAGTTTATCTTCCTGAACGATGTCGAGGTATTGTATAATGAACAATTTCATCTGAATTGTATGTTTGACAGTTGTGCTGACCATTTCAATTGAGCTGAAATGTTTTGTCTTAATGTGACAGTGCCAATGCGAACTGCCAGAGTCATACGAGGCTTACAGGAAGCAGCAACATCGGTGGCATTCTGGTCCAATGCAGCTATTTAGGTTATGCATACCGGATATCATCAAGTCCAAGGTATTGTTGTGCTACTATAAGCTAACTGAGATGTGGCACCTGAGACGTGCTCCAGTAATATTAAATTTGCTGGCGAAAACTCTGAAATGTTATTTCTTTTGAATTGAGAGTATGTAAACATCCAATTCAGCATGCTCTTCTCGCATTTTATGGCGGTTGCTTAGGTTACACTTTGAAAATGCTTTGTCATCATTTGCCTTCTGCACACTACAATACAAATACTCCCTCTGTAACTTAATGTAAGACATTTTTGCAGTTCAAATTAAACTGCGAAAACGTCTTACATTAAGTTACAGAGGCAGCATATAACACCGTGGCGTACTTGCTATTAGAATTTGTATTAGAATGCAGAAGAAATTTAAGTTCGTGACTGACTGTGTTTAAAACGCAACTGTTATAATTTGTATGAGGATGCAGGAGTTTAAAAGGTAATAACTGTGTTTACATTCTTTATCTGTTATCATGAAAATTATGTACCTCTCTCTAATATAGTAGTATCAATTTAGTTGTGTATTAACTCTGCTTTGTTTTACTGCAGATTTCGGTGTGGAAGAAATTCAACCTGATCTTCCTCTTCTTCCTACTCCGGAAGCTCATACTACCCTTCTACTCCTTCACGCTCTTCTGCATCATCCTCCCGATGACCATGTTTGTGCCCGAAGCCGAGCTCCCCGACTGGGTCGTGTGCTACATCCCAGCCCTCATGTCCCTGCTCAACATCCTGCCGTCCCCAAAGTCGTTACCTTTCATCATCCCCTACCTGCTCTTCGAGAACACCATGTCCGTGACCAAGTTCAACGCCATGATCTCGGGCCTGTTCCAGCTCGGGAGCGCCTACGAGTGGGTGGTGACCAAGAAGTCGGGGCGGTCGTCGGAGGGCGACCTCATCTCGCTGGCGGCGGCGGCGGCGCCGCCCAGGGAGCTGCGGCACCACCCGAAGACCGGGTCGGCGCCGAGCCTGGAGGCGCTGATGGTGCAGGCGAGCCCGAAGAAGGAAGGGAAAAAGCAGCAGAAGAAGCACAACCGGATCTACAAGAAGGAGCTGGCGCTGTCGCTGCTCCTGCTGACGGCCGCCGCCCGCAGCCTGCTGACGAAGCAGGGTATACACTTCTACTTCCTGCTGTTCCAGGGCATCTCCTTCTTGTTAGTAGGCCTTGACCTCATAGGCGAGCAGGTCGAATGAGAAAAAGAAAAATGTAAACATGGACACGATAGATTTTTAAAGGCAGTGGTTGGCACCATGGGAGTGTGATGTCCCGTGATGGTGCTCTCGGCCGGGGTTCCAAAGGGTTTATGGGGTTGGCCGCGCTGCCGCCGGATCGGCCATGGCGCCGCGAGCATGGTCGGAGTCGATGAGATCGAGAGAGAGGGGGGCTTGGGCTTGGTTCTGGTCCCGGTTAGAATGTGGAGATATAGCCTTCTTGGCCTGCGCATCTGCTTGGCTATTTCGCACTCTCCATTCTTTTGTAACGAGATTTTGATCTTGGTGTGTGTGGGGGGATCATGTCCTAGGGTCGATCATGTAACGCAGTCTATCGTCTGCGCGGTTGATCGCTGAAGGAAGACCGGGACGTGGTTGATTGGGAGCAGTTCGTAAAAACTCATATGGTCCTACCTGCAGTGTGGCAGATCCTTGTTACCAGGTGGTGCATGGTTGATCTGGTCAATGTGCTTGGGTTGGCACCGGCAAAGATGAGACCGCCCGGGACGGCGTCACATGACGGGTGGCTTTTCGTGTCTAGTATATGAGCACAAGTTTTGCATCTAGACTAGATCAGGTCAAGAATGGTTTCCACCTGTGAAAAGGTTCTGGTGAGGCGCTCATGATGACCGTTTCAAAGCAAAAAATGTGAAATGGAAGGAAAGCATGGTGGTACGTTGCTGCCAGGTGCTCTGGTCGTTTCATGGCCGGAAATCTTGGTGCCACAGCTGGACGCCATGTAATCTCCTGAACGGTGTAGAAGCAGAATATACTACTACTACTAGTCCATGAATGTTCCAAATCTGCCGAAACGAATTAAGTACTAAGTAGTCTACAGGTGCGAGGTGTCATTTCCAAGTACGTATTGTATTGTATAAGAATACCACGGCCCCTATCCGGCCCATCCAATACAGGGATATAAATAAGCAGATGGAGACGATGCAAAATCAAATACAGTAAAATGAAGAGCACCGGAGGTGAGCTGTGCGTAACTGAAGGAGGAGTGACAAGCAGCGGGCTGAGCTGAGCTCGACCCGTACGTGCAGCCGTGCTTGGTCCGCCTCACCTTATCTGCATTGTGTGTGGCTGCGAGGGGTACAGCTGTGCGGCGCCAAGCAATGGAAGGCGCCCATGCGTCCGGCGTGCGCTGCTGCGGTAAGCGCATTCCGCACGACGTTGGCGCGTGTACGGATGTGGCCGTGGACCAAGTGGACGTCTCATTTCTTTCTAGAACAACCACTAGTTAACCCGTATGTACTATAGTAGACTAGTAGCGGTGCTCAAGTGCAGCTTTGTCTGATGCTTTGCTTGTGATTGCTGATTAGGGAGGTCGCCCTCTCCACTTGCAGCACAAGCCAACGGACGGGATTGGTTATGGGGGTAGTATGACAGTGTGAGCCGGCCTCGCCTACGTACGTGCGTAGTATTCCCTCCGTTCCTAAACATAGATTTTTCTAAACATTTGAAATGGATTACTATGCATATGTTAGAGTGTAGATTTACTCAGTTGGCTTGGTATGTAGTCATTTGTTGAAATCTTTAGAAAGACTTATATTTAAAAACGTAGAGATACTATCTAGTGGACCGTCGCGCGTTTGAACTGAACCGAATTGAACCCGGCCGGTGTGATGATTGCGCGTGCACGATGGCAGTTGCTCCGCATCGGCAAGCTTGTAGAGTAGACGTAGCCTTGATGATGATGGTGACGGTGTCACGAATTATTGCACGCGTCGTACCACTCCTGCTGGTGCTGGGTGCTCCGTGTCCGTGGCCATGGGGCTCCCTTCCCTTGATTGCTCCGGGCTCGCGCTAATGTAATGGCCCATCTCCGGGTTGACAGTGTTTGCTCCACTCACGTTGATTTCCGCCCAAGGAAATTATCAATCATGCTTGGTGTTCGTGCGCACAAGCCGTGATCGATGGTTCAATTATTTGCGCCACCGACAAACACACATGGTAAACGGGGTGTAGGTGGCACTGCATGGTCTGCCGGTGCGGCAACAACATGTGGCCGCCTGATAATAAAACCACGTAACTACGGTACAGTTACTACTCCGTGAGGAGTAGCAGTAGCTGGTCTTGTAGCTTGCCCATGCGAATGGATGGATTGATCGTGTCAGCCTTGCTAGCATGCACCGCCCACAAGTTTACACCAACATTTGGCCCAACATACCAGTTTTTTTCCTGCAAGATCGGTGCATGGTTTCTTCATCTTCATGGTCACGACTCACCAACAAAGGTGAGACGAGTCTGAATCTGAAAAGAAAAAGGAACAGACGAAGCGACCATGCGTGCGGAAATCAAATCCACGGGCGAAGCAAACCCTAAGGCCATGTTCGGTTAATCCCCTTGCCACAGGGATTGAAGGGGATTGGGGAGGTTTGAGAAGGATTTTAATTTGCAAGGGATTTAATTCCCATCAATCCCTGCCAATCCCCTTCAAAATCCCTGTCAACCGAACAAGGCCTAAACGGGGAGCTCAGCGTTTGGATTAGTCCCACCTGGCCTGGCTGACGGAAACAGGGCAGGGAGCTGGTCTACATAAGAGGTCGGGCCGTGACCGGTGAGAGGCACGCAGCTGCGTGGTGAGCATAAAGCGAACTATTCTTTCGCCTTTTACTAAAGAATACCGTGTGCACACCATACTAAGCAGCATACGCTAATTTTTGGAGGGTGTCTTCTCTTTATGAGAAGGCCCCAACAAATTCAAATTTTAAATCTTACTGTTGTTTAGACGTCTTTGCTGAATGTAAATGTTGTGTGTTTTGGCTAGTGGGCCAGCAGTTAAATTTCGTACCTGTCTTACGCCACTGGAGGAATGCTAGAAAGGTCGTAACAATTTGAAATTTTAGGTGGCAGTGCTGATGTGACCATCAAACATGTTTCCCCGATGATCTACAGGCATGGAGGTTATTGATGTTCTATTTTCATGAATTTCTTTGGTGTTGGAGACCCGTGGTTACAATTTTTCTTTTTCTTTTAGAAGGGTCGAGGGTTTCAAAGGGACAGTTTTTCTTTTTCTTTTAGAAGGGTCAAGGGTTTCAACGGGACATAAGTAGGTACGGAACCGCCCTGTCATGCCTCCTCCCCCAAAAAAGACCAGGGTTCCTCTGCCTTTCGCTGGTGTTGCCGCCGGCCCGTCTTGTCTTCGACGGCCTTAGAGTAATGGCGGCTCGGTGGATCCCGACCATTGCCCACCGGGAGGGCTCCCATTTTAGATGTTTTTTAGAGTTTCTTTTTACGGTTTTTGTCCTGTTCGGAAAGTTGAAAAGGCGCGGCTCCTTGAAGATGGAATAAGGTTCTTCCGCGTAGCCCTCATTTTGATGGTGCGTCTAGCATCGTCGGTGAACACGTGGAGGTGTGTCCCCTGCAGATCTGTCTTTGGTGGATCTTGTCGTCGTTCATCTATGTCCATTTGTCTTCATCTCGGGTCCTTCCGATCTACGCTACTCTTCATCAGTGGTGGTTGCTGTTTCTGGTGCGCTGGCCCTGTGGGGCATTCGCACGACGACTTCCCGACTATGTACTACAACAAGTTTTTTCCGGCTCCGGTGATGGAAGGGCGATGACAGTGGCGTGCCTTTGATTCGTTTTAGTGCTTGTAGTCGCCGCTAGGTGGCCTACAGATCTGAATGAATTTTTTATTATTTCTTGTGTTCGTTGTACCACCATGATTGAAGATGATTTGATCGAAAGTTTTCCAGCAAAACAAAAGTTTCAACTGAAAAACCTAGTCATCGCATATTCGACGTGTTGTCGCTAGATCGCATAAACAAATTGTTACATAGGCCGGCCCATGTAACATTTTTATTAATTCAGGTTTCTCCAGTTTTTGTTTTATTTTTCTTTCTACCTGTTTTTCTTTTCATTTTTCATGGTTTCTTTTTCCCTTTCAAATTTTAAGTTCACTAAAATTTTCTAAAAAAATAGCAAACACCTCATAACATTTGTCAACAGTTTTTCCCCTTAAATTTATGGCATTTTTAAAATTAATGTTTAAAACTTGTGAACAATTAAGGAATTCGTAAACATTTTTTAAATGCACGAACATATATTCTAAAATCAGGAACATGTTATTTTAAATTGAACAATATTATTTAAATTCAATAATTTTTTATTTTCTGCAACTAAAAAAAGACAAAGCTTATTGGCCATGGCCGGTCCATTTCAGGAACCTTGTGCGTCATAGTGGAAATTAATTGCATACAGCTTCATCCTGATCTAGTTTTTTTTTTAGGCAAACATCCGGATCTAGTAGTTTCAAAAGTTTCACATGGCCTAGAATGGCTCATTGAGGCAAGAATAAGCTGTTCACGACCAGCAAAGTTGCGTTACCACCCTGGTGAGTTCTTAGGCTATGTGCTTAACAAATTGTTTTGCTGAATTACCAGTACTTAGGCTTTGTTCTGCAAAAAACAGAGTATTGAAAAAATGCAGTATTTTAGCCCGTTGGCATAAGATACCACAGTAATGATATATCAAACTATTTTAGAGTATTGACGATACAGCGACCTGTTTGGCAGTGCCGTATGCAGCGATGTAAAATGGGTTTTAGCTAATGCCTAGCTAGACGTTGCATGCACAAATTGAACGGCACTGCATGGCCATGCACAAGGCTTGTACCTTTCTATGGACGACGTTCGGCAACACCACATAGCCGACGACGCACAACGAGACTGTTTGGCCTTTTCTGTGTCAGCGTTGAGTCATGGTGGAGCGACCACTTGACGCACTGCAATATGGCATTGCTGGTGGTGCACCATGGGACAAAGCTACGTGAGTGTGCGTGGACTGGAACGGCCTGGCCTTCATCCACACCGCCGTGCAGAGGCACCTGGAGCTGACCGTGAACTGTAACCGCACGCACAAGATGGCGTTCGTCATGTCTACAGCTTGCTGCAAGACTGCCTTCTCTAATAGTGACTCCTCATGCATTGTCGTCCCGCCATGCGCAGGTGCTTCTCTGCAGCACCTCCACCAACTGCGTTCCAAGGCTTCAGTTCCGGGTGCCGGCATCGGCATTCGTCCTCATGTCAGCCGCGGAGCAGCACGGTGGACAACATAGTCTACGGCAAGGTACTTGTCACGTAGGTAACCCATGGGGTGCTAGCGTGCACTTGTGGCTAAATCATGCATGGTGAACTGGATTAGATCGCTTGTGCTAGCTTCTATTGTAGCCTTGTAGGTGAACACGGGCGGCCTGCGGGGAGAGGCCGGAGGATGAAGATCAGCGTATTCACTGTTATTTTTCCTTTGCTGTCTCTTGGTTTGTCCATGACCGCTGAAGGAGAAGATCTCGATGGACAACAGGGCAGAGACGGCTTGGACCGAGGAAGAAGATAACAGCAGCCGTTTCTTTCGCGTGCTCTGTTTTAAAAAAAGAGGTCTGGGGTTCTTTTTTTAGACAGAGAAAATACTGTAGTTTTGGGAATACCGTAGTATTAATACCATAGTTTTTCTGGGTAGCCAAACACCTCATAGTAATTAAAACCATATTATTTTAGAAAACTGCAGTATTGTCAGAATACTTTAAAAATACTTTGCTATCAAACGGGCCCTTAATTGTAGAGGACCAATGTTTAGTTAGTCGCCTCTGTTGTAGAAATAAACATTGATGCTCAAAGAAAATCTGATTTTATTTATTCACAGTCTGTTTTCTGAACTTCTACCAGTGTGCAGTTTATAAGTGACGTTTTAGATAAAAATAACCTAAGGGCAGCCACAGTGTGTTGCAAAATGCATTCTTTTTCAGCAAATTTGGTAACAGCTCTGCAGTGGTGGAACATCTATAATTAATAGTACTCCCTCCGTTCCCAAATAATTGTCTTTCTAACCATCTCAAATGAACTATAACATACGGATGCATGTAGACATGTTTTAGAGTGTAGATTCACTCATTTTGTTCCGTATGTAGTCACTTGTCGAAATCTCTAGAAAGACAATTATTTAGGAACGGAGGGAGTAATAATTAATATTTTACAAATGCTAGTGTTAAGTGCCCCCTACAACACATGGTAAACGCGGTTTCTGAGACTGATGATGGATCGAGTAGCGGAGTAGGTGGTATACTATGTAGTACTACTAGAATGCCCGTGCGTTGCCACGGGCTTCTGAAATAGTTTAATAAAGTTATATAAAACGGTTTGATGAAGTTATATAAAGATAATGCATGCAAAATTTTACAGGTAGAGACAATATAACACAGTCATAATTGCATAATAATTGAAGTTTAATTTGACATTTTTTGTTTTTTATGAGATATCACCGCTTTCATATCATTATATTGTAAAAAACCCGGTGGTCCCTTTCAGCGACGTCGCTTCGGAACCATTGTCAATAGGTTCTTTTTGTGCATCTCCAAAAATCCATATCTATGTCTCATATATTCTGAAAAACAATAATATAAAATAATGCACCTTTTGCGTTAACATGTGTAGCACCTCTTCTCGTGGTGTTTCGGTCCGGGCCGTCATCGTTACATCAGTGCATATGCCAGTTGATATATTTGAAACATCATTCGAGTCCATCACTATTAATCTCTGATGGACAAAGGTGAAACATATAAAATATAATGATATTTTATACTGTATTATATAAACATCTATAATATATAATAAAAACAAAAGTGAGACTAACACATATATTTTCAATTGCATTTTTTTCACCCTACAATCTTATCCGGACCTTTTTTTAGAAATCCTTATGCGGACCTCCCCTGACTCCTCTCCTCCTCTCACAGCCAGACCTGGCCAAACGGGTCGGCCCGCAACGGCACAGTCCGGCCTGAGTTAAACGGGCCACCTCTCCCCACCCGATGCTTAGAAAAAAAAACCTCTCCCCACCCACTCTCTCCCCCTCCCAGCCACTCACTCTATCCCCCTCCTCTCCCACGCGATGGCGTTGGCCGATGTCCCTCTCAGTCTCTCCCCCTCCTCTCCCCACCGCGCCGCCCATCATGTGCGTCTCCCAACTACGCCGCCACCGCCGCTGCCGCCGCCCTCCTGCGCTGCTGCGAAGGAGGCAACCACCGCCGCCCGATCAACAACCGCCGACCTACCTCGCCCACCGCGGCCCACAGCTGGACCACCTCCTCCCCGAGGAGATCAGGAACTCCGCCTCGCCGAGAGCTACGCCATCCTCGAGCCACGCCTGCTGGGGAGTCGTGGATCGACGGAATCGCTCCCATCTCCTCCCACTCGCGTCTCTCCTGTCTTCCCCGATCCGTTCAAAAGAATTAGGGTGCCCCGCCGGTGTAGTGGTCCGCCGCTCGCCGCCGCTGGAGGTCCGCCGCTCGCCACCTCCCCCCCTCTCGATTGCTTGCTATGCAGCCTGGGCGTCGTGGTCCACCGCTCGCCGCCGCTGGCGGCTGGAGGTCGTCGGCACCCAAGTACCGCCCACGATCTGGCGCTTGCACGCCACCGGCCCTGCCCTATCCCACCCTCCGCCACCACCTTCCCCACCCCGGGCTCGGATTTACGACGCCCACTGCCTTCCAATTTGAGCTCCGCCTCGACCTCATCCCTGCTGCCGCCGTCTTCCCTGAACCAAGGAAGCCCTCATCTGATACGCTATCGTCCATGACGTGCTTCTCCAACCATTGGTACGCGACGGTGGTTCGGTCCGGGAGGTGGCTCCTGCAATCCTGGCGTCACCGCAGCAGTGGTTCCATTCCGGCGGCATCAGGGGAGCACACAACGTCCACGAGCAGCAAGCAGAGCCGGCCAATGATGGAGCAGCGCTGGCCATGAGGAGACGCCTGCCGTGGCGGACGCGGAGACAACAGCCATGGGCGTGGAAGACGGTTTTGGATCCTGTGAGCCGCCGCCGCTGCCGCACAGAAAGTCAACGCCGGCCTTCTGCTGCTCCATGTCCAACAAGTCGCCCACGAGGCGTCAGTGTGGCATTGCTAGCTCCAGCTTCCCCCTGCAATCGTCTCTGCCGCCGGCACTTGCACGCAATCGTGCTGGTGAGGCTCTTCATGTTTACTTTCTTCTGCTTGTAACATGGCCTATACTCACAAATATTTTGCATCATCTGAACAAATGATGGTAAGTTGATTCATATGTAATGTGACATCCTGATTACAAGTTCTGTTAGATTAGTTTTTCTGTTGGAATAATTGTTCTATTGGAATAATTGTTCTGTTGGAGCAGAACAATGACATCCCTGTTATTCAGTTTTTAGGGGAGGGACAGAATGGGAGTATAAAACATTTGACTACTGTATTTTTTAATACTTATAAACATGGAGTATATATCATCGAGGTAGTACAGGGATATCCAACATAATCAGAGACCTTATGGTCGGATCGATCTTCATATATAGTAGAATGTTTTATTTGTTTGCGAGTTAGGTAATTGTTTTTTTTAGCCGTGGTGTTTTCCATAGTACTAAATTAGTATTAGTTATTCCTACAAGTGTTAGTTGTTCATAAGCATATAATATAATCTGCTACTGTCAATATTTACCTCTGAAAATCTGGTATTCTACTCCTTTATTTTCCTGATACCTTGTCAGTCAGTATGTACTGAGTATATCCACACTACAAGTTTCTGTAGTTCAAGATCAAAGGCAAGAATCAGCCAAATATGATGATGAGAACAAGGCTAATGATGGAGAACCTTCATCTATCGAAGCTGAGCAGTCTATTGGGAATACTAAGTTTCAATGCGCATCCTAAGTTTCAGTTACCTGAAATCAAGGCCAGTTTCAGTCGATGCCGAAGTAAACTACCACATGTAAGTTTAGGGACACACATTAGTTTCCGGCTAGGGATTTAATGGTTGCCGAACTTTATGCACATATGGCGTAGTAGAGATGCATGCTTCGTTATCCTGCAGTTATCTGAATTTTTTCTGACCTGCACTCTTCTTGCCTTTAGTTCTGTTCTTAACAGAATTATTACTTACTAACAGACGAATACTTGTTTGCCTTCATCATCTGCATTTCAAATGACTCATTATGAATCAGGCTAGCTAGGCGATATGAAATTTTACTTCTTGGCTATAGTCACCGAGCACTGCAATTTGAAATTACAGACACGAATTTTGGATTAGTCGAAAGGGCATTCTTAATCTGATACAGTCAACCGAGCACTGCAATTTTCAAAACAAGAAGTGGCTGCTACCATATTATTTATGTTTACAATTAACAAACTACATCCTGACATTCCTTCTTATTTTTGTTTGCATTCAGACGTGATGACCTTGAGAAAATCCATGCACTTCAATTGGACAGGAGTTTTCTGCCACGTAATCGATGATGCACTTCACGTGACAGAATTGTAAGATCATTACTTCTATCTACTCTATTCATCACATCTACACTTATGTTTATTCATTCTATGAGCTCTCTATTTAAGAGAAACAACAGAGACTACTGTTTAAGAATAGTAGCCTTTTCAATTAAATGCTGAAGTATGTGTTTTCTGCATGCACCCACAAGTTATTCAAGAAAAACTAATTAATGCCTTAAACTTAAAAGTATCTCGTGGCCAAAACAAACAGTTCACTCAAAATTAAAACAGGAACTACTTTTACTGGTAAGTGGTAACTGTGCATCTCCATATTGTGATGCAAACAAAAGCAGAACTGGGTTTAGGAACCACAGTTTTAATTCTGAAAACCTTTACGAGTTTAGCAATAAACCGGCATGGTAGCAAAGTTTTTAGAAATACAGGGTAATAAAAAATGTAGTACTTCAATGTGTGGGCAAGCAATAGTACGTTTTTTTATAACAACTATTAGGATGTGATTCGAGTCTGACACGACATTTTCAATGGTAGTCACATTAGTAACGACTGAAATGTATGCAACTTCTATATGGTGTCGTAGTGTCATTTGAAGAGAGAAGTACTGCTGCTTAAGATAAACAAATATTGACTGAAAAAATGTACCATGTCAAAACTGCCCAACTGAAATATAATGATCTGCACCTAAAGTGTGTTCCCGGTGATGAAGACAACTATATGTTGTTTCCTTAAGGAAAACATGCACACACATTATTGATAGAAAAAAATGCCACAATAATTAAATCTGTCTAGTGTATACTAACTGAACTGAAACATATAGACTTAAAACAGGGGGCGGTCATCTCATGTTATTATCTAACAGGTCATATTGGCTATACCTACATCTCAAGACGTTCAAATCATAGGTGTACTGGATGCCAAAACTGTATAGATGCATACTCTAAATCCTCCGAGTCTGAGCAAAACGTGATAAAATTGAAGATGAAGTGCACTGGCCCGTAGCAACGCCACTGAAGCTGGGCATTCTTAATCTGATAGTGGTCGTGCACGTTTAAATAAAGATTGCAGTCAAATAAAAAACAAAGATAAACATTTGTACAAAAGCGCTCCAGAGCAACAAATTATCTGTAGAATAAGAGTAAATGCTATTGCCATATTCAAAACCCGCCGGTTTCGTAAGTGCGGACTTCAGCCTGTAAGGACTTCCTTATAGACGATGTTCTTCATCGAGGTTTGTAAGGACAAGGAAGGTCTTTTTCGCTTCTTTGATTTACCACTTTGCTTCTTGCCATTATCCTTCTCCTTCTCCTTCTCAATGAGGATCTTTATGTTTCTCTTCGTGGTGGCTCGAGACAACGCGACATAGAGTTGACCATGAGAGAACACCGGATTAGGTAGGTACACGCCAACAATCGGAATCGTCTGTCCTTGAGCCTTGTTAATCGTCATAGCAAAGCTAAGCCTTACAGGAAATTGCTTCCTCTTGAACTTGAATGGAAACATGTCATTGTCAGACGGGCATAGGGGTATTCGAGGAAGGAATACCCTCCTACCTGCATGTTGTCCGATCACGATTTCTGCGTCGATGGCGTTCCTCTCGAAACCTCGGACCACAAGCCTCGTCCCGTTACACAGACCATTAGCCGGATCAATGTTCCTCAGAAGTATGACAGGGCAGTTGAGCTTCAGTTTGAGTGCATGCGGAGGCAGACCGTTGGGAGTCAACCCATTTAGGAACTCGAGAGCGTAGTAGCCATATGGGTCGTCTTCTGCACTTTCAAAGCTATGGTAGACTACTTCTTCTCCCCGAAAACGCTCTACCATGCGTATGTTTATCTTGTCGACATTATCGTTTGTGGTGGAGAGGATTGCACGTGAAGTCATGTAATTTGGATCGGACATGTTGTCATCTAGTCTCGGAAACACATGGTCAATCAGCTTCTCTAGGTCATCACCCTCGCCTGTAGATGGCACACAAATATCTTCAGGGAGTCGTATGTTTCCTTGATCGTCAACTTCCTCAGTGCCATTGCCTACCCTTAGCAAGTAATCCGCAAACCAGGTGTCATTATGAGCCCTCATGTTGGTGACGAGCCTTAGCTGGCGCATACCCTTCCAGAGATGTGAACTTCGGAGGGTTGCATCGATTATTTGACCCCGGGACCCCCTCCTGACGACCGGAAGCACCTGCCTGAAGTCCCCGCCAAACACAACAGTTTTCCCTCCAAAGGGTCGGTCCCGTCTTCCCATGATGTCGCGCATGCTGTTGTCCAGTGCCTCGACCGCCTGTCGCTTAGTCATGGTGGCCTCGTCCCATAGTATCAATGAGGACATCCCCAGTAGCTTGGCGGTACCACTCTGCTTCGTGAAGGTGCAGGAGGCGCCATCGTCGCAACTCAATGGGATCTTGAACCTCGAGTGGGCAGTCCTGCCTCCAGGCATGATAGAAGCCGCGACGCCTGACGTCGCGGTAGCGATAGCGATGTTTCCCTCGCTTCGAACCTTGGCGAGCAGCGCCCTGTACAGGAAGGTCTTCCCTGTACCTCCCGGGCCATCAATAAAGAACACACCCCCATCACCGCCATCAACGTCAGCTAGTATCTCGTCATATACAACCCTCTGCTCGAAGTTTAGCGACGATGCCAATTTAGTGTCGGTGATGTCAAAATCGATGTTGGATTCCTCGATCACTTCTCTGGCCTCGCCCTCGGTTGGGTCGAACGCATCGTCAATGCATGGAAGAGCGAAATCAGCTATGTCTTTTCCCATGGACTGCAACATACCCCTAATGTCAAGCAACACCATCTGTTCCACCTCAATCGGGCACGTGTGTGATCGCCGATAGTCATCAGACATAGGCTCGAGGTGCCTATCCCATAAACCACGCACGTCGCCTGGCTCACAGTGCACCAAAATTGTTGCAAAGAGCCTCCTGAGCGAACATGGCATCGCCCATTGCTCTGCCTCGGTAAGACAGTCGTCGAGCGTGTTATCTGCCTCGATGAGTCCCAACCTTTCGGCAGCCTCTCTAAAGCTCCCGCATAGCCTACTGTCCACGGTGAGCAGGTCCTCATAGGATGTCTTGCCAGCAACATGGTTTAGCAGCACACACAGATAGTATCGCTCCCCCTCGGCAGGATTGGCAGACACAATTCGACCTATCTGATAATGCTCCACCCGCTCTTTCCAATACTTCTTACCCTTCTGCCATGTGAACCTTCCAGGAAAATCCTTGTACAATATATTCCTAGCCCAGGGGTGGTTTTGGTTAGCTTTGAAATACTCTGTCAACATGGATTTGGAAGCATTCTCAGAGGCGACTACGTCGGTCAAGCGAGCTTGCTCATTGAAGGCCACCCTGTGCATATTCGGGAGATGAAGAGGCAACTGTAGGACAGGCGGGTCATTGGCACACAAGGGGAAGCCAAATATCCTCCACATCGCCTCTGGAGGAGTAACCCACCTCGCGTCTACGTATCTTTTGATCTCATCAATGTTACCATCGGCGTCGGGCTGGTCGATGCTGAAAGAAGCCCTATCATGGCCCTTGTATATGTACTTGTAAAGGTATTTGACGGCCTTTATGCTGGAGCAAACCTCAACGTTGATGTGGCAATTGAACATCCGCAGAAGGTAAGGGTTATACGGCACAACCCATATGTTGTCCAACATTTTACCACGGACCTTAGCCTCCCGACCATCATCTCGACGACGATAAACTGGGTATGAGTCCTTGCCCTGTGCCGTGTTTTCATTGAACGGACGTGGGTATCTGCACTTGCACTCGTTCTGTTGCATGCACACATTTTTGGGGTTGAGAGCACCGCATGGTCCGTGCATCATATGTTTCACCACCAAGGCGTGGAGTTCAGGATACTTCTGCTTGTCTGGGAGCTCGGCAGAAATGAGTCGGTCGTACTGCTCCGGAACGACAAGCTTATAGGCAGAATCCATGATCAACAAAAAGTGTGCGTGGGGGAGGCCCCTCTTCTGGAACTCGACTACGTATACATGTGCGACAACAACACCCAGTATATTCTTCTTGAACAAGAGCTCTTTCATAGCCTCTAGCTTGCCATGGAACACACGAGCCACAAGATCAGGTCGATCTTGCGCTGTCTGACCAGGAAACAACTCATTCGTTATCTCTTCCCAGTTAGGGTTGCAGGTCATGGTCAAGAAGATGTCAGGCTTCCCGTACGTATGGACAATTGCCATGGCATCCATATGCCTCCGCTTCATGTCGCGGTCGCCACCTGGGTACGTTCCAGGGAGCACTATCCTTACTCCAACAGCGCTTGCCCGGGTCTCCCCGGATGTAATTGCATCAACAACTCCTTTATACAGGTCGGCACGGATCTTTGTCTGGTTCTTCCTGTACCATTTCAACCTACAACTCTCAATCTTGATGTACATGTCCACCCCCCATTGCTGGAGCAATCGTGCTCCACAGAGTATGGGATTGAATATCCCAGGTCGTGTCTGCAGCATGTAAAAATAGTAATCTCTCACGGAGACGCATAACCTGCTATTCCCCTCTGCACATGGATGAGTAGCGCGGAAGTTAGAATTCATATGAGAACTACACAATACATCAACACGACAGAATACACATAAGGCTTACCTGCATCCTCATCATCATCATCATCACGTCCACCTCTTGGTTGTTGCACAACCGGCCAAGGGACATTACGTTTAGGTAGTTTCGGGTGCCAACCGAGCTCCCCCCTTGGGTAGAAGAGTGGGTAAGAGAGCGGGTCATACGAGCCAGCCGTCACATGTATACTGTGCCTATGGTTGTCGTTCCCACAAAGTGTAATCCTACGATCGAACCTCTTCGCTAGGTCAGTGCCCTCCACCCAAATTGCAGCGACCTCGGATGACATAGGTCTATTATACTTTCGTTGGTCTAGTCTCTGGTCAGTGTTGAGGTCTATCCTGTAATCGTCGAGGTTGTCCCTGTGCGCATCCAAACTCCTAAATTGCTGAGAGTACGGGTTTTCCTTGAGTATGTGCACCAACTTTCTGACGACATCCTGGTCTAATTGCTCGGTGGCAGCCTTGCGATGGGTTAGGCCTGGGTCGTCGTCGTAGAAGTACAACTGTAGATGATCTGGACGGGATGTTGGCCCGAAGGAATGAACGTTGTGGTAGATGGTGCCGTGCGCCCGGAACGTGTACACCCCAGACTTCATGTTTGTGTATGTTTCATCGAGGCTGACGCCGAGGGTTGTGAAGGAGAAGTGTCCGTTGAAGAACCGTATGTTCTCCCGAAAATGCCTAGCGTCCGCATCAATGCTAGACCAAAGCCTCATGAGCTCCGGGATGGGCTCCGGTTGCTTCAGCTCGATCTGCCCACTGCGACAGCAGAATCCCGGGGCATCGCTGACAAACTTTTTGGCCTTGCAGTGGTCGCAGTTTGCGGCGTGCTTTAGGATGTGTGTGTTGGCTGGTAGGTTTGAGTACACATAGTCAAATGGATCATGGTCGACATAGTTTTTGAGTCTTGAGTCTTCCAATTCGTCGTGCTCCAAGTCATCAGCATCTGAGCCTGCAAACAATGTTTCCAATTAGTGTGATACCCCCAACATGTGGATCACTCTCAAGCGATTGTACATACCTTCACCAGCAAACATGTAATATTCATCGTCAAAGAGGTCGTCAGGATTGACATCATCATTCATGAGACCATTGAGGTAAGTGTCCATGTCGTCTGCCCAGGTGCAAAACAACACAAATGAGGGTTCAGTCTCAAGGGACGCAAGTAGAGTAAGGATATGGGTGTTACCTTCACTTCTGGTCGTGTACTCCGGCGTGCTAGATGATGTTGAGGCACTGTGTGCTTCAACTATGGTAGGTTGTCCCGTTGAGCTCATTTTCGGAATGGAGATGGACCTGACGGTTGGGGTATTAACCCTACCTGCAAACCTTTCATTACGACGATCTAGCAGAGCATTCCTCTCACCATGTGGCACCTGCGTACATGTTTTTCGCTTGCCAATTTTCTCCTGACGCTTCATCGCCGCCATACTTCCCTTGCAAGCTCGCTCTCTTGTCCTACGCCGAGCTCTGGACTCATGACTCTGCTCGTCAACTCCATTATCCGCAATTGTTCGCGGATCACTGGTTTGCTGGTCGGCACTTTGTAGGTGCTCATTGATTTCGATGAGGTCGCCATCTACAGCACCATCACCTAAGGTTCTGCTTAGGTATGCACCTACAACATTATCGAATTTGGTATAAATAACCGATGAATGATTACAAAATGAAAGATGATCGTTCATGGGATAACTACCATCGGTTTCGGTGTTGCGAATGTATGTGGGGACCGACTCGACAGTTGTAGCACGATCTATCTGTTCACTACCAGATTGTTGCGTGATGGTTGGAAGTGTGAGGGTCAGACAATTGGCGTGAGTGTTGAAAGAGGGAGAGTTGGACAATGCGCTAGTTAGATCTGGACGTGGCATTGCGATCGATTCAGCACACGGGGTGTTTTTCCTTCTAGCATAATCTGCCTTTCTCTTCGCACTTGACTCCCCCTGCTCATCAGGGGTCCAGCTGTTTCGTTGTTCCTTTCGTCGCTCACGTTGCACTTGATTATTGTTTTGGAGGTTGATCGTACCCTCTTCCTTTTTCTTCCGATAAGATGCCCGTCTCTGTGCGTTTCTCCGATCCCTTTGTTCGTCTGCCATATTACTACTGCGGTCTCTTGCACGTTGCCTCCTAGCCAACTCTTTTTCATGATTGAATTCAGCAATGGCTGATGCGGACCCATCTTCTGGAGCATCATCATGTGACAAGGATGTATAGTTCAAGCTCGATGGGTACAATAAATGAATCTATATTATCATTGTTATGTTAAAAACTTTGAACACCCGTACCTGGCATCGAACCGGAAGGCTGATCAACATTAGTGATATCACCAAGAGGGGGTCGGGATGTATAGTTCCGGTTTGATGGGTTGGCTGGTTCAACAATAAAGTTAAAACATAATCATCTCATCAATGCTCAACAATCATGAAGATCCCGAACTAAGCCAACACGTCTACTCTTTTCTTCCCATTTTTTGTTCCATATACTTCTTTTGTAAATGCCCTAATATTTCTTGTCTAGCTAGCCAGCATGTATTTCGTACTACAGTGAGTTGATGTGAAATCCTACGGTATTTTGTAATGATCATCTAATTTTGAGTGGCATTTACTTGCAGGTTTGTTAAAGGAACTTTTGGCAAGAAATACACAACCGTGCCATTCAGTGCTGGACCTCTGTTATTGGCAAGAAATACACTAATGTGTAGCTCACTGCTGAGGTAACATCAAATTCGTCTAATACTTGTTCTTGCACGTAGAAGTAAAATGCTCTTTCAGAATACAGTTATTAGTGTCAGTATATTCTTCAGGTTAGCAAACTATGATTGATTGCTCTTTATGCTAATCTGAAGAAGTTTAGAACCATATGTATACTGAACATTGGCAAGTCCGCTTACATAAATTCTTCTTTTTTGCCATTGCAACGAGAGAAAAAAATATATACATGCAGTGCCAATGGAGAACTTGGCCCAATTGATAATATACCCATCTTGGGCACTATACCACTATTTCATATCAATGTTTGCTACTGACGATGTGATAGTTAATGTTTCATACTCCACATTTGTTTCTTTTTCCGACAAAGCGAGAACCATCTATCATATTATTCACCTTCTTGCAAATTTCTTTTTTTTTTTTTTAGAAAAGCTACTTTCTGTCTTTGAGTGCCGGTCAATATAATTTAATTTTTAAAATCCATTTACGTCTATCTAAGACCGCAGATGTTTTTTTAAGCGTTCCGATATATGATATTTCTTGACCGTTCATATATCAAACTCCAGTTTTTAACTTCATACTGAATCAATTATTGTAAGTCAAAGCTTAAAGTGCGTATTCTAATATTTGGTTCCCAAATTTGGTTTGTCAGCGCCGTAAGCTCATAACTTTAAACACCCGTACCTGGCATTGAACCGGAAGGCTGATCAATATTAGTGATATCACCAAGAGGGGGTCGAGAAACAATCTGCTTTTCATTTTGGAGCTTGACCTGTTCATCCTTTTTCATTCGATAAGTTGCTCGCCGTCGTGCGTTTCTCTGCTCCCTTTTGTCGTCTGTTATGCTATAACTCACTTGGTCATTCACAACAGCACATGTTGTTTGGGAATGAGTTGGGTATACATCACATGTTGGGGTAGACGATGTCACAAGCTCTGAACTACCACAACCAAGGGCATTAAGACACACATCATTGTGGGCAGATTCTCTGGCTGCAGGAACAAAAGAAAACATGTTGGTTAGGCTAATACATGAACATGCATCCCTTTAAGCACAAATCTGGCCATATGAAAGGCATATCGGCTCACACCACTTGAGCCTTCTGTGTGACCTGCGGCATAAAGTGATGCAAGAGTACTCCGATCCGGGAACGAAGGCACATTATTGTCTACACGATGTATAAACAACAAATCTAGATGAGAATTAGTCAACATGTACATTCATAGAGACGTTTGATCACTGTCCATGATGCACGTGTCGGATCATACCAAATGAACTTCCTGCAAGGCCGCAGGCAAAAATATATGTGAGAGTACTCATACCAGGGAACGAAGAAACATCAAGGCTACAGAAGGAGATTGATGGGTTGTCTACATAACAAAACCAGTACAGAATGAGGCAGTTTCCTGCTAACCGAATAGGGTAGAAAGTGTGTTTAAATATGGAACCCACGTACGTAAACTCGCATGCCCAGGCTGATCAACAATTGTTATCTCAGAAAGAGGGTGTTTGGTTAGGTTTGCAAGCTTGCCCTGCTCTAACCGTGGCATGCCAGTTCCATCTGTTTCCTTGTGTGTTTCCAAGTCTGTTAGGCACGAATGATCATGTTAAAACCATATGATACAATGGTTAGGGGTATTTACACACTCCAATACCTGGAGTCATTTGATAATTGTCAACATTGTCAGCTACGGGAATGATTGCTGGGTTGTATTCATAACCATTTCCGTCAACATTATGGCCTGGAACACATTAGCAAGATACAATGATTGTTGGGCACCATTGACATCTGACTCATTTATGTTATTCTAACATACCTTAGCTCCCTTGTGAATGTAGGTCAGCAAGAGGGGGTACATGCACATCTGACACCTTTTTCTCTTCCGGCGCCTTGCTATTTGCATTTCCCATTCGTAACTATCATTTTTCAACAGCATTAGTATTGATGTGGTATGTATACTGAACAATTGGATTGCCATGTATTTTTGGTGTTCCAACTGGGAACATGGGGAAGAAATGACTACACTGTATACATCTGTTAAACATTTATTGTCTTGGGATGTATTTTTGGTGTTTGAACTGGGAACATGGGGAACATTTATTCGTATGGCTCCATTGTATATGGCTCCATCTGGTGGCTCCATCTAGTGACAATTGTCTTCTATAGCGTTGCGTGATCTTTAAGAGATCATGAGCGTACGTACCTTTAAGAAAGCAAGGTTGAAAACTGATCAGTGAAGACGCCCTGCACAGCTTGCCGCCGTAGGCGTCGTCGTCGGAGATCTGTGTCGTGTGGCTGCCCGAGGAGGCGGCGGCGGTGTCTTGCTGATCCACGACGAGATCGTGGTGTGCGGGTACCCGACTTGGCGGCGGCGGCGGTGTCTTGCTGACCCGCGACGGTATCGTAGTGTGTGGGTACCTGAGGCGGCGGCGGTGGTGGACTACTGATCCGCGAAGGTAATGTTCGTGATCTGCCACGGGCGACGTATGTGGGGCGGCAGCAGTGGCGGCGTTCTCGTGATCCAGGACGGATGTGGGAAACGAGGAGCGGATCGGGTCCTCGTTCCGTACAGGAGTGTCGATCTGGTTTTTTGTCGATATGTAAATTAAAACCAATGGTACGGGATGGTGGGAGGTGGGAGGAAATAAAACCGGACGAAAATAAAACCGGAGTACCAGACTACCAACTGCTCTATTAGGAGTAGAGATGCCGGTGTGGTAAAATGTGGCAACAACATGTGGCCGGATTCATAAAACGCCGCGGTATAGGTCCTGCCGTCCTGCAACGAAATGCGCAAACAAGCGTATATAGTACTCCATCCGTTCTAATATTTCTTTAGGAAGGAGTACTACTGCCTAGTTAGAGTTTTATGGCTGGGTTTTACTGTACTAAAGTCATGAAGGTCGGCAGCTATGCTATGGAGTGGACATTTACGCGGCACATGGTCAATTCTCTCAAAATGCTATATCTCGCCCGTTACATAATAGGTCTCGCCAACAACGCGATGCAACTGGGTCGCCCAATACTTTATCTGCACAAAGGTTTTATTTCTGTAGTTTTATTTAGCATTTTCCAATGTTCACATTTAGTTTTCTTTGATTTTTTTCTCCAGCTTTCGTTGTTTTTCCTCTTTCCTCTTTATTTTTATTATTTCATTCCCTAGGTTTTCTTTATTGCTTATTTTTGGTTTTCATCATTTTTTCAGTTTTTTATTTATACTTTTTCGAAACAAGTCCTATTTTTTCATAAACATTGTACATTGTTCGTATACATCAGGAACTTTTTTATACATGTTTAACATTTTTCAAATACATATTTTTTAGGTATATATCTTGATTTTTAATTTTTGAATACACATTCTAAATTATTGATATACATCTAAAACATTTGTATATATGTTTACCATTTTTCAAATACATGATTAACACTATTCAAATATGTATTTTGAATATTATTTTGACTAATTATTATAGTTTTTTCAAGTACACGTTCAATCATTTCTGAATGATACGATTTTTTTTAAAACTATGTGAACATTTGTTTAGTTTGTATACACATTTTTTTAATATCGCAAACATAATTTTGGAATGCATGACCATTTTTAAAAATGTAACATATTTTTTTGGAATTCTACCAGACCTTTTTGAATTACATGAGCATTTGTTTATATTGTATAATATTTTGAAAAAATGTCACATGCGGTACAAACGGTGAACATTTTTTCAAATGTCACATATTTTTCTTTTGATGTTACAAACATCTTCCAAAAGTTGAGCAAAGGCCTTTTCAAATTGCATGAGCATTTTTAAATGTGTGACGAACACTTCTTTTTTAAGATAAAATATTTTTAATGATATTTGTATTTAGTATATTTCAAATATATATAAAAAAACATGTGTGTGACGTCAGCATAAGGAAAACACATGGCTACTGGGTCGGCCCACTACCAGCTTCGTGTAGGCGTGCTCGGGTTCTGTCTCATTAAAAGCGAGACATAGACTTCCCCATCAATTGGTTCAACTTTGTTTTAGTAGAAAGGGACAATGGGTTTCAGCTAGATCTGATTGTTTCAAATGTTTCTCATGGCCCATTGAGGCAAGAAGGAGCTATTCCTCCCTTACAAATCTGGGGAGCTCTTATCATGCGTGCGCGTGGAATAGTGATGGACCGATTCAAATAGTGCTTTTTTTCCTTTGGCAAGCATGGCAAATCCTTGCCATGCTTAGTTTTTTTTTCAGGATCTGCCATGGTTGCTGAAGGATGCCGATAATCTCACCCCGGGTTTTGTAAAGTATCACGAAGCAAAAGGAATAACACATGGAAACAACAGGTTCACTCGATATTTATTCGTGTGGATGTAGGGTATGTCCACAATTTCGCTATTGATCATTAAACCAGAAGGACTTCCTGATTCATGTCTACACTTACTGAACCTGCGGGATCACAACTTAAGGGCCATTGATCTCTTGAGTACTAGATAAGTTGTAGGAGCTTATGAGAATAATATACTGGAAATGTTTGGGATATACAGAAATGTTTCGGGGAGAAAGAAAGTCTTCCAGAGATAGAATCGGTAAGGCTTTGGAGAAAACCAAGAAATACCAGAGAACCGGAAAAGTTCCAGGTAACCCTTGAAACCCTTAGGAGAACCGTGGAAGGGGTGCCATTGCTGGCCCTAGGAGGGACTCCTCATTTTAGGGGAGGTTGCACCTAGTGCGTCGGCTTTAGGGGCGGTCCCTTCTCAAGTCAATCATCCCCTTGGCCTATTATAAATAGAGGGGAGGGGCCGCCCCAAATGCACAATTGTGTGCTTGGTGCCTGCACCCTCCCTCCTCTCTCTTTCTCTCCCTCTCCACCGTATATTGCAAGGCCGTTGCTCCTTCTCTCTAGTCCTCCGGTACAACTTAGCTCTAGGCGGCGAAGCTCTGCTGGATCGATGGTTTCATATGTGTGTATATCTACAGAGGCGCCATACGTTCATGTTGGGAAACGTTGCATGGAAAACAAAAAATTTCTACGCGCACGCACGATCTATCCATGAAGATGCATAGCAATGAGGGGGAGAGTGTGTCAACGTACCCTTGTAGACCGTAAGCGGAAGCGTTTAACAACATGGTTAATGTAGTCGAACTTCTTCGCGCTCCAACCGATCAAGTACCGAACGTACGACACCTCCGCGTTCTGCACACGTTCAGCTCGGTGACGTCCTCCGCCTTCTTGATCCAGCAAGACGGCGAGATAGTAGATGAGTTCTGGCAGCACGACGGCGTGGTGATGGTGATGGTGAAGCTATCTTCGCACGGCTTTGCCTAAGCACTATGAAAATATGACCGGGGGTGTAAACGGTGAAGGGGGGCGCCGCACACGGCTAGGCAATTGTCTGTTATGTGCTAGGCGCCCCTCCCCCCCCCCCCCCCACACACACACACACATATATATATATATATATATATATATATATATATATATATATATATATAGGTGGGAGGTAGGGAGGAGAAGCCAAAGGAGGCGCCCAAGTAGGAGGAATCCTACTTGGGGTCCCTCCCAAGCCGCGCCCCTGTCCTTATTTGGAGTGCGGGGAAAGGCAGGAGAGGGTGGCGCCCCCCTTTCCTTTCTCCCATGAGAGGGAAAGGTAGGAGGGGCTAGCCCTCCCCCTTTCTTCCCTAGGGCTGGCCAAATAAGGGAGGAGGCGCACCAGCCCCTTTGTGGGCTGGTCTGTCCCCTCCTTTGGCCCATAAGGTCCATAACTTGCCCGGGGGGGGGGGGGGTGCCCGGAACCCCTTCCGGTGACCCGATTCCTTCCCGGTATGTCCCGAAACACTTCCGGTGTCTAAATACCATCGTCCTATATATCAATCTTTACCTCTCGACCATTTCAAGACTCCTCGTCGTGTCCGTGATCTCATCCGGGACTCCGAACAACACTCGGTCACCAAAACATATAACTCATATAACACTATATCGTCAACGAACGTTAAGCGTGCAGACCCTACGGGTTCAAGAACTATGTAGACATGACCGAGACACCTCTCTGGTCAATGACCAATAGCGGAACCTGGATGCCAATATTGGCTCCTACATATTCTACGAATATTTTTATCGGTCGAACCGTTATGACAACATACGTAATTCCCTTTGCCCATCGGTATGTTACTTGCCCAAGATTCAATCGTTGGTATCGGCATACCTAGTTCAATCTCGTTACCGGCAAGTCTCTTTACTCGTTCTGTAATACATCACCTTGTGACTAACTCCTTAGTCATTTTCTTGCAAGCTTATGATGTGTATTACCGAGAGGGCCCAGAGATACCTCTCCGATACTCGGAGTGACAAATCCTAATCTCGATCTATGCCAACTCAACAAACACCTTCAAAGATACCTATAGAGCATCTTTATGATCACCCAGTTACGTTGTGACGTTTGATAGCACACAAGGTATTCCTCTGGTATTCGAGAGTTGCATAATCTCATAGTCGAAGGAATATGTACTTGACATGAAGAAAGCAATAGCAATAAACTGAGCGATCATTATGCTAAGCTAATGGATGGGTCTTGTCCATCACATCATTCTCCTAAATATAATGGATGGATCGTTATGAAATGACAACACATGTCTATGGTCAGGAAATCTTAACAATCTTTGATCAACGTGCTAGTCTAGTAGAGGCTCACTAGGGACACGGTATTTGTTTATGTATCCACACATGTATTTAAGTTTCCGGTCAATACAATTCTAGCATGAATAATAAACCTTTATCATGATTTACTAAATATAATAATAACCATTTTATTATTGCTTCTAGGGCATATTTCCATGAGTCTCCCACTTGCACTAGAGTCAATAATCTAGTTCACATCGCCATGTGATTAACACCCATAGTACACATCGCCATGTGACCAACACCCAAAGAGTTTACTAGAGTCAATAATCTAGTTCACATCACCATGTGATTAGCACCCAAAGAGTACTAAGGTGTGATCATGTTTTGCTTGTGAGAGAAGTTTAGTCAACAGGTCTGTCATATTCAGATCCGTATTTATTTTGCAAATTTCTATGTCTACGATGTTGTGCATGGAGCTACTTTAGCTAATTGCTCCCACTTTCAATATGTATCCAGATTGAGACTCATTGTCATCTGAATCGGTGTCAAAGCTTGCATCGATGTAACCTTTTACGATGAACTCTTTGTCACCTCCATTTCCTTAGTCCTCTAAGGAAATTTTGACCGATGTCCAGTGATCTACTCCTAGATCACTATTGTACCCCCTTGCCAAACTCATGGCAAGGTACACAATATGTCTGGTACACAACATATCATACTTTATAGAACCTATGGATGAGGCATAGGGAATGACTTTCATTCTTTCTCTATCTTGTGCCGTGGTCGGGCTTTGAGTCTTACTCAACTTCACACCTTACAATATATAAGCAAGAACTCCTTCTTTGACTGATCCATTTTGAACTCCTTCAAAATCTTGTCAAGGTATGTACTCATTGAAAAATCTTACCAAGCGTCTTGATCTATCTTTATAGATCTTGATGCCTAATATTTAAGAAGCTTCATCGAGGTCTTTCATTGAAAAAAATCTTATTCAAGTATCCTTTTATGCTATCCAGATATTCTATATCATTTCCAATCAGCAATATGTCATCCACATATAATATCAGAAATGCTACAGAGCTCCCACTCACTTTTTTGTAAACACAGGCTTCACCACAAGTCTGTATAAAACCATATCCTTTGATCACCTCATCAAAGCGTATATTCCAACTCCAAGATGCTTGCACTAGTCCATAGATGGATCGCTGGAGCTTGCACACTTTGTTAGCACCTTTAGGATCGACAAAAACTTCTGGTTGCATCATATACAACTCTTCTTTAATATCCATTAAGGAATGCAGTTTTTCACATCCATTTGCCAGATTTCATAATTATAAAATGCGGCAATTGCTAACATGATTCAGACGGACTTAAGCATCGCTACGGGTGAGAAAGTCTCATTGTAGTCAACCCCTTGAACTTGTCGAAAACACTTTTTTGACAAGTTGAGCTTTGTAGATAGTGATATTACCATCAGCGTCCGTCTTCCTCTTGAAAATCCATTTATTCTCAATGGCTTGCCGATCATTGGGCAAATCCACCAAAGTCCACACTTTGTTCTCATACATGGATCCTATGTCAGATTTCATGGCCTCAAGCCATTTATCAGAATCTGGGCTCATCATAGCTTCTTCATAGTTCGTAGGTTCGACATGGTCTAATAACATGACTTCCAGGACAGGATTACCGTACCACTCTGGTGCGGAACATGCTCTGTTCGACCTATGAAGTCCAGTAGTAAATTGATCCGAAGTTTCGTGATCATTATCATTAGCTTCTTTTCTAGTTGGTGTAGGCATCACGGGAACAGTTTTCTATGATGTGCTACTCTCCAATTCGACAGAAGGTACAATTACCTCATCAAGTTCTACTTTCCTCCCACTCACTTCTTTTGAAAGAAACTCCTTCTCTAGAAAGGACCCATTCTTAGCAACAAAGATCTTGCCTTCGGATCTGCGGTAGAAGGTATACCTATCGGTGTCAAAACCGGCAGATCTCGGGTAGGGGGGCCCAAGGTGTGCGTCTAGGGATCGATGGTAACAGGGGACCAAGGGACACAATGTTTACCCAGGTTCGGGCCCTCTTAAAGGACGTAAAACCCTACTCCTGCTTGATTATATTTGAAGAATATAGAGATTACAAGAGTTGATCTACCTCGAGATCGTGGTGGCTAAACCCTAGATGTCTAGCCTATAAATATTCTGATGATGGTAATGAGGATAGCCTCTACGGACTAACCCCTCCAGTTTATATACACCGGAGGGGCCTAGGGTTTGTACAAGGTCGGTTATCAGGGAAGGAAACAATACACCCGGACTCTAATCTCGCCATTCACGTATGGATAAGTCCCATCCAGACACGTTGGACGGTCTTGCGCTTGATCTTGTACGGCCCATCCAACCCGACCCATACTCTTGGGCCGGACACCTGAGGACCCCTGAATCTAGGACTCCCTCAGCAGCCCCCGAACTTGCCTTCAATGACGATGTAGTATGCGGATATGAGTCTTCGGCTTTGCAAGGCAGGTTCTCCACCATTCTCCGGATTCACGATAGTCCGACATCGGCTTCTGTGTCCAGTCTTTATGATTCCTTCTTGTCGTCGCCTTGATTTCTGAGCGAATGCGAATGGTCCATTATTTTTTACTTTTAGCCCCCTTAATGGGCACGGGCGGCGTTTATATAACGAGGTCAAATCCCCGAATGTCATCTCACATCGCTCAAAGAGCAACAGAACAAACCACGGAAAACTCAAACCACGGCTAGCGCCCCTGGCTCCTCCTCGCATCCTCATGGCCCTCAAGAGGGGGATTGGCAAAGATGTTTTGTATCCCATCTTCAGCCCAATCGTCTCCAGACGCAAGGATATCTTCCCCCCGCGGATCTAGTCTTCGTGCGGGCGAGATTAGCTTCTATGGGCGATGGTGTATTGGCAGAGAATTTCCCCAACCCCAGCCAAGGGGAGGGGGTGTGCTTCATATCTTTCCTTCTGAGGGGCGTAGGATTCCCAATCCACCCCTTCCTCAGGGGTCTATTGGAATATTACGGGATCCAGCTGCACAACCTCACACCAGCTTCCTGATACGTCTCCGTCGTATCTACTTTTCCAAACACTTTTGCCCTTGTTTTGGACTCTAACTTGTATGATTTGAATGGAACTAACCCAGACTGGCGCTGTTTTCAGCAGAATTGCCATGATGTTGTTTTATGTGCAGAAAACAAAAGTTCTTGGAATTACCTGAAACTCCACGGGATGTCTTATAAAAAATAATAAAAAATCCTCACCAAAGATGAAGACCAGGGGGCCCACACCCTGTCCACGAGGGTGGGGGGCGCACCCCCTACCTCGTGGGCCCCCTGGAGACCCTCTGACGCCAACTCCAACTCTATATATTTGCTTTCAGAGAGAAAAAAATCAGAGAGAAGAAATCATTGCATTTTATGATACGGAGCCGCCGCCAAGCCCTAAAACCTCTCGGGAGGGCCGATCTGGAGTCCGTTCGGGGCTCCGGAGAGGGGGATTCGTCGCCGTCGTCATCATCAACCATCCTCCATCACCAATTTCATGATGCTCACCGCCGTGCGTGAGTAATTCCATCGTAGGCTTGCTGGACGGTGATGGGTTGGATGAGATTTATCATGTAATTCAGTTAGTTTTGTTAGGGTTTGGTCCCTAGTATCCACTATGTTCTGAGATTGATGTTTCTATGACTTTGCTATGCTTAATGCTTGTCACTAGGGCCCGAGTGCCATGATTTCATATCTGAACCTATTATGTTTTCATTAATATATGTGAGTTCTTGATCCTATCTTGCAAGTCTATAGTCACCTACTATGTGTTATGATCCGGCAACTCTGAAATGACAATAATCGGGACCACTCCTGGTGATGACCATAGTTTGAGGAGTTCATGTATTCACTATGTGCTAATGCTTTGTTCTGATTCTCTACTAAAAGGAGGCCTTAATATCCCTTAGTTTCCAATAGGACCCCGCTGCCACGGGAGGGTAGGACAAAAGATGTCATGCAAGTTCTTTTCCATAAGCACGTATGACTATATACGGAATACATGCCTACATTACATTGATGAATTGGAGCTAGTTCTGTGTCACCCTATGTTATGACTGTTACATGATGAACCGCATCCGGCATAATTATCCATCATTGATCCGGTGGCTATGAGTTTTCCATATACTGGTTTACGCTTATTTACTTTCCCATTGCTACTGTTACAATCACTACAAAATACCAAAAATATTTACTATTGCTCGCACTACTCTTTTGTTACCATTACCACCATTATCATATTACTTTGCTAGTAAACACTTTGCTGCAGATACTTAGTTTCCAGGTGTGGTTGAATTGACAACTCAGCTGCTAATACTTGAGAATATTCTTTGGCTCCCCTTGTGTCGAATCAATAAATTTGGGTTGAATACTCTACCCTCGAAAGCTGTTGCGATCCCCTATACTTGTGGGTCATCAAGACTAATTTCTGGCGCCGTTGCCCGGAGCATAGCTCTATTCTTTGAATCACTTGGGATTTATATCTGCTGGACACTATGAAGAACTTGAAAGACGCTAAGACGACAATTTATCCCTCAACTACGAGGGGAGGTATAAGGAACTGCCATCTAGCTCTGCACTTGATTCACCTTCTGTTATGAGTAAGCTAGCGACACCTAAACCTGCTTCTGCTATTCGTTCCGATATGTCGCATGTTATTGATGATGCCACTTCTGCTATGCATGATACTTATGATGAAACTGCTTCTATGCCTGATACTACTGTGCTCCTTAGTGAATTTCTTGATGAACAAATTGCTAGGGCTAGAGAAAAAGGAATTATTGAATCTGAATATAATGATGAAAGTGATGATGAAAATATGCCTGTTATTCCTGAGGGTTATGTTTTTAATATGGAATCTTCTGTCGCTATTCTAGCTTGCAAAGATAGATATGAGCTCAAGAGGTTATTAGTTAAATGGAACAAAGAATCACTTAGAGATAAAATGAAACCCGACCCTGCTTTTGCAACTTCACCTATCTGTGTTCTTGATAAGGATTATGAATTTTCTGTTGATCTAGATATAATTACTTTGGTTGAATCTGATCCTTTTTATGGCTATGAATCTAAAACTGTTGTGGCACATCTTACTAAGTTAAATGATATAGCCGCCCTATTCACTAATGATGAGAGATCGCGCTACTTTTATATACTCAAAATATTTCCGTTCTCATTAAAGGGTGATGCTAAGATATGGTTTAATTCTCTTGATCCTGGTTGTGTGCGTAGTCCCCAGGATATGATTTATTACTTCTCTGCTAAATATTTCCCTGCTCATAAGAAACAAGCTGCTTTGAGGGAAATATACAACTTCGTTCAAATTAAAGAAGAGAGTCTCCCACAAGCTTGGGGGAGGCTTCTCAAGTTACTTAATGCTTTGCCTGATCACCCTCTTAAGAAACCTGAAATACTTGATATCTTTTATAATGGACTAACCGATGCTTCCAGAGATTACCTGGATAGTTGTGCTGGTTCTCTTTTTAGGGAAAGAACACCGGATGAAGCTGAAATTCTATTGAATAATATGTTGACAAATGAAAATAATTGGGCACCTCTTGAGCCAGCTTCCGCTCCAATTACTGAGCCTATTCCTAAACCAACTCCGAAGAAGAGATGTGTTCTATTCCTCAGTCCCGAAGATATGCAAGAGGCAAAGAAATCTATGAAAGAAAAAGGTATTAAAGCTGAAGATGTTAGGAATTTACCTCCTATTGAAGAAATACATGGTCTTAACCTACCACCTGTCGAAGAAACATATGATCTCAATTCTTTATTTACTGAAGAACCTCCTGATCCCGATATCCCGACACAGGTAGTAAAGGTAAATTCTCTTTATAGATATGATAAAGCTGAAGTCCCTCCTACTAAATTGCTAGTCAGTGCTTGGATGAGTTTGATAGCTTTATGTTTAAGCAAGACGACTTCAATGCTTATTTTGGTAGACAATTAAAACAAAATTCTGATATGATTAAATACTTGGGTGATTATATGGCTAATATTAGAGGTGAACTTAAACTTGTTAGCAAACATGCTTTTATGGTCACCACTCAAGTAGAACAAGTACTTAAAGCTCAAAAAGAAGTGCTTGATGAGATGAATAAAAAGAAAAATGATTATGCTGTTAGAGTGGCTACTAGAACTGGTAGAATGACTCAGGAACCTTTGTATCCTGAAGGCCATCCTAAGAGAATCGAGCAAGATTCTTAGAGAAATAATATTGATGTTCCTAGTTCTTCTAAAAAGAAGAAAAAGAAAAATGATAGAACTGTGCAAACTTCTAGTGAACCTATTGCTGAACCACCTGATAATCCAAATGATATCTCTATGTCTAATGCTGAAACACAATCTGGCAATGAACATGAACCTAATGAAAATGTTAATGATGATGTTCATGATGATGCTCAACCTAGTAATGATAATGATGTAGAAATTGAACCTGCTGTTGATCTTGATAACCCACAAACAAAGAATCAGCGTTATGATAAGAGAGACTTTGTTGCTAGGAAACATGGTAAAGAAAGAGAACCATGGGTTCAGAAACCCATGCCTTTTCCTCCGAAACCATCCAAGAAAAAGGATGATGAGGATTTTGAGCGCTTTGCTGAAATGATTAGACCTATCTTTTTGCGTATGCGATTAACTGATGTGCTCAATACAAATCCTTATGCTAAATATATGAAGGATATCATTACTAATAAAAGAAAGATACCGGAAGATGAAATTTCCACCATGCTTGCTAATTATACTTTTAAGGGTGGAATACCAAAGAAACTTGGAGATCCCGGAGTACCTACTATACCTTGCTCCAATAAAATAAATTATATTAAAACTGCTTTATGTGATCTTGGAGCCGGTGTTAGTGTTATGCCTCTCTCTTTATATCGTAGACTTGACTTGAATAAGCTGACACCTACTGAATATCTTTGCAAATGGCTGATAAATCAACTACTATACCTGTCGGTATTTGTGAGGATGTGCCTGTTGTGGTTGCAAACGTTACTATTTTTACAGACTTTGTTATTCTTGATATTCCCGAGGATGATAGTATGTCTATTATTCTTGGAAGACCTTTTCTTAATACTGCAGGGGCTATTATTGATTGCAACAAAGGCAATGTCACTTTTCATGTTAATGGTAATGAGCATACGGTACGCTTTCCGAGGAAACAACCTCAAGTTCATAGTATCAACTCCATTCGAAAAATTCCATCGATTATAATTGGAGGTTTTGAATTTCCTCTTCCTACTATCAAAAAGAAATATGATATACTTATTATTGGGGATGTGCATATCCCCGTTGAGGTAACTTAGTGTTATTCGAAATTTCTCCGGTTTCATGATTATCGGAATGAGTTTGTTAACAAGACTTGATCAACCTTGTTAGTGGATTCCTTTTTGATGAGCATGAGATGGATGAAACTAGAAGCACAAACTTCTGTACCCTCTCTATACTTTTTGTTAATTAGTAGAAATAAAGTGAAAATAGTATTTTTCTGTCTGTTTCTTGACTTACCTGTGCAATATAAAAATATCCCGAAAATAAAAGTCCTCAGAATGCCATGCCAATTTAATATGATTTTTTCGGGAATATTTGAGGATTTACTGTGCAAAAATAACCGCGGGAGGAGCTGCCACCTGGCCACGAGGGTGGAGGGCGCGCCCCCCCTACCTCATGGGCCCACGGTGGCCCTCCTCCACTTATCCCAGCACCCATCTTCTTCCTCTGCCTCACAGAAACCCGAAAAACCAACTCAAGCACGAGTTCCAGCCACTTTTGCTGTGATTTTCGATCTCCTTGCTCAAAGCTCCTCTCGCAAAACTACTTGGGGAGATTGTTCCTTGGTATGTGATTCCTCCATTGGTCCAATTAGTTTTTGTTCTAGTGCTTTATTCTTTGCAAATTTGTGCTGCATAGGTGACCATGTTCTTGAGCTTGCATGTCAAATTTATATGGTTCCAAGTAGTTCTAATGCTTGATATAGGCTCTAGGCACTTATAGAGTAGTTGCTATCAGTTTTACTGAAGTTGGTTCACTTTTGTTTGAAGTTACTAAAAATTTCAGAAATTTTTCAGAGAAAAACAATATGCTTAGGAAGATGTTCCAAGGTGGTTCTTCTAAGAAGCAAGGACCCAGGATTGCTATGCGCGATGCTGACGAGGATCCACCAAGAGACGCTCCAGTACGGCCTTGCGAATGGCCGTCGGAAAATTTTATGGACCGTCCGGGAATTAAAGAAGAATTCAAAGCATATTTGCGCAATGCCGGTCTTGAGGATTTTGAGGCTGAAAAATGCCCCCAATATCATGATCTCACAAGCTCATTTGTGAGGAGGTTTGAGTATTCATCTTCACGTAATTCTCCTTCAGTCATGTTTGATCTTTATGACAAATCTTATTCCATGGACTTAGAGGATTTCACTTTTGCTTGCAAACTTCCATCTTGGGGTAGTGTCAGGGATCCCCCTAAATCTGAATTTAGAAACTTTCTTGCTAGTATAACTATAGGGGAATCCAGACATATAACGCAGGCTACCATAGGGAGCATTCACTTTCCTGCTATAAATTATTTTGCTCTCTTCATTGGTAGATGCATAGATGCTAAGGATGAAGCATGTCACATGTGTGTCCCTGACCTTAGCATTCTCAGGAGTGCTGTGTCAGGAGACCAATCTTATCATATGGGAGCCATTCTAGCTCGTAGGTTGCATCATAATAGACATAATGGAGATTTCTTTGGAGGAATTTATGCAACCCGCTTAGCTAATTTTCTTGAGATAGACATTCGTGAGGGTGATACGGAGTTGCCTCCTGCATATTTAGATTATAACTCTATGGCTTCACACCTGTTTGTCGAGAGGCCTGAATCACCTCTCTTATATCGTTTAATTTTTAACAAATGGCACGTTGTCCGTATTACTCTCGCTGCTCCTGCCTTCTTTGATGCTCAGGCAAAACAAAGATACACTATCACCAGAGAGGAGGCAGATGAGTACGAGAGGAGAGCGGAGGCAGCCCGACTCCACGCTGCAGCTCAGCAGGCGATAACCGCTGCATCACAGTATGATCCCAACTATTCCTCATCGTAGTACGACCCCAGCTACACCTACGGGTATCCGCCAGGCTATCCCTGGCAATAGACCAACTTAGGCCAAAAGCCTAAGCTTGGGGGAGTACGTATTTCTCACCGACATTACATTTATATTCACACACACACTCATTGCTAGATGTCGGTGCTCATACTCTTTCACTGTAATATCCATGCTAGTTTATTTTCTTTTTCCTGCTTTCTTCTTGTGTGTTTGTTAAACCTTAAGAAAAACAAAAAAAATAGTAGTAGTTTATTTCCTTGCTGTAGTAATTAAAAAGAAAACCCAAAAATATTTCCCGTTCTTCTTTTTGCTTGTTGGGAGCTTTCCCGTGTAAATAGTTTTTATTTCTTCTCTTTTCTTTGGGGGTCAGTAGGAGAAGACCATAATTTAATTGTTGAAGTGGTTCTTATATGCATTATTGTTGATTTGACCTGGAGCCCATATTGCCTTGTCTTCTCCTGTTTATTGAATGCTCGCAGATTCCAGCTTAGTCCAATGCACGTGCACTCTTATTTCACATCGTTCGGCCGTGCAAGTGAAAGGCAATTATGATGACATATGATGGGCTGACAGAGATGAGAAAAGCTGGTATGATCTCGACCTCTTTTGTTTTTTGTAAATACCCTCGTTCTTGATTCAGCTTATTATGAATAAACATGTTTGCAATGACAATTAGAATAGTTGCTTGTGCCATGCTTGATTAGCTATGAGTTATAATGATTTACCTTGTGTGCCAACATGCTATTGAGATGATTATGATGTGGTATGATGGGGTGGTATCCTCCTTTGAATGATTTAAGTGACTTGACTTGGCACATGTTCACGCATGTAGTTGAAACAAAATCAACATAGCCTTCATGATATTTATGTTCTTGGTGAACTATATCCTACTCATGCTTGCATCCAATGTTTATTAATTTTAATGCATGTACATGGCTGTTGTCGCTCTCTAGTTGGTCGCTTCCCAGTCTTTTGCTAGCCTACACTTGTACTAAGTGGGAATACTTCTTGTGCATCCAATCCCTTAAACCCCAAAGTTATTCCAGATGAGTCCACTATACCTTCCTATATGCGGTATCTACCTGCCGTTCCAAGTAAATTTGTATGTGCCAAACTCTAAACCTTCAAATAAACATTCTGTTTTGTATGCTCGAATAGCTCATGTATCAACCAAGGCTGTCCTTATCTTCCGTGTTAGGCGGGTTATTCTCAAGAGGAGTGGACTCTGCTCCTCACTCACGAGAAAATGGCTGGTCACCGGGATGCCCAGTCCCATGCTTTATGCAAACTAAATCAAAATTAATTGCAAACAAAACTCCCCCTGGGACCTGATGTATGTTGGAGACACGCGTTGTTTCGAGCAAGTCATGGATTGATGCTTGTTGGTGGAGGGGGAGTATAAACTTTACCATTCTGTTTGGGAACCGCCTATAATGTGTTTAGCATGGAAGATATCGCCACCTCTTAGTTGTTACGTTGACAATGAAAGTATACCGCTCAAAATACAATTTATCTCTATTTCAAAACCGAGCTCTGGCACCTCCCTGCTTCCCTCTATGAAGGGCTTATCCATTTACTTTTATGTTGAGTCATCACCCTCTTATTAAAAAGCACTAGCTGGAGAGCACAATTGTCATTTGCATTCATCACTATTAATCTATGTTGGGTGTGACTATGATTGGATCTCTTTTACCATGAATTACAATGTCTAGTCAGTCCTTGATCTTTAAAGGTGCTCCGAGATTTATATCATATTATGATTGTTTTGAGAAAGTGTTGTCATCCGAGATTTATTATTATGGCTTGCTAGTTGATTATGCTATTGATATGAGTAATTATGAGACTTGACAATTATTGCAAATGTGGTTAGTTATGATCTTTGCTGAAAACCCGAATGCTGGCTTGACATAGTTACAACAACAAGAGCAAACAGAGTTTGTAAAAGTTTTTCTTTCTTTCTTTCAGTTTGTCAACTGAATAGCTTGAGGACAAGCAAGGGTTTAAGCTTGGGGGAGTTGATACATCTCAGTCGTATCTACTTTTCCAAACACTTTTGCCCTTGTTTTGGGCTCTAACTTGTATGATTTGAATTGAACTAACCCGGACTGACGCTGTTTTCAGCAGAATTGCCATGATGTTGTTTTATGTGCAGAAAACAAAAGTTCTCGGAATTACCTGAAACTCCACGAGATGTCTTATAAACAATAATAAAAAATCCTCGCCAAAGATGAAGACCAGGGGGACCACACCCTGTCCATGAGGGCGGGGGCACGCCCCCTACCTTGTGGGCCCCCTGGAGACCCTCCGATGCCAACTCCAACTCTATATAATTGCTTTCGGAGAGAAAAAAAATCAGAGAGAAGAAATCATCGCGTTTTACGATACGGAGCTGCCACCAAGCCCTAAAACCTCTCGAGAGGGCTGATCTGGAGTCCGTTCGGGGCTCCAGAGAGGGGGATTCATCGCCGTCGTCATCATCAACCATCCTCCATCACCAATTTCATGGTGCTCACCGCCGTGCGTGAGTAATTCCATCATAGGCTTGCTGGACGGTGATGGGTTGGATGAGATTTATCAAGTAATCGAGTTAGTTTTGTTAGGGTTTGATCCCTAGTATCCACCATGTTCTCAGATTGATGTTGCTATGACTTTGCTATGCTTAATGCTTGTCACTAGGGCCCGAGTGCCATGATTTCAGATCTGAACCTATTATGTTTTCATGAATATATGTGAGTTCTTGATCCTATCTTGCAAGTCTATAGTCACCTACTATGTGTTATGATCTGGCAACCCCGAAATGACAATAATCGGGACCACTCCTGGTGATGACCATAGTTTGAGGAGTTCATGTATTCACTATGTGCTAATGCTTTGTTCCGGTTCTCTATTAAAGGTGGTCTTAATATACCTTAGTTTCCAATAGGACCCCGCTGCCACGGGAGGGTAGGACAAAAGATGTCATGCAAGTTCTTTTCCATAAGCACGTATGACTATATACGGAATACATGCCTACATTACATTGATGAATTGGAGCTAGTTCTGTGTCACCGTATGTTATGACTGTTACATGATGAACCGCATCCAGCATAATTATCGATCGCTGATCCGGTGCCTACGAGTTTTCCATATACTGGTTTACGCTTATTTACTTTCCCGTTGCTACTGTTACAATCACTACAAAATACCAAAAATATTTACTATTGCTCGCACTACTCTTTTGTTCTTTTGTTACCGTTACCACCACTATCATATTACTTTGCTACTAAACACTTTGCTGTAGATACTAAGTTTCCAGGTGTGGTTGAATTGACAACTCAGCTGCTAATACTTGAGAATATTCTTTGTCTCCCCTTGTGTCGAATCAATAAATTTGGGTTGAATACTCTACCCTCGAAAGCTATTGCGATCCCCTATACTTGTGGGTCATCAGTTCCATTCTGCATATTTCTGGTTTTGTCGCCCTCTATGAATTATTTTTAGGCTACGAGGCTCATTTCGAACTATGAAAAAAGTTCTTTTTCCTCGTCCCCCATCACCAGGGTAGAGGGTCTATATTTGAAGTGGGCAGCGTGAAGTATGGCGTATTGCCGGGTCCGGTTACCCAGTTGGGACTCCGAAGAGGGGGTCTGAAGAATGGTCTTCGGAATGGTTTTACATTGATGATGTTCCTGTCCCGGACCTTGTTCGGCGCGGACTTCCCGAGTTCTCTAGCGCTCCCTTGAAGAAGCTATTCAGCTGGCGCCCAAGTCCTCCGTACAAGAATATAGTGCGGAAGTGATGAGGTTGGTTAGCAAGGTCAGATTGCTGACCCATTCCGGACTCTCCATCATTGAAGTCATGGCGATAGCAATAACACGATGCATCCAGCCTCTTCAATCCAGAGTGGCTCCTTTATGGAACTACAACGGGGAGGACGACGCGTCGCGCTATAGGCGAAAGGGTCCGGATAACCAACCCGCATTGGCTGCCATGCTGGTAGACCTTTATAAGGGGGAAGAAGAGGAGTTCGCATGTTTAGATTGTCGGGAAGGTTTCTCCATGTACAACCCCATTGAATGGGTAAGTTTAGTCATTCGTTACTTTCTTTATTATTGGGATGCATTAACCAAAAACTCTAGTTTCTTCAAAACAATCATGGAGGAAGGTAGTCGAGAACATCCATTGCCCCCCTCCTCAACCAGAGGACCATGCTCGCCATGAAGACGCCAGATTCCATGAGGATCTGGATATATTTATAGAATTTGAAGACGGAGTTTATTATCAAGTGAGCCTTCACGGCTCGGAGGTAGCCATTATGGCTGATTACCCCGATCTTTATCCCTTCGCTAAAGTAAGTGTTCGGAAATACTTTATAAAGGGAAACACTTCTGCTTACAATTTACCCTTCGCACTAGACCGTGCTGCACAAGATCGGCGCTCAGCGAGCCGTACCCAAGGACGGGCAGCCAAAAGGAAAACGGCTCCTTCGTGGGGTGAGCGCGCAAAACGAAAGGGGACCAAGAGCGCCGCTGAGCCTGCTCCATCACCAAAGAGGTATATTCGTTACTTCATGTCTGAGCATGAAGCCGAATCATAATTTTCCTCCTTCTTCTATCATCTCAGGAGAGGTATACGGCGAATCGTGCCAAAGATTCCAGCCAGCCGAGCCGTAGCCCATGCGATGCCAAACTCGTCAACTAGGACGAGGGCGCATACAGGGGTGGCGCCGTCTCATCCACCTCATGAACATCCGGATGAGGTGTCCGCCACTAACTCCGAGGTGGAGACCGCGATGAATCACCATCGTCTAAAAGAGGCCCTGCGCGCCCCAGCCTTTTCGGAGCAAGAGTTTACCGCTCTTGGCACCGTGGACGCGTATATCTGAGCTGCCCGGGACAGACTTACTGGAGTTGCTCGCTTGTTCTCAAAGGATATACAGGTGATAATTTACGCAATTTTTAATATATAGATACCACTAGCCCCAAAGACTTAGAGCGGTAGGAAACAACCGATTTGAGGGTCGTTAATGACCATAGGTCCTTAAGGAGAAGAACAACACATTGTCCCAGGAGCTCGAGGCAAGCCGAACATAGCTAAATGCCGCTGCCACAGAGCTTGAAGAAATGAAGAGTTCCCCGATGACCGGGGAAAAGATAAAAAACTAGAAGAAGAATTGAAGAAGCAGGCCAAAGAGATAAAGAGCTTAAAGGCTCAACTCTTGGATGCGCACCATGAGAACCAAAAGCTGAAGGGCGACATATTCGGTATGACTCTTGAACCATCCGAAGTACTGATATAATCATATAATACGAAATGTTATAATTCGGTTCATACAAGTCTGTTAACCGGCCGTCAGGGAGAGGAAGTGTCCGGGCTTCAAAGCGACGTTCTAAAAGAACTTTCAAAGCTGCACGAGCGTGTCCGGAAAGCCATGAAGAATATGGCCAAAGCCTTATGGCCATCCGATATCCCTCCAGAGAGTATGGAAGGGTTGGCGGACCTGTTTAAGGGTGCTCGACGTCGCTTCGAGCTATGGAAGATGTCTGCATGCCGTGAAGGTGCGAGAGAGGCATGGGCCAGGGTGAAGACACGCTACACAAGACTTGATCCGAATCATATGGCCCGAGTTGGACCTCAGGGACCGGATGGGAAGGAAATTCCTGTAAACTTGGTATATGACCAAGTAATGATACCAGCGAAATATCCACAAGAAGATTGTAAGCTGGACAACATTATAGATTGCCTAGAAAGAGAGTAGGCGTTCGATTCTATGTATCAATATACTTTATGACCGCACTTATCTCCCGCCGAACTTGTAAATTTTTTGTCATCGCAGACCTTCGGCTTCCACCTCCGAACCAATAAGTTGGAGTGTTTCAGTATACTATGTTTAACTAAGAAACGTATAGTATCTTTGGAAACCAGGCAATCCGGTCATATTGCTCGAACAAACAAAATGTGTTCTGGGAGTTATGTTATATTACTGTTTAACGTAAGAAACATCTTCCAAGGAAAATAATTCAGTTAGGGGTTCCTTTCCTTGGGTTGGCATACTAAATTATGCATGCCTAGGCTTTTACAGGCAGCCAATGCCATATTTGTGCCAGAAAACAGTCCCTCGCTTATTTGCCGACCAATTATTCACTTAAGAATGCTAGCCTTCGGCTTCACCCGTCTAAGGTACAGATCCGGATAACCCGGTTGTAACAATCGCAGAGGTACTCCCTCCTAGCCGAACAATCGGGAACGCAGGGTATAAAAACAGAAGCGAGGCAACCCAGCTTGGCAAAAACTTAAGTCATAGTGGTGCATAAAATGGCAAAAGTTGTATAGCAACAACCGACATGGACAAGAAAGCTTATAAGATTTTAATAATATGCTTCGTTCGAGAAGCCCCCATGTATGGTGGGGTGTATACATTTAAAGATGTGTACCCTGAATAATACGGTTGATCCGAACATACATTGAGAAGGGAAAGGAAAAACAAAAAACGAGAGAAAAAAGGAAAAAATCTAGTCAAAGTAAAACCTAAGAAGGCCGAACTATGCGTAGAATCTTCGGAGCCAGGTAGCGTTCCATGGGTTTGGCTCAAGGCGATTATCCGCTACATTGCGGAGGTGATAGGCTCCTCCAGTAAGGACTTCATCTATGATGAAGGGGCCCTCCCATTTAGGTTTGAGCTTGTCCTTTTTCTTTTCCAGGAGGCGTAAAACGAGTTCTACGACATTGTATGCCTTAGCCCGCACTTCTCTGCTTTGGTAACGCTTGGCCTGTTGTTGATAAAATGCAGAACGAGCCTTAGCAACATCGCACTCCTCTTCGAGTCCGTCTAGGTCATCCTGCCGATCTAATTCGGCTTCCCTCTCTTTGTACATGCACACTCTAGGTGAGTCATGAATAATGTCGCAGGGCAATACAGCCTCTGCGCCGGACACCATAAAGAAGGGTGTGTATCCGGTCGTTCGATTGGGCGTGGTCCGGAGTCCCCAGAGTACGGAATCGAGTTCCTCAACCCAGTGCCTATGTGATTATCGTAAAGAGTGCACCAGTCTGGGCTTAATGCCACTCATGATCAGACCATTGGCCCTTTCGACTTGGCCGTTTGTTTGAGGATGGTATACGGATGCGTAGTTGAGTTTAATGCCTAACTTAGCGCACCAGGTTTTCACCTCTTCAGCTGTAAAATTGGAGCCATTATCAGTGATGATAATGTGCGGGACACCATAACGGTGGACTACGCCGGATATAAAGTCAATCACTGGCCCTGCCTCAGCTGTTTTTACTGGTTTGGCCTCTATCCATTTAGTGAATTTATCTATCATTACCAACAAGTATTTCTTTTTGTGGCTTCCCCCTTTAAGGTGACCAACCATATCAAGCCCCCAGACTGCTAAGGGCCAAGTAATGGGGATTGTTTTTAATGCGGTGGGAGGCATGTGACTTTGATTGGCAAAAAGCTGACAGCCCACACAACGTTGGACAAGGTCTGGAGCGTCTGCTCGAGCCGTGTGTCAGAAAAACCTCTCCTAAACGCCTTGCTTACGAGGGCTCGAGCTGCGGCGTGATGACCGCCTAGGACAGCATGGATTTTTTCCAAGAGTTTACTTCCCTCCTCTTCGGAGATACACCTTTGGAGGACTATGGTGGTGCTCTTTTTGTACAGTTCACCCTCATGCACTTTGAAGGCTTTAGAGCACCGAACTATGCACCGAGCTTCATTTTGATCGTCCGAAGCTCCTGCCATTAAGGTAGGCCAGGAATGGTTCGGTCCAGGGAGCGATAACGGCCATGATCTCGTGAGCAGAGGGTGTTATCTCGATATCTGGACCCTCGACGGTGTCTGCATTGTGTTCGGCAGCTGGGAGTGTGACCAGGTTCGCACTATCTTCTCTGCTCTCACCCTGCCATACTACGGATGGCTTAAAGAGCCTTTCCATGAAAGTGTTAGGTGGCACAGGGTCGCCCTTAGCGCTCATGCGAGCGAGAATGTCGGCTGCCTGATTACTGTCTCGAGCGACATGATGAAACTCAAGCCCCTCGAACCGAGCTAATATTTTTAATATGGCATTTCGACATGCCGCCATTTTTGGGTCCTTTGCATCGAACTCTCCATTGACCTGGGATATTGCGAGGTTGGAATCACCGTGCACCTCCAGGTGTTGAATACCCATGGAGACAGCCATGCGAAGACCATGCAGAAGCACCTCATATTCGGCTGCATTATTGGAGTCCATATACATAATTTGTAATACATAGTGGACTGTATCCCCGGTAGGAGGTGTTATGTAACACCCCGGATGTAACTTGCCATATTTGTAACTCCAACTCTTGCCATTTTCGGCACTAAGTTATGATATTCCCTCGTGGTTGGTGTCGGCGTTCTAGGAACGGGGGTCCCCAGACTTGCCTGCCTGCGGCCTGCGGCGCGGCACGAGTGGGGGCCCAACGTGGCCCATCTTCATCAACACAAGACCCAAGACCCTCGCGAGGGGCCAAGCCTCGCGAGGCAGGCGACACGGCGCTTCCCCCAGCACGGCCTCCTTAGGCTGGCTCACGAGGAGGCGGAGAGATCAAGGCGGGTACCTCACGAGGTGCCCATGACGCAAGCAATGACGACCAAGGGTGCCAGGCGGGCGCCAGCCCGCGCAGTGTCCTCCCTTTCCTCTTTGGTGCAAAGGGGGCAAGCGTAGGCGAGAGGATCAAGCAAAGGCACCCATTTCGGTGCAACGAGACCAAGACCAGCTCCGCGACAAGGAGGAAGTCACTGTGGAGCCCAAGCCCGCGTCATCACCAGTGCCTTTGGCAGGCGAAGACTAACTTTAGTCAGGATAAGTGTACCAGATGTTCCCCTTCAAATTGGCCAATTGTTGGCGCCCTTCCCGCTCAATATTTGGGAAGAGGCCCAGGGCCTTTGTCTATAAATAGGGCCAGCCGCCCCCAGGGTAGAAAAAGGAACAACCTGAGGTAGGATCCCGCATCCAGAGAAAGAGAAGGGCGATCGAACTCCCCATACCAGTTCATCCCCTAACCAAGAACAGACCCTCGCGAGGTCGTTCTTCCTTGTACTGTTCTTCCTCATCAGCCCAAGAGGCAATCCACCCACCACAAACTAGAGTAGGATATTACACCACAATGGTGGCCCGAACTAGTATAAACCCTGTGTCTCTTGCATTGTTCTTGCAGTAGCTAGATCCTTACGAGACGGAGAGGTGGAGGGCACGATCTCCGCGCGCACCCCAGAGTTCGAACCTTAAGGGTCTGCCGGAACCCATGATCCGACATTTGGCGCGCCAGGTAGGGGTGCGCCGGAATCCGCCTTCCCATCACTCCGTCTCCCGTTACGTCGTCGTCATCATGTCCGGCGACTAGGCGGGCAACCAAGGCCCATGGGCGGCATGGCCCATCTGCGCGGAGCCTCCCGCTTCGGGCAGCCCCGCGCCACAGGCATCTCGCGGTCCGCAAGGCGCTGCGGGCCGCGGGCGACGCGGGCAAGCTTCTGCGAACCTCACACCGCGACAGGCACGGTCGGCGGCGAGGGCCTCCAACCACGCCGCGGCTACGACACCGTACACCCGCCGAGAACAGGCAAACTCAAGGGCCGCGCTCACGGTAGCGCGGGAGCTGTTACAGTGCAGGCTACTGGAAGGCGGCCGTGACGTGCTGCTGGAGCGGGTCGCCGAGCTCCTGGGCTTCGCCGCTTCGGGGGCTCACCCCTTCTGCGTCCAGCTTCCGCCTCAAGTTCAGGGCGGCGCACGAGGGGCCCCCGCGCACCCGCGCGGGACTCAAGACTACCCCAACACCGGCGAATCCGCCGGCACCAGACTGGCGGTGGTGCTACCCCCGCCCCCGGCGCGTGAAGGAGAGGGGCTCAGTGCGGCCCACGGCGCCAGTGGCCAGCCGCGCTACCACCCCGCGGTGGGCACGACAAGTAACGCTGCATGGCGCATGGAGCACTACAACACAACATTCGGGGTGGCAGCGCCAGAGAAATACGTGCCCCACATGATGGACCAAGGACACGCTCACGAGGGCGAACAGGGCTCGCTCTTCAGCCCCAGCTGGGAGGACGAGACGCCAGAGGCCGAGCCCCTCCAGGAACCCCGGGACGGCTCCGTCGGTCACACTGGAGGCAACAACTATCGGGTACCATTAATTCCTCAAGAGCAGGCATACGCTAATTATGGGTCACAGGAGATGCAGGTCACCGCGACAAGCAGCTGCCCCGCCCCTGCGGTCTCCTACCCCTCGGGAGGAGGACGCAGGGGGCTGCAGGAAAGGGGCAGAGATCCTACCTCACCACCGCGGCGTTCGGAGCAAGGCGTTCTTAGAAGATAGGCCCTCCGCTGGGGAGGCGCCCGAGGGCCTGCCCCTGGCGGAGGACCCGTGGTCGTCGGGGGAACCGCTGGCGACCGCTCTACCCCACTGGCGGCGTCCTGGTTTCCGGTCGTCGTTGGTGGCACTAGAGTGTGGTGCAAGGCGGAGCCCTCGTCAGGCGATATGAAGCAAGGCCGGTTCCTGTGAAGAAGGCCCAGTGCCTGTGAAGCTCGCCGCCCCGTGACACTCGCACGTAATAATGAGTGGGGCTGTACACGCCCCAGAGTCTCAGGGGTGCCGGCCTCAGGCCCTGGGGCTCCCTCCCACACCCAGTGGACAACACTTAGCTCCGCGCTGGTGAGAAGACGTCGAAGACTAGATTAGGTGCCGGACGCGGCCTTTTGTTTGCTTTCATTGCCTTCTTCCTTTGGTTGTAACCTTTTTCCCCGCTGGATTTAAGTTGAATTCGAATTTGAGCTTTGCGTGCGTTCGGGGAAGGGGTGCTTGGTCTTGTTTGAATCGTTTCCCGCGTTCTGGTCACCATCTCATCACAGCTGCCTCCCCTCGCGAGCCCCTCGCGAGCCGGGCCAGGCCTAGCTTAAGCACGACCCAGATTGCCGCTGCCGCTCCCTCGTGAGGTGACCATTGGTGCCTGCGGAGATCGTTTTCTCATGAAGGCCCAGAGCCTGTGAAGAAGGCGAATGCCTGTGAAGCCATCCCTCTCGGGAGAAGGCCCGGAGCCTGTGAAGAAGGCGAATGCCTGTGAAGCCATCCCTCCCGGGAGAAGGCCCGGAGCCTGTGAAGAAGGCGAATGCCTGTGAAGCCATCCCTCTCGGGAGAAGGCCCAGAGCCTGTGAAGAAGGCAAATGCCTATGAAGCCATCCCCCTCGGGAGAAGGCTCGGAGCCTGTGAAGAAGGCGAATGCCTGTGAAGCCACCCGTCTCGGGAGAAGGCCCGGAGCCTGTGAAGAAGGCAAATGCCTGTGAAGACGTCCCCCTCGGGAGAAGGCCCGGAGCCTGTGAAGAAGGCAAATGCCTGTGAAGACGTCTCGCTCGAGGAAAAGGCCTGGAGCCCATGAAGAGGGCGAACGCCTGTGAAGACGTCTCGTTCGAGAAAAGGCCCGGAGCCTGCAAAGACGGCCCACGCCTGTGGGGTTTCCTGTCAGTAACTACCTATAAGCTTAAATAGTCTTGATCTCGCCGGTGTGAGATTGTTGAGTCCGCGTGACTCACAGATTCGACCAAAACAGTTGCAGGTGCCAACGATGCCAGTGCAGATGACGCAACCGAGCTCAAGTGGGAGTTCGACAAGGAACGTGGTCGTTACTATGTGTCTTTTCCTGATGATCAGTAGTGGAGCCCAGTTGGAACGATCGGGGATCTGTGTAGCATTTGGGGTAGTCTTCTTTCATTTTGGTTCCGTAGTCGGACCTTGAGTGTAATCTGGTTGATGGATGTTTATTTATGTATTGTGTGAAGTGGCGACTGTAAGCCAACTATGTATCTCTTTCCCTTATGTATTACATGGGTTGTGTGAAGATTACCTCACTTGCGACATTGCTCTCAATGCGGTTATGCCTCTAAGTCGTGCTTTGACACGTGGGAGATATAGCCGCATCGAGGGCGTTACATGTTAGGATGACGCCAGCCCCCAGTCCAACCAGCATTTTGGAGCCGTCGAAGTACATAATCCAATTGGAGTATGAACTATACTCTTTAGGGAGTTCGGCTTCCGTCCATTCAGTGACAAAGTCGGCCAACACCTGGGATTTAATAGCCCGGCGTGGCTTGTATATTATTTCGAACAGTAAAAGCTTGATGGACCATTTAGCTATGCGGCCAGTGGCATCCTTGTTATTGATAATGTTGTTAAGTGGTACTTCTGATGCCATTGTGATTGAACACTCTTGAAAGTAGTGTCATAGGATGCCATGAAGACTGTATAGGCTATCTTCTAGTAGTGGGGGTTGATACGTCTCCGTCATATCTACTTTTCCAAACACTTTTGCCCTTGTTTTGGACTCTAACTTGCATGATTTGAATGGAACTAACCCGGACTGACGCTGTTTTCAGCAGACTTTCCATGGTCTTATTTATGTGCAGAAACAAAAGTTCTCGGAATGACCTGAAACTCCACGGAACGTTTATTTGGAAATAATAAAAAATCCTTGCAAAAGATGAAGACCAGGGGGCCCACACCCTGTCCACGAGGGTGGGGGGTGCGCCCTCTCCCCTAGGGCGCGCCCCCTACCTCGTGGGCCCCCCTGGAGCTCCTCCGACGCCAACTCCAACTCTATATATTTGCTTTCGGGGAGAAAAAAATAAAGGAGAATAAATCATCGCGTTTTACGATATGGAGCCACCGCCAAGCCCAAAAACCTCTCGGGAGGGCTGATCTGGAGTCCGTTCGGGGCTCCGGAGAGGGGGATTCGTCGCCGTCGTCGTCATCAACCATCCTCCATCATCAATTTCATGATGTTCACCGCCGTGCGTGAGTAATTCCATCATAGGCTTGCTGGACGGTGATGGGTTGGATGAGATCTATCATGTAATCGAGTTAGTTTTGTTAGGGTTTGATCCCTAATATCCACTATGTTCTGAGATTGATGTTGCTATGACTTTGCTATGCTTAATGCTTGTCACTAGGGCCCAAGTGCCATGATTTCAGATCTAAACCTATTATTTTTTCATGAATATATGTGAGTTCTTGATCCTATCTTGCAAGTCTATAATCACCTACTATGTGTTATGACCTGACAACCCCGAAGTGACAATAATCGGGACCACTCTCGGTGATGACCATAGTTTGAGGAGTTCATGTATTCACTATGTGCTAATGCTTTGTTCCGGTTCTCTATTAAAAGGAGGCCTTAATATCCCTTAGTTTCCATTAGGATCCCGCTGCCATGGGAGGGTAGGACAAAAGATGTCATGCAAGTTCTTTTCCATAAGCACGTATGACTATATTCGGAATACATGCCTACATTACAATGATGAATTGGAGCTAGTTCTGTGTCACCCTATGTTATGATTGTTACATGATGAACCGCATCCGGCATAATTATCCATCACCGATCCAATGCCTACGAGCTTTTCCTATATTGGTTCTCGCTTATTTACTTTTCCGTTGCTACTGTTACAATCACTACAAAATACCAAAAATATTACTTTTTCTTCCGTTACTTTTGTTACCGTTACCACTACTATCATATTACTTTGCTACTAAACACTTTGCTGCAGATACTAAGTTATCCAGGCGTGGTTGAATTGACAACTCAACTGCTAATACTTGAGAATATTCTTTGGCTCCCCTTGTGTCGAATCAATAAACTTGGGTCGAATACTCTACCCTCGAAAACTGTTGCGATCCCCTATACTTGTGGGTTATCAGGGGTACCGGGATTTGCAAGGTGTAAGGACCTCGATACATAATAGACTGGTTTATGGGTGGGGAATTTATGTCCCTCCTCCCCTCGTTCGACGACGAGTACGACACTAACTACTTGGTTAGTTGCCGAAATGTATAATAACATAGGCTCGCCAACACATGGGGCAGCTAAGATTGGGTTGCTCGCAAGTAGGGTTTTGATTTCTTCCAATCTGGTAGTTGCAGCATTCGTCCATTCGAAGTTATCAGTGCGGCGTAATAGCTTGTAGAGTGGCAATGCTTTTTCTCCCAACTTGGAGATAAAACGGCTTAATGCCGCAATGCACCCTGCTAGTTTTTGGACTTGCTTTAGGTCTATTGGTATAGCCAATTGTGACCGAGCTCGGATCTTGGCTGGGTTTGCTTCAATTCCTCTATGGGAAACAATAAACCCTAGCAATTTTCCGGCTGGGACTCTGAAGACACATTTTTCCAGATTAAGCCGTATGTCGTATGCCCGGAGGTTATCAAAGGTGAGGCAAAGATCATCCACCAGTGTTTCGTCGTGCTTCGTCTTGATGACCACGTCGTCTACGTATGCTTTGACTATTTTGCCGATTTGTTTTTCTAGGCATGTTTGGATCATACGCTGGTAGGTAGCCCCGACATTTTTGAGTCCGAAGGGCATAGTATTGAAGCAGAAAGGACCGTAAGGGGTGATGAAAGCTGTTGCGGCCTGATCCGATTCCTTCATCTTAATTTGATGGTATCCGGAATAGGCGTCGAGGAAACACAAAGAATCGTGTCCTGCAGTCGCGTTAATGATTTGGTCGATGCGGGGTAGTGGGAAAGGGTCTTTAGGGCAAGCCTTGTTGAATTCTTTGAAATCGACGTACAGGCGCCAGGATTTATCCTCCTTTGGTACCATCACCAAGTTGGCTAACCAATCCAGATGTTTGATTTCCCTAATAAACCCGGCCTCTAGCAACTTGGCTAGCTCTTCTCCCATGGCTTGACGCTTGGGTTCGAAGAATCGCCGCAGTGTCTGCTTCATGGGTTTTAAGCCCTTGATTATATTGAGACTTTGTTCGGCCAGCCTGTGTGGGTTGCCGGGCATGTCTAAAGGGTGCCAGGTGAAAATATCCCAATTCTCTCGTAAGAATGTGCGTAGAGCGGTGTCCACTGCCGGATCCAGCTGTGCTCCGATAGATGCTGTCTTGTGAGGGTCCGTTGGGTGCACTTGAAATTTAACTATTTCCTCAGCCGGCTTAAAAGTGGTGGATTTAGATCTCTTATCGAGGATCACATCGTCCTTATGCACTGCGGACTATAAATTTGTTAATTCTTCGGCCGCTAGGGCTTCAGATAATGCCTCGAGGGCCAGGGATACGGTTTTGTTTTCGACATAGAGGGCTTTGTCTGGGTCGCTCGAAATTGTTATGATTCCATTGGGTCCGGGCATTTTGAGCTTCATATACCCGTAATGGGGTATAGTTTGGAAGCGTGAGAAAGCGTCCCGTCCGAGGATGGCGTGATACCCATTGTTGAAGGGGACCACATGAAAGAGCGACTCTTCAGATCTATAGTTTCCGGGCGTGCCGAATACCACATCCATTTTAATTCTCCCAGAGCATCGTGCTTCTCGACTGGGGATGATGCCTCGAAAGGTGGTATTGATTTGTTCAATGCGTGATCTATCCATCTGCATTTTATCGACCATGTCTTCATAAATGAGGTTAGGCCCACTGCCGCCGTCCATGAGCACTTTAGTCAGCCAAAAACCATCCACAATGGGGGTTTAATACTAAGGCAGCGGGTGCTCGGACTGACCGAGCCTTTGGTTCATCTTCGGCTTAAAGGTTATTGCCGTGTCGTTCCACGGGCTCAGTGCGGTAACTTGGTGGACTTCGGCGAGGTCACGGAGTGCCCTTTTGCGCCGGTTATTCGAATAAAAGGTCTCGAAGACCGTGAGGACGTTAAAGTTGTCCCTCTCCGTAGAGTATTTCTCTAGAGTGGTGGTGAGGATGGTCTCCCCACTTTTTGCTACTTGTCAGAGTACCCAACATGCTCGAAGGCTATGGGTTGGGTCTGTGCGGGGAGTGGCGTGTATTGTATAGGGCTTGTCCAGGAGTTCGTCAAGAACGGACCTGTGCCCCGTGAAGGGTTTATTTTTCCTGCCCATCACCTGTTGGTCGGGTGACCCGCCAAGATGTATCCGTTTAGTCCGGGCCGCACACAACTTAAAGGCAGCAGGCTCCAGTTGAATTTTCTGGGCCCTCCACGTGCTTTCCATCGCACAGTACTTTTGCACTACCTGTGATAGATCCGTAAAGATCTATATGTGGCGACGGTCAAGGGCATTCAATATTTCCTCTTCGGTGCAATTATGATGAAAGACCGAAACTATGTCGTCATCTAGGCAGTCTTTGATCTTGTTTTTAACAAGCAGGAATCTGGCCCAAAAGTGATGGACCATTTCCTGAGGTTGCTGCCTGATACGTCTCCGTCGTATCTACTTTTCCAAACATTTTTGCCCTTGTTTTGGACTCTAACTTGCATGATTTGAATGGAACTAACCCGGACTGACGCTGTTTTCAGCAGAATTGCCATGGTGTTATTTATGTGCAGAAACAAAAGTTCTCGGAGTGACCTGAAACTCCACGGAGATTATTTTTGAAAATAATAAAAAATATTGGTGAAAGAATCAAGGCCAGGGGGCCCACACCCTGTCCACGAGGGTGGGGGGCGCACCCCCTGCCTCGTGGGCCCCCTATAGCTCCACTGACCTCAACTCCAACTCCATATATTCGTGTTCAAGGAGAAAAAAATCATAGAGAAAGATTCATCGCGTTTTACGATATGGAGCCGCCGCCAAGCCCTAAACTCTCTCGGGAGGGCTGATCTGGAGTCCGTTCGGGGCTCCGAAAAGGGGAATCCGTGACCGTCGTCATCATCAACCATCCTCCATCACCAATTTCATGATGCTCACCGCCGTGCTGAGTAATTCCATCGTAGGCTTGCTGGACGGTAATGGGTTGGATGAGATTTATCATGTAATCGAGTTAGTTTTGTTAGGGTTTGATCCCTAGTATCCACTATGTTCTGAGATTGATGTTGCTATGACTTTGCTATGTTTAATGCTTGTCACTAGGGCCCGAGTGCCATGATTTCAGATCTGAACCTATTATGTTTTCATGAATATATATGAGTTCTTGATCCTATCTTGCAAGTCTGTAGTCACCTACTATGTGTTATGATCCGGCAACCCCGAAGTGACAATAATCGGGACCACTCCCGGTGATGACCGTAGTTTGAGGAGTTCATGTATTCACTATGTGTTAATGCTTTGGTCCGGTACTCTATTAAAAGGAGGCCTTAATATCCCTTAGTTTCCGCTAGGACCCTGCTGCCACGGGAGGGTAGGACAAAAGATGTCATGCAAGTTCTTTTCCATAAGCACGTATGACTATATTCGGAATACATGCCTACATTACATTGATGAATTGGAGCTAGTTCTATGTCACCCTATGTTATGACTGTTACATGATGAACCGCAACCGGCATAATTCTCCATCACCGATCCAATGCCTACGAGCTTTTCACATATTGTTCTTCGCTTATTTACTTTTCCGTTGCTATTGTTACAACTACTAGAAAACCCAATTTTTTTACTTTTGCTATTGTTACCGTTACTTCCATACTACTTTGCAACTAAATACTCTGCTGCAGATATTAAGTTATCCAGGTGTGGTTGAATTGACAACTCAACTGCTAATACTTGAGAATATTCTTTGGCTCCCCTTGTGTCGAATCAATAAATTTGGGTTGAATACTCTACCCTCGAAAACTGTTGCGATCCCCTATACTTTTGGGTTATTAAGACTATTTTCTGGCGCCGTTGCCGGGGAGCATAGCTCTATTCTTTGAGTCACTTGGGATTTATATCTGCTGGTCACTATGAAGAACTTGAAAGACGAGAAAAAAAAATTTATCCCTCAACTACGAGGGGAGGTAAGGAACTGCCATCTAGCTCTGCACTTGATTCACCATCTGTTTTGAGTAAGCTTGCGACACCTAAACCTGCTTCTGCTATTAATTCTGATATGTCGCATGTTATTGATGTGCCACTTCTGCTATGCATGATACTTATGATGAAACCACTTCTATGCTTGATACTACTGTGCCACTTGGTGAATTTCTTGATGAACAACTTGCTAGGGCTAGAGAGAATGAAATTATTGAAACTGATAATATTGATGAAAGTGATGATGAAGACTCTCCCCCTAAATATGAATTGCCTGTGGTGCCTGAGGGCTATGTTATGGATGAAGAAACTGCTAGAGACTTTCTTGCTTGCAATGATAGAAGCGATCTTAAGAAATTATTAGCTAAGCTGAAACAAAAAACTCTGAATGCTAGAATGAAATATGATCCTGCTTATGCTACTTCACCTATCTTTGTTACTTATAAGGATTATGAATTCTCTATTGATCCTGATATAATTACTTTGGTTGAATCCGATCCTTTTTATGGCTATGAATCTGAAACTGTTATGGCACATCTTACTAAATTAAATGATATAGCCACCCTGTTCATTAATGATGAGAGAACTCGCTACTTTTATATCCTTAAAATATTTCCGTTCTCATTAAAAGGTGATGCTAAGATATGGTTTAATTCTATTGATCCTGGTTGTGTGCGTAGTCCCCAGGATATGATTTATTACTTCTCTGCTAAATATTTCCCTGCTCATAAGAAACAAGCTGCTTTAAGGGATATATATAATTTTGTGCAAATTGAAGAAGATAGTCTCCCACAAGCTTGAGGGAGGCTTCTCCAATTACTTAATGCTTTGCCTGATCATCCTCTCAAGAAAAATGATATACTTGATATCTTTTATAATGGACTAACCGATGCTTCCAGAGACCACCTGGATAGTTGTGCTGGTTCTGTTTTCAGGGAAAGAACACCAGATGAAGCTGAAATTCTATTGAATAATATGCTGACAAATGAAAATAATTGGACACTTCCTGAGCCAACTCCTGAACCAACTCCTAAGCCAACTCCGAAGAAAAGGGGTGTTCTATTTCTCGGTCCTAAAGATATGCAAGAGGCAAAGATATCTATGAAAGAAAAGGGTATTAAAGCTGAAGATGTTAAGAATTTACCTCCTATTGAAGAAATACATGGTCTTAATTTACCGCATGTTGAAGAAATATATGGTCTTAATTCATCACCTATTGAAGAAACACATGGTCTTGATAACCCGACACAGGTAGTAAAGGCAAATTATCTCTATAGATTTGATGAAGGTGATATTCCTCACTATAAGTCTGCTAGACAATGCTTAGATGAGTTTGACAATTTTATTGTTAAACAAGAAAACTTCAATGCTTATTTTGGTAGAGAATTAAAACGCAATTCTTATATGCTTGAACACTTGGGTGATTATATGTCTAGAGTTAAAAGTGAACTTAAACTCATTAGTAAACATGCTTCTATGGTTACCACTCAAGTAGAACAAGTACTTAAAGCTCAGAATGATTTGCTCAATGAATTGAATAGTAAGAATAATGATTTTGCTGTTAGAGTGGCTACTAGAACTGGTAAAATGACTCATGAACCTTTGTATCCTGAAGGCCATCCTAAGAGAATTGAGCAGGATTCTCAAAGAAATAATTTAGATGCACCTAGTCCTTCTAATAAGAAGAAAAAGAAAAATGATAGGACTTTGCATGCTTCTAGTGAACCTGTTGTAGACACACCTGAGAATCCAAATGATATTTCTATTTCTGATGCCGAAACACAATCTGGTAATGAACATGAACCTGGTGATAATGTTAATGAAGATGTTCATGTTGATGCTCAACCTAGCAATGATAATGATGTAGAAATTGGACCTACTGTTGATCTTGATAACCCACAATCAAAGAATCAACGTTATGATAAGAGAGACTTTGTTGCTAGGAAACACGGTAAAGAGAGAGAACCTTGGGTTCAGAAACCCATGCCTTTTCCTCCCAAACCATCCAAGAAAAAGGATGATGAGGATTTTGAGCACTTTGCTGAAATGATTAGACCTATCTTTTTGCGTATGCGTTTGACTGATATGCTCAAAATGAATCCTTATGCTAAGTACATGAAAGATATTGTTACAAATAAAAGAAAGATACCGGAAGCTGAAATTTCCACCATGCTTGCTAATTATACTTTTAGGGTGGAATACCTAAGAAGTAAGGAGATCCAGGAGTACCCACTATACCATGCTCCATTAAAAGAAATTATGTTAAAACTGCTTTATGTGATCGTGGGGCCGGTGTTAGTGTTATGCCTATCTCTTTATATCGTAGACTTGATTTGAATAAGTTGACACCTACTGAAATATCTTTGCAAATGGCTAATAAATCAACTGCAATACCTGTCGCTATTTGTGAGGATGTGCCTGTTGTGATTGCAAACGTTACTATTTTAACAGACTTTGTTATTCTTGATATTCCCGAGGACGATAGTATGTCTATTATTCTGGGAAGACCTTTTTTGAATACTGCAGGGGCTGTTATTGATTGCAACAAAGGCAATGTCACTTTTCATGTTAATGGTAATGAGCATACGGTTCACTTTCCAAGGAAACAACCTCAAGTCCATAGTATAAATTCTATTGAAAAAATTCTGTCGATTATTTTTGGAGGTTTTGAATTCGCTCTTCCTACTGTCAAAAAGAGATATGATATTCTTATTATTGGGGATGTGCATATCGCCGTTGAGGTAACATAGTGTTATTCGAAATTTCTCCGGTTCCATGTTAGTCGGAGTGAGTTTGTTAACAGGACTTCATCAACCTTGTTAGTGGATTCCTTTTGATGAGCATGAGATGGACGAAGTTAGAAATCACAACCTTCTGTACCCCTCTTCTACTTTCTATCATTTAGTTGAAATAAAGTAAAAATAGTATTTTCTTGTCTGTTTTCCGAATTATCCGTGCAATATAAAAATACCCTAAAAATAAAAGTTCTCCAAATGCCCTGCCAATTTAATATGATATTTTTGGGAATATTTGAGAATATCTGGCACTGAGAACACAGTAGGGGGAGCAAGCACCTGGCCACGAGGGTCCAGGGCAGGCCCACCCCCCTGGGCGCGCCCCCTTGCCTCGTGGGCCCACGGTGGCCCCCTCCACTTATGCCAGCCGCCACACACTTCTACTTCCTCCCAAAAAAATCACCATCCAGCCCAAGCACGAGTTCTAGCTCATTTTGGTGCGATTTTTGATCTCCTTGCTCAAAGCATCTCTCACAAAACTGCTTTGGGGGATTGCTCCTTGGTATGTGACTCCTCCATTGGTCCAATTAGTTTTTGTTCTAGTGCTTTATTCTTTGCAAATTTGTGTTGCCTAGGTGACCATGTTCTTGAGCTTGCGTGTCAAATTTATATGGTTCCAAGTAGTTCTAATACATGATATAGGCTCTAGGCACTTGTAGGAGTAGTTGCTATCAGTTTTGTTGAGTTTGGTTTACTTTTATTTGAAGTTACTAAAAACTTCAGAAATTTTCAGAAAATAATGAAGAGATTATTGAGGGGCTCATCGAGCCGAAACTCTAAGGAAAAGCAAAGTGAAGAAGCAGAGAGGCCCAAATATAATCTTCCTTGCACCGCGGAGGTTCGGCCGTGTGAATGGCCTTCTGATGATTTCTTGAGAGCAGCCGGAATTTATGATGATTTTTATGAATTGGCTGAGAATGCAGGCCTCACCGACTTCCTTCGCGACCAACGCGAACAGTATCTCTTACTCACCAATACTCTTGTGCAAAACTTCTACTATTATCCTAAGGAATCACCTCCTTCAGTAGAGTTTCATTTATATGATGTGGTTAAGAAGATGTCACTATATGAATTTTGCAGGGTTTGCAAAATACCTTTCGAGGGTAGCCTAGAGGAACCACATCGTAAAGATGTGGACGGGTTTATTGATACTATTACTGTAGGGGAAACTAGGAAAGTTTCCGATGCAAGAATCACTAGCATACATTTTCCTGTTTTACGCTACTTTCAATATTTGTTAGTCGTTGCTTAATTGGTCACGGAAACTGTGGAAACCTTAGTGTTCCTGATATTATTATTTTGTTCCATGGTTTATTCCGTGATGACTCTGTTAGTATGGGCGGTATTATTGCCAAACGGTTAAGTCTGAACTGTATAAAGGGCCCCATCTTTGGAGGTGTCTATGCTTCACGCCTTGCTGCATACTATAACATACCTATTAGGCACTATGAAAAAGAAGAAAAATTGCTGCCTACTGTTTATTTAGATTATAAGAGTATGGTAGCGCATGATTTTATTGTTAAGAATAGGGAAAGGGAGCTTAAATACAAATTCTTCTTTGATAAACATCATCCTGAGACTATTACCTTGCCTGCTCCTTCCTTGTTTGATTTATCTGCATGCGAGTATCTCGTTCCGTTGGCGGCCATTCACGCGTACCGGAGCCCTACATCAGCCACAGAGCCAGAGTCGGAACCACAATTTGATCCTCCACGACAGTCTAATTACTAGTGGGATCCGGAGATGATTGCCAACCAGTGGCAATCAGAGTCTTCTTCATCTCAGTACGACCCCAACTACAAGTTCGGTGCTTGATCTGCATCAACACGCTTCTCAAACTCTCCCCTCTATTGCGTTACGTTGGTAAGCGATCTAATCTAGATCCAATCATACTTGAATCTTCATAGTGATCCTAGGATGGTTCGTAGGTGCATATTTGTCTTTTACTACTACATTCCCAAATGAGCGAGCTATGAGTAGATGTAGGTTGCGATCTATGTGATGTGCGGGTATTGCACAATTATTTTGTTCAAGTAGTAGATGAGATTTATTATTTGACAAATTGGTTTCACGCGGATAGTAGATACCATCATTTGTTAGTAGATGCAACCTATTACTTGAGATTCTTGTTGCTTCCCTTGAGTTTGCAATTTTTCCGATCTTAGCGTCATGGTGAGATTTTGTTACAAAGTTTTGGCTATCCATAGTTCTTCGATGCTTCTCATAGTATGTTGGTTGTTAGATCAAAGATGTGCTTCAATTCTTTGGATTTCACCTTAATTAAGAAAGATGAAGTTTCGTGAAAAAGAGAGGGCTTGTAGATGCGATCTACATGGGGGCATACGTTAACGAAGTATAGTATGGGGCTCGAGATTTTTCATTAAGTCTCATGTTTCATGCACCCCGGATGTTAAGCTAGCAACTAGAATAATCATACTTGATGATGATGAACGTAGGTAGTAGCGGTTTGTTTCGAAACCCAAGCAACCATGATTTTTTTTGCATAGACCGATTATCGGCTTCTAACTTGATTTTGCAGGATGAGGATGTGATGTGGTATAACGTCATATTAATGAGATTATATATGTTGTGAATTATTAACATGACCTGTGTGTTATGGTACAACATGAAAGCTGGAGCCATGTGATTGTCACTTTTATGACAGGTGTGTCAAATTCGTATAATGCATTTATTTTTGTTAGCTATAAAGATAACAATATAAGTTGTGGAGCGGTTGTAAATAGTCCTATTCCAAATCGAACCGTTACGTGCAAGGACACACAGGTGCGGTACCACCACTCACGTGAGTGGTACAACCGCTCCAAGCAGTATACCCTGGCTGCTGTGGCTATGGCGTAGAACCGCCCTGCCCACCGGTTACACAAGTTATTACGAGAATATCTTGGATAACTGCCCAGCCACCGCACCGGCATAGCCACTGCAAACGAGTCGAGTTCAGACGAGTTGGATTAGGCTCGGCTCAACTTATACTAAAATTTGAGCAAGCTCAAACTGAGTGAAGCTCAAGGTCGAGCCGTAGAAAGTGGCTCGTGCTTATCTTAACGATCTAGATAAGATGATTTTTTTAATAATCTAAGACAAAATTTCAAACAAGGTCAGCCACAACACAACATAAGAAACCATTATATAGTTCAACTTATTCTCTCTCAATAGAAGGCTAGTACCTAATAGCAAGAGATCGTGGATTAACTAGTAAGAGAAGAAATCGAAGGTGCACTTTTGCCAAAATAACATGATATTTATCACATGGCTGACCATATACCATCTTAGGGCTAAATTTTCTCTGCACTTAATTACGCTTCCATCTTTGGTAGTAGGTGAAATGAAAAAACTCGTACACAACATATATGGTAATAAATTATTATTTTTGACTATCTATATGGTAATATAAATTATTCCATTTCTTCTTAATACATATTTAAATTATGTAAGAAAATAATATGATACCGGGCTATCGAGCTAAAATTGAGTGAGTCGGTGTTACCTCAAGATCAGCTCGTTTCTCGATCAAGCTGCATACAGTGTTCATACTCAGCTCATATCTTTTCGAGTCGATCTCGAGTTGAGCCAAAATACGAGACGATTTCGTGCCGCTCACGAGTCTCGAGTTTTTCTTGCAGCCCTACATCCGGGAAGTCACCTCTCGGGCGGTTGTTGGGGTGGTACATGGGTTGGCACAACCGCCCCCATGCGCCAGGCCTGACCACGGCTTCCAGAGGGTACATCCACTTGATACCCGGTTGCATCGGTTATTACAAGAATAACCGGAACGAATGCTTGGCCATCGCTCGTGGACAGCTGTCAACCCCGAGGAATCACCCCTCACGTGGTAGTTGGACCAGTACATGGTCCGGTAGTACCGCTCCAGGAAGGAGCGGTACAACCGCTTATGTACACAATACAACCGCTTATGTACGTTATACAACGCTTATGTATTGGTTGTGATTGTAGTTATCCACTCCACAGAGGGAGCGGTACAACCGCTTGGATAGTTTTTGCACTTGTTAGATTTGAAGTCTCCTCGAAACAACTAGGAAGGCTAGTGTGGGTGCAACATTAATTTTGGGTACATGATTTGATTCTACCCTTACCTCCTGATGCGGACCCTCTTTTAGTAGTACCAGTTTCCTATGACCAAAGAAATAAACGCATCTGAAATGTTGTCTCCCATCTTTTCCTTCCAGAGGGGTAAAGAACCGTCTTGTACCATGTAGATATAACTGAGTAGCTCAAGCACATGATCATGCCGCTAATTGCGTTGCTATCAACACCAAAACACTTAGCGGAAAATGCCCTTTCACCACGCCCACTCCCAACCACTCCCCGTCATCAATCAAAATTGTTGATCCACGCCGCCACGCATAGCTCGAGCCCACAGTGGCGGCGGTGCTTCCTCCTCTCAAAGCGGAGCTTTACTCTTCCCCGACTCCCACCGCCGCTGTTGCCGTAGAGGTAATACCTCGACGTGAAGTAGCGAGCGTGGGGGACGTGCGTTGCGGAGATCACCGACGGTGAAATCCACAGGAAGATTTAGATTAGATTATTCCAATTGGTGGTGTAGGCGATGCGGGAGTACCACATGATGTCGGTGCGCCTCCACGACACGGTTCAACTTCCCGACCGCAATTGACTCCTGTCAACCCCCGGGTGGCCACCGTACGGAGATGCGGGAAGACCTGGAGGCCCGTGAGCACCTTGAGGCGGAGCAAGCCGGTGAGGCGTATATGCGAGAGCTTCGTCACTTGTACCTAGACCGCGTCGAGGAGGAGCGCCGGTTGTATGAGTTGTACAAGTCCGATGTGGCGCATGTCATTTATATTTGCTCCAGCGACGACTCTGGCTCCAATAGCGACGGAGATGGCAACAACGGTGATGATGGAACGGGCCAGGGCGGTGCCGGCAAAAAGGACCAAGGCGGTGGCGGCAGAGCGGGCGAGGAGACCATGACCGAATCGGAATGGGAGAGGTTGATAAACAAGAGCGATAACGAGTAGTTTCTTTAATTTTTATGCAATCTAGTTTAAATTTTGTCTAAGTTACGTAAAATAGTTTATGCAACTTGTTGAATCAAGTTTGAATCAAGTTTGATGAAGGAGTTTGAATGAATTTTGCACCAAATTTGTGCTTTTTTCAGGAGTTATGTATAAGGGTTCGGTTAGAAACCATGCTTTTCTCAAGGAGCAAAAATATTCCTTCAAAGAATACTCAACCATTTACTCCTCCAAATTGTAGGAGATCGGTTAGAGATGCTCTCATACTTGGGATACTTGGGGATCACGAATTCACGATAATCAACGGGGCTAGAAAAGTAAAGAAGTGGAATGACATGAATTCTTAGTTCCGTGTCTACTTCCAAGCATCTGTCGATCTGATGCCGCAGATTATGCACGCTAGCATCTTGACATGTTTAGTGCCTACAATGAAATTCCTCTAAAATTCGTCCATGTCAAACAGGGCTTATAGCTTTCAGCAACCGGATAGGAGCCCCTAATAAGCTGTAAACAGATCGCCAGTTCACTCACATGGCCGGCTGCTAATGCTCTGACTTCGAATTATAAGATTTCAAGATGCGATCTGGGACAAGTTCTTGAATCAAAAGAAGTACAAGCGCGCCATGTTGCAGTGGCCAGTAGGTACGAGCCGACGACTTTCCTCCATCGACAAACCCCATCATAATCTGGTCTATAAAAGGGCGACATTTAGAGCCATGCATATTCAGCAGCAAAGGCCAAGCCCATCAGACCATGTCGACACCGAGAGCTCCTCCGAGCCTGGCCACGACGGCGACGGCTATCCTGGCCGTCCTGGCCGCGGCACTCGTCACCACGGGGGCTCGCGCGCAAATGTGCGGCGCGCAGGCCAACGGCGCCAAGTGCGCGAACTGCCTCTGCTGCAGCCGCTTCGGGTTCTGCGGCAGCACGGCCGACTACTGCGGCGCCGGCTGCCAGAGCCAGTGCAGCGGCTGCGGCACCACTCCTTCCAGTGGCCAGGGCGTGGCGTCCATCGTGTCCAGGGCCCTCTTCGAGCGGATGCTCCTACACCGCAACGACGCGGCGTGCCTGGCCCGCGGGTTCTACACGTACGACGCGTTCCTCGCGGCTGCCGCGGCGTTCCCTGCCTTCGCCGGCACGACGCTGAGCACCAACACCCGGAAGCGAGAGGTGGCCGCGTTCCTGGGCCAGACATCCCACGAGACCACCGGCGGGTGGCCGACGGCGCCCGACGGCCCCTACTCGTGGGGCTACTGCTTCAAGCAGGAGAGGAACCCGCCGTCCAACTACTGCGAGCCCAAGATAGAGTGGCCGTGCGCGCTCGACAGGCAGTACTATGGCCGCGGCCCCATCCAGCTCTCCTACAACTACAACTACGGACCGGCGGGCCGCGCGATCAGGGTGGACCTGCTGAACCAGCCGGAGCTGGTGGCGACGGACCCGGTGGTGTCATTCAAGACGGCGCTATGGTTCTGGATGACCCCGCAGGGGAACAAGCCGTCGTCCCACGCCGTGATCACGGGGCAGTGGTGGCCGACGGCGGAGGACATGGCCGCCCACCGGTTTCCCGGGTATGGCGTGATCACCAACATCATCAACGGCGGGCTCGAGTGTGGGATCGGGCCGGACACACGGGTGGCCGACCGAATCGGGTTCTATAAGCGCTACTGCAACGTTCTCGGTGTTGGCTACGGGAACAACCTGGACTGCTACACGCAGAAGCCATTCACCAGCTGAGAAAGTTGATTGTCAGCTGGGTTCGCCGAGTCACAAGTGGGAACTCGTTCCCGGCCCTTACGGGTCTATAAGGGCCTAGCTGGCTTCCTTTTGGCAATTTCTCTCATTGTTTTGGAGACCCAAATGTTTCTCATTTCTCACGGAGGTGGAAAAAAAAAATCCTAGATCCTCATTCCTAGGACTTATCATGTTGGATTCACCATCTCCAACCATACAAATCATCGTTATCGTCGTCACCAACAAAAGGCATTGTGGGGAGCATCTTCATTTGCACCATCTTCACAAACAACACCGTTTACATCTTCAATATCACCCCCATGTGTTAGTTTATGTATGTTAGTTGATGCTTTATGTTTTATTGGTATGAGATCCAAACTTTCAGATTGCTATTCATATTCATATGCTCCCACACATGCTTATGATGTGACTTGCAAGTAGTTCGTTACGTTCCTAAGGACGTATGAAACATATGCTACAAATCCTAGAATCGACCGGGGAATGACTCCTTGTCATTCATGTCTGCCTACAATGTTGCTGTATTCAAGGTTTGTATTTGATAAAAAAATCACAGATTTAAAAGAATCTGAACTAAAAATTTGTTTTAAAAATCTATGCTCCCCATGAATGTTGGTTCTTGGTGCATCGAGGCTTTGGGGGTCACCCGTGGGCCTACCTTTACAGGGGTATTTTGCATGTTTAGGTTGTTTGGGTCGTTTATCATGGGGTCTGGAGCTCCTAATTGTCTCCTAGTTTAACGAGTTGGCGCTCCCACCGTCGCTGGCATATGGGTCAGCCCACGTGCGCGCTCGCTCGATCGAAAAAAGCCTAACTGTCGCTACTGCTGAACGATCGCTCGCTTGCTTGATTTTTTCAAGAAATCCAAAAGAAATCATTTTAAAAACATCGAAATTCAAAAAGGTCATGCATCCAATTTTTTTCAAAAAGTTCATAATTTTGAGGTTTCTTGAATATGGAAAAAAGTTCATCAACTTGGAAAAGAAGTTCAAAAAACTGAAAAAAAATCAATGGTAAAAAAGTTCACGATCTTGAAAAAGTTCACAAATGTATTAAAAAAGTTTATCAATTTAAAAAAAGTTCACAAATTTTGAGAAATGTTCATTGCTTATGGAAAAAAGTTCACAAATTTTAAAAATAGTTCATCAATTTTGAAAAAGTAAATGATAAACTTTCAAAAAAATCATCAATTTTGAAGAGTGTTCATTGATTTTTTTTAAAAGGTTCCATCGAATTTGGAAAAATCATGCATTTTGAAAAATAAAATATAAAAAAGAAAAAGGAGAATAATGCACATTAAAGAAAATAGAGAAAAGAAGAAAAAAAAACAAGACCGGACCAGGTAAAATTAAAATAAAAAAGCAGGTGGCAAAACCAAGAAAAGATCTCTCCCATGATGGTGTCTCTATTAGCAAATTTAATAGTAACATCTATGTCTTCTATCTCAGCGGGTGCTATGTCATTCATAATTTCTTGATATAAGGTAAAAGGAATATCACTCACGCTAGCACCTAGGTCGCGTAAATCATGATAACAGTGATCTCCTGTTTTAACTGAGAAAACAGGCATGCCAACAATAGGTCTATGTTTATCCTTTTTATCGGGTTTGACAATTCTAGCAGCTTCATCACAGAAGTAAATAACATGCCCATCTATATTTTCTTCCAAGAGATCCTTCCAAGAGATACAACACTAGGTTCTACCATGATTTGTTCATCAGGTTTAGGTGTTCTAATATAACTTTTATTGACCACAGTTGAAACTTTAGCATGTTACTTCATCCGAGCAGGGAAATGTGGTTTTTCAATATAAGCAGTAGGAACAACTGGATCAACATTATAGATAATAGTTTCATCTTTACCTATTACCAGTTCTTTAATTTCTTCTTTAATAGGTGGGTGTCGGTGTCAAAACCGGCGGATCTCGGGTAGGGGGTCCCGATCTGTGCGTCAAGGTCGGATGGTAACAGGAGACAAGGGACACTTTATTTTACCCAGGTTCGGGCCCTCTCGATGGAGGTAAAACCCTACTCCTGCTAGATTAATATTGATGATATGGGTAGTACAAGAGTAGATCTACCACGAGATCAAGGAGGCTAAACCCTAGAAGCTAGCCTATGGGTATGATGATGGTTATGATGTGTTCATCCTACGGACTACAACCCTCCGGTTTATATAGGCACCGGATAGGGTTAGGGTTACACAGAGTCGGTTACATTGGTAGGAGATCTTGAATATCCGCACGACTAGCTTGCCTTCCACGCCAAGGAAAGAACCTTCCGGACACGGGACGAAGTCTTCAATCTTGTATCTTCATAGTCCTGGAGTCCGGCTGAAGATATAGTTCGGCTATCCGAACACCCCCTAATCAAGGACTCCCTCAGTAGCCCCTGAACCAGGCTTCAATGACGACGAGTCCGGCGCGCAAATTGTCTTCGACATTGCAAGGCGGGTTCCTCCTCCAAATTCTTCAAGAAGATAATAAACACCAAAAAATAGTGTCCGGCTCTGCAAAACAAGTTTCCACGTATTGCCATATAGAGAATAATACAAACACAAATCAAATCTGCTGACGTATTCTGCAGTGCGTCATAACACTGCGACCAAGCCTTCTGTATGGATTATTTTTTGTTGTTCCACCGCAGAACGTTCAACGAGGCGGTTTCCTTGGCACGTCTTATCGAAGCAGAGATCGTGTGCCCCTTTTAACGGGATTCTCATTAATGCGGACGTGGGTAACCCAACCACGCTATTTACCACGGCGTGTGAGCGGCAAGCGAGTTTTATTAGGTAGGTGGGGACGCATAACGGCATCAACCTATATAAGGGGATAAAGATCCACCTCTTTCACCTACGCCTTCTTCCTCCTTTGCCCATCCATCTCCTGCGCACTCAAGCTCCAACGCCCAAGTTCGCTCTTTCTTCCCCAACCTGCTCCAGCGATGTCCGGAGCGGGTGGCAAGTGGATGGCTTCCTCCGTTACGGAGGGTCAAATCAAAAAGCTTAGGAAGGCCGGATATCTGTCCAAGGACATCCCGCACCGGCTTCCCGAGGCGGGGCAGCTTCTTCCCACCCCAAGGCCCCATGAGAGGGTAGTTTTTCTCCCCCATTTCCTCCGCGGACTGGGTTTTCCACTTCACCCTTTTGTCCGGGGGCTCATGTTCTACTACGGCCTGGACTTCCACGATCTGGCCCCGAACTTTATCCTCAATATCTCGGCGTTTATCATCGTGTGTGAGGCCTTTCTCCGCATCCGCCCCCACTTCGGCCTCTGGCTCCAGACCTTCAACGTCAAGCCCAAGGTGGTGTCCGGCACCCAGGCGGAGTGCGGAGGTGCTATGGCCGGCAAAATGGCCAACACACTCTGGTTCGATGGTGTTGGAAATATGCCCTAGAGGCAATAATAAAAGCATTATTATTATATTTCCTTATTCATGATAATTGTCTTTATTCGTGCTATAATTGTGTTATCCGGAAATCGTAATACATGTGTGAATAACAGACAACAACGTGTCCCTAGTAAGCCTCTAGTTGACTAGCTCGTTGATCAATAGATAGTCATGGTTTCCTGACTATGGGCATTGGATGTCAATGATAACGAGATCACATCATTAGGGGAATGATGTGATGGACGAGACCCAATCCTAAACATAGCATAAGATCGCATAGTTCGTTTGCTAGAGTTTTCCAATGTCAAGTATCCTTTCCTTAGACCATGAGATCGTGTAACTCCCGGATACCGTAGGAGTGCTTTGGGTGTGCCAAACGTCACAACGTAACTGGGTGACTATAAAGGTATACTACGGGTATCTCTGAAAGTGTCTGTTGGGTTGACACGGATCGAGACTGGGATTTGTCACTCCGCTTGACGGATAGGTATCACCGGGCCCTCTCGGTAATGCATCATCATAATGAGCTCAATGTGATCAAAGTGTTTGATCACGGAATCATGCATTACGGTACGAGTAAAGTGACTTGCCGGTAACGAGATTGAACGAGGTATTGGGATACCGACGATCGAATCTCGGGCAAGTAAAATACCAATTGACAAAGGGAATCGTATACGGGATTAATTGAATCCTCGACATCGTGGTTCATCTGATGAGATCATCGTGGAGCATGTGGGAGCCAACATGGGTATCCAGATCCCGCTGTTGGTTATTGCCCGAGAGCCGTCTCGGTCATGTCTGCATGTCTCCCGAACCCGTAGGGTCTACACGCTTAAGGTTCGGTGACGCTAGGGTTGTTAAGATATGTATATGCAGTAACCCGAATGTTGTTTGGAGTCCCGGATGAGATCCCGGACGTCACGAGGAGTTTCGGAATGGTCCGGAGGTAAAGAATTATATATAGAAAGTGCTGTTTTGGCCATCGGGACAAGTTTCTGGGTTATCGGTATTGTACCGGGACCACCGGAGGGTCCTGGGGGGTCCACCGGGTGGGGCCACCTGCCTCGGGGGGCCACATGGGCTCTAGGGGTGCGCCTTGGCCTACATGGGCCAAGGGGAACCAGCCCCTAGAGGCCCATGCGCCTAGAGGGGGGGAAACCCTAAAGAGGGGGGGCGCCCCCTTGCTTGGGGGGCAAGCCCCACCCTTGGCCGCCGCCCCCCTAGGAGATTGCATCTCTTAGGGCCAGCGCCCCCCCTAGGAGATTGCATCTCCTAGGGCCGGTGCCCCCCCTAGGGGGCTATATAAAGGGGGGAGGGGAGGGGGGCAGCGCACCCTTGCTCCAGGCGCCTCCCTCTCCCTCCCCAACACCTCCTCCTCCTCCGTTGAGCACGGTGAAGCCCTGCCGGAGTACTGTAGTTCCACCATCACCACGCCGTCGTACTGCTGCTGGAGCCATCTTCCCCAACCTCTCCTTTGCCTTGCTGGATCAAGAAGAAGGAGACGTTACGCTGACCGTACGTGTGTTGAACGCGGAGGTGCCATGCTTTCGGTGCTAGGATCTCCGGTGATTTGGATCACGTCGTGTACGACTACCTCATCCCCGTTCGTTGAACGCTTCCGCTCACGATCTACAAAGTGGTATGTAGATGCAATCTCTCTCCCTTGACTCGTTGCTTAGATGAACTCATAGATGGATCTTGGTGAAACCGTAGAAAATTTTTAATTTTCTGCAACGTTCCCCAACAGTGGCATCATGAGCTAGGTCTATGCGTTGTTCTCTATTGCACGAGTAGAACACAATTTGTTGTGGGCGTAGATGTTGTCAACTCTCTTGCCGCTACTAGTCTTATCTTGCTTCAACAGTATTGTGGGATGAAGCGGCCCGGACCAACCTTACACGTACTCTTACGTGAGACCGGTTCCACCAACTAACATGCACTAGTTGCATAAGGTGGCTGGCGGGTGTCTGTCTCTCCCACTTTAGTTGGAGCGGATTCGATGAAAAGGGTCCTTATGAAGGGTAAATAGAAGTTGACAAATCACGTTGTGGCTTTCACGTAGGTAAGAAAACGTTCTTGCTAGAACCCTAATTCAGCCACGTAAAACTTGCAACAACAATTAGAGAACGTCTAACTTGTTTTTGCAGCAAGTGCTTTGTGATATGATATGGCCAAAGTTGTGATGAATGATGAATGATCTATATGTGATGTATGAGATGTTCATGCTATTGTAATAGGAATCACGACTTGCATGTCGATGAGTATGACAACCGGCAGGAGCCATAGGAGTTGTCTTTATTTTTTTGTATGACCTGCGTGTCATTGAGAAACGCCATGTAAATTACTTTACTTTATTGCTAAACGCGTTAGCCATAGTAGTAGAAGTAATAGTTGGCGAGCAACTTCATGGAGACACGATGATGGAGATCATGATGATGGAGATCATGGTGTCAAGCCGGTGACAAGATGATCATGGAGCCCCAAGATGGAGATCAAAGGAGCTATGTGATATTGGCCATATCATGTCACGTTTATTATTTGATTGCATGTGATGTTTATCATGTTTTGCATCTTGTTTACTTAGATCGACGGTAGTAAATAAGATGATCCCTCATAATAATTTCAAGAAGTGTTCCCCCTAACTGTGCACCGTTGCGACAGTGCGTTGTTTCGAAGCACCACATGATGATCGGGTGTGATAGATTCTAACGTTCACATACAACGGGTGTAAGACAGATTTACACACGCAAAACACTTAGGTTGACTTGACGAGCCTAGCATGTACAGACATGGCCTCGGAACACAGAAGACCGAAAGGTCGAGCATGAGTCGTATAGAAGATACGATCAACATGAAGATGTTCACCAATGTTGACTAGTCCGTCTCACGTGATGATCGGACACGGCCTAGTTGACTTGGATCATGTAATACTTAAATGACTAGAAGAGGGATGTCTATCTAAGTGGGAGTTCATTAAATAATTTGATTAGATGAACTTTATTATCATGAACTTAGTCTAAAAATATTTACAATATGTCTTGTAGATCAAATGGCCAACGTAGTCCTCAACTTCAACGCGTTCCTAGAGAAAACCAAGATGAAAGACGATGGCAGCAACTATACAGACTGGGTCCGGAACCTGAGGATCATCCTCATAGCTGCCAAGAAAGATTATGTCCTACGAGCACCGCTGGGTGACGCACCTATTCTCCCTGCAGAACAAGACGTTATGAACGCTTGGCAGTCACACTGCGATGATTACTCCCTCGTTCAGTGCGGCATGCTTTACAGCTTAGAGCCGGGGCTCCAAAAGCGTTTTGAGAGACATGGAGCATATGAGATGTTCGAAGAGCTGAAAATGGTTTTCCAAGCTCATGCCCGGGTCGAGAGATATGAAGTCTCCGACAAATTCTTTAGCTGTAAGATGGAGGAAAATAGCTCTGTCAGTGAACACATACTCAAAATGTCTGGGTTGCACAACCGCTTGACTCAACTGGAAGTTAATCTCCCGGATGAAGCAGTCATTGACAGAATCCTCCAGTCGCTTCCACCGAGCTACAAGAGCTTTGTGATGAACTACAACATGCAGGGGATGGTAAAGACCATTCCTGAGGTATATGCTATGCTGAAATCAGCAGAGGTAGAAATCAAGAAGGAGCATCAAGTGCTGATGGTGAATAAAACCACTAAGTTCAAGAAGGGCAAGGGTAAAAAGAACTTCAAGAAGGACGGCAAGGAAGTTGCCGCACCCGGTAAGCAAGTTGCCGGGAAGAAGCCAAAGAATGGACCCAAGCCCGAGACTGAGTGTTTTTATTGCAAGGGAAGTGGTCACTGGAAGCGGAACTGCCCCAAATATTTAGCGGACAAGAAGGCCGGCAAAACAAAAGGTATATGTGATATACATGTAATTGATGTGTACCTTACCAGTACTCGTAGTAGCTCTTGGGTATTTGATACCGGTGCAGTTGCTCACATTTGTAACTCAAAGCAGGAGCTGCGGAATAAACGGAGACTGGCGAAGGACGAGGTGACGATGCGCGTCGGGAATGGTTCCAAGGTCGATGTGATCGCCGTCGGCACGCTACCTCTACATTTACCTACGGGATTAGTTTTAAACCTCAATAATTGTTATTTAGTGCCAAGTTTGAGCATGAACATTGTGTCTGGATCTCGTTTAATTCGAGATGGCTACTCATTTAAATCCGAGAATAATGGTTGTTCTATTTATATGAGAGATATGTTTTATGGTCATGCTCCGATGGTTAATGGTTTATTCTTAATGAATCTCGTACGTGATGATACACATATTCATAGTGTGAATACCAAAAGAGTTAAAGTTGATAACAGTAGTCCCACATATTTGTGGCACTGCCGCCTTGGTCACATAGGTGTCAAACGCATGAAGAAGCTCCATGCAGATGGACTTTTAGAGTCTCTTGATTATGAATCATTTGACACATGCGAACCATGCCTCATGGGTAAAATGACCAAGACTCCGTTCTCAGGAACAATGGAGCGAGCAACCAACTTATTGGAAATCATACATACCGATGTGTGCGGTCCAATGAGTGTTGAGGCTCGCGGTGGCTATCGTTATGTTCTCACCCTCACAGATGACTTGAGTAGATATGGGTATATCTACTTAATGAAACACAAGTCTGAGACCTTCGAAAAGTTCAAGGAATTTCAGAGTGAGGTTGAAAATCAACGTGACAGAAAGATCAAGTTTCTACGATCAGATCGTGGAGGAGAATACTTGAGTCATGAATTTGGCACACACTTAAGAAAATGTGGAATAGTTTCACAACTCACGCCGCCTGGAACACCTCAGCATAATGGTGTGTCCGAACGTCGTAATCGCACTCTATTAGATATGGTACGATCTATGATGTCTCTTACCGATTTACCGCTATCTTTTTGGGGCTATGCTTTAGAGACTGCCGCATTCACTTTAAATAGGGCTCCGTCGAAATCCGTTGAGACGACACCGTATGAATTATGGTTTGGGAAGAAACCTAAGCTGTCGTTTCTAAAAGTTTGGGGATGCGATGCTTATGTCAAGAAACTTCAACCTGAAAAGCTCGAACCCAAGTCGGAAAAATGCGTCTTCATAGGATACCCTAAAGAAACTATTGGGTATACCTTCTACCTCAGATCCGAAGGCAAGATCTTTGTTGCCAAGAATGGATCCTTTCTAGAGAAAGAGTTTCTCTCGAAAGAAGTAAGTGGGAGGAAAGTAGAACTTGATGAAGTGTTACCTCTTGAAACGGAAAATGGCGAAACTCAAGAAAATGTTCCTGAGGTGCCTGCACCGACTAGAGAGGAAATTAATGATGATGATCAAGATACTTCTAATCAAGCTCCTACTGAAATTCGAAGGTCCACAAGGACACGTTCCACACCAGAGTGGTACGGCAAACTTGTCTTGGAAATCATGTTGTTAGACAACGGTGAACCTTCGAACTATGAGGAAGCAATGGCGGGCCCAGATTCCGACAAATGGCTGGAAGCCATGAAATCCGAGATAGGATCCATGTATGAAAACGAAGTATGGACTTTGACTGACTTGCCCGTTGAGCGGCGAGCCATAGAAAATAAATGGATCTTTAAGAAGAAGACAGACGCGGATGGTAATGTGACCATCTATAAAGCTCGGCTTGTCGCTAAGGGTTATCGACAAGTTCAAGGAGTTGACTACGATGAGACTTTCTCACCGGTAGCGAAGCTGAAGTCCGTCCGAATCATGTTAGCAATTGCCGCATTCTACGTTTATGAAATATGGCAAATGGACGTCAAAACAACATTCCTTAATGGTTTCCTTAAGGAAGAATTGCATATGATGCAGCCAGAAGGTTTTGTCGATCCTAAGAATGCTGACAAGGTGTGCAAGCTCCAACGCTCGATTTATGGGCTGGTGCAAGCATCTCGGAGTTGGAACATTCGCTTTGATGAGATGATCAAAGCGTTTGGGTTTACGCAGACTTATGGAGAAGCCTGCGTTTACAAGAAAGTGAGTGGGGGCTCTGTAGCATTTCTCATATTATATGTAGACGACATACTTTTGATGGGAAATGATATAGAACTCTTGAACAGCATTAAGGCCTACTTGAATTAAAGTTTTTCAATGAAGGACCTTGGAGAAGCTGCTTATATATTAGGCATCAAGATCTATAGAGATAGATCGAGACGCCTCATAGGTCTTTCACAAAGCACATACCTTGATAAAATATTGAAGAAGTTCAATATGGATCAATCTAAGAAAGGGTTCTTACCTGTGTTACAAGGTGTGAAATTGAGCTCAGCTCAATGTCCGACCACGGCAGAAGATATAGAAGAGATGAGTGTCATCCCCTATGCCTCAGCCATAGGTTCTATTATGTATGCCATGCTGTGTACCATACCTGATGTAAACCTTGCCGTAAGTTTGGTAGGAAGGTACCAAAGTAATCCCGGCAAGGAACACTGGACAGCGGTCAAGAATATCCTGAAGTACCTGAAAAGGACTAAGGAAATGTTTCTCGTTTATGGAGGTGACGAAGAGCTCGTCGTAAAGGGTTACGTCGACGCTAGCTTCGACACAGATCTGGATGACTCTAAGTCACAAACCGGATACGTGTATATTTTGAATGGTGGGGCAGTAAGCTGGTGCAGTTGCAAGCAAAGCGTTGTGGCGGGATCTACATGTGAAGCGGAGTACATGGCAGCCTCGGAGGCAGCACATGAAGCAATTTGGGTGAAGGAGTTCATCACCGACCTCGGAGTCATACCCAATGCGTCGGGGCCAATCAAACTCTTCTATGACAACACTGGAGCTATTGCACTTGCCAAGGAGCCCAGGTTTCACAAGAAGACCAGGCACATCAAGCGTCGCTTCAACTCCATTCGTGAAAATGTTCAAGATGGAGACATAGAAATTTGTAAAGTGCACACGGATCTGAATGTCGCAGACCCGTTGACTAAACCTCTCCCTAAGGCAAAACATGATCAGCACCAGAACTCTATGGGTGTTCAATTCATCACAATGTAACTAGATTATTGACTCTAGTGCAAGTGGGAGACTGTTGGAAATATGCCCTAGAGGCAATAATAAAAGCATTATTATTATTATATTTCCTTATTCATGATAATTGTCTTTATTCGTGCTATAATTGTGTTATCCGGAAATCGTAATACATGTGTGAATAACAGACAACAACGTGTCCCTAGTAAGCCTCTAGTTGACTAGCTCGTTGATCAATAGATAGTCATGGCTTCCTGACTATGGGGATTGGATGTCAATGATAACGAGATCACATCATTAGGGGAATGATGTGATGGACGAGACCCAATCCTAAACATAGCATAAGATCGCATAGTTCGTTTGCTAGAGTTTTCCAATGTCAAGTATCCTTTCCTTAGACCATGAGATCGTGTAACTCCCGGATACCGTAGGAGTGCTTTGGGTGTGCCAAACGTCACAACGTAACTGGGTGACTATAAAGGTATACTACGGGTATCTCTGAAAGTGTCTGTTGGGTTGACACGGATCGAGACTGGGATTTGTCACTCCGCTTGACGGAGAGGTATCACCGGGCCCTCTCGGTAATGCATCATCATAATGAGCTCAATGTGATCAAAGTGTTTGATCACGGGATCATGCATTACGGTACGAGTAAAGTGACTTGCCGGTAACGAGATTGAACGAGGTATTGGGATACCGACGATCGAATCTCGGGCAAGTAAAATACCAATTGACAAAGGGAATCGTATACGGGATTAATTGAATCCTCGACATCGTGGTTCATCCGATGAGATCATCGTGGAGCATGTGGGAGCCAACATGGGTATCCAGATCCCGCTGTTGGTTATTGCCCGAGAGCCGTCTCGGTCATGTCTGCATGTCTCCCGAACCCGTAGGGTCTACACACTTAAGGTTCGGTGACGCTAGGGTTGTGAAGATATGTATATGCAGTAACCCGAATGTTGTTCGGAGTCCCGGATGAGATCCGGGACGTCACGAGGAGTTTCGGAATGGTCCGGAGGTAAAGAATTATATATAGAAAGTGCTGTTTTGGCCATCGGGACAAGTTTCGGGGTTATCGGTATTGTACCGGGACCACCGGAGGGTCCCGGGGGGTCCACCGGGTGGGGCCACCTGCCTCGGGGGGCCACATGGGCTCTAGGGGTGCGCCTTGGCCTACATGGGCCAAGGGGAACCAGCCCCTAGAGGCCCATGCGCCTAGAGGGGGGAAACCCTAAAGAGGGGGGGGCGCCCCCTTGCTTGGGGGGCAAGCCCCACCCTTGGCCGCCGCCCCCCTAGGAGATTGCATCTCCTAGGGCCGGCGCCCCCCTAGGGGGCTATATAAAGGGGGGAGGGGAGGGGGGCAGCGCACCCTTGCTCCAGGCGCCTCCCTCTCCCTCCCGAACACCTCCTCCTCCTCCGTTGAGCACGGCGAAGCCCTGCCGGAGTACTGTAGTTCCACCATCAGTACGCCGTCGTACTGGTGCTGGAGCCATCTTCCCCAACCTCTCCTTTGCCTTGCTGGATCAAGAAGAAGGAGAGTTACGCTGACCGTACGTGTGTTGAACGCGGAGGTGCCGTGCTTTCGGTGCTAGGATCTTCGGTGATTTGGATCACGTCGTGTACGACTACCTCATCCCCGTTCGTTGAACGCTTCCGCTCGCGATCTACAAAGTGGTATGTAGATGCAATCTCTCTCCCTTGACTCGTTGCTTAGATGAACTCATAGATGGATCTTGGTGAAACCGTAGAAAAATTTTAATTTTCTGCAACGTTCCCCAACAGATGGCTCCTTTGTGGAGTCCTTAAAGGGGTGGCAGGCAGGGTGGTTTTACATCATCGAGCCACGCGACTCGAAATGGGTCGCGGCCCCTGAGTTCCGATCCGGACCCCCCACGCGGCTCATGTCCTGGAAAGAGACAGGCCTATCATGGGGCAACGAAGAAGAAGTGACCGGACTGCAAACTTGCATCCGGTCCCTGATGAACAAGCCCATCCGGCATGTCAACATCATCCAGGTCATGTTCGTTCGCCGGATCCTCCCGTGCCAAGAACGGGAGTTCACTTTGTGGGAATTCGACTCGGCGCAACACCAAACCCTCAGTAGGCTCTTCGACACGACGTATGAAGACGTCTAGAAGGTGCTAACCAAAGGCGCCGAGTGCCCCACATCCGCTTCCGAGGACCGCGGATACAGCTCGCAGCGCAACGCTGGCGAGGTAGGCTATTTATACCTTTCACAGGTTCGTTAAGCTTTTCTACATAGATTAACTCTATGTGGGATCTAAAAACTCCCTTTGCCTTTGACAGGCGTGGCTGAAGATAGCCGGACCAATCAACTGTCCGGCTCCTCTGCCCGAAGACCCAGCCCCAGCTCTCTTAGAGAAGCTGCTGGCTCCGGCACCCTATGTGGTGCCGGAGAAGAAGGTCAAGAAGAAGAAGACCACCGGGACTCAAAAGAGTGCCCGCAATGTGGTGGTGTCGAGCTCGTCATCTGGCGAGTCTGCGACGCCCTCCTCTCGTGAAAACGAGGAGGAGGAACAAGGAAGCTCTCCCCCTCCATCGAGGGGAGCGAAAAAGAAGAAGGTCGCCCCAATAGGGGAGGCCGAGGGGTCGAGGAAAGGGAAGACCCCTCCGCCGGACTACTCCCCCAACGCCGAAGAGGGCGGAAAGGAGTGGCCGGACAGAACCAAGCATCCGGCGACATCGTAAGTATTCACATACCAGAATGACTCATAGTATCTTCAAGTGCGCAGCTTACCCTAATGTCGAATGCTATTTGCGCAGCCCGCCCCGAGCCGCACTCGATGATTCATCGAGCGGCTCCCTGGATTCGTCGGACATGAACTCTGTCCCGCCCGCAGTCTCCCCCAGCGGGGCGGACGATGCCGAAGCGGCATCCCGCCGAACAGGGCAGGAGGAGGTGGTCCTGGAGGAGCCGCAAGGCAATCCTTAGGACCCCAGGAGTAAAGGGGATGGAACCCCCCAGGGCTCCCAGTCCGGCTTTGTGCCGGACACCGCACCGGACTCAACCGTCCTGGCTCGCGGTGGGCGAACTCCTTCCAAGAGGAGTAAGCCGTCTGAGCCGGCGACCTCTGTCCAACCAGAGGCGTCGGATGGCCTGTTGGAGGCGCTTGAAGGCGCCACCATCGACGAGGAGCACCGTACTGTTATGAGTGCGGTGGTCCAAAGGGTTCAGTCCGCCAAGAGCGGACTGAATGAAGCTTGCGCTAGCCTTCTAACAGGCTTCCAGGTAAGCAAAAAATATGCTAAATTCATTACTACATAGACAGTAGCCCCTGATGCTCTGTTCGGTGTTCGAAAAGAAAAGCCGAATAGAGGATCCAACAATTTTCGCAGGAGTCTAATAAAAAGTCTAATATGCGTATGCAGGCTTCCTGCTGTCCACCGCCGCACTGACTGCGCAGGTGGAAGTCCTAAAAAAGGACCTCGAGCGGTCCGAGCAAGAGCTCGGCCTTGCCAAAAGGCAGCTCGTGGAAAAGGAAGGTAAGAAATACCCCTTAGAAGAAAAAAAAGTGGTGCCTATAGAGAGGCTTGATTGCAAAAAGAAATAACAGGATTGTACTGCTTATTGTAGGGGCCACAACCGAGGTGGCAACCCTGAAGCAGGCGCTGGCTGAGGCCGAGAAGAAAGCGGCCGAGGAGCGCACCGAGCGAGAAAAGCTTGGGGTCCAAGTTGGCGAGGTGCAGCAAGAGCTGCAAGCTCTCATGAAGAAACATGAGGGTTTGGAGCTTGAGGCAAAAACGCAAGCATCCGAGCTCGCGTCGGCTGTTGAGACCACCAAGAGTGCCAAGGCCGAAGCCCAAAAGGCCCTCCAAGAGCTGGAGGATGTGAAAAAGATAGCAGCGGGTAAGGCATTCTTAATGCAAAGTAGGAATATAAAGGTGAAGTACCTATTACTTACCCGAATCCGGAGTTCTCCAGGGGCGTTCTTCGATCTTCCCCGTAGCGCATCCGACGCCGCCGCATTCTACCGAGCTGAAGAGGACAGCTCGACGGAGAGTGTGTTCTGGTCTCAGTATTCTGAGGCCGGACACCCTTTGCCCTTAAGCGATTAGCTGAAGCAGCTGGCCGAGCTCCACAAGGCGGCCGAACAGGCCATGAAGGGCTTACTAGTTCGGCTGTGGCCTGGAGAGGCCCTGCCTGGGAGCTACTTCGGGCTGGTGCGGCGGCTAGTGGAGGCCTGTCCACGGCTTGAGGTCATCAAGCGCTCCGTCTGCATAGAAGGTTCCAGGAGGGCCCTTGCCCGTGTAAGGGTACACTGGGGCAAGCTGGACGGAGAGAAGCTGGTGAAGGACGGACCGCCGCAGGGGAAGGAGCATCGCAAGCCCGAGAACTACTACAAGGAAGTTCTCGCTGGAGCTCGCCTTGTCGCGGATGAGTGTGCCAAAGATGTAATATTTCAATGAACTCGCTCGTTTGTATCCTGTGCGCTGAAAACTTGTTCATATGCGCTTAAGCAATGCTTTCTGAATTTAAAATATTATTTTCTGTGCGGCCGTTTATCAATAACTGAGAGATGGCGAGTCGTCGGCTTCTGCCCCCATGCAACTAGTGCTGGGGTGTTCGGGATAAACCTGAGGGCTCTTGTTCCCATAGTTGGGTCCTTCGAGGGAGGCGCTCAGCACATCGAACCAGGCAATCGGACTATAGTGCTTGAACACTCTCACTTAGCCATAGAACGTTATAATTTTAAATTTCGGCGAAGCCCCTAGTTCGGAAGGCCGAATTCGGGGCACTATCCACGCCTTTAGCCGGACTTAACCAGCTCTCCGCTCGAAGCGGCATAAGCCTTTAGGGACTCGAAAAACCTCTCGAACAGCGACCGGTCTCGCGTCTTATCATGACAGTCTGTTTTAGCTTTCTCCACTGAGGTGCTCACCCACCTGATCTGGGGCACAATCGCAGTGGTTCTCCTAGTGCTACCTTAGTCGATAGAGCGGAACGTAAGGCACCAAAACATAGGAGCCGGGCAAACCCAACATATGACCAAAATCATGACTCGGAGCCGATGCATATAATGCTATAAGTTCGGGGTGCCGCACTTGTGAAAGTGGACAGACTTCTCACACCAGATAGAAGGGTAATAAAGCCCCTGGCGTGGTTTGCCGTACCATGGTGTACGGGTGCGATCATGTTATTTGAGTAAACATATGTATACTAAAAGAAGATAATGCAAAAAATAGACGAAAAGCTATGCATTATTTATGAGGAGGCTGTTTATTCAAGCCGAACGATACAAGTAGTGCTGAAAAAAAAATTAGACTATTTAACATGTCCTGACCAGGCGCAGGCCGCGGAATTTAGAAACAGATATATCGCTCGAAATAGAGACCACCTGAGAGTTCCATGATGCGGCGTTGTTTTGTCTGCTTTCCTGGGTCCTGTATCGTCTGTGCGGCAGCGAGGCCGAACACTGTATCTAGAGTATGGAGTCCTGAAAGAAAAGAAGAACCCGGCAGCCCCTAGTACGTTTGACGCCATATTGTTGGCATGCCGTTTTATCTGCCCCTTCCCCTATGCCCATGGAATTGTAAGGGCGTAATTGTGTACTCGAGGTACTAGCTCCGCTATGTAGCGATGGCTGGGGTTGGGGCCGTATTGCTACGCGTGCTCTGAACGCGCCAGTCGGTCTTGCTGCGGGTTACTCCGGGCGCATTTTGCTTTGTCCTGCTTTGTAGCGGCCGGACTCGAGAGCTGCCTTAACAGGCTGCTTTGTACCTCTGCTGCGAGGGCCGCCGTGTGTTCCTCCGTACGGATGGAGAGTTCGGTGTTTCCGCTGACCGTGATTACACCTCGAGGGCCTGACATCTTGAGCTTGAGATATGCGTAGTGCGGCACCGCATTGAATTTAGCGAATGCGGTTCGTCCAAGCAGAGCATGATAGCCACTGCGGAACGGAACTATGTCGAAGATTAACTCTTCGCTTCGGAAGTTGTCCGGAGATCCGAAGACCACATCAAGTGTTATGGAACCTATGCAATTGGCCTCTACACCTCGGATGACGCCTTTAAAGGTCGTCCTTGTGGGCTTGATCCTTGATGGATCTATGCCCATTTTCCGCACTGTATCCTGGTAGAGCAGGTTCAGGCTACTGCCGCCGTCCATGAGGACTCTTGTAAGGTGAAATCCGTCAACGATTGGGTCAAGAACCAATGCGGCGAAACCGCCGTGACGGATGCTAGTGGGGTGGTCCCTTCGATCGAAGGTGATCGGGCAAGAGGACCATGGGTTGAACTTTGGGGCGACTGGCTCCATCGCGTATACGTCCCGTAGCGCACGCTTCCTCTCCCGCTTGGGAATATGAGTCGCGTATATCATGTTCACCATCCGCACTTGTGGGGGAAACCCCTTCTGTCCGTTGTTGTTCGGCGGCCTGGGCTCCTCTTCGTCATCGCTGTCTAGCCCCTTGTTTTTGTTTTCGGCTCTTAACTTGCCTGCCTGCTTGAACACCCAACAATCCCTGTTGGTGTGATTGGCTGGCCTTTCGGGGGTGCCGTGAATCTGGCACGAGCGGTCGAGTATTCGGTCCAAACTGGACGGGCCCTGGGTATTCTTTTTGAATGGCTTTTTCCGCTGACCGGATTTACGGCCTCTGAATCCGGCGTTTACTGCCGTATCTTCATTGCTGTCGCTACTGACGCGGCGTTTCTGTTTATTCCGTCGTGACCTGCTACTTTTGTCCTTGGTATCTAAATTACCTTGCTTCTTCGATAAGTTGTTGCTGCGAGCTAGCCAGCTATCTTCGCCAGCGCAAAAGTGGGTCACGAGTGTCGTGAGGGCTGCCATGGATTTCGGCTTTTCCTGTCCCAGGTGCCGGGCAAGCCACTCGTCACGGATGTTATGCTTGAAGGCTGCTAAGGCCTCTGCATCCGGACAATCGACTATCTGATTTTTCTTTGTTAGGAACCGTGTCCAGAATTGCCTGGCCGATTCTTCTGGCTGCTGGATTATGTGGCTTAGGTCATCGGCGTCCGGTGGCCGTACGTAGGTCCCCTGGAAGTTGTCGAGGAATGCGGCCTCCAGGTCCTCCCAAGAGCCGATCGAATCTGCGGGGAGGCTGTTAAGCCAGTGCCGGGCTGGTCCCTTAAGCTTAAGGGGTAAATATTTGATGGCGTGCAAATCATCGCCACGTGCCATGTGGATGTGGAGGAGATAGTACTCAATCCATACTGCCGGATCTGTCGTACCATCGTACGACTCGATGTTGACAGGTTTAAAACCCTCTGGGATTCTATGATCCATTACTTCGTTTGTGAAGCATAGTGGGTGTGCGGCGCCCCTGTACTGGGCTATGTCTCAACGCAGTTCGGAGGAGCTGTGCCTGTTGTGTTCGGTCCGGCCGGATTTATTGTGTCCGGAGTGAAAACTATCACGTGCTGTCGGGCGTCCGCGCGATCCGTAGATCGATCTTGTTTGCCTTGCTTTGTCCTCCAGGACGTCTCGCGGGTCTGGTTCGTGTTCCCGTGCCTTGGTAAAGCGGCTGCGGGGCATGGCTTGTTTGGATGTTCGACAGGCTTCTCTGTCGCGGCCGCGAGGTGGCCGATCTACCATGTCTTGGGCTTCCTCCACTGATTGGGGTAGCGGCCTGCGCTTAGGATAGTTTTTGGAGGGGCGTCCGAGCTCGTGCTCTTCGGCCGCAAGGACTTCAGTCCATCTGTCGGCTAGCAAATCTTGATCAGCTCTAAGCTGTTGCTGCTTTTTCTTTAGGCTGTTTGCCGTGGCTAAAAGCCTGCGTTGAAAGCGCTCTTGTTCGGCGGGGTCTGATGGTACGATGAATTCATCGTCGCCGAGGCTTGCCTCGTCTTCGGAGGGAGGCATGTAGTTATCGTCCTCGACCTCTCGCTCTGCCGCTCTCTCATGAGGGCGGTCTTCTCCATCTTCCTGTGCCGAATCCTGCTGGTTTTGGTGTTCTTCGGCGCTGTCCGGGGTAGTATTATCTCCCGTGCCGGAATCACCGTTTCTGCTGTGGCGGGATTTGGAGCGGCGCCGCTGACGTCCGTGTTTTGGAGGCTTTTTCGAAGTGCCATCCTCCGCTATTCCATCGCCATCTCCATCTTTTGGAGCATCCACCATGTATATGTCGTATGACGAGGTGGCGGTCCAGCGCCCTACAGGTGCTGGTTCTTGCTCGTCTCCTCCTTCGTCGTCCATACCGTCGAAGTCTTCGGAGCCGAAGTCGAGCATGTCGGATATATCATCGACAGTGGCTATTAAGTGGGCGGTGGGTGGGCTTTGAATTTCTTCGTCGTCCGAATCCCAATCTCGCAGGCCATAGTTCGGCCCGGGCTCTCCTGACAAAGAGAGAGACTTGAGAGAATTCAGAATATCACCAAAAGGTGAATACTGAAAGATGTCCACGGCGGTGAACTCCATTACAGGCGCCCAATCTGATTCGATCGGCGGGGGCACGGACGACCCGAAGTTCGGAGAAGAGTCCGGCTCCTTGGAGTCACAGGCCATGCGGAGCGCGGGGCTCGCGTTCGGCTCAATGGCCTTTAAGATCGCAGCCCCCGAGGTGACGTCCAACCGTTCATCTTCAAAGAACGCAGAGGGTTCCCAATCGAGGATCGGGGCCGGAGCGTATGCGGCCTCCAGGACACTGTTCGGAGGCAGAGCTATATCATGCCCCTCGAGATAGTGCGGCGCGCTTGGCTGTGGCTCGAATCCGTCGAAGATCAAGTCTCCGCGGATATCTGCCATGTAGTTTAGGCTTCGAAACCTGACTTGATGGCCAGGGGCGTAGCTCTCGATCTGCTCCAGATGACCAAGCGAGTTGGCCCGCAGAGCGAAGCCGCCGAAGACGAAGATCTGTCCGGGGAGAAAAGTCTCACCCTGGACCTCATCGTTGTTGATGATCAAAGGAGCCATCGGGCCTAAAGGCGACGACATAGAGGAACTCTCAATGAAAGCACCAATGTCGGTGTCAAAACCGGCGGATCTCGGGTAGGGGGTCCCGATCTGTGCGTCAAGGTCGGATGGTAATAGGAGACAAGGGACACTTTATTTTACCCAGGTTCGGGCCCTCGCGATGGAGGTAAAACCCTACTCCTGCTAGATTAATATTGATGATATGGGTAGTACAAGAGTAGATCTACCACGAGATCAAGGAGGCTAAACCCTAGAAGCTAGCCTATGGGTATGATAATGGTTATGATGTGTTCGTCCTACGGACTACAACCCTCCGGTTTATATAGGCAACGGATAGGGTTAGGGTTACACAGAGTCGGTTACATTGGTAGGAGATCTTGAATATCCGCACGCCTAGCTTGCCTTCCACACCAAGGAAAGAACCTTCCGGACACGGGACGAAGTCTTCAATCTTGTATCTTCATAGTCCTGGAGTCCGGCTGAAGATATAGTTCGGCTATCCGAACACCCCCTAATCCAGGACTCTCTCAGTGGGTGATATTTAAACCACTTCTCCTTAGGGAGATCAGCCTGAGTAGCAAAAGATTTAGAAAAGCAGGCTACTATCTCAGAGTCAAGTCCATATTTAGTGCTAAACTTTTGAAAAGCATCGGTATTCATAAACGATTTAACACAATCAAACTTAAGCTTAATACCTGACACTTTACCTTCGTCGAGTTCCCATTCTTCAGAGTTGCGTTTAATTCTTTCCAAAAGAACCCACGGGAATTCAATAGTCTTCTTCATAAAAGAACCAACATAAGAAGTATCAAACATGGTTTGATCATTACGAGAAAGCCGAGCATAAAAATTCTGGATAATAATTTCTCTTGAGAGCTCATGATTGGAGCATGAATATAACATTGACTTAAGCCTCCCCCAAGATAGAGCGATACTTTATCCTTCACGAGGCCAAAAATTAAATATATAATTCCGATCACGATGAACTAGATGCATAGGATAAACAACTTGGTGAAACTCCAATTTCAATCGATTCCAACTCCAAGATCCAATATCATCGCATAGCCTATACCATGCCAATGCTTTTCCCTTCAAAGATAAAGGCAAAACTTTCTTCTTAGTTTCATCTCCGGATAAACCTGCAAACTTAAACAATCCACAAATTTCGTCCACATATATCAAGTGCATATCAGGATTTTCGGTTCCATCTCCTGCATAAGGATTAGCTAGCAGTTGTTCTATCATACCCGAAGGAATTTCATATTTAATATTTTCAGTAGGTGCAGTAGGTTGAGGGGTGACTAATTGTGGTTCTGTTCGAGGTGAAGATACCCCGAACAAACCCCTCAAATGATTGTTTTCCATAGTAACAAGTGACAATAAATTTCAACACGTAGTAATAATTTTTCCTTACCAATTTCCACTTACCAAGAGCGCTTCACTCCTCGGCAACGGCACCAGAAAAGAGCCTTAATGACCCACAAGTATATGGGATCAATTGTAGCATTTTTGATAAGTAAGAGTGTCGAACCCAACGAGGATCAGAAGGAAATGACAAGTGGTTTTCAACAAGGTAATGTCTGCAAGCACTGAAATTGTAAGTAATAGAGTAGTTTGATAGCAGGATAATTTGTAACGAGCAAGTAACGATAATAGTAACAAAAGTGCAGCAAGGTAGCCCAATCCTTTTGAGGCAAAGGACAGGCCAAAACGGTCTCTTATAATAAGCAAAGAGTTCTTGTGGGTACACGGGAATTTCATCTAGTCACTTTCATCAAGTTGATTCGATTTGTGTTTGCTACTTTGATAATTTGATAGTGGGTGGACTGGTGCTTAGTGTTGTTCTTACTTGAACAAACCCTCTACTTATGATTAACCCCCTCGCAAGCATCAACAACTAAGAGAAAAGTATTAAGAATAAATTCTAACCATAGCATTAAACTTTTGGATCCAATCGGCCCCTCATGGAATAGCGCATAAACTAGGGTTTAAGCTTCTGTCACTCCTGCAACCCATCATCAAATTACTACTCCACAATGCATTCCCTTAGGCCCAAATATGGTGAAGTGTCATGTACTCGACGTTCACATGGCACCACTAAGGGAATCACAACATACATACTATCAAAATATCAAACACATATCAAGTTCACATGATTACTTGCAACAAGATTTCTCCCGTGACCTCAAGAACAAAAGTAACTACTCACAAATGATAATCATGCTCAAGATCAGAGGGGTATTAAATAGCATATTGGATCGAAACATATAATATTCCACCAATTAAACCATATAGGAATCGACTACAAGATGTAATCAACACTACTAGTTACCCACAAGCACCAATCTATAGTTCCGGTACACATATTGAACACAAAAGATGAACTAGGGTTTGAGAGGAGATAGTGCTGTTGAAGATGTTGATGGAGATTGCCCTCCCCAAAATGGGAGAGTTGTTGGTGATGATGACGACGATGATTTCCCTCTTCGAGTGGGAAGTTCCCCCGGCGGAATCGCTCCACCGGAGGGCAAAAGTGCTCCTGCCCAAGTTCCGCCTCGAGACAGAGGCGCTCCGTCCCGAAAGTCCTCCTCTTATTTTTTTCTAGGTCAAAATGGATTATATACCAGAAGATGGGCATCAGAGGTGGGCTCGTCTGAGCACAACCCACCAGGGCGCGCCTGGGGGCCAGGCGCGCCCTGGTGTCTTGTGCTCACTAGGTGGCACCCCTCCGGTGGTTATTTGCTCCAGTATTTCTTATTTATTCCATAAAAATTCCTCGTGAAGTTTTAGCTCATTTGGAGTTGTACAGAATAGGTAGCCTAACATAGCTTTTTCAGGTCCAGATTCCAGCTGCCAAAATTCTCCCTCTTTGTGTGTACCTTGCATATTATGAGAGAAAAGGCATTAGAATTACTCCAAAAAGCATTATTATGCATAAAAACATTATAAATAACAGTAGGTAAACATGATGCAAAATAGGCATATCAGTCCACGAGGAGCCCACAAGGTAGGGGCACCCCCAGGGGGGTAGGGGGCGTGCCCCACCCTTGTGTAGGCATCGTGGCTCTTCTGGCCCAACTCTTTTGCTTCGGGGGCTTCTTCTGGTCCATAGAAAATCACCGTAAATTTTTAGCTCAATGTGACTCTGTTTGATATTCCTTTTTTGCGAAACTCAAAAACAAGGAAAACATAAACTGGCACTGGGCTCTAGGTTAATAGGTTAGTCCCAAATATCATATAAAATATCATATAAATGCATATAAAGCATCCAAGATGGACAATATATAATAGCATGGAACAATAAAAAATTATAGATACGTTGGAGACGTATCAGTGCATCATGAGAATAATGCTTTATGTGATAGTTATATTATTGAATTCATTCATGATGCTACTGAAAATTATTATGAGGAAGGAATATATGCTTGTAGGAGTTGCAATAATATCAAGTTTCCTCTCTATATGATGAAAATCTTGAAGTTTTGCTTGTTTTGCCTTCCTATGGTAGTTGATTCTTGTTCCCATAAGTTGGTTGCTCACAAAATCCCTATGCATAGGAAGGGGGTTAGACTTAAATGTGTTAGTCATATGCTTCATGATGCTCCCGTTATGTTTCAATTCTTATCTTCTTCTATATGAGCATCATTGAAATCGTCATTCCTAGCTAAAAAGGCATTAAAGAAAGGGTTAATTTGATAAATGCCACTCCAAATTTGGCGATTCCGAGAAATGCTACTACAATTTTTAAACTTTGAAAACTGTCATTTCATGTCATTTCTAGTGGCATTTTTCGAAGTCTACAATGGCATTTTTCAAAGTTTGCAAAAATTGTGTGGCGTTTCTCAAAGTTTGGAAATTGTAGTGACATTTTTATGAATCGCCATAATTGGAGTGGCATTTATCTAATTAACCCTTAAACAAAAGAGCTTGTTCGAGACAACCCAGTATTTACCCTACTGTTTTTGTGTGTTCAAATGATTATGCTACAGTAATAATCATGTTTTATAGCTTTTGTTTTAATAAAGTGTCAAGTAAGACTGTTGGGATGGTCTATGGTGATAGTTGATTTGATCTTGCCGAAAAACAGAAAATTTTGCTCTCAGTCCAGGAATTTTGAAAATTTTCTGGAACATGATTTTGATTTGAATTTTTTACACAAGATTTATATACAAATTGCCAAGATTTTTATAATTTCAGAATTTTTGGAGTTATAGAAGTATACGAAGTTTCCAGATTACTACAGACTGTTATGTTTTTGACAGATTCTGTTTCATTATATTGTTTGCTTATTTTCATGAATCTATGGGTAGTATCGGAGGGTATGAACCATGGAGAAGTTCGAATATAGTAGATATAACACCATTATAAAATTGGAATGAGTTCATAACAGTACATAAGTGGTGATTTGCTTTCTTATACTAACGGAGCTTACGAGTTTTCTGTTGTGAAGTTTTCAAGTTTTGGGTAAAGTTTTGATGGACTATGGAATAAGGAGTGGCAAGAGCCTAATATCTGGGATGCCCAAGGCACACCAAGGTAATATTCAACGACAACCAAGCATCTAACCTTGGGGATGCCCCGGATGGCATCCCCTCTTTCGTCTTCAATCCATCGGTAAATTTACTTGAGGCTATATTTTTATTCACCACATGATATGTGTTTTGCTTGGAGCGTCTTGTATGATACGGGTCTTTGATTTTTAGTTTGCCACAATCATCCTTGCTGAACACACCTTCTGAGAGGGACACACATGAATCGTGAATTTATTAGAATACCCTATATGTTTCACTTATATCTTTTGAGATGGGTAGTTGCTCTAGTGCTTCACTTATATTTTTTAGAGCATGGCGATGGTTTTATTTTGAATAAATTGATGAACTCTCATGCTTCACTTATATTATTCTGAGAATATTTATACAACATGGTAATTTGCTTAGGTTATGAATTTAGTCCTAATATGATGGGCATCCAAGAGGGATATAATAAAAACTTTCATATTAAGTGCATTGAATACTATGAGAAGTTTGATTTCCTACAATTGTTTTGAGATATAAACATGGTGATATTAGAGTCATGCTAGTGACTAATTGTGGATTGTAGAAATACTTGTGTTAAAGTTTGTGATTCCCGTAGCATGCACGTATGGTGACCCGTTATGTAATGAAGTTGGAGCATAATTTATTTATTGATTGCCTTCCTGATGAGTGGCGGTCGGGTACGAGCGATGGTCTTTTCCTACCAATCTATCCCCCTAGGAGCATGGACGTAGTACTTTGTTTCAATGACTAACTGATTTTTCCGATAAGTATGTGAGTTCTTTATGACTAATGTTGAGTCCATGGATTATACGCACTCTCACCCTTCCACATTGCTAGACTCTCTAGTACGGCACAACTTTCGTCAGTACCATACACCCACCATATACCTTCCTCAAAACAACCACTATACCTACCTATTATGTCATTTCCATAGCACTTTCGAGATATATTGACATGCAACTTCCACCGTTCCGTTTTACTATGACACACTTCATCATTGTCATATTGCTTTGCATGATCATGTAGTTGGCATAGTATTTGTGGTAAAGCCACCATTCATAATTTTTATACATGTCACTCTTGAGTCATTGCACATCCCGGTACACTGCCGGAGGCATTCACATAGAGTCATAGCTTTTTGGTAGTATCGAGTTGTAATTCTTGAGTTGTAAAGTAAATAAAAGTGTGATGATCATCATTATTAGAGCACTGTTCCATGTGAGGAAAGGATGATGGAGACTAATTGCCCCACAAGTCGGGATGAGACTCCGGACGAGAAAAAAAGGAGAAACAAGAGAGAGGCCAAAGAGCCCAAAAAATGAGAAAAAAGAGAGAAGGGGCAATGCTACTATCCTTTTTCCACACTTTTGCTTCAAAGTAGCACCATGATCTTCATGATAGAGAGTCTTCTATGTGGTCACTTTTATATACTAGTGGGAAATTTTCATTATAGAACTTGGCTTGTATATTCCAACGATGGGCTTCCTCAAATTTCCCTAGGTCTTCGTGAGCAAGCGAGTTGGATGCACACCCACTTAGTTTCTTTTTGAGCTTTCATAAACTTATAGATCTAGTGCATCCGTTGCATGGCAATCCCTACTCACTCACATTCATATCTATTGATGGGTATCTTCATAGCCCGTTGACACACCTAGTTGATGTGAGACTATCTCGTTCTTTTTGACTTCTCCACAACCACCATGTTCTATTCACCTTATAGTGCTATGTCCATGGCTCACGCTCATGTATTGCGTGAAAGTTGAAAAGGTTTGAGAACATAAAAAATATGAAACAATTGCTTGGCTTATCATCGGGGTTGTGCATGATATAAATACTTTGTGCGATGAAGATGGAGCATAGCCAGACCATATGATTTTGTAAGGATAACTTTCTTGGGCCATGTTATTTTGAGAAGACATGATTGCCTTATTAGTATGCGTGAAGTATTATTGTTTTTATGTCAATATTAAACTTTTGTTTTGAATCTTATGGATCTGAATATTCTTGCCACAATAGAGAAGATTAGATTGATAAATATGTTAGGTAGCATTTGTAAGGGCATATTTATCCCTAAGGTGTTTTGGTGATTGATGACAATGCCTTTGCGGACTAATCGTGTGCCTTGAGTTTCTCAGATGTTTCATCGCTAGGCACAAGATGGTTTGGTGCCCCTCGAAGACTATTGAAGACGGCGTTTTTCTATGTTTCTTTTTGGTGGATTTGAGTCGTAGGAAAGCCGTACTATTAAGAGGGGGTCCTCGTCAGAAAGGTTTGGGTGGAATCATCACATACACGTTTTTTTCCTTGTCTCCACCCTTCCCTTGCACTTTGGAGCATCCCCCGTTTATCCTCTATGCGGAAGTCCTGGCTACTGTTGCTAAGCTTGCGGTAGTACTGCTCCCTGGAGCGGTAGTACCTCAGGCACCCGCGGTAGTACCGTGCCAAGGCGCGGTAGTACCGCGGGAGCCAACGGTAGTACCGCTCCTCCGGAGCCGTAGTACCGTGTCGCCCGGGCCAAGTGCCGCTGCATCGCGGTAGTAGGGGCGGATGTAATTTTTTACATCCACGCCTCCACGGTAGTACCGCGCTTCGTGCGCGGTAGTACCGCACGCGGTCCGGTCCAGCTACCATGCGGTAGTACCGTGTCGGATTTTTGCATCGATTTATTTCCAGCGGAAGTAGGCACGGATGTAATTTTATTCATCCGCACCCTTTGTAGGCTAGGACTCTCCTGCCTTGCGGTAGTACCGCAAGGGGGAGCTGTAGTACCACGCTCGCGGAAGTACTGCTCTTGGTCATGCGTGTTTTAGTCCCTGCTGCTGCCGCGGTAGTACCGTGATCCCTCACGGTAGTACCGCGTGGCCTTGCGGTAGTACCGCGTTTCTGGGGCGGTAGTACCGCATGTCGTGGGCTGGTTAAGTGGATAACGGTTGGATTTTGTCTGCAGCTATAAAAGGGGTGTCTCCTACCTCTAGTTGACCATCTCTTCCAACCCTAAGCTCCATTGTTGCTCCAAGCTCCATTTTTGCCCGATCTCACTCCCTAGCCAACCAGACTTGTTGATTTGCTCGGGAGTGGTTGAGAAGGCCTTGATCTACACTTCCACCAAGAGAAATTTGATTCCCCCCACTAATCCCTTGCGGATCTTGTTACTCTTGGGTGTTTGAGCACCCTAGATGGTTGAGGTCACCGTAGAGCCATAGTCCATTGTGGTGAAGCTTCGTGGTGTCGTTGGGAGCCTCCAATTAAGTTGTGGAGATTGCCCCAACCTTGTTTGTATAGGTTCGGTCGCCGCCTCCAAGGGCACCAATAGTGGAATCATGGCATCTCGCATTGTGTGAGGGCGTGAGGAGAATACGGTGGCCCGAGTGGCTTCTTGGGGAGCATTGTGCCTCCGCACCGCTCCAACGGAGACGTACTTCCTCTCAAAGGGAAGGAACTTCGGTAACACATCCTCGTCTCCACCGGCTCTGATACGTCTCCAACGTATCTATAATTTTTGATTGCTCCCTGCTATGTTATCTACTGTTTTGGGCAATATTGGGCTTTATTATCCACTTTTATATTGTTTTTGGGACTAACCTATTAACCGGAGGCCCATCCCAGATTTGCTGTTTTTTGCCTATTTCAGTGTTTCGAAGAAAAGGAATATCAAACGGAGTCGAAACGGAACGAAATCAACTAGAGAAGTAATTTTTGGAAGGAAAGCTACCAGATGGACTTGGACCCCACATCAGGAGCCAAGGGAGGTGCTCACGAGGGTGGGGGGGTGCGCCCACGCCCCTAGGGCGCGCCCCCATGCCTCGTGGGGCCCCCGAAGCTCCACCGACGTACTTCCTGCACCCATATATACTCACGTACCCTAAAACTTCTAGAACGGAGATTAGATCGGGAGTTCTGCCGCCGCAAGCCTCTTTAGCCACCAAAAGTCAATCGGGACCCTGTTCCGGCACCCTGCCGGAGGGGGGAATCCTCACCGGTGGCCATCTTCATCAGCCTAGCGATCTCCATGACGAGGAGGGAGTAGTTCACCATCGGGGCTAAGGGTATGTACCAGTAGCTATGTGTTTGATCTCTCTCTCTCTCTCTCTCGTGTTCTTGATTTGGCGCGATCTTGATGTATCGCGAGCTTTGCTATTATAGTTGGATCTTATGTTTCTTCTCCCCCTCTTCTCTCTTGTAGTGGATTGAGTTTTCCCTTTGAAGTAATCTTATCGGATTGAGTCTTTAAAGATTTGAGAACACTTGATGTATGTCTTGCCGTGCGTATCTGTGGTGACAATGGGATATCACGTGCCACTTGATGTATGTTTTGGTGATCAACTTGCGGGTTCCGCCCATGAACCTATGCATAGGGGTTGGCACACGTTTTTGTCCTGATTCTCCGGTAGAAACTTTTGGGCGCTCTTTGAAGTACTTTGTGTTGGTTTGAATAGATGAATCTGAGATTGTGTGATGCATATCGTATAATCATACCCACGGATACTTGAGGTGACATTGGAGTATCTAGGTGACATTAGGGTTTTGGTTGATTTGTGTCTTAAGGTGTTATTCTAGTATGAACTCTAGGGCTGTTTGTGACACTTATAGGAATAGCCCAAAGGATTGATTGGAAAGAATAACTTTGAGGTGGTTTCGTACCCTACCATAATCTCTTCGTTTGTTCTCCGCTATTAGTGGCTTTGGAGTGACTCTTTGTTGCATGTTGAGGGATAGTTATATGATCCAATTATGTTGTTATTGTTGAGATAACTTGCACTAGTGAAAGTATGAACCCTAGGCCTTGTTTCCTATCATTGCAATACCGTTTACGCTCACTTTTACCACTTGTTACCTTGCTGTTTTTATATTTTCATATTACAAAAACCTATATCTACCATCCATATTGCACTTGTATCACCATCTCTTCGTCGAACTAGTGCACCTATACAATTTACCATTGTATTGGGTGTGTTGGGGACACAAGAGACTCTTTGTTATTTGGTTGCAGGGTTGCTTGAGAGATACCATCTTCACCCTACGCCTCCTACGGATTGATAAACCTTAGGTCATCCACTTGAGGGAAATTTGCTACTGTCCTACAAACCTCTGCACTTGGAGGCCCAACAGCGTCTACAAGAAGAAGGTTGTGTAGTAGACATCAAGCTCCACTCTTGGTTATCTCGTGCCTTTACTTGTACAAGCTTATTTGTGCTATATCTCTTGCTTGCTTGTGTGCTTATCATTGTTGCATCATATAGGTTGCTCACTTAGTTGCACATCTAGACAACTTACTTTGATGCAAAGTTTAAATTGTTAAACAAAAGCTAAAAATTGTTAGTTGCCTATTCACCCCCCTCTAGTCAACTATATCGATCCTTTCAATTGGTATCAGAGTCACGTCTCTTGATTAAGGACTTTACTGTCCAAAGAGTATGGTTGACGTCGTAGAAGGTGCGGAGGAGCACTCCGGTGCAAATTCGGTCTCTTCTACGGGAGATGGGGAAACCGCGGTCTCACGTGAGGAGTTCAATGTGGCGTTGGAAACATTGAAAACCTCCATGACGACCGAGGTCAAAGGCATGTTTCATGAATTCTTAGAAGGGCTTAAACTTTCCACCGCACCGTTGAAGGTGGGTGATCCCGCCAACAAGGTGACGGATGCTACCTCCGATAAGGGGAAGCTACTAGCGAGAAATCCCTTCCTTCTAGTGGTAAAAGTGGCACCGACATTTTTGCCCATGTGGAACCTCCACTTGTCTATGGTGGACCGGTTCCTTCTACTCACTTGAATCATGCCGGTCCTCCCCCCAAGATTGATAAAAAGGAGGATTTTGATTCTTGGGTTTACCGTTTTAAGCATCATTTAAATCATGTGAACACTAACCTTTGGAGAATCATTGAAGAAGGTTTTTATCCGCATGACCGGAGCAACTTCACTCCTAGAGAAGCCATGGAGAATCAATTCAATGAGAATGCTCTCTTCATCATCCAAGAAGCAATCCTTCCCGAAGACCTCCCGCATCTCCGGCTGTCGGTGTCAAAACCGGCGGATCTCGGGTAGGGGGTCCCGAACTGTGCGTCTAGGCGGATGGTAACATGAGACAAGGGGCACAATGTTTTTACCCAGGTTCGGGCCCTCTCGATGGAGGTAAAACCCTACTCCTGCTTGATTAATATTGATGATATGGGTAGTACAAGAGTAGATCTACCACGAGATCAGAGAGGCTAAACCCTAGAAGCTAGCCTATGGTATGATTGTTGTTCTGTCCTATGGACTAAAAACCCTCTGGTTTATATAGACACCGGAGAGGGCTAGGGATACACAGAGTCGGCTACAATGGTAGGAGATCTGCATATCGTATCGCCAAGCTTGCCTTCCACGCCAAGGAAAGTCCCTTCCGGACACGGGACGAAGTCTTCAATCTTGTATCTTCATAGTCCAGGAGTCCGGCCGAAGGTATAGTCCGGCCATCCGGACTCCCCCTAATCCAGGACTCCCTCAGTAGCCCCTGAACCAGGCTTCAATGACGACGAGTCCGGCGCGCAGATTGTCTTCGGCATTGCAAGGCGGGTTCCTCTTCCAAGTACTTCGTAGAAGATTTTGAACACAAGAATAGTGTCCGGCTCTGCAAAATAAGTTTCCACGTATTTCCATAGAGAGAATAATATTTACACGAATCTAATCTGCTGACGTATTCTGCAGCATGACATCACACCACAACCAAGCCTTTATTCGAATCGTTTTACTATCCCACCTTAGCGCGTTTAGCGAGGCGGTTTCCTTGGCACGTCTTGTCAAAGCAGAGATCGTGTCCCCTTATTCCGGGATTCTCATCAATACGGGCGTGGGTAACCCAACCGTGCCATTGATTACGGCGCTTGGGAGATAAGCGAGTTTACTAGGCTGGTGGGGACGCGCAGTTTGCGTCCGCCCATATAAGGGGATAAGGATCCACCTTTTTACCTATGCCTTATTCCTCCTTTGCCTATCCATTTCCACGCACTCGAGCTCCAATGCCCAAGTCCGCAAACCCCACCTCAACCTTCTCCAGCCATGTCCGGAGCGGGAGGCAAGTGGATGGTCTCCTCCGTCATGGAGGATCACATAAAAAAGCTGAGGACGGCCGGATACTTGTCTAACGACATCGCGCACCGGCTTCCATAAGAGGGGCAGCTCATCCCCACCCCAAGGCCCCATGAGAGGGTGGTGTTCCTCACCCACTTCCTCCGCGGACTGGGTTTTCCTCTCCACCCATTTGTCCGGGGGCTCATGTTCTACTATGGCCTGGATTTCCACGATCTGGCCCCGAACTTCATCCTCAACATCTCGGCGTTCATCGTCGTGTGTGAGGCCTTCCTCCGCATCCCGCCCCACTTCGGTTTATGGCTGAAGACCTTTAACGTCAAGCCGAAGGTAGTGCGCGGCTGCCAGGTGGAGTGCGGAGGGGCCATGGTGGGCAAGATGCCCAATGTCCTATGGTTCGAGGGCTCTTTCGTGGAGACCCTAAAGGGGTGGGAATCGGGGTGGTTCTACATCACCGAGCCACGCGACCCTGAATGGGTCGCAGCCCCCGAGTTCCGATCCGGAACCCCTACGCGGCTCACCTCCTGGAAGGAGACGGGCCTGTCGTGGGGCAAGAAAGGAGAGCTGACCAGACTCCAGACATGCGTCCAAAACCTGGTGAGCAAGAAGCTCAAACTCGTCAACATAGTCCGGGTCATGCTCATCCGCCGGATCCTCCCGTGCCAACAACGGGCTTTCAGCTTATGGGAGTTCAATCCGGCACAACACCGAACACTGAGCAGGCTCTTCGACACTACGTACGAAGATGCCTGGAAGGTGCTATTCAAGGGCGCCGAGGCTCCCGCATCCGCCTCCGAGGATCACGGATTCAGCGCGCGGCGCCAAGCCGGCGCGGTAAGCTGCTTTTACCTTTTACAGTTTTTTTGTCTTTCATAGTTTGACTCTATGCGGGATCTAAACTGCCTTACCTTTGACAGGATTCGCAGCAGACGTCCGGACAGATCAGCTGTCCGGCTCCTTTGCCCGAAGACCTAGCGGACGCCCGTTTGACAGGGCTGCTGGTTCCGGCACCCTATGTGGTGCCGGAGAAGAAGGCCACGGGGACTCGAAAGGGTGCCCGGCGCCTAGTGGTGTCGGATTCATCATCCGATGACTCCGGGACGCACTCCTCCCGTGAAGACGAGGAGGAAGAAGAGACCTCTCCCCCTCCAGCGGGGGAAGGGAAGAAAAGGAAGGCCGCCCCAACTGGGGAGGCCGAAGGGTCCAAGAAGGGGAGGACCCTTCCTCCGGACTAATCCACCAACGCCGATGACGGCGAAGAGGAGTGGCCGCACAGGGCTAAGCCCCTGGCAAAATCGAAGTGTTCGGATACCATAATGACTCATGGCATTCCTTTATTGAAAAACTTTTCCTGATGCCGCATATAATTATGCAGTCCGCCCAAAGACCGGCTCGACATGTCGTCGAGTGGCTCCCTGCACTCGTCGGATGTGAATTCACTTCCGACCGCTACCTGCCCCTGCCCTACGGACGACGCCGAAGTGTTGTCCCAAGAGGTTCCTGTCGGCGTTCTGGGAACGGGGGTCCCCAGACTTGCCTGCCTGCGGCCTGCAGCGTGGCTCAAAGGGGGGACCAGCACGACCCATCTTCATCAACACAGACCCAAGACCCTCGCGAGGGGCCAAGACTCGCGGGACGGACGACACAGAGCTTCCTCAGGCACGGCCTCATCAGGCTGGCTCGCGAGGAGGCGTAGAGATCAAGGTGGGGTACCTCACGAGGTGCCCGTGACGCAAGCCATGACGACCAAGGGTGCCAGGCGGGCGCCAGCCCGCACAGTGTCCTCCTTTCCTCTTTGGTGCAAAGGGAGCAAGCGCAGGCGAGAGCATCAAGCAAAGGCACCCGTTTCGGTGCAATGAGACCAAGACCAGCCCAACGACAGGGAGGAAGTCATTATGGAGCCCAAGCCAGCGTCACCACCAGAGCCTTTGGCAGGCGAGGACCAACTTTAGTCAGGATAAGTGTACCAGATGTTCCCCTTCAAAATGGCCAATTGTTGGCGCCCTTCCCGCTCAATATTTGGGAAGAGGCCCAAGGACTTTGCCTATAAATAGGACTAGCCACCCCCAAGGTAGAGGCAATCGGCCAATCCAGAAACAAGTTGGGATCGGATCGAGTAGCATCACACACACACACACACACACACACACACACACAGAGAGAGAGAGAGAGAGAGAGAGAGAGAGAGAGAGAGAGAAGGGTGACTGAACTCCTCCTAGCAGTTCATCGCCCCAGCCAAGAACAGACCCTCGCGAGGTTGTTCTTCCTTGTATTGCTCATCATCATCAGCCCAAGAGGCAATCCACCACACCACAAACTAGAGTAGGGTATTACACCACAATGGTGGCCCGAACTAGTATAAACCCTGTGTCTCTTGTGTTGTTCTTTCCATAGCTTAGATCTTAGCGAGGCGGTGGGGTGCAGGTAGGTAGAAGGCGAAATCTCTGCGCGCACCCCAGTGTTCGAACCTCAAGGGTCTGTCGGAACCCGAAATCCGACATTTGGTGCGCCAGGTAGGGGTGCGCCGGAATTCGTCTTCCATCGCCCCGTTCTCCTTCGACCATCGCATCCATGTCTGACGCTCGTCGGGCCCGCGCCGAGCGCCGAGCCGCTCTCGCTTCCCGCGTCACCCAGACGGCTCCTGTCGGCGGGCGTCCTCGCCGTTCCCCGTCACCTGCCGTCAACGCCGCCACCGGCCCGGCGAGAAACGAGCAGCAAGCGTCGTCTCAGCATCCGTCCGTGCGGCAAGACGGCCGCACCGCTACTCCCTCGCTCACCCCAGCTGGTTCTTCGTCCCGCGCGCTCCGCGCACCCATGGAGGCTCGAGCTACGCTCATCGCGGAAAACGAGCTCCTGCGCTACCGTCCCGTCGACGACGTCTATGAAGAATGGCTCGACAGCGTCGCCGAGCTCGTCCGCGCCGCAAGGGGCTCTCCTGCGCCGTCCTTTCCGCTGGACCGCACCCCGCCCTGCGCGGGTGACGAAGCTCCGGGGGCGCCCCAGCCGCCTCCTCCTCAAGAAGGCACCCTGGCTCCAAGGCGCGTGGCCCCTGGGCGGAACCCGCTCCGTCAGGTGCCAGCACGGCAAGAGCAGAGCTACCAAGATGTCCCTCGCCGTAAGAAGCTGCCCGGGCGCTCCCTGCTCCAGCACGTCGCGACCATGCTCTTGCTCTCGCACGTCAAGACCCCGCGATGCTCCCTGCTGCAGCGCATGCGGACCTGCAAGACCAAGATCTCCGTCACCCAAGGCCTCCCGTGGCCATAGCAGGCTGTCGTGCCTTCACCACTGAGCTACGCAGCATCACGTGGCCCGGCAAGTTCTAGTCAGACCTGCCTCCTCGTTACGACGGCACGGCCGACCCTGCGGAGTTCCTCCAGCTCTATGAGCTGGGCATCGAAGCTGCCAACGGAGACGAGAAGGTCATGGCGAACTGGTTTCCCATGGCGCTCAAGGACGGGGCCCGCACCTGGCTCCTGAACCTGGCTCCAGGCACGATCTCCTCCTGGGACGAGATGCGCACCCGTTTCATCGCCAACTTCCAAGGTACTCACGACCGGCCACCCGCCGTGAGCGACATGCGCCGCATCAAGCAACAACCCGGAGACACCCTGCAGAAGTACATCCAGCGCTTCAACAACGCACGCCTCAAGATTCCCAAGGTGACCGAGGAGGCCATCATCTCAGCCTTCTCCGATGGCGTGCGCGACGTCAAGATGAAGGAGGAGCTGGCAATGCATGAAGACCTGTGCACTTCCTTGGAGCTGTTCAACTTGGCGACCAAATGCGCCAGGGCTGAGGAAGGGCGCCTCTCCCTCCTCGAGCTGCCTGCCGCAGACCCAGAAGAGAAGAAGCCCAAGGCCAAAGATGTGAAGCGCAAGGGGGCTACCGTGCTCGCGGCAGAACCAGACACCAAGCATGGCAGAGATCGGCCCGAGTCTTCCAAGGGCAGTCGGTACTGTGTGTACCACGACCTCCACACCCACAACACCAATGAATGTCAAGAGCTCCGAGCCATGCGAGAAGGAAGGATCGGCCGTCGCCCCAACCGCTATGACCGGGGCTACGGTCGAGGAGGAGGAAGGAACGCAGGACGCTGGGAAGACCGCGGCCCGCGCCAAGGGTGGCGCGATCGACCTCGCGAGGACCGCTGGCAAGACCCGCCTCGCGAGGGAGACTGGAGGGATCAGCCTCGCGAGGATCGCCCGCAAGGCAACGCAGACCTCCCTCCGCTGCCGTCGCAGCCAAGGAGAAACGAGGACCGCCATCAGGACGAGGGGGCTGGGGGCTTCCAGGAGCCGCGCGCGATTGCCTGCATCCTGGGTGGGGCTCAAGCCCCAGCCTCTCAGTGCATCTTCAAGCAGTTCGCCCGCAAAGTAAATGCAGTCCTCCCCAAGCTCGAAGCCACGCGCCCTCTCAGGTGGTCGGCGTGCACCATCACGTTCAGCTCAGCGGATCAGCTCAAGTGTGCGGCCACAGCCGGAGTCCTCCCGATGCTTTGTTCCCCAATCATCAGCAACGTGCTGGTCACCAGGACCCTCATCGATGGCGGGGCAGGGCTCAACGTCCTGTCCGTGGAAAAATTCAACAATCTCCAAGTGCCCTACAACCAGCTTCAGCCCACCAAGCCTTTCTCCGAAGTCACCGACGGCTCCACGGTCCCGATTGGGCAGGTCCGCCTCCCTGTCACCTTCGGGGCACGCGACAACTACCGCACCGAGCTCATCGACTTCGACGTCGCTCACATTCACCTGCCGTACAACGCCACCCTTGGGTACCCAGCGCTGGCCAAGTTCATGGCCGTAACTCACCACGGCTACAACGTCCTCAAGATGCCAGGAAGTGGCGGAGTCATCACGGTGCCCTGTGAAGAGAAGGACGCGGTGTGTTGCCTAGAACGAGCCTTTCAGGCCGCATCACTGGAAGACCCGGATCGCGGAAGCAGGAGGCTTCCCGAGACCACCCCCAAGAAGAAGAAGACATCGTCCGGCCCGGCCCCTCAGGAGGCAGGCCCCTCAAGGCCCGCGCCTGCCCAGGGGGAACCTCCTTCCATCGCATAGGAAAGCACAGCCCCATTGGCTGAGATCATCGGAAGCCGAGATGCGTCTGGCCGAGTGGCCAAATGGGCCATAGAGTTGGCACCCTACACGATCTACTATCAACCCCGCACCGCCATCAAGTCGCAAGCACTGGCCGACTTCCTCGTCGACTGGGCCGAGACCCAGTACCTGCCACCGGCACCCGACTCCACCCATTGGCGGATGCATTTCGATGGCTCCAAGATGCGCACCGTCTTGGGAGCCGGCGTCGTCCTCACTTCTCCCAAGGGCGACATGCTCAAGTACGCACTGCAGATTCACTTCGCCGCCTCCAACAACATCGCCGAGTACGAGATGCTCGTTCACGGGCTCCGGCTTGCCAAAGAACTCGGCATTCGCTGGATCCTGTGTTACGGCGACTCCGACTTGGTGGTACAGCAGTCGTCAGGCGACTGGGACGCCAAGGATGCAAACATGGCAAGCTACCGTTTTCTCGTACAGCAACTCAATGGGTATTTCAAGGGGTGCGAGTTCCCCCACGTGCCGAGGAACGACAATAATCAAGCAGATACCTTGGCACGAATCGGCTCCACCCGCCAAGCAATACCTTCAGGCGTCGCCCTCCAGCGCCTCCTCAAGCCGTCCATCAAGCCCTCACCAGAGTCAGATTCAATTTTTGTGCCGGCTCCCCCTGAAGAAGCCGGATCCGGCCCGAGAGCCCAAGCAAACAGCACTAGACCCGTTGCAGATGATCTCAAGAGTGCCGCAGTTGCAGTCGGCCCGGGGACTTCGGAACTCGGCCCGGGGACTGCGGCGGCCAGAGAGAAGACTCCAGAACTTGGCCCGGGGACTGCTCCAGTCGGCTCGGGGACTTCGTTAATCCAGCAAGCGGCTGCGGACTCCAGCCCGCCGACTCCCAGCCCAGTCGCTCGCGTCCAAGTCGCAGTTTTGACAATAGAAGAGATAGCAGCACCCTCATGGGCCCAACCCATCCTCCAATTCCTGGTGAACAAGGAGCTGCCAACCGATGAAACCTTGGCTCGGCAAATACAACGTCGAGCGGCAGCATACACCATAATCAACAGAGAGCTGGTCAGACGCAGCGTCACAGGCGTCTACCAGCGCTGCGTCGAGCTAGAGCAAGGCCAAGCAATTCTCAGAGACATCCATCAAGGCGAGTGCGGCCACCATGCGGCTTCAAGAGCGCTCGTCGCCAAAGCCTTCCGACACGGTTTCTTCTGGCCGACTGCCCTCGAACAGGCCAAAGAGTTGGTCCAGAAATGCAAGGGGTGCCAGAAGTTCCGATCCAAGCCGCATCAACCGGCTTCAGCGCTCAAGACTATCCCCATCGCCTGGCCCTTTGCAGTTTGCGGCCTGGATATGGTGGGACCCTTCAACACGGCACGAGGTGGCCTAACTCATCTGCTTGTCGCGGTGGAAAAGTTCACCAAGTGGATAGAAGTGAAGCCCATCAAAAAATTGAATGGTCCGACTGCCGTGACTTTCATCTCAGACATCACAATTCAGTATGGCATACCGCACAGCATCATCACCGACAACGGCACCAACTTTGCCAAAGGCGCCTTGGCCCGTTTCTGCGCGACGCAGGGCATCCGACTGGACCTAGCGTCCGTTGCCCATCCGCAGTCAAACGGCCAGGTGGAGCGAGCGAATGGCCTCATCCTGTCCGGCATCAAGCCTCGGTTGGTCGAACCGCTGGAGCGTTCGGCCGGCTGTTGGCTTGACGAGTTGCCAGCCGTCCTCTGGAGTCTGCGTACGACTCCAAACAAGTCAACTGGCTTCACGCCCTTCTTCCTCGTCTACGGTGCTGAAGCCGTCATCCCAACGGATATAGAGTTCGACTCCCCACGAGTCACGATGTACACCGCGGAGGAAGCAGAAGAAGCACGACAAGACGACGTCGATCTGCTGGAAGAGGGCCGGCTGTTGGCACTCAGCCGGTCCGGCATCTACCAGCAGATCCTTCCAAGAGGGCGACCTTGTGCTCCGGCTGATCCAGCGAATAGCCGGCCAGCACAAGTTGTCGGCTCCATAGGAAGGCCCCTTCATCATCAGCAAAGTGCTAGGCAACGACTCCTACTACCTGATCGACGCTCAGAAGCCCCGAGCACGCAAGAGGGACGACTCTGGCAAAGAGACGGAGCGACCATGGAACGCCAATCTTCTTCGAAGATTTTACAGCTGATGCAGTATGTATCACGCCCCCTTTTGTATTTTAAGTACCAAGACTCTGGGGCCCCCGAGACGGACTCGGGGACTGCCCCTTTTGTTATTTGTATGATAAGAGTTATGCTTCCGAGTACGACACTCTTTATGCCACTTGACCTCGGGCTCGACCAGTCGGCCCGGGGACTTGCCGTCCCGCGCTATGAAAACGCTTCCTGCGGTCAGACAAGTAGTGCGCAGCGCCTAAGCCGACTCCCGCCAAAGCCACAGCTCGCGGAGCGACTGACTGGTGGGCTGGAGTAAGGTAGAATAGGCGCTCGCACGAAAAAAGGCTAAGGATTCAAAGCGTAAAAACATAGCCCGAGCCGGCTTTTCAGCTGATCCTCGCAAAACCGACTCCGAGTAGTCGGCTTACCGTCTTTCTGTCCGACTTGCTACAAAAACTCTTGAACGGCTAAGTACTTGCCTTCCCAAGGCGGCCAGGTATTTGGTTCAGCGGCAGTCCGCGGAGCGGCTGTCCGACTGGCAAAGACGGCACCCAAGGGAAGGCGGCAAAAGGAAAAAAGCCTAAAGAGCAACAAGCAAGAAACGATAGAATATAGACAAATATTTACACCACAAAGGCCATTGGCCGAATCCATGAACAAATGTTCAAAATACACCTAGCGGGTGGAAATGTGCGAATTAACAAAGTTTTCGAGAAATTACTAAGCAGATAAGTAAAGCAAGACGGCGGCTCATGAAGCGGCAGACGGGTTTGGGGGCCCGGCGGAGATGGCGGTGTCGAACGTCGGAGCAGCCGGCGGGGCAGACTCGGCTTGATTACCTCCAGCAGCAGTCGGCGCAGTCGGGCGCGACTCGTTGTTGGAGGCTCGGTCTAGCTGAGGATGGTCGCCCGCTCCGGCTTCTGGCGCCTCCGTCTCGTCGCCGGCTTCCATCTCGTCTTCTTCCTCGACGCTGGAGCCAATCACCTCCGCCGAGTCCTCGCCGTAGTTCGGGTTCATCCCAAACCACTCCGGCGACGCCTCCTCGCCGTTGTCAGCACGCTCAGAAACGAAGACGCTGGTGTCGACGTACTCGGCGATCGCCGCGGCGCGCTTGACGAAGTCATCCTCCATGGCTGCCAGTTCCGGCTGGGCCTCAGCTCGGAGCGTGGCCAGCTGGTCCAGACTCAGGTCTCGATACCACGCCTTGACGAACTCCAAGGCACAATGTGCCCCGGCACGTGCCGAGGAGCCCTTCCAAGCCTCCAGACGGCCTGCTGCGACCTCCAGCCAGTCGGCAGTCCGACTGGGAGTACGCAGAACCGGCATCTCCGGCCACAAGGCAGCAATCGCCTGGGCGCCGACTCGTTGAAGCCGGCGCAGCATCCGGTGAGCCGGCCGAAGACGAGCCTCGATGCTCAGAAGCTGTTCGTCAAGAGACCGAGGTGCGTTGACAGCAACCTCCTCGCCGGCCGCCCTCCGCGCGTCACGGTCGGCCTCGATGGCTTGAACGGCATTTTGCGCGTAACCTGGGAAGAAGTCTGCCAAAGACGAAAAAAGAAGCAAGTCAGAAAAAGCAAGAGTCGGCCCGACCCACAGTCGGCCGCTCAAAGAAAGCAAGCAAAGAAAACTGACCATCAACGATATCTTCGATCTCGTGGAAGCCGGAGGTCAGCATCGCCTCCTTGTCGGTCCAGGAGGAGCGTTCGACCTCGAACATGGCCTGGAGCTCAGCCTCCTTGCCCTTCACCTCCTCCTGCGCCTTCTTGAGCAGCTCCTTCTGCTCCGCCAGCTGCGCGGCCAGCAGGTCGCGCTCCGTGACGAGCTTGCCACACTCCACCTCCTTGGCGCGCAAGGCGGTGTTGGCTTCGCCCAGCTGCTGCTGAAGAACGGCGTTGGCCTCTGAAGAAAGAAGAAAAAAGGACACAAGTCATCAGAAAAGGTCGCCAAGAAGATCCGGGCCGACTGCGCAGCAGTCGGCCCGAATCTCGGGGACTACAGCCCGCGGGTGCGCCAGCGCGCCCTCGCGAAGAAGCAAACTTACTCTGGCTCTCAGTCAAGTCGGCAGTCCGCTTGCCCAGTTCTTCAACATTTCGGTTGAAGACGGTGGCTCGGAGGTTGTGGTAGTCCTACAGTGCGCATTTCAAAAAGAATAAGTGTTTGGAATTCGCTATTAGAGTTCCAACCCGCCTGCTCAGCAGCCGACCTGGAACACGGGGACTACACCCAGTGGGTGCGCTGGCGCCCCCCCACAGAGAAGAACAAGGAAAAAAACAGGTCAGAAGGAACATACCCGGACGGCCGCTCGTGTCGCTAGGTGCGCCCTTGAGCAGTGCTGGATGGCGTCGCTTTCAGCTCGCAGCTTCGCCTGGACGTCCAGGAGCGCCTGGTTCAGTGGGCCCGTGCCGCCTCCTCGCGCCCACCCGACGGGCGCGGAACTCGTCACCTCGACTTCTGGCGTGGCCGAGCTGGCCGCTCCGGTCTCCAGAGGGCGTGGCGCCGAAGTCGCCTTCTCCAGCCGGCGATGAGTTGGCAGGGCGACTTGAAGAAGCAGGTTCGCCGTGGCTTCGTCTGAAGTCGGCGGTACTGGCGGGTCCGCCGACTGTTTACCCTTTGCGCCCCCCGATGACGGCGGGGGCGATGGTGGCGGCGCCACCGGGTCTCGCCTGGGCATCTCGCCGCCCTCCCTCTCCACGATGGCATGTCCCCCGCCGGCCTCCCCAGAATGTTCCATAGGATCCGGAAGCGGCGCCGAGCGCAATGGAACGACGAGCAGCGCTGATTGGCGGCGCGCGGCTTCTTCGTCCCGCTCTTGGGCCGCGACGGCGGATCCGGCTCCCACGAGACCCTGTTGGGCGAGGGCGGCCGTCTTCTCGGCCTCCGCCTTCTTCCGGCGGGCGGCTTCATCCTCGTCGCGTTTCTCCTGCGCGTTTCGCTCCGTCGCCTCCCGGAGGTCGGCGGCCGGGTCAATGCGCCGAGTCGTGGCGGACGACTCCACCGACCCCCTGATGGAGGCGGCGGCGACCCTCCCTAGGGTGAGAGGAGCTCTGAAGCAAGGAGCACATATAAAAACTCAGACTAAACCCACCAGAAGACAAAACAAGACAGAGAAGTAGGGGCACTCAAGCAGAGGACAGCGGCGGCTTCTTCACTTCCTTACGGAAGCGCTGGGCCTTCGCGGCCGCCTCTTCCCGTTTGGTCGCGGCGGCTGCCCCCTTGAACTTCTTCTCCCGGCCTCCGAGGGAACTCGGCCTGGCCCGGCGCTTCCTCGCGCCGTCTTGCTTCGGCTGGTGGTGCGGGGCGACTTCCCCCTCTTCGGCGACGGGCCAGTCGGCGAAGGTGGCCGAGGGCCTCGGGCCGCCTTCTTCTCCTTCGCCGCCTCCTTCGGCGTCGGCCTCCAACGCCGCCGCCCCCAAGTCGGGGTCGTCGACATCGCTCTCTGCCCGGTCAGCGGCAAACTGGCAAGGCGGCCCCGTGGCACCAGATGAAGGCTGGAGAAGAGAGTTCTGGTTCAAAGGTTAAGAAAAATAAAGAGCAGAAGCCGGAGTCGGCTGAAAAAGAGAAAGAGAAGAAAAGAGCAACTTACCACCGGCAGGGGGTTGGCGCGCGAGTATGGCTCCATGCCAAACTGCCAGTCCCCCGAGAGGCCGCAGTTCGCGATGAAGTTCACCGTGTCCGCAACCTCCGCGTGAGGAAGATCTTTGGTGCACGTCCGACTGGGGTCCCGGTTGCCGCTCATCTAACAGATCAGATGAGGCCGGCTTTGGAGCGGCAGGACTCGGCGCGCCACGAAGGCGGCCAGTAGGTCGGCCCCAGTCAGGCCGGCTGACTGCGTCAACACCCGGAGTCGCTGCACGGCGGCGGCTCCAGCCGGAGTCAGCGTCTTGGCGCGGTAAGACCAGCTGGGCTGCCTCCCAGCCGGCGCGCCGGCCTCGAAGGCCGGCAGGTTGACCCAGTCGCCGTCTGTGGCGACGTTCTTTACATAGAAGTAAGAACGCTGCCACATCTTCACCGACTTGATCAGCTGGATGGCGGGGAATGGGTTGTCGGCAGTCGACCTCCGCAGCGCGATGAAGGCACCGCACTGGGCTGGCACACCGGCGACGTGCGTACCGAGCTTCGAATGGAAGAATTCCCCCCACAGCTCGATGGTGGGGAGAACACCAAGGAATCCCTCGCAGAGCGAGGCGAAGGCCGCCAACAGCACCACTGTGTTAGGAGTAAGGTGGTGCGGTTGGAGGCCGTGAAACTCCAGGAACGAGCGGAAGAATCCGCTCGCCGGCAGCCCCAGGCCGCGCGACAGGTGGGAGCGGAACACAACACGCTCGCCCTCCACCGGCACCGGCGACACCTCCCCCGGCGGCGGGGCGCGGGCCTGCACAAGGTTCGCGCCGGGGATGCGGCGTGTCCTGCGAAGAAACTCGATGATGTCGTCGTCAACTTCAGAGCCGTCCCACACGCCGGAGCGGACGGCGGCGGGCGCGGCGCCGGAAGAAGAACTCATCGCCGGGAGCGGGGCGTGATTCGGCGCGGCGGCAGTGAGGAGAAGAAGGAGAAGAAAGGACGGGAGGGAGCAGAGGAGAGCAGGCGCGCGTGCTTCGCCGCCCCGCTCCCTCTGCCTACTTATAAGCCTACGGGCTGAGGAGCCGAGGGGGCGTCGTGGGATTAACTGCGCCCACGCCCCCACGACCCCCACGATCTACCACGCGGAGTTACCGCGCGCATTCACTGCGCCAAAGCCCAACCGCCCGCGCGGCCGCAGCGGATCCGCTCGAGGGCCGAGGCGCGGTAGTGGCGGGCCCCGCCCGCGGGCCTGTCCCGTCGCGCGCGTGGGCTGGCAGGCTTGCCCGGCCACGCGGCGCCCCATGGAATGGTCCGCGGCGGGCAGCGGCCGTGTAGCTTCTCAAGCACGCCGTTTGCATCCCGCCACGATCTTCAAACCACCTAAAGAGATCCAAGGCGACTTGAAGGCAGGTCCGACCTCTGAAAGACGGCTCGACAAAGACGGCCGGAGCAGAATCGCCTCCTGATAATCGGCACGAAGGGAGACGGCAGGCGAGCTATGGCACCAACTCCTCGAAGGAAGAAACTGTTGAGGTCCCTCGGCGCCTCACCAGCTTCGGGGACTACTGTCGGAGTAATGGGCCACGGGTAGGCTAACCCGGGGCCCAGAACCTTTCAAGACATCAGGGCAGGCTACGCCCCTTAAAGGATCCCAGGACAAAGGACCGACTCTGAGAGTCAATTATAGCCCACTCACCCGAAGACGGCCACGACATAAGCCGACTCCCAGTTGGCGACTCCAGGAATGCCGACTATGGGGAGTCGGCCCACGACTTCGCCACCTTCAGCCTTCCGGAAGAAGGACAGGACTGGGGATGGCTGGAGTATGGCCCTCCCCTACCCTGATTACCAAGGGCAGGTATGGCTACAGTGCGACGTACCGGAGGAGATCTTCGGTACGGCGCGACACTGTGGCCATACCGGCCCTGACGTTCGCCCCAGCGGCGGAACCCTGTTCCCACGTTGGCCCGCCGGTACGGCCTGGAGACGGCGGGCCACGCCAGTCAGCGGGAAAGATAGAAGACGGCGAGAGCGCCCGAAGACGGCCCCCGTGGGAGTCGGCCTCCGAGAGTCGGCCAGCTCCGCCCACGGGTCCCACGCGCCATTAACCAGATAAGATGGGGAGTGGCGACAGTGATCGCCCGCCAGGCGGCAGCACTGTTGCCACGCCCCCACGACCCAGCCAACATCATCAGAGGCGCGGCTACAGTGGCCAGGTCAGTCGGCGGGGCCCACCAGAGGTGGCCCCCAGGAGTCGGAGGAAAGGACGGCGGCCTAAGAGACAGACGGCTGGGACCCGCACCCAGTCGGATTACCATTGTACCCCCGGGGGGTAGGCCTATATAAACCCCCCGGAGCACCCATGCAAAGGGGTCGATCCTTTTTCCACCATACCAACAACATAGAGGAGGGAGAGCTAGCCTTGCCCTCTCCGACCTCTAGAATACAGCTCGAGGAGCAACTTTGTACACATATCTCCATAGTGACCATGCGGAGACCCCGCAGAGCAGCAGTAGGGGTGTTATCTCCTTGGAGAGCCCCGAAGCTGGGTAAGATCCGTCGGCGAGCATGTTTACACCTCATCCCGCTTCCAGGCACCGGCGAAGTTCTACTCGCCCCCACCATGATAAGCCATCCCTTGGCATATGTCGCACATAACCCCCGACATCAAGGCTTCAGTGCCTCATCGCCCCTCGGAAGCAACCAACGGCTGACTGTCAATTGTCATGGCAACCCCTCGTTCTTTCTATGATGGGTCTACAGGATCTCCTAAAGGAGCTGCGTCAGGCGAGGCCCTTGCGGTGCCTCCTTCACTCTCATCCGCGCGAACCGCTTGCACATTAAAGGGGGGGTGCCTGAGCATCGCGACTCAGGGCTCCTACTGGCTCTCCAGCCCTCACCCTCTGGCCTTGTCCACGGCATCGCGACCTGGCATACCAGCGACGGCTGAGACTCGCTCGAGGGCCGGGACCCGAGGACGTAGAGCAGAAAGGGGAGCAAAGGCGAGAGGGGAGGGACACGCGAGGACCTCGTCGAGCAACCTCACGCCTGCCGATGCACGGACCCGGCGACACACCAGGGAGCGGTCCCTGATTCTCGAGATAAGTCACCACCCGGAAGCACCAGCTACCGTGGCACCGTCCCCGCACCTAATGCAATCCCGTGTTAGCGACGCCGCTCTCCTTCCTCATCGAACGACGGCTGCTTGAGCGCCAAAGGGAACCTCCTGAGCATCCCGACTCAGGGGCTCTTACCGGACCCCGGGTCGCTCACCTCCTGGCCTTGACCACGGCATCGCGACCTGGCATACCAGCGACGGCTGAAGCCGCCTTGGGACTGGGACCTGTCGGCGCAGAGCACCAAGCCCTCGTGAGGTTCGAAAGGGAGAACTGAGCTAAGACGGAATGAGCAACTCGCACAATTCTACGACAAGGGTTATGTTAACAAATAGGATCACAGGCACCTTACAAGCCCCCACGGGACACGTCTTTGATTCCTCGCAGGGAACAGATCCTAAAAGGACGCTAACTACACGCGCCCCTGCAAAAGACGCCATCATCAACAGTGGGCCGTCAAGCACGGGCGCCAACCCCATCCAGATCAGAGTCGGAGACGGCCTGACGAGCCCGCCCTGCTCCAGGAGCGGCGCCGGCTCGGGGGCTCGTAGCTGTCGTCGCTCGTCTCCGGAGTCGCGAAGAGCTCGCCGGAGTCGCTGGATCCTCCGACACCTCCATCGCCTGAGGAGCCGCCAAGGGAGCGGTCGGCAGGCCCAGTCCTCGCCGCAGCAGGGTCCCGACCACCTCTCCCGGGGCAGCACTCCAGCCGACGCCCGTTCGCATCGAAGACCTTGAAGAACATCACCGAAGCACCGTCGTACTCCAAGTGGATCGCGAAGGCGCCTCTTGTCCTGCAAACCCGGGCGATTTCGCCCCAGCCTCGAGTCATGAAGACCTCACCTGGGGCAACGACCGTGACCTCTGCCTCGGTCGCGAGGGTGCTGCAGTCGGCGTGCTGCAGCCAAAGCTCCAGGAGTTCTCCCTGTGGGATGATGGAAGCGAAGAAGGGAGGAAGGCGAATCCAAGACTGAGGAGGCATGGCGGCGTGGAGCACGAACTCTCGGGAGGAGCCCTCGGTGTGGACCCCAGGTGGGACGACCCACACCTTCGTGACCCGTCGGCACCGACGGCGGCGCCGCCCGTGGCGATCGGCATCGACTCCTTCTGAGCCCTCAATGTGGGCGTACAAGGGAAGCGGGAACCTCGGCGGTGGCCGCTCGCACCAGGGCCTCAACACCACCTGATGGGCCCCCTCGTCCCGGAGGCAGAGGGTGAGCCATTTCTTCGTCGGGAGCGGGTCTGGTTCCTCTCGGGGAGCCTTTCCCTTCTCTGCCGCCGAGGACCGGCGGATCGGAGCCATCGCAGCAAGACGGAGCAAGGACCAGGAAGAAGGAGAAGCAAGAAGAGATGGACTGGAAGGGCGCGTGCCATTCCGTACTTATGGCCGGCGAAGGCCAACCGCCGACCTCCACGATCGTAGGTAATCATGACCCGCTTTGCATGCAGGAACTTGTCCAATCCATGCAATTGCCGAGGCGTCATGGGGAAGCGGAGACGCCCACGTCCAATCAACCGCCATGCGGCGCCCAAGCCCGCAGGCTGTTAGGGCCCGCGTTGCTTCGCCCTTGCCCTTTCGCCTCCCTGCACGGCCAAGTCCGGGCGCGCCTTGGGCCCGGGGGCTACTGTCGGCGTTCTGGGAATGGGGGTCCCCAGACTTGCCTGCCTGCGGCCTGCGGCGTGGCTCAAAGGGGGCCCAGCACGGCCCATCTTCATCAACACAGACCCAAGACCCTCGCGAGGGGCCAAGCCTCGAGGGGCAGATGACACAGAGCTTCCTCAGGCACGGCCTCATCAGGCTCTCTCGCGAGGAGGCGGAGAGATCAAGGCGGGGTACCTCACGAGGTGCCAGTGACGCAAGCCATGACGACCGAGGGCACCAGGCGGGCGCCAGCCCGCGCAGTGTCCTCCTTTCCTCTTTGGTGCAAAGGGAGCAAGCGCAGGCGAGAGCATCAAGCAAAGGCACCCATTTCGGTGCAACGATACCAAGACCAGCCCAACGGCAGGGAGGAAGTCATTGTGGATCCCAAGCCAGCGTCACCACCAAAGCCTTTGGCAGGCGAGGACCAACTTTAGTCAGGATAAGTGTACCAGATGTTCCCCTTCAAAATGGCCAATTGTTGGCGCCCTTCCCGCTCAATATTTGGGAAGAAGCCCAGGGCCTTTGCCTATAAATAGGACTAGCCACCCCCAGGGTAGAGGCAATCGGCCAATCTAGAAACAAGCTGGGATCGGATCGAGTAGCATCACGCAGACAGAGAGAGAGAGAGAGAGAGAGAGAGAGAGAGAGAGAGAGAGAGAAGGGTGACTGAATGCCTCCTAGCAGTTCATCGCCCCAGCCAAGAACAGACCCTAGGCTGTTCTTCCTTGTATTGCTCATCATCATCAGCCCAAGAGGCAATCCACCACACGACAAACTAGAGTAGGGTATTATACCACAATGGTGGCCCGAACTAGTATAAACCCTGTGTCTCTTGTGATGTTCTTTCCATAGCTTAGATCTTAGCGAGGCGGTGGGGTGCAGGTAGGTAGAAGGCGAAATCTCCGTGCGCACCCCAGTGTTCGAACCTCAAGGGTCTACCGGAACCCGAAATCCGACAGTTCCAAACCAGGAGGAGGTGGTCCTGGAGGCGCCGCAAGGCGACCTCCCGGGCTCCAGGCGCCAAAGGGACAAAACCCCCGAGGGCTCCAGGTCCGGCCCTAGGCCGGACACCGTACCGGAACCTTCAAAGGTTCTGGAGTCCGGCATGGGGCCCTCCAAGAAGAAGGGCAAGCCTACGACGCCGGTGACCTCCGCCCAACCGGAGGCACCGGGTAACTTGCTGGAGGTGCTTAACAGCGCCTCCATCGACGAGGAGGACCGTACTGTAATGGGTACGGTGCTCCAGAAGGTTCAGTCCGCCAAGAGCGGGCTGACTGAAGCCTGTGCCAGCCTTCTAATAGGCTTTGAGGTAATTAAAGAATATGTAAAAATATTACCGCTTAGACAGTAGCCCCTGATGCTCTGTTTGGCATTCGGAAAGAAAAGCCGAATAGAGGATCTAATAACATTCGCAGGAGTCTAACAAAAGTAATTCAATATGCGTATGTAGGCTTCACTGCTGGCGTCCGCCACACTGACTGCGGAGGTGGACACGTTGAAGGTCAACCTCGAGCGGTCCAAGCAAGAGCTCGGCCTTGCCAAGAAGCAGCTCGAGGACAAAGAAGGTAAGAGATACCTTTTTGATATATATATATAAGGTGCAATTGCAAGAAAATGACAGGATTAATGTGGCTATTGTAGGGGCCACAACTGAGCTGGCAACCCTTAAGCAGGCGCTGTCCAAGGCCGAAAAGAAGGCGGCCACGGAGCGCATCGAGCGGGAGAAGCATGAGGCGCAGGTTTGCGAGGTGCGGCGAGAGCTCCAGGCTCTCATGAAAAAACATGAGAGTTTGGAGCTTGACTCGAAGACGCGAGAGTCCGAGCTCGCGGCGGCCATTGAGAATGCCAAGTCTGCCAAGGCCGAAGCCCAGAAGGCCCTCCAGGAGGTGGAGGCGATGAAGAAGATAGCGGCGGGTAAGGCATCCTTTATGCAAAGTAAGCACGTGAAAGTGAGTTACTTGTTACTTACCCGAATCCGGAGCTGTCCAGGAGCATTCGCAGATTTGCCCCACAGTGTGTCTGATGCCGCCGCCTTCTACCGAGCAGAGGAGGGAAGCTCGACGGAGAAGGTGTTCTGGTCTCAATATGCTGAGGCCGGGCACCCTGTGCCCTTGAGCGACCAGCTGAAGCAACTGGTCGAGCTCCACAAGGTGACCGAACAGGCCATGAAAGGCTCATAGTTCAGCTGTGGCCTGGAGAGGCTCTGCCTGGGAGGTACTTCGGGCTAGTGAGGCGGCTGGTGGAGGCCTGTCCAAGGCTCGAAGTCATCAAGCGCTCCGTCTGCATCGAAGGTGCCCGCAGGGCGCTTGCCCGTGCTAAGGTGCACTGGGGCAAGCTGGATGCTGAGAAGCTTGTGAAGGACGGGCCGCCGCCGGGCAAGGAGCATCGCCACCCCGAGATGTGCTATAAGGGCGTCTTGGAGGGTGCCCACCTTATGGCGGACAAATGTTCAAAAGATGTAATTTTTGAGTGAAACTTTCTCGGTTTGTCCTGTGTGCTGAAAACTTGTTCATATGCGCTATGCAACGCTTGTTTAATTTAAAATATTACCTTCTGTGCGGCCGTTTATCAAATTTAAGAGATGGTGAGTCGTCGGCTTCTGCCCCCATGCCACGAGTGCTGGGGTGTTCGGGATAAACTTGAGCGCTCTTTTTCCCATTCTTGGGTCCTTCGAGGGAGGCGCTCAGCACAACGAACAAGGCAATCAGACTATAATGCTTGAACACTCTCACTTAGCCAAAGAATTCTATAGTTTTAAATTTCGGCGAAGCCCCTAATGTTCGGAAGACTGAGTTCAGGGCGCTATCCACGCCTAGGCCGGACAAAGCCGACTCCTCGCTCTAAGCGGCAGAAGTCTTTAGGGACTCGAAAACCTCTCGAACAGCGACCAGCTCTCGCCTCATCATGATGGTTAGTTTTAGCTTTCTCTACTGAGGTGCTCAGCCCAGCTCAACTGGGGCACAATCGCAGTAGTTCTCCTAGTGCTACCTTAGCTGATATAACGGAACGTAAGGTACCAAAACATAGGAGCCGGGCAAACCCAACTATTGACCCAAGACATGATTCGGAGCTGATGCATATAATGCTATAAGATCGAAGGGCCGCACTTGTGAAAGTGTTCAGACTTTTCACGCCGTGTTATGGAGTGCTTGAGCCCCTGGCGTATTGGCCGTACCAAAGTGTACGGGTGCTAAATGTCATAACTAAACATATATTAAAAAGGAAATGAATAGAGAATGCAGTAATAAGCTGAAGCTAAGCATTGTTTATTTAAAAGAGCTGCTGTAAAAGCAGAACGATACAAATAGTGCGATAAGCAAGGGATGGGACTATTTGACATGTCCCCCTCCAGGGGCGAGCTGCGAGATGATATGTAAGATAGGTATGTTGCTCGTTATAGAGACCACTTGAGAATTCGGCGTAGCTTTCTGCTTCCCTGGTTGTAGTATCGTTTGTGCGGCAATTGTACTGCCGGACAGACCTTCCGAAGAATGGAGTCCTGAAAGTAAGAGAAAATGAAGAAGTCGGCAGCCCCTAGTGCGGTTTAAGCCGTGTTTCGGGCGTGCCGTGATGGTGCCCCTCCCCCTTTGCCCATGGTATTTCCAGAGCGTAGTTATGTACGCGCAACACTAGTTTCGCAAGTTCGCGAGGGCTGGGTTGGGGCCGCATTGCTACGCTTGCTCGGAACATGCCAGGCGGTCTTGTTGTAGGTTACTCCGGGCGCGCTTGACGGTGTCCGGACGTTTAATGGCCGGATTGGAGAATTGCCTTGAGAGGCTACTTTGTACTTCCGCTGCGAGAGCCGCAGTATGCTCCTCCGTTCGGAGAGAGCGTTCGGTGTTTCCATTGACCGTAATGACTCCTCGAGGGCCTAACATCTTGAGCTTGAGGTATGCGTAGTGCGGCACCGCATTGAACTTTGCTAATGCAGTTCGCCCGAGCAGTGCATGATAGCCACTGCGGAACAGGACTATGTCGAAGATTAACTCCTCGCTTCAGAAATTGTCCGGAGATTCGAAGACCACTTCAAGTGTAACTGAGCCTGTACAGTTGGCCTCTACACCTGGTATGACGCCTTTAAAGGTCGTTTTAGTGGGTTTAATCCTCGAGGGATCGATGCCCATTTTTCGCACTGTATAAGCAGGTTCAGGCTGCTGCCGCCGTCCATAAGGACTCTAGTGAGGTGAAATCCGCAATAATTGGGTCTAGAACCAATGCGGCGAATCCACCATGACGGATGCTAGTGGGGTGGTCCCTTCGATCAAAAGTTATCGGGCATGTGAACCATGGGTTGAACTTTGGGGCGACTGGCTCCATCGCGTATACGTCCCTTAGCGCATGCTTCCGCTCCCTATTGGGGATGTGGGTTGCGTATATCATGTTCACCATCCGCACTTGTGGGGGAAGCCCTTCTGTCCACTATTGTTCGGCGGCCGGGGCTCTTCCTCGTCGTCGCTATGCAGCCCCTTGTCTCTTCTTTCGGCATTTAACTTGCCTGCCTGCTTGAACACCCAACAATCCCTGTTGGTGAGATTGGCTGGTTTTTCGGGGGTGCCATGTATCTGGCATGAGCGGTCGAGTATTTGGTCCAAACTAGAGGGGCCCGGAGTATTTCTTTTGAATGGATTTTTCCGCTGACCGGGTTTAGTGCCTCTGAATCCGGCATTAACTGTCGTATCCTTAGCATTGTCGCCGTTAATGCGGCGCTTTTCCTTGTTGCGACGCGACCTGCCACTGCTTTCCTTGGTATCCGAATTACCAGGTCTCTTGGTCATGTTATTGCTGCGAGCTAGCCAGCTGTCTTCTCCCGCGCAAAAGCGGGTCATAAATATCGTGAGGGCTGCCATAGATTTCGGCTTTTCCTGTCCTTGCTTTACCTTTGTGCATCTAGACCGGATATCATGTTGAGTGTGGGAATTTGTGCACGGTTTCAAGCCGCACCTAAGGAAAGCCACTTTGTGGCGGTCAAGCGAATCTTTCGATATTTGGCTCATACCCCAAACTTTGGCTTGTGGTACCCAAGAGGAGCAAACTTCAAGCTTGTAGGATATTCGGATTCTGATTGGGCGGGAGACAAAGTGGATAGGAAGTCCACTTCCAGAGGGTGCCAATTCCTTGGTTGCTCTTTGGTAAGTTGGTCTTCTAAAAAGCAAAGTTGTGTGTCTCTCTCGTGCACCGAAGTGGAGTATGTGGAGGCCGGTAGTTGTTGTGCACAACTCTTATGGATGAGGCGAACTTTAAAGGATTACGGTGTCATTTGTGACAAAGTGCCTCTTTGGTGTGACAATGAAAGTGCCATCAAGATTTCTCTCAACGCGGTGCAACACTTCAAGACGAAGCATATTGAGATTCGATATCACTTCATCCGGGATCACATTAGGCGAGGGGAGATCGAGCTCAACTACGTCAACACTCATGATAACCTTGCAGATATCTACACGAAGCCTTTGGATGAAGCAAGATTTCGCGAGTTAAGGCATGAGCTAAATATCATTGATTCGAGCAATGTTGCTTGAACCCTTGCACACCCCACCACACTCAACTTGTTGTCTTGTTTAGGTGTAGGCATGGACATAGGGGGAGTGTTGTTCTCTCAATGAACTCTCCCTCCCCCATTATGCATAAATCGATCAACTCTTTCACTTTAGCCATTTTTTATGGTACTTGTGCTTCAAAGACGAGTTTTGGTCATGGGCCCAAGGATAATTCTTCGCGGTGCCATACCAATTGACTCAAACATAGGTGGCTCCGGCCACCTGATACGTCTCCAACGTATCTATAATTTTTGATTGCTCCATGCTATATTATCTACTGTTTTAGGCAATATTGGGGTTTATTATCCAATTTTATATTATTTTTGGGACTAACTGTCGGGGGTTGGGTGCGACATATGCCAAGGGATGGCTTATCATGGTGGGAGCGAGTAGAACATCGCCGGTGCCTGGAAACGGGATGAGGTGAAGACATGCACGCCGGCGAATCTTACCCAGCTTCAGGGCTCTCCGAGGAGATAACACCCCTACTGCTGCTCTGCGGGGTCTCCGCATGATCACTATGGAAAAGTGTGTACACGGTTGCTCCTTGAGCTGTTTCCTCGAGGTAGGAGAAGGCAAGGCTAGCTCTCTCCTTCCTATATGATCTGGTCTGGTGCTAATGGATTCCAACCCTTTGCATGGGTGCCCTGGGGGGTTTATATAGGCCTACCCCCCAGGGGTACAATGGTAATCCTGCTGGGTGCGGGTCCCAGCCGTCTGTCTCTCAGGCCGCCGTCTTCTCCACCGACTGCCGGGGCCCGCCATCTGGTGGGCCCCGCCGACTGGTCCGGTACGGAGCCGTCTGGCCGTGTCCGCCGCGGGCGGGTCCTGCCGGCTCCAGATTACTGTAGCCGTGCTTCTAATGACGCTGGCTTGGTCGTGGGGTCATGGCAATAGTGTCGCCGCCTGACGGGCGATCACTGTTGCCATTCCCCGTCTTGTCTGGTTAATGGCGTGCGGGGCCCGTGGGAGGGGCTAGCCGACTCCTGGAGGCCGACTCCCACCGGGTCCGATTGGCGGCACTCCGGCCGTCTTCTGGACACCCGTTGACTGGTGGGACCTGCCGTCTCTGGGTCGTACAGACAGGCCATCGTGGGTACAGGGTTCCGCCCGCTAGGGCTGATGTCAAGGCTAGCATGGCAACAGTGCCGCGCCGGACGGAGATCTCCGATGGTATGGCGTACTGTAGCCATGCCTGCCTTTGGTAAGGGGCGGGTGTGGACCTTGCTGAGGCCACGCCCCGTCCCGTGCCTCCTGCCGAGAGCACGAGGTGGTTGGAGTCGCGAGCCGACTCCCCATAGCCGGCTTCTCTGGAAGCCGCCAGCTAGGAGTCGGCTCATCTCAAAGTCGCCCTGGGGCTCGGCCGTGAGTGGGTAGTCGGCTGCGCTGCTGCCGACTCTCAGAGGCGGCTCTCCGTCCTAGGGTCTTGAGGGGCGCGGCCTGCCCCGATGTCTTGAAAGGTTCTAGGCTTCGGGTTAGCCTACCCGTGGCTCATTACTCCGACAGTAGTCCTTGAAGCTGGTGAGGCGCCGAGGGAGACATGTCGAGGAGCGTCAACAGTTTCTTCCTTCCGGTGGTTGAATTTGGGCCTGGCTCGTCGTCTTCCTTCGGGCTGACTAGCTGGATCCGGACTCGCAGAAGGCCGTCTTGCCCTCAAAGAATTTGAAATTCGCAGCGGGGTCCAGGCAGCGTGCGTGACAAGCTTCCGGGTTGCCGCCCGTTGCGGATCCATCGCGTGGCGCCACGTGGCTGGGCCAGTCTGCCCACCCACGCGCGCGACGGGACAGGCCTAAAGGCGGGGCCCGCCACTACCGTGCCTCGGCATGCGAACAGATCCGTTGTGGCCGCGCGGGCGGTTGGGTTCCCCGCGCAGTAATTGCAGCAGTAACTTCGTGTGGTAAATCATGGGGGTCGTGGGGCTCCGAGCGCAGTTAATCCCATGATCGCCCCTCGACTTCTCAGCCCATGAGGCTATAAGTAGGCGGGAGGAGGGGGCGGCAGAGCACGCGCGCCCATCTTCCCTACTCCCTTCCGCTCCGTCTTGCTTCTTCTTCCTCTCGCCATTGCTGCGCCGAACCACGCCACGCCCGCAACAATGAGTTCTTCTTCCGCCGCCGCGCCTCCCGCCGTGCACTCCGGCGTGTGGGACGGCTCCGAGGTCGATGACGACCACATCGATTTCCTTGGCAAGACGCATCGCCTCCCTGGCCAGGACCTAGTACGGGCCCGTGCCACGCCGGCAGGGGAGGTATCGCAGGCGCCGGAGGAGGGCGAGCGGGTCATATTCCGCTCGCACCTCATGCGTGGCCTAGGGCTGCCGGCGAGCAGTTTCTTCCGCTCCTTCTTGGAGTTCCACGGGCTCCAGCCGCACCACCTTACACCGAACACGGTGGTGCTGCTGGCTGCCTTCGCCACCCTGTGCAAAGGCTTCCTGGGCGTTATCCCCACCATCGAGCTGTGGGGGGAATTCTTCCAGTCTAAGCTCGGTACGCACGTCGCCGGCGTGCCAGCCCAGTGCGGCGCATTCATCGCGATGCAGAGAACGGGGGCCGACAACCCGTTCCCTGCCATTACGCTGATCAAATCGGTGAAGATGTGGCAGCGATCTTATTTTTACGTGAAGAACGTCGCCCCAGAAGGCGACTAGGTCGACCTGCCGGCTTACGAAGCCGGCGCGCCGGCTGGGAGGCTCCCCAGCTGGTCCCACCGGGCCAAGACGCTGACTCCTGCCGGCGCCGCCGCCGTCGCGTGACTCCGAGTGCTGACACAGTTGGAGGGTCTGACCGGGGCCGACCTGCTGGCCGCCTTCGTGGCGCGCCGAGTCCTCCCGCTCCAAGGCCGACCTCATCTAATCTGCCAGATGAGCGGCCACCGGGACCCGAGTCGGATGTGTTCCAAGGATATGCCCCACGCGGAGGTGGCGGACATGGTGAATTATATTGCGAACTTCGGCCTCTCGGGGGATTGGCGGATCGTCATGGAGCCGTACTTGCGCGCCAACCCCCCGCCTGTTTAAGTCGTTTCTCTTGTTCTTCCGCTTTCTTTGCAGCCGAATCCGACTTCTAATCTTCTTTAGTCTTTGAATCAGAACCATCTCGTCCAGCCTTCAGTCGGCACCACGGGGCCGGCCCGCCAGTTCGTCCCCGACCGAGCGGAGAGCGACGTCGACGACCCCGACTTGGGGGCGGCGGCGATGTAGGCCGACGCTGAAGGAGGAGGAGGAGGAGGAGCCGGCTTCAAGCCTTCGGCCACCTTTGTCGACTGTACTGATGACGACACCGAGGGGGAAGTCGCCCCGCGCCACCAGCCAAAAGCCGGCCAGCCCGGCGCGAGTTCCTCTGCCGTCTTTGATGGTCAAGGTGGTGCGAGGAAGCGCCAGGCCGGGCCGAGTACGCTCGGCGGCCGGACGAAGAAGTTCAAGGGGGCGGCCGCCACGACCAAGCGCGAAGAGGCGGCCGCGAAAGCCAACCGCTTCCGTAGGGAAGTGAAGAAGCCGCCGCTGGTCTCTGCGTAAGTGCCTCCGCCCTTTGTTTTACTCTCTGTTTGTTGCTCTTGTCTAAGTCTTTTTCATGTTTCCACACTCTAGGGCTCCCCTCACTCTTGAGAGGGTCACTGCCGCCTCCATCATGGGGTCGGCAGAGACGTCCGCTACTACTCGGCGGATTGACCCCGCCGCCGACCTCCGGGAGGCGACGGAGCGGAACGCGCAGGAGAAGTGCGACGAGGAAGAAGCCGCCCGCCTGGAGAAGGCGGAGGCCGAGAAGGCGGCCACCTCCGCCCAGAAAAAGCTGGATGAGGCTGAGGCCGCCGTCGCGGAAAGGAGGCAGGCTGAGGAAGCCGCGCACCGCCAGTCGACGGTGTTTGTCATCCCGCTGAACTCAGCGCGGCCGCCTCCGGAGTTCACGGCGCAGTTGGAGGAAGCCGGCGGTGAGTTCCCGATCATCCAGAGGGGAAGCGGCGATGCCTCCCTGTCGGGCACGGCCGTGTCGCCGCCGCCACCCCCGCCGCCATCTGGGGGCGCATGTGACAAACAGCCAGCGGGCCCGCCGGTGCCACCGACTAAGGACGAAGCCGTGGCGAAGCTACTCCTTCAAGTCGGCTCACCAGCGTGCCGCCGTCTTGAGAAAGCGACTTCGGCGCCACGCCCCTTGGAGACCGGCGCCGCCAGCTCGACAATCCCAGACGCCGAGGCAACGAGCGTCGCGCCCATTGGGTGGGTGCGAGGAGGCGGCACATGCCCGCTGAACCAGGCGCTTCTGGGCGTCCAGGCTAAGCTGCGAGCTGAGGGTGACGCCATCCAGAGCTGCACCAAGGCGCACCTGGCGTCGCGGGCCGCCATCCGGGTAAGTGTTTTTTCTCTTGTCTCCGTCTTCTTGCTCTTCTCTGTGGGGGCGCGCCAGCGCACCCACTGGGTGTAGTCCCCGAGTTCCGGGCCGGCTGCTGAGCAGGCAGCTCGGAACTCCATCTGGCGAGTTCTAAGTACTTACTTTTGTTTGAAATACTTATCGCAGGATTATCACAACCTCCGGGCCACCGCCTTCAACCGCAATGTTGAGGAGCGGGGCAAGCGGACTGCCGACTTGTCGGAGAGCCAGAGTGAGTTCTCTTTCTTCTTAGGAGGGGCGCGCTGGTGCACCCGCGGGCTGTAGTCCCTGAGATTCGGGCCGACTGCTGAGTAGTCGTGCCGGATCTTTCTGGCGACCTTCTTTGTTGATGACTTATCGTCCTCTTTCTTCTTTTTCTTCAGAGGTCGACGCCACTCTTCAGCAACAGCTGGGCGAAGCCAACACCGCCTTGCGTGCCAAGGGGGAGGAGTGCAGCTAGCTCGCCGCAGAGCGTGACCTGCTGGCTGCACAACTGGCGGAGCAGAAGGAGCTGCTTAAGAAGGCGCAGGAGGAGGCGGACGAGAAGGAGACTGCTCTCCTGGCCGAGTTCGCAAGCGAGCGCTCCTCCTGGACTGACAAGGAGGCGTTGCTGGCCTCTGGCTTCCACGAGATCGAGGACATCATCGACGGTAAGCCTCTTTACTTTTCTTCTTTGAGTTGCCGACTATAGGTCGGGCCGACTCCTGGTTTTTTGACTTGCTCTTCCTTCTTTTCGCCTTGGTAGAGTTCTTCCCTGGCTACTCGCAAGCCGCCAATCAAGCCATCGAGGCTGATCGTGAGAGGCGGAGGGCAGAAGGCGCGGAGGTCGCCGCCGATGCCCCCCGGACCCTTGACGAGCAGATTCTGAGCGTTGAGGCTCACCTGTGGCCTGCCCACCGGATGTTGCGCCGGCTTCAACGTGTCGGCGCCCAGGCGATCTCTACCTTGTGGCCAGACATGCAGGCACTGCGCACCCCCAGTCGGACTGCCGACTAGCTGGAGGTCGCAGCTGGCCGTCTTGAGGCTCGGAAGGGTTCCTCGGCCCGGGCTGGAGCGCGCCAGGCCTTGGAATTTGTCAAGGCATGGTATCCGGGGCTGGACCTGGACTGGCTGGCCATGCTTCGGGCAGAGGCCCAGCCGGAGCTGGCAGCCGCGGAAGACTCCCTCGTCAAGCGTGCCGCGGCGATCGGCGAGTACGCCGATACCAGCGTCTTCATTCCTGAGCGGGCTGAAGACGGCGAGGAGGCACCGCCGGAATGGTTTGGGATGAACCCAGATTACGACAAGGACTCGGCGGAGGTGATCGGCTCCAGCGTCGAGGAGGAATGCGAGGCGGAGGATGGAGGTGAGACGGAGGCGCCAAAAGGCAGAGCAGACGGCCAGCCTCAGCTCGACCGCGCCTCCAGCAACGAGCCGTGCCCAACCGAGCCGGCTGCCGCCGGAGGTGATCAAGCCGAGACTGCCCAGCCGACCGCCCCAATGTCTGACACCGCCATCTCCCCTGACTCTCCGAACCCGTCTTCCGCTTCCTAGGCTGCTGCCTTGTCTTTATTTTATCTATTTTAGTAGTCTTTGAGGAACTTGTTAATTCGCACAATTCCACCCGCGGGGTGTATTTTGAACTTCTGCTCGAAGATTCGGCCAAGGGCCTATGTTATGTAAATATTCATCCGAGTTCTATCTTTTCTTGCTCATTGCTCCTTTGGCTTTTTCCTTTGCCACCTTCCCTTAGTTGCCGTCTTGCCAGCCGGACAGTTGCTCTGCGGACTGCCGCTGGATCAAATGTTTGGCTACTATTGGGAAAGCAAGTACTTAGCCGTTTAGAGTTTTTTAGCAAGTTGAATAGAAGGCGGCAAGCCGACAGCTCAAGAGTCGGCTTGCGAAGAGAGGCTGGAAGCCGTCTTAAGCTATGCTTATGCTTTGAGTCCTTAGCCATTTTTCATGTGGGCGTCCATTCTTCCTTACTCCTGCCCGCCAGAAAGTCGCTCTGCGAGCTGCGGCTTCTGACAGGACACGGCTTGGGCACCACACACTACTTGTCCGACAGTAGGAAGCATTTCATAGCGCAAGGCGGCGAGTCCCCGGCCGACTAGTCGAACCCGGTGCCAAGCGTCATAAAGAGTATCATACTCGAAGGCATAATTCTTATCATATAGATAACAAAAAGGGCAGTCCCCGAGCTCGTCTCGGGGGGCCCGGAGTCTTGGTACTTAAATACAAAAGGTAGCGTGGTACATACTGCATCAACTGTAAAATCTTTGGAGGAGATTTGCATTCCATGGCCGCTCCGTCTCTTTGCCAGAGTCGTCCCTCTTGCGTGCTCGGGGCTTCTGAGCGTCGATTAGGTAGTAGGAATCGTTGCCCAACACTTTGTTGATGATGAAAGGGCCTTCCCAAGGCGCCGACAACTTGTGCTGGCCGGCTGTTCGCTCGATCAGTCGGAGCACAAGGTCACCCTCTTGGAAAGATCTCGGCCTAACCTTCCTGTTGTAGTATTGGCGCAGGTTCAGCTGGTAGATGTTGGACCGGCTGAGTGCCAACAGCCAGCCCTCTTCCAGCAGATCGACGCCGTCTTGACGTGCTTCTTCTGCTTCCTCCTTGATCTACATGGTGACTCGTGGGGAGTCGAACTCTATGTCCGTTGGGATGACGGCTTCAGCACCATAGACGAGAAAGAAGGGCGTGAAGCCGGTCGACTTGTTTGGAGTCATGCGCAGACTCCAGAGGACGGCTGTCAACTCATCAAGCCAACAGCCGGCCGAACGCTCCAGTGGTTCGACCAGTCGAGGCTTGATGCCAGACAGGATGAGGCCGTTTGCTCGCTCCACTTGGCCGTTTGACTGCGGATGGGCAACGGACGCCAAGTTCAGTCGGATGCCCTGTGTCGCGCAGAAACGGGCCAAGGCACCTTTGGCAAAGTTTGTGCCGTTGTCGATGATGATGATGTGTGGTATGCCGTACCGAATTGTGATGTCGGAGATGAAAGTCACGGCAGTCGGACCATTCAACTTCTTGATGGGCTTCGCTTCTATCCACTTGGTGAACTTGTCCACCGCGACAAGTAGGTGAGTTAGGCCTCCTCGCGCCGTCTTGAATGGTCCCACCATGTCCAGGCCCCAAACTGCAAAGGGCCAGGCGATGGGGATGGTCTTGAGTGCAGAAGCCGGCTGATGCGGCTTGGAACGGAACTTCTGGCACCCCTTGCATTTTTGGACCAATTCCTTGGCCTCTTCTAGGGCAGTTGGCCAGAAAAAACCGTGTCGAAAGGCTTTGGCGACGAGTGCTCTTGAAGCCGCATGGTGGCCGCACTCGCCTTGATGGATATCTTTGAGAATTGCCTGGCCTTGCTCTGGCTCGACGCAGCGCTGGTAGACGCCCGTGATGCTGCACCTGACCAACTCTCTGTTGACTATAGTGTAGGCTGCTGCTCGGCGTTGTACTTGTCGAGCTAGGATCTCATCGGTTGGCAGCTCTTTGCTCACCACGAATTTGAGGATGGGGTGGGCCCATGAGGGTGCTGCTATTTCTTCGACTGCCAGAACTGCGACTTGGAGGAGGGCGGCTGGGCTGGGAGGCGGCGGGCTGGAGTCCGCGGCCGCTTGCTGGATTGATGAAGTCCCCGGGCCGACTGGTGCAGTCCCCGGGCCGAGTTCTGGAGTCTTCGGGCTGGTCGCCGCAGTCCCCGGGCCGGGTTCTGAAGTCCCCGGGCCGGCTTCGACTGCGGCGTTCTTGGAGCCATCTGTAAGAATTCTCGTGCCGTCTGTTGGGGCTCTTAAGTCGGATCCGACTTCTTCGGGGGGAGTCGGCATGAAGATGGAGTCTGATTCTGGTGAAGGCTTGACAGACGGCTTGAGGAGGCGCTGAAGGGCGACGCCGAATGGTATTGCTTGGCGGGTTGAGCCGATTCGTGCCAGGGTGTCTACTTGGTTGTTGTCATTTCTTGGCACGTGAAGGAACTTGCACCCCTCGAAATATCCGCTGAGTTGCTGCACGAGGAAACGGTAGCTCGCCATGTTTGCATCTTTGGCGTCCCAGTTGCCAGATGACTGCTAGACCACCAAGTCGGAGTCGCCATAACACAGGATCCGGCGAATGCCAAGTTCTTTAGCAAGCCGGAGCCCATGAATGAGTGCCTCATATTCGGCGACGTTGTTGGAGGCGGCGAAATGGATTTGCAATGCATATTTGAGCTGGTCGTCCTTGGGAGAAGTGAGGACAACGCCGGCTCCCAAGCCGGTGCGCATCTTGGAGCCATCGAAATGCATCCGCCAATGGGTGGAGTCGAGCGCTGGTGGCAGGTACTGGGTCTCTGCCCAGTCAACGAGGAAGTCGGCCAATGCTTGCGACTTGATGGCGGTGCGGGGCTGATAGTAGATGGTGTAGGGGGCCAGCTCTATGGCCCATTTGGCCACTCGGCCAGAAGCATCTCGGCTTCCGATGATCTCGGCCAGTGGGGTTGTGCAGACCACAGTGATTTGATGCTCTTGAAAGTAAGGCTTCAACTTCTTAGCGGTCGACAGCACTTCGCTCAGGTAATATACCGGTCTCTGGACAGGTAGTGCCTTGCCTTCCTCCTTGCGTTCAACTACAATGACTGTGCTGACTACCCGGCTGGTGGCGGCAATGTACAAGAGCATGGGCTCTTTAGGAGTCGGAGCCGCCAGCACAGGGGGAGTAGTCGACATCTTCTTCAACTGGAGAAAAGCTTCGTCTGCCTTGTGGTTCCACTCGAAAAAAGTGGTCTTCTTCATGAGCTGGTACAAGGGGAGAGCTTTCTCGCCCAGCCGACTGACGAATCGGCTGATGGACGCCAGGCAGCCAGTGAACTTTTGCATGTCCAGCAGTCGGTTGGGTACTTCCATCCTCTCAATGACCTCGATCTTTACAGGGTTGCACTCTATGCCGCGTTTAGAGACCAGGAAGCCAAGGAGTTGGCCGGCTGGTACTCCGAAGATGCACTTCTCAGGGTTGAGCTTGATCTGGAATCGGCGCAGGTTTTCAAAGGTCTCCTTGAGGTCTTCCAGCAGTGTTCCACGCTTTTCCATCTTCACCACCACATCATCCACGTAGACGTGGGCGTTTCTGCCGAGTTGCTTGAGGAGGCACTTCTGCATGCAACGCTGAAAGGTGGCGCCGACATTCCTCAAGACGAACGTCATGGTCAGGTAGCAGAAGGCTCCAAATGGCATGATGAAGGCGGTCTTCAGTCTGTCTGCCGGGTTCAGCTTGATCTGGTGATATCCTGAATATGCATCTAAGAAGCTCAACACCTCGCATCCGGCAGTGGAGTCTATCACCTAATCAATTCTCGGCAGAGCAAACGGGTCCTTGCGGCAAGCTTTGTTGAGGCTGGTGTAGTCAATACACATTCGCCACTGCTTGTTCTTCTTCGGCACCAGGACCGGGTTGGCTAGCCATTCTGGGAAGAACACTTCCATAATGAAGCCGGCTGCAAGGAGTCGGGCTATCTCTTCTCCAACAACTCTTCTTTTTTCTTCTGACAGGCGGCGCAAGGGCTGCCTGACTGGCTTGGCATCAGATCGGACATGTAACTTATGCTCGGTGAATTCCATCGGTACACCCGACATGTCTTTAGGGCACCATGCGAAGATGTCCCGATTCTCATGGAGGAAATCGACAAGCTCGCCTTCCTATTTGCTGTCGAGGTTCGCACCTATGACAGCGTACCTCTCTGGGGGCTCCGGGTCCAAGGGTATCTTCTTCGTCTCTTTGGCCGGCTTGAACAAGCCCTCATCTTCCGACTCCTTAGGGTTAGGCGACATCTCCGGCCGCTTGTCGGCCATCGCCACAACCCGATCAAGGAGCCGATTCTCAGCTGCGATCACCAGGGACTCGGCCAGCCGACTGCTTTCAGCCGCACAGGCGGACGACTTTCTGTAGTCGCCGGCTATGGTCAGAATCCCCTTGGAACTCGGCATCTTCATCTTGAGGTAGGCATAGTGGGGAACCGCCATGAACTTGGCCAAAGCGGGTCGGCCAAGAAAGGCATGGTATGGGCTCTCAAGGTCCACCGCTTCAAACCAAACTGACTCTCGGCAGAAATGATCTTTGTCCCCAAAGAGGACGTCTATCAGGATCTTGCCGACTGGTGAGCAGGAAAGGCCAGGAACAATGTCGTGGAACACAGTCCGACTGTTCTGAAGCTGTCTTTGCTTCATTCCCAACTTCTCCATTGTGTCCTTGTACAGGATGTTGATGTTGCTGCCTCCGTCTATCAGCACTCGCGAGAAGCGAGCGGCTCTTTATCCGTGGCAAAGGTAGCGTCCAGGACCAGAGCGTAGGAGCCTGGACTCAGCATCACCTCTGGGTGATCAGCCCTGCTCCAGCTGATAGGCTTCTCGGACCAGTGCATGAACTCTGGTGTCGCTGATGCTACTGCGTTCACCTCTTGCTGCTGCAGCCGCCTGCTGCGTCGATCGTCAGCCACACTGGTGAACACCACATAGGCTCCATGCTCCTCTGGGTACTCGTCTTGTACTGTGCCGACTGGCCTGACAGCCGGCTGCTGGGGTGGAGGCGGAGGCGGTTGCCCAGCAGGCGGGGGAGGCAGGAGGCCGTCTCCCTTGGCGATCCTGGTGAGCCAGTGGCACTTCCGGGTGGTGTGGTTAGACGGCTTTGCGCCGCTATGGAACTTGCAATGGCCACCAAGAGTTTGCTCGTAAGAGAAAGCCGGCAACCAGTTGGGCTTGCCACCTTTCTGTCGCTTGGGCGGAGGGTGTCCCACCGGTTGCTGGTCCTCAACTGTCACCACCTGCCGGCTACTGAAGCCGGCTATGGGGCCTTGCGCTTGTGGTCGTTCTGCTGCTGCCGCCGACTGGCGTCTCCAGCCGGAGTTCTGGGGGCTTGAGGGGCCACTTTGCCAGTTGCACTAACTTGAATATCCGCCTTCATGGAGGAGTCGGCTGTGGCATACTTGTCTGCTATGATCAGCAGTTAGTCGAGGGTCTCTGGCTCGTCACAGAGAAGCTTGTGCTTGAGGAGGGTGCCTTCTCTGCACCCGGCGGTGAAGTACTCGATAGCCTGCACCTCGTGCACGCCCTCGCAGGAGTTCCGAAGCTCGGCCCAGCGTGTGAGGTAGTCGCGAGTTGACTCGTTGGGGCCCTGCACGCACAAGGAAAGCTGGCGAGGCTTGGGAAGTCGCTTGTATGTGCTTGTGAAGTTGTGGACGAAGGCATCGGTGAAGTCGACCCAACTGTTGATGCTGCGGGGCTTCAGGCTGTTCAACCATATCCGGGCCATGCCCTGGAGCATGAGTGGAACATACTTCACGGCAACTCGTGTCAGGACCCCGATCCTAAGTCACACCGATCTAGCATGTAACACATCATATCACTTTGCGGCCTCACGCACGGTATTTCACGGGTGCCACCTTACCTGGCCCGGGACCGTTTGCGCCTTTTGGCTCACGTATATGATAGTGTCGCTAGCATCCATATGACAAAGAACCCGGGCCGACATGGCTAGTCGTGAACCCAAAGCGGCGCTAACCCATGAGGACAGGCATACATGAATCACATCGAGCATGTCGGTCATCAGCGTGTGAATCCGGGCTGTAGCACTGGGCTAACAGGACTCCGGTAACCCGGGCTGTAGCAGGCTAGGCAGGACTCCGGATGTCACCGCGTGACATTTCCCCGAAGGGACAGACACAAGAACGAAGTGAAACACATGCCGGCCAGTCAAGCGTCCTGAGCAGTAGTGCTGGGCTAGCAGGACTCCGGTGAACCGGGCTGTAGCGGACTACTATCGCTCAGAAGCACTAGACTACATTTCCCCATATGATAGGCTGCCAAGGATAAACAACTAGATAGTCGGATCCCACACATACCAAGCATTTCAATCATACACACAATATGCTCGATATGTGTAAATACAACATGGCATCACAACAAGACTCTACGACTCAAAGTATTTATTCATTAGGCTCCGAGGAGCGAGATATTACAAACATGGGTCTCATGACCCAACATACAGAGCATACAAGCAACAAGCACATGCGGAAGCTTAACTTGTCTGAGTACAGACAACTACAAATGAAAAAGGCTGAGAAGCCTGACTATCCACTAGACCCTGCCGAGGGCACAAGATCATAGCTGAGGTAACAAGCTAAACGTCGAAGTCCACACGGAACTACTAGCGAGACTGACGTCTCTCTGCAAAACATAAAATAGGCAAACGTGAGTACAAATGTACTCAGCAAGACTTACATCAGAACTATCTACACATGCATCAGTATCAAAAGGGGGTGGTGGAGTTTAACTGCAGCAAGCCAGCTTTGACTCGGTGGCTATCCTGAACTACGACTGCAAGTAACTCTTTTGAGGTGGCGCACACGAGTCCACATATTCACCATACCAATACACCACTATGGATCCGCTCCCGTCTTCCTACGAGAACGCCATTCATAGCACTCACGCTTATCTTGCGCATTTTAGAGTATCCACTTTCACTTGTCTATGAACTATGCAAGGGGTCCAAGTTTCCATATCCGAGGAATCCGGCTATTCGAATAGATAATGATAACCCTGCAGGGGTGTACTTCTTCACACACGCTCTCGCCACTTATCGCCCTGTACACGTCATGTACCTCGGCAACCTTCAAGCGGAAGCCGGGCGAGGGAGTCGGCCACGACCTGACTAATCACACAAGTCTCTCGTCCAGGTTTATCGCCTATTCGGGTTCCATCCGCAAGGAGATCCGGCCGGGGTGTCGCTCACGGCCCCAAACGATGTGTACAGGGTTCCAAGCCCACCAAACGGGCGGCGCTTGGTCTACCCGGCCACGGTGCCTAGTCTGTCCCAAGCCCACCTGTACAGGGTGCCACTTGGTAGACTACTAACACTACCTACAAACACCAGAAACTAGTTGCAACTCCTGGACAGAGGTCAAGTTGATTAATAAGTCGAGAGGGGTCGAGTTACCGGAACCCAATGTGTGGTAGTAACTGTTCATGGATCACAAACACAGAACTCAGTTCCTAAGGACGGCTGCAATGAGACAACCCACCATGTACTCCTACATGGCCTCTCACCGCTACCTTTACCAAATCGTGTTCACACACCTAGCTCTCAAGAGTAGGACATGTTCACCACATTCCAATTCATTCCCGATGAATCAGACCCGACTCAACTCTAAGCAGTAGCAGGCATGACAAGCAAGCATGAATGAGTAGGCACATCAGGGCTCAAACAACTCCTACTCATGCTAGTGGGTTTCATCTATTTACTGTGGCAATGACAGGTCATGCAGAGGAAAGGGGTTCAACTACCGCAGCATGTAACAGATGATTCGTTGTTGTCCTAATGCAGTAAAAGAGAGCAGGAGCGAGAGAGTGGGATTGTATCGGAATGAACAAGGGGGTTTTGCTTGCCTGGCACTTCTGAAGATATTATAGCTCTTCATCGGTGTCATCAAACTCATCGTCGAAACATCGGCTACCGAGAGGGGACAAAAACCGGCAACAGAGAAGAAACACAATCAATGCAATGCAACAGTATGATGCATGAATGTGACATGGCAATATGCTGTTGATTGAGCTAATGCAACTAGCAACAAGTTGAATGAAGTTGGTTTGAAACCAAGATTCAAATTCAAACTCCACATGTGGTTATTTAAATGCCATTCAATTAGTTTGAACTAAACAGTGAACAAAAGTTGTTCTAACATGCATGAAAATTATACAGATGGATAGATTGAATTTTTCTGATCATTTTTCATATATAAATTATTTCATTCTGAGCTACGGTTGATTTTATATGAATTTTAGAAGTTTTAGGCATTTTCTGGAATTTCCTGATTGAAAATAAATCCAGAAAATGTAATATTGCATCAGCATTAGGTCATGCTGACCTCAGCAGGTCAACAGGGCTGCCCCGGGTCAAACCTGACGGCTGGGGTCCACTGGTCAGTGACACAGAGCTGTTCAGTGTCAATGACAGGTGGGGCCTGGTCAACGGCCACGTCAGCAAGTCAGCCCTGATGCGTGGGTCCGCTAGTTTGTTAATTAATCTAACTTAAATCTAACTAGTGGCTTAATTAGGCAGCAGGGCCCACTGTCACTGTAACATGGCTCAGTTAGCGGGGTGATTAACCCCTAATGACGGCGCCACGTCAGCCTCGCCGGAGTTGGCCGGCGACGACCAAACCGAGCGGCGGTGCTTCGCCGGAATGCGCTACAGGCGGCGGAAAGGCGTGCGGGGACTACCAATCGGCAGCCCGCGCTCGACCGCATCCACCTGGGCATAAGGGAGGTCGCGGGGACGGCGGAGCTCGCCGGAGCAGGGCTCGCGGCGGCGGCCGGAGTTCGGTTGATGCGGGTTAGGCACTGCAGGGCGCTAGGGGGGCTGCGGTTAGGCGCGTTGGACTCGTGGGGGTGCGGCGAACGCGGTGACGCGCTCGGGCTCGAGCTGTGGTGGTTGTGGCCACGACGGTGACGTGCGGTGGCGGCGGCGAGCTACGGCCGTGGTGGAAGACGGAGGTAGCGGGCAGGAACGGAGGGGGCGAACACAGGGGGAGAATCAGGAGCTCACTGGGGGTGCAGGGATGGCCTCAGCGTGCTTGGGGACGCACCGGAGCGGGCGGAGCGGCAAAAGGGATCTCCGGTGGCCGTCGGTGATGATGACGACGACGACGCGTTGGGACTCTTCCGGTCGCGTGAGACGACGGAAAGGACGAGGGCGGCACGGCGGAGCTCGGGGATGCGTCGGAGAGGCGAGGAGGAGGCGGTGGCTGCGGTGGTGGCGAACGGCGGCGGCTCTCTGTTCGGTGGCGCCGCGAGAGAGAGAGAGCAGGGGAGGGGTAAGAGATCCAGGGAGAGAGGGGAGAGGACGAGGGGGTCGGGGGGTGTGCGTGGCGTCGTACAGCGCGTCCAGGGCGTCGGCGGCAAGCAGGAGCTGGCGAGGCGCGTGCTCGCGAGCGGTGGCCACGCGCCCTTCGTCCTCCTGGCAAGAGGAGGAAGACGACAGGGGAGGTGGAGATGGGCTGGGCTGGCTTTGCCCAGCTGGGCGGCTATAGTGCCAGGCCAGGTGGGCTTCCCAGGTAAGTTCCTCTCTCTCTCTTTTAATTTTGTTTTCTATTATTCTGTAGTCTTTAGGGCTTTATTAAAAATACTTAGACACTTCCATAAATCATGAAACTACTCATGATCACTGTTGGGAATATATCCTTCAGTAAACATTTTAGTTTATGATTATTTGAGCATTTAAAATATTTAATAGCATTTAAATGCCCAAATGCAAATAGAATATGATTTAATCCAGAGCCCAATTATGTCATGCTAAAATGTGCATCACCACTGGTTACTGTTTCCAGTTTTTTCCAAGAATGATGAACATTTTTGAAAGCCATTTGGATTTACTGGAAATATTTTGGTTGAACCTAGTGAGTTCCTTTAATGCTAGGGTTTAGGCAATCCCCATTTCAAGTTTCTTTCAAAGTTTAAACATGATGCACACATGAGGTTACCCTAATGCAATGCCAGAAGCTAGGGATGTGACAACTCGCTTGTTGCCGTTCGCTATGCTGACGGCTGTGGAGTAGTCAACCCTCTGGGAAAGGGCTCATCTAGGATGCGGGGACCGAAACACGGTGGACCCAACTCGTCTTCTTCTTCTAGCGCCAGGGACCGGTGGAGTCGGTCGATCCGATGGCGTGCGTTGTTTTCTCCGACTCCCTCTCGACGGCCAAGGCGGTCGCCGAGAGTCGGATGTTCAACAGGCGGCGGGGAGACTCGCCTTTCCTTGCGAGGGGGTGGAGGCGGACAGTCATCCCGCCGTTCCACTGCTCTTGGGCGGCCGTCTTGGTCGCGCTCGATGGTGACGCGAGTCCAACTGTGGCTGACAGCCGAATCCTTGTCTTTTCTTCCGCGGACGCCACCAGTCGGCGTCCGTGACGTCGCGCCTTGGTCTCGGCGGGGAGGCGGGTCGTCATTCTGCCGTCGCGGCGCATCTGTGCGGCAGTTGGCCGCGTTTTACTCGGCGGCCGCGTCGAGGAGCCGCTGGACGCGCTCCGTCATCAAGCGACGCTCTTCGCCCTCGAAATTGTCCAGCTCGTCGGCCGCCGCCTGGGCGGCTCGGATGTTCTCCGCAGGCGTGGCGTATACGGGGCGATTTGCCCCGAACAAGTGGGCGATGGCAACACCGCGCTGCTGGACCGCGCTGCTGGATCGCGCCAAGGCAGCTAGGCCCAGACGGAGCCGGCGAGCCGCCCACAACGCGATCCATCTCACGCTGGTAGGCCTCTGACAAGCGCCTCATGCTAGCAAGCTTCTTCGCGCCTTCGACCAGCTGGAGGCGGTGTGCCTCCAGCGTCTCGGCGTCGGCGTCTTCGGGAATGGGCGCGGATAGGTCTTGTAGCGCCGCGTCGAGCGGGTCATGAGCTCCTCCGCCGGAATGCTCGCCATGATCGATGACGAGCACCTCTGTGACGGTGCTTCCGCCGCTCTCCGCGCGAGGGAGCGGTTCATCATAGACCACCACGTTGGTGGGAAACGCGTCGAGCGACGCAGTGTCGGAATCGACCAGCATCGGGTCGGTAGAGCCTACGGACTCCAAGTCCACGGCGGGCTCGCCGGCGACGTGGAGTTGGTCAAGGAAGCCCGCGAGAAGGCTCTCGAGGCCACTCGTGCCTGCGTCGGATGCAGGCTCGTTGGAGAGGCGGACCTCGCCGACCAGTTCGGCGAGGCAGCTGGCAGCGCAGGCGATCTCGGCGATGTGCAGCGCGTCGGCACAGACTCCGTCTGGCGTGCAGGGCTGGCTGCGCTCGCCAGGGAGGAAAAGGGTTCCCGTCCAGAGCAGGTCTCCGGACGGCGGTGCACCTCGCCCCACGGTGGGCGCCAAATGTCGGGGGTTGGGTGCGACATATGCCAAGGGATAGCTTATCATGGTGGGAACGAGTAGAACATCGCCGGTGCCTGGAAACGGGATGAGGTGAATACATGCACGCCGGCGAATCTTACCCAGCTTCAGGGCTGTCCAGGGAGATAACACCCCTAATGCTGCTCTGCGGGGTCTCCGAATGATCACTATGGCAAAGTGTGTACACGGTTGCTCCTTGAGCTGTTTCCTGGAGGTAGGAGAAGGCAAGGCTAGCTCTCTCCTTCCTATATGATCTGGTCTGGTGCTAATGGATTCCAAACCTTTGCATGGGTGCCCTGGGGGGTTTATATAGGCCTACCCCCTAGGGGTACAATGGTAATCCGGCTAGGCGCGGGTCCCAGCCGTCTGTCTCTCAGGGCGCCGTCTTCTCTGCCGACTGCCGGGGCCCGCCATCTGGTGGGCCCCACCGACTGGTCCGGTACGGAGCCATCTGGCCGTGTCCGCCGCGGGCGGGTCTTGCCGGCTGCGGATTACTGTAACCGTGCTTCTAATGACGCTGGCTTGGTCGTGGGGTCATGGCAACAGTGCCGCCGCCTGACGGGCGATCACTATTGCCATTCCCCGTCTTGTCTGGTTAATGGCGGGTGGGGCCCGTGGGAGGGGCTAGCCGACTCCTGGAGGCCGACTCCCACCGGGTCCGACTGGCGTCACTCCGGCCGTCTTCTGGACACCCGCTGACTGGTGGGACCTGCCGTCTCTGGGTCGTACAGACAGACCATCGTGGGTACAGGGTTCCGCCTGCTGGGGCTGATGTCAAGGCTAGCATGGCAATAGTGCCGCGCCGGACGGAGATCTCCGATGGTACGGCGTACTGTGGCCATGCTTGCCTTTGGTAAGGGGCGGGTGTGGACCTTGCTGAGGCCACGCCCCGTCCCGTCCCTCCTGCCGAGAGCACGAGGTGGTTGGAGTCGCGAGCCGACTCCCCATAGCCGGCTTCTCTGGAAGCCGCCAGCTAGAAGTCGTCTCATCTCAAAGTCGCCCTGGGGCTCGGCCATGAGTGGGTAGTCGGCTGCGCTGCTGCCGACTCTCAGAGGCGGCTCTCCGTCCTAGGGTCTTGAGGGGCGCGGCCTGCCCCGATGTCTTGAAAGGTTCTGGGCTTCGGGTTAGCCTACCCGTGGCCCATTACTCCGACACTAACCTAATAACCGGAGGCCTAGCCTAGATTTGCTGTTTTTTTTGCCTATTTCAGTGTTTCGAAGAAAAGGAATATCAAACGAAGTCGAAACGGAACGAAATCAACTAGAGAAATTATTTTTGGAAGGAAACCTACCGGATAGACTTGGACCCTACGTCAGAAGATGAAGGAGGTGCTCACGAGGGTAGGGGCACGCCCACCCCCTAGGGCGCGCCCCCTGCCTCGTGGCCCCCCTTTGGTCCACCGACGTACCCCTTGCACCCATATATACCTACGTATCATAAAACCTCCAGAACGAAGATTAGATCGGGAGTTCCACCGCCGCAAGCCTCTGTAGCCACCAAAAACCTCTCAGGACCCTGTTCCGGCACCCTGCCGGGGGGGAACCCTCACCGGTGGCCATCTTCATCATCCCGACGCTTTCCATGACGAGGAGGGAGTAGTTCACCCTCGGGGCTGAGGGTATGTACCAGTAGCTATGTGTTTGATCTCTCTCTCGTGTTCTTGATTTGGCACGATCTTGACGTATCGCGAGCTTTGCTATTATAGTTGGATCTTATGTTTCTTCTCCCCCTCTTCTCTCTTGTAATGGATTGAGTTTTCCCTTTGAAGTAATCTTATCGGATTGAGTCTTTAAAGATTTGAGAACACTTGATGTATGTGTATCTTTAGATCTTGCAATTGAATCTTTTTGTTTCTTGTTTTAGCACTAGTTTAGTCTATAAAGGAAAATTACAAAAAAAATGGAATTGAGTTTGTCTCACACGCTTCATCTTTTTAATATATTTCGTGAGGATGATGGAAAGGAAAATTTTGCCAAAGTGTTAGAAGAAGAATGCATTAAATTGTTTGGCACTAAATCTTTGAATGATGAGCATGATTGCAATGTTGTTAGTATGAACTCCTTGAATATCCATAGTACTAATGATGATTGCACTAGTTATGATGAAAATGCCTCCTATAAACATGTCAATTTTTGTGGAGTGCATTGGGTTTGCAAGTACACACCAAATAGGGAAGATAGATATTGCAAGAGGCATAAGTATTTAGAAACTAAATTGTTGCAAGAAAGTCTTGATGTGAGTGCTAAAAATTTAAAATATCTTTACCGTACTTGTGAGCTTTGCAATTAGCATGGCCATTTAAATATCAAATGCAAATTGTTTCATGATCGAATCGTGTCCAAAAATTGTGATGACTTGATTTCCCTTGCACATTATAATGAACTTAGTTTGCTTTTGGGTTATGAAGAAATGAAACGTCAAACTAAGCATATTCCAGAATATAACCTTGAGAAATTCCTCGATATTGATCTAGAGAAGATTTATATGTATTGTGCGGTGAATTGCATTGAAAATCCTTATATTGCCAATTACATAAAGAAAATAAAACAAATAGAGGATGAAGAGAATACTAATGAAAGGGAAGAGACTTCGCAATATCCTCCTATTATTTCTTATGATGAATCAGGTAACGATGAGGAGCCTTCTATTCAACCAATCTCATTAATAAGAGCTCCAAAAAGAGGATTGAACCCACACATGATGTGGTGAAGAAGAAGAAAAGAAAAAGGAAGAGAGGTAAAAAGGTATCTCTCCCAAATAAAGTTGCTCCTATTATTGATGTGCCTCATGAAAATGATACACTTCATGATGATCTCGTTATGCCTATTGCTTGTTGTGATGATTATGGTTGGGAAGACAATGATACTTCTTATGATCATGAAAATCATTTTGGTACTTGCTTGGAAGAATATAATAATTGCTATACTATTGGTGCTATACATGCTATTAATGATGAGAGTGATTATGCTTATGATACGAAAAGGCCCAAGCTTGGGGAAGCTATGTTTGATGAAGATGACATATTTGAGAATATATTTGCTGCAATTAATGTTTGTCCCAAGCTTGGGGATGCTATGTTTAATAATGATGATATTTTTAGCCTCTCAAGTTTTGATATGCAAAGTAGTTATGATGATAGCATGCCTTTTACCTATGATGATTATATTTATGAAAGTGGGTTTGGAAGAGTGTCAACTTTAGGAAGTAGTGATCCCACTATTTTGGAGGATGTTGAATCTTATAATATTTATGAAAGTGGATTTGGAGAGGTCATGACTTTATTTAGTGATGCATCCACTATTTCGGAAGAGGTTTCAATCGATTATGATGAGAACAAAGTTGCTACTTATGATGATTATTGTGATAAAACTTATGCTATAAAGAGTAGTGATGATTATATTTATAAAACTTGTCATGATTATGAGTACCCTTTCTCTGAACATCACTCTTTTAATGTGGAAACAATTTATTGTATTCAAATCTCTTATGATATTCCCACTATTCCGAATAAGAAGAATTTTGCTTGTGTGGAGAATAGTAAATTTTCTATGCTTGTAGATCATGAAAAGAATGCTTTAGGTGCTGGTTATATTGTTGAGTTTATTAATGATGCTACTGAAAATTATTATGAGGGAGGAATATATGCTTGTAGGAATTGCAAGAATATCAAGTTTCCTCTCTATGTGCTTAACATTTTAAAGTTATGCTTGTTTTGCCTTCCTATGCTAGTTGATTATTGTTCCCATAAGTTGTTTGCTCACAAAATCCGTATGCATAGGAAGTGGGTTAGGCTTAAATGTGCTAGTCATATTCTTCACGATGCTCTCTTCATGTTTCAATTCTTATCTTTTATGTGAGCATCATTGAAATCATCGTGCCTAGCTAGGGGCGTTAAACGATAGCGCTTGTTGGGAGGCAACCCCACTTTATTTTAGTTTCTTGCTTTTTGGTTCTGTTTAGGAATAAATAATCCATCTAGCTTCTGTTTATATGTGTTTTTATGTTTTAATTAGTGTTTGTGCCAAGTAGAACCTTTGCGAAGACTTGGGTGAAGCCTTTATGATCATGTTGTAAAAAACAGAAACTTTAGCGCTCACGAGATTAGCTGTATCTTTTTACTGGAGAGTGCTATTTAGTTGATTATTTTTGAAGATGATTACTAGACAAATTCCTCAGCTACACCAATCTATTTTAGAATTTTTGGAGTTCTAGAAGTTTGCGTTAGTTACAGATTACTACAGACTGTTCTGTTTTTGACACATTCTGTTTTTCATGTGTTGTTTGCTTATTTTGATGACTCTATGGCTAGTAAAATAGTTTATAAACCATAGAGAAGTTGGAATACAGTAGGTTTAACACAAATATAAATAAATAATGAGTTCATTACAGTACCATGAAATGGTGTTTTGTTTTCTTTCGCTAACGGAGCTCACGAGTTTTCTGTTAAGTTTTGTGTTGTGAAGTTTTCAAGTTTTGGGTGAAATCTTTTGATGGATTATGGAACAAGGAGTGGCAAGAGCCTAAGCTTGGGGATGCCCATGGAACCCCCAAGATAATCCAAGGACACCAAAAAGTCAAAGCTTGGGGATGCCCCGGAAGGCATCCCCTCTTTCGTCTACTTCCATCGGTATTTTACTTGGAGCTATATTTTTATTCCCCAACATGATATGTGTTTTGCTTGGAGCGTCTTGTATTATTTGTGTATTTGTTTGTTAGTGTGCCACAAACATACTTGCTGTACTCACCTTTGAGAGAGCCATTTATGAATTAAAATTTGATAGAATACTCTTTGTGCTTCACTTATATCTTTTGAGCTATGTAGTTTTGCTCTATGTGCTTCACTTATATCTTTTGAGCGTGATAATTTTGCTCTATGTGCTTCACTTAGATCTTTTAGAGCACGGTGGTGGATTTGTTTAAAGAATCTATTAATCTCTCATGCTTAACTTACATCATTTTGAGAGTCTTAATAGCATGGTAAATTGCTTAATAATAATATGCTTGGTATTCAAGATTTGTGAAACTTTCTTTTGAGTGCGTTGAATACTAAGAAAAGATTGAAGCATGATAATTGTTTTGAGATATGGAGGTGATAATATTAGAGTCATGCTAGTTGAGTAGTTGTGAATTTAAAGAATACTTGCGTTGAAGTTTGTGATTCCCGTAGCATGCACGTATGGTGAACCGTTATGTAACGAAGTCGGAGCATGAGGTGTTTATTGATTGTCTTTTCCTACCAATCTATCCCCCTAGGAGCATGTGCGTAATACTTTGCTTTGATAACTTCTAGATTTTTGCAATAAGTATATGAGTTCTTTATGACTAATGTTGAGTCCATGGATTATACGCATTTTTCCCATCCTTCCACCATTGCTAGCCTCTCTAATATCGCGCACTTTTCGCCGGTATCATACACCCACCATATATCTTCCTCAAAACAGCCACCATACCTACCTATCATGGCATTTCCATAGCCATTCCGAGATATATTGCCATGCAACTTTCCACCGTTCCGTTTATTATGACACGCTCCATCATTGTCATATTGTTAGCATGATCATGTAGTTGACATCGTATTTGTGGCAAAGCCACTATTCATAATTCTTTCATACATGTCACTCTTGATTCATTGCATATCCCGGTACACCGGCGGAGGCGTTCATATAGAGTCATATCTTGTTCTAAGTATCGAGTTGTAATTGTTGAGTTGTAAGAAAAATAAAAGTGTGATGATCATCATTTTTAGAGCATTGTCCCAAGTGAGGAAAGAATGATGGAGACTATGATTCCCCCACAAATCGGGATGAGACTCCGGACGAATCAAAAAAATATGAGAAAAAGAGAGAAGGGACAATGCTACTATCCTTTTTACCACACTTGTGCTTCAAAGTAGCACCAAGATCTTCATGATAGAGAGTCTCCTATGATATCACTTTCATATACTAGTGGGGATTTTTCATTATAGAACTTGGCTTTTATATTCCAAAGATGGGCTTCCTCAAATTGCCCTAGGTCTTCGTGAGCAAGCGAGTTGGATGCACACCCACTTAGTTTCTTTTGTTGAGCTTTCATATACTTATAGCTCTAGTGCATCCGTTGCATGGCAATCCCTACTCACTCACATTGATATCTATTAATGGGCATCTCCATAGCCCGTTGATACGCCTAGCTGATGTGAGACTATCTTCCCCTCTTTTTGTCTTCTCCACAACCACCATTCTATTCCACATATAGTGCTATATCCATGGCTCATGCTCATGTATTGCGTGAAGATTGAAAAAGTTTTGAAAATGTTAAAGTATGAAACAATTGCTTTTCTTATCATCGGGGTTGTGCATGATTTAAATACTTTGTGTGGTGAAGATGGAGCATAGCCAGACTATATGATTTTGTAGGGATAACTTTCTTTGGCCATGTTATTTTGAGAAGACATAATTGCTTTATTAGTATGCTTGAAGTATTATTATTTTTATGTCAATATGAACTTCTGTCTTGAATCTTTCGAATCTGAATATTCATATCACAATTAAGAAGATTTACATTGAAATTATGCCAACTAGCATTCCACATCAAAAATTATCTTTTTATCACTTACCTACTCGAGGACGAGCAGGAATTAAGCTTGGGGATGCTTGATACGTCTCCAACGTATCTATAATTTTTGATTGCTCCATGCTATATTATCTACTGTTTTAGGCAATATTGGGCTTTATTATCCACTTTTATATTATTTTTTAGACTAACCTAATAACCGGAGGCCCAACCCAGATTTGCTGTTTTTTGCCTATTTCAGTGTTTCAAAGAAAAGGAATATCAAACGAAGTCGAAACGGAACGAAATCAACTGGAGAAGTTATTTTTGGAAGCAAACCCACCGGATAGACTTGGACCCTACGTTAGAAGATGAAGGAGGTGCTCACGAGGGTAGGGGGCGCGCCCACTGCCTCGTGCCCCCCCCCCCCCTTCGGTCCACCGACGTACCCCTTGCACCCATATATACCTACGTATCGTAAAACTTCCAGAACGGAGATTAGATCGGGAGTTCCGCCACCACAAGCCTCTGTAGCCACTGAAAACCTCTCGGGACCCTGTTCCGGCACCCTTCCGGAGGGGGGGAACCCTCACCGGTGGCCACCTTCATCATCCCGGCGCTCTCCATGATGAGGAGGGAGTAGTTCACCCTCGGGGCTGAGGGTATGTACCAGTAGCTATGTGTTTGATCTCTCTCTCTCTCTCTCGTGTTCTTGATTTGGCACGATCTTGATGTATCGCGAGCTTTGCTATTATAGTTGGATCTTATATTTCTTCTCCCCCTCTTCTCTCTTGTAATGGATTGAGTTTTCCCTTTGAAGTAATCTTATCGGATCGAGTCTTTAAAGATTTGAGAACACTTGATGTATGTCTTGCGTGGGATAACCGTGGTGACAATGGGTTATTCTATTGATTCACTTGATGTATGTTTTGGTGATCAACTTGCGGGTTTCGTGACATTGGGAACCTATGCATAGGGGTTGGCACACGTTTTCGTCGTGATTCTCCGGTAGAAACTTTGGGCACTCTTTGAGGTTCTTTGTGTTGGATTGAATAGATGAATCTGAGATTGTGTGATGCATATCGTATAATCATACCCACGGATACTTGAGGTGACATTGGAGTATCTAGGTGACATTAGGGTTTTGGTTGATTTGTATCTTAAGGTGTTATTCTAGTACGAACTCTAGGGCTGTTTGTGACACTTATAGGAATAGCCCAACGGATTGATTGGAAAGAATAACTTTGAGGTGGTTTCGTACCCTACCATAATCTCTTCGTTCGTTCTCCGCTATTAATGACTTTGGAGTGACTCTTTGTTGCATGTTGAGGGATAGTTATATGATCCAATTATGTTATTATTGTTGAGAGGACTTACACTAGTGAAAGTATGAACCCTAGGCCTTGTTTCCTATCATTGCAATACCGTTTACGCTCACTTTTACCGCTTGCTACCTTGCTGTTTTTATATCTTCAGTTTACAAAAACCTATATCTATCATCCATATTGCACTTGTATCACCATCTCTTCGCCGAACTAGTGCACCTATACAATTTACCATTGTATTGGGTGTGTTGGGGACACAAGAGACTCTTTGTTATTTGGTTGCAGGGTTGTTTGAGAGAGACCATCTTCATCCTACGCCTCCTACGGATTGATAAACCTTAGGTCATCCACTTGAGGGAAATTTGCTACTGTCCTACAAACCTCTGCACTTGGAGGCCCAACAACGTATACAAGAAGAAGGTTGTGTAGTAGACATCACCACTTCCCTCTCTTTTGAGAGGTGGTGTCTCGTGGTTGTGTCTTGTTGTCGTTTGCTTTTTCTGCTTTCGTGTGTCGGGTGTTCTTGTGGTGTCATGTTGCCTCGTAGTTTCCGTGCAATGACCTCTTTTTCGTGTGCTTGAAATGTGCAACTTCTTGAGCCCACGGTACTATCGCGGCTAACCATGGTACTACCGAGTATGGAGGGCACGGTACTACCGCACCTGCGCGGCAGTGAATTTTTACTGCCGCCCAGGAGAGCGGTACTACCGCTCAAGTGCGGTACTTCCGCCGAGCGATACTACCGCGATGACGCACGGTAGTACCGCGCTGACGAGAGGGCTTGTGGGTTATGACTCGGGCAGGGGGGTTCCCACTCCCCATACCCATTCACTTGTTTCTCTCCCCACGTCTCTCTCTCTCTCTCTCTCTCTTGCTCAAGAATGGCACCGGAGGTCCTCGCCGAATCTCCGTCTCTGGCCACTCTCCTCGGATTCCGACCGGTGGGATCGTTCCCCATCACTTCCTCTTGCCATGGAACAAGGTTTTTCCCCAAATCCCTCTCTTTCTTGGTTGTTCTTTCGCTTCTAGGTTTTTGGGGACATGCTTGTTGTTCTTGAAATTTTAGGCCAAATCTTTGCAAGAGTAGGATATAGGAGAGTCGTGTTGCGTAGGCATTATACTTGATATGTTTTCCTGTGATAGATTTGATCAATCGAAGTACTGCCGTGGTTTCACGGTTTTTCTCAGATTCAAACTGGTTCGGATTTGACGCGGTGCGGTACTACCGCGCCACATGTGCGGTACTACCGCTCGTCCGGTACTACCTCCCGTCAGGTGCGGTACTACCGCGCTAGCTGTGGCACTAAGATCCTACTACCGCTCCCAGCCGCAGTACTACCGTGACTTCACACGATACTACCGCGACTAGGAGCGGTACTAAAATCTTAGTACCGCGGCACCTGGCAGTACTACCGTTCGGGGCAAATCTCTCTCATGGCACTTACCATGTATGCTTCCTACGTGTTTCTTTCGCTTTGTCGTGATCTTTGCATTGGTCCTTTTTGCTTGTCGTGTGTGTTTTGCGTTTTGTGTCTCTGGTGGTGGTTCTCGTCGTTCCAATCCCAGTCACGACACTGGCTCCAAGCGTCTGCGCAATCAAGATGAAGCACCAGAGGGCTCTAGTGCCCCAAGCGCAATGTCAAGACCACCGCTAGCAAGCACAAGGAACCCGCTAAGGGCATGGACGAGGTTCCCCTTGCTGAGTTCATCCGTCTTAGGTTGATCAACCCTTATGTGAATCCTCGTGCTAACATCAGAGGCAGTGAATTGTTTTGGACCAAGCAGCAGACTCTCACTTATCTGGATGTCATCAAGAACAAGCAAAATACCTATGTAGATGTCAAGTGGACAGACATGCACCACCTGAGGAAGGACAAGTTTCGTGAGTACTTTGGAGAGGCTCTGGATTTGGTGGAGCAGTTCGCGATTGAGCATGTGATCTCTTTCCACCTTGACTATGACCCTAAGCTTATCTTCCAGTTCTTTGCATCAGTTTACTTTCATCCTGGGGAGGAGCGGAGGATGACTTGGATGACCAATGGTCGTCAGTTGACTGCTACCTGGAAGGAGTTCATGGATTTGCTCCAGGTTCCTGATGACGGGCTCAACACACCCGTGGGTGTTTGCCCCCATGCTAATCCGGAGTCTGCTAACAAGAACAAGATTCAGTCGTTCTATGTTGAGAAGGTGCTTCCCAATGGCAAGTCAACATGGGTGCTGAACTCCTTTCTGGATATCATGTATGGCATCTTCCGCAACTCTCTGTTCCCTCACATTGGTGACAAGGACAAGGTTCATGCATATATGGTGGATATGATGCTCCTGTGCGAGGAGGCACGTGTGACTCAGACTCAGCCACTTGATGTCTCACACATCATGTGGTGTGAGCTTCGGTTTGCGGTGTTCAACCGCAAGATGCCCATCTATGGACCATTGTAGGATCGAGAAGAGGTGTCTAGAGGGGGGGATTAGACACTAAGTACTAAAAGTTACAGTTCTTTAATTTCCTTTAGTTGAAGTGGAGTTTAGGCACAAGTTTAACAAACACAATACATATCAAGCAAGCATGCAAAGAGTGTATGAGCAGAGAAAAGTATAGCATGCAACTTGCAAGAATGTAAAGGGAAGGGTTTTGGAGAATTCAAACGCAATTGGAGACAAGGATGTTTTTGGCGTGGTTCGGATAGGTGGTGCTATCCTACATCCACGTTGATGGAGACTTCAACCCACGAAGGGGAAGGGTTGCGCGAGTCCATGGAGGGCTCCACCCACGAAGGGTCCACGAAGAAGCAACCTTGTCTATACCACCATGGCCATCACCCATGAAGGACTTGCCTCACTAGCGGTAGATCTTCACGAAGTAGGCGATCTCCTTGCCCTTACAAACTCCTTCGTTCAACTCCACAATCTTGTCGGAGGCTCCCAAGTGACACCTAGCCAATCTAGGAGACACCACTCTCCAAGAATTAACAAATGGTGTGTTGATGATGAACTCCTTGCTCTTGTGCTTCAAATGATAGTCTCCCCAACACTCAACTCTCTCTCTCACAGGATTTGGATTTGGTGGAAAGAAGATTTGAGTGGAAAGCAACTTGGGGAAGGCTAGAGATCAAGATTAATATGGTGGGAATGGAATATCTTGGCCTCAACACATGAGTAGGTGGTTCTCTCTCAGAAAATATGTATTGGAAGTGTAGATCTGTTCTGATGGCTCTCTCCACGAATGAAGAGTGGGTGGAGGGGTATATATAGCCTCCACACAAAATCTAACCGTTACATACAATTTACCAATCTCGGTGAGACCGAATTGAGAAACTCGGTCAGACCAATTTAGTAAACCTAGTGACCGTTAGGATTTTCGGTGGGACTGAGATGCAACTCGGTAGGACCGGTATGGTTAGGGTTAGGGCATAACGTAATCTTGGTGAGACCGATTACACAAACTCGGTGGGACCGATTTTGGTAATAAGAAAACCAGAGAGTTGGTTAGGCAAACTCGGTGAGACCAATTACTCAAACTCGGTGGAACCGATTTTGGTAATAAGCCGACCAGAGAGTTTGCATTGTAATCTCGGTAGTACCGATTGCTTAAACTCGGTGAGACCGATTTTGGTAATGTACATACATAGTGAGATTACAATCCCATCTCGGTGTGACCGAGATCCCTATCGGTGAAACCGATTTGCCTAGGGTTTGTGGCAATGGTTTTGACATCTGAACTCGGTGGCGCCGGATAGAAAGAATCGGTGGGGCTGAGTTATACTTTTGGTTTAGGTCATATGTGGATGTGGAAAGATAGTTGAGGGTTTTGGAGCATATCACTAAGCACTTTTGAGCAAGCAAGCCATTAAGTAACACCTCATCCCCTCTTGATAGTATTGGTTTTTCCTATAGACTCAATGTGATCTTGGATCACTGAAATAGAAAATGTAGAGTCTCGATTCTTGAAACTTGAGCCAATCCTTTGTCCTTAGCATCTTGAAGGGGTTCCATATCCTTTAGTCCATGCCACCTAATTTGTTGAACTTGTCTGAAACATACTAGGTAAAAGTATTAGTCCAACAAGAGATATGTTGTCATTAATTATCAAAATCACCCAGGGAGTACTTGTGCTTTCAATGTCCCCCTTTTTGGTAATTGATGGCAACATACATCAAAGCTTTAGATAAAGATACAGAGAATAGCAAGTAAAGCTTTGGAAAGACATGTAACATGCATGAGCTCTCCCTACATGTATGCAATCATGTGAGTATGGAATAGAGCAGCGTGTGAGAGCATAACCATGACCGAGTAGCAATGTGTTGCATGTATCTTGGCTATATGCATCAGAGCAAAGGATATGAATATGGGAAATGTACCTTCATGCCCCTGAGTCCTTCTTGCAAACAGTATGTACATTAGCAAGAATTTCTCATACACATGACTATGATGCATATACTTACCTTGTGGTCTTGAGTTGGCTAGGATGAGATGAGCCTACGTAAACAAGGTTAGATAACACAGATGCACCTACTAGCTAGAGCAAACAAAAGAACCCACAAGATTGCCAAGACTGGGATGACATATAGAGTGAATACATAGTACCACAATAGATATTGGCATGTCCCCAAAGAGAAAGATATGCAATGAATTTAAGAATTTTCTTTCCCTTGGAAGTCTTGCTCCCCCTAAATCTATTATGGGATACTGGGAGAAGATAGGGAACAGAAAATCAGAGCTCAAAGAAATAGATGAATAGAGCTAATGCAAATAAGCACATATGAACATGTCTTTCCCCCAAGAAGACATGTGACATCTCTCCTCTTGAACATCAAGCATCTGGGATCCTTGAAGATTACTCTTTCCTGGAGTATTCACTCCCCCTAGAGATCTCTCCCCCTAGAGATCTCTCCCCCTAGAGATATGATTAAGCTTTGATGTGATCTCTCTCTCCCCCTTTGACATCAATTTCCAAGAAGGATTTTCTGGAATTTGTTGTGAGTGGGTTCGGTCCTTGAATCACATTTCAGAGCATTAAGGTAAATGTGATGCTTGCAGAGGACAAGATTCATTGAGTGGAGATGGATCGAGAATGAGGCAGAAATAAGTGGCAAGTTGTTTTTCTTGTAGTGAAATCGGTGTCACCGAGTTGGATGCCTCGGTTGCACCGAAATACTTCGGAGACCGAAGACATGAAACCGGTGGAACCGAGTTCATCACAGAGAAAAACACTTGTCACCTCAACTCACTAGGCAAATGAGATCTCACAAAGATATGCAAGGAATTTGCTGAAAGATTTGCAATGAATTGGATGCTGAAAATGCAGAACATAAAGCAAAGAAAAGAAACTAAAAGATCTAGATGAAGTTTTTTTTTGAAAGGGGAAACAAATATGCATGAGACAAATGCAAAAGGACAAAAAGGAACATAAGAGAACTTCATCTAGAGTTGGGCGGTGACAAAGTCACCTATATTAGAGTATATTGACTTACGAGTCAAGTGAGATCACTTGATCATAGGTCATACTCATCGTTTAAGCTCAAAATGGGGTTACCATTTTTTGTTTAGGCATCTTGATGTATTCACATCTTGTCGAGTTGCTTTGACTCATGATGTGACGCCCGGATAATCAAGCTACAGTAACCTCTGCTAATAATGCCACGTCACCTTGAATTACGGTTGCTAATCTCGCGTTAGTTCAAAACCGATTCAAATTCAAATTTAATTCAAAGCAAACATCAAAAGTTTTCAAACTTTAAAACTAAAATGTTAAGGTTGTAGAAAACAAATCATAAATAATATTGATGCAGAAACCACATTTTTGTAAAGTGTTTAGATGCACTAAGGTAGTTAAAACAACAACAAGACATTTAATTTAATACCTTTTCAAATAAATAAAATATTAAACTATTTTATTTAGCTGTCCAAATTAATGTGGCAGTGTTGTAATTCTAAATACTAATTTCGGTGTTGAAATTATATTTTACAAAAACTAAAATTAATTAATTATTAAAAGAAACAGAAAAGAAGCTAAAACAAAAAAAACAAAAGACAAAAAAATAAAAAATAGAAGGGAAACCCCCTGGGCTTCGGCCCAGCTGACCACAGGCCCAACTGGGCCACCACCAGGCCCAGCCGGCCACTCTCCCACTCCCTCTTATCCACTCCCCCACCCCCGGAAACCCTAACCCCCGACCCCCCCCCACTCTCCCTCTCCCCCCACTCTTCCTCTCCTCCCGATCCAATCGAGATCGGGGCGCACCACACCGGCGCCACCTCGCCCCCGTCGCCACCGCACCGGCGCCCCTCGCCGGACCGCTCCGCCATCGCCCCTCCTGCTACCTCGACCCGTCGCTCGCCTCCCCAACTTCCCCCCCCACCAGTCTCCAACGCGCCTCGCCGCTCCCTGGACGTCGACGTCGCCGGAGGCCACCTCGCCGTCCTCCTCCTCGACACCTCGTCGGAGCTGCCGTGCCGCTGCACCTCGTCACCGACGCCGTCTTCTCCGTCTCCTCCCCGCGAACCGCTGCCTCAGTCCCTACAACCCCCGTGAGCTCCTCCTCTCCTCGCACTTCCTCCGCCCCCGTACGGCCACCGCGCCCCCCCGCGCCGTCCCGCGCGCGCTGCGTCCGCCCCTGCTCCCGACCGCACTCCCCGTGCAGCCCCTACCGCCGCCCGGCCACCACCACCTCCATCCCGCGGCGCCTGGCCGCGCCCGCCAGGGCCGTCGCCGTCTGGGGCCTCCCCTGCTCACCGGGGCCTCGCCCTGACTGGCGTGCCTCCACCCGCGCCGGCCTCGTCTTGCCCCGGACGGCGTCGCCTTCCGCCCGGGCCGTCACCCTGCCTTGCCTCGTCGTGCTCTCCGCTTCCGTCCCGCGGTCGTCACGCCTTACCTCCCGAACCGCGCGCCCACGCGCCGGCCTCACTGGCCTCGCCCGCTGTCGCCACCCCCCCTCCGTCGCCTCCGCCCGCCGTGGCCCCGGCTGGCCACGCCGGCGTGCCTCGCCATCGGTGCCGCGGCGTCCTCGTCCCGCCCTGCGGGCGAGCGCCCGCTCGGGTGCGCCCGCACCCAACCGCCCGCACGCCTGCGCCCGTTAGCGCTAACCCGACGCCCGTTAGGCCCCCCGGGTCACTGACTAGTGGGCCCCTGCCCAGAACGATTTTAGAAAAAAAAGAATTTAATTAATTAATTAATTAATTAATTAAGTTAACCTAATTAACTAATTAGTCTAATTAAAACAATAATTAGTTAAGTTAACCCTGATTAACCTAATCAGAGAATGACAGGTGGGTCCCACTGGACCCACATGTCAGTTTGACCAGTCAACGCCCCTGTTGACTGCTGACGTCACGCTGACGTCATGATGACGTCAGCAAGCACTGTTTTGGATAATGTTGGATTTAATAATTAATTAAATTTCAGAAATTAATAAAATCTTTAGAAAATCATATCTTTTAATCCGTAACTCGGATTAAAATATTTTCAACATGAAAGTTGCTCAGAACAACGAGACGCTTCAGGATACGCAACCCGTTCGTCCGCCACACACCCCTAACCTATCGAACTCGCAACTTTCCCCCTCCGGCTCCTTTGCCCGAAAACGCGAAACACCGGGGATATTTTCCCGGATGTTTCCCCCCTTCACCGGTATCGTCCCATACCGCGTTAGGGCACCTCTAACGCCGTTACTTGTCATGTCATGCATCATTATGCATCTGCTTGCTTAAATATTTATTGTTTCTTCCCCCTCTTCTCTCGCTAGACACCGGGACCGACGCTGCTGCTGCCCTGTTCGACTACGGTGTTGACGATCCCTCTCTCTTGCCAGAGCAACCAGGCAAGCCCCCCCCTTGATCACCAGATATCGCCTACTCTCCTCTATACTGCTTGCATTAGAGTAGTCTAGCTTGTTAATGCTTTCGTTATTCCTATCCTGATGCATAGCCTGTTTTTGATACTGCTGTTGATACCTTTACCTGCAATCCTACTGCTTAGTATAGGATGCTAGTGTTCCATCAGTGGCCCTACACTCTTGTCTGTCTGCCATGCTATACTACTGGGCCGTGATCACTCGGGGGTGATCACGGGCATACTATATACTTTACACTGTTACATTACATGTGATACTGTTCGGAGATGGGGGCTGAAGGGGCAGGTGGCTCCATCCTGGTAGAGGTGGGCCTGGGTTCCCGACGGCCCCCGACTGTTACTTTGAGGCGGAGCGACAGGGCAGGTTCAGACCACCTAGGAGAGAGGTGGGCCTGGCCCTAGTCGGCGTTCGCGATACTTAACACGCTTAACGAGATCTGGGTATTTGATCTGAGTCTGGCCATTTGGTCTATACGCACTAACCACCTACGCGGGAGTAGTTATGGGCATCCCGACGTCGTGGTATCAGCCGAAGCACTTCGTGACGTCAGCGACTGAGCGGCGCGCGCCGGGTTGGACCGCGTAACATGACTTCCTTTGTAATGGAGGTTGCTAGGTCTGCTCTCCGGCCGCGTACGCAACGTGCAGGTGTGCTCAGGGCGATGGGCCCAGACCCCTGCGCGCTTAGGTTTAGACCGGCGTGCTGACCGCTCTGTTGTGCCTAGGTGGGGCTGCGACGTGTTGATCTTCCGAGGCCGGGCATGACCCAGGAAAGTGTGTCCGGCCAAATGGGATCAAGCGTGTTGGGCTATGTGGTGCACCCCTGCAGGGAAGTTTATCTATTCGAATAGCCGTGTCCCTCGGTAAAAGGACGACCCGGAGTTGTACCTTGACCTTATGACAACTAGAACCGGATACTTAATAAAACACACCCTTCCAAGTGCCAGATACAACCCGGTGATTGCTCTCCAACAGGGCATCGAGGAGGGGATCGCCGGGTAGGATTATGCTATACGATGCTACTTGGAGGACTTCAGTCTACTCTCTTCTATATGCTGCAAGACGGAGGCGACCAGAAGCGTAGTCTTCGATAAGACTAGCTATCCCCCTCTTATTCTGGCATTCTGCAGATCAGTCCACTGATATGGCCCTTTACACATATATCCATGCATATGTAGTGTAGCTCCTTGCTTGCGAGTACTTTGGATGAGTACTCACGGTTGCTTTCTCCCCCTTTCCCCCTTTTCCTTTCTTCTGGTTGTCGCAACCAGATGTTGGAGCCCCGGATCCAGACGCCACCGTCGACGATGACTCCTTCTACGCTGGAGGTGCCTACTACTACGTGCAGCCCGCTGACGACGACCAGGAGTAGTTAGGAGGATCCCAGGCAGGAGGCCTGCGCCTCGTTCGATCTGTATCCCAGTTTGTGCTAGCCTTCTTAAGGCAAAACTTGTTTAACTTATGTCTGTACTCAGATATTGTTGCTTCCGCTGACTCGTCTATGATCGAGCACTTGTATTCGAGGCCCCTGGCTTGTATTATGATGCTTGTATGACTTATTTTATTTGTAGAGTTGTGTTGTGATATCTTCCCGTGAGTCCCTGATCTTGATCGTACACATTTGCGTGCATGATTAGTGTACGATTGAATCGGGGGCGTCACAAGTTGATATCAGAGCCGACTGCCTGTAGGAATCCCCCTTCCACACTCCTTGGCCGAAGTCGAGTCTAGACATTACCAAAAACTTTACTAACATTGGCTGTGTGCCTTACGGGCCCACGTCGCCATCAGATGGTACCAGGATCTTTTACTCCTCGACCTTTACTCTGGGACTCTAAACTCTCCTCTATTCGGGTTAAACGATTTTGCTAAAATCTAACTCTAGGTTCTCGTTACCACTTCCTGCCGGAGAGCCCTTTCATTACAGATGATCGCCGGCTACACCACAAGATTTCGAAGTTACTTTCTGATACTCTTTCGAGACTTTGTGCCATCGCTTTTGCAATTTCCATCCATCGATAAACCTCTATGGATAACCACGTACACTTGTCATCCATACATTCATCCCCAGTTGATCTTGTTATTACAAGATACATCGAAATTCTCTCTATTGTTTCGAGAATACTTTGTGCATACTGCCTTGCAGTTCCTTGCCACCTGAATACCCCTAAGAATAAATTCTCGCACTTTCCGAGTATCCGCTCCTCCCCAGTTGTTCAGGTGTTTCACAAAAGTCTTTGAAATACTATTCAATCCCCCGAAAATCCTTAGCAGCTTTATTGCTTTGCAAATACTTGTCTACTTGCATTATGGATGCTTCCCATATATCTGGCAATATTCACTAGTATCTTTTGACACCGTCATTTTGATCCTATTGATTACATGTGTGCGAAAGCACACAATCATCTATCAACCCTTCTAAATTATCTTTCCGGCTCAGACATCATTTTTGAACATGAGCTGGTTCTCGACCAAACTATTTGTCGTCAATTGTGCCTCTGGTCTATCCAACTTATCCATCCTTGATCAGAGCGTCTGCTTCTGATCCTTTGTTTTGGAAATCATAATTCCTTTGCATTTAAGCTTTGAATTATTCAGATGATTCCATAACCTGTTGCATTTGCATTCCTTCCTCTTCTGGTTGAGTATCGATACTCACATCAGATCCTTTGTGGACCATCAAGTCCTTTGTTGGATTGTTATCCGACAGTGTCTTTCACTTTTGATCACTTTGTGAGTTCTCCCCCTGATACATAATGCATTTGTTAAGTTGTATCCTTTGCTTGGCCAACCATGCTCTGCTTTCGGGCTTGTGTTATTTACTCTTGAAACTTGTGGTATATGTTTCTAAGAAGCCCTATGGGTTGAACATATGCCTTCTCTAAACCATGTGAACCCGAAAGTTTTCACGAGTCACGAGTCATACTCATCTGGTATTTCACCAGGTAAAACTTTCAACACTAATGCCTTTATCAAAGCGAGAAGTGAATGGAAGGTAATACATTGACGAAGTGGGAGTCGACCTTGAACTTTGTGTTCATGCCCATGGACACGATGTAGATCTTATCATTTAAGCTTCTCTTAAATCAATTATTCCCTTATTATAAGTCCATGTTATATCTGGGATTTGGTCCTTTACAATCATGGTTCCGACCATGTTCTCCTTTAAATACCATTTTCGATGCAAGTGTAAGCACTTGTCCTCTGTGGATCATTACCCTGGTCCAACCTCTACTTTGATCCCTCTTCGAGTATTACCCCCTTGGTATCTCGAGATTATCTTGGAACTGCATAACTTCTTATGAGTCTTCATCAAGTACTACATTCTCACTGCTTACAGTTTTCATGGGCTCTGAGTTATTAAACACTCAAAGACACCGATAACTGAACCGAGTCTGCCCTACGGTTCAACAACTCTTGATAATCTTCTTTAAGTCCGAGTTTATACTCGATCATGTCATTCCTAGCCTGATCGGCTATATCATTAACTGTGCTACCTGGTCCTTCTTCCCGGAACACAATTTTCGATGCTGAGCTAAGCTTACGTTGATTTCCTTGTCTTATCATTGCACCTCAGATAACAAGCTTGGTTTCGAGTTTGTGTCGTACCCATGGTTCCAATAACCTCTTGCTTCACCATTATTTTGACTTGATGTGATCGCGGATCGATTACATCTTCAGGTAATCTCTCGACAAATGTGTCGTGATCATTATCAACTTTCTGAGCTATTCCAGAATAACAATCAAATTCATGATAAGAATTACCATCCTTGCCCCTCGATGATTTGTGCGTCATCGACTACTTCCTTGCCTTCTTTCCAACACAAACTTGTCCGTGTTGTGGCTATACCTTGAGTTCCTTGCTATCCAGGAATTGTTCTCCCTTACCTTGGAACATTAACATCTCTTACAACATCAATGTTGTGAGGATTTCACCACCGCTTAAGAATTCTTGGTATGGTGATACTTCTCACCATCACCATTCTTTCTTGGGTCCTCGTGTCGATTCCATCCGGGGTACCAACAAGTGAGCGGTGCTGTTTGGAATTCTGCCCTTCTAGCAATCCTATTGCTTTGAAGTTAATGGTCGGCCGTCATTCTTAGACTATTGATTATTGAATCACCATTCCGACGTTGGTCGTGCAGCCCAACCCATATTTCGGGTGCACCTATCAACCAATGCTTAAACTGGGTATGTTTTCCTCGAGCATATCCCCTTATATCATTTCATCTGACTAATGATATCTCCTTGTTCACATACTTGTGGAAACCCATCTTTTGGAAGACTCGATGAATTGTCGTTGAATTCATCAGCTACCTCCTTCTCCCTTCATTGTTTTAATGATGAGCTTTTCTTTCGGAACTCGCTTCCGTAGTTAATTTCCCGAGAATCTTACAATGTCATCTCGACAATTTGTGTTGCACCTTTCTTCTCAGGCATCCTGAGTCTGAGGTATCCTGACGCCAATCAGATCTGAATCTCGGTCAGATATGATGGTTGGAACATATTTTCAAGAGTTATCACATTGGTCTTGATATGACCCGGTAAAGTGATGTCGTGCCTAGCACACCTGGTCGGAGGCCCTAATGTTATAGTTTTCCTTTTTGGCAATGTTATCTATTCTTCCATGAGAAATGGTAAGACTTATTCTACAAGTTGTCCCTGATGAATCCTTCGTGTATCCAAAGTCCGATCTTTGCTTAAAGACCTTGTCAATGCTATCTCGAAGCATGTCTGTGGTATTCCAATTTTCAATAAGAGCATTTGAAGCACAATGCTAAATTTTCTTTAGCATTTATCCTAAGACCGTTGTACGGGAAATATCATGAGATTCCTCCCCCTTACCTAAATGATTTCCTACTTTCTATCCTGTCATGGATATCATGCTCCGCTTGTCCTTGGGAAGGATATACCCCTAAAATATGTGTGTATACACATTTTCCTTTCCATTGTTCTGTTTAAATCTGATAATCACTTTTCCTTTCCATTGGTTTTCCTTAAACCTTCTTATGATCTATATTATATAAGCAGTAATATTTGCCTGCTTATGTAAACAGCTCGTTGTACCACTCTGTCAGTAAGACCCTGTTACTTTTGTTGATGACATTTCGGTAACCACCGATGGATGAGAACTTTGCCTCTTGGCCCGCCTCATTCAACGAGCAGGAAAATGGTTCTCTTCCTCCCTCGCCCTTGGTATCGATGTTGTTGTCGACGTAACTGACAGGATAACCTCTGACACGCCTTGCTATCGAGACCGTGCAAGATGTCACCGCTCCTATTTAAAAAAAACATGGTGGGCCCATAACCCACAGTTCCACAGGATCGAAACCTGACTCTCCTGTACAAACCTGTTTCCTAAGTTATTCCACACATGTGGTTTCGTAAGTACGTTGGAGTTCCCGAAGAAAAGGATGATGACCTGATCATGATGACCTGAAGCAGAGAAATGAAGACATCAATATAATGGATCGACCGCTTCGAGAAGAGCAACCAAGACCGAGAAGAATCGTTAGAATTTCGTAACCTATTTTACCCCCTTACTCCCCTCTTAAATCTCGGGACGAGATTTCTTGTAGTGGGGGAGAATTGTGACGCCCGGATAATCAAGCTACAGTAACCTCTGCTAATAATGCCACGTCACCTCGAATTACGGTTGCTAATCTCGCGTTAGTTCAAAACCGATTCAAATTCAAATTTAATTCAAAGCAAACATCAAAAGTTTTCAAACTTTAAAACTAAAATGTTAAGGTTGTAGAAAACAAATCATAAATAATATTGATGCAGAAACCACATTTTTGTAAAGTGTTTAGATGCACTAAGGTAGTTAAAACAACAACAAGACATTTAATTTAATACCTTTTCAAATAAATAAAATATTAAACTATTTTATTTAGCTGTCCAAATTAATGTGGCAGTGTTGTAATTCTAAATACTAATTTCGGTGTTGAAATTATATTTTACAAAAACTAAAATTAATTAATTATTAAAAGAAACAGAAAAGAAGCTAAAACAAAAAAAACAAAAGATAAAAAAAATAAAAAATAGAAGGGAAACCCCCTGGGCTTCGGCCCAGCTGACCACAGGCCCAACTGGGCCACCACCAGGCCCAGCCGGCCACTCTCCCACTCCCTCTTATCCACTCCCCCACCCCCGGAAACCCTAACCCCCGACCCCCCCCACTCTCCCTCTCCCCCCACTCTTCCTCTCCTCCCGATCCAATCGGGATCGGGGCGCACCACACCGGCGCCACCTCGCCCCCGTCGCCACCGCACCGGCGCCCCTCGCCGGACCGCTCCGCCATCGCCCCTCCTGCTACCTCGACCCGTCGCTCGCCTCCCCAACTTCCCCCCCCACCGGTCTCCAACGCGCCTCGCCGCTCCCTGGACGTCGACGTCGCCGGAGGCCACCTCGC